>CM075854.1:7901600-9211600 GCA_037975125.1 Latrodectus hesperus | reverse complement strand
TGTGCCTAGCCCTAAGTTGGGCTCTACCGCTAATGACAACTGGGGCACATGAAAACTAGGCGCAGTGTCCTCCAAGTTCACTTGGGTGATACCTTTGGGGGTAGCAGGCCAAGTATTGAGGGTCTTATGCTTCAAAATAAGCCTTATGTAACTTAACTCGAGTTACTAGTTAATATATTGTAAATATCATTTTTCAAGCTGTAACATCAAAAATAATTTTTCTTTAATGTATTTTGTAAATATCAAAAACAATATTTAAGAATATAAAATATTAAATTATTTTTTCTTTCATAAAATATCACATCAGTAATTAAAGATTAAAGTAAACTTTTTTTATGTTTCTGATAACGTATATTTTTAACCATTTTCAGCTTAAATGCATAGTTTGCTAATTTCTGATTCCATTTAAATTTAGTAAAATTTATTGATTCTTAATAGGTAAAAGATTTTCTATTTTTATCTCAAGAAAATTTAATTAATTATTAATAAATTAAGTACATTACATATTTGTAAAATCGTAAAATTAGCAATCATTTGTATACGTAAAATAATTTCGAAATTTTTATTTTAAGAAATATTTAATGAAAGTATGTATACAAAATAAGGCAAAAGCAAGCTTGGCTTGTCCAAGTGTCATAGGAAAACAACAACAACAATATATACAAAATTATATGTAAATGTGAATTAAAAAGCCTTATATGAGGAATAGTTTTGCTTACAGCATGAAATTCTGCTTCAGATAAATCACTTTTTTAAGACATGCGACATTTTAACAATTGCAATTTAACACAAATGTTAAAAAATTAAAACTTAATATGTTAAAACTTATCTTAAAGGAGATGGATCTCAAATAGAACGTATTTTTAAATTATTGATAGTTTAACATTTCTATTGCTTTTTCGTCATCAGTTTTCAGAATAAATTATCGAAGACTTTTTTAAAGATAAGTGAAATATACAAAAGTTAGGAAATAAAGGTATATACGCGTATTAGTGTGTTTACCTTCTTTTCTCTTACACATCAAAATACACATTTTCTTTGTACACAAAATTTGAAACATCGAATAAGCACATTCGGTTCTTCTCCCAAAGACACTAAGTCCAGCCATTAGTCTTTCTTGCATCTAGTGATAATTCCGCGTCATTGGTTGTTAAGCATATTTATCATTTTAAATTTTAACGAATAGATATTAAAATTTCTGCATATGTTGAAAAAAATTCTCGTTATTTTGATAAAAGCATCTCCTTTGGATATCTATATCTCTAATTAATTTATAAATTTTAGCAAACTAACCAAATGCAGAATGAATGAATTAAAAGAAATCACAATGTTACTAACTCAGACTAAACTGATGTTATTTTTAAGGTATATTACGCTATATCATACTTTTTTGATTAAAATACATGTGAAAGTCAGTGTCAAAGAATTTGAGAAAACAAAGTTTATATTAATGTTATGTCTTTTCGTATTTGTAATATTTTGACGACGTGAGAAAAAAATTAATACATCTAATCACCATTGTATAAGCCGTGCGGCTCTTGCAAAAGTATTGTTGCTCATTGCTCATTATAGCTTCTATTCCAAAAGTAAATAGTAATTTACACACACACACACACACATATATATATATATATATATATATATATATGATTCGATAAACTATAGTAAAATAATTAAATTAAAATAATTAATATAATATTGAATAATAAAATATATTTATAATAGATAATATTGAGCGTAATATGTATATTATATATTACATTTGAAATGTACTATTATGATATCTATTATTGAATAAGTTAATAATATCATATATATATAATATAATTATCATAAGTTAGTTACTTCAATATATATAATTAATATATAAGATATTATATATATATAGTTCAGTAATTAGATATATATATATATATATATATATATATATATATATATATATATATATATATATATAAATATATATACTGTATATATATGAGCATATATAAACATCACGTATATATCCTAAAATTACTACATATAGTTTAGCATCAGTGATGCTTACATTCGAATAATATAAGCTTTATTTTATTTAATGAATAAATGTATTTTTATTAAATACCTTAAAATTATAAAATAAAGGAATCTAAATCATTGAACTAAATGGTTAGTCATTACGAATATTATTTTCAAAACTGATGACAATTCATTTTGGCTAAGCATTTGTGGTATAATGCTTAAATCACTACACATGTGGTGCTATCAGCGAAATATTTTTTAAAAAGGAAAATTTGTCAAGGAATTAAAATATGATAAGTAAATTATTTTATATTGAATTAAAAATACTGTAGTAAAATATCAATTTACATGCATACAGTGGTTATTCTTGTGGTATAAGGCAGGGATGGCGAACCTTTTTTGATGTCCGTGCCACAAAGACTTAAAAATTCTTTTTTAACTAGATAACGTGCCACAATAAAATTTCCTTCGAAATTTAGCGTGGTGAAACTATACGTAAGTTTAATTAAATAAACAAATAAGAGCAATTTTTTATTAATCCATGTTTTACAAAAAGCAATATGCTAGAAACAAAATTTACGTTAAAAACAATTGTTTTTAATGAGATTTTTGTTGCTGTACACAAGATGATAAAGATTTAATATCTGGTTCATATTTAATTTCAACAGTACGCGTGCAGAGCTCGACTCATGCGTCACTCTATTCCCATATTTATTTTTTATAAAATATAATTCTGAAAATACAGATTCCCATTCCCACGTCGATAAAAATATTGATAAAATTGCTTTTGCCAATATTTTTAAATAATTAAAAAAATTTTTAAATAATTAAATTGAATTCCATGTAGTTAGAATTTCATCTTCTGCAATTTTATTTATTTTATCCAATAAATAATTCTAAAAATATATATTTTAATATTGTTATAAAATAAATAATATATTCTGCATTCGTTTGCAAGAACATATTTCGTTACATATTAAAGTACTAAAAATATTACCAACACAAGAAAATAATAAATAATACATTAATTCAAGGTATTTTTACTAATTATTTCTATATTTTATACTGGTTTAAAGATAAAATAATTTCTCATAATATTAAAATATTTTATTTTTCAAAAATAAGCAACATAAATTATAAGTTTAGTAACTTTTAATACCTTAAGGTTATTGCATGTTAAAAATTCAGTCGTGACGCAATATGTTCTTATAAACGAATACAGAATATAAAATTTAAAATTATATGTAAAAATATTAACCTAAAATAACGCTATATCTATTTACAATAAACGGTTATGTTTTTTATAACAAGTCACTATACGTGGGTTACTTTGAAATTTTTGAGATACGCGACGACGAGAATTTACAAAATAAAAATAACGGTTTAATTTTAAAGTACAAAGTATTTTAACACAGAAGATGATTTTTTACTGACTTACTTCAACTTGTTTAGCGTGGAATAAATTTTAAACAGAAGAGAAAATGGAGTTGACACGAGAACATTTCCGCGCTATGATTTTCTACGATTTCAAAGCAGGATTCAATCAAGAAGAATGCGTTCAACGGTTGCAATTAGCATTTGGTGATGAATCTCCAGCTCGTGCTACTGTATTCAGATGGTTAAGAGAATTTAGAAGAGGCCGCAATTTTCTTCAGGATGAAGAACACACAGGAAGGCCGCCGTCGGCAGTAGTCCCGGATAATGTGTCTGCAATACAAAAAATGTTAATGGATGATAATCACTGTACCTATCAAATGATACAGAAGGAACTTAACATTGGATCCGCAGCCATTCACAAAATCATTCATGAAGAATTTCATATGAAAAAAGTAGTTTGCCGTTGGGTTCCCCGTAATCTAACTGAGCATCAAAAAGAGGAGCGTGTCAGAATCAGTAAGGAAACTCTTAATATGCTGAATGATGGTGGCCACCACATCATTTCTAAAATTGTAACAGGTGATGAAACGTACATATCGTTTTTTGACGTTCCAACACGTCAAGAAAGCAAGTCCCTAGTTACGTTTCTTAACGAAGCTGAAATTTTAAATTATTGTTACTCACAAAAATAAAATATATATCGTAGGCATATTACAATCTAAAAAATAAATTCTATTTTTAACTTTCCAGTAATAAATATTCATCTTTTAAGCTATGGTAATAAATTTGTTGTTGGTAAGTTCTATTCGTAGAAGAAAGGTGAAAGTTTCTCTTTTGCAATTCTTGGAATTGTGTAATGGCTATTGCTTCTACCCGATTGACAGCAAGTATTTGAATCGAATCCCGCAGAATACAATTATCCGTAGAGAGAGAGAGAGAGAGCAATATAATTTTTCATAGATACTGATTCCTTAACACATGAGATATAAACAGAAAATGTGTATAAAGGCATCCTTAATCATAGTGAAATATGACAGTTCTAGACTATTTTACAGATCTTTTATAATGCAAAAATAAATAAATAAATAAAAAGGAGACAGAGATTTTTAAAAATTAAACGAAAAGCAATTCCTATACAGGAATTTACAGGATTACGTGCAAAAAATGTATTCAATAAAACCACGGGAATATGAAAAAAGACAGCCAAAGAAATTTCACGTTATGTTATTAATTATTGAATGGCATGTAACGTGTATAAGAAAAATTTAGTTAAAATGACATACACGAGAGCAAAGTACTAAAACTGCGGTTGAACTCTCATCCCAAAAGTGAGGCTGAATTTTTATCCGAAAGTGAGGTTGAAATCTCCTTTTCCACTGCTCAAAAGATCAACTCATCTTATGTCATTATCAGTAACCAATATTAGATTATGAGCACAAGCGATTAATCGAACTGTTTCTCCTACTAGTTAAAGTTTTCTGAAGCGAAACTATTGAACAAGAACTGCCCATTTATTTTTGTACTAAAACTTTTATTATGTACACATTGTTTAGTGTTTTATACGTACCTAAGGGATCTCTCGTCTAAGGCTAATCATAAGCATCATTAATTAGATATTATGCCATTTATTAAAATCACATTTCAAAATTTAGTAGTTTCTTACCCTTAAAATGTAAAGTTTATCATTTTACAGGAAAATATTCACATAACGTAGCAGTTATTTGATACAACGTTGTTTGCTTTTCCAAAACTTAATTTTCAAACGTAATTTACATCACATGTAATGCAAAAAATCATAACCAATTTGTTTTTTATTTTTTTTTATTTGATGTATTTAAAAAATTATGCTAAATAAAAATATTATCTAAATTGCAAAACTTTTTTAATATGATTTTAAAAGTGCTTTTTAATTCATTTTAAAGAAAAATTTTCAAAAGCAAAGTAAGTTTGTTCTTGAATGAAAATCTAGTTCTATTTTAAATAAAAAATCAGTTTTGCTCGAAATAAAAAAATTTGTTTTGTAAATCAAAATTACATCAGTTATATGAAGCATCATCGTTTGATGAAAAAGACATCAGATTAGCAGCAGCTCTCAAAATTGCAAATAATCAATCGTCAATCAATAAGGTCATTGGTTCAAGTGCGCGAAAATTGCTTTTATTTCATCGCATTTTAGGAATCAAATGCATTTGTAAATAAAAGCTTCGTACATACTTATGTAGAAGCAAAAATTATTAAACACTACCTTGTTAGTTTTTAATTTGACCGCGATATCTTATTACTTAGAACTACATGAATATTTCCTATATTATCTTTTCCCTGTTAATGTTTTTTTAAATCATGTAGACTAATAGAAATGGCTAATTTAAATTCAATGAAATCAAATTTATGTGCATTTGAATGTAGATAGGGGCATAATTGTTCAAACAGTTATTGAATGTACCTGAAGTTCTGAAACTATTGCTCATTTTAGCATCTGCATAAAGAAATATTTTTTGAGGAAAACTGTTTTCATAACTAGAAGCTTTTGAAATATTAATTTAATAACATTAAATTTATTATGTTGAGATGGGAAAAATGTATTTTTGAATAGAAGAACGTTCAAGATGCATGACCATTATCCACTAACTTCTTTTAGACACAAATTTTGCCCACTCCTTTTTAGAGAAATCTGTAGTTAGCTACAAATATTTGTGAAACTGTATCAGGGAAAACACAAGAAAAATTGCGGATTGTTCTTTAATTAAAATTTTGGGATATCGTAGAATTTTCCGTATGTAAAATTAAAATTGCTAAAAAAGCAATAATATTTAGTAATGAGATTTAAAAAATCATAATGTTAACAAATCAAATCTCACTGTTGTTGAACAAAGATTTCTTCGATGATAAATGAACCTCAGCAAAGCATCACATGGCATCTTTTTGTTTTAGTTATCGATTAAGCTCATTTCCAATTAATATACAACTTAACAATTACAAAAAAGTACCATCTAGGAATCTTTATCCTTACTCCACATGCACAGAGAATTTCTGTTAATTCTCAAAAAGTATTATAGTGCGCATGATTTTAATTTTAAGAAATCGTACAAAATATATATTGTGTGAAACGTTAAGTGATAGTTTCTAAAGAATGTATATTGAAGGCGCCAATATTTAATACCGACATAGCAGAATGATCTTCTTGACTTTAAAAAAAGTATAACTATTAGAAACGCGAAATTATAATAAACTATAAATCTTTCATCATTATGTCGATTTTTATTTGTAACAGATTTAAAATTCTACTAGATTTATCACATTAAAGTGATTCATCAGCTTTAGATTAATATCCAACTGCCATTATATATAGTAGCTAATTCCTAGTAATTGAAAAATATCCTAAAGAACCTTGTGAAATATCTTCAAGTTAATAAAAAATTTTTTACAAATGTTATTAAATTGCATAAATAACTTTTGTAACAAATTGTAGAAATAGTGAGACACAAAATTGGGAAATATTTGTCTGATAAGTGCATGTTATGTATTAGACCAGCGTAAAAAAACATCAAATTTATTCCCTGTCAACCCAGTTTCTGGGAAACTCGTGCGACTTGTTGAGAATACTTGTATTTCATGGAAGAACTTGAAAAATATATATTGAAGGATTATCACTTATATTATAGTGATTCCAAAACAACTACATATATCACTAGCTGAAGCTTTAGAAACTATTTCTATTTTAATTTAAGCAAATTAATTTTATTATTATTCTATTTTATTTTAGCTTAGAAACTTTATCTATTTCAAGTACTTCAAAATGAGGACTCTACTACAGATTTATAGGTTGATATCAAAAGTTCTTTGGTTTATTTACATTCTTAGTTGCGCATACTTTCTGACAATATTAAATAATACTCCTAATCTTTTCTAATCCATTTTATTAGATAAAATATCTTTAATATCCTATTGTGAGCTACGTCTCTTTTTTATAGAGTTACTTAATCTTTTATGATAATAGAGCTATTTTTATTGCAACAATAATGTCCTTGTTGCGATTTCAAAATCTAAATAAGTGTTTTTGACAAATACTTTCAATATTCTTTTTCATGGGGTTTGCATCTACCCGATGCTGGAGATATTTTGATATGATGATAAAAGTATTTTTTCAAATATGATTCATTAAGGAAAACAAAAATTTAGCAACAAACACAAAAGCATAACTTTATTACAGCATTTTTACTCTTCTACTACACTACAAAAGAGCAGAAAACATGAAGTGACAAACAGCGCCGTGGCCAGGCACAGTTCCCTTTCACTTTCTAACATCTTCCCTCCCTTGAGACTCGGACTGAGTCTCAATCTCATAACATACATTATTGTACATATCAAGTCCCTTTGGTGTTTTCGCACATCTACCAGACGCAATAATATTTTTCATAATAACATTTTCAGGTCTCATTTGAACTCCAGAAGAAGTGATATCAACAGGAATAGGTTCCTCTTCAATTCGTTTCTTATCGACATTAATATTATCTTCATTTGCCTGTATCTCCATTGGAAAGATGCGTTGTATCGATCGCAGAACTGTTCCATATTTGGTTTTAACCCTTACGGTACGAATCTTATTATCTCGACCGGGAATTAATTCTATAATTTATGCTAATGGCCAAAATAAACGTTTTCTGTTATCAACTCCTATTAATACAATTTCTCTTACTTTAGGAACGCGAGATCACTTTTCATTCTGTTTTTGAACCAGTTGACTCAAATATTTTTTTCTAAAAAGTTGTCTAAAATAACTTAAAAATTTATTTCTATATTTTATTTGTTTTACAAGACTCTGTCTGTTTACTTGGTCAATATCCTGAACATCGAAGTTCCGATTCTCGATAAGAAACATTGCAGGTGTCAAAGGAACCAATTCCTGTGGATTTTCAGATACAAAAGTCAGTGGTCTACAATTAATTATAGATTCACAATGACAAATAATAGTATACAATTATTCATACGTTAACACAGACTTATCCAAAGTGCGTTTTAACAGCTCTTTTACAGCGCGAACCAACCTTTCCCACCAGCCTCCCCATCAACCGGCGGTGGGAGGAATAAATTTCCAAAGTAGTTTATAAGAATTTGATACATTCAATATTTTGTTCCACTTTAATTTCAAGAGATCATTGAAAGCTCCACGAAAATTTGTTCCATTGTCACAGTAAATTATTCGTGGCCGTCCACGTCTAGCAATAAACCATCTAAATGCCAGAAAAAATGCATCAGAAGAGAGGGAACTAATAAGCTCGAGGTGAATAGCACGGTATACTGCACAAGTAAATAGTGCTATCCAAAATTTTCCTCCATTTTTTAAAAATAGAGGTCCAGCTATGTCAATGCCAACAGTTTCAAATGGCGTGCAATCCACTACCCTATCTGGTGGCAAAGGTGTTGGTTCGATTGACATAGCTTTCGTTTTAAACCTTTTACAAACAACACAGTTATATAAAACATTTTTATGGCTTTTCTAGCTCTAATGATCCAATAATTTTCTCGTAAAAGGCATTGCATCATTTGAATACCAGCATGGCTATTATTTACATGAACATTTCTGATTAGCAGTTCAGTGAATTCACATTTCTCTGGTAACAAGATTGGATACAGGAAAGATTTTGAATCATCTTTGTAAACTATTCTTGTTCTAACTCTTAAAATACCCTTATCATCTACAACAGTTTTAATAAAATTTGAAGATTTTACCTTATTTAAGTAGTACTTTTGAACAAGACAAATCAATTTTTCTTCGGAATTCTCTATTTCTGATAATGTAAGTTCATGATCTTAGCATTCGGACCAATTTTACAATTATTTACAAACATCAATAGCCATGCAAATATTCTAATCATTTTATTATAATTTGAAACATTATTCAAAAGCCCAGGGGTGCGTCTTTTGAGAGATCAATATTCATTATGTACATATTTTTTCTTTCCAAATCTATTTGATCAATTTGGCAGAGAGTTTCTCCAACAGGCCAGTTTTCAGAGTATTTTCGCAGCCACAAAGGACCTTCCCACCATTTCAAAAAATACATTTGTTTCGCAGAACAACCACGCGATAATATATCAGCGATATACATATTTCCAGGAAAATGTCTCCATAACTGACCTTTTGTCAATTCACGAATCTCTTTAACTCGGTTTTGCACAAAAATAGACCAAATTCCTTGCTCTTTTATCTACCAAAGAGCCGTAGTAGAATCAGACCAAAAGGTAATTTTTATATCTGGCAAATCGAGCGTATTAATAATAGAATTTGCAAGTCTAGAACCTATGCAGAAAGTCATTAATTCTAAACCCAGAATACTTAAAGTTTTTAAGGGTGCGACTCTAGATTTTGCTCGTACGAGAGTTACCTTAACTTCTGCCTGGAAGACCATAGGCTTACAGACAAGCTGATTCTTGGTGACACGCCACATACTCCCAGTCCTAAGAGGCTGTTCTTCACTGATCCATCTGTGTACAAGATTAGATCTCCTGTTTTAGTTTCAAACATGCTGTTATCCCATTCGTCTCTTGTTGGAAAAACTATTTCAAATGTCCTATAAAAAATGTATGTTTTTTCCATGATGTCAGAGGGCATCAGGAAAGTAGGATCTTGAATTTTCTTGGTGATGCCCCTGTGCCCTTTGGCAACAGGCTGGACCAGTGGTTTTGCAGCTTCATTCTGTATGCAGTCATTCTTGCAACGCTGCAGATGAAGATGTCCTAGGGAGTCTGATCCAACACAACCTCCAATGCTCTGGTTGGCGTGGTGGACATTGCTCCCGTGATGCAGAGACAGGCCAGTCTTTGTAGACCTCCCAGTCTGTCAATCACAGTCTTCTGTTCCACCTTACGCCACCAGATCACACAGCCATATGTGAGAATGGGCCTGACAAAAGCTGTGTACATCCATAACATCAGTTTCGGATGTAAACCCCAGTTTTTACCAAGCATTCGCCTGCAAATCATAATGCTTTTCTTTGCTCGGTTAATCCTATCATCAATGTGCTTATTCCAGGTGAGTTTCTGGTCTAAATAGATGCCCTTATACTTCACCTCTGAAGCCACATTGATTTCAACATCAAAAAGTCTTGGTATGAAAAAACCTTTCCGTTTCTTTTTGCGTGTAAAAGGTACAAGGTAGGTTTTCTAAGGATTAACCATCCATGCACCATTGACCTACATAACTTAGAGCATCCTGCATGAGATGACAAGTTATGTCGAAATCTTTGCCAAGGATAAGGATGACAATGTCATCAGCATATCCTTGCGTATAATAGCCCCTATTATTTAGATGTTTTATAAGGCTATTTACAATTAGGTTCCAAAGTAATGGTAAGAGAACACTTCCTTTAGGACAACCTCTAGTAGTCTTTTTTTCAAATGATTCACCGAAGATGTTCATTTGTATACATGTATCCGAAATTAAGGCCTCAATCCAAGTACACAGTGTCTGATTATTCCCTGCCCCTCTAAGTGCATTGAAGATGGATGGATGGATGGGAAGTGTTATCAAAGGCACCCTGGATGTCGAGGAAAGTTACCAAGACAATATGTTTTTGATCCAGAGTGGTTTCAATCTTGGAAACTAGCTGATGTAGAGCAGTTTCAGTAGATTTGCCGGGTTGATAAGGCAAATTGAAGAGCATGCAAGGGACTATTACTACCCAAGTAATCTCTTATATCCCGATCAATGACTTTCTCCATAATTTTAAGAAAGAATGAAGAAAGACTGATTGGTCTGTAAGACTTGGCCTGGTCATAGGTGTCCTTGCCAGGTTTAGGAATGAAAACAATCCTAGTCTTTTGCCATATCTTTGGTATGTAACCCAGTGCCAAGCTAGTTCTGTAAATTCTAGTTAGCACTGGTATGACAACCTTCTCTGCCTTCTGGATCATGATGGGCATAATTCCATCAGGCCCTGGGCATTTTAGAGGTTTAAAGGCAAAGATTGCCCATTTAACAATGTTGTAGTTTACGATATTTTTAGCGACTGGTCCATTGATTGCTATTGACTGTTTGCAAAGAGCCAATGCAGTGCTCCCCTTCGTTGCTATAAATATCTCTAGCTCTTGAAAAGTGGGTTTTGGTCATAATTTCCATAACCTCCTTCCCGGAAGCAGCAAAATTACCCTCCTCGTCCTTTAGGGTGTCAACCAAAATAGGTTCATCCCTTTTAAGGAGTTTCTGGAGTCTAGCTCCTTCAGAAATAGAATCTATCTCTTCACAGAACTTCCTCCAAGAGTTAATTTTGCATTTTTCTAACAAGTTTGTTATAAATAGTGAGGGCCGTTTTATAGTTCTCCCATTCACCATTTTTCTTGGCTTTATTAAAAAGTTTTCTAACATTTGCTCTTTCGGCAGTTAGAGAGTCATTCCAACAAGGACATTGGAGTTTAGCTCTCCTAGTGTGAATAGGGCAATTGTTATGATAAGAATCTAGAATACTACTCTGCAGAAGGTCTGCTGTAACTTCTAGATCGTAGTTGTCTCTAATAGGTCTGTTCCCGAGCTCAACCAACCCAGTCAGTTCCTCCTGGAATTTCTTCCAGTCCGTCCTAACTGGGTCTCTGAATATGCGATCCAGACACATCAGAGTGAATTTCAAAATGGATGTTTTTATGATCTGAGCCAGAAGGTCTGTCATCTACTTTCCAATTTTTGATATTTTTACTAATCAGCGTTGTCATTATAGTAATGTCAGTTACTTCAGATCGATTGGAAGTAATGAAAGTTGGTTCGTTGCCCTCATTTAGAATATCTAACCCATAGTTTAGAATGAATTCTAAAAAGTACTCACCTCTTTTATTTGTGTCCGTACTTCCCTAGACAACATGATGAGCATTACAGTCTAGTCCTAGGACTACCTGTAAGTTGTTATCTCTGCAAAAGTTCATGAGCTTGTGCAGAGAATGGTCAGGTGGAGCCTTCTCTTCATAGGGCAGGTATTCAGAGCCAAAAACAATTTCCCTGTCCCTACCCTCTATGTTGAGTCTGACTTTCACAGCTATCAGGTCCCTAAGGATAAATTCAGAGAGGGGAAGAACCTCAATGTTTTTATGTAAGAGTATACAAGTTCTAGAGTTACCATTAATACAATAGAAAAGCTTACCTTTAGTTCCTTTGAGGCCACTGATTCTCCTCCTAACCAGCCAGGGTTCCTGAATCAGGGCCACGTGTATATCCCCAGCAAGAAACTTTTTACTGAGGTTAGTAGTATCACTTCTACTGTGGTGGAGGTTGGCTTGAACTACCTTCATCCCCATCAGCAGGAGCAAGTTTGTCAAGTACTTTAGCCTGCACTTGGTAAAGTCCATTATGAAACTTATATCCCCTTACACGAGATGTGGCAGCATCTAGTTCAGGCGCACTAAGAACGATGGTCCACCCAGATGGGTCGTTCTTAATGTTAAGAACGTTCCACTACATTGGAGTGACCCCACCGTCCTGAGCCTCGATTTTTCTCAGGAGCTCTTTAGTCTCCAGTTCACAACAGACTTTCGGCAGTTTTGCAAATATCTTGGTGGTTCTGACAAGTTTCCTTGCCTCACCCACCAAGAGTTTTTGTTCCTGCCAAGGGCTTATGTCACTGACATTCTATTCCAGCCACTTTGAGCTCTCCAGATCTGCACAGTTGATAATAAGTGCCCCATTCTCAAGTTTACAGGATAGGAAGGTTGGGGCAAAACCCTCCTCATTCCTTCCTATTTTCCTGGTTAACAAGAGTTCCAGGTAAAAGGCCCGTTCCTCTGTTAACCGTTTTTCCGTATGACCCTCTAAGAGCACAGCCATCTTGATCGCCGTGAAAGCCGCCCTTTAAGTAAATCCTTCAGGTCTTTCTCTCTTGGCAGCCTTTCCGGCCTTGCCCTAGTTTGTCCGGTTGGCGGGACGCTTCTCGCCTTTGGTTGCCTTGGGATTTTCAACCCAAGTCCCCTCAGCGATTTTGCGCTCCTTCACCAGCTGCTTTTTCTGGGCACTAAAAGTCTCTTTTTAAGCTTGATTCTGGTCAGAGAGTCAGTCATGCTAGCGATAGCTTCCTGACTCTCACCAGAAGAAGATGGTTTGGAGGTCATTTCTACCTCCTGTGAAGGTTTCATTGCTGCCCCTTCTCTAGATTGTCTGTGAGATCCCTTGTCTTTTTCAGCAAGGTCTGCTTCAGAGGTTTCACCTGCAAATGCAGTAAGGTTTGTTATTTTTAATGTCTTTTCAGCCATAGAATAACAGTTAATAAGCTCAGGTAATATGAAAGTCCACCCAGCATTGCCTGAGTTACTGGGCAATGCAAATTACTCTAGAAGTTCGCCAGGCAACTAGAGGCTCCGTTCAAACACCAATACCGCGGTGCCAATTAGCCCTAGGCACGGATCGCATAACACCAGGGTTTACGGGAGCTGGTTCACGGCCTCTGATTCTATATTCAAAGCTATCCTGTCATTCCTACAGGACATTCGGCGATCCACCACCTGCCCACGCGCCTGGTGGCTGCTCAAGCCCCAGGAAGGTACGCGTACCCCCTGGTTCCAGAGACCTTCACTGTTAAAAAAGATAATCTTCAATGTGTTTAATAAATACAAACTATCCAAAAAATTAACTATTTTGTGAAAAATTGCATGAAATGATATTAACACTTACCGGAGATATAGGTGTACAAATATACTTTTTCCAAGAAATTTTTAGTTTGTAAAATTTAGGTTTTATTTTCAATTATTTCAAAATATTTTTTTCGTTTACTTAGAATAAACAAACTCACGTTCACACATTGCAAGGAATAAAATAGCTGCTTATATTTTTCTAAACTTTAAAAAAACGTGGCGTACAAATAATCATTTTGCCTACTGTAGGATTTATATAAACTGTCTTGTATGCGTTAGGTCAATTATTGTTTAATTTTCAATTAACATTCATTATATTCAGCACGCGCACGTAAATTTATTATTACACTAATCTCTCTCTTTTGCATACTTTCTTTAATTTACTATCTTTAATTCAATTAGGATTATTAAAATTTTATAATGCACTTGTTATTTACTAAAATTAGCCTTCGCATTATTGTCAAGAGTCATATTATTCATCATATTCATTGTTACCAACCGCATTTATTTATGTTTAATTTTTCCTTCTTTTTGCTGTACATACTTCATTTATTTATCTATATTTCTTTTTAATTTTGGGAAGTCAGAGTAAAATTTTGAACATTTTTTCCACGTCATTGTAACACGTCAGAAAAGCCATGCATTTGCACACTATTGTTGATGCTTCTTAAAGAAGCTGGTAATGAGCGTTTTTGTTTTCATTTCTATATCTGTATTCTTCATTGCATTCTATTCGTATACATAAATTTTGTAATTTATTTAGAATTTGGAGAGGTTTTTGCATAAATTATCACTTTAAATTCTTGAAACGAGTTTTGCGTTTAAATAATCCGAGGTATTGTAGAAAGAATCAAGGCCTTTTTTGGGAAATGTGAGAGAAATGTATTACACAAATTTAGATACTTGTTTTATGATAACCTGGACTGAATCCAAATTTTTCCTCAATAGAATATTTAAGGGTCTACCTATGACTCTAAGTCAAAAATATTCCTGCTGATCTGAAAACTCATTTACGCTGTTTTGAGGCTGAAATATTCCAGAAGTTCGATATATATTATATGCCTCAGAATTTCACATTGTGCAGTTTCTTGTGTTTGTCTTAGAAGCAATGTAAAAAAGTTTCCATCAGAATGAATTATTTTATAAATATAATTTTAAAAGCTTTCATCGAGCCGGTACAAATATGCATATAAATATTTCTGTGGGATCTATTATATCTCGAATAGCATGAATTTTTATTTTGTTTGGGATTTGATAAGTTTTAGTGACAAGACCACACTCTTCGAAGAAGAAATTCCGCCGTTTGATTTTATCCATTGAACCCTGATATCAGTGTAGCTCTCCTGTCTTCTTCATGTATGTCTCTTGGGATGAATTCTTCGCAGTTTTCCTGGTTACGATCTATATAATATCTATAAAAAGTCCTCTTGAAAGTTAATCCAGTGGATTTTTAAAAGTCTATCTGCAATAAACATGGATAAGTTGCTTCAATATTTATATATTTCAGTACTGAACTATGGATCCTTGCATCTGCTTCAAAATGGCTTAAAAGAGTACTAGTATGTTTTATATTAATGTGATTTTCTACTCAATAAAAAATCTTTCAATTTTGAATTTGTGCCGTTTATACACTTGAATATCACAATCGTGAGTAGCATATTTTATTTCATTGCAATGATTTTTCTTCGGGTGATATTTATGAACTCCGTACATTCATAGTGTTAAGTAAATTACAATTTGCTTATTATTTTACATTCATTTGACTAAATCAAAATATTATCTGAAGTATTTAAATATCATAATATCTAAAGCTAATAAAAATAACCAAGTCTCCGATTGTGTCTCAATGTTATTTGCTACTGCACTTCATATGTTTTCAGTGTATTTAATATCTAATTATCAAACGAATTTTATTGATATAATTTATAGACTGCTGGAACTAAGTAGGACAGTCCTATTTTATAAATTATGCCTTAAATTTTAGAGCAACTAATGTAATTTTTCTTTTTTCTTTTACTAAACTATTTTTTATTATTTTTTTTAGTGAATGAGTTTTATTTATCTGTAAGAAAATATTATAAATATTATCGACCAAAAAGTGTACAACCTTGTGATTAACTATTGTTAAATTCTTTTATTGCAATGACTGTTGCACATGTTCAATTGCTGCGAATACAGGTCCGCTGTGACCGTTTGACCTGTTGGTAGCATCTATTAGTAAACCATTTGATGGCTAGTCAACCAGACACCAACTTCATTACAGAGAGACAAATATCCCATCCTGAATTTGTGAAACTAATGTTTTGTCGTACAATATCCCCAAACGATTGACATATTCGGCGACTTGATCCAGCAGCTGATAAACTCTCTTTGAAGTCGTAAAGCAAACAATAACGAATGAGCTATTTCGAAACGTCCATTTCTCTTCGCTACTGTACGAGTTACGATAGATGAATGTGAGAGGTGGGCCTGCCTATATGACAGCTGATATTCCTACTCTCGACTCATTTGTCTCAACACATCATACACTAATTTGCATACTTATTTTCACTTTATTCTATGGCAAAGAGAAAATGGCAAGAGCTTTCTCGTTCATCTTATGGTAAGAACAGATTTGATAGATTTTATGTAATATAAATAGAGAAAAGCTTCGTGAAACTCTGTTTTGATCTTCCTTCGGTTTTAATTGCAAAGTTAGGATTCCATGTAGACGTCATTGAAGGATTATATGATTATGACTTTGGACGCCATAAGTTATTTCTGTACATTTTAAGGAAATAACATAGTTATAAACTTTAAATATCATTAAAAAAATGACAATCGCTTGTTTCCGTAAATATTTATATCTGAGTATATTTTCTATTTTATAAATATATATTTTGTCATTCATACTTCTCATAGCCTTATAATTATAGATTTCTGAAATAATTTTTAAAATCAGTTTTTTTATTAAATTGTTAAAATTTTCTGTACATAAAAACACTTCTCAGTTTTGTAAAATATGTTTTTAAAATTTTAACAGGCTGTTAAATACTAAATTTAAAAAAATGAATCTCTTAAAATGTAAAAACTTACAATTTTGTGATGCATGACAATGATCTTAACTCGGAATTCCAAAAATTGTAAGTAATTTTATCCACATTATGAACAAAGTTTATCAGTTAAAACTCACTAAATTATAGCTTTAATTGATTAAATAGCATTTAATAAACATTACAAACATTAAAAAATGGAAGATTTTTTTATTAAATACAAAATAAAATCGATTACTATTATTATTTTTTTTATAAAACTGAAAGTGATAATTTGTTAAATACTAGTTTACTAATTAATTCGATCATATCACGCAATTACTTGCATAGTTCTATGTAAATTATAACTTTAGAAAAAGAAAAAAAAAGTCTTAATTTTTGTGTTACATATTTTTGTAAGTGCCATGAATAATATAATGCTTAATATCCAAAAGAGAAATTTTAAAATTATTAATATAAATTGTAAAAGAAAGCATACAATGTGCTGGCCGCTAAAACCTAGAAATGAGTCTCGGTACGAACAAGGGAATTATTTGGAGAGGTAACTTACTATATCACGGCCATGGAGAAAGTTCCCATCTTTTGCTGAAGAGCGTGGTTTTGAAGATATAAGGACAAAAGTTTCTCTCTCTAAAAATTTCCAGAAAATTCATGATTATTCCAAAACATTCTGCAATGTTTGAGAATGGCCTGGAATATCTCAGATCATTGTGAACGTTCTAGAATACACTCGAATGTAGTTGAATGTTCTAGAACATTGTGGAATATTCTAAGCCTTTTCTGCGCGTGTCTGGAACTACCAATTGCTAGGAAGGGTTACATGACGCATGATCAGTTCTTGGTTTAAACGTCAATTTATCACCAGTCAAGTTTGAGTAATCAAAGTAATACTGGGTTGAATATAAATCTAAAATAAAGCGTGAAAAGCATTTAAAGTGAATATAGTGTTTTTATTAATAAAAAGACTTGATTTGTATTTTATAGAATGCCTAAACATAAAAGGAGGAGATGTTGCCATTTTAAAGCCAATGGACGAAAACAAAATGAACAGCGTAGAAATGAAGCAGTGGAAAAGCGCGAATGACGATTACGTTCCCAAGGAATGAGTATGAGCACTCAGGACACACAATATCTATCCCCAGGATTGCACTGATCTCAACTGAACTGCCATTTCCATTTAAAAGACTGCAATTTCCAATCAAATTAGCTAATAGTTTTATAATTCACAAAGCGCGCAAAATTTAAAATATTACAACACCAACCTCAAAAAGACTACTGTTTTTTGTCACGGTCAATTATATGTAGTTAAATCTCGTGTATGAAATTTGAAAGTGCATACATATATACCTCTAAAAACAAAATGAAAAATGTTTTTTGTAAACAAGTATTATAAATAGAAATATTGTAGTTAGAATATATTTTGAATAAAAAATTTCTACCGCTTATTTATTAAACTTTAACTTTTTATCACACACACACACACACACACACACACACACACACACATACACACACACACACACACACACACACACACACACACACACACACACATACACACATCATTGAACTTCAAATCAACTCCCTGAAACCAGGTACCTCAGTTCGTATATGATAAACAGAATGTTAAATTAATTCGATTCCAATTTGAACAATTCAAATGTATTAATTCTAGAAAATCTGCAATATTTAATTTTAAATGCTTAATCTCTGTTAACATATGTTAGAAATATTTCTGCTTATTTATTTCTTAAAGGGGAGGGAATAATATCGTAATTATTATCATTAAAGAAGCAAAGGGAATTTAAAAAATTTTTTTCATTGTGATGTACATTTTATAGCATTACATTAGAAATATTTAATCAGCTATATTCATTAAACTAATAAATATGTGCGAGTGTGTGTGACATTTATAGAAACAGTAATTATTCGTAATGATTTTTACTGAAAATGGTGTACTGTTGTTACCAGTCCTCAGCTAAACCAAGTTCATAACACTTGTAACACTGAGTATATCAAGTATTTAAAGAGATACCAAAAATGATATAAAAATATTGTCCATTAGATATACCTGAAAATTTACCTTCGTTGAAAAACCTATGTGTAGTTTAAATTATATTTAAAAAGTATAATCGTTGTAGAAACAGTTTTTGAAATAAGAATTTTTTGTCTGCTATGTTTCTCAACAGATGGCAGCACAAACAGATGTAAGTTTTAGTAACGTCTATTCTTCAAATATACTTTTATATACTTTATTGAATTAAAATTTACTACAACAGCGTTCAGATTAATAAAATATTACAAAATTGATGTAAAATAACAATGGACATAAATGTCACAGTTCTCTTTGAAACAAATAACATTAATTTATATAATAAATAAATTAGTTTACTAAAAGTGAATTCTTATTCTTTATACTGTACATATCTATGGAAACTTCATAAATAATTTTTACACATACTGTAGTTATTCGAATCGAAAGGACTTCACTCCCGCGACTCAACAATAAAGTTCATATTGTTAGCAAGTCTCACTTTGTTTAGTGCAGATATTTGGAGAGGTGATTGTGTCAAAATTTCTTAAATCAATCAACATCGAAATTTTTCATTTAAATGTAATTTAAAATTACGAGATATTGTCTCCAATTTCATCCGAGAATATATTCCCGAAAAGTTTTCAGTCGTAAATTATGTAGATCTAAACTAGGTAGAAATACTCAAATGCCAATATTTCTTTTAGCACAAGTATGAAAATCTCGTAAAAGTTCCAAAAGAGAAGTACACAAATATCATTCAAAACACATTGCGCAAAAACTTTGTTTGCATACACTTGCCAGATTATCCGCATTTTAAACGCTATTTTGATGAAGTACGTCTCCAGGCCACAAAAAACGTACTTCTAATGCACTTCACATTCCCATCATGATTCACTTCTTTGGAAACAGAATAAATTTGAATTATCTCGTTTTTCGTTCGCTAAATTTTATACGTCTAGCTCCATTCTTTAGAATACAGAGTGTTTATTAAACCGAGTAACTAATTAGTGTGTGTATATATATATATATATATATATATATATATATATATATATATATATATATATATATATATATATATATATATATGTATGTATGTATGTATGTATGTATGTATGTATATATATATATATATATATATATATATATATATATATATATATATATATATATATATATATATATATATATATATATACAAGGGTTACTCTGAAATTTTTGAGATACGCGCGGACGAGAATTTACAAAATAAAAATAACGGTTTAATTTTAAAGTACTAAGTATTTTCACACAGAAGACGATTTTTTACTGACTTACTTCAATTTGTTTAACGAGGAATAAATTTTAAACAGAAGAGAAAATGGAGTTGACGCGAGAACATTTTCACGCTATGATTTTCTACGATTTCAAAGCAGGATTCAATCAAGAAGAATGCGTTCAACGGTTGCAATTAGCATTTAGTGATGAATCTCCAGCTCGTGCTACTGTATTCAGATGGCTTAGAGAATTTAGAAGAGGTCGCAATTTTCTTCAGGGTGAAGAACACACAGGAAGGCCGCCGTCGGCAGTAATCACGGATAATGTGTCTGCCATACGAAAAATGTTAATGGATGATAATCGCTGTACCTATCAAATGATACAAAAGGAACTTAACATTGGATCCGCAGCCATACACAAAATCATTCATGAAGAATTACAAATGAAAAAAGTAGTTTGCCGTTGGGTTCCCCATAATCTAACTGAGCATCAAAAAGAGGAGCGTGTCAGAATCAGTAAAGAAACTCTTCTGAATGATGGTGGCCACCACATCATTTCTAAAATTGTAACAGGTGATGAAACGTACATACCGTTTTTTGACGTTCCAACACGTCAAGAGAGCAAAGTAATGGTCTTGAAGATGATCCCACGCCGATAATGATGAAAAAACAACGCGCACTGAAAAAAGTGATGTATGCCGTTTTCTTCAGAAGTACGGGATTGGTCAAAGCCATTAAGTTGGAAGGACAGAAGACAGTAACAGCAAACTGGTATACCACTAAATGTCTTCCAGAAATTCTACAAGAACTGAATGTTAGGGGACTAATGCTTCACCATGACAATGCATCTTCACATACAGCCGGATTAACAGTTGAGTTTCTTAAACAAAAAGAAATTAAAGTGATCGAACATCCGCCGTATTCCCCTGATCTAGCTATGTGCGATTTTTGGTTATTCTTTAAACTAAAAAAGAACTTACCTGGACGCCGTTTTCATTCAGAAGAAGAGATTGATGTCGCTATAAATGCATTTTTTCATCTATTCGAAGAAATGAATGGCTTGAGGCATTTAATCTGTGAAAAATTCGTCTACAAAAGTGCATTGATGCTGGAAGAGACTACTTTGAACTCACCTAAAATTTTGTAAGTTTAACTTTAAAAACCTAGTTGTATCTCAAAAATTTCTAGTTGTATCTCAAAAACTCAAATTGCGACCTCTTCTAAATTCTCTAAACCATCTGAATACAGTAGCACGAGCTGGAGATTCATCACCAAATGATAATTGCAACCGTTGAACGCATTCTTCTTGATTGAATCCTGCTTTGAAATCGTAGAAAATCATAGCGCGAAAATGTTCTTGCGTCAACTCCATTTTCTCTTCTGTTTAAAATTTATTCCACGCTAAACAAGTTGAAGTATGTCAATAAAAAATTGTCTTCTGTGTTAAAATACTTTGTACTTTAAAATTAAACCGTTATTTTTATTTTGTAAATTCTCGTCTGCGCGTATCTCAAAAATTTCAGAATAACCCTCGTATTTGTATGTATATATGCATACATATATATGTTATATGTATATACATAAATATATATAAGTATAGTATTTTCAATTTAGCAGAGTACTGGGAGTATTTTCAATTTAGCAGCTGGGGCCACGCAGAAAACTTGCTTCACACAGAGGTATAATTTCCTTTGGAGGACAGTGCAACTACGATCTATTTAATGTACCGCAGCCGTTTTTAATGAATACGACAGTTCCTTTGTCGGAGTTCGAAGTTACGAATTTCCAGTAACTAAGCTTTAACCAACCAGGTGTTCACAGCCTTAGTTAGGAAGTGGTAGCATAAATGCCGTTATGATCTTAATACAGTTATCTTTCATTAGAATAGAATATTTTCCATAAAATTGGAAATAAAGGTTTCTCAGCTAAGTGCATTTCATAGTCCGTCATTCTTCTCAAGTTTCGTCTTATTAAAAGTACTGTAATGGATATGTTTGAAAATTTAATTCTAAAGTTTTATCATAAACAGCTTTTCCAATGTCTCGTGTTATTATTAAGCAATGAATTATGAAAGTTGCAAATAGTCATATATGACAATAAAACTGTATCAGTCGTTATTCTATTAATTGCTGATAAATTTTCGCTTATCTTTTCATTAAGGAGGGAGAGGGGCTGTGACACATTTATCTACATATTTAAGCATGTACTTAGAAAGGTTTTTGGTATGAGATTGTGACACAAATATTCCTTTGATTTCAGGTATAATTAGAAAAATTATTAATTTTTTATCACTTCGTAACTAACATGCATGTATGCAATATTCTCATTTTTATTTGCATTTTAAATAGAGTATATATACTTGTTAATTTTATTTTCTTGAAATTACAAATTAGACTAAAACTTCTATTTATTAAGAGATTTTTGGTTAAAAGCTATTCTTTTCTCTCAACTAATAAATTATTTTTATTCTTTTAAATATTTTTTATTGTATTTTGTATCGGCTTTCTTCTTCTCTTACTTATTCCTTCTTAGAGATTTCATATACAATAAATAATACTATTTTATTTTATTTAAAATAAATGATTTTTATTTTTTTAGTTCAAGTTAACTATTATTATATGTAAGGAAATTTCCACTTTCAATATATTTTTGATAAAAGCATATCTCAGGTTAATTGAATCATTTACCTTAAAGTGTTTATCATTTTTTTAAAATTTCTCTTACTAATTTTGCATTGTTTCTAACGGATTTTATTTTATAAATCCAAAAACTTAGAAGTGAAAGTTTCATAAGCACATTTTAAATAATAATATGTAAATATATATATATAAGTCGGGTATTATATTTCATAATTAATATATACTCCTAATAATAATATTATATACTAAATTGTTAGTTTAAATTTCACTTGGAATTTTTCGCAATAGACAGATATTTTCAAAACTTTCCTTTATTTTAATTTTTTTTATCTTTCAGCATGCATTTATTTTTTAAGAAAAAAGATATACATGATATAAATTATGTTTGTAATGATAGACGCTTGAGCTCAACAACATTGTATGCAACCATAAATGTTATTTGCCTCATTGCACGAAGCAGAAATGTGCTTGTGAATAACATATTTTTGCTTGATTACAATTGTATGCGACATAATTGAGGTATGTCAGAAATTTTCTGACTCCTGTTCAAGTATACTTAATAAGATTTGTTATTTTCGGTAGAAGATACTTGAGGATCAACACTTAAAAAGATGGTTGTTTGACAAACTGTCTATTTATCTATTTATGCACCATTTTAAAACTGACCATTTAATCACATTAATAATGGATAAAGTTTTAAATATATTGTATCTTTAAGACTTTTAAAAAATAAAAGCTGATTTCCTTTGTGTAAATTAATCCTAAGATATGTTTCATTGTCTTCCACAGGCTAGATTTAAATATAATAATGAGGCTTATATATATATATATATATATATATATATATATATATATATATATATATATATATATATATATATATATATATATATATATATATATATATATGCAAAGTTAGATATAGAACTAAAAGCACAAGAATATATAAAATATTTAAAATATTTAAGTTTAGCAATACATTTAGCGCAAAAGCAGCTAGAATAGTATTACTAAGATATAGTTAATAGTATATTTTATAAAATACAATGAATATAATGAAACAAAATACAACAAAAAATGCCAAATGGAGAATAGTACATTGAAAATATTAAATGCCAAATGTAGAATATTAAATGGAAAACAATATATTGAAAATATTAAATGGAAAATAATACATTGAAAAGAATTACATTGAAAATACTTGAAAGAAATACATTGAAAATACTTGAAAGAAATTTCAAAGAAAGATAGATGGATATAAATGGAATAAAGTACCAATATGGCCAGCTTCGTCAGGGGGTGTTGACCACATTGGCACAATTATGGCTTTTCTGCAATGGCCCAAGACATAGTCTTAAAGAAGCCAGTACACTCTAAAGCCATACCAAAAATTCAAACCAAAGTATCAAACAAGAATAAAAGAAGTAGAATTTAATCCAAAATATGTAAGTAGAATTTAATCTAAAATATATAAGTCAAAATCCTAATACTCGTGGAAACAACACATATGCAGATAAATTTGGTAATCTATTCTCTTATTATTTAAATATAATCTTAAATAACATTAATAATTCAAATAATACATGGATAATTAAGAATAATAAACCTATAATTGAATTTATTTCCGCCAATAAAATTAATGATGTTTCCACTTATGATTTCAAAGATTTATTCACCAGTATCCCACTTGAAAAACTTTTTGATATTATTATGTTTTATTTTTATGATTTTAATTCAATATTGGATGTCGATATAAATTTTTGGAAAGACCTAAGTTTATTTTCTATTTACAATAATTATGTTTCTTATGGAGAAAATATTTATTTACAAGTTAACGGCATTCCCCAGGGTTCCAAATTTTCAAGTATATTGGCAAATTTATTTTTAAACTACTATGAAAAATCATTTATTATACAAATGCCTTTTGCTTACAGATATATTGACGATTTAATAGTTTTTCATTGCCTAGAATTCGATAAAATTTACAATAATATATATCCTAAGGAATTAAAATTAATTAAAACTAATATTGATAACTTAAAAACTGAATTTCTAGATATTTCAATTACTATAAAAGAAAACCACACATTTACTGACATATATGATAAAACTAATAATTTTAATTTCAAAGTTAATAAACTATATTTCTGGAATTCAAACATTTCAATTAAAATTTATAAAAATATTATTTTTAATCAACTTAATAGAATATACAATATATGTAATAATTTAAATAACATCAATAAACAAAAAAATAGACTAGAAAATATTTTAACTCATAATGGCATTCCAACTAAATTTATTAAACACTATTTGGCTAGTAGAGCATTGCTTATACGAGTGAAGTAAGGCGTAGTTTTATACTACAGAAGGGTCACCCAAGCCTTGAAGGTCTTATAAGAAGCTTGAAATGCCGATAGTGTTTACACTTAGTCACTAATTTATGTATTTGGTGAGGTTCTTGCAGATTTGGATTTGTAATTAGATATGATTTAAATTTGATTATTATAAATTAAATGTATTTTGGCAACATTGGATTTTGACTTATATATTTTAGATTAAATTCTACTTACATATTTTGGATTAAATTCTACTTCTTTTATTCTTATTTGATACTTTGGTTTGGATTTTTGGTATGGCTTTGGGGTGTACTGGCTTCTTTAAGACTATGTCTTGGGCCATTGCAGAAAAGCCATAATTGTGCCAATGTGGTCAACACCCCTTGACGAAGCTGGCCATATTGGTACTTTATTCCATTTATATCTATCTATCTTTCTTTGAAATTTCTTTCAAGTATTTTCAATATAAATCTTTTCAATGTATTATTTTCCATTTAATATTTTCAATGTATTATTCTCCATTTGGCATTTTCATTGTATTTTGTTTCATTATATTCATTGTATTTTATAAAATATACTATTAACTATATATATATAGTTGTGTTTCAAGGTTTGCCTACTGTTGCTATCTTACACATTGAAAATATTTTGCACTTGATGGAAGCCTCTATGATATCGTGCTGCGCAAATGGTCCGCTTGTGAGCGATACATTTTCAACAATTTTATTAAATTCCTTTAATGAATTTTTTCCCAATTTATATCCTTTAACAAACACATTTCATTTAATCAGTCAAAAGATTCATTCAAAATTATAGGGGAAAAAGCAACAGAATTTTTTTCCGTTTATGGAAAGAAAAGCTATACACATGACTCATACATAAAAAATGGAATAGATCTGTTTTTAAAAATTAGTTTAAAATTGATAAGTCTGTAGTTAAGACTTCCAAATAAGATATTGTTTTCTTTAAGTTAAGACATCTTGGATTTTCACAGATGAATTATTACCATGAAAATTCGCGGCCTTTCCTTTAAGAAATTTGTACTTTTGGTTCAACTGTTAAAAAATTTCTTAAAAAATTTCAAATCTAAAGGCTTGTATCGTAGTTCTGTCAAGCATACCATATTTGACTGTTACCCTATAAGTGCATTTTCTCAACAACATAATTCGCATTTATAAAAATAATTAAATCATGTAATTTTTATGCAATAATTATACATAAGTGTGAATATATATATATATATATATATATATATATATATATATATATATATATATATATATATATATATATATATATATATATATATATATATATATATATATATATATAAATACATAAACTAAGTAATGAAGAATATTTTTTTTGCTCGTAGTGCGATGGAATGGATCATAATACGGAGCTATTTTAATAAAATTCAAAGCTTAAGAATTTAACTGTAAATAGAGACTTATGTTCAATTTAGAATTCTTCTTTGCAAAAAATATAAATAAATGAACACAATATTAATAAAAGAGCTTCTAATATACTTGTTAATTACTTATTATCTTCACTATATTTTAACCATTATTAATAATTATTCCTGTATAATATAATGACATATACGGTAGGAAAATACTGAACTGTAACGTAAAAACAATTAAATTATATCAATTCGATTTATCTTTCGAAATTCTTAATAAAAAGATTCTATGCATTGAATATTTATGGTATTTTTTTATTTGAAAAGGATTTCAATGTGTCTTGTGAAATTATAAACTCAATTGGATGATTTATTATCAATAGCCCCCTGTGTGATGTTTGATAGTTCATAATCTACTTTAGAAATTCTCGTAGCTATTACTTTTCGGTATTACGGATCAGTTCTTGTAAATTACATCTCGATCCTATTTACGAAGGGAATAGGAGTGTTAGGAACTCTCATAGAAAAAAAGTGCCATCAGGAAATAATCACGAAGCTGAGTGAAATATCTATCACTGCTCGCTGTTCCCATTCACTAACGCATACTGTACTTTGAAAATGATTAATTGAAGGATTGCTTTTCAGTTAAAGTGGGAGAAAAAAGCTGTTTTCTATGAACTATATTCTAAAGAAAGAAAAATTAAAACAGCTTAGAAATAATTATTTCATATTTTTTTTAAATTTTGTACACAAAAATGTTTAAAATTAGAAAAAAAATAAATTTAAAGAGCAGAAGAATTTTGCACTCATTTAAAATACTCAACAGGTAAATATTTCATATAGTTAAACAAAAAAAATCTAAAAAAAAATATTTATAAATGATTAAAAATCGATAGAGAGAATTCTCATCTTACTTTCCAATACACACAGTTGGCATACGAATTCAAAGAATATAAAATTTGTTGGTTATATTGTATCATCTGAGATATGAAACTCACAAGTTTTACGAAAATGTACAAAAAAATTAAAGATAAAATACTATAAAAATATATAACTTTAAACATGTAAGGAATTTGAATATTAAAAATGTTAAAAACAACTTCATGGATGAGTATTTTTCATACTTTATTTTGCAAATAATGAATAAAGTGAAAGTCTAAGCACTCTATAGCAGTAATTTTATATACGAAGGACGCATTTTGTATTATAATGAAGTAAGTACAATCTCAGAACAAAAACAGTATGTTTCAAGATACCTTTCTTAAAGTGTATGCATGCAAAAGTCATTTTAACAATTTTGTTATTTTTCATTGCGAGTCTATAGTATTTTTTCACATTAAAAAAATTGTCGTACAATGAAACAATAGTTGGATCATCTTTGTTCTATGAATTATAAAATGACACATTGGACTTTTAGTAATTTCATCCCAGTTTAGAAGATTTTCTTTGGTTTTTTTGAAAAGTAGTTTTATACGAAATATTTGTCCTCAATTTTCGAAACTTCTCTTTTCATTACGTGGCTCTGTTTTCTTAAAAGATGAGCATTCATTCAGATGTACTGATTTCTATTAAACTACCGGATTTCCTCAGGTAACGTTTCAACCCTCAGAAAACTCCCCGAAACAAAACAGTTATTCTGAGAGACTTTTTTGTTGATGAATCTTTACATTTGCTGTATGCCGTAGCTATTTCTTCTATAAATTGATATAAAGAATATTGATAAATTATTTCTAGCATAATAATTTTGAACTATTTCTGTTTCGGATGAATACCTCTTTCATTCAGTTATCTCATTCAGACAAAAGTATTTGTCTTCATCCCATGGATTGATCATGGAACAACGAGTGTAAAGACAACATAAAAATAATAAAATAAATCATTAACTTAAATATTAATATTCTGCAGTAAAGATCTGATAATTATTTAAGCAAATGAAACTTCTTCGTGCTTCGTAATCGATTATTAATCTTGCATATGAATAAATCAAAAAGTATACCTTATTTTCAAAGTGAATAATCAATTTTTAAAAATTAAAATTTTCTATGATATGCAAAAAGTACTTGTCACTATTCTCGAGAAAGAAATTCTAAGAGCTTGTTTTGACTGTTAAAAGTATTGCTAACTGCAACTAATATACACCGTTTTTATTTTTATGTTTATCTTTAATTCTAGTACACATTTTAAATTGTTTCATAACATTTTCTACATTTGAAATTTTTATAAAATGTTTTTTAAACTATAGAAAATATATTTGAATTGTGTCTAGTATTTTCTGACAAACATTTTTTATTCGCTCTGAATTTAATGTGTTTATTTGAAAAAAATAATAATTGGAAGGGTTTTTGAAATTTCTTTATCTTTTCGGCATTTTATACGATCAAAAATTCTTTCAATTTCCATATTCATCAATATTTTCACAAACAAGTAATGGGGAGCTCTCAGACATTCTGTTCAACAATTTGTAGATTTATTTTCACCTCACGACATATTCAAAGTGATTCGGAATCCATATTAAGGTGTGGGCTCCAATCAAATTAGCTCTCATGAACAAAAGTTACTGTTGAGCAATCAGCCAATCAGCTGTATTTAAACACTGAAATTACTTCATAAAGGGTACAGGTTAACAAATTAATAGTAATTACGTTTGACTTGAAATGATATTGTTTTAAAAAATAAATTAATGATTAAATATTTTTCGTTCCATTTGCAAAATATGAAAGCTTAAAAAAATTTACATGAAATCATACACTATAAAAACTAATAAAGTTGAACTCTACTTTTTTATTACTAAAAACTGTTTTCTAGAAATATAGAATTTTAGTCCCATTTTCAAATTTTATTTCTCTGAGTTACTATATATAAGTGAATATATCACCAAATAATGATTGCTTTGTGGTTATATTAGCCTTTAGGATGAGTCATCAAATGGCGGGAAAGGGCCAATTCAATTTGATTAGATGTTGGGGAACTGACACTTCATTTCAAAGAACCATATGAATTTGAAAACAAGTGCTACAATTGTATTTAGCATTGCTATTTTATTTATTCAGTAGTTATTGCTATTTCTTTTATTATTTATCATCGCAGAAGCATCATTTAATTAAGAATGATTTTAACCGATTAAATAAGTAGTATATTGAAATTACTTAACTCTGTTAATAAACTATCAGTATTGTAAAACATTAATTTCGTTTGATTTATTAAACGAAAACTAAAAGGGATATTACAGCTAATTTTATTAGTTTTGTATTTCAATTTTAGAATTATAGTGCTTCTTTATCTTAATTGTTAGGAATGACTACACAAAATTATAAAGCTAAATTTTCTCATTCATTTTCGAATATTTTATTGTTTAATTTGTCAATACACTTATATTAAAAAGTTATACATGCAGTAGAAAATTGAAAATATCAATGAATATTGCTTTGACTGGCATGATTGACAAGTGCTGTTTTAATTTGAAGTCCAAAGTATAAAACTTCTTCATCTAAGAAATAAAAAATTACTTAGTAGTTAAAAGTAGAAACGATAAAAATATTGAGTTTTCAAAAGATAAAAGAAGCCGTCATATTGAAAACAAATGTAAGTTTAAATTATTAAATAAAAAATTATATGGTGTAGAGAATCACTGCTCATCTGCTTAAAAATTTAGCTGGATTTGACCATGCTTTAAATAAATGATAAGTCACGAAAAAGTCAATCACCTACCACTACTTGGTAGAGCAGTTTTGAAGTCTGCGACTATGGCTGCCGTGAAAAACCCATGCATACAATATAGCTTCACACGCGCGGATGCATCCTAAAAATTTTAAAACATATTCAGGTCAAAAGAGCATATATATATTTTAATTTTAGAATTACTGTACTTCATTAAACAGATTCCTCTCAGCTTTCTTACTCTTCAGGCAGTTGTCGAACTCTATACATGGGCATCCTTCATATCGAAAGTAAAACTAGCTGCTGCAATTGATAATCTTACAATGTATTCTAGATATTTACTGATGCCAAATACAGAACCCAGGTTGAAGATGTGTTGGCAGTGCAATATTCTTACAGTATTCCTACTCAAACCATAATGTCTCCACCTCATAATACGTGATGTTTTGTTATAATTTGCAGATTACGTGTAATTTGTGTTCTTTAAATTCTTACACGCTTTTTATCGAGTTGTTTGGCAACTATTGATTCATTTTAGTACATAATTTTCCTTCAATCAGATACATCATGATTGGCATGTTGCCGTCACTACTGTAATCTGTGAAAAAAGAGATGTTTAATTTATGATTCTCCGATTTACAGTCAATTATTGTATAACATTCTATGCATTGTTGTAGTTGGAAATATCGTCTTACTGATGTCTCCTATAACTAAAATGGTCACAGGTGTGTAGCTTTTCATATCCTTTTCACTACAACAGCAATACATCGATCTTTTCCAGGGATCAGATACATAGCATGGGGTTTCATTATAGTGAAACGACGGAATATTGAAAGCTGAACATTTAGTTTTATATTATTATCAAATATCTTTTGTCAATGCGTCAATAGCACGTCAGCATTTGGAATCTAATTCGTCTTCAGGAAGCTCTTAAAACACGTCTGAGATGAAAACAAATTGGATTTCTAAGTACCTTTTATCCGCCCTCAAATTGTAACTCTTGTAGTAATGAATGTGGGCAAAGATCCCATAAACCGGCTTCAAGGAAGCCACTCATCACAACCAGAAGAATATGACTCCGACACAGACTCTTAAAAGATGTGTGTGAATCCAGTAACTCATCCAAAAACTAATATTGAACTCTCTGAACTCTTAAGCAACTGGAGATGAAATCATGAATTTAGGAACTCTTTGATCACTCACAAAAAGAATATTTCCCAATCAACATTTCAATTTTATCCATTTTTACTCAATGTTACTTAACTTTTTTGTCTAATATTTTCATCTTGTATTTACAATAAGCGCCAACTTCAGGTTCGTATCAAAACTGTGATACGGTGTACTACTTTGTAGACCACCGTAGGCCTTAAAGTTCCAACTTTGTAATCAAATATTCAGTTGATTAACAGCCGGTTGCGTTTCCAACTGGGCGCACGGCACGTTGTACTTTGTGCCGTGTACTTTTCTCTAGATATGAAGATGGGGCTAAGCCTGATTACCTATAGATATAGACCAGGGCATCTCCTTCTCGTTGTCTGTCTGTAGCTTACAGGTACATTGCATCTGTAGCTTACAGGTACATAAATATCAAAATTATTTATATTAATATTATTTACATTATTAGTTAATTCATTTACATTATTATCATTGAGAGTTTGACTTACATTAGCATCATAAACAAAGCAATCTACACGTTTATTTACATTTCTACTTTCAGCATTAATTTTAATAGCGGAATTTACTTTATTAACATTATCATCTGTGTCCGAGGACAAAATATTATGTATATTATTTTTGCTTAGCGATTTAATATTTTTAACATTACTATTATTAACATTCATTGATTTACGTTTAACCTTAGATTTCTTAACGTTAGTATTAGCATAAAAATTACTATAAAAATAATTTACATTTTCATTGCTTGTAAGAGATTCTATAGTTAAATTACTATTAACAGAAACATTGTCATGCAAATCACAATTTGAAATTAAACAATAACCCCAATTGGGAGTACTTACCCCAGAGTTGTTGTGAGACGACAAATGCTTGTTGATAAATTCCATTGTGATAGTTCCATAAGTCCATAATTTTATTCTCGAAGATATCCATCATCGGTTTTTGAGAATTAGTACAAGTAGCGAGCAATTCACTGCTCTTCTTCAGATCACATAGTAGTTTGCATCGTTCAGTTTTTGTTATTGGAACACTAGGATCCGTAGCGAGTAGGTTATCTAGGTTTGGCAAATATCCTTTGATGATTACTAGGTAATTCAAATGGCGGGAGCTTGGCACAACACACTCGCTTTTGATAAATGTTGCGAATACCAGCACCTCACCCACCAATCATGTGCCGTGCGCATCCCGCACGAGCTGTCGTTATATGTTTATATTCCTTTTCTCTTCAGTAGACCTTGTAACCTTTATTCATGTAGTTTGTAGTGTTCTGTGTGCTTTATTAAATGTTAGTTTCGTTTCACATTCTGAGTTTTATTCAGTAAAATTAATTAATCTGTCGAAATACGACATCGGGTAGATGTCAGCCTTGCTTCAACTGTTTTGAGTTGTTTCGTTACAGAGCTTAACGTTACATAATTTCTGGCGCCGAACGTGGGGCATTTTCGGCAGCTAGTTGATTAGTTTGAGCCTGAAAATGGATGTGACGCAACTAAAAAGACAACGAAAATCGTTTCGTACCTCATTTACTGCCTGTGCGAATAAAATTGAGACTAAACTTTGCCAAGAGAGCCCGGATGTCAATCGACTTTCGGTTTTGAAATCACAAATTAGCGATAAATTTACACGCTTAGAAGTATGCCAAGGAAATATTACGGACCTTATTCTGAAAGAAGAAGATTCAGAAACAGAACACGAGGAGGATTTCCTGACTGCCGAGGAATATAGAGATAAGTTCTCCGAACTATGCTCGCGAATTGATCGCTATCTTTGAAAGAACCGAAAGCAATAGAATGTTCTGAGAAGAGAAAGTTCAAACTTCCCAAAATAGAGCTAAAGAAGTTCAGCGGCGATGTTAAGGACTATTTGACTTTTTGGAGTCAGTTTAGTAAAATCCACGATGATGCAAGTATCCCTAATGAGGATAAATTTCAGTACCTCCTGCAAGCCGTAGTGCCAAAATCGAAAGCAGCTCGTGTGGTGGAGAGTTTTCCTGCAACGGCGGATAATTATTCCGAGGTGATAGTCCAGCTTAAGGGGAGATTTGGACGTGAGGATCTTTTAGTGCAAGTTTATATTAGAGACCTGCTCACCATGGTTATGAAAAATGCGGTCATCGGGCGTTCCAAGACAGATCTTCCGACATTATACGACGAATTAGAAGCGAAGATACGGGCCCTAGAGAGTCTAGGACGAACGCAGGAAAAGTACGGTGATATTCTAAGTCCTTTAGTGGAATCTTGTTTTCCGGAAGAAATATTGCTAGCATGGGAAAGGAGCAGAAACATGAGACCAGCATCTGATGCTGAGACTCGTTCACTAGAGAATTTAATGGATTTTCTTAAGCAAGAAGTAAAAGGAGAAGAGATGGTCAAGTTAGCTCGAACTGGTTTCGCTTCTTCTTCTAACTTTAAGAAGAAAGATGCAGTGCACAAATTAGATAATTACCCAACGGCAGCGTCATTGGTAAGTACTAACATTAGAGGCGACACAGGTAAGCGAATTTTACTTTGTGTTTTATGTAATGGGAAACATCACTCCAGGGACTGTTTGGAAGCGAGAAAAATGTCCTTAGATGAAAAGAAAAAATTTTTGCTGAAACATAGAGCCTGTTTTTCATGTTTCTCTGCCACGCACTTTTCAAAATCTTGTAAAGTAAAAAATTCCTGTTTATATTGTGCCAAGCCGCACCATTATTTATTTTATGTGACCTTTCTAAAGAAAGTAGTAAATCGGACTTCATCGAAGCTAATTCATTATCCAATAGTTGTGTTGAGCACAATGTTTACTTAATGACTTTAACTGTAAAAATACGTGCAAATGACAGAGTGGAAACGTGTCGAACGTTACTAGATAGCGGATCTCAGTATTCCTACATCTCAAAGCATGCAATCGCAAAATTAGGTATTAAAGCAACTAACAAAGTAAAAATGCAGCTTTCGTTATTCGGCGGAAGAGAAACGCCGAGTCAGATACATAATGTTTACGAATTGGTTATTAGTTCGTTGGATGACTCATTCACTCTAAGTGTTGAAGCTCTTTCCGAAGAGAGAATTTGTGGCAATGTGCCAAAAATCAACTGTTCTGCTGTTATGAATGAGTTAAATGAAAAGGGGATTATTCTATCAGACAGTTAGGCACCTGATTACGAGATAGATTTGCTTTTGGGTGTTGATGTCGTAGGGTTTTTGCTAACCTATCAAATTGAATTCTGGTTTGTTTTTGTTATTGACATGGTTAGGATTCATTCTGATGGGAAAACAGGAAATGCTTAGTAAACGTGATGCAATATCTGATACTGTTTTGAATGTTATTTCTTTATATGTTTCGAATTCATCTATTACTGAGTTGTGGGATCTGGAAAGTATTGGGATTCTTGATCCAGTTCAGAGGTTAAACAAAAATAATGAGCATTTAAAGGTGATACAGGAGTTTGAAAAGAGTATGAAGATTCTGCCGGATGGCAGATACGAACTTTGTTTGCCTTTTAAAGCAAATACAGTTGAGTTGCCTTCCAATAAAGATTTGACATGGAAACGACATACAAAAATGTGTGAACGCGCACAACGGAATGGGATTTTGGAAGATTATAAAGCTGTATTTAAGGAATGGGAGGAATTACAAATAATAGAAAAAATCGAGTGTGAAAACGAAACCTCTCATTTTTTGTCACACCGACCAGTTGTGAAAACCGATAGTAGCACCACAAAAATACGGTCAGTTTTCGACGCTTCGGCTCGGGAAACTGGAAATATCTCTTTAAATGATTTATTGCACAAAGGTCCAAATTTAATCGAGCCGATACCGGATATAATTGACAGGTTTAGAAGTTATCCTATTGGAATTTCTGGAGATATTGAAAAGGCTTTTCTCCAGTTGGGGATAGCTCCTGAGCACAGAGATTTTTTGAGGTTCTTTTATCCTACGGGGAAGGAGCAAATCATGTATCGACATTCTCGAGTAGTCTTTGGTGTAACATCGAGCCCGTTTATGTTAGCTGCGGCACTTTCACACTTGCTCGAACAAGTGCCAGATGAAGATTCTGAGATAGCCGATAAATTGAAACTTTCGTTTTATGTTGACAACTGCGTCGCGGTAGTGAATGATGTTAGACAGCAAGAAGAATTTATTTGGAAGGCCAGAACAATTTTGTCTCGGGGTTGTTTTAATTTACGAAATTGGGAGAGTAATGTTGGATGCCAGTATCTTTCTAAGAGTACGGGGACGACGAAAGTTTTAGGAATGTTATGGGATCTTGACAGGGATGTTTTAAAATGCAATATTTGTGTGGAAAATCTAAAATCTGATTGTAATATTACAAAAAGGTTTATTTTAGCCGCTGTACAGAAATTTTTTGACCCACTCGGTATTTTATGTTCTGCAACTCTGCTTCCTAAGATACTGTTGCAGAATACTTGGAAATTGAAATTATCATGGGATTCACCTCTGCCAGATGATGTTGTGAAACCCTTTCTTAAATGGTGGAGTGAAGTGGGTAGATTGGCTGACATAGAAATCCCGCGTTATTTTGAAATTAATGATACCACTCAGATGCACGTGTTTGTTGATGCTTGTAAAGAGGCCTATGCAACTTGCATATTTCTGAGATCAGACACTTCCCAAGGTGTAAAGGTTGTGCTTATCAGAGCAAAATCTAGAGTGGCCCCCTTAAAGCAAATTACTATCCCCAGATTAGAGCTTATGGCATGCTGTATAGGTGCCAGGTCAGCACATTCGGTGCAGCAAGCACTTAACATTACAGAAATGGAAACCATATTTTGGAGCGATTCCATGGTTGCTTTATATTGGTTAAGACATAAAGGGGGATGGTCAGTTTTCGTTTCGAATAGAATTAAAGAAATAAAAACGCTTTTTCCTGATAGCGAATGGCGACATGTGCCAGGGAAAATTAATCCTGCTGATTTAATCTCTCGAGGGTGTTCACCTAGTTATTTGGTTGAGTCACACTGGTGGATGGGGCCTTCATGGTTAGTTGAGTCTTCAGACGCATGGCCCGTCTCCGAATTAAATAATTGCGAAACTTCCGAAATTACTTCAGAAAGGAAAAGAATTAGAGTATGTAATCTAAATTTGACAGAGAAAAAGGTACCATGGTACGCTGAGAAATTTTCGAAATTTCACTCTATCATCAGATTAGTGGCTTGGGTTCTACGATTTGTTAACAATGCAAGAAGTAGTGTTAATCAGAGAAAAGTGGGGGAATTAAGCCTAGAGGAGATAGAGAATGCTGAGATCCGACTAATTCATTCTGTACAAACTCAAAGTTTTCCAGATGAAAAGTCAATACCAAACTTGTGTGTATTTAAAGATGGCAACAATATCTTCCGTGTAAAGACTCGAATTACTGAACGTATTGATGCTCCTCACTTTCTATCGCCAATCCTACTGCCTAACAATTGTATCTTTACTCAAAGACTTATAGAGCATTTTCACACTGAGAATTATCATGCTGGTACACAGTTACTTCTCAGCATAATTCGTGAAAAATATTGGATACTAGGTGGAAGGAAAACTATTAGAAAAATATGGAATGCTTGTGTTAGATGCCGGGGATTTAATAGTAAATCTCCAATGACTGATCCAGTTTCCCTACCTGCTGATCGAGTAGAAGATGCCGCCGTATTCGAAGTGGTAGGAATAGATTTGGCTGGTCCCTTGTACATAAAAGGTGGTAGTAAAGTATGGATTGTCCTCTATACTTGTGCCCTATTCCGTGCTGTCCATCTTGAATTGGTGTCTTCACTCTCTTCTGACGCCTTTTTATTGTCTTTTCGTCGTTTTGTGGCTAGAAGAGGAAGACCTCGAGTAATATATTCAGACAACGGCACAAATTTTAGAGGAGCATATAACGAATTAGCTGCCATCGATTGGAACGAAGTTTCCCGCTATGCAGAAATATAACGCATAGCGTGGAAATTCATACCCCCCACAGCTGCCTGGTGGGGTGGTTTCTGGGAGAGGCTTGTGATGACAGTGAAGGAGTTTCTTCGAAGATCTTTGGGAAAAGCAATATTCACGTATGAAGAGCTAATGAAAATCTTATGCGAGTGCTCCCATCCATTGACATATCTATCCGAAGATATGCAAGATCTCACGCCTATTACTCCCGCAATGTTTCTGATTGACAGATCAATTGTCGACGATAAAGATTTTGATATGCGAGATGCCAACCACTACCGCAAGCGATTGAGATTTCGATCCAAAGTGACCATGGCACTGAGAAAGAGATTTAGGAACGAATATTTGGGTCTGTTGATTCAACGACAAAGATAAAATCCTCCGTCGTATAACATTCATCCTGGTGATATCGTCTTGATTGGGGACGATGTGAGAAAACGCCTTCAGTGGCCTTTAGCCCGGGTGTTGGAGCTAATTCCGGGTAAGGATAGACAAGTAAGAACTATCAAATTAAAAACTCAGTCTTCTACAATAGTGCGTCCAATTCAGCGTGTGTTTCCGCTCGAAGTCAGTGGAGATGACTTGGAGAGCTTGCCACTGCAGAGTATTCAACAGACTGAATCTGTGAAATCGCAGAGTCCGTCTTCAGAGGTCACACAACCTCAAGTTACCAGGTGTGGTCATGCCATAAGAAGACCTAAAAAACTGAACCTAGTAACTGTAACTGATGTTTTTGAGTAGCTATCCAGCTCCTCAAAAAGGGAGGAGGATGCTGCGAATGGCAGCACTTCACCCACCAATCATGTGCCGTGCGCATCCCGCACGAGCTGACGTTATATGTTTATATTCCTTTTCTCTTCAGTAGACCTTGTAACCTTTATGCATGTAGTTTGTAGTGTTCTGTGTGCTTTATTAAATGTTAGTTTCGTTTCACATTCTGAGTTTTATTCAGTAAAATTAATTAATCTGTCGAAATACGACATCGGGTATATGTCAGCCCTGCTTCAACTTTTTTGAGTTGTTTCGTTACAGAGCGTAACGTTACAATAACACATTTTCTACTGAATTGTTTTTTTATCAGAATATTGCTGGCCCTTAGAAGGGCCCTTTGGCCCAGCGCTATTACTATTGCTCTGGTTGGTCACACTATATGAACACAATGACGTTTCCAATACAATATCGAAACATTTTCCGATAGCACTAGAATTAGGCATAGCAACTCCACGTGCAGTATCTTGGGAAGCGTCGTTGCAGTCCATGGTATCTTCGCTTCCCTCTGGAACAGCAGCAGGAAGCACTCTCGATAACTCAGGCAAAGAAGATGTAGGTACTCCATTGTTATCCATCATCTCTTGCATAACAGTGCTATTTTCGATAGCATTCGGCGAAAGCAGGTTGACCCCTTCCTCGGGTCCGTAGGCACCGCCGCCGCTTGCGGCCATCAACTCGGGCAGCAGTCAGGAAGAACCGGTTCTTAGGAGCTGGGGTGAAACACGTCCGCACAGTTTTCACAGTCCGCACAAAGAATGCATCTTTGAACTATCAGCATCTTTAAAACTGATAAGATAAGTATGAAAAAGACTCATCGTGAGTCCATCAGTCCTGTTGCTATTTTTTGATACCAAATATCTTCTGGCCAATCAGAATTAAAGAAATGATTGGAGAAGTATCCGTATAACTCAACTCTGGGGAACATTCTAATCAATTGTAAGATAAGAGTAACGTGTGATAACTCATCTCGACTTAAGATTTGGAGTGTGAAGGCACGTTTGAAAATTTTAAAATAAAATGGCTTTAGAAATGACGTACATTAAAAATTTCTTAAATGACGAAGACTCACAGCAGTTATTTAATGAAACGAATACTTATGATTTTTGCCAGTATCCCTTGAAAGTAAAAGAAAAAACATTTACTCCTTCATGAAATTTGTGTGCCTTCTGAGATGATAGTTCTCTGAAATATGCATTCTCAGGAATAAGTGTTCCTGTTCACCCATGGACGCCTCTTTTGCTGAATATTAAAAGTTTAGTAGAAACCGCATGGGAATCAAAGTTTAATTATTGTTTATTAAACTTTTATGCCAGTGGGAAAGATAAAATTGAAATGCATAAGCACGATGAAATAACTCTAGACCCTAGCAGTCCCATTGCGTCGATAAGGTTAGGTGCTACTAGGACTTTACACTTTAAAAGAAAAAATTTCGATACTGTGAAAGTTCCTTTAGAAAATGGTTCGCTGCTGATTATGAATTCTTCTGTTAACAAATTGTGGTTTCATGGAATACCCCCGGAACCTGAAATTAAAGAAGCAAGAATTAGCCTGACATTCCGAATGGTTAAAAGTGAGAAGAGAATGACTGAAGAAAACACCTCATCAGCGAAACTCCCGTGTTTGGAATCAACGACCCAGAACAGACTCAATGTTTGTAATCAGCAACCTGAAGCTTCAATACAGACTTTAGAAACATCATTTGCAGATGACGGATTTGACGATTTATTTAGAAGTTTGTGCCCCAACCTTTTAGAGTCGAAAGAAGAAATGCCGGCAGAGACTATCTTTAAAAAAGACATCGGTAGTAACACATTATTATCATGTGGACTTTTCAAAGGTGAAATTAAGATATATATTCATGAATATGCCGTGAGTAGCAAAGGAATTATGTATGCTACTAAAATTGGTGTTACCATGGACCTTTTAACCTGGTATGGTTTTTATTTAAAACTTTTTTATTTTTGCTATACTACTGCTTCCTATATTGCCAATATACTATTTTAGTGTTTAATATGAAAGAATATATGCATACTCAACCTTTTAATAATAATTTTAATCGTCCTTTCATTAAACTAAATTATTTACAAACAAAAACTTTAACTGATTCAGTATTTGAGTTAAATAAATGTGTCATTCATTACTTATTTACAAAAAGCTTACCTTACTTCATTAAATGCTATCGTAGACTTTAAGGAACATTATCTATCTTTTGAACAAGAGGATATTTTAGTTCCAAGCTAACTTTTTGTATAGAAAATGAATTATGCAGTATTTTTAAAAGCATTTTTAATTGTAATGGATGTATTATAGATCATCCCAGTCAAACACAACACCCATGCCTAACAGAATCAAATTTAAAAAAATATCAGTCTCTAGGAACTCATGTGCTATTATCAGTTAATATGGAAGCAGTAGCATCTAATTTTGTAAATTCCGTTGATTTTATTAGTGAAACTTTCATAAATAATATCTCTATTGAACTTATTTAAGATGTACTTTTTAAAACTTTGCATTAAATACTATAAAAATTTATACATGTGTTTTTCATTACTTTAAAAATATGTCTTTCTTGAGAAATAATACATGTTTATGAAATAAATTTCTTCTTTTGTTAAAAATATCAAATGTTTTTATTAACTTAACTTTTTATATGTCCTTTGTTTTAAATTTTGAAATATGTGTACACACACACACACGCATATATATATATATATATATATATATATATATATATATATATATATATATATATATATATATATATATATATATATATATATATATATACTTCATTTAAAATTATATTCATTTCGGCTTTAAGTAATGAAAAATGGTAGATATAAGAACATAAAAAAGGGACATAATTTTTAGAATTTTTCCCAAGTCTTTACAGGTATTACATTGGAATTTTTTTTTCAATTTTAATATTAGGTGACTTAACAGTAACAGGTACAAATTGTTTCGGTACCTTCATTTCACTCAAAGCTGATAAACAAAATGTTCTTAGCAGGAATATTGGCATTTTTTTTATCAGTAAAAATAAAATTAAACATGTATGCAATAATGAAACGTGGTATTTTCTCTCCATGATATCTGATTTCATCTTTATCATTCCAATTTATAACATTAGGTTGACTTTTAAGAACAGAAAGAGCTTCTTCTGCTTTTCTTTTCAAATTTGGAGCTACGTTGTTTAAAATAATTGTATCAGAATTATTTTGTGACTGTTCTTTTTTCGGTGGAGTTGATTTTTCTTAAAGAATCGATTCATTATTTTGAGACTCTTCTTGAATATTCGATAAAGATGTTGATTTTTCTCCTAATGAGTTCTTCGATGATTTCACTTCCAAAAAGTATAAGGGGAATTAAATTCTTTCATCTTAATCTTTTTCTGCAAAAGTTCATAATAACGATAGACATTTTCATGCTCTTCTAATGAACTGTTCAAAATCTTCATCATATCTTTATCTAAATCACTCAGCTGTTTATTAGTAATAGTATTCTTTGACACCAACTCTTCGGGAATTAGAGCATATTTTTTAGCGAATTCCATTGATAAGACTTGTCAACACACTTAGAGCAGCAGGAATCAAAATGTTGAGGAAACCTCCTTTTTGTATAGTTAATTTGCTTTTCTTTACAAGTCCAATTTTTCGATTCGTCAAGGTCCTCATGGTTCCTTTGTACTTGGAGAGCGTTCTCTTTTGGTGTTTGATTAATGGAATATTTCCTCTGAGTGCATTTAAAGAACATTAACATATCGCTTTTATACAGCAATTATCAATTTTTTGTAATAATTGTTTCCTTAATTTTAATGGGCAGAAATTCAAAAACTCCAACTGCCTCAGTTGCTCCTTTGTCAGAGTCATTATGCTAAATAAACTTGATGTGAAACATCTGTCTTTTAAATATGTTTCATTTGATAAACACACAAATTGTGCTTAATTGAGTAAAATTTGGGTACGTAATCTTAGTTGTTCAGGTGTTTCACTTCGTAGATCAATGAAGAGGTAAGAAAAAGGTTTTTTGTAGCATCTTCGTAAACCTCTTGGAAAAACTTCATATGTCTGGGAAATAATTGCTTTCCTATGTGCGTGATTTGACTGAGGTCTCAACGATTTTTGCATAGTAAAAGGTAATGAGCATTCAACGTAATTTCACGCATTTCCTTTCCTTTATGAAAAAAGTTCTGTGTAATGAAAATTACACTTAAATTTAAATGATGACTTCCTTTCGTAAATATATTTGTTAAGCACTTATCACCTCCGCATTCTGTCATCAAGTCGTCAATGATGAATAAAGTATGCATCCCTAAATAATCATATCTGGAAGGTAGTCCTTCCACAAAACTCACATATGGTATTTCATCAAACAAAGACTGATAAACTATAGAAATAAACGATTTTTTCGGGGACAATTGAAAACATTTCCTGCTTATGCTTAAGTAAATCTTTTACAAAGAAAGATTTACCACAACTTGTGGGGCGTGAAATTATCATAGTGAAAGGGTGTTTTAGCTTTGAGAACTCCATGTTAAATAAAGACAGATAACTAAAGAAGAGAGTATAAATACTTTTTATTGATAAAAATTAGCTCGCACATAAAAATGCTTCCATACAAAATTATAAACTCGTTTATCATTGGTTATATTTTTTGTTACAAAGGAAGATAAGATTTGCTTCAATGAGTAACCTCTACAACTACAATACAAATAATAAATACAATATTGACCACATACAGCTGTCATATGACTTTGAAGAATCATTGGATTATATTCCATTTTCGAAAATTTTATGGCAATGTCTGATACAGAGCCTTCGTAATATGCAGGAGCATTTCCATAGGAATCAAAAAATTCCATGTGATGAGACGAAAGTAAGTAGAAAGCCCACCAATGATTTCCAGGTTCCGCCGACGATTCAACGTTTGCGATGAAGCATGTTGGATAGCTGTAGATTCTCATAGGTAAGCGATCACTTAAAAATACACCTAAAAAGAATTCTCTTGTAAACTTGTCTTGACCTTATATTCTTCGTAGCTGTTCAGTGTTCATGATTAATTGGCGAAAAAACACAGCACGTGACGTGATTTGGTAATTTCAATCACATTTTCATATTCAGCATAAATGAGCACTGAAATAGTTTTCTCCAACTATTTGGAAAACTTCATTTCCACTCTCAAATTACCTTGACGTTGCAAACTTAGGTGTGGACCATCACTTAAATCGGTGGAGAGATCAAAGGCAACGTATGTCCATTACATATTCTTCTCTCGTTAAGTAAATACCTTTGTCACCGAACTGGCAGCGGAGTTTTCATCGAGACTCCTCATGGCAAATTTTCTCTTAGTCAACATAATCCCGACTTCTGTTCGATTTTGCGTACCGAACTAACAGCTATTAACATCGGATTGAAATCCATCATGAGCGAAACTAATTATAGTGATGTCTAGATATTAACTGATAGCCGTAGTTCAATTCAACATCTGCAAAAATGGACTTGCTTGGGAGACCAAACAAGCTTTTCTATTCTATACAAGCTTAAAATTATCTCCCTTCGGCATAATATCTATTTTCAATGGATCCCGTCTCACGTGGATATTGGAAGCAATGAAATAGCAGACAGTTTAGCAAAGGAGGGCTCAGGCAACACCCCCTAAAGACAAGGCCTGCGCACCAAAACTTCTTTCTGGAATGAGTCATCCACATAAGGCTGACCAACGACTCCCTAAAGTAGAAATTTCTCCTTCCAATTCCTGTCGCCTGCTCGACGACTCATTTCAGTCTCTGTGCGGAGTTGATTTTGCACGTGTGTGTGATAAACCTTGTCTTAAAATATTCATTTATAGAATTTTATTATTTCAAGAAATTTTATAAAAAGCTATTCCAGTGTTCAATTGTCAATTGCCGATCGAACTACAATGGAGAACCAAAGGTATAAAGAATGCTAAAGAACCAATGCTAAAGAAGTGGCTGGCTGTTATTCCTCAAGAAAATCTAAAAGTGACGAAAAATTCTAGGGTATGTCTTATTTTATTTATTTCAAATAACAATAATTAAATCATTAGTGAAATACATTTTTTTTAAAATTTAAAACGCATGCTTGTGGCAGGGATAAGAAATATTAAAGTTAATGTTATTTCCATCAACCATAATTGTATGTGTTTTTCATCTTAAAAAATAATTCTCATTCTGTAATTAATTTGGCTCTAATTTATAAAACTTTTAATAACTTTGACAAATACTAAAAATATTCCCTACTTAATTAATCAAATTAATTATTTTTTAATCATATATGATTATTGGTATATTAAGTTTTTCTGTATTTATTAAGACATTTTTGTTACATCTGAATAATTATGTTATAAATCAATAATTAATTTAGAAATAAAATATTTGAGAATTTATTTATTACACATTTTTCGTATTGGGAAATAAAATAATATTGCAAGCAGTAATTATTCAATATACTTAAGGAAATAATTATTAATTACGTTCTCATTATGTTAATCTATTATATGAAGTGGAAAAATGAATTATATATGAGATTTTAATTACATGATATACATAATTTAAATTGTAAAATAAATCACAAATTCTACCTCTTAGATAATTTTAATTAAAGTTTAATATTTTTTACCAGTTAAAATAGTGATTATAAATATTGCTTGAACTTTATCAGAATGAAATATATGATGTAATTAAAACAACTTTTAAAAGTGTCTAAGAGAATTCAACTAAATACATATAGTTTACATTTATCTTAATAGTGTTTTTTCTTTTTTTTTCAGGTTTGCGAGCATTACTTTGCAGAAGGTGATATCCTGAGATGTTCAGAGTTATATGTAGAGAAAACACTGGTTAAAAACTGAGCGCTCCCTTACGATACCCACAAAAAACAATATATAAAATAGTTATTGAGAAAATGATACTTTACGCAGCACCGGCATGGTATAAGAATACAATTAAAATAAATACTAAATTAAATCACATCCAAAGAATATCTTTATTGAAAATTTCAAAATCGTACAACACAGTACCTATAGAAGCACTCCAAGTATTAACCGGCTGCCCACCAATTGATCTAATAGCGAATACTAATAAGCAGATTTATCTAATTACCAAACAAGGAGTAAATATAAAAATAGTCAATATTGAATTCAATAAGGGTAACACATGGACAAGACAGGAACAATTTATCCCTCCTTGGGAAAAACAAGCAATCTCTTGGACTAACACAATAAATATGCAAGATTTTTACGTCTTTACAGACGGTTCAAAAATAGACAATAAAGTAGGCGCTGCAACAATATTTTGTCATGAAAACTCTATAATAGATATTATTAAAACTAGTCTTAATGATCAGGCTACTGTCTATGAAGCTGAAGCTATAGCGATTTTAATAGCCATTAAATATACTATTAATAACAATATAAATATCTGCCATATTCATTCAGACTCCAGATAAGTTTTAGATACCCTTAAATACCATAAGAGAGGAAATAAAATAAATCAAATACTGGATTTAATCTACCATAATAATATGAATTTTACTTTTCATTGGATAAAAGCACATAAAGGTATTGAACTAAATGAATTGGCGGACTGGTATGCAAAACAAGCCACTAAAGAAAATAAAATATCCCACATGGTTCCATATTCAAAACAACAATTAAAAACCATAGTAAAACAATATATCCTAAATACTTGGCAAAACAGATGGACTAATTCAGATAAAACAAGAAGACTACATACAATACACCCAATAGTTACAGAAAAAAGAATTTCAACCGACTTCTTACTGAATCAAATTAAAACAGGACACGGAGCTTTTGGAACTTATCAAAATAGATTCTTTAACAAATCAGATGCAAACACGGTAACATCAAACAGGATATTGAGCATGGAATATATGATTGTAACAAATTCACAGACATAAGATTAAGAAGTTTTCCTAAAAATTATAAAGAACTGGAAATCAAACACTTATTAAATAATCCAGAATCAAAATCTGGAATTAAAGAAATTATGTATTCGGTATTCATGGACTCTCTACCATCAATTGAATAAAACAATTTGTAATTAGGATTTAATAAACCTAAACATGATTGTAATATAAATTGTTTATTATTTTGTCATTTATTGCAAATAACTTAATTAACAAAGGCAAGCAGCCCATTCTTTCGTCGGTATCGAGTCTGGGTGGACCGCAGGGTGGCGGTTGCCGGTCTGCGTGCAAGGCTCAAACCGTACCAGGGTGTTATGGTCTGCGCCGATATGGTTGCAGAATTGGATCGTAAGCTGGAGCACCGGCTACCGATCGGCTATGAGCTAAGTGCTCTCCTGGAGGATTGCTGTCCGCGATCAGTCATTTTCGCTGCCGAATACCTTCGGGTGGGACGGCCTTTAACATCTAGCGTTACGATACCCACGATTGAAGTTAGATGCCATTCCCTCAATAATTCCAAACTACCTGAAATATTTAATGACACCAAGAATCATCGAGAGGAGCTAGATGTAAAGAAGATAAGAATTGAAAATCAGAACTTTGCTTGTGCCTTAGAAGTATAAAAAGTGAAAAAGACTACAGGGATAAATTTTGCTTTAAAGATTAAAGTGAACTTAAGAACTGTTTAAAGTGAGTTAAAAATTTCATGATCATGGACTGTTGTTACCAATAAGGATATAATTATGTTTTCATTGATAAGTCCTTCAAAAGTTCCTGTTCTTGAATCATCGGTAATAGTTGCTGAAAATTTGTATTTGGTAAGTTCAATTAAAAGTTTTCAAATTAATAAGATAAATAATTTTAAATTTCCTATGATTGTAAATGATATTCATACCTTAGATAATATAATACAAGCATTAGAAAATTTTGAAAAAATAAACGATAAGGATAACTTATTTTATTTGTATAAATGTGTTATTAATTAATTGAAAATTATATGTGAGAGTAATGAAAACTTACTTGATTGCTTAGAAGAACAGATTTTTCTATTGCAATATTCTTTAAATCATTAGAAATAGTCTGCTAACTTTTTAATTTTATGCTCCAATGCTTTTTCTATGTCTTCCCATTGTTATAAATTTTTACGTAAAAGCTCAGATTTAATTCTTCCACACCCAGCAACATTGAAACGTTTATTTGTCAATAATATAGCAAATCCATTAAAAGAGCAGAACAGAAATAATTTTCTTTTATATATTTTAAAGACAAATATTCTCACCTTGATGAAAATAACAAAAAAGTAGTTTTATTAATGGATGAAATTCACATAAAAGCTTCATTAGATTATAAGGGTGGTAATTTAATCAGGAGAAGGAGACTTATTTCTTTAACATTAAATTTTGCTGTTCATGGAAATATTGAAATTAATTTAAATAATGATGTTGATGAAAATCTAAATCTTGATTTTCCCGACCCTAAAGAATCAATGTTTAATTTGAAAATAAACTCAAATGATTTTAAAAAATATTCTCATTTGTTAACTATTTTAATATACATAGCAGGCTATTGCATCCATTCTATCTTGAAAAAAATTAAATGTGAAATGTGGTATGTTTATTTAATAAGCGAAGTTGACGATGAATTCATTACTTTCACTAAGAATTAAAATTTACATTTTAGAATGCAGTCTTGAATTATTTTAAAGATATGAAATAACCAATTTAAATTATTCTGGCTGCTTTATTCTCAACGAATAATTTAATATCATTCATTTCATTTATCATTTTATGTTCAGCTTAACTTCTGAAATTTTATAATAGCCCGATTTATTTTCAGACTGCAACTAAATTCGTAAAGCTAATAAGTTGCATATTCCTTTTTGTATTTTAAATCTAATGTGAAAAATATAAATCAAACATTTATTATTTTTCATAAGTTAAAATTAGTTTTCTGATAAGCTTTTTAGAGAGATTCTTATAATTTTATCCATGAATATGGTTTCCCCCCTTCTTGTAATATATAACATATGAGAAGTAGATGTATATCAAAATGTATAAATGTAGCCCCCCCCATACCATATCAAAAATCTTCAAAAGATATTAAAAAAAATTATAGTAACGATACTAAAAATTCATGCACTGCTTCAGTTTAAAGAAAAAAACCTTAACATTACATAATTCAGCATGGATTAAAGAATAGGATTTTCACTCTGAATTTTTATAATTTTCGAACCTATGGTAAAACACCTATGTAAAAATTTAAAAGTACGTGAACATCTCTTGTAGATAAAATAGTATTAAAATACCATTTTTTCTAGATTAACTAAAAAATCCTTTTTCTGCCCACACAGGTCTGCAGCTTTCTTTCATAAAATACTCAAGTACATCTTAATTCTTATTCCCTGTAATTAAAACTACGTAAAATATAAAAACACTTACTTAATGAAATACTTTGCATACAGAAGCATTTGGCCAAATTCTATTCTCAATAGGTCTAGTAAATTAAGTTCGCATGAATGTTCAAAAGTTGCTTGAATAAAATGCAGTTTATATCTACAGTTTATATTCAACAAATATTCAAATTATTTCATTAACATCCCAAAAGTAAAACTTCGAAGAGAACTATGCAATTTCTAACCCATATTCCTATTTATTTTAAAATTCCAAATAATAATCAAAAATATATTTTTCACACAGAAAAGCTTTTTTACACTACTTTCTAATCTACACAGGTTTGGGTTAATATTGAATAAACAGCTCATCACTTTAAAAATATTAAGTAAACTTTCATTTATCTTATTCATGTGATTAATAAATTTTCTCTGAACCTAAATGTACTGCACACACAGTAAATTTACTCCCTTCATCAAAAACTTTACCCAATTTTATTATTTTATGTGTAGTTTAATCAATAGTTAATAAAAAATATTCCATTTGCTCAAGATTTGCTTGTACAACATATATGACTAATGATGTAGCTTTTAGCTACATCATTAGTCATATATGTTGTACAAGTTTTCCCATCTCCAGTCAGGACAAAGCTAATTTATTAACAGATAATCCCTGTGTGAGCTCAAAAAATGTTAAAACTAAATTTTAAAAAAAAGAATGTTTCCACTAAACAAATGCAGCGATAGTTGCTTATGATTAGTAACTCGATCGCGCAAGGAGTTTTTAGATTTCTATGGGGGTATGTTCAAGTAGTCTCATCACAGTAATACCCAAATTGTGATGAGAAAATTAAATCTTGCTCTGAAGACCAGTTACTTTTATGATGAAATTAGTCCCATGTGGACCCATTAACTGATTTGCACATATTGAGTGAAAAGAAATAGAAATTTTGTCATCTTGACAAATGCGAACTTTTGTAAAAAATTAAACGGAATATCCAACAAAAGTACGAAATTTTTTGAGTGTGCATTAATAAAAGAATTATCACTGTTACAATCAATTTAAAATCTAAAATGGTTGAAGAAACACTGGATTAAACGTTCTATTTTTTTCATATCAAATACCATAGTAATCAAGAGGGAAAATCTCTTACGGATGAGATTTCCTTGATAGTCGAAAAAGATTATTAACAATTTTATCATAAATAAACTTTTACTTTTTTGACAAATATAGTCTTTTAATTTAAAAGAAAATATCAAATTATTTTCCAACAATTTTATTAATGAAAATTTTAAAAACATACAAGAAAGTACCTTTTGTTTTATGTGTGGTTAGTTTCCAAGTGTTAAATCTGTATAGGAAAACTTAAATGAATAAATTTGTTCTTTACTTGATTAATGTAGTCACAAATTACGAATTTACCTAATAGGCAACTCGAGTATAAGTGTTAAATTTATTTTTTGTAGAAATGCAACTCATGATGAAAACATTACAGTGTATTTTAGCTAGTATTTGCAGCATAAGCTGCACTTAAAATGCTTTAATATTTATGCTTGTTCTTGAATTTATGATAAAACTGAAAGGGAATATTTGATGATGAGACACAAGTTTTCCAACTTTTCGCGTTAGAAAAAATATTTAAATAGAACCAAAGGGTAAATATATATATGTATGTATATATATATATATATATATATATATATATATATATATATATATATATATATATATATATAAAACAATTTACTCATAGACTTGTATTTACAAATAAGCTTTTATTTATTTTGTAACAAAAATAATCTTTTAACTGTAATAAATAAAACAAAATATTCAAAATTTTTTATTCATTAAGACAAGAAGTCCTGCTTTATTTCAAGTCTCATTTAAATACTTCATTTGCATTAGTAAACCAATAAATTGGTGAGAAGTAAATGCCATTTCAATTATTGCTTCTCAAAAGACAAAATACATTAGTGCACAACAAATCAAAAATATACAAAATAAAACTTGAAACTTAATTATTAAAAGAAACTAAGCAAGAATGAAATATACAAGTTCCTTTCATATATATTACTCTGGTAAATATATTTTTTAATTTCATTAAAATTAATCCTTTGTAGAATTTTTTTTCCTTCAAACAAAAGAAAAGTATTAGAACATCAAAACATTGGCCAATATAATAAAATACATTAAAATATTTAAAAAAAATTAATACTTATTAAATCAATCCAAGATGGATAAAAACTCAAATAAAAATTTCATGATTTAAACAAAATTATTTAAATTTTCATCTTTCCAGCAGACAGTAAACATGTAATTTATACATATCTATTACATTCATTTAAAAATGTTCTTAAGAACATTTTAAAATAAATGTAATTATGTGTAACAAAAGCAGTCAATAATGATATAAATACTAAACATTTACTTTTTTATAAACTAATTCTTTAATTTAATGTACATTAATTTACATTACATGAATAAAATTTAAAAAAAAATTGTAAGAGAAAATTTTACTTTGTTTATATAATAATGAAATAAGAATAATCAATATGCCCTATATTTAGTTAACTATTGACTGTTTTTAATATACATTTGAAATAAGTAAAGGAAGCAATGTGGAAGCCATGTTATCACTATTGATAGATTACTTTAATAAGTCTAGATTTTTATACTAATCTAATAGCCTAATTAAAAAAATATATTGAAGTAACAGTAAATGGTGAGATGCAAAATAATAAAAATTGAGATAAAACAATGTCTCTTGAGTGTCAACAGAAACATATAAGGAATTTCAATACTAAGGCATAGAAAAATTAATACATTCCTCACAACACTCATTTTGTAAGACATGATTTTTTTAAAAATGTAGAAGCTGAAAATAAATAATGTAATTATTTTCTAGAACAAATTATTCACATCTCTGACAATTATGCTATAAATTTGATTGAGATTACAGTTTTATTAATTCTATGCAACAAGTAATAAAAAATTAAACAAATACCTCCAACAATAAAATAAAAAACAATTTCTTAACTATAAACTACCAGAGACCAGCCTGGAGTGTTAAATAATAAAAAATAATCCTATTAAAAGTATCATAAATAACCAAATGTTTCTTTAATTTTGTTTTAGAAGCAAAAGCATTTTATATATAATTACATACTGTACATTATATTCTACTTTAAATTCATGTTTCACTTATATCAATTGTAAGGGATCAATCAGTTGCAAAATATGTTTTTTTATTATGCAAGTGAGACTGCAACTCCAACAACATTTGCATTCATTGTTATGTTTTATCTTTGAAGGCTGATAAATTTCTCATTTGAGAAAACACTTTGCACTGGAAACTAAATAGTATTCTCAAACGGTTCCATTTTTGGAAGTTTCTTCAAAAACACCCAATGAGTCTTTGTGTCTGAAAGAAAACAAATGCAAAACTAATTATCTTATATCAAGTTTGTGCTTTATTAAAAAGAGAAAATTTGAAACTCATTAAAAACACCTTAAAGTATAATTATTGTAGAGCCATACATAACTGAACGTTAGTGAACCAAACGGGGAGCCCATTAAGATAGTGATGAAAAATGTTTTTGAAAAGGATTTCAATGGAGTTAAAAGAATTTACTAAAGTGATATGCATTATTTAAAATAATGAATAATTAAATTATATATTTTATAAAAAATATTTAATTTAATTATACTTAATTCTTGAAAATTACTCTGAAATTTAATTAGGTAAGCTTATAATACATTACTTTATACGATCCAACTTAAAATTGTCTCCAAAACAAATCTATTGTTCACAAATTTATGAAACAATTTTTTGTTGTCAGACAAGCTTAATGTTTTCATTTGAAATTTTTTTGATATCTAACATGAGAAAAATAAAAGATACAAGCAACAAAATCTTTCAATGCAAGCTCATAAATTACCTGAATGTAACTTTTTAAACTGAGAACCATTTAAAAAAATTCCCAAGACTAAAAATTTCAAGTTAAGATATTGAACTTTTAATGCAGTTTTGTATATAATAAATTTGTATTATACCTAAAAATTTAAAAACATAGTAATTTTTCCAGGAAAATTATTAATATCTTTTGCACAGCTTATTTTTTAAACTTAAAATTTGTTTATTTTTTACATTATGTTTTACTGTAAACAGATAATTTAAGTTTACATGTGGAATTGGAGATAGAGTGCCCTGTTAAAAATCATTATAGAAAAATGATTTTCACTTCCATTAAGCACAGTAAAATTCTTAGTTTTCTTTTTAAGAAGCTTGGTAATTTTTTTAATTAACTATGATATTAGTGATTTAAGAGCTGATTTTGCAACCACTACTAAATTAACCAAACACACTGTCTTTTCACATTTAACATTGTCCTGTCACTAGCAATAACATAATTCATAATACTATATACGTAACAACAGTCTTTTACTAAAAAATTTTGAAAAGGTATTCATTAAAATAGTTATAAAATTTCATCTTGGAACACTATCTTAAGTAATTTTAATGATTTGAGACATTCAATTTAAATCAATTTCAGTTGTTTTATTTCCTTTGTATAATTAAACAGCATACATTTAACATTTCATCAACTGGCTTATTCTGAAGAACAGATTGAAAGAATTAAGATAAATTCATAAAATCTAATAAACATGTATTTCCATTTTTGCATGATTTAAAATATCATTTACCTATAATTATTAAAGAGACTCTTTTTATATTTAGAAGCTGAATATTTTTCTTCATATATATTACTTAACTATCTCATTATGAATTATTTCTTTTACATTATAAAAATCAACTAAAAATCTATTTTCAATAGTTCTAATTAAATTAAGTTTGCTTCAAAATTTAAAAGTTGCTTGGATAAAGCACATCTAATGGCTGCACTTCAAATGGTCTGTATTAGGAGATTTGTTGTCCACAGTAGACATCAATAGTAAAATTTTGAATCATTTCAATAAAAACCAAAAGAAAGGTTTTGCAAAATTATGCAATTCATGAACAATATTACCATCTATTAAAAAAATCTTTTTATCATCAAAATTTATAAGATATTTATTTTTCTCACAGAAAAGGTTTTCCACACCACTTTTGGATTCCCAGATGGTTTAGTAAATAGCAAATAAACAATTTATTACTTTGATTTGGTGTCATGTCTGTTTGAAATCAAGTCAAAACCTGTAAACCCTAGAGGGTGCGTCTCCAGGTAGCAGATCGAGGAATGCCTCCCTTAGTTCTTCAGTGGGTGACAGAAGGGAAATAAAATATCTTTCCTGGACTAACAGGTGGAAATTCAACCTCTTTGAGGGAATGACATTCATTTTTTCATGGGAGGTCAAGACTTTATTACTTTACAAATACTATATATTTTAATAAAAGCTCTCTTGCTTTAGCATTAGTATCTTTTCGTTGGATTACTAACTTCCATGTTCCTTTTCAGATCCTAAATGTGGAGTAATCAATTTATTCTGTTAATCATCAAAAATTTTGTGTTCAGTTTTATTTGTAACCTCCTCAATATTTAATGAAAAATTATTCAAGTAGCTCACTAAAGGTTTCCTCGTACTTGTAGCAAATCATAAGCTTTATAAATGTTGCACAAGGTTTCCCCCAGTTCAGTCTGCAAAAACCTAATATAAAAATAATAAGTATAAAATCATCAGAATTGGCAACTAGGATAATAACATGTTAAGGAATTGCTGGGTGTCAAAATATGCATAAAAAGTAAGTTGTGGAATACATTTGAAACCAAAAAATCAGCCCTTCAAAGATTAATCCATGATAGGCACAGAATTACTTTTTCAGAAAACAACCAATATTGGTGATTTAAAACATTACAGCAGGATTGTTATTCCAATTTATATAGTTAAGGCCTTCACATATTTCTGCTTCAGATGAACTGTATTATTTACAGAGGAAGACACAAGGTTGTGACAAAAGACAGTCTATACGCCAGATAATTGTCATAGTGTGTCCCATTTCTGCTTTTCTAATAATGAACATATTTGAAATGAATATATAGACATGTAATATTCAACAATGATTTACAATTGGTTTCATAGTGATTCTCTCACTGCAATTACATATGGATTAAAAACCCTATTTTCCATATAGCATACAGAAAATGATTCATCTGCAAAATACAGGTATAGTATGAAAGAGGATTACCATTAATTTGGTGAATACTCCTGCATGTGCTACCACATGCAGTTTTGAGATATAACACTGGATATTCAATGGTTCATATTTAAGCAACCACAATTGATGGTATTGTCATTTTCCAGTAGATAATACTACTACTTGTACAATTTGCTTTGTGTATGGATATCTTAAGTATTAATTCAGAGCTGACATCTACTTCATGTTGAACTCATCAGTATATAGGGATGACACTAATTCAAGATGTATTACTCTGCAAAGAGTGCAAGTATACACAACTGAATAATGGGCTAGCTAAATCCACACCTATCTCTTCCAATATGGCTGCATCTTCTACTGGATGAGCTGGAAATGAAACTGGATCTGTGCTAATAGGACTTTACTTTTAAATCGTCAGCATTTAAGACAAGCTTTCAATAATATCCAAACAGTTCTCCTTCCACCAAGTATCCAATATTTTTCATGCAATATGCTAAGAAATAACTAGGTTCCAGCATAATTCTGAGAACAGAAATGTTCTAGAAGCTGAGTAAACACAATCATTAAGCAGTAAAATTGGTAATAGAAAATGAGGAGCATCTATAAGCTTAGTAATTTGCATTTTCACACAAATAATATTTTCATCTTGAAACAAGCATAAATAAGATATAGATTTTTCAACTGGAAAACTTGAGTTTTAAATACATCAAATTAACCATACCTCATTCTCACATCTTCTAAAGTCAAATTCTCATTTTTTCTCTCACACTAGTTCTTGCATAACAAATATTCGAATCCAAGCTATAATTCAATATAGAAAATATTCTCGGCCAGGCCCTTTGGAACAAGAGTTAGGAGCCAATTAATTCTAAGATTAGTTGACTGGTAAGAAAGGAATCTGACCATTTTAAGAATGATCAATTAAAAAAACATGGCCAAAAACAGAGAAGCCAGAAGGAAAAGTCTTGAAAAGGCCAGTACTTTTATCATGCCATTAGGAAGGGAAGGTGCAAAAGCTAACAAAAAAGAACTTGACGATACACCAAAAGCTATTTGATCACATTTACACACAATGTAGGGTAAAAGAATCTGAAATAATCTTAATGTTCAAAAGTAACTCTCAATGGCAAAAAGGCCTCCTCAATATTACCAGAAATTCCAATAGCACAACTTCTAAACCTATCAATAATGTACAGTATCAGCTTAGTTAATTTAACCCTTTTTAATGAATTATTCAAAGAACTCTTTCTAGTTTCTCAAGCTGAAACATTAAAAAGTGGAATAATTTTTGGTTTGGTTATACTATCAGATTTCCTTACCAACCAATATAACAAAAAATGCAAGGCTTTATTCACACTTTCAACTTTTTGATTATTTTCAATTTTTCACATTTTAATAATCTAGTTTTGTAAATCATTTATATCAATAGTTTTGTAATCATTTAGAATTCTTTTTCTTGTTCATAAATTTTTCATATCAACTCAAAATTAATTCTTCATTGGAAGGCAAATTGTTCGATTTAAAATGTACACAAAATTTGTATCCACCATCCAGTAAAATTTTCATGGTTTTTTAAATTCCTCCATTAAGTCAAGAAGTTTCCCATTTTTATTCAACTGTTGAATTGGGTCTAAAATTCCCAGACATTAAAAATCCCACAACTGACCAACAGAAAAGTTTTGAACACAAAGAATTAACATTATTCAAGAGAATATCACTATTTACATAATAGCAGCTAGGTACTACCTGCTGCCTTTTCAAAGTAAAAACGAAGCATGTTTTTAAAAGGAACAAACCAAATACCAATTTAATAGATTCTTCCAAAAATAAATCTTCCATCACATCTGATCATAGCAGCAAACTAATTTCACTTTCACTAAACACTAAATTGGACAAAATAAACCTTTGTTAATCAATTCATTAATCACAGTGGGAGAAGTAATCTTAGGAACTGTATCACACACCTTTCCTTCAGAGAAAGCTTCAACTTGTAACGTGCAAGAACTAGCTAAAGAATAAGCCTTAATTGATAAACATCACGATTTTTATTCTGACTTTCCACTCCTTCAAATAGCATGCTGCATTTCAAATTAATTTTTTGATTTGACAGTAAGTCTTTTAATTGCATTTTGCAATAAATAAGAATACTAGGAACTACTGTTGATAAGAGCTTGTAAATATTATTCTAGTGAATTTTTTACTTCCTTTCTTACATGATCAAATATTAAATAACGGTATGGTTGAGACCAATATTGGCTTGAATTGATTTTACATGAAGAAACAGAAAAACAGGCTATATTTTTCAAAATTCATTGTTTCTTTTCATCTAAGGACATATTTCTAGCTTCTAAAAATTCTCTAAAATAATGTTTTCAATTACAAAAATGCAACGTAAACAATGGTGTAATAATTATACATTAAATAATGGTTTGGTGTAGCACAATATTTGAAAGAAATTTTAACCTGGCAGTACTTGGAAAAATGAAAAGCAGAAAAACAGGCTCTATTTTTCAATAAACTTTTTTTTTTTTTTTATCTAAAGACAAATTTCTGGCTTCTAAAATTTCCTTCAAAATATTCACAGTATAAATTTCGCTTACATATATTATCTCTTTCATGAGTGCTTATCAATGTAGCTGCAGTCAGGTAATTGTTGACATTCCTTTCCCTTTAAATCAGAAAATGCATATCTGTTTGGGATAACTGTTACCACCTCTTCTTTTATTTGCTTAAAAAACTCATTAGCAATTCTAATAAATGATCATAAGCCTGAAACGCTCTCTCATATTTCAGGACTTTTTCCATGCAAGAAATAAGTCTTTGAGCAAACAGAACTCCACAAAAGGGAGCAGGAAATCATCATACTTCTCCTGAGTTCTACACAGACAATCTAAAATTCTTTTCTTCCCTAGTTCATTGTATAAGGTTGAGAGATCAGTCTTCAAATGACAGCTGCTCACATTTTTTATGTTTATGGTAAGAAGGTCCCTTACATATATTTCACCAATAAATCCTCATATCTAAATCTCCTGTAACTGAAATAACCTTGGGGGACTATCAAGAGTAATGTGCAAAAGTGAGCTGAGAGACATGCTGAGTTAATGAAGAAAACTACTAAAAATGCTACAGACAAAAGTATTACTGGACTTATTGGAATGCAGTCTACTTCCCACAGTAACATTCATGCAGGACAGGGTACTGTTACATATTCAATCGCTCAACAGTTTCTGATAAACACACTTGAAGAATGACTGATCTGTTGTTAATGTACATAATGAATGGGCTCACTGCACACAGACTTGACGCCAGTTGATTTTTGAGTATGGAATTACATAAAATCCTGAGAGATTTGCAGAGAGTTATCTTTTCCAGAGTTAAATGACTGCATTTACCATGAAATCTAACAAATTCGGATATGCTATACACATATATAATTCAGATATGTTCACAGTTTTCTCACTAGGTTGCAAAGTGTAAAATTATATAAGAACTAACATATAGAGCAATTATTGCACAGAAATACTTAACAAATATTTGACTGAAAGCTAATAAATGCTGATTTAAATAAAATTCTGTGATTTCAATGCTTGAAACTTTATCGAAAATATATTGAATTAAATATTTTATCTCTGTTAAAAAAATCCCCTTTCTTGGGAAATAGTTAATTGTCAACCACATTCACATATTCCAATTCTTTCCATTTTAATGAACTTTTAAAGTGTTTATAAATTTATATTAGATCTGGTATGCATTTTAACATTAGACTTAAAATTTGAGGAATTTTTCCAGTTACAATTATTTCATTAAAAACTCAGAAACAAAGCTCCTAAGAACTATGAAATTTATAAACCATATTCCCATCTATTTCCAAATCACTATCTAGTATCAAAAGATATTTTCTTTAAAGAAAAGCTTCCCTATGCTGTTTTCTTATGTACATGTGGTTGGGTAAATATCAAATAAATAGCTAATTACTTTACAAACATTAAGAGCATTTTCATTTCTTTTATTTTAGAATATATATTTTTTGTGGCTGATAAATTTTCTCTTTTTGTATTAAATTTTCCGTAATCAATTTATTCTCATTATTAAAAACTTTATTTTCTTTATTATTTTATATCCCTCTTAATTATAGCTTAACAAATACTTGGAAAACATAAAATACATTAGATAACATAACTGATAAATATTAAGCTATGGTAATAAACATTTAATCTTGTAAGCAAATGAAAAAATTATTCAATTTGTTTAAAAAAGATGCTTTTATACTTTTAGCCACACAAGTCGTTAAAACCTGTTGTACAAGTTATTCAAATCTTTAGTCCGGATAAAGCTAATTTTTTATTAACTAGACGAAGTTAATTTATTATTAGCGAATCTCTGCGTGAGTTCAATAATTTTTAGAAGGAAAGTAAAAGTCTTTTCACTTAAAAATGCAGTAATAATTGTTTGGTGTTTAGTACCTTGATCATATTCAAGAAGTTCTCAGATTTCTAAGAGTGACATCACAAGTATTCTCATTAAAGTAGTACTCAGATTGTTTGATGATATTAATATACTTTTCTCTAATGACAAATTAAATTTTGGATAAATGTTTTGAAACTAATTGAACATTTCTCTTACAATACAATTTTTGAGCAAAAAATAGTTTTCAAAATACTCCATAATTCTGCTTTTCTTTTGAAAAACCTCTCAAGTTGAAAAAGAAATAAAATTTAAATATTGCTTCATATTATTTTTATAAAAATTTATTTTTCCCCAAATATTTATTGAATATATTTACTTTATATAAGTAGGGAGTCATTCATATAAATAGAAGAAAGTTTAAATTACATTTTGATATCATAAAGAGATCTGATGTATTAATATTAAACCTATTACCCATTTTATTTTTAGTTACTTCATTTGACCCTTTCAGGTGCATTACCCTTTAAAGTTGAAATATTAACAATTTTGTAGGTTGTCTATTTAGGCCTTTATTATACAGTGAAAAATTTTGTAAAAATTGCATGTAGCATTTCGATTTTTTGGGTGTTTCATCACACGAAACACTGCACTGCAAAGGTCGTTAAAAGCCAGCATTGCAGTGAAGCTCATACATGTGTAAATGTTTTAGCATATAAATGAAAAAACAATGCATTAACACCTGCGTAGTGCATTTAGCGTGGTTCAGGGTGCATCACAAGAAGGCCTGCTACTCTACACCAAAAAATAAATAAAATAAAATGAAGATTTCTGTACAACTTTTTAGTTATCCAAATAAGGTTTTGGGGCTGGATAGAAGAGCCTGGTTGAGAAAAATCATGGCTATCATTTTCACTGGCATCCGACACAGCATTGGCATACTGAGACTGATCATGTGGTTTTGAAACATATTTCTCTGCATCACTATCCATATGGTATGATTCACTAACAGAGGGCAATTTTTAAAGCATTTTTATTGCTCCAGAAGGACTAAGACCTCTACATGCCATTTATTTCCAATTAACAAATTCAAAAACTTAAACTAGAAATTAAAATTATATTTGCAAAAAGAGTAAACTAAAAATATATAAATTCAAAAAAATAAATATACAGTATTATGAAATGAATAGCAGCAAAAAGGAAAATTGAGAGCATGAAAATAATACTTCTCTAACTAGAGAGGATTTGAACAAGCTAATATAATCCTATACCACACTGAAGCTTCCCAATTCAAGAAACCAATAAGGGTTAGAAATATTATCCACATAAGTAGTCCTTCCTTGTAAATTCCTCAACATTTGTTTATTCCAACCCAAAAGAGATAAAAAACAATAAAAAATAAAAACAGCTGCTCCTTTCAACATTGAGTTCAAGGCTCATCGCATTCTGAATCGCGTAAAGGAAAAATGCCACTGCGGGCAGTGTTCCAGGTGATGGAACACCTTGTTTTATCAGATAATTCTGCATATAGTCTAAGCGCAAAAAATTTAAAGATAGAATCAATAGTTCAAGGAACAGGCAATAAAATAACACAGAAATTTCTTTTCAAACAATTATTTTCGTATAAGAAAAATATTCGCAAATATTCCTTCAAAATAAAGGGATTTAAATAATCTGCTATAATTGAAAATTATTGATCATCTTAGGTAGTGCTGCCATCTATTATCAAATAAGAAAGTTTAAAGAACACTTTAAGCCAAATTTCATCTATTTATCACAAAATGCAATTATTTGGTAACAATTAAAAGTTTGGTGTTCCATCACCTGGAATACTGCACTGCAAAGGGTTAAAAACCCACTCATGTAAATATAGAAATAACAACTTCATCAAATTGAACAGCAAGTATAGAAAATTATATAATGATTTGAAACATAATCCACAGAAATCCTTTCTCAAGAACTGCAGTTAAAAAAATCTACAGCACACACATTTTAAAAACAAATTTGACAACCAGTTAAGACAATTTTTTTGTCAAGGTTATGAAAACTAGTGGCTCTTTAAGATAAAATTGAAAATCCTTAAAAATATTTATTTCATATTTTTGAGAATTAAAATATATTACAATAAACAGATTTTATGTAAATAAACTTAGGTTCCACAAAGTTACTTCCAATTTTGTAAGACATTTCACCATCCCAATCAGAGGTTTATATTTGAATTTTAGACTAAGAATGTGTATTAAACACTCCATCAACTTTGATGCAAAAGTAATTGAATATACAGTATCATTAACAATTTTTTGGATGTGACTGTTTAAAACAAAAATAGACTAAAGGAACAAAATATCATTTCACACAATATCAAAAAAGCAACTCTAGGTAACTTTAAAACTTATTACTTTTCTTTTAAAGTAACTTCTAAGCGATTCATCTCATTTGAAACACTATCTTCCACTTTTACAGAAGACATGTCACTAGAACCTATAATTAAAAAAATCATATTTAACTTTGCAATAAAATTTATAAAAATTATATTTTAAAATAAATTAAGGAATTTATAAAGATTCAAAGATTCCATATTTTAAAGTAATTACTTTTCATAAATTTTACAAAGTCATAGAAGATGGTATTCAAATTATAAGGAAGTTTTCAAATTTTAGAATTCCATACCAAGTATTAATTTTTAGGATAAGTAAATATGAAAATATTACCTTAATTATTGTAGCAGATGATAATACAATGTCTAGCACGTTATTTTAAGTATGGGGAAAAAAAGAAAAAGAATAATACACTAGACGCTCAATTTTATGAACTCATAAAGACAGGTAAAACAATTCTTAAAATAGAAAAATAAGTATTAAATTTTTAAGACCTTATTTTTTTAAATTCAAACTGCTATAAATAAAGAACTATTAAAAGAAGAAATTTAGCATGCACTATATAAGGAAGCCCGATGGCTAAGTGGCAGCATTTCACGCTCCCAAGACACAGGTTCGATCATTGGGCTGGGCAAGGTTGACTCAGCCTTTCATCCCTTCAGTGGGTCGATTAACTGAGTATCAAGCATGCTTGGGAACTAAACACTGGGGGTCTTACGTTAGACTGACCACCTAACTGGGACATATGCTTCGCACCCCAGGGCCCTCGGTCATGAAAACAGTTATGGGCACTGTAGGCCTTGGCCGACAAGGGCTGTCGTGCCATGGAGTTTAGTTATACACAATATTAGAAACAAGCAAAATAAGATTCTTACTTAAAAGCAATACTTATTCCTTTTGTCGATGAAAAATCAGACAAAGTAATCATTCATTCTTTTCTATTTAGACACTTTTTAAAAAGTTAAATTTTATTATTTTTCAATGTAGAAAAACATTTTGATAATTTTTCTCTCAAAGAAGGAATTTAGTATTGTCAGCCATTTATCTGCTTGCTTTTTAGATGGTCTTTGGACATTTTTTTGTGTTTGATAACTGAAAACTCTTTCATTCTTATTCATTACATGTTCAGTAATTTCATCACCTGATATTTCTCCTCCACATACATGTAAGTGCATATTCAAAAAATCTTGGAGAAAAATTACAAGGGGCAGAGGGAATCTTTGCTGGAGTTCATGTATGAGTGTGACTCATCTTCATTCAAGTCATTAAGTAAATTTTCTTCTTTCTTCAGTTACAGGGTTTTTTTTAAAATATAGAATGTTGAGAAAGTAGAGATTATCATAATATTGTCTTTTAAATTCTCAAAATAAAAAATTAAAAAAAAAAAAAAAAAAAAACGTTATAAGTCTCTTGGTTAAATTTAACATGTTATTAGTTATCAAAACTTCAATGTTAGCATGGGATGTACTGTTTAATATTTTAAAAAAAAATCTTTAAATATATTTTTAGGAAAAGAGGCATTTTTTGTTCCATTTACGCTATTTTTCTGTATATAATTTGAAGATTATGAGTTTAAAAAATGTTTTGAATTTCGCTGTGCATATTACACAACACCATGGATAATCTGCTAAAATATATTCTCCAACTGAAAATCTTACATCAAAATTTTCGAAGATGCTGTTTATGTTTTATAAAATGAATAACAGATAACGCTGAAAAACTCCATGACAGTTTATACAGTTCACCTATGTTTAGTTTTTTAGTTTTATACAGTTACATTCAAGGACGAATTCCTTCTTGAACATTATCAGAAGCTCGTCAAGAACAGAACAAATTTGATTCCACAGAAATTTTTCTTGAACGAATCTAAATTCATTTATACGTTTGTCTTGATCTGAGCAGTTACATTCTGAATATGATTCATAAACTGTCATGTTTAAGAAAAAATTTGCAAGTTACACAGCAGAGTTTAAACTAAAATCTATAGAGAAACCTTCTGAAGTAGGAAATAGGGAAGTTGCAAGATTGTCTGGCATCAATGAGATGTGACAAACATAAAAGAGCTATTCACCATGGAAAGCCTTACTGGCTTGAGATGGAGAAGAATTACATAAGTGAATCTTGATTTAAAGAGTAAATGGTAAAGCAGTCTCGATGATAAATATCAGAATGAAAGCTCAACTTACTTCATTAGAAATGGGTATTGAAAACTTCTCTGGTGGGCTCACATAGTGCAACTGGTTAATGAAAAAGAACAACTTAGGTGTACATAGTTGCTCGTCAGTTGGTCAAAAATTACCTGAAGACTGGCAAAAGGAACCTGATGACTACATGACACTTTGTAAAAAAAAGTTGCTCAAGAAAACAACATTGTATTTGGCTTTTAATAAGGATGAAGTTCTGTAATCCTCTGATATATGACCTACAAGGATCATTGATGTTCAGGGAACAAGCAGCATTCCTATATATACTACAGGAAATGAAAGAACTCCATTTACAGTAGTTTTATGCTGTGCCTCAAATGGTTTGAAATTACTGCCAATGCTGATATTTAAAAGAAAGACACGAAAGAAAATTTTTGGAAAAGCATCGAAACTATAGTAAACGAGAAAGGCTGGATGAACGAAGGAAATATGATGACATGGTTACACAGCATCTGGCAAAAACGTAAAAATTTCTTTGTTCACCCAAAAGGCTTTTTAATCATGGACTCTATGAAACCTCATCTATATGAAAACGCTAAACATTCCATGAATTCGACATCTGTAAAACATGCTATTATTCCTGGAGCACTCACAAAATTACAGCAGCCTTTAGAAACTGGAATTAATAGATCATTTAAATCAAAGATTAGATAATTATAGGAGAACTGAAATCCCTAAGGTAAATTTTTTTTTACCAAAACTGCAAAATTAGAGCGTGCATATGAAAACACCTCGAACTAGATCTTAAGCACATGGAACGATGTCTCGGAAGATAAAATAAAAAAGGCATTTAGAAAATGGCTCTCTCTTCAACGATGAAGACTCATTATCTAGAGACTGAGATAATACATTAAGTGAAAATATTATAAGTTTTATTTATTTCCGAATCTGATGAATCAGATTTTGCTAATTTTTAAATATTTCACATAAATTTAGCTATCATTAAAGGTAGTATTTTCTTTTTTTATTTAAAAAAGTATCATTCTAATTATGCTTATGTGGAATTTAATCTAGAAAAATTCCTATTTTGTCCCAAAATAATAAATTCCAGGAGTCAGTGGTGTCATGACATTCCTAACGAAAAAAAAAAAAAACATTTTAAAATGTCTTATTTTTCAAAATACTAAAATTCTAAATTTTGTTTAGAAAATTTTCATAAATTTAAAATAAATACATTTTTTTTAAATAAATTTACTTGCTTTGCAAGTTTATTTTTATATAAAAATTAAGTTTATTATATTTTTCAGAAGTAAATTTTTCTGCTAGTGGAATATATTTTTAACTACATTTTTTCTCCAAAATAAAAGAAGAAAATTTTTTTATCTCCCCGTTTCTGCTAGTGGAATTTATTTTCAATTACCTTTCTTCTCTTCTATATAAAAAAAGAATAACAATTTTCCTTTCCACTTTTTAGCTTTCCTTCAAACTGCCCCCATTGGCTACAAATGTATAACATCACAAAAAATTAGGCTCTGCTTTGCCAATTGATTCATTTCATTTACTGCTTTTAAAACAAAGGATTCTATTTTTAATACAGCACACTATGATGTTTATGGGCAAGTGTTACGATTTGTTTAACATGTCATTTATAATGATTTCAATAGCTGAATTAACAAATGTTTATAGGTAAATTCAGAATTCATTTATTAAAATAACATAAAGAATTGTATCTGTTCTCTTTTAAACATTCCAAGGAAAACAAAATTTTAGGTAAATGGTTGGAATAGCAAGATGAAAATAATAACCTCATTAAAACATAGTGCCAAAATGTCAATGATGTTTACTGCGTGGAGTTTTACAGATCACAATGGTGACAAATCCACAAATGTTCGAAACAAAAAATGATCGCAGTATGAATAAAAGTATTCAACAATGTGTTATTTAAAAAAAAAATTCATTTCTTTCCTTTAAATAACAACAGAACAATTATTTTTTTATTTTATTACATTATCTTCCCTATACATTTTGGATTATTCATAGTAAAAATGGTTGAGGATTCTAAGTTTTTTTTTACTTGAAAAAAAGTGGACTCACAGATTATATAAGGGAAAATATGGTATGTTGTGGGCTATGAACACATATTGTAATTCTTTCAAGATTTGAACAGATTTCCAAGAATCAAATTCCAGGAGTTTTAAGGAATTTTTCAAGAATCAAATGCAAAATTTGCATGTGGTAATTGACATTCATATTAAATAATTTTTTATTTTATTTTCAAAATTAATCCTTAACTAAATATGCCTATAATAATACATTTGCAATATTTTTTTTATTTAAGTTAGAATCATATTTAATGATTACTTCAAAAGCCTTCAATGAATTTACAGCTATAATAGAAAATTTTTTATTAAAATAATCAATATACTTTACATTACTAAATTACACATAACATGAATTAAATGTTACTTTTAGTTTTTAAACATCTTCATAAGTTTTCTACCGATTAATTTATTGAATATTTCAAGATGTGCATAACTTCCTCTTTTCAAATATAAATATATTTACTCAAAACAAATAAAACTATTATGCAAATATTTCAGGATGATTTTTCCCCAATTATATTATTTAATAAAAGCAATTCTCAATTTCTCTTCTATGTAATCTCAAATTCTTTAAAATTAATGCAACTTCACATCCACATTTTAAGCTTTTCTATTTCTTTAATCATTAAATAGATTTTCATATTTTTTGGTTATCTATACATACATAATATCATTATTAGAAAATGCTAACTTTCAACTTTCTATCTCTAAAGCTTTCACTTTTAATTCATTATTAATACTGAGTAATAACAGTTGCTTCGCTGAAGCACCACAGTGATGCCTGTTTGATTTTGCAATTAATGTTAATTTACTAGTTCTTTCACCTTCCTCAGTGAAGTCTATTGTGGATTTTTTAAGTTTATTTATGACACCTTCCAAATGTTTTTTACTTTCCCTTTGTTATCGGCCACTTCCTTTGCTGTTTTAATACATCTAAATTTAATTTATACTTTTGCCTAGTACCAGCAACAAGACTGAAAAAGTCTTTGGTAATTACTATATTATTGATACCTCCTTTGTTTCAGACGTGATTAGTCACGATTGATTATTTAAATTTCCTACCACAAAATTTTTGATCATGGAAAACTCATGTTCAACAAATGCTCGACTATGAGAGAGTAGTAAAGACAAATTAACTACTTTCCATAAGTGACTACAATTTTGTCTATTTAAGAGTAAGTTAAAATTAAGAGTATGTATTCAATCTTCAAATAGGATCAAACTTCTCATCAATATAATCTTGAAATCTTACAGTTGGTTGTAATAATTTATATTTCTCTGGAAAATTATGAAATTCTTTTTTTTCTAAATTGTATGGTCAATTTTCGTATGGCTGTTCCAGAGTCCACTGATCAATGAAAAGACACTTTCCACCAAGCATATTAATTCATTTTAGCCTTTATTTCATAAGTAAACAAACAAACTCATCCCTTTTTACTGAAATTATATGCAATTTTTATCAAGGAAGATATAGAAAATATAAATTAACTTAAAATGTTATACCATATAAAAGACAGAAATAAACTAAAAAGGAATCAATTAAAATCACCTCCTTGATTGCACCATATAATTATCTTATTGGTAATTATTTTTCACTTCAGACACATATATTCAAATAATACATTTGGTCCTGATTCAATTGGATCATGAAACTATTGTGGCTGAATTAGATGCTTATTTTAGTTAACAAATATAAATACAATCTAGTATCAAATAATCAATACAATTTAGTGTCTAGCAAACAAATATAGATACAATCTAGTATAAACAGTTATAAATACAACCTGGTATTGATTGTGTTGCTAACTAGTGGTAACATTAAAAGCTAATACTTAATTTGACTTTCAAATAATTTCATTGCAAATTTTAAAATAAAACAAAAAAAAACTACAAAATATTTTAGTTTCTAACAAAAAATAAATGTACCTAGTACTATAAGTAAAAATTTCAGGAGTAATTCCCAATTCTCAAGAAGTCAAAATTCTAGGAGTTTCAAAGGCCCTTAAAAAATTCCAATTCCAGAAGTTGTGTGAACCCTGTTCTTTGTTTCGCTTTTTCACCTGTATTACATTCACAGCCTTTGAAACATTGTTCTTTGGGGTAAAATCTTACAAAACAAATTTTCACTTCAGCATATAAAACATTTTTCGGGTCATGCTTATAAAAATTAATATTTAAATGCTCATTGTTTCCATTTAATTTCTGAAATTTTACCGATTAGCTCCACTTTCACCATACAATTACCTAAAGAGCAAACTGCGTTTTTAAGTTTTTGGAGCCAACCGATATATGATGATGCCTTGAAATCTCTTATATTCAGTTTCATAGAAAGCAGTTGAATTTCTGTTTAATGATATCACCCAACAGGAATGTTCATTCCACTCATTTTTTTAGTCAAGCAACAAAGCTCTTTCCAATTTAGGATGTTTTGCTTCTTTACAATGGTTTCGAGAGGGCACACTTAGACTGGTATCATTTCATTTTCCAAGGATTTTTTTCCTAGTTTTTAAAATTGCTAAGAGGCTGTTCTAAGGAATTTTCTATTTTTTTTGGCAATTTTTGTATTGTATTTTTTAACTACTTCTTTTAAAATTTTCTTTTTCATTTAGAATGAAAAACACTCACTTCAACTGCGATATTACTGAAATACGTCAATCAAACTGGTCCCTATCTTCCTCTTAACAGAAAAAGCTTCCTAAATTGAAATGTTGAGATGAAACGAAACCAACTGCAGAACAGGAAAACTCAATCTTTTAAAGAATATTTTCCTTTTCTATATATTTTTATGAATGTGTCTTTGACTGTTGTTTCCACAAGGTTTGCCTGCAAGAATCGCTTCATTTTTTGAAGAATGAATCAAGTTCTTATGTTATGTAAAAAAGAAATCAAATTAAAAATTGATAAAATGTCAGATTATAAGAAGTTAAATCTATGAGAAAGAAAACTTTGCAAGAAAAAACAGTGTATATGGTGTCATGTTAAGGACTAGTAACCAGTTTGAATGTATGAAGTTCTGAAAAATGAGCACCTACTCTTATTCACTTCACTTTGGGAATTTTTTGTTTCCATCTCGTATACCTTACCTCATCAATGATTAAAAAAGTGTTAAATTTTATCACTTATAATGCATAATAAATAATATAGAATAAAGTAAAATTTTTTTATTACTGTAAAAGAAAAATCTCAAGCATATTGACAGGAATCAACCATCAGAGCACTACAGTAAGGTTTTGATGCAAATTTAAAATCTTAAATTTATAGAATATAATTCGCCATATTTTTACCACATTTAACCACTAAAAAGTCTCATTTTTTAGTTACAGGCTGTGAAAATTAGATAGTAAAATTATAAATCATCACTAAAATTTTTTTAATGTAATTCAAAGAATCAGAAAACTATGCAAGTTTACACTGACTTGATTGTCTTTCTAGAATCATTTTTGGTATGAGGACTAAATAGAAAGGCACTTACAATTTAAAGTGAACTCCAAGCCACTACATTCCCACCTGAGGCAGGAATCAAACCCACAACTTTTGAACCAATGGTCAAAGTTTTAACCACTCAACTACCAATACAAGTGTAAGCAAACTCTGAATGAATTATTAAAATTTATTACTTTCCAACAGTCATATAAATAAGACCATCAAAGTAATAACAATTAATAATTAATTTTAAATAAAATTACAGTAATAACTTTTTTTGGACTGCATCAATAATAAATTTTGAGTAATACATCTGAAAAATTTAAGAAATTTTTATTACCAAACGTGGAAAAAATTTTCTTAATATTAACAGTTTACTTACAATTCTAGAGTTCAGCTATAGAAAAATATTTTTTAACATAAAAATATGGCAATGTAAAATTAATTTTAAAGTTCTTTATTGTAAAAAAAAACTTAGAGGCTAATTTTTCTGGAAAAAAATACTTGGTGAAATATTAGATGATCTGTTACGCTCATATTTGATATATAATTTAAAAAATAATAAAAAAGATAGTAAGTTTGCACAATGGTACTAAACCCTCATAAAACTACAACATATCTTCTAATTGCTCTTTGGAGTAATTAGAAGATATCTCAAGGAAATTAACAGTATAAATTGTTGAAATGACAGCCAAAAGTGCATCCCCATGTTTTGCTAAACAATCTGCACTCTACATTGTGTTTTCTAAGCAAATAGTATTACATTACCAAGTTAATTTTCACTGCACAGTGGACAGCTAAGGGCCTAAAACAGTTTAAGTCATTCTAGCATACACCAAATAAATTGTCTTCAGGATGGACTTTTCATAGATGGTAAGCTGATTTACATATTGCAAAGCAGAAAAACCTAGAAAACTTCCAAGCACATATTCCAGCATACATGCATGCAGAAGATAGACACACAACTTTCGTACCTCATTATTCAACAGTGGCTGGGATTAAACCCAAGATCTTTCAATATGAGGGTAGTGTCTTAACACTATTTGATAGTGAGGCTTACCAAGCTGATCTTGGGGAACATTACACCACTCAGTAAGAAAAGCTATCTAAAGTTCCAGTATGCACAATGAAGATGGCTAATGGACTACAACTCATTGCCTGAGTAATACCAAAACATGCTGCATTGGACTTATATCAGGTGAAAACATTGTCCATTCCAACCATGTGATATTCTAAGATGGAAAGTACTCGTTTATGATGTTTCCACAACGAGTACAGGTGATGTTATAATTAAACACAAATTCTGCACTCAAGGCACCCTTAAAAAACGAATGTGTTGTATCAGAATTTTCCGGAAATTTGTTAATGGGAAATGAAAATGAGGCAGAATATGTGATCTCACATAAAACTGTTTTTTTTTATTATATAATGATAAAAATCTATCTAAAATATAGGAATTCAACAAACTACTATTAATAAAGAAAACGACTTAACTTACAAAACTTAACAGATGCAGAATCAGAAGTTTCCATTGCTACAGAAATTGAAGAGTTCACTACTTCAGATCTAGAAAATAAAACCCATTTTATTTAATCATTCAGCATGTTAATGGGAGATTATCTGAAGATATTAGTATCAAAAAATATTTCTAATTACTCGACAAAAAGGTTTTTCTAACAGCATAAAATATTAAAATTGCCATTTGTTGCAAAATATAATATTACCTAATAATTGATTGAGATGCTTAAAATAGAATGTAATATTTTATGGAAGTATAATTTTTATATTATATTTTTTATATTCACAACATTTATAAAACACAAACTTTCAAATAAATTTTATCGTTTAGATTGCTTTAAAAAAATCTTGAATAATAAATAATATAATATGTATTATAGGAATCTTTTGTAAATGTATTCTATTAATTAAGAATATCTAAATGTAAAAAATAATTTGCAGTATCATAGCCTCACCAACCAGCCTTTTTCACTTATACCATTTTATCCCAGTGCCTATTTTAAGGACAGTTAAAAAATAGCATGCGGAAATCCGTATTCCCTTATAATGAATATTTTGCCAGCTTAACCATGTAGGGTTAGGTATTAGCTTCTGTTTGTGAGATTTATGAGTCTGGCTCTCTCTTCCTTCCTCTGGGTGTTTTGTTTATTCATTGTATTAGTAGGCATGGTTTGTATTATCATTTTGCGGTTGAAGACTTCGTTTTCAGTTTACTTTGAACACTTAATTAGGCATTTTTATACGAAAGTAATCCTTCATTATCAGCCTGGTAGAAAATCAGAGCTAGATTGTTACAACAAAAGTTAGAGCGCAATATTTTTAACTGTTCTTTAAATAGGGCAGTGGGGCGATAAGTATGTAATTGATGCATTCTTTCCCACCTTATAAATAATAGTAAAAAGATAACAATTTTCCTTCTAGTGTTTCACTCTTACTGAGTTATGTCAGTGCAAAGGTTTCTGAAGTTAGAGGAAGTATTACAACTATTCATTAGTTAAGATTCAGATTAGAGCGACGTTGAAATTGCTGTTACCACCACATGCCATCAGTCATGCATGAACTGACAAAGATGAAGGAGTGGAGAATGATGTAAATACTGGTTAGATTATTGAAAACCATATTCCTGGGTCTCTGGAGGTTAGAACTGGAGATAGCTTCTAGTCTGAACAGTCCATGAGCTCTAGTGCTTCCACAACAAAGATCATAAAACGTGATAAAAGATACCAGTCATCATTGATACAGAATAAATTAATCTAATATACAAAATGAGAAACACTGGCTGAATCAGCTGCAAGCTGAAGCATGTGAAAAGGATAAAATTCCATTAAAGCTTTTTTAGCAGTTTTTTCCAGGGAAGTCTGTGATCTCGTTATAAAAGAAACAGTATAATATGCAAGGCATATAAAAATGAATAAGATTTCTTTACCACTTCTAATGAAATAGGTGTTCTTATAGGAATTTTTCTTCGTCAATTGGTTACTATTCAAATACCAGCAAATGCGACTATTGGTCACATGCTGAAGATAGCCTAGTAAAAAAACTACGTCACAAAACCACTTCCAAAATTTTAAAATTTCATTTATACTTTGTGAATAATAGAGCTGTCAGTAAGTATGCAAAAGATCAAGTCTTCAAAATAAAACCTTTGTTTGCCAAACACAATAATTATTTTATTGTTTATAGTTTATATAAAAGTTTGTTGTTTATATAAAAGTTTGGACACTTTTCTGCAAATCTAAGCATTGATAAAATATTCATCAATTATTACATTAGGAAAAGTCTCAAACAGTTTAGATGATACAAACCAATACTTTTTTTGGATACAAACTTTGAACTTTCTGTGGAAGTAAGGGCTATTGTTATAATTTCTCTCTCTATTGCAGTAAAGAATCTGCTACAGAAACTTGCTTAGCAGAAATTAAAATTGAACAAATTAAAAGTGTTAAGCATTAATAAAATTAAAATAACTTAAAAAGCACTAATATACATACTGATCAGAAGTAGGTGTACTAATTGCAGCAAAACTACTAAAATCAGCCCAATTCCCTTGATCATCAGGTGTAGATGTTGTTCCTGTACTTTCTCCCCAAGGGTTTGGAATAGTTACTGGAGCAACATCCATAGGAACACCATCAAATATAGCTTTAGAAAATCAAAAGAAAAATATGATTATTTATAAAGTACACAATATTGGCATTTTAAATCCAATTGAAACTTTTACTATTTATATGAAAATTCATAATAGCTTCGACTTATTTCCTGATTAATATAATTAATCATTTTATAATGCAAAACATTATTTTGAGAAAAACTAAGTAAACAGTAAACATCATTCACTATTTTCAATCGAAAGCTTTGTACTCATTGTACACTGGAAGTTTCGGAATTCTGATATAAGTTATACAATTAAAAACTGACGCCATTTTTTTTTGTCAAAATATACTATTTTTCTTCCTTATAATTTTAGTTTCCTAAAATTTTCATTAAATAACATTTTATGACATTTTATTTGTAATATAGGCAATTTGCAGATCTGACTTTTTGAGAATTGTAGTAAAATTAAATATACATATTCTATTCAGTGAAATCTACTGAAAATCAATTCTTTTTCTTTATAAATATGTTTCATTTTTCTTGTAAATACATTTTTAATATAGCCTTTAACTGATTTATTTACAAAGAAATATTTCTGATTGAAAATCTTTTTTCATGAAATAAATATTTTTTAGAAGAAATACTTAAAAATCAAACACAAATAAAAAGAAATTCCTTAAATTAATAAATTATTCAAAAAATTAGTGTCCACGAATATAAACATTATATAGTTATCATACATAAATAGAGAGTTAAAGGAAAATATCTGACTTAATTTCTAAGTTAGTATGTATTAACTAATTGAATTTAAAAATTTTTAAAATAACTGCCCTTGTAAATCACAATTTACAAAAAGTTATAGCTATTCTTTTACCAAGCACAATTTAAAAAAAATAATAATGTAAGTTTGAAATTTCTACGAGATTATGTAGGCACTGGATGCAGAACACTTTCCTTTCAAAAAGGAACAAAAAGAGATATTACTATTTGGAAAATGAAGTTCCCTTTTAAATAATAGGATTGCTTGAAGGTAAATCAAATAGGGAATACCCATCTATAAATGAAGTAAAAAATGACAGAGAAGTTAAGTCATTTAATACTAATATGATAATGCAAAGTTAAGGATATCTATAGCATCATGCTGATATCACTGGTTTGTTATTTTAATGTCTGACCAGAGATTCATCAAACTTCAAATCAGAAAAATCTAAAACCAAAATACTGATAATAATAGTTTCTGTAATTTAAAATGTATTATATATATATATATATATATATATATATATATATATATATATATATATATATATATATATATATATATATATATATATATATATCAAGCAATATAAGTCATTTTCTCTACAGTTGCTTAGATTTATAAACATATATCTCAAAAGATATAATAATTGTTTAAAGAAATAATATAAAAAAATCAACAGCTTTAGTTTTAATGAAAACATCTAATTTTAGTAGTAGAGGAATTTAAGGAACATTGATGAAAATAAGGAAATTTAGGAGGTCTACACTTAATACATAAAGTAGAGGTCCCAACTATGCATCTTGAGATCATGAAGCCTGCAATTCATTTAGGTGTGCTCGCTGTTGTGACTATGATAAAAAATATCTCTGGCTTTAAGTAGAATTTTATATGAAAATTGTATCAACTTAAACCACATAAGAGTATAAAGTTTGTCCAAAACAAGTAAAAGCACAAAACAAAAGGCAGCCAATTTTATTAACTTTTGCTTCAATGCCCTTCTATACAGAAAATGAAGTGAACCTGTTAGTTTCTTTAGCCAACATTTCTGTCCTACGGGGGAGTGTCTCCTCATCCCAACTTATTAATTGTCCACACAAATGTCTCAAGATATACTACTCACTCTCTGCTACCTGCCCCTGGTGGAGCTGGTCACAGCCTCCTCCTGGCCACTTTTGCTATTGAACAAAATGGACATAGAGAGATTAGGTTCCCTCGTTGGAATTTAAGGAAAGCAAACTGGACAAAATACAAATATCTGACAGGCTCACTTATGAAATCATTGTTAGAAAAAGCCCTTTTAACCGGAAATTTAGATAGTATTGTTGATACTTTTACCGAAATTATTTTGGCATGGGCCGAAGGTTGTATACCTAGAGGACAGGTCAGGAAATATTCTCCCTTCTGGAATATTCACTTAAAATCTTTTAAAGTTAGCCGCAATGAGGCTAGAGCCAGAGCTTTGGATACTGGACAAATGTCTGACTGTATTGAACTTTGCAAAAGACAAGCCATCATTAAACGAGCTATTAAAGAAGCAAAACGACTCACTTTTCATAATTTCTTAGTGGGCTTAGATTACAGAAGGGATGCCTTAAAAGCCCACCGTTTTCTCTCTAAAATCAACAATCAGAAAGATACTAGGAAAGAGCCAATTAAATTGGGCAATAAATTACTCACTTCAGACAAAGAAATTGCTGGGGCTTTTAATAAACATTATGCAAATATTAGCAATTATCATCCCTCGGATAGGATATATGATAAGCATGTACGTGGGCAAACCAATTCATTAACTCCAGAGATGGATAGTTTGTTCAATTCTCCTTTCACCTTATTTGAACTCAAGTGTGGGTTAAAGGCTTTGACCCGTAAGAGCTTGAAGGTAAGATTCCCGGACCAGATAACATTGTATCAGACTTCCTGGTGAATTTGGGAGAGGGCTCTTTGGAAGGACTGCTTAACATAATAAATATGTCTTGGACCAGGTGCCTTCCAAGTCAGTAGCGTAAGGCCGAAGTTATTCCGGTCCTGAAGAATGGTAAAGACCCTGGAGATATCTCCAGCTATCAACCTATCTCTCTCACAAGCGCTACCTGTAAATTGACAGAGCGCTTGATTTCAATAAGGCTCAAATTCTACTAGGAAAATTATTCTTGCCTGTCATATAGACAAGCAGGCTTTCGTTACAACAGAAATACTGTTGAACAGGTGGCTAGACTTACACAGCTGATTAAGGCTGGTTTTCATCAGAAACACAGTTCCATGGCAGTCTTTATAGACTTCAAAACTGCTTTTGAAAGAGTGTGGAGAAGAAAACTGCTTAAGAAAATTATAGACATGAGTAACTGTGGAAACATGTACAGTTGGATCAAGACATTTTTGACCCAGAGATTTATCAGAACCAGGTTTGGTGGATCTGTCTCCTCCTACAGACAAACTCGACAGGGACTTCCTCAGGGCTCCGTGTTTAGCCCCATCTTGTTCAACATCATGATAAATGATGTAATCCAGAGGGTTATGGATGTTGATGGGGAAGTTAGGGCCCTTCTTTTTGCAGAGGATCTGGTCATTTGGTCAACCAGCAGAGATATGCAGCACATCCAGTTTTCCCTTAATGGGGCTTTAAGAGAACTGTTTCATTGGTCTAATGAGAATCAAATGATAATAAACATTGATAAAACCTTTTACCAGCTGTTTACTTTAAGTACAAAACCCTATGATATTAGTTTATATTATGGTCCCCATTGTCTGTGTAAAACAGCTAATGCCAAATATCTGGGCATCACTTTGGATACAAGGTTAAGTTAGAATAACCAAGCTGTTGAAGTAATAGACATCGGAAAATCCAGAAGTAAACTTTTAAAGACTTGCAGGAGCAAAATGGGGAGCTTCACAAGATTTACTCTGCACTACCTATAAGTCCTACATCAGACCTGCAATTGAATATGGAGCTGAGCTCCTGATTACTGCATCGGATACTGTCCAGAAAAAATTGGAGACTGTTCAGAATAATGTTCTTAGACTTATCTCCAGTGGGGCGGTTTCATCTACACCTATTGAGGCAATGCAAATTCAGACTGGATTGGAACCTTTGGCAGATCGAAGACAAGGCGCTGCCCTGAAACTCTCCGAAAGGCTTCTAAGGGATGATGGTTTCTGGAAAAATTATATTCCTGTTTTCCCAAGATTGAAAACACAGAGAACCTTTTTGATTTTGATCAGGGAATTGTCAGATAGGTATAAGATCCCGGATGCAGATAGAGTGCCTTTGTTTAGACCCCCTATCTTTCAAAACCATATTTATAGAGCTGATTGCTGTTTGGACCTGATACTACCTGTTAGTAAGAAGGTTTCCACTGATTCTGAGCTAAGGATGGCTACCCTAGCTACTATCAATGAGCATTATCCATCATCTGTTTGGTTCCATGTCTATACAGATGGTTCAGCTGTGAATGCCATTAGAAATGCTGGTGCAGGAGTATACTCTAAGAGTTTCAGGCTTTGCCAGGCTGTTGGGAAATACTATAACAGCTACAATGGAGAAGTGGCCGCTGTGCAATTAGCACTTGAGAAGATCAGAAAGGGTAATGAGAACAACATAGTACTTTTTATAGACTCTCAGGCCACTATCAGGTGTCTCTTCAATTGCTCCTAGCAGTATTAGGTCTGTTTATCTCTGTCAAATGGCAATTAGTTTTCTACTAGAAGAGGGATGCCAAATTGTGCTGCAATGGATACCCAGCCAATGTGGTATCGCGGGAAATGACGCAGCTGACAAATTGGCAAAGGCTGGCTCAGATCTACAACAGCCTTCTCCAGCCTTGGAGTACCATACTGTTAAAAGGCTTATTAAGTCAAATATAGCCTCCTATCGTAGAAATGTTTACAAGATGTGCACAAAGGGGAAAGCATCGGCTTCTTTACTAACAAAGCCTATTCCATGCAACCTCCACAGACCTATGGCCAACGCTAATTTTCGCCTTAAAACCGGGCATGATTATCTGCAAAAACACCTTCACCGTTTGGGTTTGAAGGACTCTCCGATCTGCCCTTTTTGTGGACTAGAGGACATGACCACCTTTACACTTGCCCTGGACTTTCGGATGTCGCAGTTAGAAATTCTGCGGAAGATGACTTTTCATTCACCTCAAGATTGTATTGGGCTGCGCGACAGAGACTGATGGTTGAAAAACCAAGGTCAGGCGTAGGATAAAAAAAGTTTCTTTAGTCGACATCACAACAGAAGCATTTGTCTGTAGCTCATATCATGAAATACAAGTAACAACATGCTTTGTGTTGTGAGATAAATGCGCTCATTGAAGGTATTTATTTTATTATTTTTTCATTCAAAGTATTACAAAAGAAAGACAAAAACCAAACTGACATTATAATTATTAATCATGAAGAATTCAGAAGTGCATTCGTTTTACAGGTACTACTCAATGACCACTTTGATTTTCAGAAAGTTGTCTCTAAAGGGTACATTTGATAATGTCATTTCACTATTGTATTGTTATTAGTATTTTTGTTACACAATCAATATTTTTTTCTTAGAAAATCAATTATCAGCACAAAATTCATATTAATCCTGTTTGGAATCTTTAAGTTGGTCAATTTCTCTAGTAGAAATCTTCATTCACCATAAAAAGGGCTTATCTTTTAAACTTTCTAAAAATGTTCCATAGATGTTGCCATAAAATAGGAAGGTAGCACATACATCTCAGTAACACATGTATAAGTAAGAATCCTATTTTTTCGGGCAGCGTTTGCCAGCCTATCTCGTAGTTTTGTGGGTCTACAGGATCTAAGTCCATTCTAATAATCAATACTTAGTTTCCATTTTTTGATCATAAAAGCCGTAGTCGATTTTAGAATGCTTAACTCACTGAATTCCCTTAAGGATTAACCACTTCTATGATGTCCGACAACTAGGCCTTTCTTGAAGTCTCTCTCTTTCACTCTCTCTCACACACACATTGATGGAAAATACTAACTATTAAAACTCTTAACTTTTCACTTTTAGTTCTTGATTAATACTGGGACCTAATTTTTGCTCCTTTGAAGCATTGTGATGATAAATTTTTGATTTTGTGATTAATATTAGTTTTCTACTTTTGAGTGTCTATAGTGTACTCTATTATAGATTTTCCAAGATCATTTATATAATCTTCCAAACCTTTGTTTTTGATTTTGAGTACAAAAACTTCTTCAAAAAATTTTTTTGCACTGTTAAAGGTTGACATATTTTTCTGTTTTAGTTCATATCAATATAATTCATATTTTCACTTGACAGCAACACCAAAACTAAGTCTTTGTTTCGACAAAGAAACCTACTACTCCCAAAAATTTCGTATCAGGGATTTTGAATCCAGATTCAAGTGGAATTTGATATAAGAATGATTAGATGGTTATAAATGATAGAGAACATAATAACTCATAGTGGAAAAGAACATTCAGATTTCAAACATGAAGAAAATGACTTAATGCTCCAACTATCTGCCAAAGTAATTGATGGTGTTAAAAAATTAAAGTGCTTTAAGATAAATACAATAGTGAAATAATTTTTACATCAAATGAAACATAGTTTTAAAATAGGAAAAGTGATTACTTTAACTGATATTAATTCAAAAAAAGAAAAGTAAGAGTTGATTTTAATCATGAATTTTACGAGTTACTTTATATAATGCATAATAAACAATTTTTCTGTAATACATTGGTACCTGCCTTAACAAGTACAATTTGCTTCAAAATCATACTCATCATTTTTCCCATACAAAATGTTAAATGCTATAACACATTTCATGTTGACAAAATGCTCACAAAATTTTATGTAGAACATTTATAGAAAGAAAATTAGTTAAATTGTTAAGGAGAGTGAATCACCTTCATTTTTTCTTCTCTGCAGAACAAACCCACTGGGAATGTCAGTTTAAATTAGTTGAATAAATGGTGTAAAATAGATTCTGAACCACTACAAACAGCCATATCCTTAAAATTATTTAAATCAAGCAACATTAAATATTTTTATGTACAACATATTTTCATCATTCCAACAAAAACATGAAATTAAATTTTTCCATCTTTCCAAGACCACTTCTCAGCAGTAGGTGAATTAGTACACGGAATGAATACTCTAATTTTTCTTTTTATAAAATCTTAATTGTAATACCACCATTAGTGTAAAGTATTAAATAAAAATGATACCTAGATCAAATGGTAAGAAATTCTCAATGAACAATATTTATATATAAGCAACTATAATTAAATATCTGAAGATTTTTTAACTCTGTGGTATTTTATATATTAAATTAAAAAAATCTTCACTTTAGTAATAAATCTTACTTTATTAGGGATCTTAGGAGGGTGCATTTATGTGTCCTGAACCCAACTTTAATATATTACCTGAATCACAGATAATTTTTTTATATTTTGTATTCAATTAACATTGCCATTTTATTGAACTTTTGACTTTATTAAATACATATTCTGACTTTCAACATTTTATGAGTTTCCTGACAAATTTGTAATTTCCCAATTTACTTTTAAATTTTTATTTTCAAGGTTTGTTCAAAGTTTCAGACCAATTTCTTTTAAAAGTTTCACATTTCAGGCAAAAATAGGCTATTGGGAGAAACCAATACATCAAAAAGATCTTTATTAATTTTTCCCCCTCCATCAACATACATTGAATTTTTTAACATCATAGCTGGCACAAAAGTAAAAAAAAGTGAAGCAATATTTGTAATCTTGATTTTAAATATTTATAGTAATTAACAATGCAAATGCTTTAAAATAATACCTTCTTGATTATCTACATCCATTTTTACTTCTTCAGAAGTAAGAACAATTGGAGAACTTTCAGCTTCAAAAACTTGAGATTCTTCATCTGAATCACTACTATTGTTCTCCTCAACTGATCGACTGAAAAGAAATGTTAGAAATAAACAAAGGAAAAGTTAATAATATCTCTATGAAAAAAATATATGAAATGAAATATTTTACTTTGCTCTAAGATGATACCGAGTTTCGTAATCAAACCTATCTCTCTCTATCCAAAGAGTATCATCAGGATTAATTTTTGATCGACAAACCTCGTCAAATAACTCTGAACTTTTCTTTTAAAGGTAAAAATTTACAAATATTAATCAAGTACAAAAAATATTGCTAATATAAAAGAGTTACACATAAACAGTAATTCTTAAGTAAACAAAATAAATATTAATATTCAGTTAAACTATAATATGTACTACATCAATCTAAATAAACAGTAAAGGTTAACTTTGTATCTCAGTTATAAAGTAAAAAATTCAATGAAATACTGATTAATACAAAGATATGTTACCATTTCAGCTCCATCCCAAGTCATTTGAAAATTTTGAGATAAAGGATTCACAGTACTCTTTCCATAGCTTAAAAGAAAAAACATAAATTTTTGCTTTCATTTTACTCTCAATGAGTGAAAGTAAATTAAGTTTTACTCACAGTAAATTTTGTTTGCTCAAATCATATTCATCCTCATCATCATCATTGAAACCAAATTGATCAATAAAATGACTAGTCATTTCATGCATTTGGAAATCTGAAAAAGCCTGTAAGAGTTTAGGTTGCAAATTAACTCATAGAAAATACAAGTATAGTAAAAAAATAATACTTCAAAATATGGTTAATTTTTGTCATTGAATACAGTCTACAAGAGCTATTGAATATGTTGGCATCATAACAATGAAGCCATGAATAATTGATATAAATTGAGATAAGAAAAAATATTTTGAATATATTTTTAACAGATGTAAATAGTCTCTATATTCTTTCCTCCTGTTAAATGACAAATCCCAAGTTATTTAGTGTTATGGCATAACAAGTTAAGAAAGCTACACATAATTATTGGAAATTAATTTAATTAATCTATCACCATTCTGCTTATTTTCTGCAATTATTAAAAACAAGAGTAAAAGGCTTTATAAAAATGTAAATAGCATCGCAAAATCTCACACTTAATATATACATGTAAAACATCACTGCATTAACTGATTACAGAAACACTGGCAAAAGAAAATGAGAGCTGTTTTGTTTATTGTTTTCTTAGGGTTAATTAACTATGTGACATTTTTGGAAGAAAAACAAAGCATTAACTTGTGACAAGTTACAGTCATCAAGAGTCAAAAATAAAATAGGGAATTTTATTTCCCATTTTGTTTGGATTGTTATAAAAAAAGATTGCATTTATTCTAATAAAAAGCAATAAAAGGAAACAATGACTACCAACTATAAAACACATACTTTGATCAATTTTGATAAATTTAGGTGCATTTTTAATCAGGAAGAACATGCACTAAAAGTATATCAACTTATGACTCCTTGGCTACAAGATAAGGTGTTTTGCATCAAGGGGTGATTCAGAGTTCCTAAGTTGTCCACCAACAAGAATGAGACACTAATGATCTAGAAAAAGAAACTAGCTACTGAGATTTAACTTTGTTAAAGTTTTTTTTATGTGCTAAAATCCTTAATTCTTGGACTTTTAACCTTAAAAAAATCTTTTTAGCTCCCTATAGTTTACTCATTTGAAGGGGATTACCATGAACTTCTATTTTACATTACAAATAAATCTAATTAGCTAAAAGTAAGAATTAGTTACATTGAAAATATAATCAAGGATCAAATTAAAACACTTAATTTGTCTTTAACTTCGTCCAGAGAAAGTTTTTTAAAATTCTCTCTCGCATTACTCATCAACATCAGGTACTTTAAGGTTTACTGAAGATTCATCAGCAAGCTTTTTCTTACCAATAAATATTGAACCTTTCCATCAAAGAGAAAACTTCTGTATTTGACCTTGGCAGATACAGAAGATATCAAATCAGTAGGATTATTCTTTGTACTAACCTAGTTCTAAATGAATGTTTTAGGCAACATCTGAATTACTGACTCGATTCGCCACCAACATCATGGAAGAACTAGCCCATGATCAAATCCATACAAGAACTCTTATAGTCATAGTACACAAGCATTTGATCTATTTTAAGAGGCAATGAAGGAATCACTTTCACAAGCCTTGACAGGAGCTCCACTCCACATAGATGACGACATGGTATGCTCAAGGGTTTAGCAATTGGTGACACTGGTGATTAACAGCAAAAAGTGAAACTGGCCATACTGACTCATGGAACAAATGTAGATAACAGCACCAAATCCACCTTTGCTGGCACCACAAAATCTGATGAGATTAATTTCTTGAGATCCATGAACCACAATTTAACAAGAAACATAAATCATGTCCAATCCAATCTGAAAAACCGACTTCATTTCTTCGGCAATTCAGACGGAAGTTCATCACAGGATAATTTGGACAACCAAAGCCTTTAAATCAATATTTTAGCATTGATAAGAATTGGTCATATGAGCTTCAATGTATAAACAGTTTGAAATCCGTGCAAGAGCAGATCTTATGGTAATCACACAAGAAAAATCAATTGGTAGGGCAAAAAATTTTGCTCTGGATCCCAAATCAAAACCAAAATATTTAAAGTGCTATTAAATAACTTCTCAAAACTACACCTGATCATGACTGATTCAAGAGAGGGTTCATTCGTGCTCCACTTTTGAAGCTCCATACCAGCTACTAACAGGTTAATCAGCTGTGCATGAATCACCCTTGTGTCTTTGAAATAATGAGCACCAGTTATAATATCTTCAAAGTACAAACCCCTTTTTGTAGCCTTTACTGACATATGAAACAGTTTTTCCTCGTGGAAGCTTTATTCTTACAACAGTTTTAGCTCTTTTGTCATTAATTAGGGTGCCAACTTAGTACCGTAAGTAACCTTAAGCAATTTGTACACCTTTACCTTACTATTAATAATTTCCAAAGAAAATATTGTTGGTCAGTTCGCAAAAGAATTATCCCCATCTGGTGATATATTTTAACTACATCGGTTCATACATTTTTTTAATCAGTCATTACAATTTTGTTTTCTGAACCTCAGTAAAATATTTCTGAGAACAGATTCTCTTGTGTGTTTGTTTTAAAAAGTCATTTAACAAATATCTTGAAGCAGTGATAGAATAAGCATTAAATATGCACACTGCTTAGATGAAGCATTTTCTGGTCTCAAAGCCATGATGAGGCATTAAATACTTGGGAGTACTAGGCATGACTTCTGTGTGACCAAGACATTTGTGTTTATTTGAAAACTCCATGTCGAGTCTAGCAGGTTCATTGTTTTTATCATCCTTTTAATAGATTAATTTCTAATTCACTAAAACATTTGAATTAAACAATTTTGCATCTTCGGAAGACAAACAACATATTTGCCTTCAACTCTATAATGAGTTTTATTAAAATGATTCTCATGAAAGAGAAATTCTTCACACAGATCTCCCTCTAATTCAAAACTTTCAGCCTCCCCAAGCCTTATGGTTTCACCACCATAAACAACTAGAGTACTATTCATTTCCATGCATTCCCCTGCACAGATACCGAGTTCCACAAGATAAAATCAGAGCTTGGAGGTTTCAGCACACCAAATTTAATGAGCTCAAGAAACACTTAAACCTTAGAATAATAATTCCATTTCCCCATGTATATAAAAATTGTATTTACCAACTTTATGCTTTCTGATTCCAGTTTACTTATTTTAAAATGTAGATTAGCAGCAAAATCTGTTATGTTTGAAAGAACAAGCATTTTTATCAATTGTTTGCAACTACCATTCCAATTAGAAAACTTGATTTCTTATTGAAGCATCCACAACAGAAAAACATAATTCAATCAAGAATCTACAACTATGTTCTTGTTAAGTAACAAATTTAATTTTTCACACAGCATTTAAATACAAAGCATGACTGACTACTGTTATCAAGAGGGGCTTCCACAGCATGATACCTATCAAAACATAACTGTGAAACAATATGTAGCAGATCTCAGCAAAACTCTTTTAGAACCTGGACACTTTGCATTCATTGCAGCAAACATTTTCCCTTCAGTCTGATTATATTCTTTTGGATAAAATACTTCAGCATCAGGTATAAAAATTACTGCTTTTCACAGTACACAGTTTTAATCAACAGCTGAAGGTCAATTACCATCAAAATGTTTCATATGACATAAATAAAAATGATATTGCTTTTTCCACTAGTCATTGAAAAGACATTTTTCACCAGGTATATTAAATAATTTATTTAAGCCTTTATTTCATTGATAAATAAAATTCATTTGGATTCACTGAAATTATGCATAATTTTAACCAAGGAAGTCATGAAAAGTATATTTTAAATCAGAAATTTTATATTTAGATATTAATGCTCAGTGAATTTTATAAAATTTAAGGAAAATGGATATATAATGGGAGACAGCAAGAGACCTCTATTCCAGTGAAATCCCATTATTTATAAATGTCGGAAAGTGCCATAAATTATCTCCAAGATGTAAAAATTAATTAAGAAAGGGCAGCAGAGCAAGCATATCTCACAACTGAAATAAAACGTTTATATATGAAATATGCTAGTATGAGAGCAGAGTATAAGGAATTTTGACAAGGCAATACGGTATATTTATTAATTTAAAACAGTAATAAACTATTTGCTAAATGGACAGGACCAGCTGAATTAGCCGAGCGTAGTAATTCCAATACAATTTATAAAATATACTGGAATTACTTATATTTTATAAAGTGAAACTTAGTAATGGGAGTGTGAAAAATGTATACGTAAATTAAATTGGGAAATTTATACTTCAGATATCAGCAATAGGAGTTGTATTCAAAAATGAAGAATTAAGAGAAGTACATTCCAGTCCTGGGATGAAAAATGAATAAAATAACCTTAGCTTAGAACAGATGGATTTGAATAATTTGGAAGATGTTAAAAAGAATGAAGTTTTGAATTTATTATCAAAACAAAGAATTGTTTACAAATAGTGTCAAAATAGGCATAGTAAGTGTTCATAAGATAAGGTTAAATCGGACAGATAGAAAAAAAACTGCATACATTAAATACCTGAAACATTAACACCTGAGGTAAACAAGTTAATAGTAGAATTATTGACGTTAGAATTAATTGAAAAAAATGATGCCAAAATTGAGTACAGAGTAGTCTGTGTAATGAAGAAGGATGGTGCATTAAAGTAATGTGTTGACTTCATGCAGCTATGAAAATGATGATTTTTGATGAAAAATCTCAATGAACTCTTATTCCTCTAATGATCAATCAAACATAACTATAGATCTAGTGAAAAGATATTGGTCCATACCAATGGAGTAAGACAGCCAGGATCTGGCTTGCTTCAAAACACATACTGTACTACAAATTTAAGGTAACACTATAAGGTTTGTGCAATGTGATAGTCACTTTTCAAAGGCTGATGAAGAAAGCTCTCACTAAGCAAGAGGATTTTCTTGCACCTACTTGGATGATATTGCAGTGTATTAAAAAAAATGATGAACATTTATCTCATCTTGAAACTATTTTTTGAGAAGTGCAAAACTAATACTTTCAGGAAATCTGAAATATATCTTTGCAAAATTGCATATTAAATATTTGGGACACATTATTGGATCCCGCATTCATCAGACAGACACAGACAAAAAGTTGAGGCTATTAAAATGTTACCTAGACCAAAAGCAAAGAAACAGCTAAAGAGTGTGCTAGGATTTTGTTATTATTATCGTGAGTACATAATTAATTATGCAGAAAAGGCACATACTCTTACTAAACTTACAAGAAAGAAGTGCCTTGAAGAGTTACGTTGATTGGCAGAACATAACAGAACATTCAATGAATTAAGATGTCTAGTTAAAGCACTTAGCTTCAATATACCAATGATTGGATTGACATTTATAATACAGTGTAATGCATCTTTGAGAGGAATCAGGGTATGCCTGTCTTATTGGAGGGACAACTGCATTTTTCAAGTCACATATGAAAGCTAGAAACTAACCAAAGATCAGCAGCTTCCCAACTATAGAAAGAAAAGCAAGGATGCAGTTATTTGGAGTTTGAAAAAATATGACATGGATATTCAGATCACCAGAGGAATTTATTACAGATCACAATCAACTAAATTTTATCCTGAAGAATACTCCACAGTCATTGTAACTATAGAGATGAGCACTGGCTTTACACGAAAATAACTTGTTTATTTTTCATTAACCAGGCTCAAAACAGACAAATACTGATGCATTGTCAAGGTTGTAGACAACAGTAACCTGAAAAATTGTTAAAAAACAGTTTTTTGATTAGTCTTTTGAGGAACCTAATTTTTATTATGATGTTTGTGCAATATAATATGTTATTTTCAAATAGCTTTGATGTTATTCCAATAAGACCTTCAAATGGCTTGTTATTTAAGCAACCTTTTGAAATTGATGTTATTTGAATAATTACTTTTTTTATTTTTGCAATGCAGTTGAGAAGTTTAAATGTATGCCTATTAGTATTGTGAAAGCTGTTTAAGTATTTGTTATATTTTTTGTATTATTTAGTATTGATATGAGGTAAGTAAATATTGTTCTATAATGTGACCAAAAGAAATTTCCATCCTTGCTCATTTGGGAACAGTGTTATTTGTAAGAGGGTGAGAAGCAGGCAACAGTGAAGGTTGCAAAACTGTGGCTCCTATCAATGGAGTTGTGGTAGTTATAAGAATGTTAAGTATATGTATGTACGCGCGCGTATTTAGCTGTTTATTATATGTGAGTTATTAGATTAATAAATATGTATCTGCAAAACTAAAATGCCTCTTTGAGGTGAGTACTGTGTGAAGACAGATAAAGTAATAACAATAAATACCACAAATTTGCAGTTTTTGGATGGACTATTTTTGCTGGGTAACAATCCTCATATAAGAACTCTTCATTAAAGCAAGTTAAAAACAAAGTTTCATCTCTGTTCTATTAACAAACCAAGAAAATTTTTAATAAAATCAATTCACTTCAGTTTCGTTTTCAGTTGACTAGCGGTTACAACTTTGGATGACCAATTTGAATCTCTCCTGGGCAATATTTTTTCAAATGAATGACGAACAGCTGAACGAACACTAGATAAACATAAATTCAAATTTCTCCAATAAAGGTATAGCAAGACTTTAAACATTTTTTTCGATCATAATTTCATATGAAATTTTTCAAGAAACAAAATTGCATGGCCTATGTTTTAACACCAATGGCAGTTTGTGTGGAAAGATTTTTAGATCTTCATAAAAAATGTCTTGAAGTGCGATTAGATTTGGTTTGTTTGTTTGTCGCTCAACAGTCATTTTTTGCACACGAGGGCTAATTAGACCAGGACTTACGGTTTAAAGTGGAATCCGAACCACTACAAACATCCATGCCCAAGGTGGGATTCGAACCCACGAACTGTTGAACCGAAGGCAAGAGCACTAACCATTCGGCTGCCAGCTAGGCGAGGTGCGATTAGAAGTTATAAAAGTATCTGCATGTTTGCCAGCATTAACATTCAAAATATTTTTGGTATTAAAGATCCAAATTTCTTTTTTACCACACTACTGTTATCCATAAACAATATATTTTTGATCAAGAACACAACTTGCAAGTGAACATATGATTGCTTAACGTCACATTAGACTGCAATCAAACAATCATTGGAAAAGTAAGTTGCTACAGAGAGAGCACCCCTCTCATGTTCATGGAATTATCATTGCTGAACTTTTAAAAATAACATATATTCTTCCTTTTTGAATATTTGACGCCCATTTTCCAAGGGTAATGATTGGAGAGTGGCGTGCAATTCAAATATGGAAGTTCCACAGCTGTTCCTAGAAGTCTCAGAAGAAGAAGTATTTTAAGAATTCGCCCTTTTATTTCAAACTCAATTTTAGTGAGAAATTACAAGTAAATCTCATAGGAAAACTTTTATACATGAACAGTACTTAAGAGCAATAATCATAAAAAATTATGTAAAATTAAATTAACAGACATTCCCTCAAACATACTTTAATCACATTTTAATAAAATATATAAGTTATATTTCTCTCAAGGAAAGATAAACCACAATATATAAATAAGAAATAAAAAGTGATAAACCAGAAAAAGTTTATGCGAGAAATTTACAAACATTACATCGCATTTGTAAGTAACTGTTTAGAATCAGAAAACTTTATATTTTTGCTTTGAAATTAAACAGAAGTTAAAACAAATATTTTGATTTTAATGAAACAAATCATAAAAATTTAACCACACACCAATATTTCTAACCAATAGCAAAAATTATTCACATGCTAAAGATGTCTTTTTATATACATAGATCACCATTAAATACAATTATTCCATAAAATAACTAAATGTGTGGTTAATTATTTACTCATACTATTTTAATAGAGAAACATCAAAGCAAATAAAATTGATAAAAAAATTACATGGAGTACAAAAAAAGTTTTTATTGATATATACCAACGGTTCAGAAGAATCTTTAGTAAATGGTAATTCTCTAAAATCAACACATTCATCTGCAGATGCAGACTGTACAGAATGGACAGGCGATACCTACAAAAAAATTTATCTTAAATACAGTTTGAAAACATGAATTTTGTTTCTTGTCTTTAATATGTAGACTTCATAAAAAAAATTTTAAAATAATAAAAACTAATTTTAAGAACTTGAGGAAGTTTCATGCTTGCAACCAATGGAACAGGAGAAAAATTTAACGAAAGTTAAAATTTATTTACACAACATACTATGTACACACAATGCAATTCTCCATCGTTTATAAAAATCTTGAAGTAACATTTCAATCAAGAAAAGCAATGAGAAACAAGTTAGTAAAGGCAAAACAGGTGATTTTTTTGACTACAGAAAAATAATAAGGATGGCAATTTAACATTGAACAATAGGTAAATATTATCACTTTTCCAAAAATTTCACAAGGTACAGTTAAAACCTAAAACAATTGAACACACAATACACAATTTTAATCATCATAGAATAATGAACATAAAAGTTATTACGACTTCAGCACTGTCCATCATATTATGGTTTATTAAAAAAATGTACATAAAAGAAATGATTGCATTTGTTAAAGTCAGTTACATTTAATCTTTAACAATTACTACCATTTAAAATTTATTCAAATTTATTTATTTCCAATTATTTATTCAAATTTATTTATTATTTCTTTTGATTGTAAAATTATTTTAGAATAGTTTTGCCAAACTTTTGCATTTTGTTGAATGGCAACATCTGCCATATTCAGAAATTTTTTATCACTGCGAAGAGTTTAGTAATTTAAGTTTTTGTACGCAATATTTTATTTTAAACTTCTTGTTTGAAAACATGTTCTTAAGTGAAACATTTTACTCATTCATCTGCTGAACTTGAAAGCTATTTAGATGATTAAAAGAAAAGTGTCAAAAATTGCTAAGTGTTTCATTTTTATTCATATTAGTTACATTAGTGGTATCTGCAAAAGGACTATTTTTCAAACAGTCATCTTGTTTCAAACTGTTAAAGGTTTTAAAAAAGAGTACTTAATAATTTTGAGGGAAGAAAGAAACAAGTACTAATTGGAGCTGATACTATTGGTAGACTTTTAACTGGAGAAATAAAAATATTGTAATCAGGTTTGGTGGTAGTTGAGACCACATAAAAATTTAGCAATGATTGTCTAGGAATCTAATATAGCTAGTTTGTGGCATTGAGATTTAATTTCATTAAAGACTCCCTCAAGATATATGAAACTGATCCTTAAAGTAAAGAATTTTTAAAGACTGTCCAATACAAAGAAGGGCAACACAAAGTTTGCTTAAATAGGGCTGATAAGTTGCCATTACCTAATAACTAAAATTTGGCAAAAAACGATTAGATTTCATAATGTCAAAGCTTAAGAATATGATAACGTGTTTCAAACTAGTACCAAAATGGTATCATAGAAGAAATTCCACAAAATGAATTTCAAAATTAAGGAAATTATTTACCTCACCCCCCAGAATTAAAACCAGGAACAACTAGTCTCATTCAATCTGTGTTCTCCTTCTCCTTTGAATCAATAGTTAAAAAAAAGGGCCGAATCTCATGAAACTTAGACTTGATATCTGACTAAATTTTCACGAAAACAAGATTGGTGTTAGAACAGACATTTGGAAAGCTTTCCTCCAAATAAGAAATAAGAAAGATCGTGATGTCTGCAACTTTCTATAGTGGGAACAAGAGCACAAAACTCGAAGTTTTTTTGACATACAAGAGTAGTTTTTTCAATTAGGTGGATCCCCTTCCTTTTGGGAGTTCTGATAGAGCATCATGTAAATAATTATGAATTTTTTCAATAGATTTCAAGAATAAACTTCAAAAAAGTTTTTATGTTGACAATTCAGTAACAATAGTGTTAACAATCAGGAATTAAAAGTTTGCTTCTAACACCACCGTGGTAATGGAAGAAGGTAATTTCAAGCCAATGAATTGGGAAAATTAAAAAAAAAAAAAAAAACTCTTAAGAATTTAAAAACTTTGAAATTCCTATGCATGGTATGATTTGAAAATATAAAATAAATGTTACTGGTTAATATAAGCTGGCTGAATGATATAATTTTAAAGCTCATAAAGGTGATAATCTTGTCAACTGAGCATAAAAATTATGATCTCATTGGTTTTACATTTTTACATCGCCACTTATAATTTCTCCAAAACTAATTTTACAAGAAACTTGGAGATTGGGAATATATATATATATATATATATATATATATATATATATATATATATATATATATATATATATATATACACACAAAGAAATACATTAGACTTGAAACAGTGATTCAATGATTAGATTGTCATTTTGAGGAAATTTCAGCAAAAAATGTAATATAAAATCTTGATAAATCATTTACTATAAATATATAGGAATGCAAAATTTTCCCCAAAACTGCTACAGAACATCTAGAATGTCACAGAGAGAGATTAAACTGGAAGTACATTAAGAACAGACAAATTTAATAAGTAAAACTGTGATTTTTTTCTTCGAAAGCAGTAAAAAAGTAACTTACAACCAAAAGCGTATTTTTTTTATTAATTTCAGCTAATTTATCAGTCACAAATTCCTTCCACTTTTTACAGTGCTCTTCAGGTAATTCTGAAAAACATAATGAATATGCTTCAAAATAATGTATGGTATTGATTATAAGTGACACATTCATAATCATTACTAAGATAAGTTCTGTACACCTTATAATTCTACTAATTTATTCTACATATTTTTATTAAAATGTAATACAATCAGTGTTCAAAAAAAGTTAGTGGTAATAATTGAAATTTCTGGTATCAAACATTTAAATCAAATACAAAGGCATTTCAGAATAATATCATATAAACTAATACATACACTTAATTTCTTTAGGACTTGTATAGATAACTGAGTTATGGGTAAAATCAGGAAACCAAATTTCTATGTAGTCAATATATATAAATCTCCTAGAAATATTTCTAACTAATCTATCATGTTTATGATTTAAATACAAATAAAAAGTTCAAGAATACACAAAATAACTAAATGGTCAATGTAGTACTGTGATTATTTGATCACAAAATGAATGAGCAAAGCAGTGGCTAATTTAGAGAAACTTGAAAAAGCAAACTTCTTAAGTTGGGAATGAAACACAAATTCAAGGAATAATATATAATATTTTTTTTATTTAAAACAGAAATAGTCAACAAAAAACACAAACAGTACACAACAAAAAACACAGTAGTTTCAAACTTCTGGGTTCATACAGTTTTCCTAGAATTAAATTTCAAGAGTTTTAAGTAGATCTCCAGGAGTTAAATAAAAAATTTCAAGGAGGTATCAACATTCAAGTTAAATTTTTAATTTATTTTACCTATTGTTGCTATATATTTTCAATTATATTTATAAATAGTAGAAAAAATAATTGTAAAAATCAATGAGAATACTTTTTATTTAAGTTAGACTCATATTTAATGATTACATGAAAAGCCTTCAATGAATTTATAAAGCTATGACAAAATTTTTTTTATTTAAACAATCAATATACTTTACACTGCTGAATTATAGATTGAAGAAAACAATGGGTAATTTTAGGGATTTTAAACATCTTCATTAGAATCTTATCTATTAATTTATTAAGTATTTCAAGATATGTATACAACTTCATTTCAAATATAAATTTACTTACTCAAAACAAATACAATTATTAGATAAAGTTAACATGATGACTTTTTCTCGAAATTATTATTTAACAAAAGCAATTCTAAAATTTCTTGTGGTTTACTTTCTAACTCCTTTAAAACTATAAAATTTCCTATCAACATTCTAGGCTTTTCTATTATTTAATCATTCAATGGATTTTCACATTTCTCGTTTATTTATATATACAAATTTAGGAAATATATATACATTTGTATGGCTTTTCCAGAATTCTCTGGTCATTCAAAAAGCACTTTCCACCAGGCATGTTAAAAAATTCATTTCAGCCTTTATTTCATTGATAAATAAAATTCCTCCTGATTCATAGAAATTATTTGCAATTTTCACCAAAATATCGAAAGTATATTTTAACTAAAAATTTTTATATTAGAATATTAATACTCAGTTTATTTTATACAATATAAAGAAAACAAAAACAAATAAAAAAGGAATGATTTCAAATCGCCTGTCTGATTAAACAACATGATTTTGTAGATTATTTCACATACATTAATCTTAATACTACATAAAGTCTTGATTAATAAGATAAACATGAAATTATTGTGGTCAACAGTTATGAATACATATATATATATATATATATATATATATATATATATATATATATATATATATATATATATATATATATATGTATGTATACATGAATACATACATGCATAATCTAATATCGATGGTGCCACCATCTAATGGTAAGATCTCAATCTGGTTTTACACAAATTTCATTAAAAATTTTAAAATCTTAGATAATAATAAAAAAAAACTCAGAAACAAATATATTTTCTAACAAAACATAAATGCATCATGGTAAGTAAAAATTATATGAGTAATTTACAATTTTCAAGCAATTAAGTTGGAATTCCATGGTTTCACATGAGTCCTTAAAAAATTTTCAAATACCAGAAATTTTCACCAAAGATATGGAAATTATATTTTAACTCAAAAATTTTATATTTGGATACTAATATTCAGTAAAAAATAATTAAAATCGGCCCTAATTGCACCACATTGCAATTTTATTACTCTTCATTTCATTTCACACACATAAAGTTAAATATTACATTTAGATTTATGTGAAATATTACATCTGGTCCTGACTGAACAGGTTCATCGCGAAACTATTGTGGCTGAAATATATGTTTATTTAATCACTGTTATAAACACAATTTAATATCGATCGTACTGCCATCCAGTGGCAACATTAAGAGGTAATATTCAATTTGCCTTTCGAATTTAATTGAAAATTTTAAAATATTAAAACAAAAACTCAGAAAATTATATTTTCTAATATAAAAATAATTGAATCGAGGTAAGTAAAAATTCCAGGAATAAATTCATGACTTTCAAGGAGTCAAGTCAAAATTCTAGGAGTTAAAAGGGACCTTAAAAATATTTTCAAATTCCAGGAGTTTACAGGAGTTGTACAAACCCTGTACTGTTCCGTTAAAAATGGGTTTTTGTAAGTTTTAGTAGGGTAACAGCTTATTTATTATGAGATTACTTAATCCTGATTTTATATGTTGATGATTTTGTTGTATTCATCAGATCAAACAGAAATTGATAAAACTATTGATAATTTAAAAGACCATTTTGAAATAAAAGTATTATGCAAGACTCATACTATTTTGGACACAGATAGCTTAGTGAAAAGAATCATATTCATTGATGGTCATTCATCAAAAAAGCGCATGATCATTTCAAACGCTTTAAAATACTAATTTCATCACTACCAATATTGAAAAATTAATTTTATTCGAAAACTTTTTCTCCATCTTCTGTGGAGGGTGAAACAAAAATGTCAAAATAGTGATATCAAAATGCATTATGGTATCTGTACATTTTGGATAATAGAACTTACCTAGATGTATTATCAGGATGGTTTGTTAAGATTTAGATTATATTGCTAAGATAACAAATTTTTATTTAGAACTTTATTGTAAATCTCAAATCAATTTATTCAAATACTGATTTTGTTGCAAAAAAGAAGACAGAACGTCTCTGGAGGATCAATTTGTTTTGCAAGAAAACTCTACATAGGTTGGTGTACACTTGTGAGAGAGACCAGTGTCAGTTTGTCAACTAAGGAATTATTACTTTTTTATTATCTTTCATTATATGTAACATATAATCATGTGTATTACTTTCAATGATTTGTGATTATTTATTGAACAGTTCATTAAAACAGCATTACATGTTTTTATGTAATGCTGTTTTTCTTCAAATGAATTATGGAAGTTCTATTGAATTTACTTAAATATGTGAACATTTAAGATATTAAAAGTTTTTTATGTAATATGTTTATTTCAAATATTAAGTTTCTATCCTATGTGCTTAATGTACTACTAATAATAATACAAACTATAATATAGCTATACTGTTTCTCCTTCTATGAAATCTTTTTTGTAAGTCTGAAGACTTAAGTTGGTGATAAGATGGGGTTATTGTTCCTATTGCCAACTGGATTAATATCTCTAATTCTCTTAAGTTCTTAGCTTATTACTGATCCATATAATTTTTCTAGTCAACTTATTTATCTTTCATTTAAAATACTTGTATTATTTTCCTTCAGTTTGCTTTTCTGTTCTACCTTATTGGCTATTATTATCTTACACATACAACTTATTTTTGTATTGCTAATGCAATTACAACTTTGATATTTTTATCATCCGGTGTTGTTGTATTACAATCGAATTATTAATTCATTGGATTGAACTTAGTCTATACTGATTATACATGCATGATTGCTAATTTGTCAATGGAGGTTTACCACATGTTTAAAATTGGTAAGTTTCTAGAATTGTGAAGGTTGGTGACATATTCACATACTTCTGGTGTATGATAATGTAAATTCTAATTACTTTAAATTGTTATTGTCTTAGCCTTTGGCTTATTGTTTATTTATTTTTGTTAGTAATGACAGCAAATTCTTTCCGCAAAATATTTTTATCTAAACTGTTAACAAAATTTAAATTTACTTTATATAACATAACTATTTACCTATTGATAAATTAAACTACATGCCTTTTATTTACATTTAATAATTGATTTACTTTTCATTTTAACCAATCAGGTCCTATTAATAAAATGAAATATTTTAAATGTACTTAAAACCAATAGCTAGGATTCCTTTTGCTGCAATAAATACTTAATATTTGTAGGTCTGTTAATCATTATAAATTTTCTTGGCAGTAAGCCTAATTGTAACTTATAGATATATGAGGAAAACCTAGATGACCTATACTTATGTAGAAAACTATTGTGTATCTCACATCAAAAGAAATTTAATATTTGTTCCCCCATCTATACATGGAAAGCATTTCAATTGTACTTGAAAAAACATGTATAGAATATAAACTCGGAAATAATAATTGAAAATTATCTTTGATTTTAAGTATATTGATTTCACTAAGCAGTTTTGTATCTTCCCCTATAATGTCTTAGTTGTTTGCCAAACATCAACAGCATAATTAAATAGAATCCATCTAACTGTATTTGTGACACATCCTATATTTTGAATGCGATATAAATGACAAGAAAATAAGTTTTTTTACATTGTTAAAAAGAACAGAAGTTTATATAAGTAATAAGCTTTGATTAAAATAAAAGCTACATCATTAAATGCTAATAAAACATCCAAAATCACTTTAATATTAGAAACAATAATAAAAAGAAAATGACTAATTGATTGAATACCTTTCATTTTTTCTTTTATTAAATTACTATTTACACTGTTTTCCGTATTTTGAGCAATGTGATTTGCAATCTTAGTTAAATGTCCCATGTAACCTTTTTGGTGCAAATCGAGAGATCTAATGGAATAAAGAATTTAAACAGTATTAAAAATAATAAAAATATAAATACAAAATTAAATTGTTTTTCCAGTGTTTTTTATTGCCATATAAGTTTTTTTACTTAATTTAAAATTAAGTTTATCTATATTGCAGGAGAAATAATTTTCAGATTTATGTGAAGTTACTATATAACAATAAAACATTTTACTTAGTATTTTAAAATTCAAAATAAATATTTGATAGTGAGTTGTCAGTTAGGGCAATAACGTGTACAAAAAAATCCGAAGCAAACTATTTACTTCACAAATTCTGACTAATTAAAATTTAAATCTTCAGTGACATTTTGTACAATTCCTGAGTGATTTTTAAAATAATTATACAATGAACTTATATGACAAATAAATAAAAAATATTAAGATATGTTTAACTTTCCTTTGACAACATACTTACCATGGATTTTTAAGACAGCTAATAATAGTTGAAAGTTAATTTTAAAAAATAAAATACACAATACCAACTTAGAAATAATAAAATAAAATACTCTTATTTTTGCAAAACTTAACTACATGAAAATTCCTTTTTATCGAACTTTGCTTCATGATATAGAAATTTTATCAACACTAACTGTGCCACATTTATAAAATAGATATATGTAAGCAAAATTCGGTCACTGAAAAATGTGGTTTTAAGAAAACAATAGAGTAAGGAGAAACATTATTCTAAGTTACATATACAACTTCTCTAAGAATTTTAAGAAAAAATCATTGTAAAGGGAATCCACTAATTGAAAAATAAAATCCAATAAATGATTAAAAACTACTTAAAAACTTCAAGAATTTTAAAAAGGAAATAAATTAGATGTAAAGCATTACCCACTGAAATGTGATACAAAAAGTAACACACCGATTAAGAAAATTAAACATTTATTTAAACATAATCAAATAACAAATATAAAGAAGTGTAAACTCAAGAGCAGATAAAACAGCATTTGAATACTTATATTCATACACATCACATTTAAATTATACCTTACACTACATTTTTAACTAAAATTTGAGGGGTTTGTAAAGTAAGAAAGGAAATAAAGAAGTAAGGCTCTAAGATTGTGTACAAGATCAAAATATTTTATTAATTAAAATTAATAAATTAAATATTATTTAAGTAAAATTTATATTAAGTAAAATAGGATATTCTTTACAGTTCTTCAATTTATAAATACATAATAATTTATTCAACAAGGAATTCCAAGTGGAAACTGTAAATAAACAAACAGGGTTTATTTTTTACAGATTTAACAACTATGTTACATTGTTTCCTACAGGCATATACATTTACGAAGTTCATTTTTAAACTATCACTCACTAACTAACATAATTACTAGTAACAAAAAAAAATCAGGACTCGAAAGAAATGTTAAGTAATAAGAAAAATCAATCAGCTTAGCTGATGAATATTTAAAAATAGGATTTAATAGCTCGCCAAACACAGAAGCTTATAGAAGTAGGTGACACAAAAGTAATTTGGAATCACATAGCAATGCAGTGGCAGAAAATGCCACGGTAGATGTGAGGAATATGAATAAAAACAACAACACATTAATGAGATGTAAAATAATTGAAAGGTTGTACTACCAAGTGCTAATAATAATGACAAGAATTTGGCAGGCAGGCTTGATAATAGAGTTGAGTGGAATTCCTTACATCTAGAAAAACGATCTACTACATATCTTACCGGCAGCTGTATACTGGAATGGCCTAATCTTCAACTTAAGGAACTTCATGATATGCCTGGCGATCTTGATACCCAATGAACTGGGCCAGAACTATCTATCTTTGTGCAAACGTTTAGTCAAGGTATTGATGAATTTCATTCATCTAATGCAGAAAAGCTCTAGCATAGAGTAGCACAATGGGGGAATATATGCTGCTTCAATAAGTACAATCAGGACATGCAGTACAAAAAATTGGACAGTCCAAAAAACTGGTCAGAAAATATAGTCCAATGAAGTAGATTTCTATTGTGCTGTCCTAAACATTGACTGAAAAATTCTGCTGAGCTTCCTGCAATCACATATCATTAGAATTCCACAAGGCAAAGGTATGAAAATTTGAGAAATCAACATAATTTGCTTGAATGCTCCTTCACACAGTATGATTCAACTATAATAGATACAATAAATACTCTGTCCGAAGCACTCTGTTGCAGGAACCATATAGCAAACGTTCTTAAGAGAGGATTATCCTTAGGCTTTAATTATTAGATACATTGAAAAGTGTAGATTCATTTGGTTTGCTATTAATGTCCCCTAAACAGTCGAGTGAAAAAGAAATCAATTATAAAGCTATCACTCAAACAGTAATACTTGGATTGTTTTAATCAAACATAAGATTCCTTCTTTCTAGCCACATATTCGTATTATTTGCTTTCAATATGCTGTATCTCACATTCAGCATTTAATCTCACTTAACCTTCTGTTCACACTTAGAAAGTGCCAGTGAAATTACCATTTCTGGTATAACTATCGAGCAGCTCAATATGTAAAATTCATTGTTTGAATTTATTGTCATCCTACAACAGCAAAAAGCATTTCACAAATAATGACATTAAACAGAATGGCTGTTCACAGAATCTTCCATTCAGTGTCATGTAACATGATACATATGGAAAAATAAGAAACACATTAGGAACCTATCAGAATGTATGAGATTCTAAGCATCACCCTTTTTCAAGCATACCTGACTACTTTTGACTGCAATTCCAATTTTTTTAAAAAGATCTTTCAATAAAATAGTTTTTTTGACAATGATGTGCTGCTGTTTTTGTTGTTTCTCTACTTCTTTCCACCACAACTCACAACTGCAGCATTTTCGCCACTAATTGTCTCTGCAATCCCTACCTCAACATTGATCTAAATGGAAGCTTCTTGGTCTGGGGTAAAACACTCTATATAAGAGTTTCATAGATGCTCATTGAATAACAAGCAAAATAATACATGCACAACAAATTGTTTCATTTAGGAACAGTAAATGCATAAGATTTTTTAAGAAACCACTGTCCCTCTTACTCACTCACACATACACACATGCATGCATACAATAAAAATTTGGAAACTTTTGACAAGAATTACTTGCTTTTAATTCAAAATGAATAAGAATATTCTATATTATATTATATATATTCATGCATATTATTCATGTGAAATAACAAAACATATTTAATGAGACAAATATATATAAATAAAAATAGATGACAAATATAGATTACCGAAGTTTTGAAACAAACATTCCAGTCCTGCAAAACCACAAAAAAATATATAAATATTAGATTTAAATTATGAATGAAACAATTGCTTTAAAAAGATTTTGCTTAATAAACAAAAATATATTGACTGCTTAGTATTATGAATAAATATCACAACTTAAAAGTATAATATGTCAAAAAAATGTATATACACTGTGTCCTGTCACAGAAACCATCTTTTTCGTGCTACAAGACTCAACTTCTGGGAAAATGTAATGCAATGTGTATCATAAATAAAGTATTGTGGTTTGTCCGCAAGGAGACTTATTGGATCTTTCCACTTTGAATGTAACATAATAAGTGAAAGTTATCCAGCAATACTTGATGATTCCATATTCTCTGACATTCGTACATTATGCTGCACCACACAATGTCATCATAATATGAGTACACCTGGATCAAAATTTGCCAGGCCAGTGGATAAAACGCATAGAAGCAATAAAGTTTCATCCATGCTCACAGATCTTAGACAACTTGATTTCTCCGTATAGAGAACATTAAAAGATAAAGTATATAAACATAAGATAGACACACTTTGGAATGAGTTTCAAACAGTGTGTGCAAAAATCCTACAAAAAATGTTGGTACAATGTACAAAATAATTTGTGTCTCATACTCTAAAATATAATGATGTTGAAGGCTGCCGTTTTTAGCAGTTGCCACATTAATGTGAAAAAGTGCATTTATGTTTCAAACTGGGTTTAAAGGTTTGGATTTCCAGCAATTGAATTTTGTAGAATAGAACATATAATTTCTATGACAGTCCAAAGTGTGTACACATTTTTTGACATACCATGAATATTATGCTTAACGAATAAACAATCATAAACAAGCTGCATATACATCAAAAATTCTTTAAATTTAAATTCAAAAAAATTATAAAAATATAAGTTCTTACTCGCTAAGTTTCTCCTCAAAGCATTCTAAGACTTTCACTGTTATTTTATACTTCAGTAACATCTAGAACAAATTGAAAATATTAAATCAATATATGTTGGACACTGTACGAAGGATAACTTTATTAAAAAGTAATAATTATCAAAGCATTTCTTTACAAAAAAAGTACCATGAAGTAATTTCTACACATTATGTATTTTAATAAATTGTAAAATAAGTGATTAAAATATAAAAAAAAACTTATAAACTTGAAGCATACACAACATCAATAAAGATTAAAATATTAAAAAACACATATTACATTATAATAAATACAATCAATAAGCATAAGTGTATCATTGACATCATTCTTGTATCATCTGATTAAATATTTTATCACAAGTGAAAAATATATTAAAAAGTTAACAATGCACATACTTACATTTACAAAGCATTGAGAGCACATAATGGACATAAATTTAAAACCTTGAATTTTTGGTGATATTTTAAACCAGTGTACAAAAAGCGAAAGCCCAGTTCATATGGTGGTTATGATACATAACAAATTTATGAGAGGATTTCTTTCTGAAATAACTTGTAAATTTATTGAGGTACTTACTAATAGAAATAAAAACATTTTTTAAACTTAAACTGCTGTTAAAAAAACACATTAAGAAATTCAAATTTAAAAGCATTAAATACTTTTATTTAACTCTAATGTAAGAACAAAAATGTGATTAATATAGCTAAGTACAAAATGTGTAAAAATGTGACTAATATCGCTTGTCCAAAAATAAGGGAGTTTTACATTCAAAAACGACCCACAGGTCAAAAAAACAGTTGTTATAAGTCAATTCATGAATACACCAAAAAGAATGACTTAAAAATATCTAAATTCCTTTTATACTATGTGCATTTTAAATTTAACTACAATTAACAACCAAAAAGCCTGGGGCTTGAGCAGCGAACAGGCGCGTCAGCAAGCAGTGGATAACTCTGAATACTTAATAAGCAGCCGCGAACCAACTCTAGTAATTCTGGTGTTATGCGATCCATGCCTAGGGTGAATGGCACTGCGGCTGCAGTGTCTAAACGGAGCCTCTAGTTGCCTGGCAAACCTCTAGAGTATTCTGCTTTACCCAGAATCTCAGGCAATACTGAGAAGACTTCTTTTTCCTGAGATTTTTCTTTCTTTTCACTGGCGGAGAAAAATAAAAATCTTACTGTTTTTACAGGTACAACTCCTGAGGTAGACCAGTCTCCAAAAGACAAAGTAACCCAGGAGAAAAATAGAGAAGGAACAGAAATGGATCTTTCAAAGAGGGAGGTAGGAATGAACTCTCAACCGCCAACATCTAGAGATGGTCAGGATGACTTAACCAGTGTGATTGCTGCTCTAGAAAAGATCAAAATTAAGAAAAGGCTTTCCAGAGCTCAGAAGAACAACTGACCAAGGAAAGGAAGATCACTGAAGGAACTTGGGTTAAAAAACCCAAGGGCAAAAGTGAAAAGAAAGAAAGTTCTGGGATGAAGCAGGACTCAGCATCTAAGACTGTCAGGATGGTCAGGCCTGGGGGTGAAACCTACAGGCAGTCCCTCATGGAAGTCAAGATGGCTGTAGTTTCTGAAGGACATCCTGATAACCGTTTGACTGAAGAACAGGCTGTTGACATGGAGATTCTGATAACAGAAAAAATTACAAGGAATGATGAAGACTTTGCCCCCACTTTCCTATCATCTAAGTTGGAAACAGGGGCTTTAATTATCAACTGTGCAGATCTGAAGAGCTCTAAGTGGCTGGAACAGAATGTCAGTGATATTAACCCCTGGCAGGAGCAACAGCTTTTGGTCGGTGAGGCAAAGAAACTTGTCAGAACCACCAAAATTAATGCTAAGCTTCCGAAGGTATGCTGCAAACTGGATACCAAGGTGATCCTGAAAAAAGGCACAGAATGGTGGGCTTACTTCGAGCGAGTGGAATATTCTGTATAGAAAAGATAATTCATCAGGGCAGACCATTGTACTTAGTGTGCCAAAAGCAGACGTGGCTACACTTGGTAGAAGGGAATATAAGATTTATTTTGGACTTTACCAAGTTCAAGCCAAAGTCCCAGACAAGACTCTAAAGCCAAATGGAAGTGAAGGTACTTCAAGCCAACATCCACCACAATAGAGGAGGTACCTCTAACCTCAATAAGAAATTTCTTACTAAGGATTTCCACTTGACCTTGATTCTAGAACCCTGGCTTGTCAAGGGTAGAATCAATGGCTTTAAAGGTAAGTTAATCTATGATTTAAATAGTAATACTAGCACCTGCATACTTGTTGATAAAGATATTGATATTTTACCTCTTTTTGAATTTATCAATAGATCTAACAGCTGCGAAAGTTAGACTTGACATGGGGAGTGGTGTTTGCGAAGTTGTTTTTGGCTCTGTATACCTGCTCTATGAAGAGAAATCTCTACCTGGTGAAACTCTGCATAAAATTCTTTGGTTTTGTGTACAGAATAACTTGCAGGCACTCCTGAGATTAGACTGTAATGCTCACAATGATGTCTGGGGAAGTACAGACACAAGCAAAAGGGGTGAGTGCCTTTTAGAATTTATCCTAAATAATAATTTAGATGTTCTAAATAGGGGCAATGAACTGAATTTTATTACTTCTAATAGAGCTGAAGTGATTGATATCACTGTCACTACTCAGCTCATTAGTAAGAATATCAAGAGTTGGATTGTGGATGGTAGACCATCTGGTTCAGACCATCAGAATATCCACTTTGAGCTTATCTCTAATATAAATGTTGATCGATGGTTCAGAGACCCCATGAGGATCAACTGGAAGAAGTTTCAAGAGGAACTTGTAGAGATTACTGAGTTGGGGTCCAAGCCTATTAGAGATAATAATGATCTAGAAATCACAGCAGAATGTTTGCAAATGAATATTCTAGAATCTTTTAACTATGATTGCCCTGTTTGCACTAGGAGAGATAAGCACTAATGTGTTTGGTGGAATGACTCTCTGGCTGCTGAAAGGGCAAAGGTTAGAAAATTTTTTAACAGAGCTAAGAAATATAGTGAATGGAATATATTTATAAAATGGCCCTAACTAATTATAAGAAAAATGTTAGAAAAAGCAAAACTGAATCCTGGAGGAAGTTCTGCAAAGAGGTAAATTCTTTCTCTGAGGGAGCTAGACTCCCAACATATCTATAGAAGGGACAAACTTATATTTGTAGGCACCTTAAAGAATGAGGATGGCAGCTTTGCTAATACTCGGAAAGCAATTACGGAAGTTTTGAACAGAACACATTTTTCAGGAGCTAGAGATATTAATAGGAATGATGGTCAGCACTTCATTGGCTCTTTAATTAAGTCAATAGGAGTAATTGGACATATGCTAAGAATATCATCAATTATAATAATGTAAGGTGGGCCATTTCCACATTTAAACCACTCAAGAGTCCTGGTCCTGATGGAATAATGCCCATCATGATCCAAAGGGCTGATGAGTTTACTATTTCGGTGCTGACTAGAATGTAAAGGGCTAGTCTAGCCATGGGATATACTTCAAAGCTTTGGCAGAGACATAGGATTGATTTTATTCCTAAGCCTGGGAAAGGTTCTTATGACCAGGCTAAGTCCTTCAGACCAATTAGCTTTTCCTCTTTCTTCCTGAAGATTATAGAAAAAAATTAATAGGCTTGCTAGGGATTACTTATGTAGGAATTATCCCGTGCATGACCTCCAATTTGCTTACCAACCTGGTAAGTCTACTGAGACAGCCTCACATCAGCTAGCCTCCAAGATTGAAGACTCATTGGATATGAAGGAAATAGCCTTATCTGCTTTCCTAGACATCCAAGGAACTTTTGATAGTACTTTAAATCAATCCATAGTTAATGCTCTACGAGCTACAGGGATCAATTGCATTCTTGTTAAATGGATTGAGACCCTACTCATGAATAGTTATTCAAATGAACATCATTGATGAATAACTTGAAAAGAAGACTACTAGAGGTGTCTTGTCGCCTTTACTATGGAACCTAGTAGTTAATAGTCTCATTAAATATCTTAATGATATGGACTACTACACTCAAGGGTATGCAGATAACATTGCCATTTTTATCCGTGGTAAGGATTTCAACATAACTTCTCAACTAACGCAAATGTCCTTAAATTATGTTAGTAAGTGGTGCAAAGAGAGGCATCTGACGCTAAGTCTTTAGAAGACCAATCTTGTACCTTTTACATGCAAAAGGAAATGGGATGGTTTTACTATCCCAAAACTTTTTGGCGTTCCCATCAATGTTGCTACTGAGGTAAAGTATTTAAGCCTATTTCTTGATCAAAATCTCACCTGGAATAAGCATGTTGAGTTCAAGATTAAATAAGCTAAGTGTTGCATTATGACATGTAGAAGAATGGCTTGGTAAAAACTGGGGTTTTCAACCGAAACTGATGTTTTGGATGTACACTGCTATTATCAGACTTATTATTACTTATGCCTCTATTATCTGGTGGTGCAAGGCGGAACAGGTAACTGTGAGGGAGACAGGCTAAGTAGTCTGCAAAGACTAGCTTGCCTGTGTATGACAGGAGCTATGTCCTCTGCACCCACCAGAGCTTTACAGATTATTTTAGATCTGACTCCTCTAGACATATTCATTTGCAGTTCTTCAAGAATGACTGCATATAGAATGATACTGTAATAGAAGTGGTATGACAAGCCTTTGATTATAGGTCATTCCAGAATCACCAAAATTATAAAGGATCCAATTCTTATGATACGTTCTGACACCATAGAAAAGTTCTATGTGTTCGACAGACCATTTGAGGTTGTTTTTCCAACCAGGGATGAATGGAGTGAGAACATGATCAGTTCTGATAACTATGATCTCATCTGGTTTATGGATGGATCTAGAAAGGATAACCTCTCTGGACTTGTAGTGCACAGGGTATCATCAAGTGTCAACTTCTTTAGGGGCCTCGGGAAGTATGCCATAGGGAGGCTATCATGGGAAGCAGATTCTAATTTGTAGTGACAGTCAAGCTGCCTTAAAGGCAATTAATTCTTTCCAAGTCAAATCTAGGATTGTCCTGGAATGTAGAAACCTTCATAAGGAACTGGCAACCAATAATAAGGTTTTCCTTTTTTGGATGCCAGGACACGTAGGGATTGAAGGTAATAAAACGGCAGATGAACTGGCAAATCAGGGTTCGTCTTCTAACCCCATTGGTGCAGAACCTTTTTGTGGCAACAACATGAAGACCATAAAGGGTACCCAACTCAAGTGGGAAGAGCAGAAGATGAATAAATCTTGGTTTAACACTTCTGGTCAAAAGCACGCCAAAAGTTTGATTGCTAGATCATCGGCGAATGTTGACTCAGGAATTCTTATTTGTTCTAGGGTGAAGATACATACCATCGTAGGCTTCTTCACCAGACACTGGCATTTCAAGAAACATCTCCATACTATGGGATTCATTCAAGACCCTAATTGTAGGAAATATCTTAAGGATGATGAGTCGGCACATCACATCATTTTTGAGTGTGATGCTTTAGCCTCCATTCGTTTTAATACTTTAGGAATCATTAATACTACTGAGTTACATCTTAGCTCCATAATGGGTTTGTCTGATTTTATAAATAAAGTTGGCGACCCAATTTATTGGAATTAAGAGTTCATGGGCTTGAAGCTATGGTGCAAAATGCTACTGAGCAGGGGTGCCCAGTACCATGCAAGCCCATTAAGAAATGCATCTTAAAAAACGGGAAAATACCCTTGATTTAAAATCAAAAACCTGAAATTGAAGGAAATAGCAATATCCAAAGGTGCATCCTGCACAAAAGCCTTATGCCAAGTGGTGAGGACCAAAGACAACAGCTTCACACATTCGCTTCTGGAAGTGGGATAGTGAATGCATCTAACCTAAAGAAACTACTGCTTTTATACTAGCTGCCAAAAGATGATTTACATGGTGGGGAGAAAAAAAGGGTGAATTCAATTGGTTGGATACTGAGCCAATGCTCCATGCAGAATGAAAATTAGCATCTTGCTAAAGAGGAGAAATATGCAGGCAAATTGACCCAAGACTATTATGAAACACATGTCTTGCGGAACACAAAATTATTACTGGAATCATATCATAGATAAGGTCTACAGTTTGCAGCGAAATACACCTCAACACATCATCATTTTGTGCTTACGAAATTCATTGTAGAATGGAAATTAACAGAATATTTTTCAAATAGTTGAATGATGAGTAAACAAGTGATTTAAACAATTTAAATTGAATTAAAAGCTTTAGGAAATAAAGAATAAATTGGAATAAAGAAAGTTATACTACTTAGTTTCAATAAGTTACATCTTTGAAATGGGAAATTAAAATGAATAAAGTATTTAGTTTTAAACTTTATTAAATTTTTTGAATTTAAATAAAGTTTTTAAAATATTAAAACCGCCAAGTGACTGTTTTTCATTGACCATGGAAATTGGAATTTGCAATCAGTTACTAATTGGGTGACAGGTAGCGTTTTCGGATGAATAATGTTGTATGTATCATTGCACAAATGGACATTGACATATACGACATGCAACTTTTGAAAGCAAATAACTTGCAACAATTGCAGGAACCATCCAGGCCGGATTCAGAATTATTATGATCTGTGGAATATTTTCCTGGCATTCTCTGGGTTAACTCATCACTGTGGAAGACACGGTGGATCAATACAAGCCCCCCTCTATCTTTGTGGACCATGTCCAAAACTATATGGTATCTACTAACAGGACAATGCGAGGTGTCACACAACTAGCAGTGTATGTGTGTGGTTAAAAAAGCACCAGAATAAGTTTAATGTTTTTCCTTGGCCAGCAAACTCACCTGACTTAAGCATAATTGAGAATCTATGAGACCATCTTGTTCAAGTTGTTTGTGTTATAAATCCTTACCACATATTCTAGAGAAGCTGGCCACTGCACTGGAGTGAAGATTGACTCAACATCACAGTAAACACCTTCAGGAACCTATTTCTCTCCGCCAGTACACATCTAACAGCAGTCTGTTCCGCAAAAGGTGGTTATTAGAGCTTTTGACAGGTGGTCACACTAATGAGATTGGATTGGGTATATAAATATTTTCATTAGAATAAATTTTTCTTAAGAATGAAAATGTAATTAAATTAATTTTTTTGTTTTTATTTGGAAAAAGAATCATGTACAATATTTCATGTTATAAATAAAAGTATAAAACCTAGCGATCTTGAGCAAAATTTACACACAATGCAGAAATGTTGGCCAATTCGCAATTCAACTTCTAATACTCACATTCATATTTGCAGAATTAAAAAAAATATTTACAAACAATCCCTTGTCAACGTATATCAATAGATTTACAGTCATTCTATACAGAATCCATCTCAAATAAAACTGGAAAAATATAAGATTCAAAGAAATATATAACAATAGGCTCCAGATTTGTAAATTTTTCTACAAATACATAAAGCAGTAAAAGTCACTTCCTTCTGTTCTTTAAAGCTTTTTAAGTGCTATTTTAAAAACAGAATATGAAATTAATCTAATCAAAAAAGAAAATTGAAAGGCAATCATTAGCATTAGCACTCTAATAACACTAATACTATACCATTTTCTTCATGCACTGATGTCATGCCACTACTAGAAACACTAGATTAAGTAGTACTTCTGTATTTACCAAAAATAGATTAATGGTTAGTATTACGTGATCATGTTTTCTACTTTAAAGTAAATTTCAAATTCTCATAAAATACAAATTCACAATTATGAACTATAAAATGTAATTAAGCTTATAGAAATTACATTAACATAGATTAAAAGAAAAATTTGGACCAACCATTTACAGTAACTAAAATCTAAAAATGTGTCAAAATATTATTAAAGTTTCTGTTAAAAATTGAGTATCAAGCTGTAGCTTGCTTAAGTTAGAAATGTAATGGCAAGGAGAGATAGCTAACTTTTCCTAACACTAAAAGCAGTACAATTGTGCTCAGTGTCTATTTTGTTATAATGACTGCAATCACTATGGATTTATAATTTTACAATCCATTGTATAAAATGATTCACTGTTATAATGCACATGTTTATTTATATCTAAGAGTATGTCTTTAAAATAGTAATATATATATATATATATATATATATATATATATATATATATATATATATATATATATATGAAGAAATATTTGGTATAACTTATAGTATAAAATAAAAAATACAGGACATGAATTGTTCTACTTGTTGATAAAATGAACTTGAGTCAAGTTATCAGTTATGGAAGAATCAATGATTTCTTTTTTATAATAAGAATAAACAACTAATTGAATATTTGAAGCTAAAAATACAGGTTTTACAAAAATTTTTAAAAAGTGAAGAAAATACCTGATGAAGTAAAGGATGAACTTTATTTCCTTCTTTATCTACAGTGGGAGCATTGGAGAATATTCTTCCAACAGCTTGTGCCACTTGTGTATGTAAAAAATTATTCCAAGGATATTCAAAGAACAAATCCTGAAAATTAAAGCATCCACTTATTTTTGGAAAAATTAATGCAATAAAAAGTGGTTAAATAATGCAATTCTGATTTTATTCCTTTACATCAAATTAAGAGAATTATTATATATTAAGCAATAATTCCAGAGGGAAGTGAAAATTATGGAAAGTTTTTTAATGTAGAATCTGCATTATAATTTCAATAAAATATTAGAATATATTTAAAATTGATCATAATTACAAACTGACACACAGTAACACCCAACTAAATTAAACAAATCAATTTGATATTGTACAGCATTCCTTTTTACCTTGATGAGAATGGCGACTAATCTGGGTGAGTGGGCTTGAAACACTATTGAAAGCAAACAGATTCATAATTCCTATATCAAGTCCATGATATCAGAAAATTCATAGATATTATGGAAGGCCACCTGGGGTTTGAAGACAAGTGCTCAATATGGGATTAAGGCAGATAATATATAATCAGAATAACATCCACAAATATAAGGAATGAATTGGTGGATGGAAGATCTTTCACCAATATGAATGACTGAACGCACATTCTGCAGGCATCACATGCTAGTAGCAATAACAAAGAACTTACTCTTATTGAAAGACAATGTCTGTCGTGAATTGAACAAATTAGATGATTATTTGATATATTTATATAACATGTACAATGAGAGATATGATATGAAAAAGTGGCCAACCCATTAGAACAGAAATGCTCCTCAGAAGAAAATTTAATAGACTAGAGAATCTTATAGGAAGACAAAGATAAAAAAAAATGCTTTGTGCATTTTTTGTTATATGACCACTGTTGTTAACATTTACCAAGATAAATTTTATCTCACATAAAGGTCCACTTGATCTGTGAAAATAGCAAAAAGTATATTATAGATTAATGACTCAAGTAACTGACTGTCAGAAAATTTTGCACTGCATCGAAGCTTACATATATCAGCATTAAAATGATAGATTAGCTTGAAAATGCTGCTTCTCTATTGACCTTGATGATAAAAGTAAATCTTGCTCACTTAGACGCTGAATATACAGAAGTGGACTCCTACAAAAATTTTATAACATTTGATAAACTCACAGCACAATGAACTGCTTAAAAATAAAGTCTCTATATTGCTTTTGTAATATTAACGTCTAATGAGCTAGGCATGATTAAGAGGAATTAGATCTATTGTTACACTCATTTTGTTTCTAACTACACCTAAGCCCAATTTAGTTTCTCAAATTCCTAAGCACAATTTAATAAAGAGTGTTGATACTGAATAACACTCTTTATTAAATTCTTCCTTATACCAAATATTTCTTCACAACACAATTCCAAATCAACATAATGAGTTATTTTTAATTTTTCTTTTATTTATTTTTTACACAATTATTTCTTTATTATTTTGCAGAATAAATTAGTCATATCTCAGATTTAAAATACTTAAGAATGGTTTAAAAAATTTTAAAACACTGCAAAAACATTAGCTTACAATACTTAATTCTTGACTTGTTCAATATGAAGATTAATAAAAATTCACCACAAGAAATTTATCACAGTATTCAGTAATAACTTTTGAAAAAATAGGCTTTGAAGGCTCAGAAAAAGCAACTAGTTTCTTGGAATTTATTTTGCAGCTAGCTATATCAATTCTAAGTCACAGGTCAATAATCATAGATGAATATTGTATATTATATAAAATAGAAAGAAAGAGATCTTTGGTATGCTTGTGGTACTTAAGGAATTAATAATAAATTCATGTTCTTTTCTTGTCATTTGAAAGAATTTGCCATTTTTTATTCAATATTTAATTAAATAATATTACATTCCAAAATAATAGCCTTTCGAAACTCAACAAACATTTTTAAATCACACAGTCCCCCTCAAGTCCTGCAGGTCGCCACAAAGTGTGCTTTTTAGCCTGCGAGGGGGTGTACCTGGGCACAACGGGTGAAGTACGTCAGGAGAGTTTTCTCCTGGTAGGGTCAACCAAGGCGTGAAGCCTGTTCCACTATGCTCAGTTAAGCATCTGCAGGCACCAGAGCAAAGTCAGACTTCTCTCCAATGGAGCTCCAAGTCAGACTTCTCTCCATAATTTCATAGAGAAGGGAAAAACCAAGAGAAGTTGCTTTTTCCCTTCTCTATGAAATTATGTCATCCATAGTAAGTCATACAGCAGCGTCTGTCGTGCTGGATAAACAGAGACGCATTCGAAGTCTGGGAAGAGGGCCTCGTTTGAAAAATTTGCAACCTTCCCCATACAAGCATTGCCCTCTTAGAATACTACAATGCAATATAAACGGGTTTAATACAGCAGCTACGAGTATTACACTTGACCAACTTATTGAGCTGACGAAATCTAAAGAAGTTCAGATCATTGCTATTCAGGAAACCAAACTTAGTTTCCTGTAAGCTAAAGGTAAAGGGATACAACATTTTTCTTTCAGATAGAAAAACTGGAAGAGCTGGCAGTGGTTTAGCCTTTCTCGTCAGGAACATTCAGAGTATAAAAGTATTGATATCCCACAGTTAGATAATACTAAGCTGGAAATCCCAGGCATTTCGTTTCCTTGGAGGGGCAAAAACATTAAAGTTTTCAACTCTTACCATCCTCCTTCTCCTAGTTTGCATGACTGCCTTCTTCGAGGGTCTGATGATAACACCTTTTTCCTGGGTGACCTGAACGCAAAACACCCTAACTGGGGTTGTTCCAGTAATAATGCAAGGGGAAATGCACTCCTAAACCTTGTGGATGATAGGAGCTTTCTATTTCTTAATGATGGTTCCCCTACACACTCCTCCCACAGTTACACTACTAAAGAAGCTCTGAACATCTCCATCATCAGTCCAGATATATACCCTCAATGCAGATGGACTGTATTAAGTAATATTGGCAGCGATCACTACCCCATCTTCATTGAATTGGATATAAATAAAAGGGTGTTCAAGGACTGAAAGAACCACCGGATTTTCAGAAAAGCCGACTGGAAGAAGTACAGGGATCTCACAAACTCTGGAGTGCTTACTGCCTCTCTGACCAACATTGACAGAAATTGGAAAACATTTGAAAATGGGATTATTAGCGCAGCAAAGCAGTCGATCCCTCAGGGTAAAGTTAATTATAAAGTACATTCCCTTTTTCTCCCACAATTGTGACACCTTGGAACTACTATTGAAAAAGAGAAGCATTGTCAAACCCCATCTCGTCCAACACTGATAATGCATCCGACAGGTCCGAATTGAACAGAGTGAATGCAGAGATTAAACGCAAGTACGCTCTCCTAAAGAGGAATAGATGAAGAGAGTTATGCACTTTACTTGACTCTAGAACACCAGACTACAAACTGAGGAAACTATTAAAGAATATTGATAAAAACCAACCTCAATCTGAGAGCTGTAACACTATTCTAGCACCAGATGGGAGTGTCCCCTGGAGTCATAAAGAAGCAGCAGACTTTTTGGGCCTGCATTACAGTAATATAAGCAAACTGTCATTCAATAACCAGACAAGATCATTGCGTATAGGGCAAGATTCCTTGCTCATCGACACCGGAACAAGAGGGCAAGTGATCCCTTATTCAGCGATCATTTCTCTTTGGAAGAACTAAACCTCGCTATTGGAAAGTTGAATCTATCCAAGTCTCTGGGCTCTGACAACATCTAAGGACACATGATTCTACATCTTGGTGAGCAAGCAAAGAAGAGATTTCTAGACATCATTAATCTCTCTTGGAGCAAAAGTAGGCTACCAAGAAATTGGAAAAAGCAACCATTATTCCAATTTGGAAACCAGACAAAAATGCAAACTACCCTGAAAGTTACAGGCCTATAGCCATAACAAGTATTCCATGCAAAATTATGGAAAAAATTATTCTTACCAGACTTACCTTTCATCTCACATCCAAAAATCTTCTACTGAAAGAACAGTTTGCATTTAGGAGAGGACAAAGCCTACAGATCAAGTTCTTTACTTTTGCCAAAAAACCAGAGACTCTCAAAACATCAAACCAACAAATCACACTGTTGTGGTTTTTCTGGATCTCACAAAGGCTTTCGATAGAGTCTGGCAGAACTTACTAATTCTAAAATTTCATGAAAAATTTGAAATCAAGGGTAGCGCCCTTTCCTAGATTGCTGACTTTTTAAGAGACAGACTTTTTCATGTTAAGAATCAAGACACCCTCTCTAGTTGGTACAAAACGTATCAGGGAGTCCCTCAGGAATGCGTCCTCAGCCCAACTCTGTTTTCCTTGTTTGTGGCTGGATTCAAAGCGATCACTTCTCAGGAGTGTGATGTCGGTACATTTGCTGACGACATTATGCTGTGGTGTTCCGGGCCTGATGTGAGAAATATTGAATTAACCTTAAATTCTATGTTAATGGATGTGCGGAACTTTGCAAATGACCACAAGTCAATGTCACAAAATCATATGTTGGATCTTATACCACCAATAAACAGCTGTACTCTTACCAACCCCAGGTTCTCTTCCAAGACCAGCCTCTTTCATATGTTAAACATCCAATGTATTTGGGCTTTGGCCTGGATCAGGAAATTACGAGCAATGGTAACATTTCAAATCTAGTAATCAAGAGCTGCAAGAGACTGAATATTCTCAAGTTCACCTCTGGCAGAGACTGGGGCGCTGATGCCAAAATGCTCAGGTCCACATATATTGTGCTTGTTAGGCCTATCCTTGAGTATGGGTTCCCAGAATACTTCTGCGCCTCGACACCTAACCTTCTCCAATTGGAGAGAGTGCAATTGAGTGCGGCTCACATTATAACCGGCCTGATAAACAACTGCCCAAACGATATTGTACTTCACTAATCTCCATCCTCTTAGTCTTGTTAGAAGCTCGAACCTGGAGAAAAACTTAAGCATACTAAACAAATTAAGAAGCTATGGAAATCAGAACCATACATCTGCACATCTGTAACTGGAGTAACAACCAGATTCAAAATGGATAGTCCATTTGGACTAGCCGATAAACTGGAGATTATTTGCCAATCGGTGGAGTACTCATCTCTAACACCCTGTGTTAGCCCAACTGAGGGATTACTCGGAGTCCACTTCCACTCTGAACTTCCGTAACACACAAACAAAAACTCTGATGTCCCTGAATTTTTACAACAACTGGCTCTTGAGGTCATAAATAGTGTCCCGAGTGATGCTACACTTATCTATACAGATGGCAGTAAAGACGAGTCAAATCACACTGGGAGTGGCATCTATATTGAGAACCCTGCAGTAAAGCTCTCTCGACGCAACCCAGATAACTGCTCGGTCTTTAGGAGCGATTTAATTGCAATTAAGGAGGGATTAAACACCATTCTCCACTCCACAGACTCTAGTGACATTTGGATTTTTACAAATAGCCGCAGCTCAATCCAACATCTACAGGACTGGAGTCGTGTAAATGACCTTGTAAACATCCAAATATTCAATATGCTTAAAATTCTTTCAAAGCGCAGGGAGGTGCACCTCCAGTGGATCCTCTCCCATGTCAACATTCCTAGAAATGAAGCTGCGGATACCATAGCAAAAAGAGGCTGCTCTGCGACAGCCACTACTGATTATGACTTAACTTTTGAAGAGATTTTCTCCGTGGCAAAAAATAGAGACCTGCAAGTCTGGCTTTCTCCTTCAGCCCATCCCTGGTACAGTAGGTCAAAACCAGGAGGAGCATCACATTTCGAGGCTGGCAGAGAGGACCAAATGGCTATCACAAGACTTTTCAGTGTGCACCTGAAATGCATGTCCTTTGAATCCGGCTGTAAATTCTTTCCAATGTGTCACAAGTGCCATCTGCTGTCGGCTTCCCCGCAACATATTCTCGATTGCTTGGAGCTCACTTTAGAGAATGTTCGCAACAGCCCTCACCTGGTGCTTGACTTTGCAAGGGGGCATGGAATCATGGATTTGATCTAGCTGCCACTAGATCCTTAAGGATTGGAAACAAATCACACAGTAAAAAATTTATTTTTACGTTAGTATTTTAATCTTCCAAACTTTATGCATATTTTCTTTAAAATTACATTATAAGTAAAATTTTTTAATTCCCTCCTATTGTATATTGCTATAAAAACACATCAGTTCAATTTAACAAAAAATCATTGTTGTGATGATCAATATCTATGGCATATTATTTTAGAAATTTTTTATTTTCCTTGAAAGTTTGAAAATATGAATACATATTACTATCTTAAGCAAAGAACTTTGAATTCAACAAAAGGGATGAATATAAATGAGAACAGGTCAATTTCAAAATCTTTTCAATTTTTGCAACGTGGAGAAAATGTTTCCAAAAATACGAGAAATATTTTGTTTTTAATTTCATGACAAATTGATTTATATCAAAAACTTTTATTAATATTCTATTATCCATCAAAATACATGATTTTTTATACACTAAATACAAAAAAAAGAGAGTGAAGTACATTAAATATGGAGCAATTTCTTTCAGCAAATAAAAATGCAAACTCAAAATTTTTTGTGATTTATTTCAAAAACAAAAGCTCATTTCCTGTAAAACAGTTCATATTCTATTCAAGTATAAGGTATTTAAGTAAATAGATAAATACAAAAAAAATATTTTTTTCCTGCTTTATGTCTTCAAATGTTCACAAGTGAATGATTTAGCTATCATCAAAAATTCTTTATCAAATGTTTAGTCATAGCAATGACCTTTTAGCCCACTTTTATTTAATATTATGTCTTTTTTCAGTTTTCATTCAACATACAGCCACAAATTTGTGTTCTTGTATTATGCATAATGCTAAATATTCTTTCACATTCAGCATTGCTGTGTGGAATAACTCAAACACATAACCTTAGAAGTACTGTTGTAATTTAATATTGAATCTACTGTTAATTTGTAAATATAATATCCCATTTTCTATCCATTCTCTATCAGTACTTCTTATGGTAGATCATCAATTTGCAGAACATAAAATTCAAAATAAATTTTGTCCCTAGCTTCATTTAGTTTCATCCACTTTTTTGTGAAAGTATGATGGAAAACTTAGTTTAAAAAAAAATCACTGTGAGAAAATGACTAAACAGCAATATTCACATAGTCTACATGCCCTAATAGCTTCTGTTAATTGAAAATTTATATCAAATGAAATTACAATTTTTCTTAAATTACATCTCTCAGTTGATTTTTTTGAGCATACAAAATTTTGTAGTGCAATATAAATTTGAAGTATCTCCAGCATGTAAAAGCATCTTAAATTAAGGATCACTTTCATGACACGGTAATCACAACATGAACCACAATATTTTTTAACTACTGAATCGAACACTAATTTTTTCTCATCTTTCATCTCTTTAAAAGTTCTGAAAGCAGCACTTCCCCAATGACCAAATCTTCAACATTTTTCTTATTACTTTTAATTATATATTGTACCTCCATTACAGAACCATAGCTTTCAATTACCAAGCAAATTTTAATGTGACATCTTTAAAAAATATTAATAAGAGTTCAACATATGAATTTTAGGAACTTGTGAGTGAAAGATTATACATAATTTTTCAAAAGTAGGAATAATAAAATCTAAAAACAAAATACTTTATTAAAATTGGATGTTAAAACTATAAAGTTATTTTTTCTCCCTCGACTAGGAACAAATACTCTTGATTTTTCATTTTAACTTCAACTTTTTTTTTATCTTCATTTTAATTTTTATAACTGATTATTATCACTAGAAATAATTCTTTCACTTACACATTCTGTGTATGTATGTGTGTGTGTGAAACTTCTGTAATTTTATTGACTTTGTTAGAAGTTACAATCACACCTATTCTCTGTAGTTCCCATTGGAATATTGTAAGTGGAGAGAGCCGTCACATTTTTTCATATTATTCTTCAAAAACCAAATAAAAGATTCTATTGCTAAAGTAATCACTTTAGGTTCCTGCCTAATGAAAACCAACGGGTGGATACATGTTTAAAAATTCTGAGACTGTCCAACAATTGTATCATTATTCAGCAATTGTAATTTAATTCTTTAGTTTTAGCACTCTTTTTCTAAATAAAACTTCTACCAAAATTTCACCCACTGCTATAAGATGAGTATTTGATCTCTTTTCTGCATATAAATGTACAAGGTGGCAAAGACAACCAATTAGAGATCTTTAAGAACTGTAGATATCCCATTTTTTAGTCTTATCATTACAGGTGCATTATCTACACTGAGCTGTACAGTTTTCCATATCAATGCTGCTAGAGTGCAGAGTATCTAGCAGCAAATTACCAATATTCAAACCAGCTGAATTTCCAGATAAAACAGGCACTGTAAGCAATATTTTCAATTTGGTTCTACTGAGAATCAGAAAGAAACCACAACAGGATATAACCTGTGAATCTGAGTCACACATACACACATTGTTGAGATCAACAGAATGTTGTGCATTCGGCATAACATCTACCAAAGATTTTTTTTCTTAGTCATTTTTTCAATTACAGCAATAGTTCCTGTTCTCTCTGATCCATACTTCTTTTGCAGTCACACATTTTAGAAAATTTTTTTAAATAGTGGTCCTGCAAGGTCACGTATGGCAAATTATGCTCCAAAATAAAAATAAAGACATTCAGAATTTATGCGTCATTTAAACTTTCCTTAGCAGTATAAAAAAGTTCTAATTTTTGAATTTAAATTATTTTTAATGTCCCTCTAGCCACCATGAGCAATTTTAGGCGAGTCACACACTGAAGGAGCAAGTCTCCAACACGCACCTACTGTTTCTAGATAGTGCTGCTGCACAGAAAAAACATGCTGAAAAATACCACACTGAAGCGATGGCAGCAAGATCTCACACATGCACAATATATCAGAGCTAATATAGTTTACATTTCTATTCTTCTGTTTTTGGATTTCACTTCTGTTTCAGTGTCTTCTGCTTTTGTGTTTCCCCGAGAACTTATGGGAGTTTTAAATAGTTGACATTATTAAATATTAGAAATTTGAAAAAGAGAAACTACCAATGGACACTATCACAAAATGATATTAATATGACTAAAAGATTGTAAGTGCATAATATAATTTCCTTTTATCTTATATTTGAAAATCTCAACAGGCATGGTATAAAACTTAAAATGTAGGATTGTTATTTCAAAACACAACTCATTTCTATTGAATGATATTCACCATACTTTGATAACAAAAGCACAATCTTACAATTTATTAATATACTAATATAGTTAACATAACATTAAATTTACATTATTTTCTTCAAGATTACGTCCATGACTAAAGTGGGCTTAGATATAAAAAAAATAGTTTTTTTTTAATATAAAAAATCAGCTAAATTTGCTCATGCGATAAATTTATTGTTTGATGTAAAAGTATAATTGAAACTAAGTTTCTTTTTTTACGTAACATTAACTCTTTGCATTTCAGTGTTCCTGGTGATGGAACACCAAACTTTAATTTGTTACCAAACTGTTGCATTTCGCGATAAATGATGAAATTTAGCTCAAAATGTTCTTTAAACTTTCTTTTTTGATAATAGATGGCAACAAAACATAAGACGATCAATAATTTTTAATTATAGCAGATTAATTAACTCCCTATATTTTGAAGGAATATTTCCGAATTCTGTTTTCTCATAAAAAAATTATTGCTTGAAAAGAAATTTCTGTGTTACTTTGTTTCCTGTACAATGAACTATTTAGTTGATATTTTTATAATTTCTTTTACGCGTAAGGTATATGCAGAATTGTCTAATAAAACAAGGTGTTCCATCCCCTGGAACACTGCAACGCAACGGCATTTTTCCTTTACGCAATTAGCTTCGAATTCAATGATGAGGGAAACAGTTCTGTTTATTTTTTATTGTTTTACTCACCTTTTGGGGCGAAATAAACTAATGTTGAGGAATTTACAAGGAAAGTTTATTTGTATGGGTAATATTTCTACACATTTTTTGGCCTCTTGAATTTGGAAGTTTCAGTGTGGTATAGGATTATATCAGTCAGTTCAAATCTTTTCTAGTTAGAGAAACATTTTTATGCTCTTAGTTTTCCTTTTCGCAGCTGTTCATTTCATAATATTATAGCAACACATATAAGATACATAAACAATACATATAAGAAAACTATAGATTATTGAAAATTAGAATAAAAACAGGGACATTTCATTGCAATGGATATTTCCATCCAGGCTTTTTTTAAACTTTACTTTGATTAGAGTAATCTTCAATGAAAACAAAAAAATGTAAGGAATTTTTTTTACAAAAATAATGAAACAAGTTAAATTCAGCCTTTTTTCAGAAAATTTCAGTGGAAATACATATATGAAGACAAATAAAATCAAAAACAGAAATATATGTAAGCAGCAAGTGATAAAAACAGTGCAAGTCATAAATGGCAGACATTTATCGCGCACGCGAGTTTAAGTAACAGTAACACACATTTCCCATAAATATTGCCCCAATGTGTGTGAGCAGCAAAGGAAAAACCAGTTTTTATTACACAATATCATACTGCCAGCTTGCTGTCGCCTCAATGTGTGGCCTCCCTTAATGTTAGCATAACATACTGTACAAAATAGTTAAGAGTTCTTTATGCAATCTTTCAATGTAAGAAAATTCTAAGAATCTAAAAATACTTGATTGTACTGCTTCACTTTTTATCAAACATGAGGCGATCAACCAAACAGCTGCTTTAAAACATAGGAATGCAGCTGACAACATTAAGATTTGAATTTTTGGCAATCATCTTACAATTGATAACCAATTATGGGCAAGAAATATAGCTGCATAGTTCTGCCTCTAAGTAATGTCAGCACTATCCAACTTTTTAAGTAAACAGGAAGATCCACAGAAGTCAACATTATCACAAAACATCAAAGACAATGTGAGTTAGAGACATTAACTATCATTATGAGTTTTAATAATACTCTCTGAACCATTATAATGAAAAAATAACAAGATGGAATTTTCTTACCTTTGTCTAAATAAATAAAATATTTTCAAACCAATTTACAAATACTGTAAATCTGTTCGATTTTACTGCTCAGCCATAAAACTGTATACTCCACCAGAAATCCATACATTGCACACCGAAACCGTACAAGTTGACAGCTATGAATGAGGCAAATTTTTTTACATCAACATATTCTGTTTCATGTATAACATATCAACATATTCTGTTTGATGTACAACATATATATGTTCTGTTTCATGTATAACATATCAACATATTCTGCTTATCACTACTGTTTAAATGGGGATCAGTATGACATATTTGGCCTCTTGTAAGTTTCTTATATTTTGCCATGCACATATTCTGCTATTAAACATTTACTAATGATTCACTGATATACACAATTAAAGGTAAACTAATGACATTAATCAATCTTGATTAACTGCTATGTATTTATAATCTTTCTATTACACATGGGATCAAAATGAGCCTGTTCCAAACCAGAAATCTAAATTCTTTAAGACAAAGAAACATTTACATAAGTTTTAAATTAAGAGTAATATAAGTAAATGTAAGTTATTTCATTTGATTGTAAACTAAATATTTTTGACCATAATATTAGTCTTAGCTTTTCAACATATATTAGCTAAAATTTATTTGAAAAAAAATTCAAAAAATTTTTTATGGTTGGTTGATGATAGCAATAAGTAGTTTCTAATTTTTATTCAATTTTCTTTTTATTATTATCATATCACAAAATATTTAATTTACAGACTTTCAATACAGAACTAAAAACTAATGATCAAAACGTTATTAAATATCAGCCTTAAAGAAATCTCCAATTATTTGTCACACTTAAATACATATGAAAATTTCCCAATTCAAATATTTAAAATAGAGTAACTAACCATTAATACAATAAAAGTTTCAAGTTCTGCTAATTTAACATTCACAAGATGATTATTGGTATGTAGTAATGCAGTAATCAAATGAGCTACTTCAAGTCTGCAGTTGCCAAATGGTGGATCTAAGCTTCCTATAGTTAACTTTATGGCAGGTTTCTAGAAAAATATTATCATTTAAAATGATCAGTTATAAAACAGAAAAATTTGAATAGTGAAAGAAATTAAATACAAAATTTAATACCTGAAACATAAAAATATATAAAAGAGCAATTCTAATACAATTAAGAAAAGATAGAAATTTATAATATTAGTGTTGCTTGTAATACAAAATAATTCATACAAATTTAGTTTCTAACTCTTTTTCATCAGTAAATCAGACAAAACAAATACAGAACTATGAATAAGTAAAATTTCTGAACTTCATACCAAGATTTTCTCTACAACTAAGCAATTTAAAAATAAGCAAAAAGCGCGATAACTTTAAAAAAAATCAAAACTTAAGATTTGTTTAATTTAGTTTTAGAGAAAATAAGACGTAAAAACAATTAAGAATGACCTGCACTAGTTAGCAATTATAATCAGTGACTTGCTGGCCAGTCCACAAATGATAAAAGATGTTAAGATAACTACACTCTCTCAAGTTGGAATCAATAAATCAATTCTTTATTCCTACAGAAGATACAAAATCATTTTGCTGAATCAATTCAGCAAAATTGTAACATTATAATTAATGCTACAAAAAAAATTATACAACAAATCAATGTTAAAAGATTACATTAGTCTTACAACAAAAAGTTGGAAGAAATACTTTCAACTTTTTCTTTTAATTTAAAAAAAACAGCAAAACATTAAATTGAATGAAGTTAATTCTACATTTTGTTAAAGTGCACAAAATCTTGAACAAATCCTGCAACATGGGAAGGCTTTAAAATTCAATTCTTTACTACTGAATAAAATTTTTTTTGACAAATCTTGAATTAAATTAGAAATTAACTACGATACAAGGCTATAGAACTTACATTTTAGTTACATAATCTCTTTATCTTGTAATAAAATTTCAGCATTTATAAAATTTGGTATTACTCATATTTTTACAGATTTCTACTCACTTCCAAATTATTTACGAAATCACAGTAGAAGTTTAATTTTTTTCAATGTAGACATCAGTCAAAACATGAGATTTGAAATTTTATTTTGAAACTTATAAATACCAGTGTTTCATTCAGAAGAATTATAATACATATGATTATTTCAACAAAACTAAATCCATTAATATAAATCACATTCAGGACAACTTAAATCTCAAATAATTATCTACAACACAATTAAAAATAAAATGTCACAGCTGACTAAGCTAATACCTTTAATTTGAACATTTATCAGAACTGAAAGGTGTATATAAGCAAGTTTTCAATGCTAATCAGAAAATTATTTAAAATTAATATAATCGTAAATATAATATAAAGTACTGAGTAAATTCAAATCTCAAGCATGCTGTTAATTTCTTTTTAATTTGAAGGATTGTCCTTTGCTGAAATAGATTTCCACTCATAGAAATACATCCCATGAGAAACTTACCAATGGAGGATTTAACAGTAAATTGTGAAAATCTTCTAAACGAGGAATTATTGCAGTTAATGCATTAAGCACACTACATGCAAGTCTCTCAGCATCTAAAGCTGTCATCTGTTCTGTCTCATTTTTACATAACGATGAAAAACATGTTGGTGCATTATCAGCTTGCAAAGGAGGTTCTGTATTGTTAGCAGGCACTTGTTGCACTCCACCTAGCCTTAAATTTAAAAATATAACGTATAAAAACACAACTTTATTCAATATGCATAACTCTAATGTAAGCAAATTACTCTATTACATTTAGACTTCTATAAAATGAGAATTTAATTTCAACAATAGGAAAGTTAATTCAAATTATATATTTTTCTAGACAAACAATTTCATAGAAAATTTTAATAAAACTGAAAGAAATAGGAAAGTATATGTCAGATAATCATACCCTTGCTTTTTAAATGAAAGTAAAGACAACAGAACTGGAATGCCAGTAACAATTGCATGCTCCTTACTGACATCTTTGAATAGGTGATTCAAAAGTTCTGAAATAACTTCGACTCTAAAGTATAAAAAATATATCGATTAAATCAGCTTTTGTATGAAATCAAACCAAAAAGGCCATAAAAAACACAAATTATTTTATAACATTAATAATATTTTATGAAAATATATATCCCTTTATAACAAACTGACAAAATTTATAACATAACCTGACATAATAACCATGAGAAAAGGTTGAGTAGACATAAAACTATTGTATTTGCTAAAAGGTAGCTTTGAAATCAAGAAAAATTGAAGGGGCAATTTAATTCTAATTTTTAAGCTTAAAACTTATGGCACAAAAGAGCTTCTTTCATAACATTACTTTTTATACATCAAAAATATAAAAAATAGCTTTTTTAATTTCATAAATTGAATTTCATTTTAATTAGGAAATTAAAAATATTAAAACTTTCTTTCAGAATTTATTTCACAAATTAACACTATGGATAAAACTTCAACTTCTTAATAAATAAAACTGCCGGAATTGAAAAAAAAATTGCTCAGGTGTATTAAGAATGAAAATTTTATCAGCAGCCAATGCCAACTAAAATTACTACAGCAAGAAAGCAATGAAATATATGAACTACATAATGAGATTAACATAACAAAGAAAGTGTGATATGGAAATGAGTAGCTTTTCAACACATTCAGCAGATTTCTGTTACAAACTACATTTGAACTCTGCAGTTGAGAGAAATTGTTGAGATGCCTAATATAAATAGGATGAGTATTTACTCATATATTTTCAATTTTATAAAGATTGCATACGAGCCTACTAGGTTTGTGGCTCATTGTTTCACAACACTGTTCCGAGAATCCCTCGAGACCCCATGATTGTAAACAGAATATGGAATCAATAATTTCACATGAATGATACAGAATGCTGTGCTATATCTAAACAGTTCACCATTACTAACAGTGGAGATAGACATGTTACTAGCATGATCTTAATAAATTCTACAATCATGTAACAATCCAGAGATAAAAAAAGTTCGTTTGCAAAATAACTAATGTCAAAAATAATCGATTCATGATATTTGCAGCAGCATGGATACTAAAATCAAGATCAATATTTCAACAGTTCTTGTTACATCACAAATAAAAGCATCTTCAATTATGAGATCATTAACAAACATGAACACAAGAGTGATGCAATATAATATTTTCAGAAAAATTCTGATTTTGCTATTATGATTAGTACAGCTAAATCACGGAGAATATATACTGTCAATATGCCTTAAGCATCTTCATTCTAGGTCATCTCCTAAAATGAGAGTATGCGATGCCATTACATATATATCTTGGTCACAATTTGTTGGTAATGAAAGTATACTAAACAGCGGCTGTTAATAATGGCTTCATCTTTAGTTTGCGTCCGGTAAAATACATAAAACATGTTGGAGGTATTGCACAGATCTTCCAGAGAATATTTGGTTGCTTTTTATATATTCCATAGATTTTATAAATATATTCTCCAGATCTCATCATTATAAAACTTTTGGACAATACTGTTGTGAAATGATAGATATTATTCTTCTACTATGCTATAAATGCATACTTATTTCCACACTAGAGACATGAACTGTGAAGTTGCATCAGCAAACTTTCTTGTATGAACAATTTAATCTTTCTGTGCCTTTTTTAATCTTTCTGTCTTTCTTTGTTTTGTAGTAATAATCAGCCATCAATATCTATACTTATTGCCAAGCAAATAGGTATAATATTGATGGTACAGTCAGTTGTTCTATGTATTTTATGCTTCTAAATTTCTAGAAAGTTTAATCACTTGTTGCAAGTAAAATATAAATTTGTCCAATAACTATTATTTTGTTATTTACAGATCTTTTTGGTGTAGCAATGTAAATAGAAAAATGTGAGGTCAGGTAAGTAGAAATTTATTTCCATAAGTAAAATTTATTAATAAAACTTAAATTTGACTTCTAAAAAATTTAATACAGATGTATTACACATAAAAGGAATAAGAACTTATTAAATGATAAAAGAAAAAGATAAATTTAGAATAAAATTTAGTAGTAAACAGACGAGCGAGTGTGAATCATTCCATATTACATTAAATCAACAATGAGGATATATTTATCCTTTACAACTCTTATATTTATCAATGTATCCTTTACTGAGATAGATATTAATGCTAAGGTAATTGAAAAGTACACAAATATTTTAACAAGTTTTCTTTTGACAAAAATATTTAAAAAATGGGAAAATTAATTAAATTTAAAATATTCCCCTTCTATAAAATTATTCTTAGTGTTTTAAGAAGTATAGTTCATATATACTAAAAGATAAAATATTTCATGAGCTTTAATTCAACCCACAATAAATCAATAATATTTTGATGTTTAATAATTTTATGCAGTTATTTTCTATATATATATATATATATATAGCTCCTCATTTTTTATACATTAACATAAATAACAAATTCCATTATGTTATACTTAATTTTTCAGCACATAATACATGAAAATTCTTGATTTTACTAAGCGAATTATATACTTTCATTACATAGCAAATGGTTTTTGTAACCTAATACTTTTCATTATTAATTTAACTTTTTTTAAAAATCTAGTTAAACATAGAAATTTGTACACAAGAAAGGAATGTAAATATTTTAGAGCTCTTCGAAATAGAATTACGTGATTAATTTTATTGCAATTAATTGTAAATCATTAGAGCTTCTCAAGAAAAGCAAAACAAACAGCTAAGATGCTAATTATAAATTATTGATGACTGAAATCAAGTTTGTAATCCTAACAAATATATATCACTTCAACATGCTTATTCATTTACAATAAATCTTCTAAAATTTTCAGAATTTACTAGTATATTTTGGAAATAATTAATAAATTTGTTATTTATCAAATCTGTTTGATTTATACAAATCAAACATTATATGTATAAACTCATCTTTAAAACAATCCACTCAATGGCTAACAAATGGTAATCAATATTAAGATGGGGAAATAAGTTCCTTGATTTCAAGCCTAGTTTGGTTAGTCACACTAGTCTTCATGCATAAAAGGCTTATTTATACATCACCTACTGTTTGTAGCAAATTCGCCAAATTTGACAACTATTAATGGAAGTTTTTCGATAATCCATGCACCCTTTTGCTTTTTCTGTAAAAACTAATTTCCAAAGAGTAACTACAGGAGCATGATTGATCTTTGTAAATTGTTTTTACAAACCAATCTAATAAACACATTCTGATTAGCAAGTGAACATATGGAAACCAAATCTTTTGACAGTTTTTATATTTTATAACAGCTGCTGCATGATATGGACAGAAATGTGTTTTTGTTTTTCTTCATTGTTGCTGCTTTCATTTATTTGAATATTTAAGTGGCTGCATTGAAAGACCTATTGCTGTGTAAATGTTTTGTTTTTCTTGGGTTAACTGTCAATGTAACTATTTTGGTTTTTATTCAAGTTGAGGTTTGGTTTGTCGCTCAACTGTCATTTTTTGCACACGAGGGCTAATTAGACCGGGACTTACGGTTTAAAGTGGATTCCGAACCACTACAAACATCCATGCCCAAGGTGGGATTCAAACCCACGAACTGTTGAATCGAAGGCAAGAGCGCTAATTATTCAAGTTGAGACTAGTAAACTAGAGTGTGAAGGTAATTATTATTGACATAGTAATTAAGTTTTGAGGTGTTTTGTTAGAATAGTTTATTTTAGAGATCATGTAATTTAATGAATACAAGTTTCTCAGTAGAAATAGCTTATCAATTAAATGATGAAATCTAAATGAAGAACTAAGCAGAAATTTGTAGTTCATTCAAAACTTTTTCAAGGATGAGAATTTGAGATATAATTTTAAATTTGTTTACGCGAATTCTCCTCTTTTGACTGTGCCCTACACAAAAATCTCATGACTTTCTAAGCAAATATTCTGCCTGAATGCCACTTAAAAACAGAAATGTTTAATTGCACCCTGTGTGAGTATGTGTGTGTATATATATATATAGCACATTCTTAATTTCTACTTACGATTCTATAGCTTCTAACAGAGGATTAGGGTGAGCTTTTTCTTGAAGAAGTGACATATGCTCTCGAGACATTTTTATGATGTCACAAAGAGTGTGACTTGCATTACAATTAACATCTTCACTGTACTCAAGATCTATTCTTTTAATAAGCTGTTGAATGAGTTTCTGTTCATTTAGCCACTGGAAAAAGATGAAATTTTTCATTTGTTTAACACAACAGATAAAATTAGTAGAAAACAATTAATAAAATTTATGCATTTTAAAATAAGAAAAATTTCTTTTTTGGCATAAAAAAGTCTTGAGTCTAAAGCAAACAGAATTAAAAGAGAGCTTAATATACCATTTGATATAATAGACTTACAAAATAAATTCAATATTAAAGTTTTAGTGGCACTCAATAAAGAAAAATTCGATTTCATCAGTAATTAACAGAGGTTTAAAGAATTTGAATATATTAAGGAAAGCTATCAAGTTTTTTTTACAATCATATTTTACACACACATGAGACAATTTGAATAGGACCTATAGTTCCAGTTGGGTTTAAAACCACTACAAATATCCAGGCCTAAGCCATTAGTTGAGGCTACAAATGGCTAAGCCATTATGCATTCAGAAAAAACAATTGGCAAAAGTTAATTCATCATTGAATTTTCAAATGTATTTTTTAAAAGATAATTTATTCTAAATAAATTAGAAAATTATACAACAGTCAAGGACATTTTGCAGTTAGCAGTGTCATCCCATTCTACTAACATATTAATGTCATTATACCAAAACATATTAAAAATCTCTAAATATAGCGCGATTTTTTTCTTGTTTTTCATGTATTTAAAATGAATCTCCAATTTAACAAAAAACTTTAGCGAGGAAAGTGCTGCACTTTTAAAGTCTACGAATAAAACATTTGTATTCATACAACATAAATAAAACCACATATTTCTTTTTTCATATATATCAAAGATTTTAAGAAAAGTAGTCGGTTGATAACTGCTAATCTCCTACTAAGTCTTAGTTATCAATAGTTCATAAGAACTCTTGGTATATGATATACATTTACATTTCTGGTTAGAAAATTTAAATAACATTTTATTTACCTTAATAACTGTTGCCCTCATTTCATCATTTTCTATAGTTATAAAACGAAGCAGTAAATCCATAATGGCAGAAGTGTCTAAATGCTTCAAGACCAGAGACAAAAAGTCTGTATCTTTCAAGAAATTATACATCTGAAAAATTTTAAAAGTAAAAATAAAAAAAATAAACATTAAAATAGTAAAACAAGATAGAAATCATGAAAGACATTTTCAAAAAGTTATGGCAGAATTTCGCAATAACAGTGGATTATGTATGGAGATTTTCAACTTCAGAACACAAAATAATTTGTCAACTCTGTAAACACAAAAACAAATTACCATTAATCTTAGACTTAACAATACTTTATCAACATAATCCACACTGCTAAGCAGCAATTTTAAATAATGGAAATTAATAATTGTAATTCCCCTTTAAGAAACATTTTTTTAATTATAGTATTATCTTAAAATGGAAGCAATCAAAATAAAAAAAGATACAATCCTAGGATCTTACTCATCTTCCAAACAGCATTACAATGTTCACATGCTGCTTCACCACTTCATAATTAAATAAAAATGATGTAATTCTTAGTCACACTGTGTTACACCTATTCGTAATTTCATAACACTTCATAGTTTAAAAAATGACACACAAACGTTCCTTTTTCTCAGAATAAACTTTTATAATACTGAAAAAAAATTCCAGTATTTCTCAAACTTTCTCAATAAGTGTAGAAAATTTCAGAATTTCCTGGGAAGAATACAAAATACACTGATTGAAAACTTTTTCAGGAGATGCCATGATAAAATATTAAATCTTATATTTTAAACTAAACATACCAACATTTTCAATAAATACTTGCCAAAATGAATGATTTCAAATTCATAATTATTTGAAAAATATTAAAGAATTCTACAACTAAAATTGTGTAATTACATAAGAGAAATCCATTTCTATTTTTTAAATTACCTAAATATTATACAAATACTTTAGAGGACAATTATATATCTAGACAATTGAGTCACATTTTGGTAAATCTCTACATTTCATCAAAAGTATAAGGTACCAATAACTTAATATTCTATAATAAATAATCATGTACTAATACAAAACTATCTCCCCATATAATTTACTTTGATACTTATCCCCTACATTATTATAAACAGAAATATTCCTTCCCATGGATATTGCAAAGCAAAGTATTTTAATACAAATATTTAGCATGACTTACAAACCACTGATTACTATATATAATAATTCTACAATTTATTCAAAAGGCAGTTTCTATAATATATCATCATTTTGTTATTTTTATATCACCACCAACCTAAAAACATGGCATAGTAATTACACTATAAAAATGCAAGCAGATAAAAAACAATACTTTGCTGCAATAGTTTGTACAGATGCTTAAAACACAAATTTCAGGAGTTTTAAGGTGCTTTTCAGGTTTGGTTTATTTATTGTTCAATTATCATTTCCTACACTCAGCAGCTAAAGAGAGAGGCTGGAATCAACAATTAAAGGAGGAACTCTAAACTGAGAACCACTGCAAAGACTCTAGGTGACTGCAAAAACTAAAGGTGCAACCACTGCAAAAACTAAAGGTGAGAATCAAGCCCACAAAATGTTGAAGTGAATTTAAGATCATTAGCCATTTTGTTACCAACTCCACAGTGTTTATTGTTTTCTAAATACATCTGCAATTATGTACTTGTTTTAACTGCAGTATTGAATGAGGATGAAGAGAGACATTTGTAAAAATTAAGTGACTATTTTTATTTAAAAAAATTTATTTGCATTCAATAAATGAATCTAGAGCTACAAGAGAAATTACTTCATTTAAATACTCACAGTTCTTTATATGAATTATTAAACCTCTGTATATAATAATGAAAATTATTAAGGTTTATAAATTAGTTTACATATTTTCTTTTTAATTATTTATTGTGACCATAAAAAAGGAGAGCAAAAAGCAATTCCTTCTAAAATCTGAATATTTAAATCACATATCATAAATATATGCCGACCAATTTGCTAAGTGGTTAGCGTTCCTGACTCCTGAGCTGTTGGTCCCGGGTTCGAATCCCGGTTCGGGCTTGGGTGTTTCTTTCCTTCTATGTGTTTCTCTGTCCTCTCTTCTGTGATGTGTATATGTTGTGGTATGAATGGCACCCACACTATAAACGGGTTTGTGGTGGTATGGCGCGGGTAACGCTAATCGCTTCCGTAACTTGGTTCACAGGTGCCCGGTGGGTAACGATAAATGAGTAGCAGTTTCTGGCCTTGCTGTGGCACAGGCTTCAGTCATCCTTGTGTGCCCGCCATTGGATAAAAAAAAACATATCATAAAAATGAAAGCTAAATACAATTATTGAGTAAAAAGTTTCAATTAAAAAATTCTTTTTTCTAATTCAAAGTTTATTAAAAAAAGTGTTTTTCTTCATTTATTTTGAAACTCTAAGTTACTCAACTATTTCATCTCCTCATTTACTCACATTACTAAATTTGTACAAATATGCTTTCCTAAAGCTCATTGATGAAAAGCATTGTTAATCTTCCAGTTATTTTTACATTATCTATAATATTTTTGAAGTTCACTAACATCATCCCTAAAATGTTTATCCTAATCTCAAGTTCATCAATTTTGTTAAATGCAGCTTTAAGCTTTTCCTCTACCGTATGTTGTTTCTTTTTGTGATGTTTTTCGTGTCAATTACCATACAGTGTTTTAGTTCTGATATTTATGCATAGACAGTAACAATAGGAATTTTAAATACTATACTGTAGATACATATTGTTTCAGATGTGGTACTAAATACAATATTACCCATGTTAACTATTTTAAAATTCTTTACTATGAAATTGGTGTTTACAGAAAATCCACATTCAATAGAGGCTTTATCATGACAGTAGCAAAGTCAAATTAATTACTTAATTACATAATTGAAAATAATTTTATCTATTTAATAAGTTAAAATAAAAAGAATCTACTTTACACACATTTAACATCAAAACAGTAAATACATTATTTAACACATATAGATGGTTCCATTTTAACTTTCTATAAAACTATGAAATTCTCTTGAAACAGAATCACATTCTGATGCAGTAATTTTAAAGCAAACTACAGCAAAAAAAGCTTATACTTTTTACATAAATAGCATGATTCATTACTTATTACACATCAAGTACTTAAGCATGAAATATTTTGAGCAATAGAATATTTTACAATGGACCATTTTCTATTAATTTCACAGTCATTGATATAAAAAATGATTTATTAATTAAATACTAACTTCTCTGTTCAAATCTGTCAACACTGAAATTTGAAACATTTAAATTTTTTCAATCCATCATGTCAATACATGAAATAAATATACTAAAAATAAAATTTTTATTAATAAATGAAAAAATTTTATTACAAATAAATATTACCAATAACAATATAAAGCAACCTAGAACAATTTTCAACGGAAGGTTAAGAATATAGGTATTAACTTCACATACACAGGTAACAATATTGGAAGGTAATATATTAATTAATAAAGCAATGAGAAAAAAAGAGTAACAAGAATTGACAAATATATAAAAAAAAATTAAATAAAAGAAAATAAAACAATTAGACTACAGCAAAAATATGTCTTAAATATAAAATAATTTTTCACTCAATTGTTATCAATTCCAATATTCCAAAATATCTGAATTATTGGCTTCAGTAAAATTTAATGGTTGCACTCAACAATCATTTTTTTGTGTACAAGGGGTAGGTAGAACAGGACATAAAGGTAAAATTTAACAGATTGCATACTGATCAAAATTTTTTTTCAATTAAAACCCATAAAAAATGCATTTTTATTAAAAAATCACAAAATGTACCACATTTTTATTTCCAAAATAATAACTGTGATTGGAAAATATTTATTATTTGCACCATCTTCTATCCTTCTTTATGAATTTTTAAATTTTGTTTTTAAATGTAATTTCCAAATTACCATCACACATCAATAATAATTCTTTTGATGAATGATATTATTTAATAAAAATCGTGAAATAGAAAATTGAATTTCAATTTCACTATTTTCATTAAATAATATTTCCATTGAAATTCTACCAAATGACATTGCAAGCAATTAATTTTAATAATTTCAGGAATTGTAAATGTGCAGATTGTAATTGTTTCCTTCACATAATCTATCATAGATTTTTCAAGTTCATTTTCATGACATCCAAAACGTTTCTTTTTTAACTTAACTTCATTAATTTCAATAAGTATTATATATATATATAACGTTTTTTGCCGAGTGCCATAATAGACTATTTTAGACCATGGTACCATCTCTCCACGAGTCCATTAGATGATGGATGGTACAGTTTGTCCTGATGCGCTGATACCTAAGAGATCGGTAAGTGCACTAAATAAATTGGATTGGAATTGGAACCTCTGATCAGTCGTGACTGTTTCAGGAACACTGAAACAAGCAATCCAGTGATTATAGAAAGCTCATGCCACAGTGTCAGCAGTTATATCTGACAAAGGAATGGCTTCTGGTCATCGCGTAAAGCGATCAATGCACATCAATAGATAAGTTAAACCTTCTGATGGTGGCAAAGGCCCAACAAGATCCAGGTGAATATGAACAAACCATTTGTCTGGAGCTGTAAATCGTTGAAACCGGCTCTTAGAATGATGTTGAACTTTGGATTTTTGACAAGAAATGCATGCTCGAGTCCATGCATTGATATCCGTAAGCATTGATGGCTATACATACCATTGCTGAACCAGTCTTTTAGTTGCACACATTCCCGGATGTGATAAGTTGTGCAACTGTTCAAGCACGAGTGGACAAAAAGGTACAGGCAAATAAGGACGAACTGTTCCTTTCGAGGTGTCACAGTAAACTGACACGTTTTCGTTAAACTTCAATGGTTGAAGCCTAAGGCTTCCACTGGGACTTGTTAACAGCATCGGTAACTCTGTGTCTGACTGTTATGCCTCTGCCAAAGCAGAAAGGTCAATGGTAGAAGGAATCGATATATCTAGTACGCAGGATAATGTGCCAGTTACTACATTTTCTATTCCACTGACATGTTGAATGTCCGTTGTAAACAGACTAATATAGCCCAGCTGTCGTGTTTGTCTGGGAGAATATTTATCCATTTTTTGACGAAATGCATATGTGAGGGACTTATGATCAGTGAATATTGTGAAGGTTCGACCCTTGACCATATACCGTAAATATTAAACAGTTAACTATTCATCATTCAAACTGTGTCTAATACAGGGAAGTTTGTCGCTCAACGGTCATTTTTTGCACACAAGGGCTAATTAGACCGGGACCAATGGCTTAAAGTAGATTCCGAACCACTACAAATATCCATGCCCAAGGTGGGATTCGAACCCACAGACTGTTGAACCGAAGACAAGAGCGCTAACTATTTGGCTACCAGCTCGGTCTAATACAGGGAAGCTAAATTTTGATAAGTACAAGATACCAGAAGGCAATAGCCATCATGGTACCATTTCGAAACGACAGTTCAACAAGCTCACATATAAAAAGGGAAAGTTAGAGTATTTACAATTGCAGGCTTCATTCAGTATGTTATATCCAAATTCGAAACTATATCCAAGAAACTGAAAGCACATTCATTTGGCAACACATGAATTTCAATATCCAACATATATATTTCCAGTAATTGCTGATATCAGGAGAAAATAAAATATTTTCTCGCTTTCATTATATCAGCTGCTGGGAGAAGGATGCATTCAGATTGTCAACCATGGTGCTCAATGCTGTACTTCAAATGTCAGCAGCAAAAATCATGCTTAGTTCATCAATGTTGCTGTCAATTTTGTTTGGCTATGTTTATGTCAATACAACAGTACAACATACCAGAGTTTGCTTTAAACATTTATGGAGACATTAACTAATCTACATTGCACGTTACACAAGTATATATATATATGAGTTACATTGAAAAGGAAATATGACGATCAATCATTTACATACTTTCACTTGTTTTTTCCTCTCCAGTTGTCATTCAGCCAACACTAAAACTTTGTGGGGAATACTGTGTTGCCACACAGCTTTAACTTTTTCCCCTATATGCTCTTTTCTTGGTCTTTACATGTTTAAATAAAAATGATAATTTAACAGAGGTAAGTAAAAAAATTTAGACATTAGTTAATAATTTTAGAGCTCATACCTAATATTTTATAAGAGATATCAATATGATGTTAGGCCACGATCAACTGATTTTTTTAAAAGTTTTATTACCAAAAATTAATAGTCACATTCAATGCAGGCATAAGAGCAAAAAAATTATTTCGCTGCGCACACATCTGCATTCCCTACGACATAAAGCATAAAAGTATTCTATTTACATTTTGTCGCGTGCGAGTATGGGATCGTAACATGACGTCATCAATGCTCAATTGGCAAAGAGGGTTACATTACTTTTTGATGATCGCCAAGATTTCCAACATCCTCCCACCTTTGAGTTTACATCTCAGAAAACTCAAACACAAAATTCAAATTAAAATCTAAAAAAATTCTCAACATCACAATACAAATTAATAAGTTTCAAAAATAAATCAATACACTTCAAATTATAAAAAAATATCAAAATAATAAGTTTCAATTATCAATAAAATTAATTAAAAATACAAAATTTTTCTTAATATTAAATCTTAAAGTTCTGAAATAAAGTTCTTAAGATATTACATAAAGTCCAAAGATAAAAAGTTCTTGCTCTAAAGAAAAGTTCAATTTTACAACACAAGTCTTTTTACCTGTTTTAACCTCCTACCATATCAAGACGTTCGTTCACCAGCCTTGTCGAGAGGATCCTTTTTACTTCCACTATTATCAGAGCAGGTAATCGGTAATCTTTTTTGCAGGTGTTTCATTTTTTTGGAACACTTCTTTTTCATTCTCACCAACTTCGAGAGTATATAGTCTCAGCAGTGGACGTAGAACTACTCCATTTTTAGTTTTCAATTTGACAAGTCTAATATTCCCATCTGGTGATGGAAAAATTTCGATCACTTTTTCTAAAGGCTAGTCTAGCCTTTTCATGTTGTCACTGGATATCAAAACAACATCTCCTATCTTAATGGGTGGTGAGCTGTACTTTTCTTTCAAACTGCCTTAGTTGTCCCAAGTATTCAGAGCAAAATCGTTCTTCAAGATCCTGTCGTAGTCTCTGGCGATAGACATACCTTTTATTTAAAGATTTACTATCCAAGAGGTCTAGGACAGGTGTACCAGTTTCTTTAACCTCATGCAAAAACATATTGGGAATAAGAGATTCTAGGTCATTTGGATCCTCACTGACATATGTGAGAGGTCGTCCATTAATGAGACCTTCACAATCACACAAAACAGTGTTTAATTCTTTAAAATTGACAGATTTTTGTTCCAAAACTTTCCGAAGTATTCTCTTGATTACTCCAATCAAACGTTCTCAGAAGCCACCCCACCATGGTGCAGATGGCGGAATAAACTTCCAATTAATTTTGTTGACAGTGCTGTATTTCTCTATAGCATCCCAATTAATTCTTTTGAGAATATTGTTCGCTCCAACAAAGCTTGTCCCATTATCTAAGTAGACAATAGCTGGTCTTCCTCGTCATGCTATAAATCTCCGGAATGACTGCAAAAATTGTTCTGTGGATAGAGAAGCAGTTAACTCTAAATGAATTGCTCTAAATACAGCATAGGTATAAATTACAATCCAAGATTTCTGGTTTCCTTTGAGGAAGAGTGGTGCAGCAAAGTCAATTCCAATTATTTCAAACACCGAAGCCGCTCTGAAACGATCTATTGGTAATGGAGCTGTTGGAGTTTCTACTGGGCGTGAATCAAAATTTCTGCAAGTAAAGCAATTTCTGAAACCTTGCGTACAGTTTTCCTATATTTCAATAACCAGAATTCTTCTCTCAGATATGTCATTACCATCTGAATTCCTGCATGACCAAGAGAGTAGTGTTTCCAATGTATTAGTTTTTCAACAATTGGATGTTCTCTAGGTAAGACAACAGGAAATTTAAAATTATCTAAATCTTCTTTCAATGAGAGTCTGGTCTTAATTCGGAACAGATTATTTTCATCAACAAAAATTTGAAAAACTTCTGAAGTCTTTTATTTTGTGATCCTGTGAAAGATTCTCGCTGCGTTAACTTTAATAATGAAATCTCAGATCTATTTCTTTCTTCTACAGTTATATTTCCAAATTTCATAAAATTCTTTTTTACCCTACAATTATCAAAAAATCTATAAATCCATGATACAACCAAGAGAAGATTAGGATAATAGGAGAAAAGGTTGTAAATTTTTCTTCTTTTTCTGTATTGGTAATACTAACAACTGTTTTTTTCTTTCAGCATTAATACTCCCTTTATCGGGGAAAAGATTGGATTTGGGCCATTCTTCAGGAGGATTTCTTATCCATGCAGATCCAAGCCACCAATTAGACTTGAATAAGTTTTCAACTCTATATCCTCAAGATGGTAAATCAGCTGGATTTAGTTGTCCAGAAATGTGATGCCAATCCTCTGGATCACTCAAAATTTCTTTGACACGATTGAAAACAAAAGTAGCCCAGTTTTCATTCTTTTCAATCCAGTATAAAGCATTACTGGAATCAGAGCAATGTTGTGTAGTCACTTTCTCCATTCCTAAGCTCTCTTTTACAGATTGTCAAAGTCTTGCCCCTATATTGCATGCTAGAAGTTTTAGCCTGGATACCGATACAGATTTAATAGGAGCAACTTTTGACCTAGCTTGTATCAGTTGACAATCTGTAGAATTTTCTCTTTCACTCCTTCAAAATATACATGCAACATACGCCTTTTCTGATGCATCACAAAAGACATGCAAGGTTATATTTCTATTTCCTTCATTTCTGTCCATGTATCTTGCTATTGAAATGTCATTTAGAGTTTTCAGTTGATTTTTACACTTCATCAATTTCTTTACCATCCAAAGTGGCAAATATGAATTCCAAGATAATTTCATTTTTCAGCATTCCTGTAACATCAGTTTTGGTATTAAAGTTATGGGACATGTGTATTCAATGGGATCAAATATTTTGTGAACACAGTTGACAAATTAATCCTTTTAGTAATTGGTTGATTTTCTAAAATGGGATGAAAATCTCTCTAATCAACAGACAAGGTATCATTTCTGTTTTCCCATTTTAAACCCAAAACCAGAATAGTTTTGTTTTCTATTAAGTCAGATTCACTTGTTTCGAAAAGGGTATGCTCCCACCTTTGTAAATTAAATTTTGCTGTTGTAAGAATTTCTTGGGATTTCTGAATAAATTTCACTAATTCTTTTTCACTATTCACACTATGAACACAATTGTCCACATAAAAGGATTTCAAAAGTTTTTGAGCAGTTTCTTTGTATTCAATGGGAACATTATTCAAATGAAATTTTAAAGTAGCTGCTAACAAAAAAGGATTTGAAGAAATTCCAAAAACTACCCTTCGAAGCTGAAAAATTCTTAACTGTTCTTTCTTTCCATTTTGCCACCACAAAACTTTAAATATGGCCTATCATGTTCATGGAGCCCAATCTGTAAAAACGTCTTTTCAATATCAGCAACTACTCCATATTTTCCTATTCTAAATCTATTTATCACAGAAAGTATTAATTCCACCAAATTGGGACCTTTTTCTAAGCAATCATTGATTGAAGGCGAATTTTTATCTCCAGCAGAGCAACTGAATACTGGCCTAAATTTCGTTGTTGCGTTTTCTTTGTTTGTGTCGCTCAACGGTAATTTTTTGCACATGAGGGCTAATTAGATCGGGATCTACGGTTTAAAGTGGATTCCGAACCACTACAAACATCCATGATCAAGGTGGGATTCAAACCCATTAACTGTTGAACTGAAGGCAAGAGCGCTAACCATTCGGCTACCAGCTCGGCGCACTTTCTTTGAAAACAGGCTAATGGGGCAAATAGTGTTCAGGATCCAAGTTACCTACTTCTTCTATAAAACCTTGGTTCCAACCAGTCCTTAAAAATACTTTTGTATTCTGCAATCTTGTCTAACTTCTTCAAGGACTTTACACAATTTACAAGAATTTTCTCAGAAATGTCCTCACAATTTGTCAAAGGAGGATGTTATTCTAACCAGGGTAATCGAACTTTGTACCTTCCATCTGAGTCCCTATGACTGTTTGGACAAAATGCTCTTTTGCCGATTGTTCTAATTCTTCTCTAGTTTTTCTTTCGGTTGGATCTTTTATACCAAGCGTATCTAACTTCCATAAATCTGAGATATTAGCATCAGTAACATGACAAGATAAAACAGAATTTGTACTGTCCTGATTTTCTATTTCTCTGCTCTTTCCCATCAAAGTCCAACCTAATCTAGTTACTACACAAACCAACCCTGATCTAAGTTCTTTTATCACCCCACTGAGCAGCTTGCCAGCGATATCAACCCCAATTAACAAATGAATTTCTAAGGGAGAATATTGATATAATAAATGATCATCAAATATGTGCATAATATCAGTTAAAAATATTTTATGAGAGTTAAGTTCCTGTATATAAAGGGACAATATAACTCTGGAAATACTTGAACAAATTATTTCTTGATCCAAAACCTCAAAATTACAATGATAGCTATTATCAACATTACTTAAGTGAACCAAATATTTTTTATGTTTTTCAGTTTATTTAATTCCTCTAAATAAGCAATGTAAAATAGATTCTTCATTAATAACATCATATTCCATAAATTTTGCTGCATATTTCGAAATATAAGATTGCTGCGAACCTGTATCAATGAGAACCTGAATAAATTAATTTTTATTATTACTGCGAATTCGAACTACTAAAGTTTGTAAATAAACTTGTCGCAATCGTGTAGCATTAGTTAAAGAACTTTACGCAGCAATATTTTCTTCTAACACTTTTTCATTATTTTTATTTTCATTAAATTCTTCATTCATTTTACACATTACTAATAAATGCTGTCCATGGCGTTTCGCGCAGCTAATTTTATTTTTACAATTATGCGCAATATGTCTGCGTTTAAATGTAAAACATCAAAAACAAATGCACTTTTTTAAAAGTATTTCTTTCTTTTTTTCATATGGCAAACTCAAAGGACATCTACAATCCTGACTCATATGAGAGAGAGAGTTTTATTACAAAACACACGCTCACTGACCTCCGAAATGACTCCACACGTGTTTCGTCTAGCACTGTTTAATAAATCTGCGGCGGAAGCTTTTCTCCTCCCTGAAGGGGGCAATAATTTTTTGTTTATATTTTCGAAACTAAAAGGGGAGCGCGCAATTCTTAGTTTCTGCTCCAACTCAATTTCTCTTTTAAGGAAACTTAAGAGATGGGTTCATTACCAGTAATCTCGGTTGTAACTAACTCACTATGAGTGCGTTCATATATTTTTAATAAATTGCTAGGCAAGCAAGACTCAATAAGAGGATATAATAAAATAGCTGAAAAACTATCCTGAGCAACACCTAAAGACCTAAGTGATCTCAATTGCCCTAGAGTATCATACAGTCTAGGTAATGGGGAAAGTATTCTACTAATTGTCTGGCAGGGGAATTTTTCACAGTAGATCAAATAAAATATTGTAATTTATCATATAATCCTCAATATCTAAATCTTCGTGCATCTTTTTGAACTGACCCCATCATTGGAGCCAATCTTTAATATTACCGTTAAACTGTTTAAAATTCTAATTCTGGCAATATAAATTTCCGGGGGAATTAACATTTTCGAAAAAATTCTTTAATGACAGATTTTCTGATTTCGATTTATTCAAAATATTCAATAGTCTCTTTAGTTTTGTAGTGGTTTCTAAGAACCTATCTTCATAAGCAGTTATTGCTTCATATTCAGCATCGAAACTATCTTGAGTGCAACTTTTATCATCTTGTAAAATCATTAAAATCTTTTTATCTAACTCTTTTAAATTTCCATACTTCTGTTCTAAAAGAACAATTTGTGTTTCTATTATGTTTATGTCCTACTTATTTTCTAATATTTTCAAAGCTTTATTAAAAGCTTTAGAGAAATTGGTTCTCATTGGTGTTCTTAATTTACGAATGCTATCAACATCCATATCTAATTCTAAATTATTATCTAATTCTTAAATAGTTGAAATAATAATAATCGAATTCCGGCAGTGATGCCAAATTTTGGTAACAAAACAATTACCAAAAGAAATCAAGTGGTAAGAGAAAATTTGCTCTTACCTTATTCGTTCCGAGAATCTTTCAGGAGACATTCTATCTAAGCACATGATCAAAGAAAAAATTCTACAATCTCTATATTTATCTATTTTATTATTTAAAAATATTATAGTAGGACAAATATATTTACAAGAAATTATTTTGCTGCACACACATCTGCATTCCCTATGGCTCAAAGCATAAAAGCATTCTATTTACATTTTTCGCATAGGAGTATAGGATTGTAACATGACGTTATCAATGCTCAATTGGCAAAGAGGGTTACATTACTTTTTGATGATCGCCAAGATTTCCAACAGCATTTTCAGTTAATTTGAATATTATAAAAGAAATATTTAACAAGGAAAATCTACTTTTAAAACATTTATAAAGTTACATTAAAATTGCAGTATTAGTATTTCATATTTTAAGAAATTCATAAAATAAACTGAGAAAATATTGTGACAAATTGTTTTATTTTACAAAAAATTATTCTGAACAGTAGATATCCAGCTCCAAGTACAGAGGACTGAAGAGCTATTCTATAGAAATCAATATATTATTTCTTCAAATGGTAAGTTGTTTTTTCATTCCAAATTATGGGTAACTTACCCAAAGAGAGGTGTGTTAATGCATCTTCCCTACTTATGACTGCAGTGGAAGTAGGATTCATGTGGAACTTCCACATTAGTTGAGTATAAAAACCAGCAAAAAGATGTTCTGAACAAAACTTATGCTTGTGTTAGTTTTTCAACAGTCATTCATTCTGAACAATTTTCAAACCTCACATATATTTCAGTTTAAACACTGCAAATGTTTTTATCAGTAGGAAAGGCTGATTATGAGATTAATTTTGTTGGAGCAAACTCACAATAAAGAAAAGTTCAGCAAATTATTTTACCTCTAAACATATGTTGAAATTTTCTCCCTTCAAAATCAGTTTACTTTGGTAAAACTTGATAAGCTGTCAAAATCAGCTGAAGATCAGCATAAAATAATTATTGGTAATTTTCATTGACCTAATAAGGAGATTAAAATAATTTCTATATTTTAATAAATATATACTTTCAAACACTTGTTCTCTATGTCCATGAAAGGGTGGTTTTGATAAATTTGTCTTAAATTCAAGTCATTTTAAAACAGGCAAACTGATAACTACTTTTTCTGAGCTCATTTTCATGCAAATGACAAAAGTAGATAGCAACAAATAAAAGAAGTTGACAACCTATAAATGGAAGTAAAATTATTTAAATAAACTAAAGCTAGATCAAAATGGATGATCACAACAGTATTTGGTAATAAGCCAAACACAGCTTTACACAAGAAAGATCTTTCGCCTTTAAATTCTTAGATTTTGAGTAGAATTACTTACAAAGCCAGTAAGGTAAAGAGAAAAGAATGCTCAGTAAAGAGTCTCACTAATTCAGGTGAATTTAAAATAGCTATAATTAAAAAAGCTGTTATACCAATTTAGAAAGAATAAAATTGTTGAACAAAATGCTATTTGTATATTAATTTTTATTGCAATATTTTATCTACACCTATTTAATCAAATAGTAGAAGGCATTTGTATATCAAATAGAAAAGACATGGGTACAAAATTCTTAAAATGACAGTTATAAAATTTTACTGAAATATCAGTAATGTTTGTTTCGTAAGAAATTTGTAAAATAAAATATTACAATAGTTGGCCAGGTTTGTTTCCAGCGAAAATTCTGAACTGTTGACAGTTTCAAAACACATTAGCTTCTTTGTAAGCAAATAAATATTTTTTATCAGATCTCACTAAAAATATAGCCTACAAAATCTTAATTGAAATATGTATATTTTCTCAACAAATAATCAAGGTAAAATAGAAACAAAAAAAGTTGTTTAAAAATTTCATATTTTGTTTTTCAGATTTTATGTAAAAATATATTTTTATATATTTTTCTTCAGATATAATTTTACCATTTACCCACTTTTTCAGATTTAAATATTTTCAATTATATTTAAGAATACACTGAAAAATAGGCATGCAATTACAGACATAATCCGGCAGAATTTGAAACTCTCAACAATACGGTACAAAAATATTCTATACGTGAACTCATTCAATAATTTATATTTTATTCATAATGCAATATTTTCGAGATGATTTCTAACTCTCATAACAAAGCACCTTTAAGCAATAAATCTGATCATAAACTATTTATAAATTATAAGACTGATGCAAAACTTGCTCTAGTTTTGTCTCTTTGATCATACCAACCTAACATTAAAAAAGAATTTTAATGTATATAGTAGATGCTTATTTTTATAAACCACTAATTTACAAACTAATGGCTGATCCCTAACAGGGGTTCTACAAATGTAATAAATTTAATTCTCATTTATGAACTAAATTTTTCAAAAATCTTTTTTACAAACTAACCGTTACGTATTTTTAACTTGTATTTATTTTTACCACCTGACTTTTTATTAACATCTTTTTTATTTTATGATTAAGATACTTAGATCAGTTATTATGGGAGAATCTTTGACTTGAAGATAACTAATTAAAAAATTAAACATTATTTAATCAGTGTAATGAATAAAAATAGTTTTGATTCTAAAATTGAAATTAAAGAAAATTGTTTTTTATAAATCCTAGTATGATTTATATCAGTGAGCTCTTTGAGTTATTAATAAATACAAGCCTCAAGTATCATTCATTGATTTTTTTAAGTATTCTGTGGGGAATTTCTACCACCCAATCCAACTTCTGACTTTGCATACATTTGAGCAATCAACAACTTCAAATATCATAAGATACTTTTATATCATATCAGAAGAAAGACAAAAAGTTACCTAACAATTTGAGTGAAGGTAAGTTATTATCCATGAACTTTGACAAAGAAACCTACTGATCCCCGAAATTTAACATTAGGATTCTTGTTATCTGGATACAGATGTAATTTGTTTGTAAGAATTATCTTACAATAATTAAATTACTAAGTAATTGTAAGAATTTTCAGATGATAGAAAACAGAATATATGAGAATGAAAAAGAATTTGCACATATATCAAACTTGAAGAAAACAAAGTATTGTAACATTCTGCAAAACAGCAATGAAATGCTTTCGTAAATCAAAATAATGTAATTTTGAAATAGAAAAAAGTAAATGATTACTTTATCTGATTTTTCCTAGATAAAAATGGAAAATGGTTTTTATTTTTATTGTTTAAGTTTTTTATATATTGTATACTAAATAATTTTTTTTCTAATATAGTACTTTATTTATAAAGAGAGGGGGGTGATAAAATAGTTTCAAGATATAAGTTATTTTTTCTAGAACTTCAGATTTTAAAAACAATTTCACCAGCCCTTAAATGTTCATAAAAAGAAGTATCTACTGTAGCAATACTTGATTTCCTGTACATTCAATAAAAAAAAAACAATTCTCTTTTAATAAATTCACAATTTAAAATGAAGTTAAATATGACAAAATAATATTAAACCTATAAATTAAACCATGCTTAGCTGTTTAAATTTATTTTCAATAAAATTACTATGAATGCAAAATGATTTTCATACATTTAAATTATAACAAATGTTTGAAAAGGAAAATTTGGAAAAATTACCTAAATAATACAAAAAATTAGAAGAATCACATGTTAATTACTTTATTAATTATACGCAAAGTTTAACAGTCAAGAGGAACTATTCTAACAAGCAAATTTTGGATCATTATAAACTCAATCAAATTTTATTTTTACACCTTCTTTCAACATTTTAATTTTAATTATTTAGCATTTTTTAAAGTACTTTACACAAATACTGCATTAAACTTGAAAAAACGTTTCTTAAGATTACTTAATTTCTTTCTTAGTAAAATACAAGGTTAGTCCAAAATAATGAAAAAAATCACAGGAAACAATGACTTCCATGTGATAAAGAATGAATAAATTAAATACAGAGATGAGAAGTTACACAACTCTAAAGAGGGTAGATAGTAAGAACCTATCTGGTGGGTCTATCAGTAACCACAGTGGCAGTTAAGGGTTTCAATAGGCACATATCAGAGGTCAGGACAGAACATATCGATTATAACAAAACAAGGTGCAAGACATAATTGTCAAAGAAAACCTAACTTACTGCAAAAAACATACGGGCATTAAGGAAGACTGTTTACAAGGAATAAGACCACAGCGACAAAATAGACAGCTGAGCTAACTAAACATCTACAGAACCCAATAAATATCAGTACAATTTGAAGATGATTGGATAAATAAAATGTGGGCAGAGATGCAACTGCGAAAATTTTGCTAGCAGATGTATTTAAGGAATACAATGATGTAAGAACAATAAAAACTTGGCTACAGATTCTATGTTCCTTTTTGACAAATCAACTGCATTCTATGACAGATAATTTCTGTCAATAGATTATACCTGCCAAGATGATTATTTACTAATTTACTATAAACAAAGTATTCAATCATGATTATGAAAACATAACATCGTATCTGCACATCTTCCTTAGTCTGTTCAATCACCAAACTTAAACAACATATGGACCTCATGGTCTTTTTTGAAAGAAAGTATATGAAATTTTGTTATCCTTCTCTCATGTCTGCCCATGCAGTTTTTGTACAAGAAATGGTACAACATCTCAGTTACCACTATATAGAACTTGTGTATGTCTATTTCAAGGAAGGATCAAATGGTTTTAGCTGCCAAAAGTGCTCTCACAACATAGTAGATGCAGAACATTTTTTGTATGGTTTTTCATTATTTTGGACAATGCATACAAATTAATCTATTGGACTGAATTAAATTTAGACTAAACTGTGCAAGAAAAAGATTCTATCAATATGAATTTCTGAATTGTTAAATACAAAAAAGATCACATATATATTTCACATTACATAGTGTTTCCATGTGAATAATAGAAAAATGTTTATATACTATCTACAATAATCTACCAATAAGTATTTGGAGACCCATACAAATGACGATATCTGCAGTTTTCATCTATGTCATGTCTTCTATACATAAACATGGGCAACAACATTGCATTGAAGTAGATCACAATGGCATTAGTGGCATACAGGATACATTGAAATTCAGATCTATCTCACTTAAAGAAATACATTATTGTTAGATATCATAGATGTGAATAATCCTTAAAGACATTAAGGATTGTCATTATTTAGTGAATTAACATTCCAAAATTAACAGTGGCTTTCTGGTTATGATGTCAAAGGTGAGCGGTGATTCTCAGATTGGGCTTTTACACAGCAGACCCATGAATCAATGAGAGACAGAGGACAGAGAGCGCAGTTCAAAGAAATGCAGAAAAAATCACATCCAGAACTAATGTTTTGATAATAGCAACCTACAAGGAAGAATATTTGTTTGGTTTCGATGGTCAAGTTACCCTCATTTGTCTTTGATTATAAAATCCAATAGTCATGCTCAGTTTAGGTGAAGCAAGGCATGCTGAAATAGGCCTATAGACGAATGGAAACAGGTTCTTTGGAGTGATGACTCTAGTTTCAGGCTCTACCAATTGGATGGCATTCTGAATTTGGTATGTCTGAAGAAACCTTTTGCCAGAACACATTGTGCTTACAGTAAAGTTTCGTGAATGTGGAATTATAGTCTGATGAAGATGTGAATTAGCATCTGTTCTCATGATATGAATTAGGATCTGAATTGGAATGCTTGTTTCAAATTCATGATAGCCTCAACACTGACTCATACAGTTTGCTTCGTATGCTGAGGTAATTTTACAAGTGGATCATTACTTCCTGGAAGACAACACCACTAGTCATGCTGCAATGTCCACCACGGATTGGTATGGTGAATATCAGGTCAACCTATTGGATTGGCATGCCTAGAGCTCAGTCTTGAACCTAAGAGAATACCACTAGGATGAGTTGGATTGCTGAATCAAATGGTACAGCTAGTATCCAAAAACGAGTAAGGAATTTACAAGTCTTCTCAAAACCGAGTGGAAGAAAATTTGGTATAATTTTCTTCATCTAAATAATCGTAGGAGCAAACTTTAGAGGGTAAAAGCTGTTGTTTTCTCATATAGAGGCTCTATCTGTTATTGAATATAAATAAATTGTGTTTCTCACTTTCATCATAGGTGTCTTAATGTTTATTGGTAGGTAGTGCAAAATCGTTTTTACATAAATTTAAATTTTTTCAAGTCAATAAAAGATGCCTTCTGTTTTTGTTTATATGAAAACATTTTTCAGTACAACAGCATTATCACACAATTTAATCAAAACAAATGGAATAAACATTGTTATATGGTTATTAAAAACAAGCAGAATAGTTAGAAAAAGCCATATAAAACGAACTAAAATGGAAATGAAAAATATAACCATTAAACAAAGGGCTACATTTCTAGAACTTTTATTTCATCTGAATGTTATATGAAAGACATTTGCAACAATATAGACTATGTAGTTCTTTTGAATCATATTAATACTAACTCTTAAAATGCTCTTGATGTGAAATTCTTATATGACACTTGATTTGAAATTAAGTTGATACTCTACGTCTTTAGAATTAACAGTTAAAACATTTTAATAACAGTATAAAACTGAAGGAAGAAAATTGAAATTTTCACAAAAATAAATCTTATTTTATATTGTTTTGATGAGAAAACCAATACTGTCCCAAGGATTTATCTCCTAATTTTCAAAAATATTATTATTCCTTATAACAAATAGTTATTAGAATATGTTTCACTGGTTTATTTTTGATCCAGTTAAACCAGAAATTCAATTTTAAAAATAAAGGTTATAGAGAGAATCCATTGTAGTATAAAAATATACACATGTACTTAAAATACAAAAAAACTTACAAAAATAAGTATCAATTACCTATAAATATATCGTATAATCAATAAGATAAGAATCAAATAATAAAGTCTAAATATTAACAAAAGGTTTAAAAATGTTTTAATATAAATACAAGGACATTAAAAAATTACATACTATTTCAGTCTTTTTTGTTATTAATAGGCCCATTGTTTTACTGAAGAAACTAGCTAAAAGTGGATTCAGTGTTTCATCAGTTTCTAAGAAGTTATACAATTTTTTTAAAATAACCTCTTCTTTTGCCAATGCATCATAAATTTGAGGATTGTCAAATGTCAACAATTCACAGGCTCTATTAGCATACCTGTGAAAAAGACAAAAATAAAAAATAACAAAAATTACATATAATTTAACAAAACTAAACAATAAAAATTCTATATAAATACAAGTTATAAACTTATGATGTATTCTTCTTTTTTCAAAAAAGATTTAATGACAAAAAAATTTAAAATCAATGTTTCCTTATGAGCTTTGTTTCAAATTCAGATCTTTCACTGTTGAAAATCAGTTGCCGGGCTGACAGCCGAATGGTTAGCGCTCTTACCTTCGGTTCAACAGTACGGTTTAAATTGGATTCTGAACCACCACAAACATCCATGCCCAAGGTGGTCGAATCCCACCTTGGGCATGGATGTTTGTGGTGGTTCAGAATCCAATTTAAACCGTAGGTCCTGGTCTAACTATCCCTTGTGAGCAAAAAATGACCGTTGAGCAACAAAGAAATCAACCAACCGAAAAACAGCACAATAATGATCTAAAATCTCATCTAAATATAAGTCTTCTTTAAGCATATTTTTTATACTCTAGGGGTAGATTAACATGAACCTAAGTTTAAAGTGAATTCAGAACCACTATTTATTATTATACTTGAGGGAGAAATTGAACCTTGAGCTGTTTAATTGAAAATCATGATTTGCCCATTCAACTAGAAGATTGACAAGAATTATTATAAAACATTGGAAAATAAACTATACAGTATCAATCAAGTATGCTGAACTCAATAATAATATTATATTTCAACTTTAAGAAGGAAGTATCTTTTAATTAGTTCAGTTTGTCGCTAAACAATTACTTTCGCTCTTGAGGACCAGGATTTACAGTTTAAAGTGGATTCTAAACCATTATAAACCAATAGGCCCAAGATGAAAATTAAGCCCATGAACTATTTAACTGCAGGCCAAATGCTAACTATACGACTACTAGCTCAGAATTTCATTTTTGAAATCCAGTTACCTTTTTCCTTTATTTTTATTTATTTATTTGCTTTTATAATTTTTCTGCACAAAATACAGATTTGTCACATTACATATTGTATAGCTAAATGTTTTAAATTTAAAAGGAAAAACTAACTAGTAAAATTTTTGCTGTTTCTAATAACCAACTGGAAAATTATTTACAAACATTATAGCCTACTCTCTCTTAGTTCATGAAACCATGTATCAGCATTCACCACTTTCTACCAGTATGTACCAAACTAGGCAATCTGCTTGCATAAATTTCAAGGAATTGTGATATAAAACCATCCACAAATGTTTGGTTGAAGTCTGCTTCATTTGTTTGATTCTTTCAGCATGATTTTTTAAACCAATGTAATGTAGCAAGTTCATTCACAGCACTATTGCTAAACATCTGGTAAATTTGATTACTTGGAGCAGCTAGTGGAAAAAATTCTTTAAAGTTGTTAAGTACAGCATTAAAGCTCACTGAATACTTCATTTGTCTTTTCTAATTTATAATTGACAAAACTGTACAGTTGACCTACTTTCATAATAAAGGTATTCTTATTCTCAAACAACATACTTTGAACTCTTTAACTGTCTGAAGTAGACAGGAATCGGGTTCATTTTTGCTTCAAAATGGCAAGGTTAGTTTGCGCTTTCACTACAAAACAATTTCCGTCACCTTTTTGTCACTTTGTCATAGATACAAATGACTCTAATTCAAAATGAGATATATATGCCTTTCCCCTAGCAACTTCAGTCTATTATACGATTTATTTACAGAAGGGATATTCACAAAATGTAATAGCTAGAGAAGCCGACATGTTTATTGTTAGTGGTGTGAGTCTTCTCCTTAAAAATGTTATCTGAATCAAAATATTTTGATCTATAATATTAAGTTGGAAACTATAAATTTTTTTTCAGAAATATTGACGATGAAAAAATCTATAGAATCCTTAAATATGTATTAGAAATTTTAAAAGAATAGAAAAAAATTGCCATCCAAAAATATTTGCTATTGTACAACTCTACATTTAGTATTCTACTTCTAAAATTAATGAAAAAACTACATAGTTACTACATCATTGTAATATTTTCTATTTTACAATTATTTTTAAATACATAACCACATATATAATTACTTGAGAAAAGTAATTTCTTTCTTATATATTAATTTAAAATATGAAAAAGGAAATGGGCATTTTAGGATGTAGTTAAAATAAATAAAATTCAAAATTGTTAGAAAAACCAAGTAGATGATGAAATTCTTCCTGACAAGAAAATACTTTTTTCAAAACTAAATTAGAATCGATATGTAACAATGACAAAATTCTGCCTCAATTTCATTTTTAATAAAAATTAATTCGGAAGTGAAATAATCTTTTAAAAAGTTTGATTGCATTTGTAAAGGATCATCAACTTCTTACTATTGAAAAATAAGTTCCTTAAAATAATAAACATTTTGTTAATTAGTATCATTTTGAAACTAATGACATTTTCCTACATTTGTTTTTGAATTCTAAAAAATTTTAAAACTCATGAAATAAATTGTAAATAAGCAGTACAATATTTCAAATTTATGTCAAAGTAATTTTTTCATAGAGAAATTATATTTACAGCAGTTTCATGTAAGGAATATTGATTTATAAAAACGGAAAATGCTTATGTATTAAAATGATTATTTAAAATCCAAAAAAAAATTCATGTTGTCATAGTTGTGAAAAAAATGGGTTTGTACGGATTTCAAAGAATCCAATTCAAGGAGTCAAATTGAATATTTCCAGGAAGTATCGACAATCACAAATTAAGTAATTTTTTCTTCTATTTTAAAAATTGATCTTAACCAAATATGCATATAATTATGTATAGAGAAACATTTTTTCAATTATATTTATTATCAAAAAATTATGAGAATATTTTTATTTTATTTAAGATAGAATTATATTTAATGATTACTTCAATAAGCTTCAATGAATTTGCAGACTATAACCGAAAATTTTTTATTTAAATAATATTCTTTACATTACTAGGTTATATTCTATAAAATAATGGATAATTTTAGATATTTTAAACATCTTCAATAAATTCTTACGTATTAATTTGATGACAATTTCAAGATATGTATAAGAGAGAGAGAGAGAATGACTTTTTAAATTTAAATATACTTACTCAAAATAATTAAAAATATTCAATAAAGTTCCCAGGACGTTTTTATTCCAATTTTTGTTTAATATAAGCAATTCTTATTTACTCTTTTGTTTACTTTCAAACTCTTTTAAAGCTAAACAATTTGACATCTACATTCTAGGCTTTTCTATTCCTTTAATCACACAATGGATTTTAACATGTTTATTTATATATACAAATATAGGAAATATAAATACATTTGTATGGCTTTTACAAAGCCCATTAGTCATTGAAAAGACACTTTGCAACGGGCATAGTAAATAATTTATTTCAGTCACTGCTTCATTGATAAAAAATTTCATTGCGATTCACTTAAATTACACACAATTTTCACCAAGGAAGATTTGGAAAGCATATTTCAACTTAAAAATTTTATATTTAAGTATTAATATTCAGTGAATTTCATACAATATAAATAAAATAAATAAAAGAATAAATTAAAATCGCCCATCTCTGATTGGACACTTGACACTCCTGTTGGTGTTCAAACAGAAAAATCTAAATATTACAATCAGTCCAGGTTAAAATGGATCAAGAAACTATTACAGCTGAACTAGATATTTATTTTATTCAACAAATATAAAAACAATCTAATATCAATCATGTCACCATTATATTGAATAACATTTACTGCTAACATTCAATTTTGTTTTTGGACAAATTCATTGAAAAAAAATTTTAAAATATTAAAGAAAATTATAATATATTCTTACAAAAAATAAATGCATGAAATAAGTAAAAATTACAGGAGTAATTCAAGATTTTCTAGGAGTCAAGTCAAAACTCCAGGAGTTGTATGAACACTGAAAAATATTTTTAAGAAAAAATTATTTTAATAAAAATATAATAGTAAGGATGGAAATGTAAAAATGAGAAATTAACATAAAAAGAGAATTCATTTGTCCAACTGATAAAAAAAATTAATATGATTTTGATTTCATAAATAAAGTACCATTTCTTTTATACTTTTTATTCTGAATAAAATATTTAACTTAAGAGAACAACCAATGAATATTATTAGTTGTTGAAGACAATTTTTACAATTTATCACAGAAAATTATGTATAAAAAAATGCTTTGCTTCAGTAAATAAATAATAAAATTGCTTAAACAAAACAATTTAAAATTGAAGCATAAATTTTTTTTCGAATTCAGAAGACCTGATCAAAAGCTGATATTAATCTTAACAAGAAATTCATTCATAAATAAGTCTAATAATAATCTTTATAAATAATTCATTCTTCACACCGAGGTTTCTTAGTATATTCAAGTTGGTTTAGTTTTACAATTACCGTATTTTCCTGAATATAATCCACAGCGGCGTATTATCCACAAGGCCCGTTTTTCGAGCAAAGGTAAAAAAAAAAAAAAAAAAAAAAAGCACATAAACCACAGCTCCGTATAGTCCACAGCAATTTTTTCAACGAATTGTCAAAAACTTATACTGCTGATAATTTGGTGCAAAAATAAAATATAAAAACATATTATGATTTAAAATATAATAAATTCTACAGGAAAAAAATTTATAATGATAAAGATCTGTTTGAATCCACCTCAACGAAAAGTGCGATTAACTGAGATGAAAGCACGACACCCATCAATATCTGAGAAAATTCTAGTAAATCTTATCGAATTTTAGATTTTAATAACTTTTAAAATGAGGTTAGATATTTTTCAAAAATTTACTATATTTGTTTGGTTAATAGTTAAATGAAAGAAATTATTTCCTAACTGCGCAAGGAATATTTTTTCTTTTGTACATTGCATGATTTGTTTTTCACCTTACATTGCACGTTTGTCAACATTTTTTTCATTTGTCTTTTCTATAGCTTTCAGTTTAAAATTTGCTCAATAACTTAATAATTTTCACTTTACTATGACGATATACGAATTTGAATGTTTTCAGAGTGAAAAAACTCAGGTCTAGATAGAATGTGACGAGACACTAACGAATTGGAACTTTAATATCATTCAGAGGAATTGAATTCATTCTTGAACGTAATCGGACAATGCTGATTATAGAAAAATAAGTCAACCATGTCGTAGCGCCATCTGTTATTTATTTCCTGGAGCTTGAGCAACTATCAGGCGCTTTGGCAGGTGGTGGATAGCCGAATGTCCTGTAGAAATGACACGATAGTCTTGAATATAGAATCAGAGGCCATGAACCAGCTACTGTAATCCCTGGTGTTATGCGACCTGTGTCTAGGATTATTTGGCATCACAGTAATGGTGTCTTAACGGAGCCTCTAGTTGCCTGGCGAACTTCTAGAGTAATTTGCCTTGCCCAGTAACTCAGGCAATGCTCGGTGGACTTTCATACTACCTGAGCTTATTAACTGTTATTCTATGGCTGAAAAGATGTTAAAAAATAACAAACCTTTCTGCATTTGCAAGTGAAACCTCTGGAGCAGACCTTGCTGAAAAAGACAAGGGAACTCACAGACAATCTAGTGAAGGGGCAGCAATGAAACCTTCACAGGAGGTAGAAATGACCTCCAAACCATCTTCTTCTGGTGAGAGTCAGGAAGCTATCGCTAGCATGACTAACTCTCTGACCAGAATCAAGCTTAAAAAGAGACTTTTTCGTGCCCAGAAAAAGCAGCTGGTGAAGGAGCGCAAAATCGCTGAGGGGACTTGGGTTGAAAAACCCAAGGCAACCAAAGGCGAAAAGCGTCCCCTAACCTGATGGACCAGGACAAGGCCAGAAAGGCTGCCAAGAGAAAAGGACCTATGGGATTTACCTACAGGGCGGCTCTCACGGCGGTCAAGATGGCTGTGTTCATAGTAGGCAATGCGGAAAAACGGTTAACAGAGAAACAGGCCCTCGACCTGGAACTCTTGTTAAATAAGAAAATAGGAAGGAATGAGGAGGGTTTTGCCCCAACCTTCCAATCCTGTAAACTTGAGAATGGGGCACTTATTGTCAACTGTGCAGATCTGGAGAGCTCAAAGTGGCTGGAACAGAATGTCAGTGACATAAGCCCCTGGCAAGAACAAAACCTCTTGGTGGGTGAGGCAAGAAAACTTTTCTGAACCACCAAGATAATTGCTAAACTGCCGAAGATCTGTAGTAAACTGGAGCCTAAAGAGATCCTGAGAAAAATCGAGGCACACAACGGTGGGGTCACTCCAATGGAGTGGAACCTTCTTAACATCAAGAACGACCCATCTGGGCGGACCATCGTTCTTAGTGTGCCTGAACTAGATGCTGCCACACTTGGTATAAGGGGACATAAGTTTCATATTGGACTTCACCAAGTGTTGGCTAAAGTACTTGACAAACCTGCTCCTACTGATAGGGGTGAAGGTAGTTCAAGCCAACTTCTACCACAGAAGAAGTGGTACCACTAACCTCAGTAAAAAGTTTCTTGCTGGGGATATACACCTGGCCCTGATTCAGGAACCCTGGCTGGTTAGGGGGAGAATCAGTGGCCTCAAAGGAACTAAAGGTAAGCTTATCTATTTCATTAATAGCAATGCTAGAACTTGTATACTCTTACATAAAACCATTGAGGTTTTACCCCTCTCTGAATTTATCCTTAGGGACCTGACAGCTGTGAAAGTAAGACTCAACATAGAGGGTAGGGACAGAGAAATTGTTTTTGGCGCTGTGTATCTGCCCTATGAAGAGAAGGTTCCACCTGACCATTCTCTGCACAAGCTCATGAACTTTTGCAGAGATAACAACTTACAGGTAGTCCTCGGACTAGATTGTAATGCTCACCATGTTGTCTGGTGAAGTACGGACACAAATAAAAGACGCGAGTGCCTTTTAGAATTCATTCTAAACTACACGTTAGATATTCTAAATGAGGACAACGAACCAACTTTCATTACTTCCAATCGATCTGAATTAATTGACATTACTTTAATGACAACGCTGATGAGTAAAAATATCAAAAATTGGAAAGTAGATGGTAGACCTTCTGGATCAGATCATCAAAACATCCATTTTGAAATTCACTCTAATGTGTGTCTGGATCGCATATTCAGAGACCTAGTTAGGATGGACTGGAAGAAATTCCAGGAGGAACTGACTGGGTTGGTTAAGCTCAGGAACAGACCTATTAGAGACAACAACGATCTAGAAGTTACAGCAAACCTTCTTCAGAGTAGTATTTTAGATTCTTATCATAACAATTGCCCTATTCGCACTAGGAGAGCTGAACTCCAATGTCCTTGGTGGAGTGACTCTCTAGCTGCCGAAAGAGCATATGTTAGAAAACTTTTTAATAAAGCCAAGAAAAAAGGTGAATGGGAGAACTATAAAACGGCCCTCACTAATTATAACAAACTTGTTAGAAAAAGCAAAATTAACTCTTGGAGGAAGTTCTGTGAAGAGATAGATTCTATTTCTGAAGGAGCTAGACTCCAAAAACTCCTTAAAAGGGATGAACCTATTTTGGTTGGCACCTTAAAGGACGAGGAGGGTAATTTTGCTGCTTCCGGGAAAGATGTTATGGAAATTATGACCAAAACCCACTTTCCAGGAGCTAGAGATATTTATAGCAACAAAAGGGAGCACTGCACTGGCTCTTTGCAAAGAGTCAATAGCGATCAATGCACCATCACTAAAAATATCATTAACTACAACATTGTTAAATGGGCAATCTTTGCCTTTACACCTCTAAAAAGCCCAGAGCCTGATGGAATTATGCCCATCATGATCCAGAAGGCAGAGAAGGTTGTCATACCAGTGCTAACTAGAATTTACAGAAGTAGCTTAGCACTGGGTTACATACCAAAGATATGGCAGAAGACTAGGATTGTTTTCATTCCTAAACTTGGCAAGGACACCTATGACCAGGCCATGTCTTACAGACCAATCAGTTTTTCTTCATTCTTTCTTAAAATTATGGAGAAAATCATTGATCGGGATATTAGAGATTACTTGGGTAGTAATAGTCCCTTGCATGCTCTTCAATTTGCCTTTCAACCCGTCAAATCTACTGAAACCGCTCTACATCAGCTAGTTTCCAAGATTGAAACCACTCTGGATCAAAAAGAAATTGCCTTGTCAGTTTTCCTCGACATCCAAGGTTGCTTTGATAACACTTCCCATCCATCCATCCTCACTGCACTTAGAGGGGCAGGGACTAATCAGACCCTCTGTACTTGGATTGAGGTTTGATTTTGGATAGATGTACACAAATGAACATCTTCGGTGAATCATTTGAAAAAAAACTACTAGAGGTTGTCCTCAAGGAGGTGTTCTCACACCATTACTTTGGAACCTAGTTATATATAAATAGCCTTATAAAATATCTAAATGATAGGGGCTATTGTATGCAAGGATATGCTGATGACATTGTCATCCTTATCCTTTGCAAAGGTTTTGACATAACTTATCATCTCATGCAGGATGCTCTAAGTTATGTAGGTCTATGGTGCATGGATAGGGACCTCATGGTTAATCCTCAGAAAACCTACCTTGTACCTTTTACACGCAAAAAGAAACGGAAAGGTTTTTTCATACCAAGACTTTTTGATGTTGAAATCAATGTGGCTTCAGAGGTGAAGTATCAGGGCATCTATTTAGACCAGAAACTCACCTGGAATAAGCACATTGATGATAGGATTAACCCAGCAAAGAAAAGCATTATGATTTGCAGGCAAATGCTTGGTAAAAACTGGGGTTTACATCCAAAACTGATGTTATGGATGTATACAGCTTTTGTCAGACCCATTCTCACATATGGCTGTGTGATCTGGTGGCGTAATGTGGAACAGAAGACTGTGATTGACAGACTGGGAGGTCTACAAAGACTGGCCTGTCTCTGCATCATGGGAGCAATGTCCACCATGCCACCCAGAGCATTGGAGGTTGTGTTGGATCAGACTCCCTTGGACATCTTCATCTGCAGCGTTGCAAGAATGACTGCATACAGAATGAAGCTGCAAAACCACTGGTCCAGCCTGTTGCCAAAGGGCACAGGGGCATCACCAAGAAAATTCAAGATCCTACTTTCCTGATGCCCTCTGACATCATGGAAAAAACATACATGTTTGATAGGACATTTGAAATAGTTTTTCCAACAAGAGACGAATGGGATAACATGTTTGAAACTAAAACAGGAGATCTAATCTGGTACACAGATGGATCACTGAAGAACAGCCTCTCAGGACCGGGAGTATGTGGAATTGTCACCAAGAATCAGCTTGTATGTAAGCCTTGGGCAATACGCTACGGTCTTCCAGGCAGAAGTTTTGGCCATTATCCACTGTTTGCGACTAAATATGAAGAAAGGCTACTACGGTAAGCGGATTCTCATTTTCAGTGACAGTCAAGCTGCTTTAAAAGCGCTCAATTCTTTCGAAATCAAATCTAAAATGATTTTGGAATGTAGAAACCTTCTTACGGAACAGGCAACTAGAAACAGGGTGATCCTTGTATGGGTTCCAGGGCACAAAGGTATCGAAGGTAATGAAAGGGCTGATGAGCTTGCTAAACAAGATCGTCTTTTGTTCCCATTGGTCCAGAACATTTTTGTGGCATCAATTTGAAGATTGCAAAAACCAATGTTCTTAGACGGGAGAGACGGAGGATGTATGAAGCTTGGCTCAACACTCCTGTTCAAACCCACGCTAAAAGTATGATCTGTGGATCATTAGCAAGGATTGCCTCTGAAATTCTAAGATGCTCTAGGCAGAAGATACGTTTAATCGTAGACTTCATAACTGGGCACTACTATTTCAGAAAACACCTCCATAAAATAGGACTGTTTCATCAAGACCCTATCTGCAGGAAATGTCATACACAAGAGGAAATGGCCAAGCATATCATTTACGAATGCGAGGCTCTTGCCCTCCCATGATTAACTTCTTTAGGTATCATTGATACCTAGACTCCATTAAAGGGTTATCGGACTTTATTAATAAAGTGGGTGACCCGAGCAACTGGAACTAGGAAACATTGGGTTTTGAGTTAATGGTACAAAATGCTGATTAAAGCAGAGGTGCCAATGACATACAAACCCAACCTTAAGAAGAAGTTATTTATTTTATGAAACATAAATGACATTTCTTTCAAAACTTTATTGTAAGCTTTTCTGGTGAAAAATATATATTTATCAGATTATCAGCGTCAGCATATAATACACACAACAAAATTCAGAACTTTTTTCATATATTAACTTGTATTTAGCATATCGAATCTAAGAATTTCATCATGAAGAAAGTAAATGAAATATTCTAAGGAATTTGAAGTCAACTAAGCAGTAACATTTATGTGAAACATTTTATAATGGAAAAGTATTTGAATTAATAATGGAGGATAATAATGTAAGTCATAATTTTAAGTGAAATCGCCCTCTTTATTACAGATTTCAAAAGAATAATTTTTCATTAATATCATAAAAAATACTTAAAAATTATTCAGGTTTTCACACATTAAATCAGCAAGATTAATATTATTTTAAGAATGAGAATAAATAAACCAGCATTCCTTTCATTTTTCAAAAATAAAAAATAAATAATAATAAGTAAATATATATTTGAATTGTTGATACATATTTGACGGATTCAAAACTCTTGCTAAAGTATAAAATATGTCATCATTATTTGAGATGATTTCCAAAAATTTGAACTGACATGCAACTTACACAAATTTTGAGTTATTGTAAAGCAAATCAATTAGTATGTTTTTAAATTATGTTAATCACTGATTACAAGTTTAAAAAAATTGTTTCAAAATTCTCATTTGCTCTTGATTTAGGCTAAACATTTATTCTATTCAGTTATCAAAGTAACAATTATATCAGAAATTGGAAAACTGACCATTTTACATATGTTTTTTGTTTCTTTGACAATGAAAATTGTATTACTATTCATTTCCCATGTAAGTCTTATTTTATAAGCTTTACATTTCAAAAAATTATTTTATTGATAAACTTTACATATAAGCTTTTATCTTTCATGTAAAGTAGGATAGTTTCCTAATGGATGTATTCCAAATAATTCCCTACCTGTTCAGCAGGACAAAAAATACCAAGGCTAGTTTCTAAATATGTACAAGATTATTAAATGCATGAGAAACATTTGCTTATTGTTGAAAAATACATTTTTGGTTCAAAATACCTTAATATTCTGATATAAGTAATTAAAAGCACGCAAATTATTTTAACTAATATTTTTTATATATTAAACTTTAAAAAAAACCTGACAGAATATATGTTTATAATTATTTACTTTCTTAATCATGAGGTTCAAAATAAATTGAATTTCATAAATTCTTACTTTATATTAAAATGTTAAAATACTTTTAGATTTTACAATGAAATCTAAAAAGAATGAAAACATTTTTACACTTCTTACTTGTCCCAAGAAGTGAGAAATTTTCTACATTATCAAAATTAAACCACGGTAAAATAAAATTGCAGGTTATTGAAATCAGCCCCTTATTTTCTTTATAATCATGAAAAAAATTAATGTGAATTCAAAAATTCTTATATTTCAATCCATTAAAACCACAGAATAAAGGAGTAGAATTTCTGTTGATTTTACCAAGAACCAACAAGTCCAATCAACGAACAATTAACCTAAATGGATATTAAATAAAATAAATAACAGGTAAAAAGGTTTAAATTGATAGTTTCTCTATCTAAGAAACCACAGAAAGGTCTTTTAGTTTTCAATGAATAAAAATAATATATTTAACTGCTTTTAAAGAATAGTTAAAATAGTTATAATATAATTTAAAAAGTATGCAATTCAAATAGTACTTATACCAAACTAAAGCACTATGAAAATAATACTCATAACCACTACCTTTTGAAATTCAGCAATATGGCTAAATGGATATCTTTGTTTCAATTATTTGACACCAACAAATTTAACAATGCATAGTACAATTTAAGACAAAGTAAAACCTTTTAGTTTAAATAAAAATCTCTTCAGAAATATTACTGCACATATATACATATGCATACATAAATTCAAATAGATTTGTGAATGAGTGTGGATGTGGGTATATATACATACATGTTTTTACTAGTTTTTACTAGTGTTAAATTTATTTACATAAGGTACAAATTATTTTTATCTGTTTTAATTTTAACAAATAAATTTTGTTACTATTTTTGTTACAAAATTCATAAATAATTAAGTAGGAAAATATGGAAGTCAAAGTGGAGAAATTTTTACAGTTTCCAAATATATTATATTGAAATATTTATAAATATAATTTTATAACATATTAAAAAAACAGTAATAAATAATTATAAATTATAACAGAATTTTCGAATGAAAAATAATTTGTGAGTCTATTCAATATATTACACAAATCAGCCAAATATAAGATATAAACTACCTTTGTACGGGAAAAATAAATATGCTTTTAACAAAAAATCAGAATGGAAATTAAAAATTTAAGCATAAATATTTCCTATAATTTTTCAGATAAATTAATCATATTTAAAAAATAATAAGTACAATGTGTAATGTACCTAGAACCTCTGTATAAATTTTTGATGTTACTTTCCTTTGAAGAAAAATTCATGAAAAAGAATATATAATTTAAGTTTCCTGGTTCTCTATGTGTACACACTCGCATTAGTTAAACAAATTGAGGTTGTTCAGCAAGTGATTTCTGAGGTTCCGAAATTACAACAATCTTTCAAGTCTAAGGGTTGAACTTAAACCAATACAATGAAGCTCAGTTGCCCATTCCAAGGATATTGGGATAGCTGGTTAGAGCACAGAACTTTTTGTGTGAGTTAAATCAGGATAAGCGGTTATTTCCAACCATATAGGACATTAATTTGAATGCATATTCTTATCACTGTATTGAATGGCAAAGAAAAAATTTAGAAAACTTTATTGGTTATCCTGTAATATAAAGCTCATCTTATTTTAAAATTATAGTAAAATTAATTTTTTTTTAAATTTCTATAGGCAGATTATGAACAAACAAAAGAGTACAGGAAAAAAAAACCAGCTTCAACAGAGTTTATTAATCTAACTTGCCTCTCAGTAGTGATGTGTGAGAAAAGTCTTTCGCAGAGCAGGACAGTAGAGAAGCTGTCCGGAGTTTATCACTCTCCAGAGCTGCACAGAGTGCATATTGGTGAAGAAACAATTTTAAATATATATAAATGATTTTGAAGGCAGTCATGTTCAGTGACAAGGTGGAATTAAGCGACTGCTCTATGCCTTGGGCCGTAACACAAATTTGGGATAGTTTTCTTCCAGAACTTATAAAAAGAATGATAGAATTCTTCCTGAGTTTATATTTTGATAGATCTTTTAATAAGATTTTTAATAGTATGGAAGGGCATAGGACAGGAAATACTTTGTATGATTGATAAAATAAATTATTTTAATTAGCATTTTCAATTTTTGGATGTCTTTCAAATAGATATGAAATAAATATTAAAATATTTTAATTTTTAACTATTTAGTCTGATTTATAAATAAATAATAAACCTTAAAAAAAGAAATTTGAAGGAAATATGTCCCAAACAATTCTTTATTCAAGAGACATTTCCATCAGTTAGGAAAAAAATTAATTTATAGCAAAAAAGCTATCTAGGCAGAGAAGTCCAGTTTAAAAAGGAGGAAAAACACTCCACAATTTTATGTGAAAAAAGCTAGAAATATATTGAAAAATAAATTTAAATATGAATTGTACACTTCAAACTGAAGTAACCCATCATCACTGACTTTCCATGTTGCATATGTTGTCACATACTAAAATGGAAACAAAAAATAAACTGTTGCAATTTAAGAAGTTAACATTAAAAAAGAACTTAATGCTAAAACACATATCTACCAAGGTAATCCCAAGCATACTGTACCATATTTAAATGCAGAGATATAACGAATTAATTTTGATATCAGCTATCAAAATAAATTCATTACAAACAATAGAAAATAAAATCAGACATTTGAATCAAGAAATCTCACAACAATATTTTCACCAGTTTTTCCTCCATAGAAAATATGCAGACAAGTGAAACAAGAAAGAGATCCCTGAACTAATAAGAATTCCATTACATCCGAAATACTTTATCATTGGCGTCAGGCTGATTATCTCATCTGCTTTCTTCAAATCAAAAAAGGATAAGAATCCCTTATTAGCAGCACTGTTTTTAGCACTTTCATATTAGCAGCACTGTTTTTCTTCAGATGATGACCCAGGAAACAATATCCTGCAGCATTCAAAGCACAAAAAAAAAAATATTTTCTAAAAGAATGTTCAGATTAAAATTTATTCCAGTTATTAGACCATACAATGAGGCACATGCAGATTTAGAAATTTCAGCTAGTGACAATTTTATACATTTTTTCATATACACCTGATAACCCTTTAAATAACTTTTAGTTTAATGTGTATTTTCCCCAGATATTTTCAAACATATTGTCAAAATTTGGAAGTCAACAATAAAAAAAAACTTGATTCACTTAAATCACGTAATGACTCATTGCTTAAATTTTTCTTAAGCAATGAGTCATTACGTGATTTAAGTGAATTTTAACTTCTAAATACAAGTCCAATTTCTTTAAAAAAATAAAGCTATCATTTTTTTTTTCTTTTCTTAAAAGTGCTACAATCATTCAAATAAATTTATGACTTATAATCTTACAGAGCTTTCTAATGGTGAGACTTGGATGATCTGCTGTACTTCAATTTTTATGACTAATGTTACATTTCAAATGTCAGAATAACTCTCTATTTGATTAAGAACTGTGTGCCATGTAAGGCACTTCACAGTAAAAGCATATTTTTTTATCTATAAATCAATTTAATGCATGTTTCAGAGGATTTGATAAAATTGGAAGTAATAAAATAATTTCAGATCAAAATTAGTTTATTATTTATTTATTTAATAATGAAATCAAACTTATAGTTTACATTAAATAGTATTCACAAACAAGGGTTTAACACAATCATGAATTTTATTATAGTCTGTTAAAATAAACATACCTATAACGTTGCTTTTCATCATCTTCTAATTCTGGTTCAGTAATCATTAAATGAACTGTGTTATCTAGGATGTCAGGTCTTACAAGACTAGAGTAAAATAAAAAAAATTCAAAAGGATAGTTTTGAGCTGATAAATATGTAAGCATCGTTAATACAATAGCCAAATCATTATGACAAACAATATGTGCATTTTTTAAATAATTATATCATTTTTTTCTACTCTTTTTAAGAGGAAATCCTCTAAATTATGAGATGAAAACAATAATATCATATTTTTATACTCAAGTGTTATTTTCTTACTCATGAGTCATTTTCATACTTATGCATGTTATTTTCATTCTCATTAGTGCTATTTTCATTCTCATCAGCGTTATTTTCATAGTGATGAGGTTAAGAGAAAAAATTCTAATTATTTTCTAAATACTGGAGTATGTTCAGAATTAGTATAAATTTTACTTTCTTGCAAATGGAATGAGCAAATTTTTAAAGATAAGCAACTATTATAATAACCAAAAATTTTTTAACTCACACTCAATTGGTATATAAGAATATTAGAAGTTAAAAGATTAGTACTTTGAAAAAATGAGCACAGAAATTTCTAAGATTAAAAACAGTAATTTCTGATTTTAACAGGGTTTACATAGTTCCAAGAATCAAATTCCACGAGTTTCCCAGGAACTAATCAAATATTTCCAGGAAGTATAGACATTCATAGTAAATATACTTTTTAAAATTATTCTTAACCAAATATTCCTATAATAATGTATATGCAACATTTTTCAATTATATTTGTAAATAATAGAAATAAGTTATTGTAAAAATTAATGAGAACACATTTTACTTAAGTTAGAAATATATTTAATGATTACTTCAAAAGCTTTCAATGACTTTACAACAATCACAGAAAAAATTTTGTTAAGGAATCAATATTCTTTATATTATTAGATTACACATCGTATAAAATAATGAGTAATTTCAGAGTTTTTAAACATATTCAATAGATTCCTATATATTAATTTATTGAGTATTTCAAGATGTGTATGACACACACAACCTCTTTTCAAATATAAATATACTTACTCAAAACAAATACAACTATTAGATAAAGTTTCCAGGATGTGATCTTTTTTCCGAAATTATTATTTAATAAAAGCAATTCTAAATTTTTCTTCTCTTTACTTTTAAACTTTTTTAAAACTACACAGTTTTACATAGACATTCTAGACTATTCTATTCCTTTAATCATTCAATAGATTTTCACATTTCTTGGTTATTTATTAATACACAATTCTGTTATTAGAAAATGCTAACTTTCCATATCTAAAGCTTTAGATTTAATTCATTATTAATACTAAGTAATAACTGTTGCTTCTCTGAAGCACCACAGAAATATATGTTTGATTTTACAATTAATGTTAATTTACCATTTCCTTCAGCTTCCCCAGCATACTCTATTGTAAAATTTTCAATTTCCTACATGTCATCTACCCAATTCTTCGTTTTAATTTTCAGTAAATCAATTTTTGCAAGAGCTTTTTGCTTTCTTTCTGTTATTGGTTGCTTTTTTGCTATTTTAATTCATCTAAATACAATTTATAAATTTGCCTGGCACCAACAAATCTAAGTAAGTCTTTGCTAATTAATAGTTATTTGCAAAATAAAGAAATTAATCACAAATGAATGTAACATAAAAATTTTAAGTGTTGCACGGCAAAAAGTAATGTTTTACTATTTTTTTATTACTGAAAATAATTTTTAAATAATATTTTCAGAGACACAATGTTTCAATAAATATTCTTTATGGTAGAATTATACTTATTCAGTGTTGATACAGATTTTTAAGAGTCAAATTAAGTAGTTTTCCAAGAGTCAAATCAAAAATTTTCAGAGGTATTTGAGGGGAAAAAAATCAGGAAACTAGTGACATTTTTGCTTGAAACAGAAAGTTTAAAGCGGTAGTATACCACAAAACGAAAATTTTCTTCTTTAGATTATACATTCTCAGAATAATTTTATGTTAAAATATTTTGCATTAATCTTAAATTTGTAATATAATATTCATCAACCTTATAAAGGAACTATCAAAGATAAAATAATATACTACATGTAAAAAATAAACATCAAGGTTTCTGTCCCAATATATATATTTTATAGGGCAATTTTTACTACACTAGTGCACTTTATAAAATTACATAAAATACATTATTAAATAAATTTCATTCAGTGACAATTACTTTGTTGGAAAGAAATATTTTCCTAATTAATATACTAATAACTAGTAATACTCCTCCTAGTTGAACTGCTTATGTAAATAGGCACTTGGTGTCTGTTTGGAATATTAATTATGACTGTCAATTCGTGAGTCTCAGCAGCCTAGTAATTACAGTGTCATCTTTCAAGGGTGAACTCGAAACTTGGAGGAACATATTTAAAAACTTAATAAATATATCATCATATTAATGCACCAGCTGTTGACTATTTAAGCTCTTAAAACAACTTAATAGACTTTTTTTCTGGCAAGACTTTACTTTTTTTAAAGCTTTTCACTGAAATTGAAAAAAATCAGAAGATTTTCATATACACTCACGTCCATAAAATAAGGATAATTCAGAATCACACCAAAATTGAACTCTAAAATAAAAATTTCCCATTTCATTTAAAATAAAAATTTTACATCATACATTCTAAAATAAAAATTATGACAAACAGCTTGAAGAATAGTATGCAAACTACAAGAAACCACCAGATGGCGCTGACAGTACATCACAATGACGAGAGTGTAAGAGAGGGGTACATAAGGAATGGTTGCAAAGAAGCAAAATTGTTCACAAGCACTTTAAAAGCCTTTCAGTGCAATAACCGCATTGTTATGGTACAAAGGAAGCATTTGGATGATGTTTTACGATGTATAATTATCAGCCGTCTGGAAAGGGGATGTACCCAGCTGGAAGTATCCCAGGAATTTGGAATCACCCAGAGTGTCATCTCCAGGCTTTGGCAACGGTTCCAAGATGATGGTAATGTGAATAGATGTTACAGCACAGGTCTCCTACGAGTTACAACGCTGAATGAGGGCCGGTATTTGGCAGTTACTTCCAAAAGAAACAGACAAAGCACAGCGTCAGACATGTCTCGTCAGCTCTCTTCAGCTACCAGTACGACAGTTTCAAGGCAGACCGTGTACAGACACTTAGGGCACATTGGTCTATATGCTCATAGGCCTGTCAGACGTGTTCCACTTACCGCAACTCACTGTTGCCTGCGGTTAGCCTGTAGTAGAGAGCATGCATTATTGACACCGCAACAGTGGTCTTGTGTGATATTTTCCGACGAGTCCATGTTTAGATTTCAGTCTGATTCTCACTGGACATTCATAGGGAAAGGGCCAGGTACCCGTTACCACCAAGAGAACTCCATTGAACGACACCATTACGGTGGTGCAGAATTGCTCGTTTGGAGAGGAATTATTCTGGGTTCCAGAGCTAACCTGCATGTTTAGAATGTAACCATGGCAGGCAACATCTATCGGGATGTCATTTTGGAACAACATCTACATTTGTTTCAGGGCACCATGGGTGCAGAATTTCTGTTTATGGATGACAACGCCAATGCTCACTGTGCAAACATTGTAGACGAATACCTTCAATTGGAGGATATCACTCGTATGGACTGGCCAGCATACTCACCGGACTTGAATCTAACAGAGAATGTAAAGGAGATGCTTGGCCAACGAATTACAGCCCATCAACGCCTCTCACATGTCTACCGAAACTACAGAGCATTGCTTGATAAGTGGTGTAATAGTCCCAAAGATCAGATCAATAATTTGATACTCAGCATGCCTAGGCATTGTACGGACTGTATTGCATCGTGTGGGGGGCATACTATGTATTTTACCTATCATATCAACAATATTATATTGGTTTGCATAAATAGGTTCTTTTTTTAAATTTGCTTTAGGTAGTAAAAATCGTAATTTTTATTAATGATGTCAAACATATGGCATCTTTTTTGCTCTCTACCTTTTGTTTAAAAAATAAACTTCACAAATAAGTCACATTTGTTTTGCTTCTGTCTCTTTCTTTGCCTGAACTAGTATTATCCTTAATTTATGGACACGAGTGTATTATCGGGAAATCGGGCAAAATGATTAAAAATCAGGAGCTTCCCAATAAAATCAGTAGATTTGGCAGCTATGCATATTTGAAATATAGAAATCTTTCTTGCCAACTAGACATAGAGCATTTGCTTTTTTTCTAAACCACATAAAAGCTAATCTTTACATGAATTTTCTGGAGTCAGTTTATCATTTAAGATTCTTTCCACCATGCATACTAAATGATTCATTTTAACATTTATTACGTTGAAGAACAATCAAATTCATCCCAATTCATTGAAAGCATATGCAATTTTTACCAAGGAAGGTATGAAAAATATATTTTAACTCAAAAATTTTTATATTTAGATATTAATAGTCAATGAATTTTATAAAATATGAAACAGAAACTTATACAAAATGAATCCATTGAAATCATCCGCCTGATTTCACAATATGATAATCGTATTGGTGATTACTTCACTTCAAACTCATACATCTGATCTTGATTGAACTGAATCCTCCTGAAACTATTGCGGTTGAACTAGATATTTATTTTAATGAACAAATATAATTACAATCTAATATCGATCAATCCACCACCTAGTGGTAACATTAGGAGTTAACATTCAATTTGATTTTTTTTTCAATTTCATTGAAAATTTTAAAATATTAAAATATGAAAATAAAAACATTATATTTTCTAACAAAAATTAAAGCGTCAAGGTAAGTAAAAATCCCAGGAATGATTCACAATTTTTAAGAAGTCAATTCAAAACTCAAAGAATTTCAAAGGCCCTTAAAACAATTTTTTGAGTTCCAAGAGTTTCAAGGTGTTTCGAGCAGCCGTATGAGCCCTGCTTACTCATATTAAGCTATTCCAATTAAATAACTATTTTTGTTTGGTCTTTAGGGGTGACCTTACTCAGATTTGATTATAATTGTATATAGATTCACAAAAATTTTTCAATTGGTATAGTGCGTAACATACAAGTACATATTAAAGTGATTCTACATACTATATGAATTTAGACAATATGAATAGACTATATGAATTAGATTACAGGCATCTTAAAATAAATAAAATAAAAATGTAACAAAAATTCTTACTAATCCAAAAGCTTTTTTGTTTGAGCTTTGCATTCTTGAAGAATATCTTCTTCATCCATCAATTCCTTTAATGTGACATTCTGAAAGTACAAAAGGGAAAACACAACACATCAGTAATTATACAATAATTAGGTATTCATTTCGTGATAAACCAGGAAATTAGAGAATGAGTTTAATAATTAGTGTGCATCTTCCTATTTATTACAGATGGTGCAATTAGCACTTCGAATGGAAGTAACTCTCACTTTCTCTTTGTCTAAACTTGTTGCTTATTACTGTCCTGTGTGCTGTTATGTGAATAAAAAATAAAAATGAAACCTTTAGGTTCTCACTGGATTAATTGAAGCATATGACCCAACTCATGCACCAACAATTTCTGACAAGTAAGAAATAAACAACCCATGTAAAATTATTTTCCAAAAGATGGATAAAACCTGCTTACTTCAATGAAAGGTGCTTTGATCAGTAGTAATGAAAACTATTAATGAGCTGGAAAACTACATTGCAACAAACTTTCAAGAAGCATCACTAGCTTTGCCAAATTAGAAGAAAAAACAAAGCATCATTTTAAAAGCGATGAATTTGTGATAATTCACCTTTCTTCAAACCCTGAATCTAACGCAGAATCAGATGTGATTATGGAGAATGAAATGGAGCAAATTGAAACTTACCATGATTTTATCATTGCAAAAGTTCATTTTCAAGAATTTAAAAAAGAAAGCATCAGCACAACATCTGATATGTCCACATCAACAGATCATTTGAATATAAACCTTCTAACTAGTATTGATAGGTTATGATGGTAAACACTAAAATTAGTTTGCTATTCAAGAAAGAAAAAAGAAATCATTACAAATGAATTTTTCATCATGTCTTAGAATAAACTATTGGGCAGATATATGGAAGATGAGCATCTGGTATGTAGTTTGCTCGAAAAAACATTTTCCAACTTTACGTCCAAATTTATGCAAGGTAAATAAAAATCTTTTTTCTGTTCAAAGCACAACAGAACCTAGCAGTGTCACCAGCAATAACTCTTTTGGTTCAACAGATGTTTTATTACAAACACTCAGAATCACAGATTCAGGATCTTTGAAAACGAAAATAGCTCATCGTTTATGTGATTCACCTTTGCAAAGGTCATATAGAAAACATGATCTTGCAAAGTTTTGTAATTTAAAAGTGTTCTGAATTTCTTAAAGATAGTTTATTTGGTTGTACTGAAACTGAAAAATTAAACATTCCACATTTAAATGTGAACTTCAAGAAAATTTTTCATGAATCGATACTATTAGATAAAGGTGTAATTTGTGGTACAATTCCAAAAATAAGCAAACCAGGTGTGGAATACTTCATTAGAAATAGAATTTATTCATTTGATAGTGAAAATAGTGTTTCTTACATATCGGTTTTACTGGGTGCTGATTATTTGGGGAAAATATTGACAGGTTTTAAAAGTCAACAACCATGAGGTTAAACATGCAGTGGCAGTTCAGACTTATCTGAGATGTGGGTAGTTAAGGGTAGATTATTATCCTCAACCACTTGTTCCAATCATGAGGTGGCTGTAATTTCATCGTTAAATGCTAGCAAAATTTGTGAGGATGTTCCTGATATATGGGACACTGTAGAAAACAAAAAAAGGATATAGGTTATAAAAATCTTATCTCAAAAAAAAAAACTGTCAAAATTCAACAAAACAGATATGAGATAGATCTTCCACAGACGTACAAAACTACTTGATTTGCTATTTCAATCTGAAAAATGCTTCAATACCATAACTTCAAAAGTCTTTTCCACAGAAAAATTTAATTCTTATGATAAAATTTTTTGGAGCAGTTGGGAATTTCACAACAGGTACTACTTAGCATTATAGGGGAGAATTTATCAGAACACAAGTGCAGGAATTTATGTCAGAGTTGTCTTTAAGGAGTTTAGTTTTATGACTCAAATGCGTCCAATTTTCAATGCTTCTGCAAGAAAAAAGAAAAATAACTCATTTTCTTTAAATCAATGCTCAGCTATTGAACCAATTTATATTAAGATCATCCTTTCAATTTTAAACAAATTTTGCAAGGATAGACTAGATGTCATTTGATATTTACAAAGTGTTCTTGCAGATCTCTATTTCCACTACAAACAAGGACTTCCTGATTTTTATAGTAGAAAAATCAGGAAAAATGTAAAATAACATCTATAGGCAATTTAGAGTTTTTAGCCTTTAATCTAGGCCATTTTTTCTTACGGCTACTATTAACCATCATTTAGAGAAAGAAGGTAATGATGTTAAGGTAAAGTTTAAAAAAATCATTTTTTATGCCAATAATATTGTGATTAGTGTCCAAAAGGACAAAGAACTGCAACAGTTTCAAACAAGCTTATCAACTCATGTCAAAAGCAGGGTCTGAGCTCACAGGTTGAGTTTTCTCCTCAGAGCAACAAAATCAAGAAAACACAAAATGCTACATACTTGGGTTTTTATGAAATCCAAATACTGATTTCATCACTTGTGACAACAGCAGTATTTCTAATGAAATCACTGATAAATGCTCTAAAAGGCAACTTTTGTCAAGTTTGATAAATATATTTGACCAGATAGGTTTTACAGTGCTTGTTACACTCATTCCAAAACTCCTAATGCAAAGAGCATGGAAAAATAACAGGCTAAAATGGGATCAAATCCTGCCTTCTGAAATTGTTGAGGGTTCAAAAAGTGATTTGCTAGCTTTGAATTCTCAAATTTAATTCCAATTTCATTTTACTTTGGAGATTTAGTTCAGTCATCTACCAAACACTCAATATGTTTAGTGACGCAAGTGGAAAAACCTTAGTAGCATACAATTTTATGCAAACTGAATATGGTAAGTTTAAAATTCATTCACGCAAAATACTGTGTCATTATACTAAAAAACGACCCCACTCTAAAATGAAAACTAAAATGTCCATCCCAAAACTCAAACTCTTGGCTGCAATTATTGGTACTTGTCTGGAACAGTGTCAAAACATCATTGAACATTCACAATATTCAAGCTTTGTACTGGTCTGGCTCAAATATTCTGCGACTATAAAATAATTCCTGCATAACCAAATAAAAGAGATTCATTCAAATTCATCAAAAGAAAACAGGTATTATGCCCCATCACAGATAAATGCTGCAGACATGGCATCTAGAGGATGCAAAGCACAAACACTTATCAGTTTTTGCAGGTGGGAGTGTCCCATAGGGTTGAAAATTGCACCTTCTGGTTAGACATACATGACACTGATTACACACATGCTCTAGAACTTACATCTGAAGTGAGAAAGCCTACTGTTACAATGTATTTATCTCTGAATGATTCCTACTATAATTTCTTCGAGCGGACCAAACCTGTTTCAAAGCTTTTTTCCATCGGCTGAACTTGGGTCAATGTGCAATGTTTCATTTTAAATGCTTCTTCTTCTTCATCCAACGCCTGCCCGTGGCCGATGGGCCATTTGGCGCCGTGCTTCCCAGTAGAGTCCAGCCCGCCCATGCAAGTCGTCGTCGGCCTGTTCCAGAGCATCACAGTAAGCCTCGCCTATAGAAGCTGTACCCTCGCCTATAAAACACAAGGGGCAGAGGGGAGTATCGGCAAGGCCAATCCTGTGGAGATGCATTTTAAATGCTAATGCAGCAGCAAATGGTCAAAAAATTCTTTGCCCAAGAGAAACATCAGAAAAGAAGAGCTTGCAATTCTCCTTTTCGTAGGTAAAGAAACTTTTGGTAAAAATTGTCAACTCCTATTATCGAATTTCATCGTTTTTTTTTTTTTTTTTTTTTTTTTTGATCACATCAAAGTGGAGCCAAAAGTTTACTCCACAGATAATGGAGGTTACTTTAGACAACTAATCCTATTATTTGACAAACATGATATTTTTAAGGCTCATTGAAGAGACTCATCGAATTCATAATAGTGCAGGTGTCCAAAGGTTTTAACAATAAAAAATATCCTACAAAAAATATTGGATCTTAATATCAAGGAAAAATATTCAACCAGTAGAATACAACTATGTAATTTGTCAAAGATCCAAGTCAAAACATTCTATTTCTATATTCACACCTCCTTCTAAAGACAGGGTGGGAATGTCAGTGGTGTTTTCGATGACCAGTGAGGACCTAGCCAAGTCCTCTGCTCCTGAGAAATAGTAACAAAATCTGGATAACAATTTCCACATGTGTGGTCTACCGTGCTGTCCAATTTGAACTTGCCTCTTATGTTTCAATGTTTCTTCTTGCCTTGATAAGATTTATTTCACATTAAGGCTGATTTCATAGGACCCAATAACAAAATCCAAAACATAAAATGGAGCACCATCATTGCTCATTCTGATTCGAAAAAGGTCACGTGGCATTTTAACCCTCCAACTGTCACTTGATGGTGGGGTTAGTGTGAAAGAGTGGTATGAATGCTAAATGAATTTTTAAGAAACAATTTGAGAAAAGCTTTTCTTACGATACGATGAACTTAACATTGCTGGGTGCAAATGTAAGGCTTTTCTTAACAGTAGACCCCTCACTTACCTCTTGGAGGACTCTTCTAATTTGGTACCTGTTAGTCCATCTCTATTTTCACATAACCAAACTGAATTTCGTGTTGAAGACTTGGACTTGAATGAATTAAAAATCTTTACAAACAAGTGATGCATCTTCATCTTGTTAAACAAAAACTTAAAACTTGAATCCAAAAGGAATATATATCAAATTTAAAGCAGATGAGCTATGGAATATAAACTCCACTTTCAATACGAGACATTATATTAATTAGTTTAGATAATAAAGTGCAGATTGGGATTTAGCTAAAAATATCAAAATTTACAAGGGGTGTAATGGTGTTTCCAGCATTGCAGGATTGAAAACTCACAGTGGGGAATTCACATGATCGATCCGTTTGTGCCACTTGGAAACATCAAGTAAAATAGCTGAGATTATAAGAGAACTAATAAAAACCAGAAGTAGCAGAGAATTATTAAAGCTAAGGCTTGAACTCATATTTTAAATATTTTCTCTTAAATGTTTAATTTGTGTATTTTAATTTCACTTTTTGCATTAAGCTTTTTTATGATACCACACCGACCTGCACATCTTTAACCACTTTCCAGTTTTGCTCGAATACAGTTCAGGTATTTGAAATGAAGCCTTCCCTGTTTTGCCTGAGCGCCGCTCGAGCGACTGATTTTTTTACTTTATTGCAATGATTTGCTCGAATTTTTTTTCTTTAGTATACAATGTTTCTAAAAGATGGCTCTGCTAGCTCAGTAGAGGCCTAACTACAGACAATTATTACACAGCACCAGAACTGGCAGATATCCTTCTCAACAATCAAACAGATATGTATGGCACCCTCAAACTTACCAGAAAAGATGTTCCAAAATAATTGCAGTCAAAAAAACTAAAAAAAGGCGAAATCTGTGAATACCAGATAGGAAAGGTCTGCCTAATCAAATGGATGGATAAGAAACCTGTATCTCTATTATCTATAATACACAATCCTGTAATGATTGAAGTACCATCGCACAAGGGTGAGGCAAGGAAAAAACCAAAAGTAGTGATGGAATATAATAATACCATAGGAGGTGTAGACAGAATGGATCAACATCTTCCCAATTACCCAGTCACAAAGAAGAGAGGAAAGAAATATCATAAAAAAATATTCCACCTTTTGGATATATCGTTGTGGAATGCTTTTGTTTTATACCAGAAGCATAGAGGAAAGTACACACATCTGAGTTTTAGACTTGATATAATAGATCATCTTATCAAAAGACATATGACAGTAAATGATAAAAAATGGCGACTAGGAATTTTGCCCAATCCATAACGATTTACTGAAAGACACTTTTTAGAAGTGATTGCTCCCAGTGAAAAGAAGTTGAGACCAACGAGGCAGTGCTTTGTGTGTTGCTTGAAAAGAAATGATTCTAGAAATTGGATGAGCAAAGAAACAAGATATTTTTGTCCCGATTGTGATGTTGGACTATGCTTGTCTTTTTGTTTTAAAATTTACCATACAAACACTGAATTTAAAAAAAAATATTAGATGTAAGTACATTTGTACATTTTCTTTTCTGAATTCAATTCTTGTAAAGTGTTTTCTCCAGTTCTCTTATTTCACTGGGAAAAAGCCAACTTTAAGTAAAAATTTAATTGTTTTTGCTCTAAATAAAAATTAAAATTTCATAAAATCAATAATTGCAGTAGTTTTCACTTGTGATTTGAGTTCATATAATCGATTTAAACAGAAATTTGTTTCTGAAAAATATGCTTATTTTTTTACCCAATTTGTCAGAAAAAAGACGCTGTTAAGTGGTTAAACGGGGTTCTGTGACGGCTGTTCGGTATCGAGAGTCCCTAAATCCATTGTGAGGTACGCTGCAGCAGTTGGCCTTACTTTTGTTTTAATGGACGATAACACACGTCCCCATCGTTGATGACTACCTGGAGAGTGAATGGATTGTGCATATGGTGTGGCCAGCATATTCAGCCGACCTTAATACCATTGAAAATCTTTGGGATGCTCTTGGCTGTGCTGTATCTTCACATTTCCTACCTTCAGTCACTCTTATTGAGCAGGAAATTGCTCTACAAGAAGAATGGCTATTGCTTAATTCTGCAGTGGTTGACCACCAAATTGAAAGTATGGTTACAAGGTGTAAACTTTGTAAACAGATGAGGGGGATCACATACCCTATTAATGACATTTTCTTCATTTTATGCTGTTTATTTTTACTTTATACATAATTTTGTTTAAATCTCCAGTATGTCATTATCTGATAACTTACAAAAATTTAATATTGTTTTCATTTCTGTATATAATTATTGATTTTATTTTATGCATAAATATATATGCTTTCTTGCCAAATTTTGCGTCAATCAAACCAATATTTGTTGATTTTTCTCCATTTCAAATCTTTGTGCTTAACTTTTGAAAGTGAGTGTATAATTACTTTCTGCCAGTAGATAAATAACCTTGACTTTAAATCCTAAAATAAGTAGTTATACAACTGTAATAATTTATGCTGCAGTTATACACAAGCATAATATTAAACTTATTCACTGAGAGCATTCCAAAAGCTAATTCTTCAACTGCAAACAATAATCAAAGACAATTTAAGAAAGCACAAGATCAAAATTGAAGCCATGAACAGCTGAATTGAAGACCAAAGCACAAACTATTCCAATGAGCAAACTTACAAGAGCTTACCCTCCCTCCAAAGGAGAAATTTTATCAATAAACCAGTGAGGTTTTAGAAAAAGTAAATAATAATTAAAAATACAAATACTGAATTACTGAATTATTTATGGCTTGGGAATGATACTTAGATATACATAATAAATGAAAAGCAGAATTTTAAAATAAAATACAGTATAAATAAAAGTATCAACTGCAAGATTGAAATGTACAGCTTCATATTACTTTATATAGTGACTTGTAAACAAAATAGAAAATTTATTTTGATTAATCGATTATGTAACTTATTTTATAAAAGCAAGATGGCAATAACTTTCAACTTGAAAATATATACAAAAAAGGAACAAGAAATTTTGATTTTATTTTAATTTTACTGGTGCAAGGTTGGTTGGTCAGGTCTTATGGCGCCAGGTCCAAATAAGGACAAGCTGCGCCTTACTGGTGCAAGATCCTCAGATTGGATAAGCAATGCCAAAAGAACATTACGTTTGATAAAGATGAGTGCTTGAGTAAAGTACTGTTTAAGAACTAATTGAGAATGTTGAAATAAATGAATTAGAAGATTAAAGACACTTAAACACATTCATGAAAGCCAGAGAAATAAAACTGATAAATATTAGATAAAAAAAAAACAATTTCCAATATTTTCTGAGAACTACGACAGTTACATAAAATTAATGTCATTCAGAGCAGATTTTGATTGTTTTTTGTGCTTTCCTTTTATGCATTTTAAAACAGTCTGAGATGTAGAGGAGTAATCCATTTCCATATTTGTTTCAAAAGGAGATATCAATTGTTCTTTTATTACTTTTTTCTTGAGATTCTGGTTTTTCAAATTTTGTATCATCAGTCTTAAATTTATTGGTAATTAAAGTAGATTTCTTTGTGCTATCAGAAGTTCCTGGTACAGTGAAATTAGGTGACAAAGTTGAAACTGGAGTAGATATTGGTAAACTATTCTTATTTACTGGATTATTTTTGAATTTGTTTGTAAAAAAGAATAGAAAACACCAACTTCTGGTGCTCTGTTTTTTACTATTTGTCTTGCTTCCAGGAAAGTAATATTTTGTTTCATCTTGGTTGCAATTTCCATTTTCTTAAAGATAGGGCAAAATTTGGAAAATGCAACATGTGCACCAGAACAGTTATAACACTTGAAAATTTCTGAAATATAAGTATTAGTTTTATGGCCAGATCGTGCACATTTTCTTCACATAGGATCAGTATTCCAACATGCTTGTTGGGAGTGACCATATCTGATATTTAAAACATCTAAGAGGGTTAAGAATGTATGAATGAAGTTTACAGTTTATATAACCTGCTTTTATAGACTTTTCATTGAATAATTAGTCACTATGAATGATTAAAAGATATACAGCATAAACTCCTTGGTCATGTAGTTCTTCCAAGAATTTTGCTTCTGTAACATGCATGAAATCGGGATTAGAAAGGACATCACGAGACTCATTTAAAGTTTTGTGAAATGGTGTTTCCAATGGATATGAACCCAATTTTTTAAAATTACTGATTATTGAAACATGTTTTGTGTTAATTTGAACAAAATCTTCCAATAGTAATTTTTTAACATCTTTTATATCGCCAATATAGTTGATGTTAGAAGTTTTTGTATCAGAAAAGGCGATACTGCATGAAAATTATTTGGTGTGCTGATCAACATGTAATGAGTAGATATATTGGCTTCAATGACACGAGAATTAGAACCCATAGAAAATTTGTTAAGGTTCAGGTACCTTGGCACGAAGCCCTACAAGGGATAGTAGTCACCAGTTCTAGACATTTCCAGCCTTGGTGCTAACCATAATGCTAGTCGATAACCATAGGTTGACAGTCATCCCAGGAGGAAGAGACCACCCTTAACAGTGAGCCCAAGGATGTGACCTCTTAGGACGATCCCTAGCAGACTAACCACGACTGTAGCCTAGGTAAAACTAAGTACCATCTAACTTATACACTGAGGACTACAGTGTACTACCCGTCCAAAGGATTGTCCCGCACGGCCGACATGTGGGGATCTTGACTGTACATAAGAAGCAAAAAGCAAACAGAACGGCTACAGCTACTTATGGAGAGTTAAAAGTGAGAACATAGATTGGGATACCAGTCCTCACCTGAAGAAAGTGAGCCACGTGAGGGAAAAGGAACAAAAGAGCTCTTTGACAATTGCAACACTTACGCAATATTGTTGTGTTAATATATTTCATTAACTCTTCATAGTGTAAATTAAACATATTCGCCTGCCACAGGATTATATATATGCCTTGCTAAGCCAATGTTTTAACTGCCCCAGCCCTATATGCCTTACCACAAAGTACGTTTCTCCACAATACACTGTTATCAGTAAAGCTAGACCCATGACTTTGGAATGTAATAAAATGCCCTTGATATTGTTTAGATTTGTTTTGTACAAATAAATGATTAGAATGGAAAGTGTCTCTTCTTTTTTCATATACACTGCATAACTGTATTTGCCTGTGTGAAAACTCTGGCAAAGGGGAGCAAATCTTTTAAGTTTTCCTTGGCAGTTAAGGGGTTAATAAATATGTTCAACGTTAATAATGAGAAAATAATGACATTGGTGGCTTAAGGTAAAACCAATACCTCCTTCTATAAATCTGTTTTAAAGTATTCATAATAAGCATTGAAAATTATTGTTAGCCAAGATATATTCATCTTTCATTGATCACTCATTCTGCTTGTGCAAATTCCTCTTTAAGCCATTATATTCTTAGATATAAATATAGTAGCATTCCTAAAATCAATTAGGAATATGCTTTATACTAAATATTAGTCTATTTAATCCTTAAATTCAGTTTTCTGTAGATTTGCTTGGAAATAAATCTTATTTATTTAGTATTAAAAAGTATCAGTTTGCATTTTTCCCTCATGAGTACTTTTAAATTATGACTCAGCCACTTTTAATGAGCACAACAGAGCAGATTGTACTTCTATAAACAGAATTGTGTAAAGCTTGCCTGTATTTTGAAGAGGTAATGTACTGCTTTGGATACACCAATGTGATGGTGCTTTTGTACTGAGACAAAATACTCAAAATGAAATGAAACATGCTGCTTTGGTGTCTAATCTAGATGCTTGAACTCTTCCGTGTATTGGATATAATTCTGTCTATCCTGCAAGAAATAAATATAAAACACTTTTAGATCACTTAATTAGAGAATTCATTGATTCCAAACACCAAAGAATAAAAAATCAATAACCGAGTCACAACTGGGAGCTAAGCCAAGTCATTTATCGCATAAAATGAAAGAACTGTTGATAGGTCAGTCAAAAGAGGACAGTTACAAAAATTTACAGTTGCAAGAATTACCATTCAAATTTAGGCTGTTGGGAGAAGAGGTAGGTGACAAAGTTACCGATGTTTTTTTACCTCCAACCGAGTATGGCACAAAAGCAACTACTGTAGCTTCTAACATTAGTTCAATCTAAGAATTAACAAAGCAGATCATAGAATTATAACAGCAAGTAACTCAATTGTCATAATTTTTTGGCATAGATTATATTCACACTCGAGAAACAAGCGTTTATGCCTAAATAATTTTGTTATTATCATAGACGTTTTTTGGATAATGCAAGTAAATTTATACAACCTTTTGAATATTGAAGACTACATTCTTGGGAAAGATTTCATTTTTCAAATATCAGGAAAACTGAATCCCAAGACTAAAGACATAACCTGTGTTCATGAAACTTTAAATTCTAAAATATTCCATTTATTTGTATGACATAAAAAATTCACCAGCATTATTTCATTTTGGTGTCCATATAAATATTATTCCTAAACCAAATTCGCTTATTAAGGCGAACAAATTTGAATTTTTCACAGCTAATAATTCATGGAAAAATTTCTTGCCTATTATCAAAACATAAGGTGACCTTTTCTGCAGAATTTTGTAATGGCAAATGCTGTCAAGCACTGCTGTCATAGGTTCTCATTTTCTCAATCATTTCAAGTAAATTATTGAAGTTAAAAATTTATATATCTCAAAACAGCCTTAAATGAGAATATGTTGATATTTTAAAAGAATTTCCTGATAGATGAGACTAAGAACAGTCAGTAAAAAAATAAAACAATGCATTTCATCAAATGGAAACCACTGATTTTTGAACAGATGCTCGCATAACTTTAACTCATCTTAAACATTGAGCTCATGTCACAGCGCTTTTATTTCAGCTGATATCATTCTTTTAACTCATCTTTCCTCCGATGTGGATCATGCCTTAATTATCAACAAAAGTAATTTTGTGATGCCTCATTAAAATCACAAGAACAGGTTTCCAATTTTCTCCAAAAAATTAACACCTGCTCAAACCAAATACTATGCTTTGACCAGGAACTGCTCGTAGCTTATGCCATTAATAAACACTTTCGAAATATGGTTGAGGGACAAATACTGATATCAAACTTTTATCTTTCGTTTTTAACCAAAAGTTAGATAAATCTAGACCAAGTCAATTGTACCATCCAGACTTAATCTTGCAGTTCACTACAGGTATTATCTTTTAAGTATTGATAGTATTCCCGCTGATACTTTTTTTTTACATAGCTGCAGTGGTTATTCACAATGTCATTAATTACGAGAAATTTGCACAAGACCAACAGGTAGATAATGAATTGATTTTGATAATCTCAACTCCAAATCAATCTCTCAAATATAAAAAAGTTACTTTTGCCTTGATCATCTACAGAATTTCATTATAATTTTACTGGTACAATGTCTACTTATAAAATAACCTCTCTGACATCAAATGCTTCTTTCCAAACATAAACTTTTGCATCCTGGAGTATGTGTGACCACAAAGCTATATTGCATACATTTGTTTGGAAATCTATGCATAAAAATGTAGTAAAAGATGTAGATGGACAAGTACTTATATCACATGTCAAAGAGTAAAAATTTAAACATTTATTCAATGACTTCTTCTCATACAGAGTTGCTGATGCACGGCTCCATCATATCCATCTGGAAATCATGAGACCATTTCCTCCTCAAAAGGATATTAATACTGTCTTAAGCCATTGATCATTTTATTTGATGGGCCAAGACATATTCAATCACAGATTCTCAATGAAACAATTGCAACTACTATGCTACAGAAGAGTGGGTAACAAGATCTGGTGTTCCTAGTACACCAAATCTTGATCAAAGTACAATTACAAAGTACAGACCACAAAAGTTAATTTGAGTCATACTTCTTCAATACCAAGCTGCATGTCTAAGCTTTAACAAAATATGTACACATTACCATCCTAGTTCTAAAGGCATAATTACGAAGACACATCTTTCACTCAAAGCCACACTAATGGCAAATGCACACTTCCAGAGGGTTCATACAGATTTCCAAGAATCAAATTCCAGGAGTTTTCTAGAACTCAAATCAGATAACTTCCAGGAGGTATTGACATTTGTGTTAAATAATAATTTATTTTTAATATATATGAACATTTTTTAACTATATTTGTAAATAGAAATAAAAATGATTTTAAAAAACACTCAAAAATAAATCATTTGCATTTGTACATTTTAAATACTTTTCTTGGATTCAATAGATTTTTTATAATAGTTAAGAGTCAATAGAAATCAACAAAAAATTTGGTCACTCAACTATTGAGGATCAAAGACAACACTCAAAATTTTGCTTTCAAGTTACTTCTGCAACTTGATCTACTCTTTCTTTTGTTACTTAATCGGTGAATGTCATATTTTAAGTTTTAACTGCAATAAAAGACTGTTTTTAACTATACAAAAGATAAATATTTCTGTACATAAACATCAGAACAAAATTTTCTTAATAATAATTTTTGGAGTCTAAATTTAGCTTTAAAATGCACTTTATTTAAAATATATTTTTGCAATCAAAAACTCCTATGAAAAATGATAAAAAATATGAGACATTCTTTTACTTAATACTACTAATCACATGTACCCAAAGATACAAGTAAGAATTTCACTGCTTTATTGATAGATGAGGATAAATTTAAAATTATTAAGAAACAAGAAAATTTTGATATTTTGAGGAAATTCATAAAAAAATGAGCAACACTTTTGAAAACTAAATACTAGAAACAAATGCAAAGCACAGATCAAATGAATGAACTAATTAGAGAAAATTTCTTTATTAAATTCCTCGACAATAACTTTCACATTAGAAAAATATGCTTAGTTTTCAAAATTTGCTTCACATTATATTTAAAGCTTAAAATCCATTTATAAACAATATAAATTATTTACAACCAGAAGCATCAATTTTCATAACAATATTTAAATGGAAAATTTTAAGCAAAATTTACAAACTAAAAGATATTGTACTGAAATTTATATTGAGATTCAATGAATTGCACAGGTGCAAAGTCATACTTTAACATTGATAGTTTCCTTTCAATGAAAGAGGCATTTTACTTATCAGATTTTTTTATGTAATTTATTCTTTTTCGTTTTTACATTTTATGCTTACCCTAGTGTTGCTATACTAAAATATTATATCACTATTCATATAAAATTATATAATTTCTCATCTAATACTGAATTATGTCATTTAAAGTAAAATTTTAGTTCTTTTTTCTGAATTATTAATTATTACAAATTATTAATATCATCAAGATACACACTAAGAAACAAGTAACAATATGAAAATATTCATGCCTATTAAACATTTAACACTAAATCAAGAAAATAAACATATCACTGGTAATATTAGCTTGAAATAAGAAAATTTTACTATATCACATATAATTAAACTATAGAAATAAATAAAAGCAAAACAAAAAGCCAAGGCAGTAAAAAAGTTTTAAAAAAATTATCTTAATTTTAAATATTTTAACACTTTGATAAAAAAAAAAATAAAAGATGCATAAGTTATAAAAAGAAACTAATTAGGTAACTTACTTCTTTATCTAATAATGTTTCGATGCAAGATCCTGTAATCAAATTATATCGCCAAAACATGTCCTAGAAGAATTAACTTTACCGTTAAACAAGATTAAATGAATGACTAGAAATTAGTTAAAATAATTATTAAAGAAATTAGATATAAAATTTTAGAACATCACTTGATTTCTTGTCAATGTTCAATGAATATAGTTTAATGTATTCATAAAAAAATAAATAACATACTAGTTTGTTTGTTTTTCCACAGAATAATGATAATTCCCTAAAATGAGAAAAATATCATTAGCATATGAGGATAATAGGCAGTAAATATCTTTTCAAATGTAAACAATTTAAATATTAAGTCATTAACTTTTACTTAATTTGAATAAGAATTTCAGAATATGAAAAATAAAGAGAGGTGTAAATTTTTTTAGTATTCATTATTATTAGAGTTATTTCAAAGTAAAATCAGTATTTTAAAAGATTTTTAGTAATAATAAATGTAAAGAAACATAAAAACATTTCCTTTCCAAGATCATTGTCATTAAATAGTTTAAAATAGCATTAAAGAGCTTTACTGTAATGAAAAAATAATATTTTAAAGAAAAAAACCAAACTATATTTGAGTATTACTTTTAATTTTATTTTTTTTAAATTACCTTTTATTCATTTAATTAAATAAACAACTAACTCCTATATAAATAGCACCTTATTTGTGTGAAAAATGTCTCTTATTGTGTCTGCTAAATTAATTCAGTATATTTATATTATTTTTTGGTTAATATAACACACTATATCCTCTGCATTCTATAACATTTCATGTTATTTGTTTAACAGAACTTATAAATTTTAAAAATATATTAACATTTACATAAATAATTCTTAAAACTATATAGATATTACTTATAATAATCAAATCCATAGCAAAAATGGATACAGCACAACTCAGAATTTGGTATTAATATATATCATTATTAAAAGTTTAACGTTTTACATGATAGGTGAAAATCAAATTCTATTTTTGAATACAAATAACAAAAAAATTAAATAAACTAGGCTAAAAAATTCAAATTGAATACATTTATAATACATACACAATTTTGCCAGTATTTTAACATGACTCAGAAGATAAACAGTTATTCAAAATTAAAGCTCCTACTACGAAAAATTTAAAATTTCCTTTAAGAGAAAAAGTCCCTCTAAAATTATATTGAATTTTTATTTTTAAACATTTAAACATTTGAATTATTTTCATTTAAAAACATTTTTAAGTAACTATCAAATTTACAATAATATGCTATAAAAATAAATTAGTAAAATCTTTAAATAAGTCCAAATTGTACATATATTCACTAAGTGAAATATTTGAAATACCAAAATACTTTAAATATTTATACACAACACTTAACATAATATTTATATGTATTTTTTCATATATATTTCTCTAAATATTATATTAAAATGTTTATATATAACAATTAAAGTACGCAGAAAACTTTACTGCAGATAAAATTGTTATCCCAACATGCATGCACAACAGATTAAGAAAATTAAAGTAAATTCAAATTTATTGTGACAGGGTCATTAACTGAGTTAAAGATACTCAAATTACTTTTATATCCACACTTTTTTTATATACAAAGCATCAATGATTAAAAGCACTTAATCTAAATTAAGATTCCAAATTCTAATCTGATAATTCAACATTCAAAATTGTTCAGATAAGATCATCAATAATGTAGTAAACTGAAAAGCACTTATAGTAACCACTTAACTGCAGCTCTAAATATTTTTGACTTAATGAAACAGTTATGCACATAAGAGGAAAGAGAAAAAGTTGGTCAAAAATTCCTAGTTTGTGGCTTTTGAGAAAAAATCTCATTTTATAATTGATACACAATTTTTTAAATCTAAACAGGTAAAACTAACAAACAGGTAAATAAAGACTTTATATTTTGTTATGCAAATTGGAACTGCAATTTCTATGATATCCAATAATATGCCTGTCTCATAGTCAGGCAGCTCTGAATTTTGTGGCATCCTATGATGACTAAAGCCTATGTTGTTTCCTACATTATACTTAAGCAAGATATTATGACTTGCATGGGTATCCAAATACTTATAGGTAGAGAGCGTATAATGAAGAATATTTGACTGCAAAATAATGGAAATAAAGTTTCTGAACAAACAGGAACCATTGTCAGACACCTTCAATATTACATCCCATGAAAAACATCCCATGAAAAGTCATAGCACAATGTCTAGAAAACCTGGAACCAGGGGGTACGTGTACCTTCCTGGGGCTTGAGCACAGCCACCAGGCGCGTCGGCAAGTGGTGGATAGCCGAATGTCCTGTAGGAATGACAGGATAGCCTTGAATATAGAATCAGAGGCCGCGAACCAGCTCCCGTATACCCTGGTGTTATGCGATCCGTGCCTAGGGCTAATTGGCACCGCGGTATTGGTGTCTTAACGGAGCCTCTAGTTGCTTGGCGAACTTCTAGAGTAATTTGCCTTGCCCAGTAACTCAGGCAATGCTGGGTGGACTTATATTACCTGAGCTTTTTAATTGTTATCTTGTGGCTGAAAAGACACAAGAAGTAACAAACCTTTCTGCATTTGCAGGTGAAGCCTCTAAAGTAGACCTTGTTGAAAAAGACAAGGGAACTCAGAGGCAATCTTGTAAAGGGGCAGCAATGAATCCTTCACTTGAGGTAGAAATGACCTCTAAACCATCTTCTTCTGGTGAAAGTCAAGAAGCTATTCCTAGCATGACTGACTTTCTGACCAGATGGGACTATTTCAGCAAGACCTTATCTGCTGGAAATGTCATATGCAAGAGGAAACGGCAGAGCATGTCATTTACGAATGTGAGGCTCTTGCCCTCCCTAAATTAACTTCTTTAGGCTTCATCCATACTAGAGAGTTACATCTAGACTCCATTAAAAGGTTATCGGACTTTATTAGTAAAGTGGGTGACCCGAGCAACTGGAACTAGGAAACATTGGGTTTGGAGTTAATGGTACAAAATGCTGATAAAAGCAGAGGTGCCCAATGACATACAAACTCAATTTTAAGAAGAAGAAGAAGATGTCGAGAAAATAGAAATCTGTTTTGAGCTATTTTTACACATGAAGTTCATAAATATTAGCCAAAATATATTTGTTTATAAAATATCTTATTTCCCTGTATGACAATTGTGTGGACATGAGGGTACCAAAAAGTGATAAAGCAAATTTTTATCAATTTTATTAGCAAGCTTTATCCCAGTATGACTTCAGTTTCCAAAGAAACTGTTATTTTTACAGAAGGATCTCTCATGCTTCCAAAAGAGACTTTGAATAATAGTTGTCCTATAAATCCTTTAATATATGCAAAGAAAGATTCCAGCTTTCTATTTATTTTTAGAGGTTTTATATTATCTTGAAAATAGATTTTTTTTCCAACTTTATGGTATTAATCCTCTTAATGAACTTTCATTTATGAGTCATCTTCCTTTCCACTCAGGTAAGGCATTTTTTTTTCTTTATAAGTGAAACCTATGTATAATCATTTCTAATTAAGAATCTTGACAAACTGTTCCATACAGTCTAGCTTGATATGAATTGGAAAAGAACTTTCTCCTCTCAAATTATTGAATCATTGACATGAATCATGTCACTGTTCAAGTTTTCTTTTATACACAAAATCTCAGACACAAGGGTATTTGGTTAGGTAAATTGTTTGTATAAAACTATTTTAGAAGGAGGTGAGGTGTTAGATAACAATATACCAAATTACATACATTTCCCAAATTATTAGAAGCCAATATAAAAAATCTTTACCCTGAGAAAATTGACAAAAACAGGATTCAATTTTCCATAGTACATTTCTTTTGATAAAAGAAAGAGGGCAGAAATTAATTCACTTTGCTGAATTACTCCTGTGAAAATCTTTAATTTAATTATTTTTATTTCTTGTCTAACTAATAAATATTTAAATAAGTAAGAGAGATATTCTCAATTATATGTTAGATTTTATTTTTATTTCTTATTGACAAATCCAGGAAATAGAGACCACTAACATGAAAAATAAGTAAAATATTTTTTGTACAAAACCATTTTTTAAAAGCCAAAAAAGTTATGTACCAAGTTTCAAGTCTCAAAGTCCAAGATAAAAGATCTTCAACCTTTAAAAATGCACAAAAATTAGATTTAAAATCCTTATAGCTGATTGGATCTAAATATGAAATCAGTTTCCTCGAAGTCCTAAATGTAACTAAAATCCCATAAATCAAAAGTTTTTCTTGGTGGCCTGCTTTATTGCAGATATAATTATAATTTAATTAGATTATCAACAAAATATTCAAAGAATCTAAAAGGCCAAATATTTTACATTCATAAAGTTCATGTTTAAAAAAAAATCTTTTAAAATATCAAATTTCAAACAAGCACACTTAGTATTCGTTCTTAAAAAGAAAAAGTGTACTTACTCTATTATCAGGTTCCACACATTTTTCAATAAGTATTTAGATTTCCCATAAAATAAGCATTACAGTGTGAAATGTTGTTTTCCAATTTTAACTTCTTGTGAAATCTATGCTCATTCCCACTTAAATCTAAATAAAAACAATAAAATGTGCACAATATTTTAATTTTTAAACATACATATTTGTTCCAGCTTAATCATTACAAAAACAAATATTTAACTTGTTTTAATAATTTATAAAAAGAACCTTGCTTGGATATGCTCACCAAAAAAATTTTTCAAAATAATTAACAATGTGGCATTTTGAAATACATAAAGGCATTTATGTTTCCTACACAAGAATCATTCTAAAATTTAATAGTAATGTGTTTAAGTTTAAATAATAAAAAGTTTTTTGCAAAGTACTCACAAAGTATAGATACTTTTTTCAAAGTAAAATTTAAAAATTAAATTTAAACAAAAATACTTAGAGAGTGAAAGTTTTATCTTACTGTCAGAAATACAAGGAAGAATAAAAGCAAGTTAGTAGAATATATGTCATATTAAGGAAAGTCAGCACAATAAGCCACATAAGGAATTTTCAAATTTTATATGAAAGTTGGGTTAATAATTAAGCTTCTTTAAATTAAATATGAAATTTAATTCTGATGGCCTTTAAAAATTTCCATTTGAAATAAACTACAACACTACAGTTATTTTAAATGCATAAAGATAATAAAAACAAACAATATATATCAGGGTTCATACAAATTTCCAAACATCAAATTTCAAGAGTCAAAAAAAATTTCAAATAATTAAAAATTTTAAAAATTTCAAATAAAAATTAAGAGTTGACATTTCTATTAAATAATTTTTTTGTATTTTACACTCTGCTCAAATACATACATGTTTTTTCTTTCACAAAGGGTTTGACATCTGATTTGCCCATATTTGAAATGCAGAAGTTTTTATTGCAAACCAGATGGACAGTGGATATGCATTTCTTCTGAACCATGGAAAAGTCAATCTTTATAGGGCTTTTTCTGAGTCCACTGGTCATTGAAAAGACATTTTCCATTTGGCATATTGAATAATTTCGCCTAAGAGTAGAGAGCTGTACAGTGGGTAAAATGCACTGAGCTTGCGTTACAATGCGCGAAAATGGCTTGAAAGTTCGGATTATATTTGCATGACGTGATTTTTATGACGTAAAGTGATTATATGACATGCGCAAAATTCTTGTGTATAACCCTTGAGGCATTTAAAGAATAATTTTATCGATTTACAATTTAAGAATTTGTTATGTTAATGTTTTTGTATTTGAACTTCAAATTTTTTTTGAAGTTAAATTATTTCAAATTTTTGGCAGATATATTGCTTATAATTTTTCAAAGGCATATTGCTTGGAATTTTTTTAAGTTATTGTATTATTGTCAAATTTTTGTTTGGTCAGCCATTAAAAGATTTGTGCGAAGTTCTAATCATGTGGCTGGTCAGTTTGATTCATACATTGCAGAATATGTATGGCAGAGAAACCATAAAGAAAATACAGTAGAAAATTTCTTCAAAGTGATTAAAACCATTTATTCTAAGGCTGGGTGCAATGATTGTGAAAACAGTGAAGATTAGGTGAGTTATTTTGTTTTTTATTAAAATTTCATTCATAGTGGTAATAAAGTCTAGTTTTTATAAAAATGTATGTTTACATAAGTAAATACATCTTTAAATAAGCTTTATTGCTTATTTCACATTAATGTTAGATTGTTCCATACTGTAATTTTTTTAAGGTGGGTGTCACTGCCTGGTTAATTAAAATTCCAGTTTTAATAAAAAAATGCAATTTGTTAACATTAGAAATTTAGCTTAGTTACCAGGTTGTCACTGTAGTAGGTAGAACTACAATGAAGTTTTTTCAAGGCAAGCAGTATATTAAAATTTTAGTTTTAATAAAAATGCAATTTGTTAACCTTACAAATTTAGCTTTATTGTGAGGATGTCACTGTGATAGGTAGCTCTACACTGAAGTTTTTATAAGGTGGGTATCACGGCCTAGTATATTAAAAATAGAGTTTTAATAAAAAATTTGTTTCAAATTATTAGAACGTTAATACTTCTATAGTACGTAATTATAATGAAATATTCAAAATTTTTTATTTGGAATCCTCATTTAGAGGTTGGTGAGGTAGCTGTACAGCGTTTGGTACAAAAATTAGAAACCAAGCCAAACCTGTGCAGTTCCATCATCTTTTATAAATAATTTATTTTAACCTTTATTTCAAAGATAAACAAAACACATCCTGATCCAGTAAAATTATGCACAATTTTCACCAAGTATGAAAAGTATATTTTAACTAGAAATTTTATATTCAGATATTAATATTCAAAGAATTATGTAAAATATAATGAAAGCAGAAAAAAAAGATAAAAGGAATCAAATAAAATCAGCTGCCTGATTACACCACAGGACAATTTTACTGGTTATTACTTTACTTCACAGACATAATTTTAAATACTACATCTAGTCCCAATTGAATTAGATCACCATGAAGCTATTGTGTGAACTGGATATATGCTTATTATAGTCAACAGTTAACAATACAATAACAAAATATTGATCGTGCCACCATCTAATAGTAACATTAAAAGCCGATACTTAATTTTGTTTTAGGACAATTTCATTGAAAATTTTAAAATATTAAAACAAAAAACTCAAAAAATTGTAATATTTCCTAAGAAAAAATAAATGCATCAAGATTTAAGTAAGAATTCCAGGAGTGATTCATGATTTTCAATTAGTCAAGGGTCCTTAATAAAATTTTTGAATTCCAAGAATTGTACGAACCTTGTTTATATTTATTATGATTGGTTAGTTGGGTTTTCTGGCACAAGGTCCTAAAAAGGACATGCTGCACCAAATCAAAGTTTTATGAAACTAAAATATATTTCTTTTAAAACAATTAATTTTGGAAAACCCAATCAACATTAAAATCAAAATAAAACAAAAATCTTTAGATAGGTGAAAAGGTTTCTGTGTGGAGGTTCTCCCACCAAATCAAGCATGGTTAAAATGTCGCAATTAAAAAATGTATAATGATAAAAAATGTATAAAAGCTAAAATCTGGACATGAAATTAAAATATAGTAAACAGTACATGCTTCATCATACATTTCACAAAGATTTAATTCACTTATAAACAAATGTCTGTGTGTGAAACGTGTGGGTCCAATACAAAGGCGAGTCAGACAAACAAACACATAAAACTGTTAATGAAGTGATGAAAACTTGGCATGCAATTTTTAATGAGCTATCTGCATGTTCCATGGTTCCTGCCAAAGATCTTGAATAGATCTTCTCTTCTTACACCTCTTCTCACATCCATTAAAGGAATGGATGGAAGAGATAGGCCAGATGCAGATTTAACAGCTGCATCAGCCCTCTCATTGCCATCGAGACCTACGTGACTTGGGATCCAACATATTTATTATAAAATCTTATATTAAACAAAATATTTTATTGTGCCTTGACATAACTGATGTTAAAAAATTATTTATAATGTCAAAAAATTATCAAAGGTTTACAATAAAGGTTAAATAAAAAATTGCAATGACATAAATATAAATGTTATTATATTTAAAATAGCAAATTATAATTTTATTATTTTCAAAAATGGAATTCATTCCAATTATTTCTCATTCATTTTGTACACTTAAAACTGGTACTGTTGCAAAAAATATCCCATTTAAAAATGCATGATTTTTAGATTAAAATTTTAACTGTACTCATGTGTGTATAAATGATTAACATAATCAACAATTAACTAATAATCATAAATAAAAAAAGTCAAAGAAAATTATATTTTTAAAAATAATAGTCATTTACTGTTCACATTCATTTAAAAAAACTTTCTGAAAATATTAAATAAAATTTTGCCTGAATATAAAATAAGAGATTTTTTATTTAAAAATGGCTTTCTTATTTAGAAAACAAACTAATTAGAATTTTTAATAGTTTTTAAATGTACAATTGAAATCACAGAGAAATATTGCATGTTTACTACTTTCTCAAATTATTTTCAAATGATAACTGCAAAAAAATCCATAAATAAATCTTTTCTTCAAACTAATGCTAAATGTTATTGCATATGCTTCCATATATATATACATAACATTACACAGACATTTTCTAGTGAAGTTTGTTGCTGGAAGATATCTTCAGTATATTAAGATTTTTTTAAATTTATTAAGATACTGGATTATTTAGCTAAAAGTTATGGAGCTTTCTATTATAAAGTTTATTTGTATTTCTAAATGATGATTGTAAAAGAAAACTTTAGAGATAATATTCTAATGCTACATATTTGGTTTAGATAATGGCATCAGAATGCAGAAGAGCATTCTACATGATACATTTGATTATATAACAATATGGTTAAGATTCACATGACACATCCCCCTTTAAATACAGTAACCAGATAGATAATAACATTCATAACTTTATATTGAATGTTTTTTTAGCCAATGTGAATGTCCCCAATTTTTCACTAAACATTTTATCATATTCTATTATTAATTTGTATGAAAATGTTTTTTCTATCTTATGTAAAACTTTTGCAAGTTTGTTTTCTGTTTAAATCATCTTTAATAAAAGCTACTTCCATTTTTATAGGAACCAAAAACTTAGCACCTTTATCACAGTAAAATTTTTATGAATCTTGACATTTCATGAGACTTTTTTTAGTTATATTTTTCAATTTTATATTTAGGTAAAGGAAAGAATCTTTCCAGGGTATGATTACACTTATTTTTCGCCCAAACATCAACTCAGATGGCAATGCAATATAATTAAATATAGGCATCTTTTAATATTTCAAAAAGGCTAAGCTGTTAATCTTTATTTCCTAAATCAGCATTTTTAGCACTCATTTTACAGTTTGTAGATGCATTTCCATCACACAGACTGAGGAGATCAGGGACTTGATGTTCTGTTCTCAAAATTTCAAGATTTTATGTATTTATGACACATTATACTATTAAACTGAGGTCCATTATCTAAATAGAGAATTTTGAATGTTCCAAAACATTAAAAATGTGTAGTGAGTTATTTTTATTGTTGCAAAATTTGTAGAAGCACCTCGTATCAATGATTTACTTTTACGATAATGAGTCTGTACATTTGAACATATTTTTCAGTAGTTTAATAATAGCCAAATGTATCCAAATAAAATTGTAATTTCAATATATTTATTAAAATAATCAACTATAATGAAATACTCTTAACCTTAGAAATGAAACAGATTAGTTCCTAAAACCTCTCATGGATCATACAGAATTCTTTAGGCATTAATAGTTCTTTAGAGTTGCTTTCTAAAAACTCAAACAGGTTATACAATTTTGTATCAGGTTTTCAACATTCTTTCATATTCCTGGCCAAAACAGAATTTCTCTTACTTTATCTTTCAATTCTTCCATACCTAGGTGATTACAATAGATTCTATTCAAGCATCTTTTCACAAATTTTTAGGAACTACACCTGATATTTTTAAAATCGATCCATTTGAAATACTTAATTTTTTGAAACTAAAATATGGCTAAGCCAAACCTGGAAAAAGTTTTTGGCTTAGACTCAGTATGCATAACATGGTGGATTTAATCATAAACTTAGTTGTCAAAGTAATTTTGATAATAGATAATAATGCCAGTGCTCACTCTATTCTCAGCACATGGTTCATATTGTACATGCTGGTATACTATATCCATTTGTATAGAGCACCCATTGAAAAATAAATAAAATCTTCTAAATTTTGATAGAATTGCATTTTCCATTTATTATAGAATCACTTTTAGTATTAGTAATAAGAATGATCTTTTTCACTGACTTTTTAGTCCGGGACGAGCCATCAACCAGCCATCTTCTTTTCATTTTTACTCTTGGTCTGTTACACATTGGTTTTCAATAAGAGAATTTTACCACAAAACTATCAGTTTGTCTCTCGAAGTGGCTGAGCCAAGATAAATGTTATGCCTTAATAAATTTCACAGTGCCTTTTAATGATTGTTTCTATTTCCCTTTTAGTTCTTTTCTCCATAAGTTTCTATTCACCTGAATAGGTCCATTTATTTTTCTCAATGTTTTACATTTAAATATTCTTAAGTTATTAATATTGTTGAGAGTCAGGGTTCAAATCTCACAACCATTATCACCAGACTGGATAATTGTTTGGTAGATCTTTAATTTTATTACTTTAGAGATTAGTTTATTTTTAAAAAATTCAATACAAAAAAACATTTATTCCACCCCTTTTACAATTCAGCAATTAATCCCTCCTAAAGTTGAATTTGAAATGTTAATGATTGACCTTAAATCTGTAAAATTATAAACAGTTTCAAATCTATAATCATCAATACTCAGAATCTCTGTAGTCACTGGCAAATTTAGTCTTCTTTATATATTTTGTTTTATTTTCATTAAGTAAGAATGATATTGCTAACGGATTCTATAAATTTTCTTGCCGTTACAAATAATACATACCTGCTTCTGCTCAAATTCACAATGTCATCAGCAAGTATACAAATTTGAAAATACTTTATATATTTTGTATGTAAAATATATAATACTTTAAATATTTTGCTTGTTTTGCTAGAAACTGAACCTCTAAGATCCAACTTTTGGATGTCATGTTTAAGAACCAAATCAAACAATAAAGGGTTTAATCAAAACACCACCTTGTCAAATACCTGAACTTATTCAGAAAACCCTGAGAAGTCATTTTGAATCAAAATGATGGCTTGAGCATATTTCTAAGTGATTTCAATTAGTTTAACTAATTTTGTAGCTATCTTTAGGTCAACTAAAATTCCAATCACACACACACGTTGACTATATCCACCACATCTAATAACTGTTTGAAATCTACAAATAAAACAAACAGATCAATATATTTATTGAGCTTCTCAAAGATATTTTTCACTATATGTATTTGGTTGATAGCAGAGCAATTTGACCCAAAACCACAACAGTAATTATCCATAATTTGTTCTGATAGTGGCATTAGTTTCCTACAGATTAAGTAAGTAAAAATTTTATTGGTGACAATAATGTAATACCTCCTTATTTACTACAGTCCATTTTTTCACCCTTTATATATATCTGGACAATAATTCCTAAGTGCCATTCTGCTGGCATTTCCTCCTAATCTCACTTTGTAAATTTTAAGCCAGTTTTTTTCCAGCATGTTTTATAAATTCAAGTCTTAATCTCTTCCTTTCTTGGAACTTTAATATTTTTAACTTTTTTAAAAATTAGTTTTACCACTTCAAAAGATGGGGCTGGAATTTCTTCCTGATTGGCGTTAAAATTATTAATCTATATTGTTTTATTGCCCAACTTGCGTAAAGTCTGAAAACAATCCTTCCTTCTCTCTCAACATTTGATAATCCTGACAATTTTCCCCATCAGTTCTTTACAGTTACTTTAATTAAATTTTTCAATCTTATAATTTAGAACTGCTTTTTTCCTTTTTCTACACCTTTTATTTACAATACTTCATTTATATTCGTAATTCACCTGATTTGTTTTGCTGTAATTTTCAAGCATTTTTTCTCTAGTAATATTTTTCACATCTTTAGCCTTTTTACACTCATCAAACCATTCTTTAGTAAGTCTTCAATCCCTTTTGAATACTGATTCAGCAGTATCCAAAATGTTTCTTTCAGAAAATTTCATTCCATCTCAATACATACATTTAGGTTTAAGTTTGATATCCTTTCTTCAATTTTAGACTTGTATTCCTGTTCTGTGTGACTGTCATTTAATTTTTTTATCAAAACTAATAAGAATGCATGTAAAATAAAAAATGACAGAATTTGGCAGAATGAAATTCAGAAATGAATCCAGATATTTTACTATAGTTGAACCAGAATGCAAAACATTGAAGCCCAAATGAGAAGAGTTCCATAGCAGAATGTTACATTAATTACATAGCAATATAAACATTTTTACATGGAGTTCAATCCAGCAGTCATTATGTTTTAAATTAATTACAAGTACTATAATCAAAATTTTGAAATAAAAGCTTTTTTTTTTTTTGCCAGAGACCAACATTTTGTCAGACAATCAGATCGACATTCTGATAAAAGCTAGAACATAATCTGTGCTGCTATTCTCAATTCAAATAAAAATATGCCAGTCAATAGAACATGGATTGTAGCTTATATAAATTATAACATGATACATGTCATAATTTTGACAAATACTAATTCATGTAGAAAAAAAAATTAGGTTTTCTTTTGTCAAGAGTTTTTTGGAGCAATTTTGAATTTAAATTTAAGCAAATTTTTATGCCTCATTAACAAAAATATACTTATGAATCTATCATTATTAGAAGTCTGTTTAATGTATTTCAGACTGTCTTACATAACTCAACATAATCCTTAAAGCAGTTTTTAGTTTCTCAAAATTTTACTAATAATTTTCTCATTACGTAATTTAAAAATATAATAAATTTTAGTGAAATAACATTTATTTATAATTAATAACTTCTCAATATCAGCTTGAATTCGTCAATATATATTTATATTAAAAATCATAATATATTTATACCTTATATTTAATTTTTAAAATCATAACTTCTTTTAAAAATGCAAAAAATTTTTCATAAAGTATATGAACTAGGTTTCCGCATTATGGCATTTTAAATTATTATAAGCCTAGCCCTACTATAAGACCCCTTAGCTATTGATGAAAATAGCAATAGATTTCACAAAATATTGTTGAAAATATATTTTGATCGTATAAATGTAGAATATTAAAAAAATTTGTAAAGATAAAAAGCAGCAATGTAAAACAAAATTGATTAATATGAAAATTAATCCATTTAAGGTAGATATGCATTTTTAAACTCGTCACAAAATATGAAAACAATTATCTTCGTACTTTAATCAATCAAGAATTTTTTAATTACGTAAACTAAATAATTGTAATTAATTAATAAAACTGATCCTAACATTTTTAAGTCATTCTAGACAAAAGATATAACCAAAATTATATTAGAAGTTTATATACAGACATAAAATAAATCCCTCAAAGACCTAAAACTATTGATACAAAATAATACTTTTAAGAGTATGAAAATGAAATTTATTTAAATCAAACCCAGCATTTAACCTTTAAGTTTGTTAATGATAGTAAAAACATTTAAATACAATTTCTTATATTTGAAACAAACTTGATGTCCTTGTAGAAGTTTTTATAGAAGTATGCCCTTATAGCAGTAAAATAACAAAAATGTACATAAAATTTCGTATTGTATTGTATTGTATTTACATTTTAGTATTTATTATATTCAATCACAGAATTTTAAGATTAACTACAGTAAATAGTTTTTTATATATGTTTTTCATATAAAATTGAAACGAAGTATAGTTAATTTATTGCATTATTTAACCAAATTCTTCTTTCAAATTCTTTAAGTATACATTCACTTTATACTTAAAGTAACAGCGTCCAGTGAAAAACAAAACATTGATTTATTTCAGTTGCTATTGAATTAAATAAATGATAATTATTAAAACAGTTTGCTCTTCTGAAACTTGAACCATACCAATAGAAACTAGCAAAATATATTTTTAGTTGTGTATGAAGCAATATTTTAAAACTTTTAGACAAATGCATAAGTAATTTTTTTATAACCATAAGAAAAATTTACAGAACAATTAAGATTCACAGAAAAGTAATTATTTATTGAAGGGTAAATATCAGAACAAACAAAACTGGGGCAAGCAAGTTAATACACTAAAATTTAAACACTTTAGTACCTTAACTTGCTAAATATATTTTACAGAAATGTTACGTGTAAAATAGAATGTTTTTATTATCGTGTAAAATAGAATGTTTTCTGTACAAAAGTAACACACTTTACTATTCTGATTTCGACTGATATAAAAAGAGGCGTCAACTTAGTGATTTAAAAACCATATCATTTTCCGTCAATAAAGAGCGCCCATGTCAAAGTGAGATATAGAAACATTTATTACGACTTACAATTGCTACTGTTGTGTTTTGTATTCTCGCTGGCGGGAAAATATTCAAGAGATGGCCTGACGAAGTTCAAGAAAGAATATATCAATTAAGATTCAAGTATTGTAGCATTAATTACAACACTTCACTATATATTTATATATATATAGTTAACACAATTAGGGGCAACCTGAGTGGGATTTCGAGCTTATTTACGAATTTAACAAGTATATTCTAAGGACCGCAACGAACTTCAGAACGATCATGATCGTGAAGAAAACGTCAATAATAGAATATAGCAGTTATTCTATAACAGTTATCATCTTCTAAAATAACTAGTTATTTTGAAATGGGTGTTATTTCATAGAGCTATGTAACAGACACTCGATAGCAAACAGTGTACTGTTTATTTCTGTAATTAGCCCCTAGTTGGAAGAAAAATCAGAGGTTGTTTGAATTTTGTTAACGTCAAACTACCCTATGTATGATATAATTTTTTGCATGTCATACTCATCCAAACGCAGAATCGTATCGTTTATCGCCTTTTTATGCGGGAACGAAGTGTTGTCAAAAAATTGTTCGTTAATCAAAGAACCGACTTCGTGCTTGACGGCCACCCGCTTTTATATGAAAAACACCCGAAATATTTGGGATTTACACTTGACCCTGGACTTACCAGCAACAATCACATTGACCATCTAGTGAAAAAAGCAAGAAAGAGACTAAACGTCTTAAAATACATTTCCGGTAGGGACTGGGGGGCGGATGCGTCTACCCTCAGAACGACTTACACATCCCTCATTAGACCTTTATTGGAATATGGGTATCAGATCTTGCGAACAGCATCCATTTTAAAGAATACCATTTTAAAGATACCATTCTGATACCATTTTAAAGAAATTAGAAAGGATCCAGCTTAGTGCTGCTCGAATCATTACAGTGTTACGAATAGCTGCCCTAACGAGATTGTTCTTTATGAGGCTAATCTCCAAACTCTGAGTCTGAGATGGACTTCCAATATATCAAGATATTTTAGTAAACTATTTAGCTTTGGAGACCAACATCGAACTGCTTCATATTTAAACGCTTGGAAAAACAATCAAAGACTCAAAAGTGACAGCCCCTTTAGCAGAGCAGCCAAACAGAATCTCTTATTTCCTGAGGTTGAATCCTGACTTCTGGGGCCCCGCCTAAGTCCTCTAGAGGATCTTTCTAGAGTTTCTTTCATGAAGAACTACTGTCCTTCAGTAGTTAAAAAGATATGCATCCAGCACATCTAAAGCATATGGCTATGGAAACAATACATTGTTCCCCATTAGGGGCAGTTCGGATATTCACTGATGGAAGTAAACAAGACAATGGTAACACAGGCAGTGGAGTCGTGATTGTAACTCCCGACGGCGTTACTAAACTGAACAAGAGAAACCCAAACTTTTTCTGTCTTTAGATCGGAATTGGTAGCCATTGACGAGGCCCTAAAATTTATGATCTCGATTAGCAGCACTTGCGACATCTTGGTTCTTTGAGCCACTCGGGACCCTCCCACCAACGGGAGTCCAAAAGCTGACGAATAGAGCTCGTTCCAGAATCCACCACAGTGATACCATTGAATCACTCCGAAATACTGTTTTTAATTTACTTAAATTCAGGGCCGTTTTGATCGAATGAGCTAATCTTACTCCAATGGTGCAGGATAATAACTCTAATCTTGGGATGGTGATGGGTTTTAAAGGAGCTACTCGTGATTTAGATCTTAAAAGACAAATTTTTACTCCATTTGAAGTGATAGTTCTAAGGAAAACACAAGCGGCATAAACTACTTTGATAGCATCCATGAATACATGCACTTGTGTCGAAACATTAATTTCTGTATAGCGGACTATTTCAACATTATTTAGTAAATGTAAATCATTAATCCATCTTTTAAAACTATTTTGATTTTTAGTGGGTAAAGGAGAGTCCCATGACAGTTTTAATTACCATATGTCTTGCAATTTAATTTTTATAGACAAAATGGCCGCTGACAATAAACCAATGGGATCAAAACTCTTCTGAATCGTAGCTAAAATTACTCTCTTAGTTATTTTCCCACCTACTTCTAAAACAAGAGGATCAACCTTGATATCACAGTTACATTTCAAAGTATCACAGTCCAAATTCCATAAAATTCCCAAAACATTGGTGGTGCCAGAACTTTTCGTAATGAATTTACATTTGACTTTGCTCTCCTACCCTCGCAAGTTGAAACATCCACGTGAAAGTACTTCTATAGCTGTTAAAATAAAATGCTCTTGTTCTTTGATGTTGAAAACACCAGAAAGGCAATTGTCTACGTAAAATGATTTTCTTAATTTTTCAATTATTTCGTTGTTTATTACAAAAGTGTTGTTAAGCAAATGGGAGATGGATGCTGCTAAAAGAAAAGGACTGGAAGTAACCCCAAAAACTACTCTACAATCTCTATAAATGACCATTTCATCATCGCACGGATAAAAAAAGCGTAAAAAGTCTCTGTAACTTGGAGCAATAGACAACTGCAGAAAAGCCTTCTCGATATCTGCAGACAGGCCAATGGGATATGAACGAAATCGGTCAATCAGATCTGGGATTAATTCAATGAGATTCGGCCCTTTATATAAAAATTCATTCAAAGACGGCTTGCCACTAGAGGCATCAAAGACTGGTCTTAATTTTGTAGTAGTGCTTTCGGTTTTGACTATAGACCTATGGGGTATATTATTATAAATAGTGACACTGCCTGTCGCTTATAATTTCCTTTTAGGGTACCCTTTCAATTATATCAAGACGCTTCCATTCCTTAAACCCCATTTCGTAATCATTAATTATTTTTTATCTTTTGATCGTTTACACATTTTTTGGTGTTCATTCCAAGTTAGTTCCTTGTTATCGGGCAAACTTGAAGTATCTGTTTTAAAAAGCAAACCTAACTGGTATCTCCCAGAAGGGAGTATTTCCAAGCCCTCATGAAAATCTTTTAATAACTCAGAATGTACAATATTTATATTTCTGTTTTCAGAAGGATCTAATATACCAAGATTTTCTAGATTCCAAAATTCACTAACAGATAAATTATTAGCATGCAAAGATAAAGCACATAAAACAGAGTCATTATTTACATCATAATTATCACATAATTTCTGCTTTCCAACAGCAGTATACTCCAGCCAGGTTCCAATAGCAACTAGAGTTGATTCTAACTCCACAGAATGACCAGTTAACAACATTCTTGCCACATCGGATCCAATCAAAAGATTTACAACATAATTAGGGATTTCGAAATCACTCAATATAATCCCCTTTTCTTTCAGTTCACGAATAGTTATCATATCAGTTAGTTTAGGAACAAAACCACAAATTTTGTTTTTAGATAAAACCTCAATTTCACAAGAAAAATCATTTTTCAAACTAGCAATTTTCACATCGTATACTTCATGAGAACAGGGTTTCTTTCTTGACCACCAAAAAGTCCATGTGGTACCTTTTGGTTTTTAACATTAATTGTTTAACTATTCCTGAACTGAGGTAAGAACGTTGGGATCCTGTGTCCAAGACTGCTCTTACTAAACACTGTTTCTTTTGATTCATAACTTTAACAACAAGAGTCATTAAATAAACATTTTCTACTCTAGAATTACTTGACAATACATTTATAGATACACTTTCGTTTTTACTGGCACGACTGTTCCCTTTATCTGAATAACACATAAGAGTACAGTGATTTTTATTACAATGGAAACATTTCACCTTAGCCCTGCAATTTTTAGAGGTATGCCCTGTTCTCAAACAGGAGTAACAAGCCTCTTTCCGACTAAGATTTTTTCTCTTTTCATCTAAATGCATTTTTCTAGCAGAAAAACAATCTTGGCTGGGGTGTTCCTTATTGCAAAAAAGACAATAAAATTTCCTCTTACCTTGATTTTCTGTTTCGGATGTACTTACAAGGGCAGAAGCCGTAGTAATATTTCCTTCACGGGATTCTTTGTGTTTGTCGATTCGGGGAGCTCCAAACCCGGTACGGGCGAGCACAATCATTTCTTGTCCTTGAACTTCTTGTCTCAGAAAAGACATCAAATTTTCTAACAAACGAACTCCTCCCTAAAGTGTACTTCGGTTTCTTTCCCGAGCTATTAGGACACTCTCAGGCAAGCATGATTCCTCAAGGGGAGTTAAAAAGTCCCCGTACTTTTCTTGAGTTCTTCCTAGGCTGTCCAGCGCGCGCAATTTTGATTCCAGTTCATCGTAAAGAACAGCTAAATACGTTTTAGTTCGGTTTGAGGAGGCATTTCGCATTACAATAGTTAACAAGTCTTTGACGTAAACCTGAACAAGCAGATCACTCATCCCGAAACGATCCTGTAACTGTTCTATGACTTTGGGATAGTTATCCGCTGTTGGCGGGAATCTTTCTACTAATCTTGCTGCTTTCGATTCTGGCACTATAGCCTGTAGCAAATACTGGAACTTGTCTTCTGGTGGAATTTTCTCATCATCATCAATTTTGGAGAACTGACTCCAAAAACCGAACCATTCTCGAGCCCCACGTTGGACGCCACTTATGTTACGTTTCGTTTTTAATTTAAATAATTCCTTATTCGATTTCTCGATCTGGTAAAAAATGGAATTCTTTCAACGTAACATAGGAAAATTATGGGCCGAAATTTCTACGCGACATTTAAATTGAAGACCGAAATTATCAATAATGACTTTGGAATATCTTGAAAAAAAGAGCATATATTTATTCCATATCGAAATCGAAACATTACTCGGCGAGTGCCGGATGCATTCTGAAAAAAAGTTTTAAGTTACACATTAACGCGAGCAGTCACATGACCCGAAGCAGGAGCAAACTTCGTTGTGGTGACGTCACTCGCTTCTCTGGCTATTGGTTGCTACAAATAATGAAATGTTATTTGACAACAGCTCGTTTTGGTTCTTTCAAGAACATTGGTGTTCGTTAGGTTAAGATGAAAAACGCTCTGGTCGTCCAGTTGAGGTTGATGACGATCTAATCAAAGCAATAATCGATTCGGATCGTTAGAGTACAACACGTGAGATTGCAGAGAAGCTTCATGTATCACATACATGCATCGAAAATCACTTAAAACAACTTGGCTATGTTCAAAAACTCGATACATGGGTTACTCACGAACTGAAAGAAACGCATTTAACGCAACGCATTAACAGCTGCGATTTGCTAAAGAAATGTAATGAAAATTATCCATTTTTAAAACGACTGATAAATGGTGATGAAAAATGGGATATTTACAACAATATCAAGCGGAAAAGATCGTGGAGTAGCCCAGGTGAACCAACTCAAACAACATCAAAGGCTGATATTCATCAAAAGAAGGTTTTGTTATCAGTTTGGTGGGATTACAAAGGAATTGTCTACTTTGAACTCTTACCACCCAACCGAACGAACAGTTCTGATGTATACATAGAACAACTAACGAAATTAAACAATGCAGTTGAAGAAAAGCGGCCCGATTTGACAAATCGAAAAGGTGTTATATTCCATCATGGCAATGCAAGGCCACACACATCTTAGGTCACTCAGCAAAAATTATTGGAGCTTGGTTGGGATGTTTTGCCACATCCACCATATAGTCCTGACCTTGCACCATCTGATTACTTTTTGTTTCGATCTTTACAAAACTCCTTGAATGGTAAAAATTTCAATAATGATGAGGATGTCAAATCGCACCTGATTGATTCAGTTTTTTGCTAATAAAATGGAATTTACTTAATGGAAAAGAACAATTTATATTTAGTGAAATAAAGATAGTGTAAAATATGAAAATGTGATTATACACACACACACACACACATACACACACAAATTGACAGTTTGAGTTAATGAGTGCTAAGCAATGTAGAAACGTGATTCTCTATTAAAATTTAACAAATCAAAGTAATATATTGCTAATAAGATATAATTAAAATATGAATGATTTAGTACACAATAATTATATTTATATACTAAATCATTCATATATTCACAATTGGTAGGTGGTAAATATTTTGATTTTTACTCCACTTCTCTTTCTTTTTGGATGTTAATTTCAAGATAATCTGATTTTCATCATATAATTAATAAATTTTGCTAAATTAGTTAAGTATTGCTGAAATGAATAAAATATATGTCACTTGTGTCCATTTTTATAATGAAATGCAAAATAATAAGTTTTAAGCATGACAATTACTTTACTTATATAAGGTGAAACAATACAGATTTAAATGAAAAAATGTGTATTTACTGCAATAATTTAAAATAGCTTCCTTCTAATTTAGTAATTTATTCATATATATTTATTTATTCTAATAAATGTATTTACAGAATATTATTCAGAAAGAACTATTGTTTCGATTTATTTGGCTTCAAAGATTATTTGATTGCTGAGTAAGTTATTCGTAAATTACTTATTATATATTTTGGTAGAATGGATAAATTTTTTAATCTATAGACAACAATCATCTGTTACATGTATATATTAAAAAACAACTTTAAATTTTCAACTTGTTTCATAATGTAAGGAAGTTAAATTAATTTATTTTAATCAAATGTAAGTACTGAAGAAAATGTACTTAATAATTAGCTTACTAAATTGTATCTATATAATGTACTAAAAATCTCACTGGATAAACAAAAAGATAAAAATCTTTTTAACTCATTTGTGTCGTCAGTAAGACATAGCTCATTGTTGCTTTTTTATACTGTTGACCATGTTTTTTGAATTTTTAAATTTTAGCTCTTAAGAGTTATGTACAAAAGATTATATATATTCAACATGTTTTACATTAACTATAAAGTTATTCTTAAATTCCCTATTATACATTCATTAACTTATTTGCATGTTAATTTCCATCATAAATTTTTTCAAACGGTTGGCTTATTTGTCTATAACATAACAAATTTCGCTGCATTTTAGAATGAATGAAATGTGAAACATTGTAAGGAAAAACATTCACAGTATGGCTTGCTATCATATAGAATTGTATGTCGGGGAATACATGTGTGAAAATTCAAAGAGACTAGGGCTCTTGGCGCCAAATTCAAAGCAAATACAAATTATTAGAAACGGCAAACCATGTGTTATATTTTGATTACAATCGTGATCAAAATTCATTTTTATTGCAGGGGCATGCAAATGATGTAGTAGCTCTTTCTTTTTATTGTGGTCTTGTTGCCTTTATAAATTCTTAATTCATTATTTACTGATGCACTCAGTCCCTGATAATTTTTATTTCTTAAAAAATGTAATAGTCATTTAAATAAATAAATTACTTGTGAATAACATAATGCTAATTTTAAACCGCATAGCAAAGAAAATTATTTTTACTTATACATAAATGAGATTAAAAAAACATTTCGTTAAGCAAATCCAAAACTAAAAAAAATTATTTAGGTTATAGTGTTGTTATGAAAAAAGGTGCAAAAATCAATTGAGTTTACAGCTGGTTTTTGCATTTTTCATCTTAATATTAAAATTGCTGCTGCAGTTTGTTTCTAAGTAAATAAATTTAGTCATTACAAAATACTGAGTACCCCAAAAATGATATGTCATTCATCCTTCAAAACCGGATTATTTTAATTTTTTACAATATTGGCCCTAAATTATCACTCATAATTGGAAAAAAATTAAAATCTATTTTATTTTTATACAATTTTCTCGATTAATTTTTATTAAATAAGTTGCGAAAAATTTGTCTTGATTCTTCTATCTAAACTACTTACATGGAAATGAGCATTCATGACTTCAATTAAAAATATAATATTTTTAAAATGATCAGGATTAAAAAAATGTTTATGTTTGAATATCCTCATTAGCAAATACTAATGGTTTATATTTAAAAGTGAGTAAAAGACTGCTTAGAAACTATTGTATTTAATGGATCACAGTTAAAGTAACTCTTTTAAAATGGTATTTTCCTGGAATCATCTTTTAAATTTTCAAAATAAATAAAATCATTTACATTTGGTAAAACATCGTTTGCACTTATTTTACACACAGAACAGAAGCAATTTTTCTTTTACAGTTTAATAATTATTTGCATGTATTTTTTATATATAAACATACAAATAATTATTAAACAATATTGACTACCACAAACAATAATTTCTATTACAGTTTAATAATTGATTTCTTATGTTTGCCTGTGGAACCTGTTTTTTTTTAATTTTTATATTTTATCAATTATAAGAATTATATGCAATAGATCATTTAACCAGTTTACTTTAATTATGAAGTTATTCTTAAATTCAATATTATACATTAATTAACTAATTTGGATATTGATTTTCATCATAAATTTTTTCAAACAGTGGGCTATTTTGTCTAGAACTTTCGAAGTTTTACTGGATTTTAGAATGGATGAATTGTAAAAAAATTGTAAACAAAAATATTCAAAGTATGGCTTGTCCTTATATAGAATTGTATCTTCTGGAATACATGTGTGTGTGTGGGGGGGAAATCCAAAAATTAGGGCTTTTGATACCAAATTAAAAACAAGTGCAAATTTATGGAAACTACAAATCATATGAAAGTAGTTGTATTTTGCTTACAATCATGGCTTCATTTTTATAACAGGGCAATGCAAATGACGTAGTAGCTTTTTTTATTGTGGTCTTGTAGCCTTTATACATTCTTAATTCATTATTTACTGATGAACTCAGTCCCTGATCATTTTTAATGTTTTAAATATATAATAGTCATTTAAATGAGTAAATTGCTTTCATAGCATAATGCTAATTTTTAACTGAATAGCAAATGAAATTATTATCACTTATAAATTATTGAGGTTAAAAACATTTTGTTTAACAAAAATTATCCTAAACAAAATAAAAATTTTCTAGATTATAGAGTTTTTTTTTTTTTTTTTTTGCATTTTTCCTCTTAATATTCATATTGCTCCTGCATTTTCTAAGTAAATGAATTTAGTCACTTCATAATTCTGAGTATCCCAGAAGTATTATCTAATTTATTCTTAAAAACATGAATGCTTTCATTTTTTAAAATATTGGCCCCAAAGTATCACTCATAACTTAAAAACATAAAAATTTAAATTCTTGTTTTATAATGATTTTTTCCTACATTTTTTACAATATAATTAATTTCACAATTAATTATCGAATAAGAGGTGCAAACTTAACTGCTTGAAAATGATTCTTTTTTTAATTATGTAAAATATTTCTGATACAGCTTGAATGTCAATATCTCTAAACATACATAACTATAATTTAGTTAAAAATTAAGTATTTATTAAAAGTTTTCATTATAGGTAATTTTACATTTCTCTTTAATAATATAACATTTTTTTTAATTTGTCATTACCTAGCGGGTACCTGTAAACCAAATCACGGAGGTGAGTAGTTTTATCCACATAATATAGCTTAAAGTATCCTATTTAATGTTCCTACTTGAAAACTGCAAAAGTGTTTATTCTGTTTTATGTTAGTGTCACATTAAATGAACTCTGACTTTGCATAACAGAGCTCATGAATATAATTTAGATACATCATTTTTTACATTCATACCAACTTTTAACCCAATCAAAGTAAAATATTAAAAAAAATAACCTCTTAATAATCTATCTGACATTCATTTCCAGAATGGAGCTAAGTATCTTACATTTGTAATTCCTAGATGAGTCGCATAAATTTTAGTTTATTTCAATCTTGTACTGACTGAACTTTGAATTGTACAAGCCTTCTGTTTAATAAAGAATAATAAATTAATATAACTTATTTAGTATTCAAACTGTTACTAATTTTAATATTGCTATCGAAGTTATAGTCTGATTTATAAATTACTCCGAAGTATTCAAAATAACTACCAAATATCTGAAGTTATATTTATCACTAATTTTTAATTACTGTAGAAAATGTAAAACAGTGTAAATTATTCCTTTACAAACAGTATGAAATGTTTCCCATATGCCATGAATTTCAGTATTCTTTGCCTAAAAGTACATCAATATATCAGTTGTGTAATTTTTACTTATTATGTTTAATTATTACTTAAAGGTCTGACTAATGGTAATTTTGTATTTCTCTAATAACATATCATAAAGTTATATCCTATTGAAAGTTACTTATATGAAAAATTGCACGTATTTATTTTAAGTTTAATAACACAGTAAAAGAACACTAGCTTTACACATTATGGAGCTTGTGAAACATTAATCTAGAGCCTTCACAACATTTATTCCAACTTTTAAGTCAAAATACAAAAGTATAAAGATTTTTTTACTTATGTGAACATTGATTGATGACCGTTTCCATAATAGTGCAATAATTGTTCAAAAGTCTTCATAATAGAATGTTTTCCTTTCAACTATTCATTTGAATAATGATTTTTGTGGTAATGAGTACTATTGAAATGAACAGTCACAATAATAAAATTTAATATTTGCTTATAATAAAATCATATGCTTCTAGTTGAAAGAGTTAATAGTTGATGTCATAACCAACAAATTTTATCTTGAAACTTTCTAAAAATTAAAAAATTACTTTCAGTTAGAAAAGAACTTTGATTACTTTTTAAATATAATGTGTCCATGTGTGAAAGAGTATTATTATAATAATTTTTATTGTTAAATTTATAGGTACTGTTCTAGACCTGACCAATTATAGTGAAGAGGCATCTTAAGTGATTACAGTGAAGAGCAATGCTGAAAGCTGATTTTAGAAACATGAAGAAATAACTTGTATTATCTATACTGCAAAAATATATGTATTTTGTAAAATAAAAAATTTAAAATAAACTGATCTACTGTCTACTTAATATTCTGAGGACAGAATATTTCTAGAACTGGGCAACTTTTGTTCAAAACAAGTTGAGTTCTGTAGAAATAATACCAGAGTATGTTTTTATATATGTTGTTTCTTATGTAAAGAAAAAAATATTTGAAAGTCTGACATGTGAACGTGAAATAATGTTAAAACATTCAGAAACCGTAGTTAACAATTAACTGAATATTTTTAAATAAATGTAATACAAATTTTTATGCTTTTCTGTTAGATGTATAGCAATTCATTATAAGTTACAAATATAAAATGAATTTTTTTTCTCCATTAGAGACATATATAGGTAGAAAGATTGTAAGTGTATAACTTATCAGTTTAGCTTCTTGTAGAAAATCAAATTTATATTTCAATTTAATTGGAATTTACTTAATAGAAAAAAACCATTTATTTAGTGCAATTAAAATAGTGTAAAATATAAAGTGTCATTATATAATGTCATTATAAAATTGACAGAGTTAACGAGGGTTAAGCAATGCAGAAATGTGATTCTCTTTTAATATTAAACAAATCAATGTATTTCTAATTTGATTATTTAAAATATTGCATACATCATAATGAAATTTATATGCTAAATAGTTCATTCATTCACAATTGGTAAGTAGGGAAGGGAAGAAATACCTGTGACCAGTATTTTGTAATTAGTATTTGAATGTCACAACCTGTAATTAGTACTTTTTTTCCAAATAGTGGGTATTTTTAGTAACAAAGTTAGCACGAGTCCGTGTATCCTGAAGCAGTTGTATGGTTTCAGGTACAATGTGCTTGACTGGACCAGGGCCGGCTCCAGGGTAGGGCGATCCGGGCGGCCGCCCGGAGCGCAATGATCTAGGGTCGCCAAAATCGTGGAAAACGAAAATAAACTGAAAAAAAATAAGTTACAGGCTTTTATAAAATACACTAAAAAGTAAAGAATATTTTTTTTAATCATTCTGATATCATATCAATAAATTATTTTTCATAATATTGTATCATTGGACCCTTGTATTGTAAGTATACCAATTTTCATTGAAATTGGTTCACGGGAATTTTCTCAAAAAACGAGTCGCAAGATTTGACTGATAGTTTTGATTTAGATTTTTTATTTTGAAACCAAGCGAAAGAAGATCTAACAGCCCTTTTTAACTGCATATAAAAAGGAAGTAGACTTAAAACAATGCATTATTTGCCACTAGACTTCGGCTGGTGCGAAATAAAATAGTTTGTTTAAATTGTTAGTGCAAAATAGCTTTAAAAAAGTGCTTGTGAAAATTGTCCAGTGCGTTTGGCTTCTGTGAAGGTAAGTGTTTTAATTTTTGTTTTCATTTTTAAAAACGAATAAAATCCATCAGACATAAGTCAAGAAAAGGGTATGGGTAGATTTCAAAAATTAGAGTTTAGATCAAAACATGGCTTGTGTGGTATCAAATAAAAGGTAATTGGGTCTGGAGTTGAATAAAATGCATTTTATTTTTTTTTAAGTCAGTTTTCAAAAATTTGAGTTTACATTAAAAAACGTCTTTTGTGGTATCAATAAGTGGAGGTACCTACAATGAAGGGGGGATTTGTTGTTAATCATATGAGCTTAGGTGCCCATAAATTGCCAGATTGTTTTTCATTTTGTTTGTTTTAATTTTATCCTTCGTATTAAAAAAATTGGGTAGTTATATATTACAAATACAAAAATAAAATGTTGGGAGTAGGGACCCCTAAAATTATGGAGCGTAGGGCCACATAAATTGTAAATCCGACGCTGCATAGTGTGACTTGGTTATTATGGTGTGACCATTCTTTTGAGGACTAACGAAATAGTAGTTTATAAAAATGTCAAAAAGCAAGCTGTTTTTTACAAGTGGTTTTCAAAGCATAGAGAACCAAGTGCTTAGAAGTAGCGAGTATAAAAAAGCATAGTTTTGGCACGAGTTTTATAGAATATTTTATCCTGATCAAAAATTTAGAAAAAATTAAAAACGTGCCGCATGCGTAATTTCTAACAAAAATATATTTTACACAAAACTACCAAACAAGAGACAAAACACCAATTATTATTTTTTATATCAGTATTATTTTTTATTTTAATTAATTTGTTCCAGCCATATATATAATTTGCAATTATTTATTAAATTACTATATTAATAATGATGGTGAGTCAAGTATCCGTTTATTTTTGCTTTTTCAGTGGAATGTAAAAAGTTATCGAAAATACTCTATGTTTTACTTAAAAGATCCCTGAATGAGTATATTTTACAATATATTAATATATTTTCAGTAACAGATAAGTAGTGCATTGTTTTTTACCTGTATATTTTAAGCTAATTAATTTTTAAACTTGTAAAAACTAAAATCATGTTAGAGTTATAAATAAGAAATTTCTTATATATATGGCAATTTTTCTTACGTGATTTAAATTAGAAAAATTTAATTTGACAGTAAGCTTGAAAGTTTATATTATTTCTTCACTTTATTTATAATTTTTTAATCAATGTTAAATTAATTTAGAGAGGAGTTTTCATGGTACTTGCTCTGACAAAATATTATATTTAATTTCACAACTTTTATACCCTTTCACAGTTATGCCTATGCTATGATTGAGTTGAAAAGTATTACATCATGTTTCAATGATGTTCATCTGCATTAAATTCAAATGCAGATTTCCATCTGCAATTGAATTAAATTTTTTGCAAGGTTTAGCTGCAAAAATAGTCCACCAATTTTCAGATATCAATAATTTTAAGGTAATTATTTGTTTATTTGTAAATGTAGTTTTCCAAAATGGACTTGATATCTGGCAGTGTTTCTTCTAAGTTATTCAAAAATATTTTTTCTTATAATTAATGTGCATTTTTTTATTCTCTTGAATATTTTAATTTCATTAGTTACCTTGAAATTGTTTAAAAATTTATATGCTTTATATATTCAATATAGATTTTATTAAGTTTCATAAATGAAATTACCTCCTTGAAATTATTATATTCTGTTGCTTCTTTGACTTTAATTCATGATTTTTCTCAAAACTTCTATAAAGTTTCAATGCCTTTATAATTGCTGCACTGTAAAAAGATTTTCATAACACAATAATTATTTTTATGAAGATTTAAATTCAACAAACTTTTCAGAAGCATATATTGAACTTTATTCAAATAGAAATAGTTTTTAAACTTGATATATTTAATTTACATTTGATGTAGTGTATACTGAACTTATTATCATGTTATTAAATCTGACATCTAAAATTTTGTAAGCCAGCATGTAAATTATATGTTCCAAATAGAAATTTAAAATTTTCCTGGTACATATTTTCTTTTTAATATAACATCTTTCTCAAGTAGTTTGTTGTGTATGGTAAATAAATAAAAGTTCATGTAGTTCCATAAAAAAATAATCACTTTGAGAAAAGAAAAATAATAAACTTTATTCAACAAATATTTACACAACCACTATTTTATTTTTTCACTAATATTTTGATTGGGAATACATCATAATATAAGTAAATTCATATGAAATTTACTTATATTATAAAAAATCTAATAAATTAAAGAAAATATTAACTACTCATTCAACACTTTAATTTTACTATAAGTCATGTAATACTCATTTTAAGTATATTTCTTTTTATTTAAACTTATTCCCTTAAATTTTATTGTGTTCACATAACATAATGTTGGTATTCTGATTATTCATAAGCACTAGCAAAGAAAAATATTCTTTAAAAATCAACACATGTGCAGACAGCCATTTTTCCAGCAATATTTTGATAATGAATAGATCTCGATGCATATAAAATTTATTTAATGTTAAAAATGTAATATAATAAAAGAAAACATTTCTTAGCTATTAAGCACTTGTTGAACATTGTAATTGTCCCTTAACTCATGTAAGAGTTATGGTAAATTACAACGGGATTTGGTTTCCGGACTCTCCTGATTTGTTCACTGAAGACGTGAAGGCCATTCCTGTATACTCTTCAGTTAAAATCTGCAAGTAAAGGAACCAATTCCGACTTTTGTTGTTCCAGGTCCTTGATCTACAGAAGGCGTTTCACCCCTCATCCAAGTTCATGATAAAAGGAAAGGTGAATTTGATTTTACTAGCACAATATCCTCAGTAAAAAAAAGTGAAAGATCTGTCTGAAGTGCTCCACTGTGATCAGACTCTTTTTTATAAATTTTTGAAGGTTCATAGATTAGAGTATTTTGTTTAGCTTATGACTAGATCATGAGGAATTAGACACAAATATATTCAATATAAATAAATATGATAAAAATAAATACCATAGTTTCATAAAACTTGGATTCAAATAAATTTTCTTCAATACTGAACAGATCTTCAAGTGAATTTACTGACAAATGTGAGCAATTTTGCTTCTATGTTAACAATTTTTTCCATTATAAGATTTAGGACTTCTGTTTGTTGACGCTGCATTTCTTTAATAACTAAACACTCTCTCATCATTGACTTTTGAAAAGCTAAAATAAAGAAAATTAGAACTCTTAAAAATACAGATAACTTAAAAACATCAAACTGATATCAAGAGTCACAATAAAATTTATATTATGTAAAATTATCACTTTCTGTTCTTTTTTTTTATTAAAGTTACTAATACATATTCTGTATGCCCTTGATTAGCTTGGTTTGTTTTTGCTCAACTAGTATATTTTTTCCTGTACACCAGCTATTTAGATCAATACCTCTATGCATGGCTTAAAATGGATTCCAACCCATGGTGGTACTGTATCCATACCCATGGTGGGATTTGAACCCACGAATTATTGAACCAAATGCAAATATTTGGCTGACAGCTCAGCAGTGTGCCCTTGAAACTAACAGTAGAGAATTTAGCTATACAATGTTTAAGGCCAAGAAAGGTAATTAAAAATAAAATTCTTTGATAAAGTGTATTTAAATTCTCAAGATAAAAATTTTTATTACAAGCTAAATTAATCAGCATCCATACCTGCCAATTTTTGGAAAAGTATTTCAGTAAAAATTTTCAGTTTTAATCCATGTGACTAAATAACAAAATTATACCTCTACCATTTCTTTTCCCCATCTATAGATGGAAGTTTCTGTTAAGCGTAGAATAGAGGGCGCTACTACCGTGGAGATCTAGAAAACTTCCGGTAAGAAACTTCCTGCTTACTATTTCATTATTGTCTTTTATACCATCGTGCTTGTTTTCTGTAGTTTCCATTGCTTTTGAGAAATATTTATTTAAAAGTAATTATCCTATAAATTTTTTTTGAAATGCAGAAAGCAAATAAAGGTAATAGTTGTTGCGTAGCATTTGGTTGTAATATGCGAGCTGAAACAAATTTATTTTCGCAATTGAAGATGTTCAAATTTCCAATGGAACCCGATTTACAATCCTTAATTTAATTAGATATATATTAAATCAATTCTTAAAAATAAGGCTTGAATTTGATATAAATAAGGCTTGAATTTGAAGATTTACAATATGTATATATTATATTTCTTTTTTCGTAAATGATTAACTCATCTATAGCTAGACAGATCGCCATTGCTTCAGCAGAAAAGATCGAATTTATATTGTTTACTATGCATTCAAATGATCCTTTCTCAGACCATCCAGCAATAGATGTTGTATCTTCTTTTTTAGATGCATCTGTGGCTATTCTGTTAGGTTGATTTAGTAGGCTATTGTCAAAATCATTAAAAAATTTAATAATTTCTTGATTGGTGAGAGATTTATCTTGGAAATCGTATTTGTCGACATGGATGGAGAAGTTGTTTGGAAAGTGAACATAAAGTGTGGGTACATAAGCTGAATGAAGTGAGATATTTTAATGTTTTCTTCCTTTATTGTTTTCATTAGGGGTATGTGATATTTCTTTTCAACGGAATCGCGGCTGTTTTGGATGATATTTTTGCGAGGTGATTGTTGTTCCAATGAGATATGTTTTAACAAAATCTGATATTTTCCGAAATTCAGATTCTATTGTGGCAATATTTGCAATCTTACGCAGGAGAATATTAGAAGTGAATCCAGGTAACCCTAAAGCAATTCTTAGTGCAGACGTTTGTATTGTTTCTAAAGGTTTTGTGACTGAATGGTTTGTTAAGCTAAAAATAATTGCTAGTGTAATGTAGAATACTGGAGATAGATGATTTTGGTAACTGGATTAGATGATGTGATCTTGCTCCATAATTTTTGTTAGAGAGTAATTTTAAAATATTTATTCTTTTAGATGCTTTATTTTTTAAGTACGTTACGAACGGCCGGAAGTTTCCATTTTTTGTAAATATTATTCCTAAGAATTTTAGATTGTCTTTCCATTCAAGTTCTTCTTTATTATTCTGTATTAACCAAACAGGATTTTCTCTACGCCCGGACAGGTTTGCGCTTAACACTTTTGATAAACTATTTGTAGTTTCCAGTAATTACTTTATTTTTCTATGTTATACAGAGTTTCTTTTTAATTTTTTCTAAATTATTTCCAATTTTTCAGCTATACAGTAAATAAGTATGTCATCTGCGTAGATTATATGTTTAGCTCCTTGGGGGATAGTTTCATGGAAGTTTACATGAAGATAGTAAATAAAATGGGAGACAACACACTACCTTGTGGAACTCCTTTTGTTGAATGAACTGATTTTGAACATGTATTTCTCCATCTTATTTTTAGCCTTCTATCTTGTAGGAAATTATAAATCCATTTGGCAGTTTTTCCTGTTATTCCCAACATTAGGCATTTGTATATTAATCCGTGAATGTACACAGAGTCATATGCAGATTTTATATCCAATGATATTGCAATCATGAATTTCTTTTGGGCTTTTCCCTGATGCTGATTATAATGAAAAAGTTGTATTCAGTTTGGCTGTCTCGGAAAGGTATGAAATCTAGATGACGTTCTTCTATCTTTTGATTAGAAATTAGGCAGTTTGTGATTCTATAGAACATCATTCTTTCGAATATTTTAGCAGGAACAGAAATTAGAGATATAAGTCTGTATGAATTTAATGTGGATTGTGGTTTGTTTGGTTTTGGAATTGGTATTATAATAGATGATTTCCAGCTGTCAGGAATAGAGCATTGATCGAATACATCATTAAAAATTTGAAGTATCTGGCGTGTGCTTACTTCATTTAGGGATTTAAATACTTTTGCAGAAATTTTGTCTTCTCCTGGTGTGGATATTATAGTTTTCTTAATGGCTAATTTAAGCTCGTTGATTGTAAATTTTTTGAATATGAATTTAAATATTCCTATTCTCTGGTCCAGAGTAGTCCATTGGTATTGGTTCATGGAATATTTTGTTATTGAAGTGTATTGCGAAAGCTTCACTTTGAGATTTTGGTGAATGTAGTTCTTGGTTATTAAAATTCATTAAGAGGTTAGAATTTTGGATACCTCTGTATCGACGATTCATTGAGTTAAATATGCGGAAAAGAAGGTACGGGTCTTGCTGCTTCTTGCAGACATCATCCCAAATCAAATATTTGGTTTTTGAGGATTTTATGATATATCTTAATTTTGCAGAAACTTTTTTGTACAAAATCCAATTTTTAAGGTATTTCTGGCTTTCTTTAGATAAAACTTTTTTAGAAATGAAAATTTACTATATAAATTATTCCACCATGGAGGGTACTGCTTTTCAGGTATTTTTTGCTCATAGCTGTTGCCTTCTATGGCTTTAACTGTAATATTAGGGAAACTGTCATATGAACTGTTGGTTTCACTGCTCAACTCTTCGTTTATTTAGTTGATGATTTCTTTCCATATGCGTATCCTATACACTCCTGGAGTTTGATCTAAGGTAAGAAAGTCAATGACTATAGGGAAATGATTACTGAAAAATGAATCTTTTTCTATTGTGATATGACATTGTGGAAATAAGTTAGAAGTACAAAATGATAGATCTATAATTGAAACTTTTCCTGCAGGAGAAATATGTGTCGGAGTAGATGAATTCCGAATGTAGAGATTGTGCTCGTTGATCCAGTCGGCCAATTTTTGTCCCTGATGAGTGCTTGTTTCCCCGCCCCATAAATCATGTTTGATATTGAAATCTCCTAAAATTAGGTATTTATGTGTTTTATATTTTTGTATATCTTGATATTCATTATACTCAATTTTTCCTTTGGGTAAATATATATTCAATATGTTAATAGTGTCGTTCCCGATTAGTGATTTTTATGATCAATATTTCTGTTACACTGCTGCTATATATGTTCTTATAAATTATTTTTGATGATGATGATACTGTGACTGCAATCACTAGGCCGCCTCCGTTTCTATTCTCTCTGTCTTTTCTATAGATGATTTTTTCTTTAGGTTAAATAAGTCTTTTGATCTAAGGAAAGTTTCCATATAACTAATACATCTGCGGAAATGAAAGGTTTTAACTTAAATGTGTCTATTTTGTTGGTAACGCTCCTCGCATTCCACTGCACAATTTTCATTTTGAAAATGTATTAATAAACTAAAGATTTATAGCACTTATATATAGAACAGATATAGTAATTTTTTATTTGAAATCCTTTCAAATATGAAATTATAATTAAATGAGTTAAGTAGGTAACTCTAATTATCCAACAGAGAAATCTGAGAGATCAATCTCTCTCTCTGTTTCATATTGATGACAGTCCATCTGATCTGACTTTGAAGATTTGGGATTTTTTGCTATCTTTGATATTTCTTCCTTTCTTTTTCCGGAGAGATTGGTGTGGTCAACTTTGAAATTGTTTCATTAATTTTAGTAAAGACGGATTCATTGATTCTATTCACAGTAGAGTCTAAAGATTTTTTAAATATATTACAATTTTTAGTTAGTTGTTGTTCTATGATTTTTTCAATTGAGGTTATCAGTTTAAGGGCCGATTTATCAAAGGTCCCTTGCATCGATTCTATGTCTGGACTAGCTGTAGACATGGAAGTTTTCTTTGCGTATGAGGTGTTTGCGCTTAGTGTCAAATTGTTTTCTGCCTTAAATTTAAGAATTTCTTTTTCTTTTGTCCTGGTTGGGCATTCATTATAATTGGCTCTATGTAAGCCTGTACAATTTGAGCATCTCATCTGGTTTAAGCATATTTTTCCAAGTTTTTTGTCTCCACAGTGCACACACAATACTTCGTAAGGGCATTTGTTAGAGTTATGAGTGAATTTGAAACACTTACATTGGTGAGGTCTGTCTATGAATAGCTCCCCTCTATGGTTAGTAAAGAACAGTTTTATTATTTTTTTTTTTTTGGTATCTTTATTCCCAGAATAGATGCTAGAACTGGAGACACTTCACGGTTTTTCTTATTGAATCTTCTTAATTTTAAAATTGGGATTTCATTTTCGGCACCCAGCTCCTCTGCAATCTCTTTTAGTGGAGTTTCAGTTGGAATATTAAATAGCTGAAACCTAATAGAGATACTTTCCCATAGGATTTAATAGTGTACCGGTACTCCTTGTAACTCTTTGATGTTTAATATTTCTGTAGCTGTTTCCATGTCTTGCGTTGTCAGTAGTAATCGACCGTCTCTTGTTATTATCTTGTTAGAGATCTTTTTGAAGTTTTGTTATCTTCATTATCAGTTCGTTTTTCCATTCCCGGGGATTATTTTTAGGAATAGACCTTCCATTGTTGGCTTTTAAGAATATGTTGAATGTGTTTACTCCGTTTTCTTTTGCAGCTAAAAGACAGTTCATATCATTTTCTGAGGTCCTAAAGAAGTTTGCTCCGTAATTGCTTTCTCCAGCCATGTATAAATCCATGTTGTTTAGATCTTCATTTTGTAGAATATCCAATACTTGAATTTTAGGGGCAGTCAGACTTATGGATTCTAAATTCAGTATATGCTGCTATTACAAAAAGGCAATAAGTCTTCACCCAACTTGAGCTGAAGAGGAAATAAATTTTATTTCCCTGTATATAATATCAAAGTATAACTTAATGAAGAGAATGAGAAACGTATCCAAAAAAAGAAACCGAATTAACTGGTTTTCAGCCAGCCGGCAACTGTTCAATAAAGAGCTAACTAATTCTCGTTTCGGGAATCGCCTCCTGATTCCAAATCCAATTTTCTATGTCTATCAACGAGAACTATTCTGAAATACTCGTTCGAAAAATTATTCCAATTTTGTGCAATAATTTACTTCACTTCAACTGTATCAAAAAATTAATTTACGATAGTAAAAATCAACCATGCATGTTAATTATAAATTCAAACGATTTATATATAATATATTTATAATACTATTTTATTTTACTAAATTTTACAAGCTACGATAGCTTAAGATGAATATCCAGATTACATCCACAAGGGACGTCCACTAGACATCTTTTTTTGATCCACACAGGTTCACAAATGAACGTCCATCAGTTCACGTCTAATGGACGTCCATACTAGTCCACTGGAAAACATCCACAGAATGTCTAGTCATAGACGTCCAGTAGATGTCTATTTAAAATCCATGACGTCTACTGGATATTCTGGGTGTTATCTGGACGTCCATTAGACGTCACTAGTTGTGTGAGATATAAAAAATAGGAAATATTCAATTAAAATTATTTAAACTATTTACAAAGAGATCATGATCTACTAATTTTAACTCACATTTCGGTAAGGAACTAATCTGTCCTAATGCACTACCTTCACTTTTGAAGAAGGTGATTTCCTTATTCCCACACAACACAAGTACGTCCACTGGATGTACAAATTAAAATTTGTACAAATTAAAATTATGATCTTTTTTCTTCTTGTGTGGAATTTTTTTTTAATAAATTGTGGATACAAAGTAAATGAAAATCACTATGTTACTTTTAAAAGATGGCTAAATCACAAGAGTTACTACTACCGTTACCAAATGGCCCAAACATGTAGATTACCGTGCCAGAATGGATTTGTAAGCAATCTATACTATTCCAAAATCTTTTTTCTTTTCCATACCATAAAAATTACAATAAGGGATAAATTGAAAATTTCTTGTGGGTCCACTTGTTGATCGTAGTCCCCTAAATACCGAATCCTGATTTAATTAAACTAAACACTTTCTCATGAATTTATATCAGTTCCTGAATCCATTAATTTGTGAATTTGTCTACTAATATAAATTAGTAAATCAGAAAGCTTAGTTTACACTAAAACAATCATGAAATCTTACCAAAAGCTAGGTGACAAATTTTTAGGCTATAAAATGATTTAATAGCTAGTAACTTTCCCAAAATGTAAAGAAGCAGAATTTTTAGAAAAATAGAAAGATTTTCCGATACTTGCATAAACACGAGTTATAATATGAAATGAACGTGTACCGTATAATAACTATAATTGAAAATTAGTATAGTAAATTACTTCACTTCAAATGATTACATAAAAATTAATTTACATCAGATAAATATTTGTTGCATATTAATTAAATCCAATTTTAAACTATTTTTACAAATAATATTTTTAGAACATTTTTCCTTGCTTAATTTTACAAGTTACGAAAACATTCATAGTAGTCCTATAGGAGTAGTGGAAGGGGCATATCCTATCAAATGCTTTAGGTCCGATTGAAGCCATTGTCGCCATCTTGGTTGGAGCATCAAATGCTAGTAGGGAAGAACGCGTCGAGTGATTCATAAACTACGCATGCGCAGTAATAGTACAATTTGCGCATGCACCAATATTTCGATAAGTATAGCAAAGAATAACTTCAAATCAATTAAAATAGATATTTTTTCATAAAGAAAACAATTTGTCCAGAATATATTTTTTGTGTGAAATAAAATGAATAATTTGTAATGAATATGTAATATTTTATAAGCTGAGAAGAAAGTTATAAAAATTATTTAATTACATAAATTTCTTTCAAGATTAGAAATTTTATTTTTGTCATACATGTCACTCATCTATATAATTTAGTGCATTTAAAGAAAAAATGACTATTAGTAGAGGAAGGTCTTAAATGTAATAAATCACTAAATGTAATGCTTTTACACACCTTTTCACAAAATGTTGATAATTTTAATTAAATCTCTTTTATATAATGAAATTAAAAATAAACACAGTATGCTTCAATATTATTTTATTGAATACAAGACATTTCTTGATTATTTATAAAAGGAGGTTAATATATTATTGACCTTTAAAAAGAATTGCTTTTGTATATATTTACAGAGTTCACATTATTTAAAGTATTTTTAAAATAATGCTTAACATGGATAACAAAATAATAGTTAATTACAGCTTTAATTAGTTAGATGTCATGATTATATCCAGAGTATCATGATGAAATTTATGAAATTTCAATTGAGAAAAAAAATATATTTTCAATATTTAAAGCAGATAAAACATCCAATTCACATTGAATGTTTACTTTTCTGACATTTTTTACAAGCTGGGAAATGTTATAAAAATTATTTTTAATTACATAAATTTCTTCCAAGATTAGAAATTTTATTTTTGGCATACATGTCACTCATCTATAACATTTTAGTGCATTTTTTAAAAAATGTGAATGTAAGTAGAGGAAGGTTTTGAATGTAATAAACCTCCAAGTGTAATTTTATTGCACACTTTTTTCACTAAATGTTAATAATTTTTAATTAAATTTCTTCTATAGAGTGAAATTAAAAACAAACACAGTATGCTTGAATATTATTTTATTAAATACAAAAAATCTCTTGATTTATAAAAGGAAGCCAATATATTACTGACCTTTAAAAAGAATTGCTTTTGTATATAATTGTCTTATAGAGTTCATATTATTTAAAGTATTTTTACAATAATGCTTAATATGGATAACAAAATAATGCTCAATTACAGCATTAATTAGTTGGATGACATGATCATCCAGAGGATCATGATCAAATTGATGTAGTTTCAATTGAGAAAATATATTTTCAATATTTAACACTGATAAAGCATCCAATTCACATTTAATGTTTATTTTTCTGTCATTTTTAAATTTTGAAAATGAGTGTAACATTACATTTCTTCTAAATACAGATTCACACACTTTACAAATCTTGTAAACAACATCTGATGGGTATATCAATTTACCCTGTGATTTGAAGGAAATCAAGGACAAATTATAGGGAGTAACTGCTTGTAATTCATTTAAACATATTTCACATTTAATAAGTTGGTTTAATTTTTTTACTACAAGTCCAGCAATATAATAAATTATATCACAAGAAAATTCATTAAGCAAGTCTAGTTTAAAAAATATATCTTGCTCTTCTATCATCAAATCAGGAATTCTATTTAAGGTTGTTAATGAAGAAAGTACAATATTATTTTGAGAGGTTGACATATTAATAACATTAATAAGTGAATTGTGACTCGGTACACTTAAAATACTGATTTCAATTAAAGGAATACAATTACCAGAAGATGCAGGTTTCAATTCTGCATTCACAAGCAATTTTTTATAAGTTGCTTTGAATTGGCGAGCTGTTTGATTGTTGTTGCTGCCACCATAAAATCTTATTGATGAAAAGGAAAGTTCTAAATGATCTATCTGACCTTGTAAAATGGAAAGTAAAATAATGGAGGATTTGCAGGACAAATTAATGATTCTGCTAAATGCAATACACTCAATGCATATTTTAAATCATAAAAATCCAATTTTCCTGTTGGAATCTAAAATATTTGGACCTGCAACACTTACCCTCAAATTGGAAATATAATTATCTGCTTGCTTTAGAAATAATTTAATATTTTGCATATCAGATTGACTTAGAGCTTTTTTAAAACTATGTTGTTTATTAGATCTAGAATTTAAAATATCAAACAGAGTGTTAAAAATTCTTAAAATATAATAAAAATTATTGAATTTTATGCATTGTTTAAAACAAAAAATTTCAAAAAAAAAAAAAAGATATATTTTTAAAAATATCAACAAATTAATTATGAAAATTCTGATTTTACAAGAAAATTCTTTAGAATTAAATATAAAGATATATTCTACCTTTTAAAATGATTAAAAGATATTTTTTATTTCTCATTAGTAAAAATTAGGAATTTTGAAAATATTTTTATAACAATCTTACCTTCTGCAAATAGGATGGGAATTCTTTAAATATAACAGGATAAGCATCTCTTAATCTGACACAAGAAAGAGATGTCCGATCTATCATTTCTTCAGGGAAATGTGCTGAACACAGCTTACTATGTTTGGAGGAAAGCCAATTTTGCTGACATACAGCTTTGATCCAAATTTCTCTCCGCTGATCATCTTATGGAAAACTATTAAAAGAAATAAGAATACTAAAAAATGACATCTTTCATTAAAAGTTACAGAATATAGTAAGAATGAAACTAAGTTCCTTGTGTATTACTCAATGACAGAAAGACAAAATTGATTTAACTTGATATCTGCCCAAGTTAAGCTTTCCATCCTATATACCAAAACCATTATCATATAAGCACTCAAATGATAAATTGCCATTTTGTATGAAATATTTCTAATGCTTACTTTCAGAATAAAGAAATATTATTAAATTTAACCAACACATTTATTATTAAATATTTTAATGACAAACATAATTGTGTTTTTGGGACAAAATATTATTTTAATATAAACTAACTTTAACAGATAATAAGAAAACATACATGAAATAAATATAACATATAGAATATAAAATCATAACAATTTGTTTATTCTTCACTAGAATTAACATTACCCACACAACCACAAATATCTATGTGATAACCAGGTCAATTCCAATTCATATCCAGATATCTGTTAGATCTGCATCGCATCCTTGAGATATTCAAAATTCAAATGTCCATTGATATTCAAAACTTGGATGTCCACTAGATATCATAAAATATCATCTAGACATTAACCCTTGGATATTGGAGAGATATCTTATAGGTATTTAAAACTATTGGAAATTGAATATCCATATTTTGTATTGGCTAGTCATCTGACAGAAATCTAGATATCTACATTTTGGATATTTGTAGTATCAAGCACTGCATGTCTACTCTACATTGATATAAAAATATATACTTTCAAAAAATTCTGAAATAAATTTTTTTTTAATCTTTTTATACCTATAATTCTGATATATATTTATATACATTGATGTTAAAAATATATAGGTTATAATAAACTAAAAACTGTTTTCATCACCAAGAATGATTAAATTTGTTTGCTAAAAAAAGTATAATTATAAATTTATTATATTTTCTTGTCTTGTCTATATATCTTTTCTTGATAAAGACTTGTTATCAAAATTATTACTATTAATATTCTCAAATTTTCTTTTATTATATAGTTAAAGTATTTAAAATAATTGTAATAATTTTAAGTATAATTTTTTAAGTACAACATACAATACTAAATAAAACTCATTTCTTTTGCAAAATCCTGGTACATTAATTTATTCAATTACAATGTATCCATTGATGTATTATTCAATGAGCTTTTGAAGACAAAATTTCAACACGTTAAAAATTATATCACATATTTCATAACAGTGAGGTAGAATCAAAATATGAACAATTTACTAAGCTTTTTATACAATATATACATCAATCAAAATCTCATTTAACTATTTTTCATCAGTTCTAAATTATGAAACAGCAAATTAGGTGACACATCATTACTTTTGATGGCAAGAGAGAAATGAATAATATTTTATATACTATACATAAAAAATCTGATTTGACAAATAGATATTTAAACATTTGATTTATCACAGAAAATTAAAGCACAGTTTGACACAACAGTTAAATATTACTTAATGTTTTAAACTTCTTTAACAATGTATACAGATGGACATAAAGGCTTTTACTTTTATCTAAATTTATCTAAACTAATACTAGAATATTAAATTTGATCAAAACATTTATTACTAAATATTTTAGTGACAAACATAATTATGGTTTTGGAACAAAAATGTTATTAATATGAACTAACTTTAACAGATAATGAAATTACATACATGGAATAACAATATCGCATAGAATGTAAAAACAAAACATTTTGCTTATTCTTCACTTGGATTAAAATCACTTATGGAATACACATTATACAATATAAAAGATAGATGCTTATATATACAAATATATGCTTAATTGTCATAAAAAACAAATTATTCTTTACTTTTTCTAAAAAAGAAACATTCTATAAAAACTATAACAATTAAAATATTTATCTTAAATACATATTTTAAGCTATTTTTATAACCCTTTGCAAACTCAGGTTTGAGGAAGAGTAGATGAACATGCAAAAGTACTGTATATCAGTTCATGATAAAAAAATATTCCGCATTGTAAATGAATTAAAAAATTTTTTGAATATTTTTAAGGTAACCAAGAAAAATCAACTGGATTATCAAAGGATTAGTAGAATTACCGTCCTTAATCAAAACACATTATATTCGTTAACATTAACTGATATAAGAAGCTAAATAATAATTAGAAAGAAAATTTATTCATAAAATATATATTTTTTTATTTCTATGTACTAAAATATCGATGTTCCATACATAAGGCTTAGAAAGCATGCATAGAATTAATCATTGCTTTATGGTTCCATGTATACAACATGAATTTCAATATTGTTTTAAACTAGAAATTACTTTAAAAATAATATAATTTAATAACTATTAAGCTATCTTTAACGTAATGTAATTTTTTGCAATTATTAATACATTAAATAATAAAACGATAGCTAAGCAAACTGCGAATAAACAATACTTAAGCAGAGCACAAAATTTTTCTTACCAGTGAAATGTTATTCCTTCCAATTTCTTGGTCCTTCTATTAGTGCATCCAAATGCTACACAAGATCCCATTTCTTCTTTTAAATTCAGATTAAGAAAATAATATAGCTTAAATATCAAAAATTAAGAAATAAATTTATCACTTATGATATAGAATACGAAATAAGCGCTTTTCTTGTCTAACCAAGATGGCCGCGCTCTATTAGATAAATATCCAGATTACATCCACAACGAACGTCCAATAGAAGTCTATTTTTAATCCACATATATCCAGGATTAATGTCCATAAATTGGCGTCTAATAGACGTCTATTAGACATCCATAGTGGTCGACCAGCAAACATCCACTGAATAGCCTTTCATGGACATCCAATAGACGTCTATTTATCATCCATAACGTCCACTGGATATGGTGGACCTCTCGTGGACGTCCATTAGACGTACTTGGTTGTGTGGGTTAGAACTACGACGTCATTCATATTTTTTAAGACTGTGTATGGTCCATCCCAGTTAATTTACTACTTTGAAAGAAATCTTTCTGTCAGATTGGGTTCAATAACTGAATTTTATCACCTACCTGAAATTCATGCTCTGTCGCTCTTGTGTCACACCTCGTTTTCATTCTCTTGGTTGCTTGGCTGATTTGGTCTCAAGTAAAATTATAGATATCTTCAAGACATGCTTGGAGATCTCGAAGGTATTCCTTTGGAAATGAAGTCGTATCTGGTGGATGACTGAATTGAAGGTTAAAGTGTAATGAAGTTCACGACCAAAGAACATCTGAGATGGAGTATATCTGGTAGTCTCGCGGACAGCACTGCGATATGAAAGTAAGAATTGAGGTAGCTTAAACTCCCAATCTTGATTTTTAGAAATCATAAGTGAGATGTTATTTAAAATGGTTCGGTTAAACCTCTCTACCATGCCGTCCTGCACTAGAACCTCTGCTATTGTAGTAGCTCATTGATTGAAGATTGAAAACGCTTCAGGCCTCTTAATAAAGAGGTCCATCACAACTAGGATGTATTTGTTAGCATTTGAAAACCATGGTAAGGGATCCAAAATGTACAGTGCTATCCACTAGAATAGTGCTTTTACTTTGTACCAATGCAATCTCCCTTCACTACGTTTCTTTGGTCTTTTACGAGGTGACAGTCATTATAAGATTGGCACTACTTCTTTACATCTTGTCTCGTTTTGCTCCAATAGAAGGGTTCTTGAATTTTTGTAGTGTCTTCCTCATTATGAAGTGACCTCCAGTAGAGCTCCTGCGCAGTTGTTTCAAAGCATCCAAAATTCTTGATTTTGGAAGTACAAGCTGTCATTTGAAGTTAAGTCCGTCATCGAACTCCCATTTTCTATATAACACACGTCATTTCTAACATGAAGTGACTCCCACAGAACCCAATACTGTTTAGTGGTAGGATTGTAGGTGCGGATGCCCTACCAACTTGATATCATCCTGGAAGATTACTTTAATTCCAAATTGAATTTATATCTGGACTTTATTTTTGGGCTTCTCTAAGTCCTTCACCACTCCATGAGTCTGGTTTCGATGTCGGTGAAACAGTAACTTGGTGTACCGAAGGATTTGCTTGTTGATATTTCTTTTCAATTCTTGAACACAATATCAGCAGCTTTCATTACATGGTTTCCTCGATAATGTTTTCGTATTTCCATGAAAAGCTCCTTTGTGATGAAGTATTTCAAACTCGTGGATTTGTTGTATCCTCCTGGCTACTTAATTTTCTGGGATTTTAAAAGCCAGGTTAAGGATGCGTGATCAGTCAGGAGCAAGAATTTCTTCTCTAGAGATAACGGTGGAAATGTTCAATCACTTTAACAATTGCCAGTAATTCTTTTCGAAGTTGTACGATAATTTTCTCCAGCTTCCATACTCTAGTAAGTGATGACATCTCCCTTATCATCAATTTTCTTCTACAGAACAGCTCCGATATTTTCGTTGGTGGAGTCTGTATTCAAAATGAATAATTAGTTGGGCTGGGAATATGAAAGAACGTGTGAAGATGTCTATGCATTCTTCAGTTATTTAAAAGATTTCTCACATTTGACTATCCATAGGAATTTCAGTTTAGCTTCTGGCAACTTATAAAGGGGTCAGACAGTATTTCAAAAACCCTTGACAAATATCCTGTAACATGTGCATAGTCCAACAAAACTTCGCACTTGGTGGACATCTTCCGGATGATTCCAGTCCTTAATTGCGGAGATCATTTCAGGGTCTGTTCTTACAACTTCAGCAGAGATAATGCTTCCCAGATAACTTACTTGATGAAGAAATCAATTACATGTAGAAGTATATAGCTTCATGTTGGCCATTTTCAATTTCTCCAGTTCTTAAATGGTTTTCGAATGTGCGCTTACTACGATGATACCGTCCAAGTATACCAAACAGGTCTCGTAACTCAACTATCTCCATCAGGTACTAGAATGTTGTAGATACATTGAAAAGCCTAAATGCCAAAAATATGAACTGTCGAAGTTCTCATCCCGTGGTGAATGTTGTGTCTTTTCTAGATCCTCAGGATGTATTTTTACTTCCCATACAACACAATTTCGTCTAGTAGACGTCGATATGACATCATCAGGGGGATGTACTCAAATCCAGTAGACGTCCCTTTTTGCTCCAGTTCAGACACATGGCACGTCAAATATCCACCCATTATACGTCTACGAGATGTCGGCATTGAACGATTCATGGGCGAAATTTGGTTGTATTCATACGCACTACTCTATACTAGATTATTTTTAAGGATTTACTTTCGATGAGAGACTTATCTACTGAATGCTTTCTCTAGTGGCTGAGTTTTTATCCACTAGACAATGCGAAAACTTAGTTTTTAATTAATTTAATCTTTTTTATACATTTGTTGTGTTAAATATTTCTTTATTTGCTATGAAGTGACTCAAATCTTTGTCTATTAGAAAGTTTACCTTTTATTTTATATCTTATCTTAACTATTATAGAATTTTCTCATTCTAATTAAATTAGTACTTTTTAATACATATTATTTTAAAGGTAATATTTTGAAATTTATGTTTTATATTTTTTTAAATAAAACTAAGTTTTTCCTTTTCTTTGAAAAATATTAAAATTTATTCAAAGAAATTTTTCAGGAAGAGTACAAGATCTTATATATAATAAACTGATGAGTGCAATTAGGTTTATATAAATGTAAATTAATACATACTTATGCAATAAAAGTTTATTTTTGAAAGATACAGTTTATTTTATATTTATACATTAATTAGTTAATACATTTCAACCTTTATATTTTTACTCGAACACATTTCTTCTGCATGGTGCTGTTAATTCTCTATTTCAACATTTACTTCTTAGAGGGCTGCTTGTGAAAACACCAGTGTTCTCTGGGAAGCCCCTAAAATAAATTCTTAAAGCAATTATCAAAAATTATACTCGCAAATCAGCAACCTGAAAAAGTAATAAAAATAATTTTTAAAATATGGGAAATAATTTTCAGCAATACTATAATTACATTAATTCAACTTGATCAGTAAAACTGGTCAGAGTAAATTTCATTATCAGTAAAAAATTTTAGAATAAACTCGGCAAAAAAAAAAAAATACTTTATAGATTACTTGACTTTCAGCAATTTCATAATACCAATTTTAGAAATGTTTATCTTCTTTATTATATATATGCTCCACCTAAAGGACTATATATAATTTCTAGAAAATATATACAATTTAATCTTTAATTTTTTTGGAATTGATTAAATAACTGAAATTACAAAATGCTTAAAATTTGTAATTAATCTTTAAATGATCAAAGCAAGAGTTTGATTAATAGGTAGAATTTAACGCTACTATTAAAAGAACAGAACTTAAATAAGGAAATAGAGAATCGAATTTACATATTAGTGCTCAATATAAACACAAATGTTATTTACTAAGAAATATACTAAATTTTTTGATTAAACATTTATACAGAAGAAAACTCTTAATGAATTTTAATACATTAAATGTTTATTTACAATTTGCACGCATTAGAAATAAATTGTCATGTTTTTACTCCTTTAAAGGATTTATTTCCTCTTGCTCTATATTAGTTCCAAATGAGTTTAAATTATACAGAAAAATTTAAATTTTCAAGAATGTGAAAACATAATATATAAAAGCTTTTCTTTTTCTGGTGAGATTAAATTTAAAATACAATTTACCTATTTTAAATTTAATCTCATCCTCAGATATTTAAATTTGTTATTCTCATCTAACTGAAAATGAAAACAAAATTTAAAATTAATAAAAATGAAGTATTTTTTTATCTCTTAAAATGCAAGTAATTCAACTTTATGAATCAAAATAATTAAAGCACAACACAATAAAAATATTTAAAATTATAAATATAAAAAGCTAACTATTTAGAAATAAATAATTTTTCAATTTATTTGAAACTGAATCAGGCCATCATAAGCAATTTTTTATGTATTGCAGAACAGCACATGAAACACTTGCTAAAGAAAAAATAAATTTCCAATCAACATTTAATAATAAACTAATATTTACTGTTATAAAATTTGTACATCTTTTTTAATAATATTCAAATTAGATCAATAAAGAAGGCAGATATTTAATACAACTAAAAATCAGGTTATGGTGTGAAACAGGTGCCATTCAGTTTATTTTTGCCTGCAAAGTCTCTGAAGTCTGTAGAAAAGTGAATTACTACAAAATAAAGGAATACAATGAAAAATAGAAGAATATGGATATTTCTTTTTAAAATTAAATCAGAGCATCATTTATTAAATCAAATTAATCAACAAAATTTGAATGGAAATACACATATAATATTCATTTCAGAAACTTTGTTCGTTGTTCTGTTTATGCATACATTTTGTTTTTAATTTTACTGAGAGCATGCTTCTTAACTTCCTTTCAGGGTATAGTACACATACAAGCGAAATGTTTGAATTCAGAAACAATTTTTTTATTTAATAGTAACGAAAAAAGGTTTTAATAGTAACGAAAAAAAATCAAAATTAAGAAATTTATCAAAGGTTTGTTTTTTTTAAACTTACCTATATATATTAATATAATTTGTTTAAATTCACTCTGCTAAAGAAAAATAAATTGTTTCAGTTAATTACTAACATTATTATTAACAATGAACTAAATTTTTCTCGCACAAAAAGGCTTTAACCATTTTGATTTCAAAATTACTATAGTAGAAATAAAATCAATCTGTTAATATTTTCATTTGCTATTTTAATTATTGATTTTTTCCTGAAGATGAGCATTCTTATATTACTTGCTTAGATATATAAAGTGGAATAAAAAATAAATTGTTTTGAATATATTATGATCAGATGATTTTTGTAAGGTTTGTTTGTTTGTCGCTCAACTGTCATTTTTTGCACACGAGGGCTAATTAGACCGGGACCTACGGTTTAAAGTTTTTTTTTGTAATGTTTTTATTTTTGTAAGAGTATTAAATAATAATAATAATACAAAATATGCAGTATTACAAGTATCAGTATGGAAGTAGGAAATTTTGTTTACAAATTAAGTGAAAACAAAATCTTACAGAAAATCAGATTCACAGAGCATTCAAAATGCTAATTCACTGAAAATGTAAAGAATACATACTAAATCATTTTACATAATCTTAAGCATCTTTTTTCAATTAAAAAAATGCTTACCATGAATTAATACTTCAACTTCTACAGCCTCCCAAGAAGCAAATAGCTTGGCCCTATATTTGCTAATCGTGGCTTTGTCTAGGACCAGTATTGGAGGTCTATATTAATCCTTAATAGTCTACATTTCGTTATATAAGATTAACGTGGGTTGCCAAGAGAGGCCCAAGCTTGTCTGCCAAAATTGGTCCAATTTACGCTGCCAAGATAGGTCGTATCTTGGCTTATAGGTTTGTCTACATTATATGTAGCTCATAATGATAACTTTATTTTGAATTACTAAATTAGAAAGATGCTATTTTAAATTATTGCAATAAATACTATTATTGCAATAATTTAAAATAGCTTTTTTCATTTAAACCTGTATTGTTGCATCTTACACGAGTAAAATTATTGTCATGGTTGAAAATTATTATTTTGCATTCCATTTTGAAAAGTAAACACAAGTGCCAGATTTCTTATTCTTTTAAGCAATACTTAAAATTTTAGGAAAATTTACAAATTATTGTTATATGATGAAAATCACATTATTTTGAGATTAACATGCAAAAAGTAAGAGAAGTGAAGTAAAAAAGCAAATATTTACTACCTATCAATTGTGAATTCATGGTCAATTTTTTATCATATAAATATTAAAAGTAGATTACATTTCTGTATTGCTGAACACTTATCAAGACTAAAACAGCACCTATAAATTTAACAATAAATAAAAACTTATGTATTCAAATTTTCATTTTCTATACATAATGTTTATGATGTATAAATGTTTATATATATAATGTATAAATGTTTATAATCACATTGCTATGTTTTACACAATATTTTTATTTTACTAAATTAATTTTTTCCATAAAGATAATTCCAATTAAATTACAAATTGTTTTCTGCAAAAAACTAAGTTGAGAATTACACACTTAAAATGATTTTACTTCTTATGGCTCTCATGAAGAAAAAAATTCTTAATTTTACTAACATTTCTGACTTAAAGCTCTATCTCAAACAAAAAAGTATCAAAATTTGTATTACACTTAATTAAAAATATTCAGTTTGAGGTAAAACTGAGTATTACGATCTCACCTTGGCGAACTTGGCAAATTATTTTTTCGCCAAGGATATGAGACAAGCGTTTTGGAAATTGATTGGCAACCCAAAAAGGGTGCCGATCGGGGAGGAATTGGTCCGAAAAAAACGGCGGGAGTTTCACCCGACTGGAAATTTCCTCTCTGTCCCTTAACACTAAATAAGAAAACAATAACAACAACCATGCAAATAAAGTGGGGTTTGCTCCAGATTTCGAATTGCTAAGCCAAACCACATGCAAGAAAACAGTAATAGTAATAAGAATTGATTAAATATTCTATTTAAAAATATTTCAGAATTAAAATTAAAGGAAATAAAGAAGCAAACATAATTAATTATAATAACATCTAGTTAAAAATAAATAAAATAACGAATTTGAGTTATTAAAGATATAATGTTATAAATCATTTCACTACATAAAAAAGGAAACAAATCTAGAATAAATTTAAAAAATAGATTCTATAATTTGTTTTATTATTGGAAATTTAAATACTTAACATACAATTCTAGGAGTTCTATTCCTGAAAAAAATAAAATAAAATTCTTACCTTCATTTTTTCGTCCGCGCTCTACATGCACAACAAAATCAAAAATTAATATAAAAGACGGTATTGAAAATCGGGCGCTATATCCACAGCTAAATACAATACAAATATAAAAGAGAGGATTGAAATTCCTACGCTATATTCACTGCGAAATACGAAACGAATATAAAACACAGTATTGAAATTCCGGCACTATATCCACAGCGAAATACAAAACAAATAGATAGGATTGAAATTTCGGCACTATATCCAAACCGAAATAAAAAATGTGAATATAAAAAACAATATTTATATTCCGCGCTACATCCGAAGTAAAATAAAATATAAATATCAAAAAACAAGATTTAAATTACCGCGCTTTACATCCGATAAAAAAATCCAAAATAAAAATGGCTAACGCTTCCCGGATGTGCGGCGACGAGACATTCCAAAGATATATTTGGTGACACATTTGTCGAAAAATCGTTTTTGGCGAAGTTTTGGCAAAGAAATTTGGCGACGAAAAATAATCACCATATTTTAACAGATTTGGTGACTTTTCGCTGAGACCGTGGTGACTTTCTGTGCTTTAGAGGTGAGACCGTAATACTCAGTTTAGCCAATAATCAACTTAACACACAATTTACAGCCCTCACTAACTTTCAAAAAAGCCTTAAAATTATTCGCCATTTTCCTTTGTTACGTATTACTATTAATTAACATTCAGAGGATATAATAAATCTTTAATTATATGAACGAAATTCGTAATGATTTCTTCAACATAAAAAAATTAAAACCCAAGTCAAGATTAAATTAATAAATAAATAAATTTGAAATGTTACACACGTGTAATCTAAATGCAATTAATCTATGTTCCTCAACCAAAGACTTTTAATTCATTAAAATAAATAAATAAACAAAAAACTCACCTTCACATTTTGTCATCAACTTTGTAGAAGCTTTATATCAGTAAAATAACTAATAAAATTAAGAAATAAATTAAGAAAAATTAATTTTATCTAAACGAATAAAACATGCAGCACCACGTTGGGATAAAAGTACTGTAATCCCGCCAATTTCGTCATTCTCGGCTACTAGCGTCTCGCGACCGAGCTCCCAGAAGATTGTGGCTATGATTCAGTAACTTGGCGATGTAAAGAAAGCGATAAATTTCTCTGGCTAGGAAGTTTATCTCATTGTTAAGCATGGTGGATTTCACAACTACGTATTCCTTTTCCCTTTAGAAAAATGTATTGATTAAGTAGTGTTATATTTTTATAAGTATAACAAAATATTATTTAATTAATTTATGAAAAGAATTTCTTTGCGTACTATGAGAATAATGGATGTGTGCGTATTGCGTTTACATGATCTTTTTCTCTCTAAAGATTTAGCGACTTAGTATTGTTATATTTTCGTAAATATAACACAAAGAATTTGTTTATTAATTCATTGTGAATGTGAATATAAATTCTATGCATTTTCAGAAATATTAAATATTTATTCATAGAAAATTTACTATTGCTTATAAATATGTAAGTTGCTATGTTTATTAAACAGACTGCATAACCAAGCATAAACCTCTTTTGAAATAATTATTACAAGCAAAGTAGCTGAAAAATATTTTATACAAAGTTTCTGCTTAGGAAAGAATTTTATGTTTTGAAATTTTTTGAGCATGATATTTTGATTTATCTAAAGGAAGACAAGAATTCTAATTAATATTATTTGAGTTATTGTTTCTTTACAAAAATATTTTCTCCTAATTTAGATTCTTTATTTTCCTCACTGTTCAAATTCATTGTGTCACCATCATGAGAACAGTATATTTTTTCATGAAGTACATCGTCGTTGGGTTGATCAGAATCTTCTGCAGAAATATTTCTCTATGCGAACTCAAGAGTTCTATCTCTTTCATTTCCAGTTAATTTTATGTTTGTACACTATTCCTAAACAGCTAACCAGAATATGAAAATAATCTGGAACACAAAATTGAGCTGTTTATGAAAAAAGTTTTGAAGCAATACTTGTAGTTTTGGGCACCAAGTCATTCCAATGTTATATGAATTTTGCGAAACGTTTACTGCATATGAAGAAAGAAAAGGCAGATAAGAAATAAGAATGCCCATTGCAAGGATACTTAAAAGATGATTGATTACAGATAAATAGTTTTCCCTGGCTTTTTGATTTTCAAAACATGGGATGACTTTGTAGTCCACATGCTCTTCAATGAGTTATTGTACACAATATCCACTGATTGGTTTTTGCAGATGACGCTTTCTATTTATGACTTTTGAATGTTGTAATGAGGGAGCCGCGCTCTCTCTGTTAAAAACTATATGCCAAGGCTTAAAGCTTGACTTCAAATGATTGAAAATAAAGATTAGTATGAGAAATATATGGTTGTTTTATTTAATATTACATTAAAAACTAAACTTAGAGAATGTTAATATTGCATATTCAAATAAGGTATAATACCCATGTTCATATCTGCGTGGTGCTTCAATCTTTACATCATTCAAATTTATTCTGTATTTGGGGACTATTTATTTTAATAAAAATGATTTTGTAAAATATACAATATCTGCTGTACAAATTTCAGAAACTGATTTTATGAATGTAGCAATTAAAATTATATGGAGATTTATAATTTTAAAAAAAGATGTTATTAATGCATCATACATTTTATGACATTTATTGAGCTTTAAATAAAGTTAATTTCACTAACCCTCAAATGGATAAATGAAAAACATGGGCAACTCATATTAAGAAAAACTATGCAAATTACACAAAGCCAAATTCAAATTGCCTACCAATTAGTAGGAATTAAAAATTAAATGTTGACATTTTATAAGTCAATTATTGGCTATTTATATGAGCGAATATATGTGTCAGCTTTAGGTGTTTACAAATAAAATTACAAACAATCTAATTTGTTTCATAGACATTAATATTTTTTGAGCATTTAATATTGAAATATTCATTGAATATATTATGAATAAATTCTAAGAGAATATTTCTCTTCGAAATACCTCACATCTAAAACGAATCTACTTTCAATTCTAATAACCTAAGTAATAAAATTAGGCTTAAATCTATTTTTGAACTCCTTGGTGTTCTAATGACCTCTCTCTTCTACCCTCAATCAATTATCTTAGTTCATCTTAAACTCATCCTTCAGCATATTTTCATATTCACATGAAAATCTGTTATACTAATGTTCATCTCTTCCCCCACTTATAATAGACCGTGGGCTGAAACCAGTAAGGGGCTTAAAAATTGAGTTTTGTACCACTTCTTTGGGGGCAATTTAAAAACATAAAATTATGCGTGATTTATATGTGGAAAACATAAATGCAAAAAGTTCTGGAAGAAATAGTTGCTCCTTTTTTTTATAAATAACAAAAATTCAATACACTTTTTTCATTGTGACTTTGAACACACGCGTATTGTTACATATTCATTCAGTCAATCACATGCGTGTATTTCACTCTTGTTTATTTACTTCTCGGTGGAAAAAGAATATATACCGTAACACTGTATGTAGAAATACAATAATAATAAATTTTTCCATAACCATAAATATTAGGACTATATTATTTCACTACAAATCATATAAAAATATAAACATAGAATTAAGTACCGGATAAATAAAATGTACATTTTAGCCCAAAACAAGACTAAAAACAAACACAAACCAATTTTTACATTTCATTTAAAAACATGGATGTTGATTACATGCAATTTAACATTTTAGTACAATAAATGCAATAAAATCCAACACTGTTATATTGAATTTTTATTTATTTTTTTATTTTTTGAGTTAACACTGCAATAAATAAGTAATCAAAAATTCATAAGTAGATAAAATGATATATAAAAAATAAATTGTACCTTTAGAATCATACTTTTAAATTAAATATTTATGAGAAAATTAGAATTTATTTATCACATCATTATTTTAACTAATATTCACATATTTTTTACTATAAAATATAAATTGATAAATTACATTGGAATTGAAGTTTGAATAAATAATGCATAATGACCAAACTTCATTGTTGATGTGTTCTATTTTAATAGCTACATGTTAAAATAAGATAGTACAAATTCATACAATCATCTATTCAGCCAACTTTTCTAGAAGAATTCATTTTATCGATATCCCTTTTTCTAGTGATACGCTGTATCAACTCTTCAAGTCTGCTTCTATCACCATTTGTACTGCTCTTCAGTTTTCGTGTTGACTCAGAGTCTGTAAAACAATCTTTTAAACATCTCAAGACTTTTATTCTTAGCAATTTCAACAAAATACATGAAATTGCAGGTGTAAAATTGATTATAGAGCTTCAATTCAGCTAATACAACTGGAAACAGCTTCCAATCACAAAAGTCTTTAATACACTGCTGGCCACCCATATTGCAAAAACAAGGAAGACAAAAGATATCACAAGAAAATTTATTCTGCAGATAACATGTTGAGCAAGTATCAAATGATGAAATTTATAGACTTCTGGGAAGTGTGGTTCCTGCCAAAATCAGTAGCCAAAGTAGTCGCCATTGGAGATTGTTGGAGACCACCGCTGCCATACGCCTCCGCATTGCTTCAAAGAGACTTTGTATGTATTCTTGGGGTACAGAAGACCAAGCAGCTTCCAAAATTTGTCAAAGTTGATCTGGTGTGGCTGCTGGGGATGTAATCTGGGTAAATCGTTGAGCAACCATGGACCATATGTTTTCTATCATTGAAAGATCCGTAGAGCAAGCTGGCCAGGGAAGCAATTCAATCTGGCGATTGACGAAGTAATCTTGGACAATGTGTACCACGTGTAGTCACGCAGTATCGTGTTAAAATATGGCTGTGGGCAAGCCGTGAAGGTGAGGAAGGACAACTGGTTCCAACAACTCGGAGATGTAGCGATGCCTGTTTAAAGCAATGCGTACTAGAGGAGTGCGAGAGTGATATACAACACCACCCAATACCATAATACCCAGAGGAGGACCAGTGTGGAGGTGCTTTCGTAGCTGTTCAGCATTCGCTCTCGACGGTGTCTCCAGACTCGAATGCGACTATCTTGGTGTTGCAGATAGAAATGTGACTCGCCAGTAAAGACAATTTCATTCCATTCTGCCATCCACATCCTTCTTTTATCGCACCATTGGTGGCGTAGACGTCTGTGGTTCTGCGTCAAGTGAATACGAAGCAATGAACGCCTTGTGGACAGACCACTCTGCTGCAAACATCGTCGAATGATACGTGCTGACACTAGATGATGCGTTACTGACTGAATGTGCTGTGCTATGGTTCGTGATGTGGCTGAGCGATCCATCACTGATATGCGCATAATTTGCCTGTCATCACGTGAAGTGGTGCACTGAGGAGGATGTGATCGAACACGCGTCGGTTTGTCATACATTCCTGCAACTAACGATCACATATCCTCATTACAGTTGCTTGGTCTCGTCCATCGATAGTCGTGTGACTATCGATTTCACTGAAAGATTATCCACAATCTCTGTAAGCCATTATCCTTCCTCTATCGAACTCGGATATTTGATCAAAAAATGATCGCTGTTTTTTAAGATTCATAATTGATCATTTTTTTTGAAAAAACCACAAGGAAAACATAATTGTCCAACTCGAAATCCTCGTAATCTCCAAGCTCTTATTAGCACTTTGAAGTGACGCCACAGGTGAGTGTCATGTGCATCTGAGCTGAAATTTCTATCATTTGCATATCTCACCTCCGCCAATGCATGTTGTAAATTTCATGTTATTTGCATGCTTCCTTCAGGGTGTTGCTTTTACGATGGCCAGCAGTGGGTAAAACTGTGTATTATGGCCTCGGCTTGGCAAAATTTTTTTCGCCAAGTGGATGAGAGAGGGGTGTTGGTAATTGATTGCCAACCCAGAATGGACGCCAATTGGCATAAATAAACGGTGAGAGTTTCACACGATATCAAATTGCTAAAATAAGAAAAGGGAAATAACAATCATGTTAAAAATTCTAACCTGACACTAAATACGAAAAATATAACAACAATTATATAAATAAAGCGGGGTTTTCTCTCGATTTCAAATTGCTAAGCCTAACGGTATATAAGAAAAGAGTAATTTTAAAATATTTCAGATTTAAAATTAAAGGAAATAAAGTAGCAAAAATAATTACTTTCAATAACATCTAGTTAAAAATAAATAAAATAATGAATTTCAGGGATATAAGATAGAATGTTACAAATCTTTACTACGTAAAAGTAGACAAATCTAGAATAATTTAAAAAATAAAACGATTCTATAATTTCGTTCATTATTGGAAATTTAAATACTTAATAAATTCTAGGAATTCTATGCCTGCAGAAAACAATTAAAAAGTTGTTACCTTCATTTTTCGTCCGGCGCTCTACATGCACAGCAAAATCCAAAATAAATATAAAAATCAGAATTTAATTTCTGGTACAATATATCCATAGTGAAATACAAAACAAATATAAAAGACAGGATTGAAATTGTGGCACTATATACACAGCGAAATACAAAACGAATAGACAGTATTGAAATTCCGGCACTATATCCACAGCGAAATAAGAAATGTGAATATAAAAGACAATATTTATATAATCTGCGCTACATCCGAAGTGAAATAAAAATAAATGTGAAAAAACAAGATTTAAATTGCCTCTCTTTATATCCGATAACAAAAAAAAAAAAAAAAAACCGAAATGAAAATGGCAAGCATTTCTGGGATGTGCGGGGGCCAGACATTCCGGAGCTGTATTTGGTGATACATTTGGCAACTAATAGCTTTGGCGATTTTTTGGCGAATTAATTTGGCGAGGAAAAAAATCACCTAATTTTACCAGATTTGGCGACTGTTTGTGCTTAGCGAGCTGAAACCGCAGTACTCAGTTTAGTCTAGCAGTGTATTAACCAGCTTCTATGCACTAGACTAGCATTCAATACTAATCCTCTTCACCTTCTCAGCGTCTTCATTAACTTTTCTATGGCGGGTGGTGGTATTTATTCTTGACTTGGCATAAAAATCTAACAAGTTTCGGGATGGTTCTAGGCTATCTTGCTTATATTGGGGCTAGAACTTCATTAATGGATTTTTTCAAAAGTAAATGTTTATTGTCGAAGGTCACCAAGTAGCCAAGAATCTCACCAAAAAGTCACCAAGTAGCAATTTCATTAGAAATGCCATTTATAACGTATAATACTTATAAATTGCGTACATTTTGCCGATGATCTAAGGATTTCCGGTCTGTCTGATACATTTTAAGAGACTTCCTGTTAATTCCTTAGATGATATCACATCTTATTTCTGTTAATATTCTGTAGTTAAATAAGGTGTGTTAGATGCAAGTGGTTAACCGGTCTTGATTTTATGAAGTCATTTCCACAATGTGTTACGGCAATATTGTATGCTAATGAAAGCTACGTTAAATGCTTCCATATTCCTTATGCTAAAGTTTTGAAGCTAGCTTCTTTGATGTTTCCAAAATATGTGAAATCAAAATCTGGCTTATACCTTTTTTATTTAATTGTGTAAGCAATATTAATTTTCCCTCAGTATTAGATATATGTTTAACAGATATTTTCTTCATTATTCTTCAGGCATTAATTTTCGTCTAAGTGTATTTTAGTTGCCTGTACATTTCTCTTATTTTAGATACTCTGAGGCCAATTTAATATACTTGATTCTATAAATCAAAAATGTTGGAAGATAATAAATAATGAATTTGGTTCACATAAATGCAATCGAATATTTTCATGTATATAGATTTGTGATAATTGATTATTTGTCATTATACAACTTATAATGCATCTACTTATTTTATTTTGTAGGGGTGATACACAGTTCTTGTGACAACCCTGGTATAAAATGTAAATGTATCAACTAACAGTCAACTGTTAAGATTAATATTGCATTATATTAATGAGAAATTGATAGTAGTACTTTTTATTTAATAATATTGTACAAATATTTTATTTTGTATTGACATTATTTTTAAAAGTTCTATTTTAAACAAGTACAGAAATTAGAACTGCTCATTATAAATTATATTCAGAAATTTAAATTTGATTTGAAGCTTAATATAAAATTTTATCCTAATGATTAAATTATGATAAGATTTTGTATTTATATGTAAAAATTTAAACAGTGTGAAGCAATTATTAAATTCTGTTTGTCAGTTATATATAAAAAAGATTTCAAATCTAGCTATCAATGCCATACTTTTATCTAAAAAATTTGCACCACTTAAATCTAAATAGAACATTCGTAAATAAAAGATACAGAAAAGTGAAGCAGTTAACTACGTCAACAATTAAACAAATCTATACATTAAATGAAGATGATTATTTTCTCTTTTAGATTACTATACCATAGAATTCGAAGGCTAATGTTAAAATATACCTATTACATTAATGAACATTTTTTAAAAGAAATATTAAATCTGCCAAATAAGTGACTCGGAAAATTTGCCATTAATCATACTGTATGCATTAATATACATTTTCTATCTCATTTATATAAATGTAAGCCGGAAAACTATAAAAATCACCATATAAATGGGAAATTTATTTCACACTATAACATATTAACGTTTAAAAGAAGTATATATTGAAATAAGTATAAATGTAAGGAAACGCATACACACACATCTTTTAAGACACACTCACTTCCAAAAGTTAAGCACGGAGAGGAAAATGCTAATTTGCCGAAGCCAATCAGAATTGGAGAGGATGCAAATCATTGCAAAGGTAGATGAATGTATGCAAATATGTTAGGTAACAGCCAATCGCGCTTTCATGTCAAGAAATATGCAAAAAGCGCAGTCTTATAAGATATCAGCTTTATGAAGGGTTACAGAAGTTGATTGTAAGTGCTGATAGATGGTGTTTAACACTTTCGTATAATTTGTTTTTAAGACATACGTGTTTCTATGACTTCCAGGAGACGAATGGAAGATTCTGAGCGCTGGTGTGCTCTGTGGCGAATTGAAGCAGGACAGTCGATCTCAGATGTTGCTCCTTTCTTCGACGTTCATCATTCTGTAATTTCACGTTTACGGAAACAATTCCAAACCACACAGACAGTTGTTCGAAGGCCCGTAACCGGTCGCCCAAGGGTTACAAACTCCACGGAAGATCGATATATTGCGATTTTAGCCAAGAGGAATCGCAGAGCGACCTCCACAAGTATGACATCTATGGTTACAGCGTCCAATGGTAAGGCGATATCTGCAGCGACTGTACGCGGAAAATTACATATGAATGGCCTGTACGCCCGGGTACCTCGAGTTTGTACCCGGCGTTTGTTTTTCTATCCGTTCAATCAAGAGGGAAACGATTAAAGTGGTGCCGGGAGCATGTCAATTGGACTATGTCTGACTGGGGCAATTTCATGTTTACTGAGGACTCAAGATTTGCTCTGGAGCCAGATGGCAAGCGTATAAGGATATGGCGTGAACAAGGAACACGCAATCAGCTCCAAAACATCACCGAACATCACGCATTCCAAGGCGCAAGCATTATGGTGTGGGCAGGGATTTCATTAGGATACCACACCGACCTGCACATCTTTAAACGGGGTTCAGTGACGGCTGTCCGATATCGAGATGAAGTCCTAGAACCCATTGTGAGATTTGTACGCTGCAGCAGTTAGCCCTACTTTTGTTTTAATGGACGATAACGCACGTCCCCATAGAGCTGACATTTTCGATGACTCCCTGGAGAGTGAAGAGATTCACGTATGGCGTGGCTAACATATTCGCCTGACCTTAATCTCATTGAAAATCTTTGGGATGTTCTCATCCATGCTTTATCTTCACGTTTCCCACCTCCAGCCAATCTTATTAAACTGGAAACTGCTCTACAAGAAGAATGGCTATTGCTTAATTCTGCGTTGGTTGACCACCTAATTGAAAGCATAGTCACAAGGTGTAAACTTTGTATACAGATGAGGGGGATCACATACCCTATTAATGTCACTTTTTTATTTTATGCTGTTTATTTTCACTTTATACTTAATTCTTAATATTAAATTATATTAAATCTCCAGTATATCAATATCTGATATAACTTATAAAAATTGAATATTGTTTTCATTTTTGTATATAACTATTTATTTTATTTTATGCATAAATATATATGCTACTTTCCTGCCTAATTTTGTGTCAATCAATGCAATATTTGTTGATTTTTTGCATTTTACATCTTCGTGCTTAACTTTTGGAAGTGAGTGTAGTTATTATAATTTATTCCGATTTTCTCCCTCACACTACGTAAATGTGATATTTAGCTATGAAAAATTCTCCCCGAGTCATGTTGGGAATGTTTAAATTAAATGCTTTACTTTAATTTTATTACTATCGAATATTGTTTCTTTTAACCTCGAAGTTTGCAGTCCTGTCACAAGGCGATTATTTAGATAGTTTGCTTCACAGTATGAAAAGCTTCTGTTGTGGTTAATATCGGATAGTTTATATGGGTTTGTTTTGTTGTGATATTTTTGCAAGCTATAAGAAGTCAATATCATTTGGTGAAGTAACATTTTTTATTTGCATAGAACAAAAAACTGAAGTTTGTTCTTACGTTTGGAGAACGTATTTGTGAGAATAAAAAGATTAAAGCATTTACTTAAAGCCAAGATATGTCTTTTATTAATGACATATAATTGAAAATCATTCAATATGATTTTCTTGATATTTTGGTATGACCTTAACAAAATCCATTTGTAATTGTGTTTCATAAAATGAAAAGTTAAAAAGCAGGTTGTATAAAACAAAAAGAAATCTGAACAGCGGGATCTAAACATTAGTGTTTGAAGGGAAATAAATAAATAAAAATAATATTTAAAATGTTTATAATATTTATATAACATATATATAGAATCTTATATAAGATGGAAACTTAATAAATATGAAATTTATATAATGCTATAATACCCATAACTATTCAATACACATTTGGTGATTTTTACATTCTGAATTTATATTACAGCGATTTAGTTTGCTTTAAATATTAAATATTTACTTCTTTTTAAAAATGCAGGGGAGTGTGAAATTTTTAATTTTGCATTGTAATTTAAAAACCTTTTCTGAATAAAATACAATGCGTTAACAGTGTAATTCCAAAGAGCGATCCACTCAGTCCTCTTCTTTTGTTGCAGACGGGAATTATTTACTGTTCACTAATGAATGGTTTGAACTGGGATAAATATATTTCATTGTTTATAAAGTGTACGATCATAAAACCACTAACAATTAAAGGAAGCAGATAGTAAGCTAGAAACAGGCTTTGAAATAATTATGTAATAAACATGCACAAATACAAAATTTTGATAAAATATGATGACGTATGAAATGTCTCATACTTAGAATCTCACAAATAATCCATTACTAGTTTTGTAGGAATAAACTTGAAAATCTTTTCATGGATAATTGTTAAAAAAAAACATTTTTTGATACATTTTAACAAAAGTTAGTACTTTTGTTAAATCAAATAAACAGTAGAAAAACTGCAGATTTCTAACTCCTTACTATAATTCTTTTGTACGAGTTAATATACAAGATGGTTATATTTTGTGAACTATTATGATTACTATTTTATAGTTGCTGATAATAGCCGATCATATTTTTCATGAGTAGTTAAACTTAATACATACATTATACATGATGTCGAAATCGTTTTGAATTAAAAAAACACCGGATCGGAGGTCATGCAAAAATGTAAACAAACAAATAATCACTGGCATTACTCAAGATGACAGTTAAAATGAGAGCTAGTCAAAATCCGTCTTGTTTATAATCCGTGTAACTCTAGAGCTATTTGACTCACACTTTACTTTATTTTGGAAATAAAAAACAACGAGTCGGGTAAAACGATAGAGTTAATCGCGGGTCAGAAGATTCTCGAATTACCTCGTGTTCGTCTATCATATGTGGAATAATACGTGTGATGACATTAACCGACTTATCGTCCAAGAAAATTCCAAAAATCGTTGAAAATTTTCTTCGCAAAATTATTACCCGTTTCGTTTCATAACTCTTCCCTTGAAATGATAAAAAATCGCTGAATATTTTGAACATCTCTAATTAGAGGATTTCTCTCGCTATCTTTTTCAAGAGTGTCATAATTACTTCATTAAATTTGGTGTCTATTACCATTAAATTACTTATTTTAGATTTTAAACATTTAAAAATTTATTACAAGGAATTTTCCATTTATATAAAAGTTTTTAAAACTAAATTGTCAATAATTATTTTCATAAATTTCGAAATATCTGAATTACAGATATATATTTCCATCATAAAACTTGGAAAGCATATTCGGAAAACACAACTCAAATTTTGACTTATTTGAAACAAATAAATTTGTCACTTATATTGCAGTAAATTGGTGATAAGAGTATAAATTATACTTCAATGGTATTTTAAAAAAAGAAACAATGCTTATTGATTAAAAATGCAAAAGATTAATTAAAAATTTCCTTCATAAAAATGTTTAATTCTTTTAGATTTAGGTTTATTCATTAAATTGTATAAATAACGCAATTCTTTAAGATATGCGGCCAAAATTCTGAATTTCAAAATGTAAAAACAAACATTCAATCTGACTTTAAATGTCACCAAATTCATTGCGTTACAGATACTAGGATTAAGCCAATTATAGCTCTAATATATCTCGAAAATTAATTTAAATAGTTGAAGTTAAAGAATTAATTGTTATATGTATATCATATATATATATATATATATATATATATATATATATATATATATATATATCCATTTTAGTAATTTAATATACCACATCAATACGGGAAAAAAGCTAAAACATCTAAATTTCTTTGTAGCACAATTGCACATCTACTGTTCAATTTCAATGGTACATATTCTAAATACTGGTAAAAGCCTTATTCAACATTTGTTTAAGGAAAAATTATTGTTGTCATATAAATATTGTGCTATAATTGCGATATTATTGTGCTATAAGTATATATATGTAATAGGTTATCGATAATTTTCACCTTCACCTTATTTTCGATTAAGGTTCTTAGCTCTAAAAACCTGAAAAACTTAATAACTTGATGTCAACGATACAATGAAAAACAGCAATGATTTTAAGAAATAAGGAATGCGTAGTAAATTTTAAAATAAGCAGTCCCATCTGTTAGAAAAAGAAAATATTTTAATTTAAAGTTTCTATGATTTAAGTTCACACTTTATTTCAAAAGTGTATCGGGTAGTTTACCAGATTCTTTGATATTAACTGAAAATGGTTATTAATTAATTAGAGTAACTAACTAAGATATTTATAAAAACTTCTTTCTAAAATATTTATCTTTCTACTTGTTTTTGAAATATGTTACGAATTTCAAACAAATCCTTTTACTTTAACAGTATTTAAATTACATAAAAAGTAACTAACGATCTTATCATATTTTCTAAAGATGTAAAATAGTGTCTAAAAATATAAAATAGTATTTTCTAAAGATGTAAAATAGTGTAAAATATATCCCGAAAATTTACTATTTCGTTTAACAAGGCATCAAATTTTCACATTCGAATGAAAATTTTAAGACTCAAAGTATATGCAATAATGAAGCTTATTATAAATTGTACACTTCAACCACGATAGTAAAACTGTAACTTTCGACCACGTACTTTCCGCCCACATAACCGTTTCCCTTCGCCTTCCAGTGCATAATTTTTCCTATCGCAATTAACATTATATATTAGTTCGTGTGAAAGTCTCATTTACTTACACTTTTGCAAAAACTGTATATATATATATATATATATATATATATATATATATATTATATATACATCAATTTATCAATTTTTCAACAATTTGTTAAAGGCAAATTTAAATATCAACATCTGTAAGCATAATTCAAGTTTATGTTTGTTTGTTAATAAATCTTGGGTTTGAAAATTTAAAAACTTTATTACTCTATTATTTATCTGAATTTCAAAGAAATTTCCAATCCATATCTTAAACAATGGTAATGAAAACATTCATGTAAAAAATATTGAAAGTAACACACACAAATGCAGCAGAATGAGCTATAAAATTTTTTCGATGTATTTTTTATGCATTTTATTTTACAAAATAAATGAATGTTTATAGAGTGAATGATTAATGCCAAGAGAAGATAAAGTTTGCACAAAGCCTCAATATACGTGGCGCATTTATATAGTTTATAAAATCACTCACGACGGGCAAAAAATCGTGATAATGTCTTTCATTATAGAAGAAAGATTAGGAAAGCGTTTCCTTGCATTTGGATGCCTGCACAAATTCTTTTCGCGATAAGTCTGGGAACTTCTATCACAATTGCGATTAATCTCGTTGACGTTGCACAAAAGGTAAGATAATGATTTCTATCTAGGTTTTAATCATCTTTATACCAGGTTTTATTTTGATTTAAAGTTATTCATCGTTTGGAATTTTATATCAGACTACCTATGATCGATCAATGTAATCAGTTCAATGTAATTAATTCATCATTATTTTGAAAGTCACTAATAATTATGAAACTTCTTGTTTATATGCTGAAATTTCATAAAATGTTTATCTTTTGATTTAATATGTAATATTTTAATTGAACAATTTGCTATTGTAAAAGTTACTAGTTTTATCTTTTCTCATTTTTTAAAAAGTTGCATGTATTGCATACAGTCTAATTTTTCCTTTGATCTCAATTTGTTTGAATTCTAAACTACTTTCCTTCTTATGAGCTTGTTATCTTTTAAATGGTTCATATTTAAAAGTATTTTAAAATTTCTAAATATTTTTATTAAATAATTTTTTTTCATTCGTTGAAAAACTGTCGTCCTTTTTTACTGATTGTTCTGCATCACTATTCTATATGTGTAACACGTTCTTCTCTGCTGAGACTGGTATCCCCTGCAGACTTTAAAGTATCGAAATTGCTCCTAATGCGGCGATATTTTAATGATCGACTTAGTTTTACATTTTAATTTTTTCATTATTACTAATTTAAATAAATACGTGAACTTCCTTTTAATCCCTTTTTAATTTGTTTACCCAATAAAATCACAACTAAGCTAATTAAATTGTTTTTAGAGTACTGAAATTTTAAACCCATTAGACAATTTTTAGTTCATAATTATTTTTATAAGTAAATGATTAATTTTCTGGTTACTTGCTGAATTAAAAAATTTATGTTATTGCTTTTCAAACAACATTCACCTCGAGATAAAATGGCAAACTACAAGAAAGTAAATTTGTATGTCTGCAAGATCAATTGATTTAGAAAGCTAAATTTCAGTTATACGCAATAAACACATCACAGAAAATATCACTGGCTAATTAATAAGAGTCAACAAGGATTTTTCCGAACGAAAATCACTGGTGGAAAAGAGGAATGTGTACTTATTTTGAAATTTTCAAATACCGTAAATTGACAGATATTTGTTTATTTTACTAAACAGATATAAATATTTTACTATAAAAATTTGATCTAATCACATAAACTTGCACACTTATGACTTTTTCATTTCACTAAACTACTAACTTCAATGTGTATGCAACTTTCCCATTATTGTTTTTCAATTTATGACCATTTAATATGAGAATTTAGACTGTGCCTTTTTCTTGCAAGTTTATATTCTGTTTTTAAGATTAAAATAAAATTATTTACAATTGGTGAACTCTGCTTAAAAATAATTTAAGGAGTTCTTTAAAAGTAATTGTTTATGTAAAAAATTCACTGTACAGTAAATGATCACAATAATATTGTTACGAACTTAGCGTATGAACGTATTTCGACTATGAAGGTTCCAGTGGACCTAATATTTATGTAAGGTTTCCAAGAGGTATCTCAACAAATGTTCGAGATATTAGCTCATTGACGGTTTGTTTGACAACTAATAGTTTAAAAGATTTTAGTTATTTCCCTGCCTTAACTTGCTAGAACGGCCCTACAAATATGAAACCTTCAAGAACAGGAATTAGTTTCATTTGAATATTTTGTGGAATGGGCGTGCACTAGGAGCTTTGTAGTCTGATACGCGATAACGCCAGCAGCTGTATTGCGATACGCAGAGGGTGCTCGTATCGAGCGAGAAATATTTCCTGATTAGTATTACTAATTTGAATGATTGTTCTAATATTAATCTAATTAGTCAATCATTCAAATTAGTATTACTAATTTGAATGATTGTTTGAATCTACACTACTTGCCATTAAAATTGCTACACCAAGAAGGAATGCAAATAACAGAATGATATTTATTGGACACATACATTATAGTGGAAAGAACAAGTGATTAGATTTACAGGAAATTAGGATGTATAGATCTTGAGAAATCAGTACCCAGAGCAGCCACCTCTGGCTGCAATAACTGCATTTATCCGCCTAGGCATGGAGTCAAACAGAGATTGTATGGCATGTACGGGGATCTCAGTCCATGCAGCTTCAACACTATGCCACAGTTCATCGACAGTAGTGGATGGTGAGTGATGGTGTGCCAATCGCTCGGCAACCATTGACCACACGTTCTCAATTTATGACAGATCAGGAGAACCTGCTGGCCAGGGTAACAGTCGAACCTTTTCTGTATCAAGGAAGTTCAATACGAGCAACTTGTGGTCGTGCATTATCCTGTTGAAACAAAGCATTAGGGAGACTTCGAAGATAGGGCAGAGCCACGGACCTTAACACATCGGAAATGTAACGGTTGCTGTTCAAAGTGCCGGTAATGCGAACAAGAGGTGATCGAGACGTGTATCCAATGGCACCCCATACCATCACTCCAGCAGATGGGCCAGTATGGCGATGTCCAATGCAAGCTGGCAATGCGCGTTCTCTACGATGCCTTCAAACACGGATGTGGCCATCATGGTCCTGTATACAGAACCGAGATTCATCTGTAAAGATGACGTGATGCCATTCCCGCGTCCAGGTTCATCTCTGATCACACCATTGAAGGCGCTCCTGTCTGTGACGCAGCGTCAATGGTAGCCGAAGCCATGGTGGCCGTGCAGACAATCCATGCTGCTGCAAACGTCGTCGAACTGTTCGAGCAGAAACTTGTTGCCTTGCAAATGACTCCATTTCTCGACTCAGGGTTCGTGACGTGGCTGTACGATCCCATGTGACCATGCGGATAAGATGTCTGTCTTCTCTGCTGTTAGTGATGGGGGGTCGCTGAGATCCTGCATGACGTTCCGTATGATTGTCTTGAACCCATCGATTCCATATTCTGCTAACAGTCATGGGGTCTCGACCGACGCGAGTATCCATATTGCGGTACGATAAACCGGAATCCCGGTAGGCTATTATCCTTTCTCGATCAAAGTCAGACACGTGCTGATAGGTATTTCTTCTTCTAACACGAGACATTACAACAACTTTCTTTGCCGAAAACATAGTTGAAACGGAAATTGAGTATGAGAAAACTGCCGTCAAATCTCTGGTTTTATACACATTGTAGATGTCGCTTCTGTCGCCTGCTTTGTATGAATGCGCTGAAAATCTAATCATTTGCATATCACAGCAAGTTCTACCTGTCATGCAAATTTCATGTGTGTGGTGTGCCGCTTTCCTGGTGTAGCAATTTTAATGGCCAGTAGTGTACTTCTTTCGATAAATATCTGTTTTATCTACAAATATCCAATCAATTCATGAATTTGTTTACCCATAATAATTTGTAAATAGAGCTGATAAAGTGGTTTTATGAAAGTACACTGTTTTTATGACTACTGCATCGATATTAGATATAAATTAGTAAACATAAGGAACAAATTCTGCCGAAATGATTCTTAAACAATATTATATATTAAGAACAAATATTTCTTAAACATTGTGGGTTTTAATTTCAACTAAGACATCCATTCTTTATATTTATCTTTAGTATAAGGAAATGAATTGAAAATATATACTTTTTAACAGAATAGTCTTGAATTAAATAGAAATTATTCAAGAATAGAAGAAATTACCAACATCTGTATTTTAAAAATCCTACTAAAAAACTAACTTATCAATTTAGATTTTGTTAGTTACATTGTTATTATTCTCTTTTGGAATGCATTACTTGTTTCTTGATCATTTTGTCACCAAAAATGTATTTTTAATATTAAAAATAAGAGGAATTCTGAGTCAATATTTATGGAAATTTCTGAGGCTAAGAAATTGTGGATTTTAATATATAAATCAACAACTGATAAATTATGAAGATCCAAAGCATCTTACAATACATGGAATATTCAGTAATTTAAGGGGACAAAGCGAATCTTCAACATGCATATTTTTAAATTGCACATTTAGAATCTTATTTTCATTATTTTTACATAGAAATTAGGTATAATATAGAAATTTCTAATTTTGAATTTCGCAAAAAAATTTGTTAGTAAAATTTATGAATAGCTATTTTTTTATTACGGAATTAATAATGTTAAAAATTATTCCTTGTGTCACAAATTTTGTGATACTTTTACTAAGTTATTTTTACTATTATTATATTCACCTATACGATAATAAGAATATACAATTTTTCATAACTGTTGCATTTTTAAAAATATATATATATATATATATATATATATATATATATATATATATATATATATATATATATATATATATATATATATATATATATATATATATATATATATATATATATATATATATATATATATATATATATATATATATATATATATATACAAACTTTTAAAGGAATCTTAGACTATTTGATTTCCATTTTATCTATCTTTCGATCGACATGTAACTCCAATGAATTTTTAATTTCATTGTTTCAATACTTTCCATATTGAAAATGCTCATTGAAGAAACAAGTGTTATTTCAATTCTTTCTTGGTAACGAAAATATTTTAAAAAAGTTACTGCCAAAGTTTGCTATGTAAATACTCATTGGCATTCTGTGTCATTCCAAATATACATTATTACAGAGGTTATCTGAATATAAGAGTTCATAGACAGAGGAAGAATTATTGCAGCTGTCTTTTCTCTAGATGTGGTTTTCACCTTTGAACGACCGGGAAGAATTTCTTCAAGATTATTTACTGTATTATAAAAACCCAAAGATTTATTTCCAGTCTAACATTTTGAATGCTTGGGGTTTTTCCTCCGGTAAACAACAATGATTCAGCAATGCAAGCATAAATAGCTGTTTTCATGACTGAAATATCAGCCGAATCGTCCTTTATTGTTTTTCGGTAATAATTTGTCAATCGTGTTATTGTTATGTCTGTCAATTTTTCCTTTTTATTCCTGAACTAAGTATCACTTTTACAAGGAATGCTTTAACTACATATGAAGACCTGGGCGAAGTTGGTTTGCAATGCCATTATTGTATTTTTCAATTTCAACATCACTATAAACTTTCAAATTGTGCAGATGAGTAAATTTTTTGGAATCACCATTTAAAAAAAAAAAAAAAAATTTACTCATCTGCACAATTTGAAAGTTTGAAAGCAAGAAAATGCAGTGCTTTCGTTACGATTTAATTAAGCATTTCCATAAAATTTTAAATAAAATAAAATTTTCCTTAAAATCAACATTAACATTACATCAACATTATATTTGAGGATCTTTCATAGATTTCTTCCCAAAAGCCAGACGTTTTGAGACTTTTGTATCATATTTCGCATTATTTGAAGTTATTTTCAATACTAGTTCAGATAAATAGCATAAATGCAATATTCCAATGCCACAGTAAAGTCAATTTCAAGTCTAGTCAAGATATTTATATCACAATGGTTGCGAATTGTGAACCATGGTCTTGCTTCTGCCATGCTTTAATCTACGATATACTGATATTTAAGAATTTCTCACTATCAAAAACTCCAAGACTAAGTATAGTTCTCGGAATACACAATAAGACATTTCTAAAACTGTTGATTTTATTGACTTACTTTCTTCAGCCAATTACTTTACAGCTTTACACATTCACCAAAAGTTTTCTGACTCCTTGCTCTCAATTTAATTTTGATTTGATTTGATTTTACTGGCACAAGATCCTCAGATGAAATAAGCTGCTCTGAAAAAAAAGTAATCTCTGATAAAATTAAGTGCTTGAGTAAATCATTGGATAAGAATTAATTGAGAATGTTGAGCTGAATGGCTCAGAAAAATAAAAACCTATAAATAAATTCATTAAAGCCTGAAAGATAAGACAGATAAATGGTATTAAAAAGTACCTCAATATTTTCCGATAATCGTGACTTTTTAATGAAACTAATGTCACCCAGAGCAGATTTTATTCGATTGTTTCTTTTTTTGTTCTTGTCGTTTCTGATTTTTAAACTGTCTGACATATCAAAAGAGGAGTACATTTCCATATCTGTTTCCGAAGAGGATATATTAATTGTTATTTTAAAAACTTTTTACTCGAGATTTTGGATTTTTAATTTTTGTATCATCAGTCCTAGATTTATTGGATATTGAAGTATATTTTTGTGGTATGAGAAGTTGATGGTATAATGGATTTAGATGAAAAAGTTGAAAGTGGTGCAGATATTGGTAAACTACTCTTCTTTGCTGGATTGCTGTTTATTATTGGATCTGTTTGTAAATTAAAAGAATTGAAAAATGACAAATTTTGTTCTTTTTTTACTATTTGTCTTGCTTCCGAAATATTTTGCAATATTTTGTTTTATCTTGACTTCTTTCTCCAAGATCCATATAGGGCTAGATTTGGAAAATACGGCATATGAACCAGAACAGTTACAACACTTGAAAATTTCTGAAGTGCAAGCATTAGTTTTACGACCATATTGTGCACATTTTCCACTTATAGGATTACTAATCCTACATCCCTGTTGTGAATGACTTTGAAGTATCTAAGAGGGCTAGGAATGCATGAACGAAATTTTCAACTTATATAACCTGCTTTTATAGATTTTAGCAATACTGGTGTCTGTGAAAATTAAAATAACATGTTGAGTAGGGATAAATCTACCGTCACATTGCATGTTTATGCGATGTGTAGAAAACATTTCTTGATCATGAAGTTTTTCCAACAATTATGTCTCTGCAACATTTATGAAATCCGAGTTAGAAAACGAGGCTCATTTAAAGTTTTATGAAATGATGCTTTGATTGGAAATGAATTCAATTTTTTTAAATTACTGATTACCAAAGTTTGTTTCGAGCCAACCTGAACAAGAAAATCTTCCGATCGTAATTTTTTTAAAACATTTTCTATGTTACCAATGGATAATGTGAGAAGTCTTTGAACTAGAAAAAGGGATACTGCATGAAAAGTGTTTGGAGTGCTTATCAACATGTAATTGACTTTAAAGACGCAAGAATTAGAGCCCATAGAATATTTGTAAAGGTTAAGGCTCGACGGTACCGTTCATCAAGCAGCCCTACAAGGGATAGCAGACACCAGCTCTGGACATTTCCAGCCTCGGTTCTTTGCATGATGCTTACCGACAGTCATACGCTGGGAGTCACCTCCGGAGACTGTGACCACCCTTAACGGCAAGCCCAAGGATGTGACCCCTTTGCGTGATCCCTAGCAGACTATCCACGAGTATAGCTAGGAAACAACCGAATGATATACTGGGGACCACTGTGTACCAACCGTCCAAAGGGCTGCCATGCACGGCTAACATGTGAGCAAGAAGGATCCATGAGAAGCAAGAAACAAACTGAACGACTACAGCTGCTCATGGAGAGCTCCCTCAATTGAAAGAATGAAGGAAATATTATAAGGAGAAGAGAAAGAGAGAGGAAAAACAGTAAAAGAATATAGATCCTTGGGTAGCCTGAGATTGGGACGCAGGTACTCACCTAAGGAAATGAGCCCCATGATGGGACATAGCTAGCAATAATAAATTAAGGAGAACTTTTCTAAAACGACTTACTTTTTTGCTGATATTTAACAATGTTTTCATTACTGCAAATCTCTTTCGATGTATATGAGGATTTGGCAAGTACTACTATTCCTTTAATGCAGGAATCATAAATAATGCACAGTTATAAGAAAACTATATTTTGTGGACTTGTTGACAATATGGGAATTCTTACCTCTAAAACTCAGATTTTAAATCTTTCAACAAAATTGGCTCTACTTCCTCAGCAACATCTGCTTCTGTTTGTCTGGATTTAGTTATTCTGGTTGGAAATCAGCAAAATATTTTAGTTTTTTAACTTTTTGGTAAATTTTCTACACTCACACAATGTAAAAAGCCAGCCCTTTATCAGATATCCCGAATTAACTCGGGGAAAGAATTCTATGGGATAACCGGCTATATTTCGAGCCCTTTAGAAAGAGCAATTGGCTTAACTGTAATACTGTACATTCTTCTCCCGGATCTAATAGATTAGTAAGAAATGGTAGGTATTCACTGACTGGATGGTCACACAATTGATTGAACTAATGAGAGTGTTTACTCGAAAATAGACTGAACATCCTACTTCAAGGAAAGGAACTACCAAAAATGTTAAATTTTTCTATTTTTATTGATATATCGATTTTTGTAGTTACAAATATTTTAATTATTGCAGTTAAAAAACTGTGCATCTGTGTATACCATTTTTATTTTATTTCAGTAATGAAATTAAGCTTTAAAATATTTATTAGTTTATATATATATATATATATATATATATATATATATATATATATATCATTAATTATAATAAAATTTATAATTTCTTATAATTAAAATCAGAAAAACTATTTTTTCTTTAGTTTCCTAAATAAACTGTTATAATTGAAAATAGATATACTAATCAATTAGTAAATTTGTAAGTTTGTTTAATTGTTTGTTAATTTGAACACACTGCAGGCACTTTTTCTAAAAACATTAAAATATTTCTAAAATTATCAAATTTCTAAAATCATAAAAGCAATAGTGTAAAATATATTTCATTTAATATATTGCTATAATGTATATAAGTGAAAAAATGTCCACTTAAAATGTATACTTATTCCTTCTTTCATAATTTGAATAAAAGAAAAATAAACTAATTTAATTGACCGAAGATTCTATTAAAGGGTATAATCTATAGAGTACAATTGAAAATATTTTCAAACCTGTTGAATATGTTGTTGTAGAAGTTGGTTAAAATGGATGTTATGGTAAAGAGGAATTAATTAACTTAATATATGCAACGAATTAGTGTTTGGCAGAAATTGGTTAATTAATCGGAAATTTAAATTAAATGACTCTTGGAGATGTCAAAAAAATAACTTTTTTATGAAATCAAAAATACTGTTTCCAATATAAGTAAACAATATATATTCAGTTATATTCAAATCGAAACACAGTGCTGTAGTAAAGGAGGTTCAACTCGTCCTAGGCAATACTTGGAAAGGGGTGCTAAATAGTAGCTAAAAGAAACAGAATTTTACTGAAAATTTCAGTTTTATTTTGATAGAAATATCAATTTCCTTCCGAGAAATATATTTTAACTTTAATAATATTGTTGAGAAAAACCTCTCAGCCTGGATAGAATCAAACGAGGAATGAGCTGTTTGTGAAGAGGGTGAGGGGGAAAAAGAGCTTGCTATATGCGAAAATCTTACTTTTATATTACCACATTAATAAGAAGCTTACTTGGTGCAGTTCCTTTTACGAATTGTGTTCTTTTAAACATATGGCCAATCATTGTTTTTTTCAAAGTTAAAAACTTTGCGTAAGATTTGTAAGGAAGTATTAAGTACTACAAATCTGGCGCATGTGTAAATGACGAAAATGTCTTAAGTTTTCATGATATAATTTCTTAAATATTCGTCAGTTCCATCTTTTTACATATGAGATGCTTTTCATTTTAGTTTAAAGTTATTTAGTGAACTATATTTGTGTTTATCTTATATATCTTTGTTTATGATTCTAAACTTCTTTCTTATTGCCTTTATATGAGATATAGTGAATGCAATAAAATTCAATGTTTTTTATTCGAGTTCTAATCTTTTTTATAGGTTGTGTAAGCCAATTTGCATGCTTATTGAAAATAACAATTTTGATAAAGAAAATGAATCTTTTCTATTCACAAAAAGGAATACAATATCTATTAATATTGCTTTTACTGATAAATACATCATTATCACTTCTCACTGGATGTTATTATTTATCATTGAAAAATTCAAAATGAAAATATTTTTCAAGAAATTTTAATGTACTGAAATATTATTTAATAAGTGAAATAATAATTTTCTCATAAAAGATTAAATCATCTTATTTCACAAGCAATATTTTTTAACATTTTATATTTTCTTTTGCAAATAAAAAATAATAACTTTTAATCGTATTTTGACTGCAATAACATGATTAAATAAAGGAAATTTCATAAAATTGAAATATCATTCATGAAAACTTATCAGAATAAAATTAAAGTTCAAATAAGAAATCATCATTAGAGGTCTATAAAAATTGTATCTTTAATAATCAACAGAAAACGTATATAACCTACGGAAAACTTTGTTTGGAATAAAATAAATAAATGTGTAAAATATGACTTATTTTACTCATCGAAATTTCTATTAGACTATATAAAAATATGAAAATGGAGTCATAATATCGTGAATTATATCTGATAAATAGGCTTATCTTAAGATCTACCCTTTTGAGAAACACGTAAATTATTAATTTCTAAAAACACCATATAGTATATATTCAATAACATCTAAGAAAAAATGAATAAAGTACAAGTATAATTATTTAAATATATAATGAGATTCAATAGTTAAGGTTTGATCAATTGTAACGCTAAACGATAGTAAGTCAAAGCCTTGGAAACCTTCAATTTAAAGGAAAATAAATAATGCATAACATTTTCTAATGATTTCGACTTTAAATATATCACTTTCTGATTAAAATCGTTTTACTTAGACGCTTTAATTAGAATATTAAATTAATTAAGCAAAGAAGGAACCTGACAAGGGTGAGAAAAAGAAAATTTCAAAACAAATAAAATTACTTAAAAATATCAATTTTCAAAGATAATTTCAAAACTTGTACAATTACTTAACAAACCAATTTTCATGTTTATTTCATTTCCTAAGAATCATTTAAATGTGTTGATAGTATCAGAAAGTCACAGATTTTTAGTTTTAAGTATCAAGAAGAAGAATAAAAACATTATTCCTTTACTAAACTTCTCTGAAATTATTTTACATCACCGCAAAATATAGGCTCTATTTTTATTTTCATTTATTTATTTATTTTTATTATCTCAAGTTTCAGTTAGTCCAGTGCCCCGTTATACTCATGAGAAAATTTCTGTCGAAAAATGCGCCTTATTAACCGATACTGTCTGCTAATGAAAGGAAGAGAATTTCTTATGAACATTTCAGAGTAAAGAACTGTCTTCCTAGGATATAGAAATGGAGCACAACTGTGAGAATCGAAAAGTAGTTACCACCAAATTTATGGAAAATACATAAATTTAGTTTCCATTTTCGTTTTACTGTGTGTGTTTACATATAGTTATGTATATCATTACTTCCCAAATATCGTTAGTTTAACTCTCATAAATTTTCCTTTTTAAGTAAATAACATTGTTTTGTTAAAAACGATAGACATCATTGGAAAATTTTGACTTTTAAAAATCTTGACTTATATTGCTCTAAATAAATTAGCGAGTTTTATTTTCTACCTAGCACTTATATTCGTTGCATTTATTTATTTAAAACCAATTTTTAGCCAGTATAAGTAATTTTTGACCTGCATGTATTATTTTGAAATTTAAAATCTTACTTATTTTAAATTTATTCATTTAAAATCAAGCTTAAGTGTTTCAAAAATAATTTTTATTTTACTTGTATTTTTGTTGCCTTTATAATAGCACTTCATGTTGAAAAATTCTTTTTTCAAAAGATAATATGTATTTAACAATTTTTAATGCTTAAGTACTCAAAATGATATTTGATAATTATTTTTAATTATTGATTCAATTTATAATAAAAGCATGTTTTAATTTGAAAGAAATCATTCTAGAAGAACATAATGAAATCAGAGGCATAATTATTATTCAGCACTGTAAAAAATTAAAAGTTAAAAATATCTAAATGCATAAAATATTGAATAAAGAAAAACCAAATACATCATTGATTAAAACAATAAGAAAATAATTCAGAATAAAAATAAGCTCTTTTTAATAAAAACATATATCTCAAACTCGTAAGAAAATCTTATTAAACATTAAAAATAAGTAGTAAAATAAATGACGTTGAATATCAAAGTAAAATCATGAGATATGAATGTACATTTTCTTTTCTTATATGAATACCAGTATTCCTAGTTTTGTTTGTTTGTCATTTTATGATAAATTTTTCTAATCTGACCGGGGCCAACAGTTTAAAGTCTAATTCCTAGAAAGAATGTGAGTCAGTGAGCCGAGCGATGATGGAGAGGTTAGCGTCCCTAACTTCAAAGCAGTAGGTCCCGCCTTCGAATCCTGGTTCGGGCATTGTTCTTTCTTAAAGCCCGCCATACACGATACAATTTTTCCATACGATTTGTTGGAAGGGGTAGGAAGTAATTAAGCACACAGTCCCCTCAAACTCTGCTGACCACAGAAGGGGAGGCACATCTGGGGTGAGAAGTTATTTTTAAGGGTGCCATTTTTCAACATTTATTGCTTTTGGCTTAAAATGTGTGCCATGTAAATGGAAATCAAAAATCGCCAAAAATTTCAATAATTTGTTGTTCAGTCACTTTTTCTGACTTGACGTATTTATTGTTGTACTCATTTGTCTGCTTGTAATTTCTGCCATTAAATATTATCATATAACATGAGCAAATTAAGCACAGAAGTATTATTGGCTGTTGCTTTGGACTGTGATGATGGTGAAAAGCAAACAAACAATAAGAAAAAGAAATGGGCAAAAAATTCGCTGCTCCAGCGTGAATCTCTTTCACATCTAAATTTAATTACAGAAATACAATCGGAAGATAAAAATTTCTTGAATTACATGAGGATGAATGAAAAATTTTATTCAACAATTAGTTTTAAGGTCAAATGATTATTTAACTGGATTAGAAATAGGGCAACAAAGAAATTATTCCGATGAAGCAAAACTCATTCGAAAAAAGTTTGCCAATTATTTTGCTTCCAATGAAGGTAAACTACCATGGCAAGACGCTTTGATTTAATCCTAAATAAAGTACTTAACTTTTAAAAGTTTATGTTTAGAAAATATAAGATATGGATACCAATAAAAGTGCTAATTAATTGTTAGTTTTATTATTATATATCAAGAAATTAGTACTTAACACATTAAATATATTTTGCAACTGTATATATGTATTATGAATACTATATAAATACACATAAATATATCTAATCAAATTCTGGGAAATTATAAAATGGTCGATATATTTAAAGGGTAAAAATGGCATCTTAATAGCATGTGTAAAAAGTTATTTGTGCTTGAAGACGCGAGATCCCTTAAATTTATATGTGCATCTCCATAAAAATTATAAATACACAATACTTGAAGCATTAATTGAAGCATTTTCATCTATTTTTTTTATATATTTTCAATAATTTTTCGTACGCTCTAACTTTTTTTTATTTTATTCGTATAATCATTACTCATTACTTGCCACAAACAAGGCTCATCTCTGTATACTTCAATGAATTCTTGGAATATATGCTTCATGGACATTTTTAAAAAGTGAATCTAATGATTGTGAGGTGTTGTATAACAGAAATCTAAGTTTCAGTAAATAAGAAGTTTCAAAAATTTTCCCAAGTGTCGCCAAGAAACAATTTGTAGCCCTGTGGGAGCAGACACGCGACAGCAGGAAGCAATTATTTACTTCCTTTAACCCCCATGTTGGAAGAAAAATCAGAACTTGTTTGAATTTTCGTGAACCTGTCCAACTTCACCACAGACGGTACAACTTGTTCACGTCCAACAAATCCTATGGAAAAATCGTATCGTGTGTGGCGGGCTTTACTCTCTTTGTGTTTGTCTATCTTAATCACTTCATTTTCGGGATGAAGATGACACATACACTAGCTACCCCACTATATGAGATGCCACCACTTCTACCATTGTAAGCAAGGGGTATGATATCGAATTTTGTTGGATCCCAGGTCATGTAGGTCTCGAGGGAAATGAAAAGGCAGATGTGGCTGCTAAAGCAGCATGAACTTCCATCATCCACCCCCTTTCAGATGCGAAGAAGTGTGTTAAAAATCTTAACTATTCCCTCTTCCAGGAGTTTTGAAGCATGCAGATCACCAACAAATTTTGTGCCATTTTTCCATATCATATCTCATTATTAGTTTTACCACTACGAAGTGCTGATGTTCGATTAAAACTCGTCTTCGTATCGGACACACACGTTTCACACATAGGCATTTGTTTCTAAGTGCATTAAATCCTTATTGTGAAACGTGTAATGAACCATTCACTGTTTATCATATTTTAATTTCATGTTCATATTTTAACCAGTATCGTTTACTCTTTTTTAACTGTGATATTTTAACCTTATTTGATTTGCTTGGGGAACCACCCCACAGGAACTTATTTGCCTTTTTGAGGGCAATAGGTTTTATACATTATATTTAATTTGTGTTACATAAATTTTAAAATTATATATATTTTTGATTTTTTCTTTTATATTTTGTAATTGTATTTTAATATATATATATATATATATATATATATATATATATATATATATATATATATATATATATATATATATATAAACTGATTTTTGTTTTTTAAAGTTTTAATGTTGCTTGAGTTTCCAAAAAATAAATAAATAAATAAAATATCTGCTTCAAAAACTTTATTCTTGGTGCAGCATGTCTGTTTTTGGACCTTGCGCCATAAAACCCAACCAACCTCGTCCATTGTAAAGATGAATATGGCAAAGGCCTAAGGACTGCCGGGTATTAGAAAAATATGAGTCCGTGAAAAACTTGAATACTCAGTGTATCAGTTTTGGAAAAATTAAAAATACAATAAATTTACACTGTTTGGCTGAAAATATTTATGATCTTATTATATGAAAAATAAATAAATAACTTAAAGTTTTTAAAGAAATTTTGCAAAATCTAGAATGGTGAAGATGTTTTTATATATATGAGAGTCACACTTCAAACAATGTTTACTGTTTAAACATCAATTGTTAGTTGTGAACGCTCATCTGGTAAATTAGAATTCATTTTGACATTTATAATCATTCGTTGGACAATATCACTTAAGATACTTAGCATTTTTAAGAAAGGAATGAGAAAATTTTAAAATGATTGACAATGATGAAAAAAATTAATCAATTTGCTTCATTAAAATAAAGGAAAATGTATGTTTGGAAAATGCAATATAATTAGTATATGATAATTCACTGTTTTTTATAAGTACATTTACTTATCTCTATAATATATATTAACATCATTCATTGCTTAAAGATTATATGCTTATTAAAATAATTATATTATTACGTAAAATAAATAATTTTGTAACTAATTATTAATTATTACAAGTCCTATTATTCTCTAGATACAGTTTTGAATTCTAGAGTTTCGTTGATAGATTTTAATTGCCTCAAATTTAAAAGCATGTCCTAAGTCTTCAAAATTATCTACATTTTGAATTATTTTAAAGAAGGTGAGTGCGCGCTTTTCTTATTTGCGTTATATTCTCATTATGAATTTTTAACATTATTATTTACTGTAGAACTACAAAATAGAGGTAACCTACCGCGTGACACTTATACTCGCTACTCCACTGAATCGTAACTAGGCAAAGTAAATAATTATACGTGTTACGTATTTAAAGAATCGAAACTAATATTTCTTAAGACCCCTTATGCTTATGTATATATATATATATATATATATATATATATATACATATACATATATATATATATATATATATATATATATATATATATATATATATATATATATATATATATATAATATATATGTATATATTTGTATATATATATAAATATATATATATATATACCGGGTGATCCAAAAGTCAGGACGAACTTTAAAAATGAATAATTCGAAATCGAATCACGATACAAAGATGCGGTTTGCACCAAACGGATGAAAAAGAAACCGGGTTTTGTGTGGCAATGAAAAAAAATAGTTCTGTTAGCGACCAACAGATGGCGCTGTCGGATTTCTGGTGTAGGATTATGCAAAGCAACAAACGATATAAAAAGAAGCAACTGCTGCAGGTAATGGTAGTCGAAGCTTGTATGCATCGAAATGATGTCCATAGTTGAGAAAGCCCTCTTAGTTAAACTGTTTTATAAGAATTTTTGGAAAGTGCCATCGCGGCATTGCGAGCATATCGCTACGTGAAGGGTATGCGAGATAGCAAAGGACCAATAACGTGTTTTGCATTGAACAAAATTGTGAAAAAATTTGAAGCTACAGGTTCTTTGGCGTCACGTCAAAGAAGTGGACGTCCCTCAACTGCAGCTGTTGTAGCCACGATTGTGGACCAGATGGTGCAAGCCATGTCGGCGGTTGCTGCACATGGGGAGTGCAGTGCTCAAGAAGTTTCGAGGCAGACAGGAGTGTCGCACGGAGGTGTCTGGAGAGCGCTGCGAGTAACTTTGCAAAAGTATCCCTACAAGTTGCAACATATTCAAGAACTGAAACCTCCTGACTTCGACTCTCGCTGACATTTTGCGAATTTGGTCTTCAATAAGATGGAAGAGCATCATGACTGGCTTCACACTGTGCTTTGGACAGATGAAGCACATTTCACACTCTCTGGCGCTGTTAACACCCACAATTGTCGAGTGTGGACCACAGAAAATCCCCATGCATTTGTTGAGGTACCCTTGCAACAGCCTAAAGCGACAGTCTGGTGTGGCGTCACTGCTGATTTCATAATTGGTCCATTTTTTTCGAGGAAGTCACACAGACAGGTTTCCAAACAGTTTCTGTCACAGGTAAGCGATATCTAGCACTGTTGCAGAACAGCATTATTCCTGAACTGCAAGCGCGACAGGCACTCCAAACAGGCACCTTTATGCAAGATGGAGCACCACCTCATATTGATCTGCCTGTGCAACGCCTGCTACGCTTAACATTTGGGGAGGATCGTATTATCAGTCACTACTTTAATCACGCATGGCCTCCAAGATCTCCCGATCTCACACCCTGTGACTTTTGGCTGTGGGGCTTCTTGAAGTCAAAAGTGTACCACGACCCGGCATCACTAGCGGCACTGAAAGATGCCATCCGCCAAAATGTGTCTGCCATAACGCAAGAAATGCTACTAAATGTTGTGAATGATGTGGTGACTCGTCTCACAGCTTTACTTCTGAATGATGGACAGCACATTGAGCATTTAGTGCAGTAAGTACTAATTAACTGTAATTAATCTGACTTCATTAATCATTTTTTCATTTGTAAATCATCTTTTGTTGCAATAAAACACTATAGCGCCATCTGTTGGTCACCAACAGAACTATTTTTTTCATTGCCACACAAAACCCGGTTTTTTTTCCATCCGTTTGGTGCAAACCGTATCTTTGTATCGTGATTCGCTTTCGAATTATTCATTTTTAAAGTTCGTCCTGACTTTTGGATCACCCTGTATATATATATATATATATATATATATATATATATATATATATATATATATATATATATATATATATATATATATATATATATATATATATATATATATATATATATGTATATATATATATGTATATATATATATGTATATATATTTATATATATATATATATATATATATATATATATATATATATATATATATATATAGATAGATAGATAGATAGATAGATAGATAGATAGATAGATATATGCAGTCCTTAACATAATTATACATTGAGTTGATTTTGATCACATTTCTATAAGTTATTGTGACAATCCATTGAAATTATTTGCATGCGTAAGAATCTTCATTGTTAGTAATATAGGCTAGGTCTTTTCCTGCTTTGCGCTTTGATTATTGCAGAGAAGTAAGTATTCCCAATCCTGCATACTAAGCTCCACTCTTTTAAACTGCGCTAAGAAAAATCTGACTTGTTACTTTGAAGTAAAGTAGCGGTGAGGGTTTGGAGTTGACTGAATTTTCAAACGTCTAATTGAAGGCTGTAATCATAGTTGATTTGAACTGTTCATTAGTGTTTGAAATTATTTTGGAAATAAAAAAATTGACTAAATATCCAAGATGGTCCTTTCAAATTAATTATCCAGTATAATCACAAAACCATCCAATAAGAATAAAATATAGTGTTCATGAATGAAAATAGAATCAAATAGGTTATATGTGGAAATAATTAAACATAAACATCTCATTAGTGACAGTCTTGCCTGTGTTAAATTACTGTCCTTATATAGTTCAAGCAAGATTAAAAATGTCACCATATTTTAAATTTATACAAAATGTGAAGAATGGAATTTGATAAAAAAAGTGTGGATAGAAATTGGAAAAGTGAAAATTTAATTTTTGCTTTTATTATTGAATACTTCCTTATTGCGAATCATATACCTACATCAATTCTGGAATTATTTGCTATTGGTTCATGTTAAACGATTATAAATGATCAAATTTTATCACCATGATGGATATAACAAATATTGGTACAGTAGGAAAAAATACGTTGAACTTTCCTTGAAGGAATTTTAGAAACCTTATTTATTTGTTTCGGTGAAATTTCAGTGTTCATGGGATTGATTTTTGGTTTTCGTTTTGAATACATGGTATTTTACATAAGAGTATTTTAAAAGAGAAATTTTTGTCTCATTAACAAAGGTTTGTGTCATCTTCTCATCTATGAACCAAATAATGCTGCACTTTACGTTAGCAACAGCATTAAACTGTGGTTTGTTTCACAGAAGGTGAAAAGTTTTAGAGTGATTTTCGTATTCATTTGACATAAACTCGATGGAAAATGATCGGAGACTCTTAGTTTGCAAAATATATGCGCAAAAATTACAGTTTTTATGCTGAAATGAAGTGAGTCATTGAGGATATATGGAATAATTTGGAACCTATGTATATATATATATATATATATATATATATATATATATATATATATATATATATATATATATATATATATATATATATATATATATATATATATATATATATATATATATATATATACTACTCTTAAATCGTTTTACGAGAAGTGCTTAATTTCATTCATATTAGAGCAAAAATAATGGTCCCATTAATTATTGTTTTATTTGCTGTGTTCAGTTCAACATTTTGATTCTACATTTCAATTCACAATAAATTCATAAACAAATAAATTTTACATTTTTTCTAACTCAAAATACTAAAGGTTACTAAGGCTTGCGAATTTCTCAGTTTTTCAGATCCTATGCTTCTGACTGATGGAAATAAAGAAGTGGAAACAGTATTCACTTCTTGTAAAACGTGTCTTCTTTGAAATCGAATGTTAATATAGTGGTATGAATTATGCAAATATTAGAAGTCTGCTTTCAATATCACAGTTTAAATGAGACAGAAAACACTATTCAGTATTTTCAGTGTGTTTCATGAAAAAAAAAATAAACTAAATAAAATAATAATAATAAAAAAAGGGGGGGAAATGTTTATTAATTGTATTAATAAGTACGAAAAATTATTTTGAATAAAAGTTTGATGCTATTTTACGGATTTTAAATTTAGCAACATTGTATAGCCAGAAAAAACTAGGTTGGATCTATTTTAGAATAGAGACTAATAAAAAAAGATAATTTTTGATTAATACTATGTCTTAAGTACTTACTTGACGAATTTAATATGAGCGTATTTGTTATGAGCTCTGTAAGTCTCAAATTCTTATTACTCGGTATACTTATTTGAGACATTTGATTCATTAAGACTGATAAAGTTGTTATGATATATAATTAGTCCCCGAAAATTCGAGCACCTGCAAACATGCATTTTCATATAATTGTTATGATATACACTGATCAAACTGCACTAAATTTCATTGATTGCTAAATGTTTTAACTAATTTTTGTAATTTTTTGTATATAGGAAGGTAATGAGTTCGCATGATTTGTCAGAAGTGACGGGAAGTTTTGGAAAATGGCAGAAGCAAATTTTTGTACTATTTTTTTACATAAACATCGTAGGCATATGGCACAACCTCTCAATTACCTTCCTGGCTCCGAATATAGAGTATCACTGCTATAACGCTTCCCTTGAAGACCAGTGCTATAGGGTGGAAGGGAATGATTCCATCCCTTGTACCAAATGGGAATACAACACAACCTCGCAGACCATCGTCAATGAGGTAGGTTTTATTGACAAACATCATTGGGTGCACATTATTTAGGAGTCATTGATTTTAGGACAAAATTACTTTCTATTATATAAAAATCAACAAGATTCTGAAGAATCTATTTTTCTTTTTCCTAAAATTTATTACAAAATATAAATTGTAACTAAAATACTGAAACTCTTAATTTTCAATAAAGATTCAAAATTTAAATGTTTTCTTTTTACTCTAATAGTCTTTCATGAATCAGATGTAATTAAATATTTTAATTTTCATAATCTAATGTAATAAAGTAAAACAGTGGTAAAAAACATGACTAGCTCTTTTATAATTTTTTATCAAAAGTAAGAGACTAAAATAAGAGTTCTTGTTATTCTATTTGCATATCTTATATATTTATTCTTATTTAACAGTGGAATCTAGTATGTGAACGAGAATGGCTAGTGTCTCTCGCCAAATCAGTGTACATGATTGGCTTCCAGCTCTCCGTCCTTATTTTTGGACAAATCTCTGACTGGTAAGATCATATTTTTCAATATATCATTCAATTGTACAGCTGAAAAAATACAATATGTATTTTGATGTTGATGGAATTTTCTTCATTTTCTTCAAATTTTCTTCATTTTTACAGTGAAGTTTATGGCAAGGGAATTTTCTATGAAACCATAGGGCATAAATTTGCTGTAGAAAAAATGCGATAGTTTTTGTGTAGAGCAATTCATCTGAAAGAGAATCTGCAAATAAAGGATTAGCTCCAAAAGGAGCTTTATTTAGTCAAATTTTGTGACAAGTCCCTTGTTTACACGTGATTTGCATATGCTGCACTTTTTATAACCAAAATAACTTTCTCAGTAAGTGTAAATTTTAAATCCTCATCATGTAAATTATTAGAATTATCATGTAAATTATTAAAATGCTTAAACATTTTGTACATATCAACATCAAAGTTTTACTTGTTGAATATTAAGAAATATAGCACACACACACACAATGTTTCAAGCGTTTTTGATAATAAATAGTTATAAGAGATTATGTCAGGAAAAGTTGGGTCAAATTTTAAATCGTATTTTTTGTGAAAGTACTTATACTTTTAAAAATACATTGAGTCAGCAAAACTAACTGTAATATACAAATTTATAGAAACATTAATGGGAATCAGAATTACATAGAAAAGCAGGGATGAAAATGGACTGTTTGCAAGCTCATAGGTTCAGACATGACAACATAATAGCTCATATCATGTGTGACCATTTCAATCATAGGATTTATTTCTTATTAGTTTTTTCATCTTGTGTGGATGCCATCAAATGAATACTTAACGAAATAGATGTAGATTATGATATAGACTGGGAGAAAGAAACCACTTTAACTACATATAAAATGTGAATAATGCTGGATTCAAAGGTTCCGGATTCAGTGATTCAGAAATTTTGAAAATGTCCTTTAAAGTGGCTGACGAGAGAATGCAACGCGCATTAATAGAAATATATTATATTTTTGAATATTTTATGTGATCACAACTTATACAAACTCATATTTTTCTTTGGAATGCGATCATTCTTTCATATCTTCATTTGAACGTGTATTAATCACTCTTTTGTATTGTGTCTCAGCTGTACTTTTGCTATTTATGGGTTATTTTTGTGGCAAAATCAATGATATGAACTTTACAATTGACGTTCCTACATCCTGTGTAAACAAATGAATTTTTAAAAAAATCTCTTCATTTAATTCAATAAATGTTATGTAAGTAGTATTAATGATTCAAGTGCTTAAAGAAAGTACATTGATTTAATGTGACAATAGCTGTGAAATGAATCGTATCTCCCTTCTTCGAATGTAGAGGGTCACTCATTGAAAGCACTGGAAGCTGGATTAGAACTTGATGTAATATACTTCCATGAGGAGCTCCTAAAAACTGTGACAAAAAACTCAGAGATTCCAACTCTCGTTAAACAACTGGCACTCGTAACAATCCATAATATCCCTCTATGTTCTTTGAAAATTTATACAGATGGTAGTAAAGGTGTGGGGGAGTCTCGGGCAGTGGGGTGTACTTAAACAAAGTCTCCAGAGAACTAGAATTTAAAATAAGAAACCCAGATAATTGTTCCGTGTTTAGATCAGAGCTAATAGCCATTAGAAGAGGTTTATAGTATGCAGTAGAGGTGGATGATCAACTAAGGGATATCTGGATATTGACTGACAGTCGTGCTTCAATCCAGCATCTTTTAAACTGGAGCACTGTTGGAGATCAAACTAGCCTGGACATACTAAATCTTCTTGAGAGACTGTCACCCGAACACACAGTGCATTTCTAATGGATCCCTTCACACGTGGGAGTAGAGGGGAATGAAAGAGCGGATTTCTTGGCCAGATCAGCGTCAGAGAAGGGAGTAAACCCAGGAGGAGAGCTCACATCTAGTGAGATTTCTTCCCTGGCAAAAACTGAATTCAATAGGCTTACGAAAATTCCTCCCAATCATCCATGGTACTTCACCAAAAGACCGGGTGAGACCTTCAATCTTAGACCAAGATCTTATCAAAATGCCTTTTTCCGCTATCTGAGTGGGCACACGAGAGGAATCACTTTTCAGCAGGGGCAAAGGACATTTCCAGACTGTATTTGGTGTTCCGTCAATATTGCCTCCCCTGGACATATTTTAACCTACCTAAATTTTAAAAAAGATGATGTCCTTCGGAACCCATCACATTTTTTAGACATTTTAGATATTTTGGTTTTATGGGGGTTGTCTAGCCTAGCTAGACAACCTGAGATAAGTAACAACAACAAGAATGAATCTTATCTTTAATATGCTTGTATAAACAATGACTTTGGTCATAAGTTAAGATCACAGATAATGAACTTTGTTTACTATGCATAATTTGTAAAATTTAGATTAAATCTTAAATCTCAGTGATAAATTTTATTCCAAACAAATTGTAATCTCAAGCCTTTTATGATCTTATACTTTACACATATAATACTCTTTATATAAATACTCAATATATTTAATTTTGCAGTCATATTAACATTACATATTATAAAGGGTAGTTGAAAAACCAAAGCAAACACATGAAATTTTCTTTTGTTAAATATATTAGAAAAATACCAAATAATACAAATCGGTTAAATGTATTTGTAGTAAAATTACTTAAAAATACTTTTTTAATGGCCGGCTACTCGGAATATATCATCTTTCAGCACTACTAACGCCAAATTGAAGGTATCATATGTAGTGAAGGAACCAGTAGGTGTGCCGTCTTAGAATAGAGAAAAAGGCTGAATCTTAGTAATTTAGAAAACAGAAATTAAACTAAAAACCCCTAAACATTGTGCCTCCGCTCCAGAGGTATTTCACTGAGAGTGGTTTACAACCGTGATCAATCTTACGTAACCCAGTCACCAGAACTGAACACGTGGATTTTTGGTTAAGTCAGAGGAAAAAAACTCATTATCTTCCGATAAAGAAAATGATATTTTTTCCGAACTGTTTACAGTGGCCACTTTACTAAAAGACCTAATATTTTAAGTTTGAATGCTAAATAAATATCAAGCAATTATAATTTATTTCTTAAAAGCCAATATTATTAATCCTCAATTGATTCAGAATGCAAAGTGTATAATAATTTATTTTTACAACTTGTTACTTGCATAATAAAGTGTCAAAAATTGTAGCACAGTAAATGTTCATGCAGAATGAATATCCCGTAAGACATATTTAAATTAGAAGTGTATTGCCAAAGCATTAATTAATATTAAGTTGTTCACGTGAAAAATGTTCTGAAATGATATTGGATGCAGGACACCAAATCAGGGATGGACAAATTTTTTAGGTCACGGGCCAAAAATCGAAAAAAAAAGTTGGTGAGCCAAGATAAATTTTTCTAACAATATACAAGTTTTACAATTTAAATATGTTAATGAGATGAGTGAAATTGCGATTTCTCTTATAAAAGTTCCTCATATTGAGGTTCGAAGTGAGATGTACATATTCTGAGGAACGAAGTTAAATGCTTATCTGTCAGTCTACTTCTGAAATGATTCTTTTTAAAATTCATAGTTGAAAACATTTGTTCACATATATAAGATGAAGCAAACATACTACTAATTTTCTGTGTTTGAGATATTAAATTTGAGAAACTTATTTTCAATAGTGGTTTGTAAAACTCTAACTGTGGCATATTTAGAAATAGCTGCTTGAGATGATTGTTGGATTGCTACTTAACTAATTCTAGCTGCAAATCTGACCTCACTGCTTATCAGTTTACTTACATGAAAAGCCATGGTAAAAATATCCAATTCTGTTTGAATGGCACTGAAATCTTGAGTTCTATTTTAGAACTCAAAATGCAGTTTTTTCAAGCCATCTTCATTATTCCTAAATTTTTTTTGTTTACTGAGGGTATTGAATTTAACTTCGTGAAATGATACAAGTCGTTCTTAGCTAGCTGTCCAGCAAAGAGAATAAGCTTTAGTGTAAAAGGTTTGAGATGGGCCCAGATATCGTCGATAAATTGATTTTTGTCTTGCATCTTGACATTCAAGTTGCTCCTATGACAAAAAAGATTTGCGAAAAATGCGATGTCCAAAAGCCATTCTGTATCTTCTAACATTTTGTACTCCACAGAACATTTTTTCTCATGGAAGAACGGCACAATGTCGTTTTTCAACTGCCAAACTCGCTCGAAAACACATTCTTCACGAAAGTCACCTTAGTTTCGTGTAATACTATATATCAGAGTATTCAAATTGCACGAATTGAAGAAAATCACGAAATTGCTTGTGAACAAGCCCACGAGATTGAATAGCATTTACAAGCTTCACGACGGCATCAAGCATGGTTTCATATTCAATGCAGATTTACACAGAGAATCTTGATGTATAGCACAATGTAGAAAAACAACATTGTTTCCCGGATAGTTTTGATTAAAGAGTCCAAAAAATGCAGATTTTTTCCTGTCATATTTGGTGCTCCATCAGTCGTAATATTATATATATTTCTTATGGGCACTCTCAAATTTAAAAGCACTTCTTGAAATACACGAAAAATATTATATTTCGTTGTAGTTCCCTTTATAGAACGGATGCATGCCAGTTCCACGGTGTGATTTCAAAGTTTTCCTCAACACCTCTTATAAAAATAATACTATATATAACTGAGCAACAACATTTATATCAGTACTTTTATCCATGACCATAGAGCAAAATTTAAACAGGCCAATCTTTGACTCTAATTGTGATGTCAAATTTTTATCAATGGTTTCAATTTAAGATGTCACCGATTTTCAAGATTAGCTTACAGTCTCAAAAATATTTATTTTGTCTGGACATAAAACATCACAAAATTGGAGCATGGATTGCTTAACGAACTCCGCATTACTGAGAGCTTTATTATTTTTAGCGATATTGTATGCTACAATGTGACTTGCATGTGTACCTACTTCTTGGATGGTGTGTGTGTGTTTACCTTCTTAAAAAAAGTTTCTTCAGCCTGATAATTCTTACAAAGACTTTCAATATTTTATTTTCTTTCGTAATCGAACAATGCTTCGTAATCGTAATTCTTATGCCTAGCTGTAAAATGACGAGAAATGTTAATATCTTTAAAGACTGCTGCAGCTTCATTGCTGATCAAACATACTGGTTTATGTTTAACAACTGTAAAAAATATTTCTAGGTGTGTATTCATCATTAAAAACACGGCCCTCTGAATCTTTACGTTTTATCGTTGAAATTTTGTTGTTGAAATATTTTGCGAATAACCAAACAAATACTAGCTATGCTATACTTTTTATACTTTTACCACTATTTATAACGATGCTATATGTCCGCAAACTTTTCATACGCAATCAATAATAATATTAAAACTCGCTCCAAAAGAAAAAGCCACTGACTGGAGCTTAAAATGCTCAGTTTGCTACATGTGAGATCAAATTCACCTATATTGGATTAGGGTATGTCTACTCCCCGATAAAGACATTTCGCTTGTTGGCGTCAGTCTACAGGTATAATTTCCACTTTTAGAATTTTAACGATTACAGCTGTCTGTGCTTGCTATTTCCATCAATTTTTGTTTTGTAGAACAAAATCAGAGAAAGTAAAAGACCAGTTCTTTCAGAAAAAGAAAGAAAAAAAGATATTGAAACAAAGTAGAAAAGGAGATGGATATATATTATATAAATCATATTTTCTTTTAATTTCCATCGGACCGACAATTTAAAATTCTATCTGCGGGCAGCGTAAAACCTTCCAGTGGTCCGTAGTTTGCACATCCCTGCCCCAAAAAGTAGTTTTTGTGCACTGAGTGAAGGTGTAGCAAGGCGAATGGGACATTTTATTTCTGAAATTGCTAGTGAATTCAACATTTCTCGGCTCATATAATCAGGAGTGTGTGCTTAATGAGAATACATAATTTTAAGCAAACATTTATCAACAACTACCAACAGGGCTGTCCAGATTCATGAAAGAATGAAGAAATGGAGAATACCAATAAATGGAAAATACTGGAAGAGAAATCACTAACTGGTCACCAATAAATTCTTACCTTCTTTAACAAAACAATGGATCATATGCCTCTTAAGCACTTTAAAACAAAATTTGGAAACCATAAAAAGAGAGTTTAAGAATCTACTGAAGCCCTACATCCCAGATCTCATAACATCAATTTAAAATGCAAATTCATTCCAATATCTAGGAACTGCAATATCTAATATTCAGTCAATCATCATGGAATGCAGCCCTGAATCATATAAAATTAAATTTCATAAATATGGTGGTTTTCAACCTTAAATGTCTTCAGAAAGGAATTGAAAGCACTAAGGAAAAGATTTCAAAAGGCTCCTCCTGAAGTTAAAAAAAAAACTTATGGCACTCTAAAAGATGAAAAGTTACGAATGCAACAAAATTGTAAGAACATCAAAGAAAAGAAGGAACTTCTGCAGTTTTGCAATAAACCCTCATGGCAAAGTCTACTGAGCAGTCTTTAAAACAACTATGCTACATTCCCAAATTTTATTCAAAATGCAACTGATCTTACAACAGATACTTCAAACGACCTTCTAGATCGATTTTTATCACCCCTTCCCCTACACCATATCCTATCAATACCAGTCAAACTTCCAACGACCTTTTATTCAGCAAAGAAGAAATGGCAAGAAGATCTAAAACGCTAAAAGATGGGAAAGCCCCGGGATATGACGGAATAGACAACACCATAATTAAAATTATGAACAATCTTTTCCCCAATATTTTCTTTAACCTTTTTAATAAATATCTCGCTATCTCATACTTTCCCAAATGTTTAAAAAGGGGGTAATAATACTTTTCCACAAAGAAGACAAGTCAATGAATGATATCAAATTCTATAGTGCAATTCGCTATTAACAACAATCGGGAAACTCCTGGAGAAACTCACCACCAAAAGATTGACCTTTATCTCAAAGAATCAAGTTTTCTTCATTGGTTATATGTACTCTATATTAACATGACAGTCTTTAGCTAAGGTAGTATAAATTAAATGTCTTGTAATCATGGTTTATGATGATAAACTTTTCATTTTAAAACACCTCCCATTTGATCTTAGCCTGTGTTAAACAATAGTATATTGATGTGCTGTTTATCTATCGGGAAAGGAAATTGGGAATTTTTTAAGTTTTTCCATTTCGACAAAATAATAAGACATAATAAAGATATACAGTTGAGCTCTCCTAGAAAAGAACGTGATAAGAGTCAACAAGATGCATAATAATCTTGAGAATTTAGGCTACTTCTGAGGTGGTATAAATATATATATATATACGCTAGCTAAGCCTTCAATTCCTTCCTTGGTCTATTTGAAAATGGAAATTTGCAAAAAATGTAGCAGCTCGATGATAGTTATCGTTCCTTCCACCAAGATTAAAATTTATAATGCATTATATATAATTTAAAATCAAGATATACCTCTTTAAAGTCTAGATTTACAATCTATGAATCCTGAAACTAAGACTTCTTATTTAGGTGATTGCTTTTATTTGCATTGAATAAATGTCAATTTAATTTATTACTTAAAAGTACCAATGGCATATTGTCCTTATTCTTTCATGTAGTTGATATTTTACCTCTTTAAAATATAATATTTTGATGAATTTACCCTCTACATTTTCAATAAATGTATTCAATTCTACCATATTACCAGCAACCTACAATTCCAATACAACCAATTCAATTATACCATTTTTCTCTTTCCTGGGTCAGGAAATGTGACTATTTAGTCAATACAAATACCAAGCAATGTTTTAATCCCTAAAATCTTATGGAAAATATTGTTCATTAACAGTTAATTTCAAACTCAATGGATTTTAATTAAAATTTTTGCTATAGCTAAGATTTGTTGGAATAAACTGTTACATAATATTGAATTATGTAAGTAAATATTTTAGAATAATTATTACTTCAGCCTAATTTTTCTTTCAGCTTCTATACTTACAGAAATGTTCTCTATCCAAAAATAATTATAGAAATCTGTGAACTTCTAGGATTGGCAGGTATCCAGTTATCGTGATTACCTATTGCATCACAGTAACCAGCCTAGTCTTATCTATGTTTTCCTCATCGTACTTCATGTTTGTCATCTTGCGTTTTTTCCAAGCCTTTGGAAGAACCGGACTGACAACTACAGGATTTGTTTTACGTAAGTATTCATGGTCATCATTATAATCCTATTTGTCATTGTCATTCACTCTGGCTGGATAATTTTTATAAATTAAACTACCCAATTTTTTTCTCTGCCTGGAAGTCCTTTTTTTATTTAATTCTATTCCCAATTCCCCCATTTTGACTGAAGTGGGATGCCCTAACGTGGGACTTGGAGGAAACCGGTCTTGCAAGGAAAAAGTGAGGGGAGGCAGAAGAGAGGTGTGAGAAGAAGGTGAAAAAGAGAGAAAGGCTGCAGGACATCGCCTGAAGAAGAGACCCTGTTGTTTATTCTAGTCCGACACTTTATTGGAGTCTATAACCCTTAAATTTGAAGTTTTGATATAATAAAAGCACACGAGATTGGTCGGAAGAAGAAGAAATAGACTCCTGTAGTATTATTTCAAAATGAGTTCTTCATTAATACGAGTCCGGATGACGAGTCTATAAACAGTAAAGTTGAAGTTTCGATATAATAAAAGCACTCGAGATTGTTCGGAAAAAGAAGAAGAAATAGGCTCCTGTAGATTATTCCAAATGAGTTCTTCATTAATACGAGTCCGGATGAAGGAAGCCTTGCCGAATAACTGATCAACCAGGTTTTGGAAGCCCTCTAAATAGGCCGGCCTATTCCATGAACTGTTTGTATGTAAGTTAATGTTTTTTTTAAATTTATTGTTCCAGCCAATTTTTTTTAGTGTGGTACCACCATTTTCATAACTTTAAGTAATAATCTGAATATAACTTTATAAGCAATCTAGTGTAACTTAATCACTCCACGTGAGTGATTAATCATGTTGGTAGCAAAGTTATTATAACTGAAATAATATAAGTAATTGAGTTTATATTTGTGTAAACAGTTTTGTTATTTTATGAGTGAATTAAAGAAAATTTTTAATTACTAAAACAAAGCCAGTTTCTGCTTCTATATTTTTCAGGTTTGAATCTGGGTAGAAAAAAAATATAATAACTACACAATACAATGTTTAAAAAAACAATACCTTATTTTAATTTAAAATATCATATGTAATCGTTTTATAATAACAGTAATTTATACACAACATCATTACTGAAACAGAAACTCACTTATAAAATTTTATCCAACCCAATGACATTTATTATCATTTAGAGCATAATATCGCACTTACTATTGGCAGTTTTTTTTTTTGCCTAATCAATTGCTATATTCATGATCACAAATTTATAATTTAACACATGCAAAAATAAGTAACAATAAAATCTTTTTTCTTCGAAATATAACTGAACATATCATCTCATAATATGGATATATTAATAGAATAAAAATGAAAGTGGTGCATGTAAAAAATTCATTCCTAAATTAATAAAAATTTTGATTATTGGCGAAATTATAAGTCAGATATTTAATAATTTTAACAGAATTACTACTTTATTTCCTTCTATTATTGGTGAAAACGCGTTCTTAAGTATTTGTTTTTTTATATTTGTTTTGCATCGTTTGATAACATTTTTTGTTGTCTTGATAACATTGTCTTTTAACTTGTCAGTTTTTGAAATACTTCAGCATTCAACTATTACAACTCTGATTTATTTGCAATTTATATAAGTAACTCCTTTTTCCATAAAACTTTAAAAATGCTCTTACGCCCTGGAAAATGTCTAATTTTGATGTGTGTTTTAGTGATGGAAATTGTAGGTTCAAAGCATAGAACAAATGTTGGTATTGGAATTCAAGTCGGGTGGGCAGTGGGTTTTGCTACACTCGCTGGAGTCGCTTTCCTTTTCAAACATTGGTTTTGGTTGCAGCTTGCACTGACGCTTCCTACTTTGCCACTGGTATTTGCCTTTAGGTAACTATACATTTTATATCAGTAAGTTGAACATATAACATATTTAAAAATCACTTGCACATAAATGAATGAAACGAAATAATTTGTTTCTGAAAATTATGCGCTATTTAAATTTCAATAGGACAATCAGGAGCATCAAATGAGCCTCATTAGCAAATTCTCTCTTGGTGTGAATGGTAATTAATATTCTGTATTTTCCAAATAACCATTTTAGCAATTATATACCCCTTTTATCTAGAAAGAAATTTTATTTACCTACTGTATAAAATTTAATTATGCTTTCATTTACTTTCTCTAAATTACCCATAAAGTTTTATTTTTGGTCATTTAAAGAATGTTTTATTTAGTGATTAACTTATTAACAGAAATATTTAAAACCATCCAATTATTATGATTATTATTCTCTGCTGAAAATGAGGTATTGTTTGGTATTTAAATATTGATGAGTATAATAAGTAAAATATTTTGCCTTCTCTTACAGCAGTAAACTTTTCTTTTGAAATATTTCTTTCATTCACTTGTTTCAATAAAAAGATATATAAAACACTTTTATGGAACCAATATTCCTATAATTTTAATCTCATGTGAAAACTATATACAGTATAAAAAATTAAGAGAAAATGCAGTGCAATATTTTAATACAGATTAGGGAATAACATAGTACCTAAAGATTGTTATTAAGCACTTGAAAATACACGCAGTGTTTTATCTTCCAAAAATCAACACAGTAGTCCCAATTCACGATTTGAGCTGAAAGTACCGAAAAATAGTATGCATCTACTTTTTGCATACACACAACAAACACAGTATCATATATTGCTGGCCACCCAAAAGTGAATATCAAGAAAAACTAGAGATATCATAACAAAATTTATGTGTCAGATAACGCATTATAAAACGATCAAATAATTGAAATTGAAATCTCTTGTAAAGTAAAGATGATGACAAAATAGTATAGTTGCAATTGTTGTCTAAAACCACTGTCACATGTCTTGTTATGCAAACAAACTTCGAATATATCTTTGGAGCATAACAGTTCATGAGGCTTCTACGCATAGCCAAACTTAGTCTGGTATAGCTTCAGGAGGTGTATCCCGGGCCAGTTGTTGCGAAACCATGGATCACGCATTTTCAATTAGAAACATATTGGTAGAACATTCAGGTCAAGGAAACAATGCAATCTGACGTGTAAATGAGAAATCTTGAATATTGATTGTTAAGTCTGATCACTCATTATTCTGTTGGAATATAGCTGATGTGGAAGATATGGGAGAAGTACGGAATCTGACAGCCCAGAGATATAGCGATGGTTGTTCAGGCAATGCGTATAGGGAAAATGTAAGAATGAAATCTAAAACCACCCTAAATCATGATACCGGCTACAGGATTAGTGTGACAAAGCACATAACGCAAAGGTGCATCAATCTGTGACGACATCATTACCAGATTTGAATCCGAACAGCGTGGTGTTTGAGGTAGAAAAGGGATTCGTCAGTAAAGACAATGTCATTCCATTCCATTATCCCTATTTGTCGTTCCTCGCACCACTGAACACGCAACCCTTATGGTTTTAAGTTAAGGGTAAATGAAGCAATGGACACCTTGATGCCATTCCTCTCAACTGCATACGATGTTTAATGGTACGAGTGGACACCAAATGATGCGTAACAGATTGAATTTTGTGCAATAGTTCGTGATGTGTTAGAGTGGTTCATCACAGCCATGTGAGCAATATGCTTATCATCATATGCAGTTGTGTAACGAGGTGTTTATCATGGGTCACATGGTTCCACTCTCCCTCGCATCCAGCAATTACAGATCCACATCGCAGTTGTTTGGTCTCTTTCAAAACAATCTCTGATTACTCTGAAGTATAATCCGCAACCCCTATCTCGATCAAGCTTAAAGTCTTGCTTGAAAGACGCTCAATGACTTCTACGAAGTAGTTATCTAAACAGCTTTCAAAAAAATAAAAAAGTTACTGTGGTTTACAAATCCATATGAATCTTGTCCAGCTCTTGCAGATAGCCCAACTAGCACACGTGATGTGCGTATGCATTGCAATAGTAATATTTCGAATATCTTACCATCATAAACGTATCATATAAATTTCACAAAATTTGCATGATTTCTTTAGTTTGTTGCAGTTTGGGTGGCCAGCAGGGTATATATACATCAATTTTTATTAGAGTTACAGCAAACATCAAGCAATTAACAATGAAAATTTATATGAATTGATATGAAGGAAAATATGAAGCACATGAAAAAGTTCAAACCAGAAAAGATTTTCTAAGTTAAGAAAATTTTTTTGAACTTAGAACATAAGTAAAAATGATAAAGTGGATAAACAGGAAAATTAAGAAATCATAAACAGGAAAATCAAGACAATAATAATATCTTGAAAATAAGAATGGAACAAAAACTTGTCCCTTATCATCTGGGGAACCGGCAAAAACAGAAAAATGCTTTGAATTTATTCGTATAAAGATTCTAATGGATAAGCAGTGTATACACAAATGAACTGTTCCCAACAATTTTGAATGAACAAAATACAAATTAAGAATTTAAAAAATTGACACAAACCGAGTCAGCATCTGCGAAAATTTATAGAAATTTAACAAAAAATTTCTCCTCCTGAAAAACAACTAAACTACATTTTCGTTTCATTCCCACTCCCCACGAACTGGTTAAAAATAGTTTTCTATTTCACTTTCTCAATGGGAAAATTTTCTACGCTCTTCAAAACTAACACAGCGTGATAGATTGACTGAATTTTGTGCCCTTAATTACCCTATATTGGTTTTTTTCAGTAATTTTCTGGGATGAATTGTACTTCCAAACAAAAGCTGTTAAAACACTAAACATATACTTCATTTTTATTAATTTTTGGTAAACAAAAATTTAAAAAAATTTAGTGTAATTTAAAATAAGCAAAGAAATTTGTCAGTCTTTTCATGTTGACTTAATGAATAATATAAAGCACAAAGAACTAATGTTCCTTTTAATTATTATTATTATTTTCTTTTTTTCCATACAATTTTTACTAGAAAAACTTCTTGTTTACTAAATTATCCTTAAATTTAGATATATGGCATCATTTTTTCTATTATTTGATTTTCGTGCACTATAGAAATTTTTCTTTTTTAAAATGTCAAGAAAATGCTTTTCAGATTTTAAATATTTTTATTAGAAAAAATTCAAATTGAATTTTAAATATATGCATTTTCTATTCACTTTATAATTTGCTTCATACAATTTTTTATATTTTATCTGAACTTATTTGTATTTAGTAATTAGAGTTGTTAGCTTTTTCCACGAAAACAAAAGGCTTGGTTATTTATAAATATTATTTAAATGATGCAATTTTTTAAAAGAAATTATCTAAGCCATTTTAATTTATATTTACCAAAATATGTTAAATTAAAATAATTCAACACGAGAGCAGAAAACTTACATAACTTTCCTCGTAATCCTTTTTTATTGTCATATCTCTGAGCATTGTGTCCAGTGTTGTGAGAACTTTAATTAATACTGTTTCTGAAAAATCATTTTCATTCTATACTAAAATATTTGAAAAATATTGTTTGACAATTCAAAGCCCAATATAACTAAATATCTACGAAAAAAATGGATTAATTTTCATTCGTATATTATTGTCAAATAAAATATAATTATTAAATGTAAAATATATATAGAACTTTCATTTTCACTATTCAGTAAAAATTAAATTTATTAAATTTTAATTACGCTGATAGAATTTATTGATTATTTAACAATTTAAGTTACGTCTGTTACTTCTGTAATTTTTTTTGTATTTAAAATGGGATTTTGATATTGTTAACAGAATATTTTTTATTAAACTAAAAGATGTGTTTGAAATTCGAAAACAATTCTAAGAGATGGACGGAAGATTAATTTCGTAAAAGGCCTCATTTTTTTAAATATTCGATAGATTTATTCTCATTAATCCAAATTAGCATTCCATTATTACAAAGAACTCTGGTGAAATAGAAAAGGAATCTGAATTACAAACGCTTCCTTCCGTCTTCCTCTGAGGCACGACAGTCCTGGGTGGCTTTCTCAAGAATTTTCCTCCACGCCCCTCTCTCTGTTTTTTATCATGGCCTTCCAATTGATCGCTCTTAAAATCTCGAGACTCCTCTCTGGGCAGTCAGCCCTCTAAGATTGGGTTGTCAGCCAGTTCTTGATCTAAGGACCCTCGCCAAGAATATTTTGTGTGTTGAACGTTCTTTGTTCATTCCTATTCTCATGTTCTTATACAGTTTGAGAGGTCGTTTCCCAAATTTAATTACTTGATGGATTCAATTACTTGAGACTTTGTAACAAGAAATTTTATGGGCTGAAGTTGTTAGCACAACGTCCAACCTCCAACCTAGAAGACCAGTCCCCTGGTATAATCCCCAGGTGTAGGGTGTCTGGTCATACCCATGAATTGCAAACACTGAGAAATTTCAAGCAACTTTTTAATATAGCTGGCAAGCCTTGTTTGAAATTTTACAAAGCATTTTGCATATATTCCATAAGCATATGCATTTTCAAGATATTATTCCTATCCTTTTATATTTTTCATTTTATCCAGAAGTCAATTTTCCTCAATTATTAGAGTTAAGCATTTTGATCAACTTTATGGTGACTTAAAAAATACGCTGCTATTTAAAAATTTATACTAATAGCAGAACAGTAACCTATTCCTATTGGCCCTTAGTATGCGCAACATGAATATGAACAATTGAAATAATTGAACAGTAAAGAAATTCAGTAATAATGTATTTCAAGCAATGCTGTTCTCTCATATTGATTCCATTTTAAAAATTACTGACAGTTCAAAATTTTTCTATTTCATGTTATATTAATATCATATATTAAAACTGATTTCTTCTATCAATACATTTTTAGAATTCAGTTTAAATTAATCTTGAGTTTATTAATAAATATCAATTTATTTTAAAGTTTTTAATTCATAGTTAAAAATATATAATTTGTGCTTTTCTTTCGATCGATAAATGTATTCTTTTGTTTATTTAAAAGTGCGCAAAATTTATGAGCTTAATTGCTTTCTCTGAACTCGAATTTGAACATTCTTAAATAAAATATCATTTGTCATTTTTTTAAAAAGGGCATGAAAATTAACTTCATTCTTTAATCTGAATTGAAATGTTTCAATGCATATACTAAGTAGTTAAATTAGCTATGGTCATTTTACTCCAATATAAATGTCAGATTTGTTTGTTTCTACAATGGTACTACTTGAGTTGTTTGTGTGTCAAAAGAACTATAAGAAATAGTAATCCGTGTGTAACGGTGTAAAATGATGAAAAAAGAAATAAAGTATTTTCAAGAAAACATAATTAATAGGTAAAATTTGATGTCATGGAGTAAGTACAGGAATTAAAAGCAGTTTACTGAGAAATATAAGAGGAATTGAATTTGAAAATTTACTTACTGCCAAACTTTGGGTGAAGCGGGGTAACAACAAAGCTCAAAATGTAAGCAAGAAAAAAGCATGATTTAGAGAGCTGCTGCTAAATTAATCATGTATTTAACTTCTTATGGGTGAAATTATCATGAAAATTTGTACGAATAACAGGAAATTATTTAGGAAATATAAAATGAAAAGGAAAGTAAATTACGTAAAAGTATTATGGCTTTTAAAATCCAATATGCTTATAAAAATGACAATTTGAATATTTTATTATAGTAACCAAATTCTAAAATACCATCACAGCAACAGCTAAAAATAGGAATTGTTAGGTAAAAACAAGACTATAAAACAAAAAAAAAAAATCAAACAGAAAACACTTGACTTTAAAAAAATATCAATATGATCTTATTAATAGCAAGTTTTCTATTAAACCCAATTATTAAGTTTTATAAAAAAAGTCAGCATCAAAATGTATCGTCTCTAAAAGGCTTTAGTATAAAATTTTCATAGGGTTAATTGGTCAAAAACTTTAATTAGCGTCAAAATTTAAGAAATAAATAGTAAAATATAAAAAATTAGACAGTTGATAAAATATTGGTTAATTTATTTTTTAGTTTAGTAAAGATTTTTGGAACTGAAAGTTAATATAATAAATTAGAATGAAATCTAATTTAATAGATTGGATAGATATTATTAAAGCGGAATTGAATCAATAATAATTGATAATTGGTAAGAATGATGTTAGCATGAATATGCGTATAGAAGTATTAGAGTTCCAATAAGCAAATTAAGTGATTCAAATATTAAAATATAATTTTTTATTACATACTTTAAAGTTAATATTGTTATTTATAATGCTTATGTTGACATCTAAGTAGTTTATATTTGAATAAATATAAACTAATTTTGTAAATTCTTAAAGTGTTTATGAGGAATTTAGTGATTAAAAATTGTTGGTTAAATTAAATGACTAAAAGATTATCGATATATTTAATAAATTCATAATTACAATATAAGGTTGTTAGATGAAATTTCAATTTAGCTTATTTGGTCAATAAATATAAATATTGACTATAGTATCAGAATTTAATTTTGTAAAAATAACAGAATACTTAATTTTTTAGAAAATATTTCAAAATTTAAAATATTCCTATAAAAAGAAAATATTATTGGTTTTATTGGTGATAGAGGTTATGAAATTAATTTTGAAGTTTTGATTTCTTTTTTATATTAAGGTTAAATAATTTGCTGTTACTTGATGATTTAGTATGGTAAATATAAATAAAACCATTAGTAATAAGAAAACACCATTTTAAAGAAGTCTTCAATCGGTATATTAAATTTAGGAATGTCTCTAAAAATAAGGTTATTTATTGGAATTTTAAAAAAGAATGAATTTAAATAAAAATTTATTTTTTACAGGATTTCAAATTAATATAATAAGAAAACATTTTTATAAGTTCAGAATTGTCAATATAGTTTAAATTACTTTTAATAAGATGTGAATAAATTTCGTCATTTAATTCTGTGTCAGCAAAATCATTTCATATACAAATTAGTCAGTCATTTCCATCTGGTGGTAATTTACAATTACAGTATATATATTTGGTAAATTTTTGTATTTGAAAATTGTAATATCTGGACAATTAATGTTTTGAATATGATTCGCATATTTATTATATATATTATTAATTACTAATAACTAATCATAAATATTAGTAATATATTTTTTATTCTTAGGAAAGTTTTCAAAGAGTCGGGCGTGTTCTTTTCTCAAGAATAAATCATCAGTAATTTGGAAAACAAATATTCATTAGCGTTAGTGGCAAATAACGTATTAATCTAAGTTAAAGTTTATTATGAATTTCAAAAACTTTAAAGACGGACTCTTATTTTTCATTAATTTAGCAGCAGTGCACTAAAGTAACTGAGGCTTACTTTTATAAAATTTGGAAAATTAATAAAAATGCTTTCAGTTTTTTTTTTACTTCGCGAATACAAGCTTGTCATTAAAGTACTTAAAATTAAAGTTAGTATTAAGGCCATACGGAAAATTGTTTTGGTTATTAATCATATGAAAATTTTCTTTTTCTAATCTGAGCTCATTGCTATTAATAGCAAAAAATTTCAATTTTTATAATTTGAAATCCAAGTTCAGAGAAACTTTTAATTTGTAAACTAGATACACTTATTTTTAATATAGTTGTTGAAGATACTCAGTGGATAGCGAGACTTTTTTTACAAAGGAAAAAAATATTGTTATATTATCTTGTAAATCCCAATATATGTCAAGGATAATTTTAAATTGATGTCTGAAATGGTTATAATTAAACTATTCTTAAACATAGAATTTTGTGAATCAGGAATGAAGCAGAAAAAGAGAATTCTATCCATAATAAGTGTAGTAAATCCATAATATAATGTATACTACATAGATATAACTCTCAAATTTGAAAGCTAAGTTTATTATTAAATGTTCAATGACAAATTTAATTAACCAGACCTAATTAGAACAACACGTACAGTTTAAAAGAGATTTAAAACCACTTTAAATATCCCTGCACGAAATGAGATTTGAACTCATAACCTGTAAAACTCACAGCCAGAGTGCTAACCAAAATTACAGAATACAGCTCGGCAGTGTTTAAATGAAAGAAGAGTTAGGGAAATGACTGGAAGAAATTTGTTCCAAAATAATATATATATATATATATATATATATATATATATATATATATATATATATATATATATATATATATATATATATCTAATAAATGTTTACATTATAAATCCATCCCATGCCAAAATTATATTGTTCAGAAACACGGGTTCGTACCAAAGAGTATATATATTTTATGTTCGAATATGATCAAAATTAATGTGTAAATGAAAGTACAAAATAAAGTTTTTTTCCAAATCCCGATTGATTTTAGGATTAATGCATTCAGCGCGCTACACGGAGTGATGATGATGGCAACTGAAACAGTGGGTGTGCCATCTTTGACAAGCGCCTAGAGACAAAGTTGGCGATGAGCGATTCATATACAAATGAATCATTTAACGCATGCGCAGTTAGGTAAAACGTTCAAATATTTTGCGCATGTCCAGAGCTTTACGGATTTCAGCGCCATTATTTGTGTTTATACTTTTGACTTGATTTCATTTGTTAATTCTTGCTGTGAAATGTCTTACGTATCCTCAAAAAAAAAAAAAAAAAAAAGCCCTTTTCAGGGCCAGAATGTGATTCTGAAAGTACTCTAAGTGCTTTTTCTGATGATGAATCAGGCGATATTGTGGAATAGAATCAAATTTTCATTTAGAAAACAGTGAGATAGACACCACATGCTTAGCAAGTACAACTATTGATGGAATATTCGAAAATATTTCCAGAGACAGTAATGTTGAAGCTAAATCTGATTCAAATATTATTTGCGAAGTCTGTAATATTAGTTTCAAAATGAAGAAATATTTAAAAGAACACATGAAAAAGAAGCACAATCAGGTTGTCTATGAAAAGGCTTTGCATAAGTGTCCAGAATGCAAAGCTAATATAGCTAAAAGATCTATAGAAGAACATTTGAAAGATCATAATATTAACTTAACTGAAGAAATTTTAAAATTCAAATCAATTGAAGAATTTGAATTGTGGAAGAGAAACATAGAAGAGTCTACAAAAAAAAGATTTCGCCATTTATGGTCTAATAATTCTGCTGATAAAAAAACTGTGAACTTTATCTGCCATCCTTCAGGTGACTTCATTTCTAAAAGTAAAGGACTACGTCATTTGAAATTACAAGGTAATAATAAAATTAATTGTTATTGCCCAGCTTCAATACGTGCAAACTTTAATGATGAAGGAACATGCTGCATAAAATACATTTCAACTCATCTTGGACACCAAAATGATCTTGGTCACTTGACTTTGACCAAAATTGAACGAGAACAAATAGAATCCAAGATTGCTGAAAAAATACCATTCGACAGCATTTTAGATGAGATCAGAAATTCTGTGACTGGCGTAGATCTTGAAAGATTACACCTGACTACTAAAAATGATCTGCATAACATTGAGAACTCTTTCAATTTGCATTCAGAGGCTATTAAGCATAAAAATGACAGTATTAGCATTGAAGCTTGGGTGCAGCAAATGAAAACAGAAAATGACTGCATCTTATTTTACAAAGCTCAGGGAACTGAGGATAATACATATAAAAGATTGAAAAAAGAAGACTTTGTGTTAATGATTATGAATGATGCTCAAAAAAAAAACATAAATCAGAAATTTTCTTCTGATTGTATATGTGTTGATGGAACACATGGTTTAAGCAGCTATGGGTTTGAATTGTTTATATCAGAGTAATTAGTTAATACTAAAGAGAACATTATCTTTATGTCACCCACATAATCAGTGAATAACATATTACAATACATTTTTAAAGTTTCACCGCAATTAACTTTTCATATAAAATTATTGCTGTTTCAATCTAATTAAATCTGCAATCAAACCCATTATTTTTACTGCATATAAATTATTTTAATTTTTGGAACCCTATCTATCATATCGAAAAAATATTTACGACTATTTTTCTGTTATCTCGTCAAAAAAGTTGTATTAACAGAAAGGTGGTCACATAGTTTTCCTAGGAGCATTCTCTTAATAAAACAAAATACACATTCTATCAAAAATTTAGGATTTCCAAACCTCAAACTTTTTATTTTCCTCCATAACTAATTTGTAGTTTTCTTTTAAGGCTATATTACCTTACTTAGATAGCTAATATTTTTTGTTTTAAGTAACCACATCATAATTTTGTCATTTACATATAAAATTTTCTCTTAAATACTGTTCACTTTAAAATTTGTTGACTGCTTTATCAACTGTTAACATCTGAATGTTAGCATTACTAATTAATTTCTTCTATGATTTTTATCATTATATAAATAATAGAGAGTATGTTCAGGAGAGAATGTTACTTTCTTTGCGGCAAAGTCTAAAAAAATTATCATTGAAGTGCTTCAAAATAATTCATATAAATCACATCTCATTACTATTTCAAAGTATTTCCACACACACACACATACTTAATAGAAATAAAAATTCACATCTTGAAAAAAATTTGAAAGCATCTTTTATTAATTAATTAACAGCTCATAAAATTCTACATGATGTGAATTTATTTACTTATGTATTCTGTTACACTGATTAATATTTCAGCTATAAATAAACACATCCACTGTCGCTTTTCCTACAACATTAGCGCATACGCAGATTTATGACCATTCTAAGTAACTGCGCATGCGTTGAATGATTCGTTTGTATATGAATCGCTTAACGCTAACTTTGTCTCTAGACGCTTGTCCATCCTTGTCACGAACGCGCGAAAGAATAAACATAAAGAGAGAGAAAGGAACATCCATTCACGAACCAGTATTCGATCTCGTGATCTACTGCTTCGAAGTTAGGGTTGGTAACTACTCCGCCATCGGTTTGCGCAAAATTAAGTACTACTTGCAAAATTTCTAAACCATTTTATCAATAACCATAATAAAATATTCATGAATTGTTTCACTTCTTCATATAAGATTTTCAGAAATTTGTGAAATTAAACTCTTACACTCTTTCTTAAAGCGTGTTTTTATCTGTTTATAAAGAAGCAAAAGCATAAATGTTTATTAGGAAAATGGTTTTCTGGAAATGTTCTACAACTAGACTGTGTTTCACTGTTTTCTATTAGAGAATGCACTTACTTCACTTAAAAAGTGAAGATTTCACACTCTGTATAAAAAGCACAGTCTCTTCATTTTAGATCAATTTACTTAGTTTTAAAGAACATTATTTAGTGACAAAAATCTGATTTTTCTATGTATTTTTCCCTTCTCAAAAATATTTTCTAGTATATATGATCAGAATAGGCAATTTAGTTTATAAAATACAGTAGAATTGGACTTAATAAAATGAGATCATTTAAACCATCCTACTTTACTTCAATTAAGTAAAAATATTTCTTGTTTCACCTGAAAAATAAACTCATAAAATATTTTCAGGCTTATCCCGGAATCTCCTCGTTGGCTGCTGATGCAGGGTAAGATGAAAGAACTGACGGAACTTTTAAAAAAAGCTGCAAAAATTAACGAAAAAGAATTCAATGTGGAAGAAATAGAACTCGCAACAATTCGTTGTGAAGTAAGTTGAGTTAGGAAAATGGAAACTCAGTTTAAAGCATTCTACAACACACTTTTTTGTTTCTAATATAATATGCTTGTTATAATGGATAAAGTTTAGAAAATGTAATATTTTTGTATTATATACTATTATTATAAAAACCATATTATATAAATATAATAATTATTTAAATGAATTTCATGGTAAAAATTTAAGATTTATTGCAATGAATTTATTGCATTAAGCGTGCCAGTGTGCTTCTATAATTTTCAAAATTTAATATCTTTCACTCAGTTTTTGACAATTTTCCAAAATAGCCATGAAATAATCTTCAAAATTGCCAAAAATTGATGTATGCAAAAATTTTTAATACTGGCAGACATTTGATCCAAAACTTTGCTGTAGAGATAAAAAGATTTTTGGCTCATCGTGGTTAAGTTATAGGGCTGCGCATTTCGAACAATAATTTTCCATCTTCAATTCTAATTCTTATTGAGTTACAGGAGGTAGGTGGTATGACTATGCTTTCCTCCACACACACATCTATCAGTGTGTATCCAGATCTTCCTGCAATGCTGGGTGGACTTATATTACCTGAGTTTTTTAATTGTTATCTTGTGGCTGAAAAGACACAAGAAGTAACAAACCTTTCTGCATTTGCAGGTGAAGCCTCTAAAGTAGACCTTGCTAAAAAAGACAAGGGAACTCAGAGGCAATCTTGTAAAGGGGCAGCAATGAATCCTTCACTTGAGGTAGAAATGACCTCTAAACCATCTTCTTCTGGTGAAAGTCAGAAAGCTATTCCTAGCATGACTGACTTTTTGACCAGATGGGACTATTTCAGCAAGACCTTATCTGCTGGAAATGTCATATGCAAGAGGAAACGGCAGAGCATGTCATTTACAAATGTGAGGCTCTTGCCCTCCCTAAATTAACTTCTTTAGGCTTCCTCCATACGAGAGAATTACCTAGATTCCATTAAAGGGTTATTGGACTTTATTAGTAAAGTGGGTGACCCGAGCAACTGGAACTAGGAAACATTGGGTTTGGAGTTAATGGTACAAAATGCTGATAAAAGCAGAGGTGCCCAATGACATACAAACTCAATTTTAAGAAGAAGAAGAAGTAGAGGATCCAGATCTTCTCTTTCAAGCCATGTCAATACCGACTATTGTCTATAAAATATCCCCCTGTAAAGTAATAATATGCAGTACATGGTTGACAAACCTTACAAGGCTTCAGTATTTAAGTTTGATAACACGTCAAAAGTATAGTTTTATGCATTTGTAGCGGCTTAATGGTAAAACAACATTATTTGGCAAGCATATAATTTCCTTTCAGCAAGCATGTTTGCCAATGAGTGTGTGAGAATAATATAGCATAGTTCCTTTACAATAAATGAATAGGGCTCTCTATTTATGAAAATTACTTCAGAAGGCAAGACGTAGTGAATTTTTGAATGTCTGGCAACGATAGCCTGTTACATTTTTAGACATTGTAAGTAAAATATATTTACAGCCCTTTCATAACCTATTTAAAGGTATGCACTCCAAGGTATGAAACATATTTAAAAGACCTCATCATGGTCTGGTGGTTGAAGAACTTTCTTCAGAAAGGTAGGTCCTTGGTTCAAATCTTGTCACTATAGAACAACAGGAAATATAAATAGCTAACATTTGTTAGGGTGTCTGAATATGTCTTAAGTTTATTTCAGACAACCGGACAGATATTGATACCAGTAAAATTTTAAAAACAAACGTTCTGATTTAAAAATTAATTTCCCTAATTAGTCATCTGGGTGTAAAATGCATTTAATAAAAGATATTTTGAGATAATGGGTAGAACAAATGTTTTGTGTAGTTGAACTCTCCGGGTTTGATTTTAGCCACTGATGAACAGAGGAAGATGAACTTTGTCCTTTTGTTATCCAAATGTAAGTTTGAAGAGTGGCTGCTCGGCAGTTTTCCTCTATTGGGCACGTAAATTAAAATTATTACTTATGGAAAGTTATTTCGGAAAGAATAGACGGTTTGATAACTTAACAGAAATATATGACAAAAACTTCTTTCAAATTGCAGCTCTATTCAGTACAAAATGTCATATTTGACCTAAGTAATGTTCACCATAACCGTGCACTGTAACTGAGATCCCGTAACTACTGAACAAAGGGAAATAAACATTCCGTTTCAGCTTTTTGCATGTATATATCTATAGATTGGCTGCTTAAGAGTTTTATGGGTTTTTTCACTTGTAATAAGTGAATACGGTCAACAATCTACAAAAAAAATTTTCTGAAAGGATTTAATGGCGAATGCTCAAATGTTTTACAAAAGTCTTAAACAACCTACCTATGTTATCGATTTCAAGGCTTTAAATTTTAAGGAAATTTTTAATAAAAATATTATTGATATTGTAAAGTAATATCTTCTCATGGAAAAATGCGTGCCATTTCCTTGGAGAGATTGGACTTCTATCTGTTGGTCTGAGAGGAAGGTATTTTATTTCCCTTCTACCATCCACTGGAGAACCAGTCGAGGCATTCTCCTATCCGCCACCTGCAGACGCGCACTCTAGAGGTTACAGATTTCCCCGAGTTTAGAGACTTTAGAACCCAATACTTCTGTGGAATGACTGTAGTTATTGAAGGCACCAGATCTTACAAATTATGTAGAAACTGCTCCGAGAAGAAGATCGCCCCGGAACATATTTCTAACTGCCCAGCCATCAAAAGAAGTTTACAGGTTATTGTTACTACTCATATCACTACATATAGATTTCCCTTTCAGGGAAATCTATATGTAGTGATCCCTCGTTTTTTGCGATTAATGGGGACCAAAACCTTCCGCGAAAACTGAAAAATCGTGAGATAGGATTTGCCCAAGGAATTTTCACATATGCAGATACACAAATGTTATAAATATGTAAAAAATTAAAATAATTTACACTTATATACAGTACGTATATGCATTTATACTTATATATAATTCATTCATAATTTATACTTTACACATTTAAGACAAAAATTACAATAGTATATGTATTTAAGCGTGTCTTCCAAAAAAGGCCTGTTTCATCGATGTTGAAATCTTGTTCAGGGAGGTAGCCTCCCTTACTGATAAGGTTGGGAAACCCTCCACGTAACGACAAGCAACATTATTGTCAACAGAGGAAGTTTCACCATAGAGAAACACGTTTTTGAGGCCGTATCGTTTTTGATATTTTTGAAACCAGTTTTTGCTGGTTGAAAAGCTTCGTCCTCGAGGAGACGAATTACTCCTTGCAGCGCTATTACTGGCTTAAGGTACGCCAGCACCTTTTTCAGCCTCTTCATTATCGTCACCATGCAAGATTTGGTCGCAGAGAGCTTTGACCTGATCATATTAGTGTCCAAACTCACTATTTTCCTGCAATCAACAATCCACAATGCCAGTGCAGCTTTAATTATCACAATTCGTGGAGTTGTTAGTGCCTGATACACGTGCATGTACAGCACCAACGAAATTTGAGCCAAATTCCATCATATTCTTGCAAAGCATCATGACATGGAAAATGATTATTCAGCACTGTTCTTCTGAACAATGTAATTAAAATTTAAGACAAGAATATCAGGATACAAGATTACAGCACGTTTTTATTTTTCTCTACTACACACACCGAAGTTTGCATTCCACTGACTCACAACAACTATATTGTTGCCAAACTCATTATTCAAAGAAAATACATTTTCAGCTAGAGTTAACATAACTTGTTTTTTCATATTACATGCATAAACAAATAATTTAATAAATTACACATTATTTTTATCTTTAAAATTTACATGAAGATTTATTACTTATTTTAATTAATATTAACACTTTGTTTAATTTACTTCATTGCAAAATATTATTTTGGTAATGATATGATATCGATTATCTTTGAACCTGTATCGATATCCTTTCAAAAGAAAGCTTGGCTGGTAGAGCCATCTAGTGGTCAATTTATGATCTAGAAACTGTGTACTTACGGAGTTATCACACGTTTCACTTCTTTATTGAATATTATTGAAACAGCTTTTCGGATATTTACTTCCTCTTTCTTGATGTATAGCACTGTAGATTCATTCAGTCCGTAATGGCGTATCACAGATGCATAACTTCCGCCGAAGCATATCTAAAAGTTTCACTTTTTCGCTGATGGTCATCATCTTCTTCCTCTTAAGCACCCCAGAGGAAGCTTTCGTAGAAGCAAAGCGCTTAGGTGGCATTATAAGGGCTTAATTAATAAAATAAGTTATCGCTGAAACAAAACAAGTTATCTCCAACACAACACTATAAAATATAGTGTTGCCGCCTTGAAAAATTGTTCAAAGGGCGATAAAGTGCGCCAATTATGGCAACCTCCTACGCTCTTGTTTCTCTCTGAAAAACTTGATTCAGAAACAAAAAGGAAGGGATTGTATTTGTAGCGGTATAGTCCGCGTTCTGATTCGAGCTATCGTGCTTAAATAAATATTGTTATTGTTTGTTATCGACGGAATTATTTAATTAAATCCTACCATTTTGGTCAGTCGACCGGTAGGTGAATTAGCGTCCTTTGGATACATAAAAAATTTGAAAATATTGTTGAGTATCTTTAAAAGGTATTACTTTCGTTTTGCATCATGTCGGACTTTAAGGTCTTGAATCGCCGACGAGGCACTTTGAAGGCAAAAATTGGAAGATTAGTAGCTTATGTTAAAAGTGATAAAGCAAAGAATGATGATGCAGTCACCTTTGATGTAAAAATTAGAAATGTTCAAGAAGCAAAAAATGATTTAATTGAATTGCGTTTACAGTACCATGCTATCCTAGACGAAAAAGATGTAGAGGACAATGAACAAATCGTTGATCAAATGGATGAAGAAATCGAAGAATTGGAGGTAAGCTTGTTAAAATTAAAATCCTCCTTTAAAAGTGAAATATTGCATGCTGATTCATTTGCTAATGAAAAGAACTGTAGTAGTATAAAAGTAAAATTACCAGACATTCCTCTTCCAAAATTTTCGGGACATTATGAGGACTGGAATAATTTTAAAACACAGTTTGAAACATTGATTTCTTCTAATGAGCATTTAGATGAAGCTCACAGAATTATTTTACTTGCAATCGTCCTTAACTGGAAATGCCCGACAAATTCAAACTACAGAAGATAGTTTTTCTTCGCTTTTCCAGGCGTTACAGGAGCGCTACGATAATAAATGGCTTATAGTTAATTCAAATATTTCGGGATTAATAAATTTAGAAAAAATTAACTATGAATCAGGTATGGAGTTAAGATGCTTACTAGACAAAGTAATCAAACACGTTAGAGTTCTTAAATCTTTAAATTTGGGATTAGATGATTTAAGTGCTAATATTTTGATTAATGTTGTTTTACAAAAGGTAGATAAAGAATCAAGAAGGCTCTACGAAATGTCGCTTAAAACATCCGAATTACCCAAGTGGGATGAATTTATTGAGTTTTTAAAAGGAAGATGTCAGTACCTAGAAAACGTTCACGCATCTCAGTTAAAACCGAAAATGGGCAATAAAATGAAAAGTTTTTTCGTTGACTCTAATGTAAACAAATTTCAGTGTTTAATTTGTAACTCACCACAATATCACCCGATTTTCAAATGCCCAGAATTTTTAAAGGCTAGTGTGAAACAAAGATTTTTCTTAGTTAAGATTCAAGATAGATAGATTCTTAGATAGAAATTCAAGTTGTGTTATATATAGTTAAGTAGCTATAGTTCGAAACATAGTTTAAATTCTTATGACTCTAAGTATAAGTGTAAATTCTGCCAGTCAATGTTTCATGGATCCCTTTTGCATGACTTTTCGAAATCGGAAATAAAAAATAAAAACCAAGGTTTCGAGCAGCCACCCAACAACACTCAAGAGCAAGGAGTTGACCTTGAGGTCAACTCTCCCCCTCCGAGCTTTCGGAAAATACATGTGCAAGCGCCACTTAGGGACATAAATCTCAAACTGTGGTGTTGGCTACTGCTCACGTTTTAGTGCGGGATGCTTTTAGAAAGTCACATGTGTTGCGTTTTTTGCTTGATAGTGGCTCCATGATAAATGCCATAAGTCGTGAGGCTGCAGATTTGTTACGGGTAAAGGAGAGCAAAATATATATGCCAATTAGAGGATTAAGTGGCTCCCTAACAAATGTAAAATCTAAAGAAATAGGGGAAATTTCGGATTCCTCCAAGGATTTTATTAAAGTTTCGGAATTTATAATTGTTCCAAAAATCACAAATATAACCCCCACACGACAGTTGAATATTAATTTAAGAAATTTGCCTAACAATATAAAACTAGCGGATCCCACATTTTTTAGACCTAATAAAATCGACGGTCTATTTGGGGCAGAATTATTTTTTGATATATTAAAGACCAAAAAGTTAAAGCTTAAGGATTCTCGCCTAATTCTCCAAGATAGTGTTTTCGGGTTTATTGTTAGTGGCTCAAATGCCATTTCTAATACGACCAGTAATTATTATTGCGGACTTATTCAAGATTCAATTAACATAGATAAAACTCTTAGCAAATTTTTTGAACTTGAATCAATTCAAAATACAACTTCTATATTAAGTCCAGAAGAAATGGAGTGTGAAGAACACTTCATAGAAACGCATTCTAGAGCACCTGATGGCCGATATATCGTGAAAATCCCCCTTAAGACTGACCATGTGTTAGGAGAATCAAAATTACTGGCATCTAAGCAATTAGAATCCTTATGCAAAGGTTAGAGCGAAATTCTCAAATGAAATCATTATATGAAGATTTCTTGCGAAAATATAAAGATCTAAATCACATGGAGGAGGTATCAGAGGATTGAACCCCAAATACTGTATATTACATGCCTCATCATGGAATCTTGCGGCCTGAAAGCAAATCAACGAAACTGAGGGTTGTTTTTAATGCCTCAGCTCCTACATATACAGGTACATCTTTCAATCAGCTGCAAAGGTTAGGTAGAATTCCGCAGCAAGATCTTTTTTCCATAATGCTTCGGCTTAGGAAGCATAAGTTTGTTTTTTCGGCAGATATATGCAAAATGTATAGACAAATTTTAGTCCATTCATCGCAAAGAGATTTACAAGGGATTCTTTGGAAGGAAGGTCCAGACATTTCAGTTAAAACATTCAGGCTTAATACTGTGACATATGGAACTGCCTCCGCACCCTACCCAACCACGAGAGTGCTTAAACAGTTATGCGATGATGAAGAAACTTATTTTCCAGATGCTGCTAGAGTTGGACGGGATGACTTTTATATAGATGACGTACTAACGGGATCACATGATTTGGAATAAACAAGACAATTAATACTCCAACTTGCCCAGTTACTTGCACGGGCAGGTATGTCCCTTCACAAATGGAATTCTAACGATGACAGTCTTCTCGAAGGTATCACTTGTAGTGAACAGTATTCCTTCGAAGATTCTGAGAAAATTAATTTGGTTAAGGTTCTAGGTGCATTGTGGAAACCTCAACTTGATTGCCTTTCATACAAGGTTACAATTAAACATAGAGACACTTACACTAAACGCTCTGTATTGTCAGACATTGCGAGGATATTCGATCCTCAAGGACTTATTGGTCCTGTTGTGACAAAGGCAAAATTGTTCATGAAGGAACTCTGGCTCTTAAATGCAGATTGGGATGCTACGCTTCCAGTTGCTCTTTTAGAACTGTGGACAGAATTTGTGTCACTTCTCCCAAAACTAGAAACCTTAGTTATTCCAAGACATTGTTGGAATGATGGAAATGTTACGATTCACGGTTTTGCAGACGCTTCTACGGCTGCTTATGGTGCAGTTGTTTATGCGCAGTGCAAGTTATCAGATGGAACTATTTCGGTTCACCTTCTGTGCAGTAAATCCAGAATTGCTCCGGCAAAACAGATCACTGTTCCTAGATTGGAACTTTGTGCAGCATTGCTGCTGGCTGAACTTATGCAGAAGGTTAATAAAGCCTTAGTCATCAAGGACTGCGCCACAATTTTGTGGTCCGACTCCAGTATCGTTTTGGCTTGGATCAAAAAATCGGCTCACGAACTGAAAACATTTGCCAGCAATCGAGTAGCAGCCATACAAGAGCTCATTGCGAACTGTCAGTGGCGATATGTGTCCTCAAGAGAGAACCCAGCAAATCTGATATCCAGAGGCTTAGCTTCAGATGACATCAAAAGTAAGGACCTGGGGTGGACTGGACCAGCATTTCTTAAGGAAGCCACTCAATTACATGAGACTAGCATTCCAGAATCTGTTGTGGACAATAATGAGTACTCGAAGGAACTGAAACAACAACCCGAGAACATTAATTTAACTGTTACAATAGAAAATTCAGCTTTAGGTCATATTCTTAAGATTACCAATAACTATGTTAAACTAATTAGAATTTTAAGTTTCTGTTTCAGATTTCTTCATAATATTAGAACAAGGGAGGACAAGCGTTATGGGCAGATCTCCAGTGGAGAATATCATTTCGCAGAAATAAAATTAATTTCCATGGTTCAATTAGAAGAATTCAGAGAGGAGTATAAGGCTTTAAAGGGAAGTAAACTCCTTCCAGGTAAAAGTTCTTTAAATTCCTTAAATCCTTTCTGTGATACAGACGGTGTCATCAGGGTTGGAGGGCGTCTTCAAAATTCCGATATAGGTTACCAGAAAAAACACCAAATTATTCTTCCTGCAAAAAGCAAGCTAACTTATTTAATTATGGAACATTTGCACAAAATATATTTTCATATTGGACCACAAACTCTCTTGTATTACACAAGACAAAAATTTTGGCCTATAAATGGCAGAAACCTGGCAAGGAAAATTGTACATAATTGCGTAATTTGTATAAAAAACAAACCTATGGTAGTAGAGCAATTAATGGGAAATCCTCCGCAGGAGAGAACTACGGTAAATCCTCCATTTACAAATACTGGTGAAGATTTTGCAGGACCAATCCTTATTAGGTGTAGAAATCAAAGAAAGGGTACACTTCATAAGATTTACGTTGCTGTTTCTGTCTGCATGGCCACTAAGGCTATTCACATTGAGATAGTTTGTGACTTAACATCGCAGGCATTTATTGCAGCGTTGAAAAGATTCTTCGCCCAACGTGGAAAATGTAGGACCCTGTTCTCTGACAATGGAAAAAATTTTGTGGGTGCCCAGTCAGAACTTAAACAATTACATGGATTAGTAACCCATCCGGATGATGTGCTAGGTAAGTTCCTAACCTCTGAACAAATTAATTGGTCCTTTATTCCGCCTGGAGCTCCTAATTTTGGAGGACTCTGGGAAGCGGGAGTTAAGTCCTTTAAGTACCATTTATTTAGGGGTGCAAGAAATGCCAATTTCAGTTATGAAGAGTTTCTTACCATAGTTACGGAAATCGAGGGACTAAATTCAAGACCCTTGACTCCGATGTCGTCAGATATCAATGACCTAGAGGCCTTAACGCCAGGTCATTTCTTAATTGGGCGACATATAACTACAATTGTTGAACCAAATATCGTTGATGTTCCCATCAATCGTTTATCAAGGTGGAAACAAGTTAAAAAACTGACTCAGATTATTTGGAAGCGATGGAGCTTGGAATATCTGAGTCATTTTCAAAATCGCAATAAATGGAAATTTTTAAAAATGAATGTCAGCCCAGGTATGTTAGCAGTAGTAAAGGAGCCTAATCTACCCAAATGCAAGTGGCTTCTTGGGAGAACACTAGAAGTTTATCATGGCCCTGACAATTGTGTCAGAGTGGTCAAAGTTCGTACTGCTCATGGGATCTTAAAAAGACCCATTACAAATTTGTGCATACTTCCTGTAAATACTGATTAGAATTATTGTACTGTCATAACATTGTAGTCTCTGAATATTATTCATCATTATTATTTTCTGTATTGTTTAATTGCATTAATATAATTGTTCTTACCATTTAGTACTTGAACCTGTGTGTGTTAATTATGAATATTAATTGCTGAACCTAAATCAGTGTAATGTTTATTATTGTGTTAGAATATTACTTTAAAATTGTGTAAATCATATTTTTGCTATTATTTGATTGTTGTTGAATGTTAACCATTCCATGGGGGCCGGGATGTTGCCGCCTTGAAAAATAGTTCAAAGGGTGATAAAGTGCGCCAATTATGGCAACCTCCTACGCTCTTGTTTCTCTCTGAAAAACTTGATTCAGAAACAAAAAGGAAGGGATTGTATTTGTAGCGGTATAGTCCGCGTTCTGATTCGAGCTATCGTGCTTAAATAAATATTGTTATTGTTTGTTATCGACGGAATTATTTAATTAAATCCTACCATATAGTATGCGAGACTGTCAACATAATGGACAAGACTATCGAGATACAACAAGATAAGATGTTAAGTGAGGGGGCATAGATGCCGAATAATCTAGGGTCTCATATTCTGAATTTTTTTGGTGGCGAATAAATGCTACCAAGGTGAAGTAATTCTAACGTAATGCAGCTCGAAGATGTTGTAATTGTGACGTAATAAATTCGTTCTTGAAGAACTTTACATATCTCAATATTAAATTTAAACCTGATAAATAAAAAGCGTAAATATATATTTTTGAGATAATAAGATTTAAAAAAAATGAAACACATTTGAACAGTAATTTCGGAAACGAATACAAATAAGGGAAATGTGGGAACTTCGAAAAAATAAATATGAATTCTAACGATAATTCCAGAGGAATCAGAACACGAATTCTAATGAAAAATAAAGAAATATTCGCAAAACAGTAACTATAAATTATAAGATACAATCTAATAATTTTCAAAAAATTAAAAATTGACAAATTAAAAATTTTTGAATTTTTTGGAAAATTCCGCGGAGCACTGAAGCCGCAAAACATGAAGCGCGAAGTGGCGAGGGAACACTGTAGTGATAAAATTGTACACATTGCCAAGGCCATGATTTTGGCACTTGGAATGATTTGACTTGACTTCAAATGGACACGACACCAACCAACCAAAGTAATATTGTCAATGTTCTTTCGCTTTTTTACCAATATAAACATAATCAAAATCTGAATGAGAAAACAATAGAAATATAATTACCCTCCTTTGGTTGTATTTATGTGAGAAACGTCCCCAAAATATATTTAGATGCACAGCTTTATAATTTGAGTAATAAAGGTGACAATATCTTTTCCAATATTTATAAAGAAAAACATTTCTTAAAGTTTCAAGGATATGCATTATATAGTAAAAAATTGACGTTATTAATGTGATCGTACGATTAATTTTTAATTTGTTGTAGAACATACACTATTTGCAGTACTCTCCATTCACAATGAGACAAATAGAAGAATTAAATTTTTTTTTAAAGTTGTTCAAAAATTTTTTTTTGTGATTTTCATTAAATTTTGTCATAGATAAATTAATGCAGGTAATCAAGCTTTCTTTCGTTAAAACGCATGGCATGAATTTCAAATTTTAAATACATTTCTCAGCTTGATCTGAAGAAAAAGGAGATGGGATTTTTGTAGACTTACTTTTCCATAACAATTGGAAGATTTTCTGTTTTATTGTCTATGTGATAGCTGTATATTTATCATGAAATAGAAATTACATATATTTTGGAAGTGATACATTTTAAGAAAATGTGAATGGGCACTGTGTTACCATTTTATTCCACTGTTTTCAGTAGATCCAGGCACAGCTTTCTGTGATTAAATTATGGTGATCAGCAAGATTTATTTGTGCAATGCGAATTCATTCTTGATTTATACGATATTTCATACAAATGCTTTACGTATTTTAATCTTATTTGAATCACGCAGTCAAATGCATTCCAGATGCGCCCGATTTAAATCATTGCGTACAAGGCAGAACTATGCAAAGATAAAACTCGAGATACTTAATTGTGAAGAATTATACTTTTTTTTCTTCTTATTAAAAGACAAACCAGAAAATTTCGACAAACAATAAGCTTTTACGAAGATATAAAATATAAATTATATATATAATTATAATGGAACACATCAATAGAGAAAGTAAGTACCTCTTTAAAACTACGTCGTTAATAACATTTTTATAAAATGTTGTATTTTAAATATTTTTATAATAATTATTAGTTGAGTCAATGATTTTTCGAGTTATCATTTTCCACTTTAAAACAAAATATCTAATCATAATGAACTTAATCCAAAACTGTTGGTTTCCCAAGGCATATTACCAACTTTAATTTATTAGTATGTATGATAAAAACGCGTTTTCTCGATTCCTAAAAATATTTTGCGTTCCTTGATTTAGAAAATTACATGAATCAAATAAATACAAAACTTTAATTTTGTATTTATTTGATTCATGTAATTTTCTAATTTTATAAATTATTTTAGGAATAAGATATATTCCAAATTGGCAACCAATGAAACATAACAAAGCAATTTAGAAATAAAGTTTTATATTTTTGTAATTTTTAAATTAACCAGAATTGATTGCTTATATTATGTTTATAATTAATTATTCTGTATACCTTCTTATGTCTATAATTAATCATTTTGATAATATTTATGAGGATATTTTCAGGAAACTAAGAAATCAAATAAATCTGCTCTGGATCTTTTCAAAACTCCTCGGTTACGAAACAGAACGCTAAACATGATTTATTGTTGGTAAGAAAAACTAGATTTTTTTTATAATGGAAGTAGCCTTTAAGAATATATTAAGAATTTTATGCGGCTTGCAAAAAACTAACAAGTTTCTATTTTTCTAAAAATACTATGTTCTGCATAGTGAATTTTTACAAATTTATTTATAGTATGTTAATATAAAATTATTTAAATTATATTCATATCTATATTAAGAAGCATAAAATTGTAGCCTAATGGAAGAGGCTTAATAAAATGTCTCATTGCAGAAGTTTTAAAAGAAAAATTTAAAAGTTATACATACAAACACGCATTTGTAAATACAGTAGCAATTTTAATATTTAATACAAAGTATATCAAAGAGATAAGTCCATCCCCACTTTTCAATGCTTCGGCTGTTAAGTAAATATAAGAATTACTCTTTTTTTATGTGTTTATGGTAGGGTTAATAGTAAAATAATCTTCATAACTTGGCCTCACAAAATGCAGTACCACGAAAAACAAGAGATATATCAAAATTAACTTGGTAGATAACATTTTATACATAGACCAAATAAATGAAATTACTGTTTTTTGGGAAGTGTGTGTAATGAAAAAACCAGTTGTTTGTGTAGCTGTGCAACTATTGTCCATAACTGCTGTCACACGCCTCCTCGTAGAATCTAAAAAAATTGTGGCTGCATCTTTGGGGCTCAGTTGACCATGTAGTTACAGTGTGTAATATATCTTGGGTCATGTGTGTTGTGAAAATATGGATAACATGTTTTCGATTGGTAATAAATATGAAGAACGAGTAGGCTAGGAAGAAACTCACTTTGATAGGTAAAGAAAAACTCTTCAATATTACGTAAAACATGCAATCACCCACTATTCTGTTAGAATATAACTGATGGCAAGCGAATGGCTTATGGATGGGCCATGTGCTCGAACACCTCAAAGATGTGAAGCTGGGTATTCTAGACTGGCCTCAGATTGTGGCGCCAATGCGTACTTAAGGGATGCAAGAGGAGGACTAGTTTGGACATACGTAACACAACCATACAGTAGTTTCTTACCACACGTATCTCCAGACTGGAATCCGACAATCGTTATGTTGCAAGCAGAAGTGATATTAGTTGATAAATACAATGCCATTCTATTCCGTTGTCCCTGTCTCTCTTCATCACACTACTGTCAACGCAAATCATTGTGTTTTTGATTCAAGGTTAAATGAAGTAATGGACGCCTTGCAGGAATTCCAGTCAGCTGCAAACGATCAAATGGTAGAAGATTTAATCGAATAATGCGTAACAGACTGAATCTGTTGTGCTATAGTTCGTGACGTGGCTGTGATATCCATAATTGCCATTCACACAACATGCCTATTATCAGGTGCAGTTGTGAACCAGGTGGATACTAGAGCGATAAAAATATTCCCAGTTGCTTGGTTTCATCCAACACGGTCCAGATTTCTCTGAAATATGATCCACAATCTCTATAGTATATTACTCTTCCTCGGTTTAATTCAGAAACTTATTCAAAAGACACTTAATGTCTTTGGTGAAGCATAATGGAAAAAAACACAAGAAAAAACAATTGACCAAAAAAAAAAAACACTTACGCATGTACACACACAGCACTTTTTTCTCTTTTTCTTGCAGGGACAAGATAATCGCTCTTGATTTACGTATGCACTGGAAGGCTAATGATTTGCATGTATCATTGTAGTAAACGTATGGTGTAAATTAAGCATGATTTGAATGCTTTCTTCAGGTTGTTGTACTTTGTGTTTCTACCAGTGTATTTAGAAGTTAGTTTTTGAAAGAAACAATTCCTATATATTTTATTCAAATTTTAATTTGGAGTCTGTTTCAAATCGAAAACTCTACTTTTACAAATGCATGAAAACATTAATTTTAAGAAAATTTGCATAAATATCATAGTTTAATCTTGTTATACTATCTATTGTGGAGTTATTTAAACATATATGAACACCACGTTGTAATCAAATGAAACATGTCTTGGTTGTAAGCCTTCACTAATGAATGGGGTACTAGTAATACATTTAATAAGTGTGCAAAATTAAATGGAGAATTTATTTAACTTTTAAACGAATCATATAATGCTATAAGTAACTTTTGAGATTTAAAAAATACTAATTTCCGCAAAAAATAATTTAATTGGCCACCACAAAAGTGGCACACCAACAAAAATAATTGTCGTTAAAGGCTAAAATCTGGAAACATAAGTGTATTCACTTTTATCGGACATGAAACCATCTAATATCAAATTCTACGAACAATAGTGCAGTTATAAATTTCGGAGGTTTAGTTTAATTGAAGAGAAAAGAGCACGCGTGGTTTTCAACTTGAATAAAAATCACAAAGGAAAGTTATTAAAATTCGGAAGAAAAGTTATATCCTGGAAAGAAGATTGATATCGAGTAATATTTAGCTATGAAAAAATTTCAATTTGATAATCCAAATGGTTAATCATGTTTCAATAGAACAATATACCTGTTCCTTGCGCAATATTTTATTTTAAACTATCTGTCGATAATATATATATATATATATATATATATATATATATATATATATATATATATATATATATATATATATATATATATATATATATATATATATATATATATATAGGGGATGATCAAATGAAAAGATACGAAATGACACGGTGGGTACAAATGTAAACTTTATTCAAAATATATACCATAAGCATAAGCACAAACGATCCCACTGATGAATAAGCCGCAGGATGCCTTGTTCCCAGAATTCCTGTGGCCGTGACAAGACCCAGTCCTTCACAGCGTCCTTGAGTACGTCGTCCGAATTGAAACACTTCCCTTTCAGGTGTTTCTTCAGTGGACCAAACACATTTAAATGGCAGGGTGACATGTCCGGACTGTAGGTCGGATAGTCCAACGTCTCCCACTAGAACTTGGCCAGTTCCATGTGTGTGACTCTGGAGACGTGTGGACGCGCGTTATCATGGAGCAGAACCACATCCTTCGTGAGCAGTCCCAATCTTTTGTTCTTGATTGACCTGCGTAGGCGTCGGAGTGTCTCACAGTACACATCGGAGCTTATGTTTTTCTGTGCTCGTGGAATTCCCCAAGTATCGGACTTAAACGTCGAAAAAGACGGTGATCAACACCTTTCCTGCTGACGGTATGGTTTTGAACATTTTAGGGGCAGGTGACGACTCATGCTTCCACTGGTTTCTCACTTTCCGCTGTCAGAAATATGATAACACCTAGCTGCTTCTTAATCGTCGAATATTGCAACGCAAATGACATCCTGTCCTCATACGGACCGCGGCATTGTTTAGACGCCATTTTTTATAAGAGCCTATGCTCTCTCCTGTGCACAAGGGCACCCGCGCATATTCCAATCACATCCCGAGATGTCTCGCTACGTTCTCCCATGAGGGAATATGCAATATTTAAGTTTTACGTTTTTACGTCGTTTCGTACCTCTCCATTTGATTACCCCTTACATATATATGCTAATTTTTTTCAGTAGACTTGTCTTTTTGAAGAAGTGGTTTTAAATAATTTTGGTTTTTCCCATAACTTTTATGAGTTGGAAACTACTTATGAATTATTTTTTGACAGTATGAAATAATGCAGTTTATGAAAATGTACTCACTACAGTTTTTTCCAAAGCATAAATTTTATTTTTACTTTTGGACGTATCATTTCTAGACACACTGCATACATTTCTAGTTAATGTGCTCTAAAATTACGAATAAAATTGGCCAAAATATGATATTATTCTCAGAACATCTTTCTTGAGAATCCATAAATTTCACGAAGCTCGCACTTCATTGGATTTCAATTATATATATTGCCTGTGGAGGCGTAGGGAACAAGTACTTATGTATAAAAACGGGGAAATAATTTTATTTTTTCAATAAAATCCATTTTTTATACTAATTAAAATTTTTAAAGAATATCAGACTTGAACTCAATTTAGAAAATGTCTGTTGGCACTAGTGATTGAGAAATAAGTTCTTACTTTCCACACTATTAGTTAATATATCTTAGAAAATATTTTTTAATATTATAAAGGAAAGAAATGAAAAATGAAACACCATCCATTATTTAAAAATTGTCATCAAAAGTTATCAAACGTAGTAATAACTTTAATTGAAATATCTTTCCTTCTGCATTTATTATTTTTGTCTTTAATTGGTGATGTATAATATCCAAAACTTATTAATCCTTAGACTGAGAAAATGAATATAAATATTTCTTTTTGATAGTGGGCATTACATATAATATGACTCAATTTAATATTTAATAAAAATTTCTTGTTTGTGCTTCTACAGTTGAAAGATAAGAAATGCATTTTGAGATACATTAAAATCAATCATACATCCTATAACATTGTGTACTTTTAGAAAAAAATATTTTTTCTTCTATAAAAGTATAATAATTGCATGATTTTTTGTAAGAGTTTGAAATTGAGATAAAACTGTTCTATTTGTCTCAGTAAGCCTATAAATTTATTTGTTCACATAACAGTAATGTTTAAAATATGATAAATAGAAGAAACATATGTAATTAAAAGTATTTATGCTACATAATTTAACTTGCTGCTTATTTTCAATACTGACCAAAAAAACGATATACGGAGTATGATTCAAAGGAATCCAAAAGTCACACGATGAAATCTAATTCACGTTTTAGCATCATTTGTACAACTACGATAGCTACAACTTTCTATAGTGTGATGAATGTAAAGCAGGGACATATTAATTGTACTTATTGTGGGATTTTCCCATTGCATCAACCTCTAGTGGGTTTTATTCTTACCTTAGGCATGAATTTTCGTAATTGTTTGGAGAGCACTTTAAACTGGAGGTCCCGATCCAGTTAGACATCATGGGTAAAAAAGTAACCATAGATAGTGATCTCAAACCTTTTAAGGTTTCTGAGCTGCTCAGCGATTTTTAAATCTTACTGTAACCTATTAAGTAAATGAACTACCAGCCTATAAAAATCTCACGTTTGCTTATTGTATATAAACCAAGATTTTTAGTAAACATGGGGTTAATTCTATCTAAGTAAATTGCATGTAATGAAAATACACTGAAATTGATTTGTACATAAATAAAAAAGAAAGATAAATGTAGTTAGTAATAAATAGCAAATGTAATAATATATTTTTCATAAGGTTTGTTATATAACTTTTATGAGGAAAATATAACTCTTTTTACTATCAACTTTTTTAAATTTGGGTAGTCAGTAGCAACTATTAGAATACGAATAACTAGCTTTCATCAATGAATCTTTTTTGTTGAATTTTTAATAACTATCATATTACACAAGCAGAGAACTCTTTAGCATCAACTTCTATGAAATGTAATTAGGCAAACTGTCCTACAATTGAAATTCTTTTGAAATTTTGGAAGCATTTGTTGAATTAACTTCTCAAATCTAGAGAATTAATCAGTGCCAACTCTACTGCAGCATTGTCTTCTTGAAAATTAAAATGTCTAATGCCTTAACTAAAGAACTCTTCAGCATCAGTTTCTCTAAAGGATGATTTAACAAACTGCCCTACAATTAAAATAGTTTTGAAATTTCGGAAGCATTTGTTGAATTCAATTCTAAAATATGAAGTAATTTCAGCGTATTGTTAACCACTGTAATATATTGTTTAAATAATTTCAGTGAATTGAGAAATCAAAGTAAGTCCACTGGAACATTAACATGATCTATCTAAAATGTACTCATGAACTACTAGTAACTTCTGAGTGACAGTTTGGCGATTACTGCCATCAGGAGTCAACCAAATCAACTGATACAGTTTTGTAAACTTTTTTAATTTAGAAGTAGGATACTATAGATTATAAACTAACTTCGATGTAATTCATCGGCCAAGCTTGTCCCACACATACTCTATTGGATTCAAGTCCAGTGAGTATGCTGGCCAGTCCATACGGGTGATATCCTCTGATTGAAGGCATTCGTCTACAATGTTTGCACTGGTGAAGACGGACGTTGTCATCCATAAACAGAAATTCTGCACCCATGGGGCCCCGAAACAAACGTAAATGTTGTTCCAGAATGACATCCCTATAGATGTAGCCTGTCATGGTTACATTCTGAACAGGCAGGTTTTTTTTCTGGAACCCAGAATAATTCCTCCCCAAATGCGCAATACTGCACCTCAGTAACGGTGTCGTTCAGTGGTGTTCTCTTGGTGGTAACGGGTACCTGGCCCTCTCCATATGAATGTCCGGCGAGAATCAGACTAAAAGCTAAACATGTACTCGTGGGAAAACATCACACAAGACCACTTTTGCGGTGTCCACAATGCATGCTCTCTACTCCAGACTAAACGCAGGTGACAGTGAGTTGCGGTAAGTGGAACATATCTGACAGACCTACGAGCATATCGACCAATGTGCCCTGAGCGTCTGTACAAGGTCTGCCTTGAAATCGTCCTACCGGTAGCTGAAGAGAGCTGACGAGAAAGGTCTGATGCTGTGTTCCATCTGTTTTTTTTTTGGCAGTAACTGCCAGATACCGGTCCTCATTCAGCGTTGTAACTCGTAGGAGACCTGTGCTGTAACATCTATTCACATTACCATCATCTTGGAACCGTTACCAAAGCCTGGAGATGACACTCTGGGTGATTCCAAGTTCTTCGGATACTTCCAGCTGGGTATGTCCCCATTCCAGAGGGCCGATAATTCTGCCAAGTAAACATCATCCAAATGCTTCCTTTGTGCCATAACTATGCGGTTATTGCAATGAAAGGTTTTTAAAGCGCCTGTGAACAATTTCACGTCTTTGCAATCATTCCTTATATACCCCTCTCTTACACTCTCGTCACTGTGACGTAATATCGGATCCATCTCATGGTTTCTTGTAATTTGCATATTATTCTTCAAGATGTGTGTGATAATTCTACATGTGAAATTTTAATTTTAGAATTCGATTTCTGTGTGATTCTGAATTATGCTTAATTTATGGACACGAGTGTAGTATAAAAAGGCGCGCATATGCGAAGATTTCCTTATAAATAAATGCTTCCTTCATCCCAAGCAGTGCATATATAGATTACTTCGGTTGAAATTAAGTTTACTATGAAAAATCCTATTTGCATTTTATTTATGGCTGATAATTCAGAATTTATTTACTAAGTCCCTGATATTTCTGTAGCGTTTTTTGCATGTTACTATATAAAAAATGTTGACATTGAAAAAAATAGAAAGTATGAAATTTATTTCTCTATATTTATAACATTGCACTTGTACTTAGTTTTGGCAAAATTTTACTTTTAAGGGTCTATCTAAACACATAAGCTATATAAATCAATATGTGTGTGTGTGTATAATAAATACATAAATAATAAATTTAAATTCTCTTTTGTTAAATTAAACAGAATAAGATGAGAACCGCTCAAATGTGATTTGGATGCAACTAAGATTACTTTCTTATTTTCCTCCGGAACTACTTAAAAATAAGAGTTTAATTTGCATTAATGAATAAATCTTATTGTTTCAGGTAATTAGTGTTATATTGTTTATGAGAAATATTTGAAATTTTTATTTTTCTTGGAGGGTCGTGAACGCTTTCTTGTATTATGGACTCTCCTTCAATACAAACGATTTGGCTGGAAATCCTTACATTAATTTCACTGTGGCTGGAGTGTTAGAATTCCCTTGTTACGCTGTTGTGTTCTGGTCCATCAAACGTCTGGGACGGAGAATCCCTCTGGTTACCTTTATGGTTGTAGCTGGCATTGCTTGTATCATGATGGTTTTTTTTCTCGACAGTAAGTTGGTTTTTATCGCATGAGAATGACTATTGAGTATATCTAAAACATAATTACTTTTAAATTTCACTGAAATTTATTATCAGTTAAATATTTGTCAAAAGAAAAATATTAGAATAAATATTTTTGAATGTAAGATACATTTTACGAATAAAGCATGAATAATTACAAAATAAAAATCATATTTTATAACGTAAAATGCCTATTAAATGTAAAATACTTGAAAATTGTTCTATACAAATCAAGTTAAAATTGAATTCAAATCTTTTACAAAATGGAATTTTTCTAAATACCAATTGTATAATAAATTGAATGAGTTTTTAATATAATCTTAAATTGCAATGTAGCAGGCATTACAACATGATGCATTTTTCAAAAAAATTTGAGAAATCTTAATATATTGATTTATTCTGCAATACTGCTATGGTACTCTTGGTATCGTATGAATTGAATTTGCTTTATGCAAAACATTTTGATCATGAACATTGAAATTCAGAATGGTTCAATTTATTTTTATGTGTGACTCTCAAAGCGTGTAATTGATAATAACAAAATAAGGTTTAATAACAAGTAAAATATTAATTTGAAAATTGTGTCCATAAATACCTTCATTAGCACTTTTACTTCAACTGATAATTTTTCGCATATACTCGATAGAATTATGAACGAGCAGGCCGTTGTGCCAATAGTCATCTCTTATTTGAAAAGTACATCCATTGTTGATTTAAATGAAGCTTGGCATTATCATTTATAAAATGTAGTTACTTTAAAAATATTCACATGAAAGAAATAGTAAGGGCAGTTCCTTGCATTGCGATGATGGCTTTTCAAAACTTGCAGGAAATCAAGATTGCTTGTTTAAAGTGTTCCATAAGTAAGCAGACGAAATCTCTTTCAATATCGGAGGATGTGATAACTCTCACAAAATGTAGACTACTGAAAATCCTAGATCCGTTCTGGATTTTCAGTAGTTTAATTTAGTGTATAACAATGAAAGTCAAAGTGTGTGGTAGATTTATCACATTTTTCATGATTGGACTCTTTTTCTTCTATGAAATCACAATTCTGCTTTTCAAAAACTATCGCCGTTAAGGGAACAGAAGACTCCGATACGTTACAGAAGAGCATCAATTCTTGCTTGGTTTTAAACATCTGCAAGAAATATGAATTTTATACAGAATAGTGCTCCCCTTCATATTGTCACATGAGGGAAAGATCTCTTTCTCATATCGTTTGGTGAATATCACATGTAGATCCACCCTATCCACTATGTTTGGCATTAGAAATCTTCAGACCTCAATCCGCATGATTATTAATTGTGAAGTTAGCTAATGCTGTACGTCTGCCTCAGTCCTTCGATCTTATAAGAGATCTTAAAAAGATATTATCCATATGTGTAAAATAAAATTTGCTTAATTTTCAGGTCTTTCTGATGTTGTCTTTCCAATATCACTTAGTGTAAGTAAATCAAATTTTCTTGAGATGGTGAAAGTAAAATAATGCTTTTTCAAAAATCATTTAAATTTGTATATTAGAGATTCATTTAAAAGGTTGCTGTCATTAATTGTTTTCTAATATTTTGTAACAAAATAGAAATTTATATTTTGAGAATTGAGTGATGGAAAACTTTCTTTCTATGGCAGTAATTGTTTCCGAAAGCTAATTAATCAAAATAAATTTGATAAGTCAAAATAAATGCAAGCAAATTTGACGAAACTTGATAATTATTATAACATTTCAACTTAAATACACAAAAAATAATGTTATACAAAATACTTATAGTTTGTAATATCAACATGAACATAAACTTTGTTGCATTTCTCATACATATTTAAATATAAAGCAATTTTAATTAGAGAAATAGACAATTCCGAACAGTATTGGAGTCCTTCAACGATGTTTTAGGCTTTTCATGTCACTGAATAAAAATCCTATCTGTATACATAAAACGATCCTAAAATATATGGGATAAGAGGAAAGTGTTGGAAGACTGCAAAGCAGCTTGCAAAATGTTCAATGGATCCTACATATGTTCAATGAATTTCATTTGAGCTTATTGGCTATGACATTTAGATTGTAGTATATTTTTAACTATATTGATGCACGAGACATGCAGAATGAGGAGTGTATTAACTGATGACAAATCGAAAGTATTGATAACATAAGCTTGAATAATAAGAATCTTTATGTGATTATTGTATGTCTGTTCACTAAGAGATTCATGTTAACTTTACCGAAGATATTGCTTTCCATACAAGAACACTATAAGTGATTACGAATCTTTTTACTGTTTGTCAGAGAAAAAGTATAAAGTACACATTGGATCTCTAATGTTTTTACGGGAAATTTTGCCCAATTCAAATCCTTATTCATTTAGCACAAATAAATAGGCCACACAATATTAGTCAGTCATTTATAATCAACAAATTTTATCTTTTTTCTATGTACTACCATAGATGATACTTCTTTCCTATGACAGAAAAAACGTAGATAAAAAAAGTTGAAATTGCCTTTCTGTTGCGATTTGAACGACGTCATAAATAATAATAATTCATTGTGGTCAAATTATTTTACCACGCTTTTGGAAATACGAAGTTTCGGATTTGATATCGGGCAATGTTGAGCAACTAGAAAAAGTTATCAGGCTTGTAGCACACATTTCAGGATGAATGCATTGGAGTTTTCTGTTTCCACTTTTGCAACTCGTGAAAGACTTTTCCTGTCTACAAAAGGTTCTCTCTGAAATAATAGGTGGTGGATACTAAAATTACATGATAACAAATTTCGTCTGTTTAGTTGTACTTTACGTGCATCTATAAACTGTCGATACCTTTTTACTGTGTGAATTATTTTGGTATAATACCCGTAAAGGAAATTAATATTGAGTTAATATTGCTTATTTCCACTAATGAATAATATTATAGAAGTAATAAATGTTCCTTTTCATTAAAATCTTTCTTTCAAATATAGAAATTTGGATAAATTTTTATACTTGGAAGGTAGATTTAAAATGAACAGCAAATAACTATTTGCAATAAATTCTCATAAAAATGTGGCAATAAATCTAGGATCAAGCGCTTATGTGTTTTTACGATGATAACCTGGGTATAGGCAGTTTTATAAACAAATTCATTCTTTCAAACTTGTTTAGTTTTAAATGTAGTGCAAATAAAAAGCGTATTTTATTGGCTTTATACCTGATTTAAAATTAAAAACTAACGCTCTTCCTAAAGCTGTGTGCTTAAGACAAATGTAACATTTAAGAAATGTGAACCATAGAGCGTATTTATGTCTTATTGACTAAAAACTTAAATTAATAAAGTTATAAGTTTCTTCTTGTAAAAAGTTTATATCCAAGAAAGGATTGTGTAACAAAATTTCATGTTTTTCAAGAAAGCTTACAACTTTTATTTGAAATCCAAATTTAATAAATAGAAAGGAAATCATCAATGTAAGAAGAATGTAAGAAATATGAAGGTAAAATTTTTTTGAAGAAAGAATTATAACACAGTAATATTAAAGATATATGATATTGAATTAAGGAAACTAAAATTTGTAAAAATCTTTCTAATTTGCGATAAAAGATTATGATCAAATGGTCAAACAAAAAAGTGGAAACTGCGAAACAGAAATTTGGGAATTAACTTGAAACAAAAGGACACGCTATGGTTTTCTTAAGTAAAGATTTTGAGTTACGGAGATGTCTTTAAGCAACATGATAAATATTTATACTTGTTTTTAACACACAGTTTTTAAGTATTATTATTCGTTTTTAAAATATGGATGATATTGTATTATTTTAATCTTGCAGTAAATTTTCAACAGCATGAGGTATCAGGCTGTATCAATGTTATTCATTTGTTTTGTTTAAAAAGAAATCTAAATCAATCAATCAATCCATCACACGCGCAACGTTGGTATAAGTTTGGTAAAGTGTAACTTATAAGTTTGGTAAAGGAAAAGTATGTGTATAGTACTACTCTAGTAGTTGACAAAATATACTCAAATTTTTGTAACATTCATATAAAAAGTACTAGTACAATTATTTTAAATACATTTTTGCATTAAAATATTCATTTAGATGGTATATTAAAATTATCGTATTCTAATTAAGTAATTTATAACAGATTTAAAAGTTTAGTTTTATAGAAATAAATAGAGTTCTAAAAATATTTTAAAATTACAATAAACAAAAACTGAAAATTGATAGATTTTTAATATTTTGTAAACTTTCTTATTGAATTTTTAAATTATTTTTCTTATATATATATATATATATATATATATATATATATATATATATATATATATATTTACAATTGTATAATAGATTATAAAATATTTAATATACACATTTTAGATATGTCTTGGTTAGAAACAAGCTTAGCAATGATTGGAAAGTTCTGCATATCGGGTTCTTTTGGCATCCTCTATCTGTACACTAGTGAACTCTTTCCCACGGTAGTTCGCAATGTCGCCCTTGGATTTTGCTCCATGATTGCTAGATTCGGATCTATTCTAGCTCCCTTTACCAAAGAACTGGTAAGATTGTCACATTAACAGAATACTTTCAATAAATCCAACTTAAATTTCTTATAATTATTAGACATTTACAAAACAGGGGGTTTGTATTTCCTTGTCAAATCTCTGAATCTTCCAAGAAATTGGCTTACTTTCTACATGACTCCTGGTATTTGATCAAACATTCCTGAGACATCTTCAAATTCTTGGAAGGTTTGTTTTATAAAACATTTTTGTTGTTATATTTGTAAAGGTATTATTTACGTCGTATAAAAATGTTTACTATATTTTGCCGTTTTTTATTAGTTTTTTCAAAACACACATTACTTTAAAAATAATTTTAAGGAAGTCCAGAATGTGCCAATATTTCTTTTTCAAGTTCATTGTAAGCTTTGGAATTTGGTATGTCATCAAGGAAACTGTTTCAGATATAAAGTTGGGGACACATTTTTATTAACAAAATATTATGATTTCTTTCAAACTATTGCTTGTCATGAATATTTTAATGGGAGATTTTTTAAAATTTACAATTATTATAAGTATTTAACTTCTCAAAATAAAGAACTATTTAGATAATTTTTAACTATTGTACTTTTTATGTATCTATTAATATATTTATGATATATTAATACTTTAAACTAATGCTTTTTATATTCATTTCTTAGAAATATCTAGAATTTAATAACAGGAAAAAGTAACAGCAATATTCATGTGATTGAATGCATTTGTTACTTTTATATTTCAAATATAATTACGTGTTAAAGTTTGAAATTTAAAATACTTTTTTAATTACAATTAAATAGATACTTTTAAGCGATAATGAATATTTTTAAATCATAAATTGTAATAATGGTAAATCAATTTTTTAAATAATTTATAAACACAAAAATATTGAGCAATCTGGATAATGTTTTTATATAGTTTTAGTATTTTTAGTAATAATCATAGAAACGTTGTTTTTCAATAATAGATTGGATACCAATGGATATGTATATATTGGTATCCAGTCTATTATTCAACTGCATATCCGATTTAATATAAATCTGGAAGGTTTCAAGGTTAAATGTGATACATGAAGTTGAAACGTCATTAAAAATATGTTGAAACGAAAAGATCTTATAATTGGTTGTCACATTAGCAACATATCTGTTAGCGTACTTGCGGTGGATACTCTCTCGCTCTATCATGCTTTTCAAAATGCAGCCGAGCTACGATGAGTTCTAATAGATAACAGAAAGAAATGTATAGTTTCTCTATTCACGTATGTGTTACAGTGCACATACCAAATGTCATCCTATCCAACGAAGTGGGTAGATTATCTTAGTTTTTGTAAAGTCATAACTAAACTGTAGACCACTAGAAAAATATTATATGACGTTATAAGTCCTGCTGCTCACTCTTACAATCGGATGACCAAGATTATGTAAAGTAAAATACCAGGAGAATGTCTTTTACGTGAGTGCTTCGTACCAACTGCACGTTTGGAGTTATACAAGCTTGAAAGGGCTTTTCGTGGTACGATCTAAAATCTTTGCCTGTTGTTGATAAATTGGGTGTTAACGCTTGTATGAGCATTTTGGTTGATAGGGTTCTTCTTACGTTTTGGAAATCATATCGAATTTAAGAATGTTACTTTCAAGACGACAATTTGCCGAGTGCTAATTTAGCCTCTATCAAACAGTTACGGTATAAACGTACAAAATCTTTCTGCATTCCCTCAGCGTCATGATCTAAATATCAGAGATGTTAAAACTTTAGAAGAGTTAGAGAGACGTTTAAAGACAAGAGAATGCATCCGAAATATACTTCTGTGCTGATGACATTAGAATAGAGTCAAATATACATATTTGTTTATTCTAACCAGTTGAAGTTATTACGAAACAGTGTAATTGCAACACATGAGATATTACGGTTCTTATTAAAGCATGATAACTATTTTATACCATCTTGTCTTGCTGTACGAACCATTACTGTAGGTTGATGTTTGCATAAATAGAATATTCAAAAGTATCTTCAGTTGAAATTTTATTTTATACCCTCAAATTTTATAATTCTTTAGAATGCATCAATTTTTATAAATTTTTAAATAGGAATTCGGTATATGAACAGAGAAAACTTTCTTCAAAATCTTATCTGGGTGACGTTGCTATTCAGTTTCGTAAAAAATCCTTAATTTGTTTCTTATATTTAAGTTAAAATGATAAAAAATTATTTTTTATCATGCCTTTTTCCGGCGTATTATATTTTTAGGGGAAATGGATATAATGTCTCCTTGTCAGCTCTTATTTGCTTATTAAATTACGAAAATTCGTTATTTTGAACATTTAATGCACGTTTAACTTTTAATCTTTCTTAATTTTGAATCATTTGTCTTTATTTGATATCTTACATGTGTTGGAACCATTATTTCAGTCAATTATAAAATAGTCGTTAATTTTTAATTAATTGGTAATACATAAATAAGTCACTATAAAAGAACAAAGAATATGTCGATGAAGTTAAAGTAACAGATATTTTAACTCCGAGAAGTTTTATTTCTTTACTTATTTTGTATGTTTCTCATTATACGATTCGTTTACAAATTAGTAAGCTCATTAGAAAAGTTTTTTATACGCTGGAATTTAATTTTATTTAATTTTTTTCCTAAACTTAGTCAAAATTTTTTTCTAATAATTCTAATATGTTATGTTTTTCATTAATTATTTAACAAGAATAAAAACTTTGTTCCCCAAAAGTGTAAAATAGAGCTTGATTTTTTTTATTTATTTTTAACTTATGACTTTCCAATAAGCAAATAATAGACGAAAAGTGAAACAATACCCTTTTCAAGAGATTCTTTCTTTAACTGTTTTATGATAAGACATTAGCGACAAATAAATCAAACCATCAAAAGTAAAGCATTTAATTCGATTATACAATATTAATTTTTCAATTTTTGCTCGAAAAACAATTACTCTTTTTGAGAAAAAATTAGAAAGTAATAGAATTTTATTGTATTTATATTTTATTTCTATTCCTAAATTGTCTTTCATTACCAAAAATTTTAAAAAAGAGTGATGAATACATAAATAACTATGAACTAAAACGGGTATACACTACTCAAATCCTTTCAGCTTTTTATTAGGCGTCCTATTTTTTCGCGATTCTTGAAATTATGTTTGAATGCAATGGAGATAATAACAGCATGTCTTATCACCTTAATTTTTTGTGTGAGTAAAAGTTCCAAAATATGAAAAGTCATACGTTTAATAGCTTTAGCGAATTTCTCAACAATGGAACAATCCATAAGAGTGTAAAATTGAATTTATTTTACCACAAGCACTGATCAATTAAAAGCATTTCAATGTGATGTTCTTGCAAAATGCTCACATACTGCTCTCTTCGAAAATGTGAGAGAAAGCTGTCACTTAGACATTTACTTCTTGAAGCTCACTTTTTTTGCATATTCAATAGGGGTAGACAGTGAGTACTGAAAACATTGAGTCGAAGGTCACTAATCATTTTCAAACTAAAGAATGACGAGTAAGTGCAAGACGGTAGATGAAACAAAGATCTACTCTAGTCTTGATTTGTCGTTTATATCCGATATATGTGGTATGCATGAATTAAGGTTCTATTTTAAATGTGACTGCTACAACTTTGTATTTTTGTGACGAATACTTTTTATACTTTTTGAATAAATCTTTTTACAATTTTTTTATTATATTATAGAATGTTATGTTTTATATTATTTTATAATCATAATTCATACTTACGATATGAGTAGCAATATTTTTATCTCTCGAATTTAGACCGAAGATTGCATATTAAACAGTCCTTACATAGTTAAGTTTCATCTATTTCAAGAACACACGAAAGAAAATCACAGGGCACATCATCTCGTATCGAATACCTTAAATTTTTTTCATAATTGCATTTTACCTCCTTTAAAAAACATGTGTTGTAAAAATAGATTAATATTTCTAGATAAAACTTGATTTGTGTGTGTGAATTAAATAAGAAAATATACTTATAGTGAATCTTTGTCATTATTATAAGTATAAATCTTTTTGAGAATCTCAGATACGATAGCGGTTTTAACTATTCTTCAGAGTTCAGTCCAAAATATTAAGATCTGATTTTACATCCAAATTTGCATAATCATTTCTCACAAAAATTTAAAATATTATATTTTAGTATAATTTATAAAAAATCTTTATTTTTATACTTTACTTTCGCTTGAAATTATTTTTAAAAATGTTCGGAAGCCAATTACGGTAAGCCAGCGTTTATATTCAGGTCATTTTGTATTATCAAGGAGTCACAAAAGAGTTTTATTAGTTAAATCTATAATTTTGTCTGGAAACAGCCAATTTTTCGATGAATAAATACAAAAATACAAACAAAAATAAATCATGAGGTTTATCACGCTATCCATCATCAGCTATATTCAATTGAATGACATCTCCTACCATTTGAGTTATAATTCACCAATAGCTTCATATTTTTTCATATATGTTTCGATAATTCATATTCTAAAATTATTGATTTTCTGTAATTTTAATGCAAAAAAATACACCTTCTTTTCATTTTTCTTTTGAATTTCTCTCCTTTTTATAAGAAAAATTACCTTTTATTTTAATTTTCTTCAAGGTCTGTTTGCTTTATGGTTTTCATGTTAAGGCTGATTCATTTATATTATATTAACTGTATATTGTATGTTCGTATAGATACTTATTTGTTCTTCCAGTATTTCACACAAATTGAGTAATTTTAATTTATGAGCGTATATATGTAGGAGTGACCAAAATACTCTTCTCAAATGGTGTATAAAAATGTTTTAAAGTTTCAGGTAAAATTATGTTACGATTATTATTTGTAACAATTATCCAATCTATGTTTTAAAATATTTACATAAATCATCTTCTAGTTTAAATTACTTAAAAAAGATCTCATTTCAAGGCCATACTTTGGGATTACAGGAAAAAGCTACGTACCCATGGCTACCAGGAGTTCTTTACGGATGCCTCGCCTTTAGCAGTGGGTTTCTGGCCCTCTTGCTTCCCGAAACGAAGGATAGACCAATTCCAGATACGTTGGAAGAAGGAGAAGGTTTTGCTCAGTGAGTATTTCAATGAAACACAAAATCTCGCTTTCTTAGATATTGTTTTACATATCTTTAAACAAAAGAAGTGGTATAAAAATGTCCGATGCTCTTACCTAAAATTCAAAAAATCATGTTCTGTAAACCAAAAAATATTTATCTCAAATTAATTTGATGAATTCAAATTGTTCATGAATATTTTAAAATTATTATTTATATCTATCACAGTTAATAGTACCGACTTTAAAGAAACAATTACAGAAAACCAAGAATTTTGGAATTTTTTAATAAATGACTTGAACATATTTTAAAAACTTATCTCTGTTGAATGCGTCTCCATATGTGTATATATATAAAAAGTGATTGTAAATCTATGATCAAACAGATGAAAGAATCCAGTTTAATATTAGTATTTGGATAACAAGTAAAACTTTAAATTCCGAGTATTCCAGATTGGAAAAATTCCGAAAAATTAAAGTCCGAAAAGCGCTATGAGATAAGGAACCCGGTTATACGGACATTTATCTTACTTCCGTGACAATATTTTGGGAAGTGAAGACAGATCCAGTATACTGAAATTCATAATTTTTACGACAAACATAGTATGTTATTAATAATCGTAAAAAATTTCTGTTAATAAAATTCTAAAAATTTAAAAATTGAATTCTGCTTGGTGAACTATTCAAGAATTGACACTAATGCACAGATTTCAACCTACGCGTGCTTATGCAGATTAAGATAACTTTCAAAAATATATAATAGGGAATTATTCACTTCTCTGATACATTTTTTAGGAAATGCCAAAATTTATTAATCATATTATAATAATTTTGAAAATTATAATACCTAAGTGAAATTTTATTATTCCTCCTTTTTTGTACTCTGAAAACTATCTCCAAACTTTAAATTTTATTTAGATTTGGCTTATCATGTATAGAAAGTTGTTTGAAAAAACTTATTGAGAAGAAAGACATTAGTGCATTCAACTGAGAATTTTAATATGCATACACATAAGCTTAGAAGACATTCATGTCCATATACAATAACCATCTTTAAGGGATTAAAGATTTCGAATTTTTTCCAAATAAGAGGTAGAATGTTCTGTTTACGTTTGAGTAAAGTTCGAGGGATATATACATTTTTATTTATTTCGATATTCAACTCTGATTGCACAAATACCCTTCGAAATCATTATGTATGTAGAGAATGCGGAATGATATGAATAAATTTATTCTACTACTATGAGGGAAAATAATTCTTAATTTCATGAAAGAAAGAAATTTAAGAAAAGTATAATTTTTTGTGATTAATGTGGTTTTAAACAGATAAAAAAGAAATTTTATAATGACATATTTCTTTTAATTTAAATAACAATAAACTTTTTGGATGGGTGATAGTATCAATGGAAAGTACCAATTGCCAAACAAGAAACATATGGGATTTAGCATCTTCACGGAAATTTTGAGAAACATGTTTATTCAAGTGTAGATAACAATTATAGGATTTTACAGCATGCACCTCATCGAAAATGTAATGATAGAAACTAAACTAATTCAGTGTGTCTGGCAAATCTTAGTGCGGAGATTTCTATAGAGTTTCATCAAGAATAGCATAGCTGCAGAATTAAAAAAATATGCAAATTTTGCAAAATATATCTGCAAAATTTATAGTACGAGATTTAACAGATGGTTAAGGAACTGTGTCACATAAAATTATGTTTACGTGCAGAATCAAAACAAATATACTACAAGAATAGCAAAACAAAGTAAGCTATAGAAAATTTAAGTTAATACATATAGTACGGGCGAAAAAATTTAAAATTAAAATATATGTTAAGTATTAAGTATATATATATCCCAAATGTTGGAATTTTACATTTGAACTAAATTTTTCAAGTCCAATATGATTTTTTGAGATTTTTTCAATACTTTTTTAACATAAATACACTGGCCTCCAAAAGTTAAGGAACAACATGTTTTTCGAAGTTCACCATAAAAAAATGACACTAACAAAACAATTTACGGTTTATATAAATGATAAAAACGAACTTTATGCAAATTTATGCAAAAACGATAGCTGCCACTTTTTTTATAGATAAGAATAGCTATATATGAGTGAGAGAAAAATATGCAAATATAAGCCTTTCGTAATTACGAGTGTAACTATTGTTGATTTACAACTTTTGTTAGCAGTTTCCTTGACAATAGGCAGTGGGGTACCGCAATGTCTGAGAGAAGCCGTTTGCCCGATTCTAAGGTGGCGGGCGGGCGGATAGATGGAAATGAGTTTATCACAGGCTGATGCTGCTAGACGCCTCAATGTGTCTCGCAGTGTGGTCCACCATCTCTGATTCAATATCAAACTGAAGCTTCTGTATCCAGAAGACATGTTCCGAGCCGACCACGAGTCACAACACCTGAAAAAGACAAAAGACCTTTTTATATCTTTTTCGGTCTGAAGGAGAAGAATATCTGTTCCACAACTTGTTGCAGACCTCTCTGTAGCATCAGGAAGAAGAATATCCGCTAGTACGGTACGAAGGCATCTTTACCATGCAGGTCTCTATGTAAGGAGACTAGCTTTGTCGACCTCACCGGACGACAAAGAAGGGCTCGCTTATCTTGGGCAACATAATACGTTTCCTGGACCAGATAGCAATGGGCTTCTGTACTCTTCACAGACGAGTCAAGATTCACATTGGAGAGTGATTCAGGAGGTCTTCGGATATGGAGGGAACAAAACACCGGATATCACCAATCCAACATTGTGGAATAAGACAGTTTCCACGACGGTGGAATAATGGTTTGAGCAGGGATCTCATTCGGTGGTTACACTGACCAGCATATGTTCCAGGGAGGAACTGTGACTGGCGTGAGATATTGGGATGAGATCCTTAATCCATATGTCCGCCCATATGCCGGTGCAATTGGCAATAATTTCATTCTGATGGATGATAACGCACGAGTTCACCGAGCTGTAGTTGTTGAGGAATATCTAGAGGATCTTGATTTGAAGTGAATGGAATGGCCATCTCAATCTCCAGACCTGAATCCAATAGAACATGTGTGGTACTATCTTGGTAGCCAGGTTGCTGCTTTAAATCCTCCTCCAAGACCTTTAGAAGAGCTGTAACAAAGCTTACTCCGTGTCTGGTCTTCGCTTCCCATTTCGGTAACCGACAACTTAATTGACAGCATGGAAAGTCGATGCCGCCAATGCATGCAAGCTAGGGGTGGGAATATCCCTTATTAAAACTGATTTTTGTTATGCTTCTATTACTTTTTACCACATAAAACTGTGATTATTCTTTTTTCCAAGAATGGACTTTTCCAGCGAGATTGCATTTTTTTGTTGTAAATCCTTTTTGCTTTTTTCTTATGTAAACTTCTATGTTGCAGTCAATAAATACCTGTTTTGTGCACATGTCATCCAAATTTGGTGTTTCTACATTCATTCATTCGCAAATTAGGCACAAAAAACCGGTTGTTTCTTAACTTTTGGAGACCAGTGTATTTTCGTTATCTTCAGTATTTATTTCTATAGGCCATTTTAAAGGGACAGTTTCATTACACAGTTAATCTTATTGAAATACTTCGTTTTTTAATTATAAATCAATAACTTGGTTTACTTATGTAATAGAGCATATAAGATTTTTAATACCTACTTTTGTACATGGAATATTGAATTAAATTTTGAACCTGATTTAATATATTTTCCCATATCTTTTGTTGTGGTTGCAATATTCTGAAATTTAATAAAAATTAATGTAATTTTTTTCACTTTTGCTTTGAAAGCATTTTTGTTTTCAAAAAGAACTTTGTTTTTAAATTTATGTCAGACTACAATAACTGTAACTGTATCGCTCTCACTGTATATGTATACACTGCTGGAAAAAAGTAGCAGGACACTCATATTTTATAAATTATGCTTTAAATTTTAGCACAATCAATGCAATTTTTCTTTTTTTCCTTTATTAAACTAATTTTTCTTTTATTTTTAGGAATTTTATTTACCATTATCAAAGTATTATAAAATAATACTTAAGGATTTTTGGTATGTGAAACAAGTAGGACACCTGAAAAAATATTTTCATTATGGGATCTGTCGCAGTTTAATATGCTGAAAACATTGTTCTTTTAAACTTTTTTTCGTTCTAAAGATATATTTTGTTGAAAAAATCCTCAATTTTTGTACAGTTAAATGCCTAGGAGAAAACCTTTAAGTAAATTTCAAAAAGGCCAAATTGTGGCATGTAAAAATGTGGGCAAAAATGTAAGAGTTATTGCACAGCATCTACACAATAGTCCAAATGCCATTACTGACTTCTTGAAAAATCTAGAGTCAGAGAAAAGTGAAGATTGGCAAATTTAAAAAATTGACACTACGTAATCAAAGAAAGTTTTTTAAAGAACTTAATAAAATGCATGGAAGCATTGGAAAAATACAAGACCCATCTGGAATCACACGTCTAACCAGAACACTTAACAACTACATAAAAAAACGGTTACATTCATATTCAAGAAAAGAAATCACCATCGTAAATGGAACGAAAGGCACATTAAGCACCGGCTACAGTGGATCAAAGAACACATGTATTGGATCTCCGAATGGACTTCAATTATTATTTTTTTGATAAAAAAATTTGATTTAGAGGGCCCAGGCTGTTGTCAATATTATTAGCATTGTCTGGGTACCAAAGAAGAAATTTATTCTATCAGGCAGATAGGTTTAATGGTTTGGATAGCTGTTGGGTACGGTGGAAAGACTAATCTAGTTTTTCTGGATGGAACACAGAAACACTCAGATTAAATTTAAATTTTAAATTCAATGCTTCTTCCCTATGGCGCTGATCTAGGCTGAGAAAGTTGGATATTTCATCAATATGGGGACATCAATTCCCATTACCAACGGAATTAAAAATTAATTACAATCAAATGATATTCGGGTTTTGTCATAGCCTGCTAAAAGTCCAGACCTCAGTATTGTCAAAAACATGTACTCAGTAACTCTTCGGCGTGTTTACACTAGAGGCAAGCAATATGAATCTTTGATCGAACTTCGAGAAGCTTTAAATTGTGTTTCGGACAATTTTTGTCAAACCGAAATTCAAGACTTACATGATTCAATGGCAAATAGAATCTTTGAAATTGTTAAAGCAAATGACAGAAGAATTCCTTATTAACACGACTTTTATTTTCATTATTTAGAACTGTCTTTCTACTTTTTTCACAGAGTATAATGTAAATAGAATTAATTTTTAATCGTAGTAAGCAAGTAGTTTTATACTTGACGTTACAGATATAATTATCTGACTGTAAAAAAGTTTTTAAAAGTGCTGTAATGGAATTATTTTGTAAAATTTCAAAGTTCTTCTCTTATTTGAAAAAAAAGTAGTGTCCATCTACTTTTTTCCAGCAGTGTGTATGTATATATATATATTATTTGTGTGTGCATTATTTTGATTATTTTAATTTTTTAATTCTTGCATAAAGTGTTACCTGCCTTAGAAACTATTTACATGCTATTTATTCATTTTAGGTCTCCCCATGAAGAAAACTTGCATTCATTTTCTATGCAGAAAAAATGACAGTAGGTTGAGAACCGAAAAGTTCTACCCTATGAAAAACATATGTATTTCATCAATGCTTTTTTTTACAATTAGAAATTTTCTAAAGTATTGAAAATATACCCTTATCTTTTTTGCAACTTGATACTTAAACTCAGTGATCCCTTCAACGGTAATTTTATCTCTTGTTAATATAATTTTTAATAAAGGAATGTTTTCCTCTACTTAGAATTTTTGAGTCATATTTTTAATAACGAAAAATTGTGCATAAATTGACACACAATTTTATTTTGGAGGTCAAAATAAATTCTTCTCAGTTCAGAGTTATTGGCATGTTTTGATTTTGTTCCATGTTCATTTATGATAAAATTGAATTTCAAACACAATTAATTGAACGCTTATTATTAAAGGAGTAACTTTTTAAAAGTTGACAGACATACCATAAAAAAGCGGAAAATCATTTATTGTCCTTCAATATTCAAAATAAGGGCGAACTTTTGGTCACAAAAGTAATTTCTAAGCAATGGGATACAGTGATTCTCTCACTATTTATGAAAACTGAATTTACCGAAATGTATCAAGTATAAAAGAAATATGCGAATAAATAAAAACCATCTATTTCACCCACTCTTAAAAATGAAACACTTTAGGGTAACCTCATTCTATCTTCATTCTGAGAATGTTTTTTCAAATCTCTAATGTATTCCTCATCATCACCATGTACCTTAGAGTTTACTGATGATTAATCAGTAAGTTCGTTCTTATCAATAAATATTGGATCCGTCCGCCAGAGATAGGTTCTGTATTTGTCCTAGCTAGATACCACAAGATACCGAATTGGCAGTCTTGTTCTTTGTGCAAACATGGTATCAAATGAATGTCTTAAAGAACTTCTTGATTCTAGACATTCAGTTCGCCACAAACACTTTATGGAAACTAGGCTATTATGGAATCCACGCAAGAGCTGTTGTACAGTCACAGTACAGAAATATTTGATTAAATTTAAGAGACAATGAAGACATTCCTTTCAGAAAAAAACTTAGAGGAACTCCGCTACACACAGCTCAAAACATGGAATACTCAGTTGCTTGGCAATTTGCAACGCCGATGATTTACTGCAGAGTAATGAAACTTTACACTCGCCATACTGACTAAAGGGTCGGATATAAATAATAGCATCCAATTCATCCTTGCAGGAATCACAAAATCCAGTCAGATGAATTTCTTAAGAACCATCGAATAGAATTCGAGAAAGAACGTAAATCGTATCCAATGACTATAATGATTCTTAGAAACGACTCCATTCCTTCTGCGTTTAAGGTGAAAACTATTCATCCGAGGTTAGTTTAAGCAACCAAAGCCTTTGAATGAATATTTTAGCTTTGGGAAAAATGGTTCTAGGAAACGCAATGGATCAAAAAGCCTGGAATCTGTGAAAGGATAAATCTTTTGGTAACCACACTAGAAGAACTATCAGTTGTAAAGGCAAAGTGATCTTGCTCTGGATCCTAACTTAAATTCAAGTTTTCATGGTGTCCTGAAATAACATGTTGAAAGACAACCAATCATTCCTGGTAGGACTGATTTAGGAAAAAGGGCTCATATGAACTTCACTTGTGAAGTTCTATATCACCAGCTTTTAGCAGGTTATTCAACTACACCTTAAGCATCCTTAATCTCCCAAATCATTAACAAGTTAAAATATCTATGTTAAAATGCATTTTTGCAGCCTTTACTGCTATGGCTGCAAAAATGCATTGCGATATGGATGGAGTTTTCAATGTAAACAAAAACAAACCTCAGTTGACCGGAAGCCATCTCAAATACTTCCGGTTTTCTCTCTTCCCATTAAAAATCAATGCAATCGCAAAAATATTTGTTTAAATATTTTCAGGTATTTATTTCGGTTTTCGAAAATGTTTTTATTTTATATATTAAAATCATAATTTTTAATAAGAGTGCAATCAGTGGTGATCCCGTAAATTCTTAAAAAGATTTTTAATTTTTACTTAAATAATCCTGATGGATTACCATAATTCTCGGGGAATCGCTCTTATTGGCAATATTAGGATCAATTGTTGATGAATGATATATTGTAACCCGCATTCTAACTCTTGCTATTATTTATCTCAATTGTTAATCATTTTCTTCTTTAACTAATTTTCAATTTTATGCATTTATTTCAAAAATTCAGGAAATATATTTTGCACTCTATTGAACTATAAATCATTTCAAATATTAAGCAAGGTATTATTTATGCTTTCATTTATAGTATTATAAATTTTATTAAAACTTTCTTGATCATGCTAGAATATATGAATTGGTATCAATAATTAGTAGAACAAAATTGTTATGATGTGTTTATTTATTTGTTGTTTATTAATATTTTAAGCAAATCTTGGTGTTTATTGCAATTAAAATTTAAGTCCTATTTTTAAGAGTTGATTTAATATATATCTAATTAAATTAAGAATTTTAAATCGAGTTCCATTGGAAATTTGAACATTTTCACTTTCGAAAGTAAATTTGTTCCAGCTCGCATATTACAACCAAATGCTACGCAACAACTACAGTCTTTATTTGCTTTCTGCATTTCAAAAAATTTTATAGGATAATTACTTTTAAATGAATATTTCTCAAAAGCAATGAAAACTACAGAAAATAAGCACAATGGTATAAGAGTATAATGGAATAGTAAGCAGGAACTTTCGTGCCGGAAGTTTTCTAGATCTCCACGGTAGTAACGCCCTCTATTCTACGCTTTACAGAAACTTCCATCCATATATAAAATTATTACAAAATGAGAGAGAGAGAGAGAGAGAGAGAGATTACAAATTATTACTGATATTACAAATTATTACAAAATGTTGCGTGGGAGCTAAATCCATTGTGTTTGGAACAATTATCAGTTCTATTTGTTCATAGCTACCACACCGATTAGAGATCTTGGTTTTTATTGAGGTAACCACAACAGAAGTAGCATAATTCAATACAGAAACTATTACTATGATTACTTAAATTTTTTCACGTAGCGTTTAGATACAAAGCGCGACTGACTACAATTATCTAATAGGGCTCACTCAGCGTGATACTTTTGCAACTTATCTGCCATTGTGCGCTGACCACAAATGAATATAATTTAATTTTCCTGTGGTTGGCAAAGAGACTTATTTGTGAGGGGACGCATGGTGAAGTGAAGTAAGGAGATGGCGAGGAATCGGCTTAGACGCTAGCAAGCGAGGAAAAAAGGTCCATTTTTTGGACAGACCTGTGCCAGGCACGTGGAGTTGCCCGGGAGAAAAGCATGCATTGGAACAGTGCGAAGGAACTTCCTCGAAAAATACGGGAGATTTGCTTCAGGGGCGAACCAAGTTATATGATACTTCTACGGCTCAGTTACACTTCTGCAAAATCCATAGTAGCTGAAAAGAAGGCAGCAGAGTAACTCTGATTAGCATTATAAGGAGGGTTCTTGGTTATCCAGTGCGACATTAAACCTTGCCCATTTGGGCTATCCCGGCGTTCTCAGTCTACTTCGTAAGTTTCATTTGTGTAAGTTATTACTTATGTTATCCCAAATTATTCTGCAAATAATTATTTATGTTATTCCAAATTAATCTGTAAATTAGTACTTGTTAGTCCAAGTTAATCAGAAAATTATTATTTGTGTTATTCTACATTAATCTGTAAGTTATTATAGTTATGTTATTCCAAATTAATATGTAATAAACTTAATTAACTAAATATGAACCTGGAATCTTATTAAGTGTCTGTTAATAATATTATTTAACAAATAATTCTCAGTATAAGAAAAAACTATATGATAAGATACTTAGTACACCACTCCCATCGTAGCGGTACTGAGTAAAACTAATTTAGAACCTAGATCCTTAGCATTTTTCACAGCATTGTTTTTACTTCAGTCTGATTATTTCCCTTTAGACAAATATCCAAGCATCGGGTTTTAAAACTGTTGCTTTTTGTAGTACACAATTCTCACTAACTGATGCATGTCGATTATCAACCAAATGTTCTGTAAATAGATGCGTTGTTTCTTTTTGCAAAATCCGCAGTGTAGCTTAGACCTACATGAAAAGATATTTTGATTCGAAAAACAATTACAGCACAATGTTTTTTTCTTGAGCTACATCAACTTTTTCTTTCTTCAACAGATGTTTAAGTTAGGGACATTGATTTAAATAATGAAAATCATTTTTGCACGTAACGTATATTTTGGAGTTTTAACCTTAGGTTCAAAGGTTTTAGAAACATTATATCACTTATGGAACATTTTACATCTCTTAGCTTCGTTCTCCCCCCCGAGTATATGACCCCGTCACAGTTTTGCTATTACGACAGGAGGATGCATAAATATCTATAAACTTAGATATGTTGTGGCCTTGTACTAATTTTCTTCTTGCTTGACTCGCAAAAAAATTGACTGACAATAATATTTAAATTTACGCTCAATACGACTATCAATAATAGGTTACTAATATAGTAACCCCATAACTAACAATATCGCAACGTTTCACTGAATATATGTTTCACCTCTAAACTTTTGAGCTCTGTGAAAGTTATTTCAAATGTCTTGGGAAGAACTCTGAAAATATTTTAATATTGTCTTATTCCCCTTTGAGTACTGCGCCAAATCCTCCACATTCATATAAACTATTAAATTGGTATCGTTTCCATGCAAAATATTCAACAAAATCTCAACTATGTACTTCTCTGGAATGCTTTCCTTCCTGAAAAACCTTTCAAGAAATTGAAAATAAAAATTATAAGATTCGGATCATGACGGTAGCGGCATAGTTAGAGTTTTTACACTTATCATATAAAACAATAATTTAATCACATTAGTTAAGTCATCAATTCATTATAATATAGATTGTGAAGCTGATTTAATTTATTCAAGCTCCAATTGTTTTTCTAGAAACTAAAAAACTAAACCTGTGTCAAAACAGCCCACGTGGGCCAAGGTCTACAATACCCACATATGTTTTAAGGTCGGAGGGGCCTGGTGTGCGAAGCATAAGTCCCAGTTAGATGTTCAGCCTAATGTGAAAACCTAGCGTTTAGTTCCCAAACATGCTTGCTACTCAATTTGTCGACCTGCTAAATGGATGAAAGACTGAATCGATTTTTTCCAGCCCTAACCTCGGGTCTGTGTCTTGGGAGCGCAAAGCGCTACCGCTAAGCCACCGGGCTTCAATTGCTTTTCTAATTGTGCTGATTCAACGCGTTTATCTGTATCTTCTAACAGTCTAATCTCGAGTTCTCCCCTATCTTTAATATCACGTCTAACCATTTCAACAATACTTTCAAATTTCTCATAATTATTTTTATACACGGCACTATTTTGAATGGCTCTTTTCAGTGTCAACACTTGTGGAGGTGACGGTACTTCCAAATTAAGCCCTTAGCAATTTTAATTAACGTATTTTTTTCAAGCCAGATAAAGATAAATTTGCCATTTGAAGGTTTAGTTAAGCAATAATCAAAAATTATCACAAGAACTTATTTTATTCATGGGCACCCACAACAGAATAATACTGCGTCATGTTGAGCACAAGAACTTAAAAATTTCCACAGAACTTGCTGTAACAACAATTTTTCAACAGCAACATTTTTTATCCTTTCTGATTGTATTCCTCAAACACACTGGTAGTAACTCGTCGAATCACTTTGTAGATGAGGAAATTCTACTTAAGTATTTTTTATTAAGACAAGTAAAAAGCAATTTAAAAACAATTTAAAAGTTTAAGACCAAATTGTCTTCTCTTCACATCAATGAAGCAATTTATAATAACAAAATCATCAACTATTCCTTTCAGTTCCTTTTTAAGTTGACTTGCGGTCACAAGATTGTTTATGGATCTAAAAGTTTAAGGGATTTCAAGAAGATAGAAATTCATGAGACATAATTTATATAGCTAATATATGATAAAGTGATAGCATGAGATATATTTGGTTCAATTTACAAGGACATCAAAGTGCCTTTAATTATTTACTGGTTATTTACGACTGATATCTATAAGAAATCATAAGATTGAGTGAAAAAAAGATGTATCCTCTTAAAAAATTAAAAAAAACAATCGCTTAATATTACATTAAGAGAAAAATCCACCAAAGAGCTTCCTTGGATGTGGTTGCTTATTATTTCAAAATTCAAAATGTATAAAAAATTTGAAATTCTTTTAATACTTTTGACATAGATTAAAAATTTTGATATGTGATATCAAGTTATTTTGTTTATCGAGAAAGATTTTTGTTATTATTTTGCATTCCTTTTAGTTTATGAAAATAGTGATCTTATAATATTAATTCTATAAAAGCGTAAAAGAGAAAAATTGCTTCATAAATGTAATTTCTAAAAAGGAATTACCACTTATGGAAACTTATAAGAATCTATTTTTAAAATGTATTTTTTTGGTTTAGAGGTTATGGACAAGTAGAGACGGGCAACATATTTTGGCTTAGAGGTTTTCGACAAGCGTTTATAAAACTGCATTATTAATTACCAATATGAGATATGGCTAATCTATTAAGAATTTAATTTCAGATTAAATAAATAAATTTATGTTATATACATATTTCATGTTATATTTTTTTCATATACTTTTTCTGTGATCACTGTTTTTATTTTAAAATCATAAGTAATGATATATTTTATTCATTGTGTGTGTGAAGAAATCTACATAAGCCAAAAGCTAAGCATTAATTTATTAATCACTTTAAAAATTTTTTCATTGGCACTCAATACTACATTAATAATATAAAAATTTACTATGTATTATGACTTCTGAATTCATGTCTGATTCATAAGATTAAAGTAAATATCCGGTTACAATAGGTAAATTAGGGCATTATCAATCCTAAACCTGGTGTACTTTATTTGGATTACCTTATTTTAGAAATAAAATAATTGTTAAAGCAAGAATATTCTAATGATTTCGACTTTAAATTTTTTCATCTTCTGATTTATGTGTGTAAATTGCACATAAGGACGTGGAAAAATTTAACAAAATACCTCTAATTAAATTATAAAAATATCTATAGAGATAAATTTCCTAGTCAAAACTCTAAGAATAACTTATATGTATTGATATGAATAGAAAGAAAGACAAGTGCGATGTGTTTCATCGCAGGATTTGTATCTTTTGCAGAGCTTTGAGCTGGCAGCTGAATGGTTATTTGTAGCTATTGGAAAGGGAAGATATTACTTGAATGTATTGAACAGTATAATCCCGATTTAAATCCCATAGAAAATGAATGGGATGTTTAGAAAAACACATTGCGAGACAATTACATCCTACGAGGAATACCTAAAAATTTAAACAGATGCTGATCGAGTGATAGGCACTCTCACTTCAAGAACTGTTTGGCAATTTAGTGTTGAGGAGGAGATATCTCATGCTAAAAAACATCTGCTCATTGTTCTTCCTTTTAGCCAATCAAATGATTATATGCATTGTATTTATTTCTATGTGACTATGCTTTTGTTATCGTTTAAGTACAAAATACTATATCTAATTTCTGAGTTTCAGGTCTCTCAGATTTTTTCTTGCAGAGTTATGGCAAAAAGAACCTATTTTGCGCAAGTTTTACCTCCCCCCCTATTCCTGGGCTCATAATTACTATCTAAGTTCCAGCATTGTAGACTGTTATTATAGTAGAACCACATATGCAAAAAATATGCACTATTGTAATTTTAAAGCCATCTATAAATTATCTGAAGACAAAAGGTTTTTTAATAATGACATTTTTGAAAAGATGCACAGATAATATTGCCTGATTGTGTTCCTTGAACGTTTTATGATTAGATTTGATAACAGAAAATATTAGACATTAAACACTACCATCAGCATATCGTTAAATAAACTAAAAATATAGCAAGATAAATCATAAACTTCATTTAACTAAGAATAATGAAAACATTTTGCCTAAGTTGATAGCAGAGAACTCATCTCTACTTAGCAACAAGAGTTTTGAAAATTTAAGGATAATTTTATGGACTTCAATTTTAAAATGTGATGCAGAATATTACACAACAATACTATACATAGCAAATAAACATGATTATTATTTGATACTTCTGATAGGTATATAATCATATTCTGAAATATGCTAAAGAGGAATATATCTGCTGAACGTATCCATAATATTTTTGAAATAGTTTGATACAGCTTAATGTAGACTCTATCATCAATCTATAAAACTGTGTGTAGGAGTAATAAATCAACCATTTCATCCATTCTAATAATTATTATGGTTTCAACACTATTTTCTTCAAAAAATTTAGTCTTTAAGAAATATATTCCTCTATGCCTGCGATAAAAGCTGAAAATTCAGCTTGAATGTATGACGTAACATTTCTCTAATAGATATTTCGTGCAAAATTTATTTCCAAAGTAAAGTGTAGTTATTGTAGTGGCAACAATATACAGTTTGGCATTACCTATTCGTGCACATAAACTAAGATCTTCTGCTAATCATTTTGCTTCCTTCTGTTTTTGTCTGCTTCCTAATGTTTTGAATATTCTTACGCACTCATTAGAATATCTCCAGTAAAATATTTTTATCACGTATTGAAAATTATTGTTGAATTTAAAATTTTCATTTTTTGTAAGTAATTCAGTTTTCGTTAAGCTGTAGAAATAATGGTTAAAAATGTTAAGCTTTATCATATAATACAAATATGACAATATAATATAAAACATTTTATCAAAAGAAGTAAAAAAACAAAAATGTACACCATAAAATATTTTATTTTACGCTCTGGAGACATTTGTGATACAGAAAAAATCAATCTAAAATATGAATAAAAACAGTTACATGTAAGTTTAAGAAATATGATATTCTAAACATATGAAACTTTTAATTATGCTTTCCTATGAAGACATTTTTATTCATTCTCATAAACGTAAAAATGATAAAACATTTTATCTTATATATCAATTATTTTTTGAAAAGGAACAACATATCCAAATAAAGAAAATATGGTAAGGCCTAAAAAGAACTACACTTTTTAGCTGAAGTGTTGTAGATTTCGTAAAAAAAATTTCAAGTATATCATTTAAATATTTTAAAAGTGATTAAAATATAGAACTATTATTTCATGGCATTTTTTTCAATTATTACTTGCAACGTATTATATGCGTAAATTATTATGTATAAAAATTATTAACGTCAGAAAACCTGTAATCATAAACAAACATATGAATAAATCTTATCATGTAATGCAAAATGACTTTAAAAAAATACAATATTCATATATATAAATATATTAATGTGTGTTATACTATATATATTCATAGATATATACGTGTATATTTATACATACATGTATATAATAATATGTATGTATGAAATTATACGATACATACTTGTATAAAAATATATATTATATATTCATACATACATATTTACATATATATACTAATGCACACACACACACACATATATATACACACACACATACATATGTGTATATATATATATATATATATATATATATATATATATATGTATATATATATATATCTATACATACATACATATATACATGTATATATTAATGAGATGTTATACGCGTGTAAAGATACAATCTTTTCAAAAGGAATATTTTTATTAAAAGCATAAAGACACAGACATGTTTATTGTTTTTAAGAGAACTACTATAATTCTTTTAACTATTTATTATAATAACTGATAACTTTTTGAAAAATAATAATTTTAGGATTTGGACACTTTAAAATTAATCTTTGAAATGATACATTAGATTTAATTTCCTCAAAGAAATTATTTAAATTTCTTACATTTGTGAAATGAATGATTGTTCAAATAATATTTTTTCAATTTTAATAAATATCTTAAGTGATTTAAGATTAGCTTTTTATATATATATATATATATATATATATATATATATATATATATATATATATATATATATATATATATGTATGTATGTATATAAAATGATAATACAAGACATTGTGCCTCAAAATATATCGATGAAATGTATATTAATCAACCAATTAATGTAAAGTCTTCTGAAAAAAGTAGAAAGAGCCCAGAATTACCTATGTATGAAATAATAAAATTGTTCTTAGTATTACCATTAGCAAGGAGTTAAAAAAAATGGATATAAATATAACAACGCCTGTAAGTAATAACCTTTATAAGAAATATTATGTTTTTTAATTGCATATAATATCACAATAAGTAATGCATTTTGTTAATATCTGTAAAATTATAGAAATAATTTATTTTTAAGTCCTTAAAGGAATGAAAAATCAGATAAAAATCTGATAATAATTTTATTTATCTCAATTACTATAAATGTACATAAAACTTATATAATATTCCTTTGCTGAATAGAAAATATCCTAAAACTTACTTTCAGTTCTAGAAATAAACAAATTTCTAATAAAAATTAGCTTATTTTATATACTAGACGTAATACCATAGAATCAGTTACTAAAAATTGTTTTATAAATTTTTAATATCATTGATAAGTTTCCCAGTGCAATGCTATACTTTTTCCAAATCATCTAATAATGCATTATCCTAATAAAAATATGTTACAAAAATTTAATGCCAGGTAATTTTACATGTTATATAAAAATATATACTTATTGTATTTATCACAAGAATTATTTTAATGCCCCACACATATTTTACTATAAAATGTTTAACAAAAAAATCATTAATTTAAAATTCTCTAAATGGAGATTTGAGATATTTCTTAGTGAGAAAGTACAAATTCTATGTAATTTTTTTACAGTATATTAAAATTTAAGTACAGAATCATAAATAATTTCTTTTATAATTCTTCACGAGAAAATCATATTTCATAAAATAATTTTAAATTTTCATGCAATTTTGTTTGGTCTCAGAGTTTATTATTTGTTCATTTGCAGAAATTTTAGAAATTATCAGAAAAACATTATTCACTTTGGATTCCAGTTATATTCCATAAATACGTAAAAAAATTTCCTGATTTATAACTTAAAGAAATTATTTGTGAAATATATTGTTCAAGGATGCAAAATATCTTTAAATTTTGAATCAAGTGAAAAAATTAACATTTTTGCGTTTTAAAAAAATTTAGAAATTGGTCAAACAGGTTGTAGATAAGTTAGTCACAAGATTCATATTCATTAGAGATTAAAAATACAAACTAAAACGTCTAATATAGGAATAATTAAATGATTTCTATAGAGTTACTAAAAGAGCTACAGTAATTCACAAAAGCAATATAGTTATACTTATTTACAGAAATCTTTCAGTTGATGAGAATTTGGTGAACTTTTCCTATTTTCAATAATTTAAAAATGTATGGTATATATTAAATGAGAACTTGAGTGGTGTGGAACCTCAGTCAAGTAATTATTCCAAAAGCAATGCCATAGCTATGGAGTTAGTGCAGACAATAAGGCAAATCATAATGACTGTACAAATGAAGAAAGGAAAAGCATTTCAAGTGAATTGCTCTTCACTGTTGGCATTGCATCAAGCATCAGCTGTAAAACACGCGCTTCGCCTGTTCAGAGGAGTTTGTTTCCTATTTTTTGGTGATTTATACGGAGGTAACTGCACTCATTGCTTCTTCTCGGATTTTTCTTTCCCTTATTTCTTCTTGAATATTTACATCAGGTCTGCAAAGACTCTTCATTCTCTGAAAACATAAACATTTTCGTTACTGATTTCATAAAATTACTCTCTGTGTGAACAGTTATTCTGAGATAATTCTATAAAATAAGAACGCTCTCTTTCCCAAGGATTAATATATGAAAAGAATTTTAAATATTATGAAATAAATACTTAACATTTTATTATTATGAATTTAAATGGAATTAAATATTTTTGAATATTTTAGTAATTTTTTTATAAATGAGAGAAAAGAAATGGAAGGATGCTCGAGAAATAAAAACATCAAGGTTATTTCGGCATACAGGTCCCCTTAATAAAACCCATCACTGATGAAAAAACCAAGAGCCCGATGATTTGAGTGAAGGAAGTAACTTGGATGATTAAATGAGTGAGAACATAATAAATACGAATGAAAAAGAACTTCAAATACAGAACACAAAAATTAAGCGGCTTGCTGTGAACTTCTGCAAAGCAAGCAAATGAATGGTTAAACATTAAGATACGTTTCTAAGAAAAATGACGATAACATTCTTTCTTATGTAAAAAAATGGAAAAAGTGTTTTTAATATAAAGATTTGAAACAGAAAAACTGAAAGATTTTCCCTCGCTAAAAATAAAATCATGAAAATTTTTTAAGCACAAATTTTATTCTTCATAACATATTTATATATATATTCACACAAATTTTATTTCTTACATAGCACAATAATTTTTTTATAATAGTACTTTATTTAAAAGCATTATATAAATAAAGTTCTATTAGTAATATATATTACTATTACTATTATTGGTACTATTTGTAAGAAATATTAACTTAAAGATCTTATATTTGTTATTATCTTTTAAAATTTTTTGATTTTTAAGAACTATTTTACCGGTCCCTACGGGTTATAAAAATGAATGTTGACTGTATTTGTAAGATTGATTGAAAAATATCTATAGACAATGATTTTGATGAACACCGTATATATGTAGCTCTCAAAATGTAATGTTAGAAAACAAATATTACAACTATTGGCATTCTAGATATTACTTATTCTATATTCTTTAAATTATTTTTCAACTGACAAAAAAATTATTTTTACTTACCTCTTTAAACGTACCAGTAATTGAATAGTACTTGTAAAGAGCGTAAACAGGTATACAAAGCATTGAGGACAATCCTAAACACCAACCTATAGTTTCACCCCACCAAGGGTATTCATAGGATATGTATTTAAGTGGTTTGTACTGAACTATACTGAAGAGAAATACTCCCTATAAAACCATAAAAATTCAAATTTCAATTCAAATATCAAATCTTAGAAGACATTTTAACTATTATAGATCATTTTTAGTTCACAAAGTAAATAACAAGAAAATCAGGAAAATAAATTACCATTATTAATGACCTAATAGTAAAAACACCTTGCGTATTGCTCTTTTCATCAGATCAGGTCCCACCCGTTATTTTTTTTTATATAATTATAAGTTTTCAATGAAAATTATATAGCATAAATATATTCAAATTTCATAGGTATCCATGCACTGTAATATATGGTATTTTATTTAAATAGGTATTCTTTACACAGTCTTATCCCAAAGTACTAACTGCTTAAGAAACATTTTCTGGAACTTTTATCGGAAGATGCATAAAAATCCTATTTATCAACGCATTATATAAAAAATAGTAGAAAATATGCATAATTTAGGAAAATGCCATTACAAAAGCTTTAGTATATCACAATTCATGGAATAACAACAAAATAGTGAAAAAGCACTTATAAGTTTCATAAAAAAAATCTGAAGAAAACTAAAAATTTCAACTCGTGTCACTTTACTCCCCCCCCCAAAAAAAATAAATCACTTTTTACAAATTGGCTGAAATAAAAAAAGGAAATTGGCAAAAACGGCCGGAAATTAAATATTTTTAATACAAAATAAATTTGAGAAATATTAAAGAAATCAAAAAAAAATTTTTTTTATAGGCATTTAAAATCCGTATATTACATTTATTATCAATTTATGTTTGCATAAGTAACCAAAAATTTGTAATATGAAGCATATTTTAAACTTACAGGGAGTCCTATAACTTCATATATAAACTTGGAGAAGATGTATAGACCATTGTTAGATATTGCAATTTTGTAGAAAAACATAGGAGAAACATCGTCTTTACGAGGTAATGATATAGAAGCCCAAAAATATCTTAACACAGAATGTAGTATAAAACACTTTATTACCCAACAGAATACAATTAGTGACTTATAATACCACAATAATGTTCGAAAGTACTCCTAAAGACATCGGTGCCATCACAACTATGTGATGTGAATTGGGGAAAAATTTCGGGAATATTTAGCTCTCCGCTGATCATAACAGCAGCGAAAGGAGATTCGTAACAGCTGATATACTTGGTTTGTTAAGCATAATCTTTATATCGACTCACAGAAAATAATTAAGAGAAGATAAGTAAGGTGATCTGGGAAGCATGCATCATGTTCGATCCACTTGCTTTCAAATTCCGATTCCTATACACCTTATCCAATAAGAATATGCTCCATCATATTGAAATTACATTCGAGCCTAATATGTGCGAGTACATCATTAATGTCAGGGAACATGTCTGGAATTTCTTCCTGAAAGACGAGTTATTTATGACTGTCAAGTTGAGATTTTACGACGTATGACCCGATTAAACCATTTTTTATGATACCAACACATTAGCAATGAAATGTTGTGAGGCTAACGACATTTCGTGTAAGTTGTAGGAGACTCACATATGCGTATTGTGCGTGTGGAACATTCCATCACGTACAAAGATTTCTTATTCACTGAACATAGTAGAAATTGTGTATCGGCAGCATTTTGGAAAAAAAAATAATTTATTGTTCAAACGGAAACCTTCTGGGGTGACCATTTCGCTGCAATAACTCTTTGAAGATGAAAGGTTATTCTGCAGTACCGACAGGTGATATAAATGTTCTGATGCCAACGGCAAGAGACCATACACAGGTGCAACGATTCCAATTCTCATTGTCCAACAGAACTTCGAATGAGGGTGTTTGGGATATTTGGGATCGCCAACTATCTATAACGTGGCTATGCAAGATATCCATTCCGCAAAATTTTCATGAACCAGAGCTACTGCTCTGGTTTCATGATTTGGTAGATACTATTTGATTTTGTTATTCGATGCAACCAAATAGAAGCGTGACTATTTCTAATGGGAAGGTTGTAAATGAAATGGATGTCCATGAACTCATTGTAGAATGATTCCTGTTTATCGGATTTTGCTGACTTCTACAATGAGAAGCCTCACGAGCTGGTCTTGAAAACTCACGTACAACCCTATATTGGCTTAGTTACATTTCTATTTATCGTATATAAAGAGAATTTTCTCAAAACATTTTATCATTTGATATGTAGCTTTAATAACACTATTTTAAGCATTAAATTAAAGGTTCTTTATGGTTCATGGAAAACTAGGTACCTCCTGTGATATAACAAGGCTACATGAAATCATTTCTAATATCAAACAGTGGTTTTACGTTACCTAGTGGTTTTATGTTTACGCTACCACACACCTTCTCTATCAGCACTTACAGTCAATTTCTGTAACCCTTCATAAAGCTGGTATCTTATAAGATCACCCTTTTTGCATATTTCTTGACATGAAAGTGCGATTGGCTGTTACCTAACATAATTGCATACTTCCATCTACCTCTGCAGTGATTTGCATCCTCTTCAATTCTGATTGGCTTCCAGAAATTAGCATTTTCTTCTCCGTGCTTAACTTTTGGAAGTGAGTGTATATATATATATATATATATATATATATATATATATATATATATATATATATATATATATATATATATATATATATATATATACATAGAACAGTTAGAAATATAAATTCAAATATAAAGAAATTGGATTTATGACCAAATAAGAAAATTTAATAATTAAAAGCATAGGGACAATGTCTTCTTTAGGGGGATGTGTTTAACTGCGAAAAAAGAAATACAAACATTTTTTTGTGATATGCAACGAGTAACAGATCTAAGAAACTCGTGTAATACTAAATTTCAAACAAAAAAGTTAATGCTAGATTTTACAAATATCCAAATTATAAAACTGAAGAATTATCAAAACTCATACAAAAGTCATATATATATATATATATATATATATATATATATATATATATATATATATATATATATATATATATATATATATATATATATATATATATATATATATATATATAAAATCTAAAACTAGAATGTATACTTTTGTGAAGAATTCATAAAAAAATGAGAGCAAATAATTAAGATATAAAGTTCAAAATGTAATAGGTAATGTACAAAAAATATTACATTAGGCTCTCAATAAACTTACCCCACAAACGCAAGGAGTAAAAAACACCCAGCAGAGTTTCCACCATACGCAAGGGTAGTATCCCAACATATCTCGAAGGTTGTCATAATAGCGATTAACACCTAGAAGACCACATGCGATGAATTATTGAAAATATACTTGGTTATTTTTTATTATATCTGAAAATATAAATTCTATTAGTGCAGCTGCTAAAACTAAATATTCAAATTTCCTTTATTACAAAAAAGAAATGGGGTGAGTTAGGTCATTTTAAGTATAAAATCAATTTTAATTTGCGGATTAAATTTTGATAAATATATATCAAGAAAGGGCAAAAACCTTTCAATTGACGCTGGAGATAGCAGCAGTCAAAGAAAGAGATTTCTAGGTGTGATGGAGTTTTCAGTTTCAGTATAATTCTACAATGTAATCACCTACTGAACCTCCATATTTTCTGGTAAAATTGGAGACTATGCAGAAAGCTTAAGTTTCACGAGAAATTACAGAAATTTTCAGACCAAAAATGCTTTTTTATTGCTACTTGCTGAGTATAGCATCGTGTTTTACCTAGCTTGTGCAATTGATTTGATAAGAAATATATATAACAATAAAATTTATGTATATCTTATACTTAACGTGCTTAAAGTAACTTTTTAATATTTAGGTATGTTTGTTCTTAGGATTGTTATATACTCATGTTACTCAACTCATGTTCATATTTATGAAAACTGAAAAGATATGAAAGAATTGAGAAGATGCAAATCAAATCAAACTAACAGGAAATGTAAAGTGAAGTAAGACATATAAATTATTATAAATACAAAGTGTTTGCGCATGCATGAAACGAGAACCAGTTCCTTATCAGCCACTTGTTAAATGTATGTAAATGACAGTAAAGATATACTGAAATTTGCTTATTACTATCTGTCTACGGTAAGTTTAATTAGTCGTCAATATGATTCGTCAAAAAAGGATGGCGTCATATTTATGGAGTTATGGAGTTTGTAAGAGACCGCTTCGTCAGTATACGAGAAGCTGGATTTTCGTATTGAGAAATCACTGCCTGTATGCAGTATAATTTAACAACAGTTATACGCGTTTGGAAGAAATGGACAGATGAAAACCAAACATAGTGAAAAACTGGCTGTAAAAACCTGGCAATAGCACCATAACACGGTACGATAGACAGTCCATCCGCATATATGTGACAGATTGTACAGCTATCTGAAATGTTTGATTAACGTTGGAACTCGGCTATAAGAGTTTTGTTGTCTAGGTCTACGGTTCGTCGATATATTTTGCTATATCATTTGCGGGCAATGGTTCCTCTAAGCAGGAATTTTGGTCGTTGAATCACAGATGCCTCCGACTTCAATAGGCTTAGCAACACTGCAAGAAGTGGCCAATCCCAACAAATGTTTTCTCTGGTGAGTCTCGGTACGATTTGGAGAACAAGGATGGAAGACTACACATCAGACGTTACAGAGGGGAACCTATGCTGCTTCAGTGTGTTATCCAACAATATACCACACAAAAGCATTTTCTACATAGTGTGGGTAGCTATTAATTATAATTGTCATTTTCATTAAGTGAAAACGGGCTGGCAATGAACAGCGATAGTTACATAAGAGAAATTGTGGAGTCTTCATCATTCTTCGATGCATTCCAGCAGGATTATGTTGCAGATTTTTCTCTATTTTAATATTTAAAAGTTCTATTCACTTTCCTAAATTTAAAATCATACATTTTTTCAGACGGCAACAAAGCTATTTACTGTTATATTAGAAATGCGATTTGAACTTTAATTTGGCATATTTATGTTTAATTAAAAGCAAATTTGTAATTTAGAAGTTTATGTGAAGTAGAATCAATATAAACATACCATAAGACCAGGAGATGGACGTTACTTCAAAGAAAATCAAAAACAATAGTGAGATCCCACTAGCTGCATAATAATCGAATAATTGAAAGACGTACATTCCACCCTAAAAGGAAATGCATATAAACATAAAATTTGTGTTTTAAAAATAATATTGAAGTGAAAGAATGAAAATAATGACATTAACAAGTGTAAATAAAAAAATCATAACTTCTCCTTAGAATATTTGTAAAATCACACAGTAAAAAATTCTTTATTAAAAATATAGTTATAAGGAAAATAATTTGATTGTCATACGTAAGGTGATGGAAAAAGTTGGGGTTAACACATTAGAATAATTTAATGAATCTCGGAATAAAATGTATGTAGAATGGTAAAAAAACGACACAAGGAAAACAAATATTGAAATATTTAAAAATATTCAAATATATATATGTTCTCATCGTCAGAATGAATAACACCCAGAAGTTTCTATCGGAAAATATGTGTGTATTTATATGATCGGTATGTTCTAACTATTGTTTTGATAATAAAGGATAAAAAACTTGAAAGAGAAATTATTAATGTAAAAAAAAATACGATGCTTATGATGTTTACAAAATTAGAGCCAGAAGTTAATGTTGGATGCTTAATAGAATTTAGTTGAGATAAATTGCCTATTAACAAAATTAAATTTGATTTATCATATTATTAGGTCATTCTTTTAAAATACCAAGGAGAATTATCTACAAGATCACACAATTTCAAAATTACCGACTAAATGAGCATTCCTAGTCTGACTATTCATGAGCTCAAATTGTGCCTATTTTCTAGATTTGAGTAACTCAAATCATGAAACTGTTTTCACGAAGTTTTGAAATTTAGATAAGTGATTTTTCATGAAATTCACCGAAATCTTTTATGTAAAAAATGTTTTTTATGGTTTCTATAGATAATGATTGATTTTATTGGTCGTAAGTTAGCACCATTGTCTGAAAAAACATTAATTTTAATATTAATATGGATTTAAAAAAAACTCTTTCGTTTTTCATGACATTTGAAATTTTAAGGAAATTAGGAATCCTGAAACATTTTTGAGTACATGAAGAGTTCTCAGTGCTAGAATATCTCAAAAGCTTTCAATTTATGTAGCCATGTAAATACTTAGTCGAAATGGTATCTTAATGAATTCGGGACTTTGTTTAACAGATTATGGATCTGATTCTTATCTCAAGCATAGATATATTCGTAGTATATTAGAATTCACTTAAAATGTAAATTTTCTGCTCTGATTAGCCCTCATAACTGACGGTAGAATGGCAAACAAATTAATATTGTATATAAATTTATAAAAATAATATTTAATAATATCATTCTGTGATTGGGCAAACATAACCACTTTTTAAAATGAAAGTAACCTATAGTTCATAAGTGGTAAATGTATCATTGAAGAATATTGATTATGAGTATTAAAATACTATACATACATAAGGAAAATTTTAAAATTAGATACATAAGAAGCCACAGTCCCATGAAAAGGATTATTTAAAGCAATTAAAGTAAATTATTTAATAATAATTGGAAACTGGATTAATAAATGTTGGTGCTAAGTTGGCATGTTGGAAAGATTGGTTACTATATTCTCCTCTTCTCTTTTTTATAGTTGAATGTTGATCTAGTAAACGCGGACGTTCTTGGGCTAGGCTATTTTGTTGTTAATAGAACCAATTATAGTGTCTTGAATGATTATAGTTAATAAAGTTTAGTTTGTGAAAATTTATAATGCAGTCCGCTTTATTGAGGGAAGTTTGACCATAACCATTGTGTTTACCACGTGGCAAATGCAATTTTGTAAGGCCGATAAAGTAGAAATTCTGAATAAGATAAACCTGACCAAATTTCAGAGTGAAGTTAGTCTTATTTAACTCTGAATTATGTGATAATATGAACAAGAAGCATGTATATTACCGCTAAAGTGATAGACGTAATTTGACATCTATAAAACTGTAAAAATTGATAGTAATTTTTAATAGGCTTTGCAGCATTCCTGCGAATTTGTCAAACATCGTTAGCAATTGTGCTTGAATTTCTTCACTACCTTAAAAGTACTGGTTTCTAGTCTTTATTATGTTAGAAATATAGCCTTAAAGTATTTAAATGGCTGCAGCTTCTAGGCTTGGAGAGTTTTCGCTCAAAAATTACTGCGTGTTATTTGATAAGTGGACAGGACACTTTCTCATGATGGATAGCCGAGTAATACAGTCTTTAGGTTTCTTACAGTTTCAACAACACTTTCTAAAATATTCCAATCTGTTGCAGTAAATATAAAAATTAACAGTGTTGACCAATAAAAAAACACGTTCTCAAACATTGTTTTTTGTTTATTCAAATTCTTTATTTTCTAAAAAAAAATCTGTTTATTAGTCTTTGTATTTTTGCGATATTTTTGCTCTCTCATTGAATTTTTACTTTTAGAATGAATGACTGTTCACTTAAAACTTGTTATTGTTGTTGTCCTGTGCCATCTAGGCTGGCATAATGGGGTGCATGGATTCACTTTTCCAACTGAACCATATTAGGTGTGGAGTCCGACTTCCTCAGTACACACATACCGTAGGTACCCGTTTATAGAGTTTGCAACCATTCACAATCCATTCATATAAGGAAAGTACAAAGACAGGATAGTTAGAGAGAGAAAGTACATACATGCCCGAACCGGGATTCGAACCCAAGACCTCCTTATCCACAGTCAGGCACGCTGACCACTAGAGAAGTCTCTTAAAACTTGTTGAATTATTGTTGAAACTACTGCCACACTTTATCTCATATTTTTAATAAATTCAATGCAAACGCGGTGTTCTTTTTATTTAACTTCAAGAGAATGATTGAACTATAAGCAACTGTGCAATATGGGCTTCTTTTGAGGTAATAAAAGCCTCAGCAAAGAATTATGCAATTTATCCTTTGCAACATATTTAGGATTACTTTTAGAACTTTCAAAATGCGTGGCGTTATTCTTAATTAATTAGTGCTTAGAGCAAAATTTCTAGTCTTCAGAAAATGGACAACAAGAATCTATGACGTTATCTGAAGTGAAATAATTTTTTTTTCTTAATTTACTGTCGCAATATTTTTCTAAGCATGTTTTTCTACTTTCTTTATTTTAACTAGGAACATTTATACAATATAGTAAAAATATTTTTAGTAAACAATAATTTATATTTACTGAAATGTGTGGTTTACTTTATTCATTTTTTTAATTTCTTAACATTAAATGTAATTTGTTGTAACATTATCACATAGAAGGTAACATTATCACATAGTTATTTAAAATATTGAATGACTAGTTTGAAATATCCTCATGAATTCGTAAAGATGACAAAATGTAAACTTGTAGAAATTTAGTACTTATATAAAAGCTCCTTTCATAGTTCAGCTTCTGTGGGTAAATTTCATAACTGAAAATGAATTCGAAATGTGTTGCAATAATTACAAACAAAATTTGTGTTACATCAAAGAAATTTAAAATTTAAATTATTTAAATTTATCTAACAACAGTTTGACTACAAGGATAATTAAGAATATTGATTTTGCTCTATTATGTCACATTACAAGTACTGGTTCATATTATGCATTATTTTGTTGTAAGGATTCATTTGGTCATAAACAAAACATTAAAATTACATTGAGAACTCTATGAATTAGAACAAAACATTTATTTAAATTAAAATTAATATTTTTTATATTACTCACTTAATTAAATATGAAGAATACAAAATAAATTACAAATACCTATTTTAAACTATTTCGTATTTAACAATAATTCTTTTGTAAAAATGTTTTATTTGAAAGGTAAAAAAAGATGCATAAAACCTATCCATAACTTGAAGAACGTCACATCACATTATGTTATTAACGCTATTACATAAACAACTTGTGAAAGAAACAAAAACTTTAAGTTGTTGTCATTCACTAGTATTATCCGTGCTAGAAATAGCTAAGATTATATTTAAGATTCTCCAGTAAAAATGATATGATATGTAAGAGGACAAGGTGAGAAAATACAAAAATGAAATTTTTGTTAAAAGAGTAAATGTATTTAGGATATCCTGAAATATAAGAGAATATAAAAAGCTAGTACTGTAATAGGGGTAAAGGGAATTTTCATGTTTATTTTAATAAATATGTCTTAATATAAGTATTTTAATATAGGAGTGTTGCTAATTCTTACTTGTGTCACAAAACAAAGACCCATAATATACGAAATGATGCACACTATAGCTATGAAGATTTCTTTATGTGGTCGTAGTAATCGTGGCCATTCATCTACGACAGCAGTGATAAAGCCTTCCATTGTACAAAACTGCAAAACATAAAGAATAATTGTCAATAATGCTCGTAACAGATTAAATTTTACACAGAACCATTAATATCTTTTATTTCTTTCGACTCAATTAGTTCTTTCATTCAAACTCTTACCGAATCAATCATTTTTGTAATATTTTACAATATTTAATTAATAGAAATTGTGATTAAAAAAATATTGTCATTCTAGTAACTTATTGACCAGTATATTTATTGTTTTGCACTGATAGCATTATTAAGCAAAAGTCGACCAATACAGATCACATCTTTCACACAAAATATTTAGTACATTCTTCTTCTGGCCAGGAAGGAAAGAAGCCAGCTTTTTACATAAGGTTCTTTGTCATTATTGTCGAAAACTGGAGACAGATTTATCCTTTAGGATGGTTTAGCTTGTTTATAAGGGGTTTTTTGTAATTTATATACTTGCGAAATTGAACAAATACTTTTTTATAAGACATTGAAATTTGCAAAATACTTACAACATCCCTATTATTGATGCCTATTACTTCTTTAAGACGATGCTTCCATTATTCATATCCCTTGTTTCATAACATACTCTCAAGATATTTACAAAAAAATAAAATTTTAAGTTTTCGATAACTGTACGAAATTTCTCACTGCTATTTTAGTAAATTGTTCCCAAGTGTATTGCATAATTTGTAAAGAAATTATGCATTTTAATTTTAGACTTAAGCAAAATCATGTATGCATGAAATTTGTATAAAACAAATGTTTCATCAAATATGAAGTTTATACTTTTTTCTGGGAAAATTATACTTCTAACATATTTCAAACTGGTGTTAACAGAAAGCTTGTATTGATCAAAAAGGTAAAATTTAAGAGAAACATACCTGTCAAAGGATATCTTCTGCTAAGATACCAAAAAAAGAGATTCTGAGATGAAATATAAGACTTACCTTTACTGTTTACATCATATAAAGTACGATTGAATATGTTCTATTACACATGGGATACAAATTATGTAAATAATATAAGAAAAAACTCTGTGCAATATATTTTTGCGTAAGGAATCTTAAAAATTTTAATTGCTAAAAATATAACAATGATTAAACAAGTGGGAAAATTTTTGATTGATATCATTATATACATAAAATTAATCAAGGACCATTAAATGCTTTTGCTTTATTACAATTTTACAAAATGCTTTAAATAATCTTTGCATTATACCAGAAAACTTTAAATTTACTGAAATTATTATGATGAGAAAAATAATTATATTATAAGAAATAAAGTTTATTTTTGGAAACACACATCATAAATTTTTTTATCAATACCTGGCTGTCAAGACCTAACATTAGAATCATGAGGAAGAAAAGTACAGCCCACAAGGGAGATATTGGAAGTTTCAATACAGCCGATGGATAAGCTAAGAAAGCTAAGCCAGGACCTAGAATAAAAAATGAAATATGTGAGTTTATTAATGTTAATAAACATATTAATCGATTGTGAAATTTACTAGGGAATATACTTTTTTCCTGTAAAAAAAATTTATCGTCAAATCAAAATACATACGACTTAATTTTTTAATGCTCCAAACTATTTGAAATTACCTGATGCGGCCACTTCACTAACTGGTTTGTTTTGCTCATGAGCCATGAATCCTACGACTGAAAATATGACGAACCCAGCAAACATAGAAGTTCCACTGTTGATGCATGAAACAATCAAAGAATCCCTTAAAAATAAAAAAAACATGAAATGTAAAATTATTTGAAGAAATGAAATTACGAGAATACGCACAGCTGAATACTGAAACTGTATCGCATAAATTTGAAGTGAAAAAACATGGAAATGGTGATTCATAAAGAATTAAAACAAACAAAACGTTTACTGGGAAAATTTTCAAAATCTTATACATTGCAATTTAAATACAAATATTTATGATTATAAATGAGCCAATGAAAGTATTTTTGAATATGGAATAAATATTGTCTTCATGCAAATTTGCATGATAAATATTATTGTAACTCCATAAAACAGAATCATTTGCTTGTGTTAAGTTTAAATTTTTAGATTCTAATAAATAGTATTGCTTGTTAAACTTCTACATATTTATAAAAAATACAATATATTTTTATTACTTTTATGGTCTAAAATATTCTACATAAGAAAAGCCATAGAAAGTAACTTCATTATAGAAAAAAATAGTCTTGAACAGTAGTAAAATATTAAGATAAAAATATATTGTCGAAGTCACGAAAATTAATATAAATGGGGCACAAGCTGTAATATATTGGTGACGCAAACTGCGAGAGAAATGAGCAGTTACCCCACATAACGTGTCCACTGACTTAATATGTTGAATTTTTAAACTCACCCAGTTGTTGCAGCAAAACACCAACTTTAAATGTTATGTCCTACATTAAATATACAGATAAGTAATCATTGAGGGTAAAATTTAGTAAGTACAGGAGCTTATACAAAAATATGTGAAATTGCTCTTAAAGCAACTAATCTATACTACATAAGAAAACGAAAGCGACTGAAGGGAAAGGGATTTTTCCATTAATAGTAAATCATATTCAAGCCTCAAAAAAATTGAGTTAGAATTACATTGGTGTGGAAAATCTCAGGTTCCGCTGTATTCACAGTTAAACAAGTGTTACATTTTGTTCGAATGAGTGCTTAGGGGGTTTCCAGTTTTTCTCCCATATGATACAGGAATATGGTGGTTTATCTACGAGATACTTTTCTCGCAATTGAATAATACGGAAATATTATGATGAGAAGTGACAAATGTGTATGATTGGGGTATATGTGATAAAAAAAAGTCGTACAACAGATTTAATTTGTTAGATTATCCATTACATGGTATCAAAGTATCCAAACCAAGTCCATTTGTTATTATTAAACAGTTATTTGGATCAAATCTGAGATTTTTGTCACGAAGAGCACATTCCTATCGTTAGAAGATACTGAGGATTGGAAAATATGATTCAAGATAAAGAAGTTCGTATAGCTTTAAATGATTCGAGGATTGACAGATCTCACTTAATAGTCTGAAGATCCAAGATGTAATATAAAGTAGACCTGAAACTTGGCAACCTCACGATTTTTCGATTTCAGTTTTCAGTAAGATGGAAGAGCATTAAAAGTTTCAGACAGATGAAGCTTGTTTAACACTATGTGCTAGAGTTTACATTAACTCAATGCATAAAGTTACTCTACATCAACTCAATTGACACATCTTAAATTGGTCAGTTTTCATCAAGAAAGTCAGGAAGAGATTTTAGAGAAGTTTCCATAGCTGATAAGCGTTATACAACATTAATACAGTTCAACATAATTTCTGAATTGTAAGCATATCTGTCTCACTTTCATACAAGATGAATCAACATGCTTTATTACTCTGCTTGTACAACATCTGATACGCTCGATATTTATTAAGAATCACGTCATTTGTCAGTACTTTCTACACTCATAACTTCCCAAGTCTTTCGATATATGAATTTTGAATTTAAAGTTTCAAGCCACTTCTACAAGCCACAATCAACCACTATTATTACCACCACTGAAAGGTTCTATTCCTCAAACTGTATTTGCTTTAATCCTAAGAATGTTATGTAATAGTAAAAATGATAAAATTGTAATATCAAGGTTTTGTGCTGAAGAAAGATAGACAGCACTCTTCTATCTTTCTTCAGCACAAACTTTGATATTACAATTTTAAGCTCTAATCAATTTTAAGATCTCTTATACGAAAATGGCTTTTAATTCTAAGCCATTTCCTTATAAGAGATCAATATGTGCGTCATTTCCCCCTTGTAAGACTCCACAAAGAGCAAAGATCTTGATGCTTATACGAGAAAACGTTCCATCATTTACCTCATTTTTACTTCTGCAAGCCAGTGAAATACAATTCTCTAGATTGATGACCAATATGATTATTAAAACTTTATTTTTTCTACCTATTTTAGTTACAGCGAATCTAAAAATTTTCAATCTTTTCAAAGTAAACTGCATCATTTTTTATCATCATTCTTTTTCAAACTAGTAATTTTTACCTTTTTTACAATACCTTGTCCAAAAACGGTAATTTCTGTTAATCATATCTAACTTTAAATATATTAATGTAAAATGCGGATAATTAATATTCCCACTGTTTTTTACAGTTTTTTCATAAAGTTTCTTTGATTGCAAAATATAAAAAGATCAATGCTATATATATGAATCTGTAACGCATGTGTATTTTAAAATATGCATAGAAGGTAATAACAAATATTTATTTTCATATACTTTGTCAACCTTCATACAAATTCTTAAATTTTGACAGACTTCGTTTCATATATATGAGGTTCTTTAATTGCACTCATTTTTAAACTTAAAAATTGCAAACACTATAGTCATGCTCCAGTTTCATAATTTTCTTTGCATTCTTAAAAATGCATCAAAAAATAAAGTATGTCCTGTACTTTGGGAAAAAACTAATTTAAAAAAAAATAAACTGTGAACCAAGTTAAACGTTTTTTTGAAATTATTTTGTATTTCTCAATAATTTGAAATTCTTTGACTCTTCATGATCCTGCAGTATTAAAAATGAAATCATAAATTTTATTAGAGAATTATATTAATAAATAAATATAAAATAAGGTTTCTTCTCATTTTGTTATGCGAAACTATAAATTTTATTTTTTAAAGTTATTATACTATAGTATATATTTAAGTTGTATAATATGTTATTACTTTATGTAAAAAATACATATTTTATATTTTATAAATAAAAACGATAAAATGAAATATTTTATAATTATATTATTATTATTGTTATTATTTATATATAAATAAAATTAATTTATTTTATTATAAATAAAAAATTTCACTTTATTTTTATAAATTTAATTTTATTTCCATGATGTTTTAGTTTCTTATAAATGATTTTGTTAAGTTTTGTGTTAAAAATATAGTTTATCTTTATAAAAAAAATTTTCATTAAATCACTAACACACACGCAACTTTTTTTGAAATACATGTAATTTGCTTAATAAAGTATGAAAAATTATATTCTATAAAAATAATTTACATGTATCATTATTTTAATAAATAAATAAATCTGACACTCATATTGAATAGTTTCAGCTTAATGTGTGTGAATGATTAGTTTTTATTAATTAAATTATTTTAGAACTTTCTGAAGTAAATTAAATGATTGATAATTAGGTGATCAAAAAACTCTGAAATCCTCCGTCAGATTTTAAATATGTGTGTATAGTTTTAGACAACGCGATTTTAAGAATGTTAATAGTCAACTCAGTGTAATCGTACTGTATATGCTACATGCTTTACATACAAATAACATTGTTTACCTGTAGACATTATTGCTATATTTATTATAACTTCCTAATGCTATTAGTGAACCTAAACCAAGACCATATGAGAAAAATATCTGTGTTGCAGCATCAATCCAAACCTGAAACATAAACAAAACACAAAAATAATTTAATAAAATATAAAAAATTTGGGAATTTATATTTAATTTCCAGGTGCTTAAAATGAAGATCTCAGCAAACCAATTCTAATTACTCAAGCATTAGTTATTGTGATCTAATTGGAAAATCATTCAAAATTAGGCACATATACGTAATTCAGCCTGTATAAAAATTTCATTTTACTTATTAAAGTGTAAAATCTAATTTTTATACGGTTCTCAGATTTCGATAATGAAACAAGTTAAAATTCTCTTCCTCTGAAAGGTAATAAACAGTTCAATTCTATTATTAACTAAAAAAAAAACTGATAACAAATAGTTAGTAACTCATACAGTATTGATAGCAAATTATTAATCATTGAATATCAAAAAATGTTACACATGTATATGAATGTTATTCATAAAGTAAGACCCAAAGATTTCCTGAGTCACTCAAAATACTCATTAATTTGCTTGTGTGAGTAGATTTAAGTTTTAAAACTCAATCTCTATTTAATATTATCAATCCTATATTGAATAATCAAAGTCTGTTATTTTATATACATAAATAATAAATAGATAGATACAATCATATCGTTCATTTTGTGCTCCTCATTCAATTTCATAAACCTAAAGTTTTTTTAAATTTATTTATTTTTATTTTTAAAAAGCAAATATTATTAAAAAATGGTTAGTGGTAAGCAGTATAAAGTTTAGATACATTGATCTTTAAAAAATGTGTATATCCTTCAAGTTAATTTAATGACTTATAAAAAATGTATGGAACTTAAAACCTTTTTCTATTTGCTGCTAAAAATAAAAAGTGAATGAGATAAGAAATATATAAATTGACATAAAGTATAGGAGATTTTTTAACTAGTAAAACAATCGCATTAAAAACTATATATGTACCTGCTACTTCCCTATACTTAGCCCAGAACTGGGGTCTACTCGTTAGTGGAAGCAGTCGGGCAGAAGTTATCGTAATTTAGAAGGAATCAAGCAGAAAGTCCTCCTAATACTCAAGTTTTTACCCCCAGAAATATTAGTTCCCTTAGAGAATAGTACCACTACTATTTACTCATCGTGCCTCAACTGTCTTTAATGAACACGAATTTTTGGTTAAGCTGGGATTCGAATTCGCCACTTTTCGACAATGAGAACGACGTTTTAACCAACCAGGCTACAGCTGCCCCTGAGATTTTGTTGGTGCTTAACCATTTTGAACAAGAGAAATAAATCTTGATTGCTCAATTTTCTTTCAAATTATTATTTATGTTGTCTTTCAATGCGGAGCAGACTATTTCACCCTCTCCATATATTGGTAGAGGTCCTCTTGAGCTACGTTTCGAGAGGTCTGCTGGTTATGACGCTCGCAATAGGAAGGAAAAATCCTCCATTGGATGTGGCACAGGCATTTAAGAACAAAATCAAAACAGTTCACTTGATAAGATTTTCTTTCTTCCGGTTTCCTAGAATCTAACAATTAGTAAAACTGAATATGAACATGATATCCACATCATGGGATCGGTTAATCTATTCATGTCTTTAAAAAGCTCACTTTAAAATAAGAAATCAAATTGCTTACTATTGTTCCATTTTACAAGATTAAAATAACACATAAATCTATAGATTCTAAACGCTCATATTTCATGGAATTCTTATAAATGGTGGGCTCAACAAATATTAATAGATGAGAGAGTTAAGTTTCTTTTATCCAAACAAGGACATGAAGTGCAAGAGGAAAGCTCTTTACGATTTTTTGCAACTCAATTGCAAAAAAGGTATTTTTATTGTACTCATAAGCAAAGTAAATCTAATTATTTCACTTAATTCAAGGGAAAGTTAAATATAGTTTTTGTTGTTTTTCTTACACTTCTCAGATCACTTTTGTGTAAGAGTATAGTCTCTTTGAAATTTCATAACACCTTTTTTGTAATTACATTAAGGATAATGTTCTATTGTTTGTTGATCAGCTTAACATTATCAAAAATCTTGTTGAAATCTTATTTCGGTAAAAATGATTTTTTATATATAACAAATAAAAATAAAATAATTTTCCTTAAAATATATTATTGGTGAAAATTATCTATCAGATAAAAGTTTACAGAATTTTCTAAAGGAACAAATATGCAAATAAGTTCATTTAAACCTAAAATTTGCTTTCATTGAACTTTGAAGTTCATAAATTTCCGTCAAAGATAAATGACGTTCTGGTCATGTGTGTTTACTATGTATATTCAATAAAAAATTATGAATAATTTTATACTACATTTTTTCTATTATAAGTATATTATAATTAAAATTAATTATAGATTCTATAAAATAAATCGCTTTTTATGTACTTATAAATTGTAGAGTTATAGAATGTTCTTCCGTCTTCATTACGCGAGTGATATTGGATTAAAAAGTTATTAAAGATTACATCTTTACCTGAATTTCATAATTTAACGTAAATTAGAAATACTGGATTATATTTATATAAATTTCAAAAACTGAGCTTAAAATTTAAAAATCTCAGATGATTTGCAATTTTTTTGTGGAAATCATCATTTTTCCACTTACATCTGCGGAGTTTCACAAGCTGAAATCGATAATGTGATTATTTTTGCACATCTTATAAAATTTGTACCATAAATACCATTTTTACTAGCGTTTTAAAGGTATTTTACCCAGTATTTTTTCTTCACATTATTCTATGACAAACTTCTAATCTGATGAAATGATAGGCTTTTGGCTAATCTTTTGTTACTATTACGTTAACATCATCATATTGGATCTAACTTCTTCACATTCCAACTTTACAGACTCTCTTTATCTGGAAGGAGTTTTTAAGACCACTAGAATAAACATTTCTCATCCGGTTTCCAATTTCTCTACAAATATTTCGTTCATCTGTTCAGTATGTTCCAATCAGAGCTCGTTTACAAGCTACAAAATGTTTCAAGAAATTGAGCAATTTACTGTTAAAGAAAATCTTTATTTAAAAAAACTTCTTATACACTATATAAACTGAGTTTTGCTTAATAATTTAAAATTTTCTATATAGCATTCAAAATTATCTTTTTCAATTTTAATTACTAAGTTTCTGCATTAAGGCTGATGACTTATTTCTGAATATGAAAATGTTTCGTCAAGTAATTTCGCTTAGATTAATAATGCTGTAAACAAAAACTATTACAAAAAATTCAGTCATATACACACATGTACATGGGATTTTGCTTATGGAAAAGAAAAGTCTCTTCTGTTTTTATGGCAAAAAGTACAATCCTATTTATTTCCGCTTTTTGTGATTCTATAAAAGAAAAATATTTTATCATTAAAGACCGCCAAATGCTGAGAGTAGAAAATACTATATTTTCATTACTCTTTCTCTTTGCTCAATTCTCTTTTGCTCGAGAAAGCTATTAAAGTATGTAAATATTAATGTGCCAGTACATTATTATTTTCTATTAATAGAAATATTATTTGCCATTAGTAAATATCACTTTAAAGTTGTGTTTCGATATAAAAATTTCCTACTACTATCACTGATACCAAATGGCATACATCTCAACGTGAACGCATCATTCCCTATAGTTCCAGAAAAATAATGCGTTCATGCTGAAACTATCTGACTGCGAAGAGTGTCTGTGTTTGGTAGTTGGTTTGATAATTGACGCATCCATGCGTTACGGCATGTTGATTAAATATTGCGACAATATAAAATCTCTCTCAGGTTAGTGTAGAGAAAATAATGACTGCTCTTGTGTCATTTGACTTTCAATCAAATTGTTTGTGTTGAATAATTTCTGTAGAAAAAAATAAACAGTCAAAAATAAACATAATGAAAGTAAAAGCTTAGTAAAATACTTATTCGTAAAGTGTGAACAAATTCATGTGTACACACAAAATTCTTACATGTATGTTTATGTAGGTAATAGTGAACACTACGGTCAATGTAGCGACAGTTGGCAATTATTTTTCACCAAGCTGATGATGAAGTAGGTATTGGAATTAAGTTAACAATCCAAATTGGGTCTTTCCCAAGGATAGCAATCGTATAAGAAATCCGTAAAAAGTAGGATTTTTAAATCGCTCTCCCTAAAGAGAAGAATGCAGTAATCGCATTAAAAATTGATTAAAGTTTTGTTTTTGAAAAATAATTTCAGCAAAAATTGAAGAGAATATGCTTCAAGAAAGAAAATACAGAGGTGAAAATTATGTAAATTACAAAGAAACGTATTTATGCGCTTAATTTAGAATATATTTAATAATTTCTACTTGAATATAAATAAAATAATGAGTTTGAGCATTGGTAAATAGATACTTGTAATTAGATCTTTCTGCTTAATAAAATAATTTTGTTGAATCAAATTTTTTAGATAGAGTTCTCTGCAAACTGTGAAAATGTAAAAATACATATTTTCAGATTTCCATAATGACTATACAATAGAAAAATAAATGTGTTTTATTCCACCAAACATTTGGGGGAAAGATACATACCTATAAATGATGTGCCTTAGGGCCATATAAATTAAAAATTAATCTCCTCTTTATTACATACACAAAAACAAGTTGAATAAATATCTTTTAATTCCATAGACTTCATCTCAATGCGCTGTATTCGAATTGCACAAAACTTTTCAGCATCAAATGCGTGCGTTCAATGCACAAACTGAAATTAGAAATCAGGATAATTTGTTTCTCGTGATTCATTTCTCGTGAAATCAAAGCCGAGTTATTTATGTGTTTGCAAAAGTCTATAGTGAACAGTTTATTTATTTCTGAATGTGAAAATAAAAAAAAATTTTGCTAAATAAAATTAAATTGTACATGTTTATAAAATTCAAGTATAATTATGTAATGTAAATAATATACTCTTTATATTTGTCACCTAACAAGTGACGGATAATGAAATGCCGTCTAGTGATGAATTGGTTTCATTAAGTTATCTCGTCAATATATAAACCTACGTTTAGCAATTAATTGCTTTTGGGAAAATTCATTTGGCAACGAAAAAACTCCAAATTTTATTGCATTTGGGTGTTTTTTGATCTTACGAAGATTTATTACGGTAATGTTCCTCTTAGCCTCTTATTTATATGTAAGTAACACACAATATTCATAGTATTGTCCCAACTGCTAAAAGTATAAATCATATTGGGAAAAAACAAAACAACTGTCATTATATTTCATAGAATTCGATTCACATTTTTTAGTCAATAAATTTAAAACAATTAAAATTTAATGTATATTTACATTTTGATTAAGATACAGAATACTTAATATGCTAAAGTATAATTTATGCTTATATAAGTTTAAGTATAATATGCTGTTTATAAAATATATTAAAATATCTTAGGTATCTTAATATAAATTTATACCCTCAAACAATTATACAAATTAAACATAGACCAACAACATATGAAATATTTTGAAATCCTTTTTAAATCATGCATTAATTAATGCTTGACACAATAAGGGTTTTACTAAACGAAATTCTAAAATATAAATGAGAAATGGTTTTGCGAAATTTTAGTTTTGGTTTCAAGCAGTTTTGTATTATCCTATTTATTAATTTATTTAAATTTACATTACGTATAATAAAAGGAATTTTTTATGTGCACCAAAAATAAATATTGCATGCATAACTAATTAATTTATTACGAAATTTAGAAAGGTAAAAATTATAGTCAGCAGTTTTTCTATGTTCTATGAGCATTAACATTTATGTCCTTTCGTATAAAAAGCACAAAAAATATATGTATACTTTGAATAAATATAAACTCGCTGTGAAATTTGTTCTCATATAAACTTTCTGTTAAGAAATATATATAAATATGAACTTTCAATCTATTTTATGTGCTCTAACATACTCATAAAATTGATGATAATAATTAAATTAGTTGACACAGGCTTTTTAATTTTATATACTTATTATACCTCATAAAATTTATTTTGAGGAATATTAATTAAGTAGCAATTTGAAGCCTGTCATGAGGTATTAAATACACTTTGTAGCCATTTCCTAATACAAGAATTTCTTACCTGAGAATCTCCAAGCTTGTTCATATCTGGCCAAATGTAAAATTTTATACCATCACCGGCACCAGGCAGAGTAAGCCCTCTAATAAGAAGGAGGAATAACAGGAAATAGGGAAATAAGGCAGTGAAATAAACAACCTATATAAAAAAGTCAAAACAAAAATATCATTAAATTAGGATGATTAACTGCTATTTAATAGCATATTATGCCCGTACTTATTTTTAATACATGAAGATTAACAACTAAATGACTAAAAAGCATAATTCTTCTAATTTTTAAACCGAAGTTTCTCTGAAACGCATTTGAAGTATTTCTAGTTTAAACACTGTCCACTCTTTATAAAATAATAAAATTAGGATAAAAATATAATTTTAAATACATCGAAGAAGAATTATTAATTTTGTAACATACATGACCATCCAAAATAGAACACTCTGAAGTAATTATAAGAATTATATGAAGTTTACATCATGTCTTTGCCGCGATGAGATATATAAATCATTAGCATTGCAGCTCATACATACTTAACAGGCATCTGTCCAACCATTTGCAAGCGTTAACAAAGGGAGAAGAGATTTGCTCATTTGAAGTTTGGCAATTGCTTTATACTGGGTTTATTTTAGTGTAGGCAGTTTAACTACGTTTTGTAGAAGTTATTGAGCGTTTTTCGACAAGTTTCTGAGCACAGCCGAAGAATAATAGTAACCCATAAGTATTGTGGATTTTCCATCAGAGAAGTTAGTGATAGTATTGGACGAAACCAAGACACTGAAATGGTGATCTTTTATTACTGGATGCATGATGGGACAGTGATTCGTCGGGACTGATTACACTAACTTCGTTGAACCACTGCACGTGACGGTAAGTATATTGTGTTCATGGCTGTAATGGATCGCTCAACAACATCATGAAAAATTGAACAGATTCGGTCTATTACGCCTTATTTGGGCCCTCTCATACCATTTGACGTCTTTTACATTTGAGTGAAAAATTCATAAGGAGTTCATTGTTTCTTTTACCATTGATTCAAAACCTCAGGAGTTTGAAGAAGCACATGGAAACTGAAAAGAATGGCATTGTCTTATCCCGCTTCTCCTTGCCGAAGCACGAAGATTGGATTTCATTCTAAAGACACATTGGTGATAGATTGTCGTATTTTAGTGAAAATAAATGTACCTTAATTTACAGACTTAGTTGAAAAATAATTGTATTTAATTAAATTAATATTAATTAATGAAGAAATCCGAAAAATATTTGAGAAATGGTAATAAAAAGGATTCTCTTATATATATTTATACGAGCGTCAAGCAATTGCTTATTATTGCATTCAAATGAATAAAAAATAGTCAAAAATTTGATTCATAGAGGCTCAAAATATAATTCGCTTTAAAATGGACAATGCGGCACCAGTTTATTTATCGGCCTGAAAATCATATATCTCCCGTTATTAAGTTAGCATAAGTTATTAAAGCTTATTATGAAAATATTTTCAGAAAAGAACCGAAACTTATGAGGAATAAATAATTTGTAATTAGTCTATGATTTTTACCGGAAATTAGACATACAATAATTTATGCATATGTATCTCATCCTATGCTTAAATGGGGAAAATTCCCTTTAAAATGGGTGTAGTTTTTTAAATTTCATTTTGTTGCTTCTCTTATAGGCATTGCTAATTAAGTTTTCATTCACTTCCAAAAATGCAATATTAATTCAAGCTCAAAACTTGTAAGACTCAATTGTCTTAGAGCAGAAATTTTAAGCTCAGAGAAATCAATATTTTACTTATAATATAGCATTTGCAGTTAATAGTAAAATTTTAAGTTGTACAATTTCCTCTGCATTTTAAACTATAATGTTACGCACTCTCATCCAGTAAAAATTTACAAACTTTCATTTTTCATTGATTTACAAGATTTATGGTATTTTATTATTTTGTATATGATATATATAGAGAGAAAAAGTTTAACAAAGTTCATAATTTATTCTGATTTTCAAAACTGTCATCTTTATTGAATATCTATTTTGAAATACAGAAGCTAATTTTGCAGTTACTACCTTATTGTAGTATGGATTAAAGCTAAATATTTATAAAAGTTTATATAATTGCTCAATCTTTTAATTTTTGAGAGTTGTTTAGTTTATTAACGTTAATAATCTGGGCAATCTATTCAACATTCTGTATAACAGGATCTACATAATATTTGGAACTTGAAACGGATTGAAGTCCCTCAAACTAGTGCCACAATACTTTAACAATGAATTGATGATTTAAGAAATGCCATAACAAGATACTTCATTAATAGAAGTACTACAATGTAATAGCCATAGATTACCAATGATGCAGCTATTAACTCTGAATGAAAATTTCATAAAAAAGTACTTAATTTTTTCCAGAAATTTATGGTGATTTTGCACTTTTTCCCGACTTTATGCTTTTTTTGGTTCAGAACTGTTTATTTCGGTAATATTTTAGAATTGTAGAAATGATTAATTTTAACTTCTGAGGGATTATTCTGACAAAGGTAATGATACTTACCGTTGTCGGATATATCCATTAAAGTATCTCTTGAAAAACTTCTCTTTAATCAAAACTATATTCGAAATTGCTTGAGCGCATCGTTTCTTGAGATAATATATTAGCTTGTTATAGATATCGAATTTCGTTTTCAGTCAACTTACTTGCTTAAATTGCAGAATTCTGTTCATAGGAGGTCAGTTATAATTTCCCAGTATGTTAATATTCGAAAAGAATTAAAATCTTGGTGGAATATATTACATAGAAGGCGCACCGTGCATTCATAATGGGACATTTTTGTTTAAATCTTAATATTAAGAAAAGTCTTCTAAAGATTTTTTTTTATGTGTCTTGAGATTAAAGAACGTTTTACTTACAATTATTTCTAATATATGTTTCTGATTTAAAAAGTTTTTCTTAAAAAAAGTTAAATTTTAATTGCAAATAAATTAATTTAGAAGACCATGCTACTTTACTTTTCCAGTCCATTTTACACCTTTCCAAATGCAAAAGTAACAAAGCACCCATGCTAATGCAAGAGTTCCTGCAAGTGGCCATCGCACTTCACCTGGATCACCAAGGCCAGGAGTAATCTGAAGGACATTACGCCTAGAAATTAAGTATTGAAAAATAGACTAATTATTATAAAGGTATAAAGTAAAATCATGTTTAAATACTTTAATGGTAAGATTTATAATTAGAATATCATAATTTGAGTCCTATTATTCAAATTTGTGTCGTAATTATGAAAAAAGTTTTATCTAATTTTAGAGCAAATATCTATACATTAACGTATAAAAGATAATGTGAATAATCATAAAAATAGATATAACTAGCAAATATCTAAAATCAAAAATGTATTACTGAAGATAAAATAACAATCATAGTAACATAGAAAACTTTTTGATGGAATATTTGAAGATAGGTAAGAAAAACCTATAAATTAAACATATTTGTACACTACAAGGGAAATATTGTTTTTATATGTTCATAATAATATTAGCTACGCAAAATAGCAACCCAGTATTTTTGGTCGAAGAAAAATATTTTACTAAAATTATATAGGAACTCACACATGAAAAACCATTCTGTTGAGCAAAAATGATGCAGTATTTTTGTTCCTTAATATTTCATTTGATATTTTGGCATAAATTTTAAAATATAGTTTGGAGCCACAAATTATATTTTCACTCATTTCTAACTTCATTAATTTTACGGAAATTTATTGGTAAAAATTTTAAATTATATTTTTCCTGGTTCATAAAACTACATAATATTCATATATTGGGTGCATTTCCTTTAAAAATTTTAACGCCTTTATGCCTTTGTAAAGTAATTCGTTTTTAATTGAGAGTAAAACATCTCTTGAAATGTCATTTTATTTGCTCAACTGGAGGCCCATGTACAGGTGGGTCGAGGGATATTTTACCTAAAGAGGCAATTTTGGTACTTAAATTATAAGGGAATATTATTTTAAGATGTACTCTTGTTAGTGTGTTAAAATTATTTTCTCTAATTTTAGAGGGTCATAGATGTTACAGAAGTAAAGTGTGGTATAGTTATGATGATATAATTTCATTAAATGAAGCATTCAAGTTACCCTATTTGCCTCCAATAGAACACATGCAAGATATGATGTAAAAACAACTAGAATGATCCCGAAGTACTAGTTAATTAGCTGTCAGATTCATGTCAGAATCCATAGAAAACGAACAAGTGCAATATATATATATATATATATATGTATATATATATATATATATATATATATATATATATATATATATATATATATATATATATATATATATATATATATATATATATATATATATATATATATATATATATATATATATATATATATATATGCCTTTGATCATGAAGTAACTGTAGGTTTACAACTTTAAATTATTTCCTTTACTATTTTAATTCTGTTTGTATGATAAGTTTAAGTTTTTGCCCAAACATTTTGATATCATTCATTTGGCCTAAATATATTTTTATTTCAAATATTTGTGATAAGTGTAAAGAAAATTTTAAACATGTCTCAAGAATGGAGCTTTATATAGCATTACGTAAAAATTGTGAACAATTTCATGTATTTCTAAATGAAATGTGAAAAAAAAAATTTAATAAATTTATTTATGAATATCTCCTTTTACGATATAATTTCGATATAATTTCCAAACAAAAACAGCGATGTTTTTAACTTTTTATGAGCATATAATCATATAAAAAAATATAACTTTCCTTCATGAAAATATGGTCTGGTTATGCATCAGGTTTGTATTCACAAACATCTGCAATGTAGTTTTATAGTAATTATATTTCAGTTGTTGGTACAGTTTCATAGAGAAGTATAGTTTTTTTTTTATATATTTCAAGATATTTAATACTGCGTAATTTACAACTGAGACTTTTGTAAGGCTTCTTAGTACATACTGTTCAATTCCGGTGGGAATTTTACTAAATGATTGTTAAATTAGAGTTACCAAAAATCTCTCAAACTTAAAGATGTGCTTGCAGTAGAAATCTAACAAATCGCATCGATCTTCTTGTTGTCAGGTGTAATCATTTCACTCTAGAAATATTCAACTCCAGACCTCACTTAAAAGAACGCAGTCATATCAATAGTGTACGTCGAGCCATTTTTTCAAAATATTTATTGAATGTGTGGATAATTTTTGTAGAGATAAACAGCATGCGACAGACTTATAGCTAATAGCATAAAACTGCTCAAATAAATGGCTTTAAAAAGAATAAGTTTTTATTTAAAATTTCTTGACTATATAGAAAGATATTTTTAATATTGATCTTTAGATGTGAAGCTTAATCCAAAATGTTATGATGTGCCTGACATTAAACTAAAAATGCTGGAAATCATATAGGCACATCGATATTCAAATAGTTTTAGGTTTTGATTAAATTTACAACGGTCATCCGGCGAACCGTGTTTAGGACTAAGTTCTTCAACATTATTTATAATAACCAAGAAAACCTATGTAGTTTATTTTCATAAATAATTTTGAAGTGCATCACTACAAATGAAATCTTTACAGAAATCTAGTGCGCCTATTAATAATAATCTAGTGCGCCTAAAATAAATCATTTATTTTTACTCCAAATAATATCTTTATATTTATGTAACTAGATTTATGATAACAACCAACTGTCAAATTATCATCAGTAGTTTAATATTCTCCAATAACAGACGAAATAAAATAATGTTACTTTTGATTCCACCTACATGTTGCATAAAATCACATTTCTTTTCCGTTGGAAAAGAGAGTCATGTTATACAGATAACCTGAAGAGATGACTTATCTCAAATCCTAAAAATTACTTATGTCACACCATTTCACTCCTAAGCATTTATGATACCTTTCGGAAATTTTCAGATTCTTGTCTGAAAATATTCTTCATGCTGAAATAATGTGAATAATGCTGAAATAATGAATTAATAAACACTTCTTTTCAGAGAAATTGCGAATATGATTTCATTTGTTGTAAAGTTAAATCATACTTATTTTATGAAAATACTACATTAAGAAAGCAAGTGTTGTCATTTTAAAGAGAAAAGTTATCAAGCTTTACAAAGAAAATTGAAATAAATAAATTAAGTTCCATGTTCCATTAATAGCTGAGAGCAACATTCAAAATAATAGAATGGAAGCAGAAAAAGTATTGAAACAATTTTAACATTTTCTCCGAAATATGAAATAAAATATTTTTCTTTAAAAGTTTTTAACAATATGAAAAGCAATAGCTTCGTATTTTTTATAGGTTATTGTATTTTTTGCAAGATAAGTTATATTTGAAATAGTTTACACACTGGAACATTGTTATAATATTGCTACGTATGTTACCATCATACATCCTAAGAAATACTATGATTTTATTAAGATGGGGAAAGTATGTATGCAATATAATTTTGGTTTTTCAGTAAAATTGCTTCAGAAAGCCTTAACAATTTTAAATATGAATAATGTGATATTAATAATAAATAATGTGTGTATAGTTGAAATAATGTGTGCATAGCGAAAAGTGGGAAATTTTCAGAAGTAACCAGAAATGTTCTGCATTTTAAAATAATATTCAACATTTTTGATATCTGATGTTGTATATTTATATAAGAATGAAATATTGACTTCTATTTTGTAGATTCAATGAATAAGTGTTTGCAACAATAAACAACTTATCATTTTTCACATTCAAGTGAATGATATAAATTTATTCAATGCTGCAGTTTCCGCAATTAAAAATGTTTATGAAAATAAAAACGCAATCGTTCTTTAAATGTAAGAATGAATATGTTAGCTCATAATCACAAATTTGTAACAATTTTAAATTTTGAGTTTATTAATTAGTAAGTCGGTGATCCTCAATACAAAGATTTAATATCAAATCACTATTATGAAATTTTGTGTAGCAATGCATGAGCGCCATCAAATCAGTCAATCAATGTCTCTCTTATTGCAGTTGCATTTAATTTATATGGCCATACAACTTCTACGCAAGTGAGGTGCTCATTACTATCTTCATTTAAATTACATAAATTATAGTTTCTTTTTTTGCAATATTTTTACATTAAACTTTCCTGCTTTTTCTTGCAAATTTCTTTCACACACTTAAAATTAAATCCCCCCTCCTTAATTTTCGAAACCTGTATTTTTATATGCCACGCACATTCATGGTCGAAAAGAACTTCTTCTAACTGCGAAAAAATTTTTTCTTTGAGAATATTAATTCTGAATTCATCATGTGAAGAGATTACAATAATCCTTCTTTACTGGAAAAATAAAAATCTCTTTACTTCTACTTTTATAGGTTTCAAATACGAACAACATTCCATAAAAATTGAGAGTATTTTTTTCATAGTGGCAAAAATACGAAATAAAAATAATCTGAGATAATCATTTTAAAATATCAAATGAATGTTTTTAAATATTCGATATGAAACAGATGACTAGTTTTATAGTTTCTTGATGATCATTTAAAGAACTTTGTATTTTCCCTATAGAAAAGAAAAGTGACTAACTAAGAGTTCAAAAACAAAATGCTCATCATAAAATTTTGCTACTGTTAAACCAAAACAATTCTAAAAGCAATTAAAATAAAGAAAAAAATTTGCAAGTTTTGGTGAGTAATTTTTAGTTGGTATAAAGATTTCAAAGAAGAATTTTTGAAGAACAAGCTCTTAAGCCTAGCTGAACAAAAAGTGTCAATGATTGAAATGTTTACAATATCTGCGTAATCTTGCAAGAAAATTGACTAATGCTATGTAAGGAGATAGCAGAATCAGTTAAAACATTACGAAAACATGGATATTTCACATTTTATGCAACAATTTACAGTTTCACCATATTTGTATTAGATGGGTCATTCATCAACTCATTTAAGAGCAAATGCAAGCAAGAAATTCACCATTGCTCTCAGTGGAAACAGATGCTTCAAAATTATCCAAATTTCTTAATCACCCTAATAAAAAGTGGTGAAATTTGTATGCATTATTTTAAAATCTTTTCTAAGTACTTTGTAAGGAGAAACACTCATTCTTCGCCTCCGACATAAATCCAGAAACCAAATCTATTAGAAAGCCATGGTGATTATTTTCTTTGATCATAAGGAAGTTATCTATCAGCATGTTGTGCCCCCAAAAACTTCTAAGAAAGATAAATATTATATTACAGGTTTGATAAACCTGTGTGTGTGCGACAACAGATATTGAATTATTGTCATGAATTTGTATTGACCTAATATCACGATAATAGTCTACCTTATATCTCTATATCTTTTTAGCAATATGTAAATAAATACAAATAAGAAATCATCACACAATCCCTTCTTATAGTTCAGAAATCACACTATGCGATTCCTGGCTGCTTCTGATGTTGTATTAAAAGCTTTGTGGAAGAAAATTTTATACTGATATTTACGTTATTTCAGCAGTGCAGCGATTTTTAAGGCAATTCCCCGATTTTTAAGGCAATAGATTCTCTGTTTATTTGGAAAAATAAACTGGATCATTGCAAGTAATCTGAAGGAAAGTGTTTTGAAAAATTATGATTTTTAAGAAAACCTTTGTTAATATTATTTTCTATTTTATGACTTTCAATTTTGATAAAACGCCCTTTATAACTTAAGCTATTAATATATTTTAAAGTTGAACTTTTAATATTTGTTAATTGTTTCCAATTATATTTCTAGATACAATTATTGCAGAATAATAAGTTTTTGTAGTAAACAATGTCTTGCATATTAAAACATTTATTGAAAAAACGATTCTGAATAGAGTATAACCTATTTGTTTATCCATCTCTATAGGATTATAATTGCAAAAAAAAAATCTGGGATTTTGAAAATGAATAACTTTTTAATGAAATTCGTAAGGGATTAATTGCCGAAAAATTTTACAAAAATATCTGTAAAGACTAATTTCTCTACAATCTTTTTGTTCAACAGCAACGGCACTAATTTATGTTGTTAATGTATGTTTCAAATGTTCTGTTATATTTTAATATTGTCTCTAATTTTTCTATTTTCATCTATTTATTCATATTTTTCATCGGTAGTAAAAATATCTTTCCGACATTCTTTTTTGGATTTTTAGTTTTGATCTTATTGACCTTTTCTATTCAGATTGCATGTGATCAACTATTTGCGGCTAGAAAGTCTACAATATGTTTTTATCATATTACGTGCATCCAGAATCCAGTTATTTTATTTTTCTCAAAACCTGCTATTTCTACCTATGATGTACATTATCGAAAAATGAAAACTAGATTTTTTTTATCTTAAATTATAATGCAATAACAGAACTGACACCAATTTTGTGAAGAAATCATAATAATTTTAAAGTGGATATTTTGTTTTATGTTGTGGTCTCTTGAATTAATTTATTGAGGCAATATACTTTCTTCTAAATAATTTCGTTAATAACAAATCTGAATGACTTGTTATATAATTTAAAGCATTTATCACTTGTTCAAGGATATTCATAATATTTGGTAAAGGGGAAATATTTCACAATCATTTTGGATAAGTTCTATTGCAAACTTTTATCATGTACGTTTTCTTAATTTTAAGTTAAATGCTTTCCTTAGTCTTCAGAATAGTTTGAAAAACATTGATGACTGTATCTTGAGCAAGTTTTACGTCTGTTTTCTCAATATTTATAAAAAGAAATATATTTGGCTTTGCAATAATATTCTTAAAATATTTTTTCATCTATTTTGAATCATATATATTGTTTTACACTATAACAGATATTGATTTACTTTTGACGTACGGTTTCCACCATAAAGATATATTTATTACTTTCTTCTTGTACCTGCAAGTTGATCTAGGTTCCAATGATACTTGTTCTTTCCTTAAATTAAACAATTATGGGTTTAGCCCCTATTATGGTCTTGAATGTTGATAATGCTTCAAATCCATTGTAAGCTATGAATAAACAACATTAGACTATATCTTGAACTATTTTCTTTATGCAAAATATGATCATAGTGCAAAAGACTAATTATGATTGCATGTGTCAGAATAAAATATATTGTATTAAATAATTCTTTCATTTTTAAGAACATAACATCTTTCACTAACAATTTCATTGTCCTATTACGTTAAATGAACCTTCATCGCAGTACTTACAAGAAACTGAAGTTTTGGTTTTAAATTAAAATTTCGAAGAAAAAATAAACGTGTCACGAAGAATTTAATGTTATCTTCCGAAACATGCGGATACTATTCAAAAGTGATTCACTCTAACTTACTTTTTTCTTCAAATGTTTCCGATTCTGTGATTTAACATCCATTGAAATATATTGGTAATTTAACTACCAAAATTGTGAATTTCCATATTGTATATTAAGAAAAAATGTCATTTCGTTAGGAAATTTTTGAGTTCTTCATGTTAATCATTCTAACTTTTCAACCTATTGCTCTCCATTTATTGAATATAAGTTTCAATACTTATAATAAATCTTGAAGAAAATCTATTCTAAATTATGTATTTTATTCATACGTTTTTGAGAAAATAGATTTAAAATTCACAATAGAGCAATTGTGAAAATTTTTTGGATATCCTTGTGTTTTTTAAGTACATTAAAATAGCAGACAAATTTGAAGTACATTTCAGCAAAAGCTATGCAACTTGAAAAAGAATGATTCTCCAGCGTCGACTAGCATCATGTTAAGTGCCGAGGTTGGAAATGTCCAGAGCCGGTGTCTGCCATCCCTTGTAGGGGTCTGGGATGGGCGGTGACGTCGAGTCTGAGATTTTATATATATTCTATAGGTTCTAATTCATGCATCTTTGAAGCCATTTCATCTAGTCATAACATTTTAATAAAAACTTTCAGCATTTTTCATGCACTATCACCTTTTCTAATACAAAAACTTCTCACATCATATATTATTATCATACAAAACATTGAAAAATTACGATCGGGATATTTTGTTCAAGTTGACTCAAAACAAGCTTCAGTAATCTGTAATTAAAAAAAATTCTGTTCATTTCCAGTTGATGCATCATTTTATAAAATTCGAAATGAGTTTCGTGGTGTTCTTTCTAAATGCGATTTCATACATGTTACAGAAGGAGAATTTTGAAAAAACTTTGTGATCAAGGAATTTGTTCTGCACATCGTATAAACATTTGCGTGACGGTATACTTGGATCCACCCAACATGTTGTTTTAATTTTTCAAACACCAGTGTTATACCAAAATCCATAAAAGCAGGTTACATAGCTACATGCAAGCTTCGTCCATGTATTCTTAATTCTCTTATGTGTTTTATATGTCAGAGGCTTTGTTATTCTCAATAGGCATGTAGGAATAGTGATCCTATATGTGAAAAATGTGCACAATCTGGTCATAAAACTAATGCTTGTATTTCGGAAATTTTCAAATGTCATAACTGTTCTGGTTTATATGCTGCATTTTAAAAATCTTGTCCTATTTGGATCTTAGAGAAAGAAGTAATTGCAACCAAGATAAGAAACTACTTTCCCGGAAGCAAGTCAAATAATAAAAAATAGAACACCAAAAGTTTGCATTTTCTATTCTTATACTTTACAAATAGAAGCTAAAATAAACAGAAATCCTGCAAAGAAGAATAATTTACAGATATTTGCTTTACTTTTAATTATGTCATCTAAATCCACTGCACCATCAACTTCTAATATCACAAAGAAATCTACTTAAAATACCAATAAATCCAAAACTGATGAAACAAAATTAAAAAAACCAAAATCTCGAGAAAAAAATTTAAAAGAACAATTTATATATCTTCTTCTCTGAAATTGATAGGGAAAGGGACTTCTCTTCTACATCTCAGACTGTTTCAAAAATTAGAAAAGACAAGCAAAAAAACATTTAAATTAGACCTGCTCTATATGACATTATTAATATCATGAAACTGGCGTGGTTCTTGGAAAACATTAATCTGTCTCATATTTCTGGCTCTCACGAATTTGTTTTAATGATTTCTTTTCTTCTGAGTCATTCATCGCAACATTCTCAATAAGCTCTTATCCAATGGTTTACTCAAGCACTTAATATTATCAAATATTATTTTGTTTACTGCACAGTTTTTACCATTTGTTTGAGGATCTGGCGCCAGTAAAATCAAATCAAAATTAAAATCTGGTACTTATAATTTTAATTAGAACTTGATATGGAATCAGTTTTCCTCGTATACCATATGAAAGGAAATAGTAATTTTTCTCTTGATATTTATCAATGGATTCAGATACTTGTAAATTTAAAGGATATATCATAGATCTTTTTCTACATTATAAAATTTAATAAGGATATCTGAATGTGCGACATAAGTTTCTCCTCTATAGCACGTATAAATTGCCTACTTGATTTATTAAAAGCATGATGGAGAGCTTTGCTAAAATTTGGATATTTTTACAACGCATATATATGTGGGATTGAAAGCGCCACCAGAGGGCCATTTACATCGATTCTGCCACCGGACATGCAGAAGAAAGGGATGACGAGAAAGAGAATGGCGAGGAGATGGAAGAGAAAAACGCGATGACGTGAAGACGCGAATTGATATTGGACTAATTTTGAATTAAACTAAAATGATGTTAGATTGTGATTTAATATTCATTTATAAATATGTAAATAGCTTTTTCTTATTTTGTCCAAAACTATAATTAAATCATTTAAACAATAACGTGTTATTATTCCTGATAATGAAGCCAACGAACCCACATTTTTGCTGTCAGCAGTGGTACGTGTTGATATGATTCTGTGAAAAATAGAATGTGTTGATATGATAATTGTGACGATGATTAAGGACTATTAATTATTTTATGAAACTGTAATAATATTCAATTTCGGATTCTCAGAATATTTTATTAACTTTGGATACTACCGTTACAATTATAATCATCCTAAAAATCAAGCATCTAAAATGGGTATGTACATTTTTTTTTGTTTCAAGATGAAGTTAAATGACATAAAAAAGATATGCATTGCATTGCAGCTCATTAAGTCGGACAAAGTAAAAGTTCTACATAAATTTATTTTCAATTCTGACGGATATTGTTCAAGTCGAAAGCGTATAAGAGAATTTTCTGGTTTTAATTTCACAATTGAAAGTGAAGAATTTAAAAAGACATTAAAAGTAATAGAAGATTATTTTTCTTTGAATGAATTAATTACAATTTCTAATATCTTAAATATTTCTTTCGAAGGAAATAAATCTAAAATAGGAAAAAGAATACTTGAGCAATTGTGTTCTTTGAACTATTCAGCTGAGGGAATGAGTGATGCCTGTCTGTCGGAAACAGAAGTAGACGAAACAAACGAAAATGAAAGCGAAACAGATTCCCCAATGCAATGTGGAAATAAAAACATTTCTTTAAATGTGAGTGATATTGCTAATAAACTTAGTAAAAAGAATGATTTTCAAAATATTTATATCAATTATTTTGATATCGAAAGGACGGTTACAAAATTTAATGCTGAGTCGCATGAAAACATTAATAACTGGATAGAAAGTTTTGAAAATGTATGGAAACTGTTCCATTTATCAGATTTACACAAGTTTATTTTTGCTAAAAGATCGCTTGGTGGAAATGTCTTATTATTTGTTAGAACAGAGCCGAAAATAAACTAGTGGAAAAAATTTAAAGATTCCATAATCGACGAATTTTCTGTTGAAATAAATTCAGCTAATCTTCACGAAATACTAAGTAAAAAGAAAATGAAAGATTCAGAATCCGTTCAGCAATATTTTTTAAAAATGAAAGAACTTTGTCACTCAGAAAAAACAGATGACGCTGCATTAATACATTATGGATTAAAGGATTAAAGGACTTAATGATAAACAGGAAAATAAAATTATTTTACCCGGGTGCAAAAACTTAATAGAATTTAAAAATAAACTTACAGTGTATGAAGTAATGAAAAGAGTGATTCAGAAAATAGTAAATATATGATATCGACAAAATGAAAACTAAACATGATGCAAATTTTAGATTTTATTCTTTTGATAAAAATAAATCAAAATATAATGGTAACGATAAATATAATTCAAGGTATGAATACAGTGATTAATTTAATTCTAAGTATGAAAATATGAATAAGAATAAAGTAAAATTTGATGGTAATTTTGATTCAAGAAATAGAGTGTGTTATAACTGTGTTTCACGTTCACATGTTTCTAAATATTGTATACATAAAGATAAGGGTTTAAAGTGTTTTTATGTCAATCTTTTGGGCATTAAGCTTCGGAATGTGCGAAATCAAAAGAAACAAGTTCTTTTGATGATCAACTGAAAATAAATGCAATCAGTTCTGAAAACTTAATTCTTAAGGACGTTAAAATTGGTACTTAGAATGTGTTACTTTATTAATGGATACTGGAAGTCAAAAAACCATATTGAAAAAGAGTTTATTTAATAAAATTAAAGACTTTGTTAGTTTACAATCTTCTAATATTTCATTGACTGGTTTAGGAATGAAATCAATTAAACCACTATGTTATTTTAATGTGGAAGTTGAAATTGATAATTCAAAAGTTAATGCAAATATTTTTGTTATAAATGATGACTCTGTAAGTTTTGATTTAATTGTAGTAACTGACATTATTAACCAAGCTACTTTAATAGTTTCAACCAGTGGAGTATCGTTTCATACTAACAAGAACGAAATTGATATAATTTCTTAATTAATTTTGTAAATCTTAATGATGAATCAGAAATTTATTTAAGTTACATTAAGGATAAACCATTGTGTTCTGAAATACATTCATTTATAAAAAATTATGTTTCAAATAAAATTAAAACTGTTGATGTTAAGATGAAAATTAATTTAACTGATGAAATCCCCATTTGTTCTCTCCCCTCCCCCCGACGACTATCACCTTTTGAGAAAAAATTAGTTGAAGCTTAAACTGAAGAATGGTTTGCCAAGGGAATAATTCGTAATAGTTCTTCCGATTTCTCTTCACCTGTAGTATTACTTAACAAAAAAGATAATACCCATAGAGACTTTGTATTGATTACAAACGGCTTAGTAAGAAAACGGTTCGTGAACATTTCCCTTTGCCAGTTATTGATGACGTAATAGATAAATTACATTCTTCCGTAGTATTCACAACTTTGGATTTAAGAAATGGCTTTTTCCATGTTGACGTTGAAGAAAAGTTTTGCAAATATACTTCATTCGTTACCCACGATGATCACTATGAGTTTTTGGAGTGCTCATATGGATTAACTATTTCTCAGAGTACTTTTCCAAAATACATCAATAATGTGTTTCGACAATTATTAAAAGAAGGCATTGTAGTGATTTACATAGATGACTTAATTGTTCCTGCCGAAAACGAAACAGAAGGTGTTAAAAAACTTAAACTTCTTCTACAAACTACGTCGGAGTAATTTTTTGAAACGTGAAGTATAATTTTTAGGTTATAAAATAATAAATGGTAAATTACACCCGTCAACAAATAAAATGAAAGCTGTAATTAGTTTTTCCAAACCAAAAAGTGCATTACACGTTCAGAGCTTTTTAGGATTGACTGTGTACTTAAGAAAGTTCATTAAGAATTATTCTATTATTGCTAAATCTTTTTAAGTGATTTATTAAGAAAAGACTCTAAATTTAAATTTGGTGAAAATGAAAGAAATTCCTTTTACCGACACTGATTGTTACGGTGCCACTCTTATTCAAAAGTCTTTAGTAGATAATCAGTTTCACCCTGTTTACTATATGAGCAAAAAGACAACAGAAGCTAAGAAACAAATTTTAAAAGTTCAAAACGGAAATCGCAAAACCTATAATTTAAGAAGAAAACAAGCAATAAAATTCAAATTAAATGATATTGTTGTTATTAAGCGTGTACAACAAGGTACAAGTTTCAAGTTAAAACCCAAGTATTTAGTCCTCTACAAAATAATAAAAGTTAAAAGCAATGATTCATGCGATGTGCAAAAGATTAGTTTCACCGAATGTCTCCTAATTACTAGTACTTGCGCTGAGTACATGAAGCCTTGGCCCGATGTAATTTAAAATGTGCTGAAGAAGGAAAAGAAGAAACCGATGACGACCAATTCCTGATTTTGACTTTTTTACCCACTGAATTGCTAATTTTTAAGACTAAAACTTTTCTATTTCATACTGTTACCTTTTCATTTTTTTTAAAAGAATAGTAACTGAGATGTGTTCAAGATGGTTCCTTTTGAAGATGGCTAATGACGAGATTGAAAATGCCGCTGTTGATTCTCCAACCAGTAGAAGATGAAGGAGTACTCCACGACGGAATCACAGATTCGAGGAACAATGACGATGATTTAGATAAGGATTGAAAAGAAGAATTAGACGAGAATTGACAGCAATGTTTAACTATTTTCTTCTTGAACATATTACTGATGCTATTCATTTTTATTTCAGGAAGTTCCTATTCCAGACGAATGCTGAAGTCAGCTATTGTCATCAGGATGGCCGATTGTGGGATTGAAAGCGCCACCAGAGGGCCATTCACATCGAATCTGCTGCCGGATATGCAGAAGAAAGGGATGACGAGGAAGAGAATGGCGAGGAGATGGAAGAGAAAAGACGCGATGATGTGAAGTCGCGAATTGATATTGGACTAATTTTGAATTAAAATAAAATGATGTTAGATTGTGATTTAATATTCATTTGTAAATATGCAAATAGCTTTTTTTTATTTTGTCCAAAACTATAATTAAATCATTTAAGCTATAATGTGTTATTATTCCTGATAATGAAGCCAACGAACCCATATATATATATATATATATATATATATATATATATATATATATATATATATATATGTGTGTGTGTGTGTGTGTGTGTGTGTGTGTGTGTGTGTGTGTGTGTGTGTGTGTGTGTGTGTGTGTGTGTGTGTGTGTGTGTGTGTGTGTGTATATAATACGGAAGATATTTGCCCATATATGTCAATTTTTGTCTCTATGGAATTTATTTGATCCTTCTGACAAATGCATTAAAATTTAATAAAACTTTAATTTATTCATTTATTAATTCAATCATGTTTATTTCTTGTTTTTAAATGAACATGTTTCAACAAATTCATTAAAATATTATTTGTTGAAATTGTTTTAAAACTTAAAAAATTATATAAATTCTACAAATGAAATCAGTTTTCTGATTTATAAAATATTTTATAACTTATTTTTTATGAAATATTAATTTACTAATTCAACAAAATTTCGAAGTAATATAACAACTGTACGTACTCCCAATATTCTTTCACTGGACTTTTGTAGAGTTTAAGCATAGTTGCATTTAATGTGGTATTAGCTGCTGCTTCATATTCTGAATGGCAAAGAGGAGTGTTCCACCAGTTGTCACAAGTTCTCCATAATACATCCCACCTTAAGGAATTGAAGATATAGTAGAGTGCCCACGAAAGTACTACAATGTAATACGTATTTAACCAAAATGCCATAACAGCAGCAGCATAACCAACACCTAAAAAGAGAAGAAGTTTTTATAAAGTTCTTGAATGTCTGAAAAATGTTTAATTTTTAAAAGAAATTAATTTAATGTAATATTAGATTGTTTTACTTTCACTTTGCAAATTAAAACATGTTCCAGTGATTTAAATGCCTTCACTTCAACGTGATAAGCAACAAGCAAAGCACTTCATTAGAAAGAATGCCTCCTGATACAACTTATTTTTCACCTATTTTACGCATATTAATATTTAATTTATTTGGCAAATTACATCCCATTCATAAATAAATATAATAAACTAATTAAAAAGAGAATTATAAAAGTGTATTTACAAATTTTAAACAATTTAATTAAACTTTGTAAGTATATAAAAATTATTGTCATTCTCATAATCAAATATATTATTTTTTAATACACACATACATGCATATGTCCAACAAACAACATACACACACACACAAACACACACACATATATATATATATATATATATATATATATATATATATGGCGAAAATTCATAAATTTATAAGTTTTCATTTTCTAAGTATAGACAAGCTACCATAGGGTAACTATAGGAATGTTCTAGAAACTACCGAAGAAGTATAAATATGGGCCTCAGCGAAGCAGTGATTCAGCTGAAATTTATTGGAGAGTGCAGCAAGGAATTCGGCTCCTGAGTCTGCCTCTCTGAAAGTTGCTTTGTTTAGTTTCTGTGCTATAGAAACTGCAGTTTATTTTAGTTTGTGTAAATGCGGCAGACTGAAATATTTGCAGTTAATTCGTGACCCAGAGTTATATGAATAAATTGTTAAGAAAAACTAATCCTTTTTTATTTCTTCATCATCATATACTTGTCATCTCATAGAAAATCGTAATGCTATTATTGGCATGATTTACAAATTAAATTCTATTTTTACCTAAAACATGGGATTCCTCTTATATAGTGCAGTTTTATAGTCTATTTAGCTGCCATAGAATCACAAAAGTAAATTTCTAATATATACATGTATTTTTACACTCTTTAAGCTATATTTGGTAAACATTTTCGTAAGCTAAGAATAGTGATTAAAGATGAATATTTTTGTAACAAATTTTCTAAAACAATGCGTGTAAAGTCAAGAATGAACTGCCTAAGACGCATTGATATAGCATTTCATCTTATTGAAGTAATTTATTTTAAGTAATTATCTCAGCACTACAATAATTTTACTGAGATAACAAAAATGGCTTAATTTTAGTCAATAGGATAATTTGTTTGTTATAGACACTAAACGTTTGTGAGGTTCAAAAATATTCTGTAAAAATTTTGTACATTTTTCTAAAGAACTTAAGCAATTTTAGCAAATTGTTTATAATAAAGTTTTTATAATTTTTGTAGCAATTTTACAAACAATAAAATGTATTTATATTCCATTTAACATTTCTGTTTGATATGAAATAAGCAAAGTAAAAGTCTAATTGAGACTTGACTCTGATTTACTAGAATAAACTGTAATTATATTTTTTTTAATTGTAGCCAAAAACTTCAGGTTACTGAGGTAAGATTTAATTTTTTGAGATATCTGGCACCTCACCAGGTCAAAGCGTTAAATTTGGCAATCATTGGCACGTAGTTGGGAAAATGTTCGTCGCTTCTTTTTTACCAACTCTATGAAGTTCATAATCTGACAAACGAAAATAAAAGATCCCTTTGAGTAGATAACACTCACATCATTTATATTTTTCTAAAATTTTTTTGATGAAAGAAAATGATAGATGAGTTTTGCTTTTAACTGGTGAAGTCTGAAAGCAAGTATTCTGTTTGTTTTTAAATCTCACAAGTTCTTGGATCCTAAATATCAAAATATGTAATGGACTCTCTAGTTTTGCTTGAAATGCCCTATCGAGAAACTGCTGTGTGCAACTACTTACTGAACATTTATAACAGTTTAATGAATTCCCAATTCCTGACAACCATAAGTGATATTTTTAGGAGGAAAAAACTATCATTGAGCCAAGATTACTGTTGATAATAACAGTTAAAAAAATGATATAGTTTTTCTGATCACGAAACAAAACTGCGTTGGTAGCTAAATGATCAATACTTTGCCTCACAATTAAACTCTACATAAATTCGACTCCTACGCAAGCATTTCTTGAACGTTTTGAAATTACTCGAAATCGTAGGTTCGAGTAGATGTAGATTTCATGTATAAAAACTGACAGAATATAATAATAAAATTAACCTAAATTATAACATTTAACCTAATTATGCATTCAATTTATATAAATTCAATGGAATATAAATTTCTTAACTTGTCGAGTATGGTTTTAAATTTTCTTAAAATGAAATGCAAAACATTCAAATAAAATATTCTCCTCTTCAAAGAAAAGCTCTCAGTGGCGGAACCCTCGTAAGAGTTCTTTTAATAACTTAAGTTATTTTGTCAATTCATAACAAGTATAATTGCTTCACTTTTCTTGTCTTAAAGAAAGCAACAAAATATTCTATGAGCATTCAATATATTTTGATTTGCTTCCTTACTTTAAGATTACTTTTTAAATAGTAGTTTGATATACATAATTACAGAGTTTAAAATATATTAAGAGCCATTACTAGAAACTACGTAAGAGTTAATTTATAGAGAATATAACTTATTGTGCTGAAGATTTGAATATTGAGATAATCTCTCCAATTAAAAGACAATTTCCATTATGCTAGAATAGAGATTATTTCTGCATATTATTTCATCATTCTTTTATAATCCTTACAATCTTTATGTATTCCAATTGAATTTCTGTGCAAGTTAATTCCTATTAACCATTTAACATTTCGTAAATATTTTAAATATTTAAATACTTTTATGTCAAGTAAAGATATTAGTGAATAATAAATAATATTTCATTTAATACAAAAATATGAGAGAAGTCTTTTGAAAAGAAAATTGTTAGTTTCTTAATTTATTATAAATTTTTAGTGAAAAATTAAATGGCTGAATCAGTGATTTATCATTTCTTATAAATTGGTGGTAGAAAGCATTACCTAATTTGATTAGGGAAACAGTAAAATATTTTTCAAAATTTTGTGCTACGGAAGTATAAAATAAACTGGAAATTTAATTTTAATTGTGACCAAATAAAAGAAGTTGAAAACTATTTAAATATAAGTTATATAGTAATTAATCAAAATTACTAAAAAATATAAATTTTTTAGTAAAGTCCTCAGTTAATTTTTTCTCTTAAAATAGAAAATTGGAATTTAGCAGCTAATTTGCAAAAGATATTGGAGAAATTAAGAAATAACTAATGTTAAGGTCATCATTATATATAACCAAGTTTTGTGACTCATGAAAAACTTTTCTGTGTGTTCCTTCTTCCGTACATTACTGTAACTCATACTGATGTGCACCATAATAAAGCATATCAACACAATAATGAAAATTTATTATATATACTTTTAATAATGGAATAGCACTATAAAACATTAAATGATTTTGTAAATAATTAAAAGCTACAAATAATATCGTATAAAATGATTACTAAATTTAAAATTATTTGAAAATATTCTTGTTTAAGCATTTTAATATAGGATGTTTATCAAACTTTATTACATAAATAAACATTATGAAATAAAGATTTATACATAAACATGAAAAAATACTAAATAAATATTATGAGTTATAAAGTAATTTTTCTTTAACAATAATAGAAAAACTCTTTCATCGTTCATTACATACTCTTCTGAAATTTCTGGGATTACTAATAAAATTTTATTTTTAGTCCAGGTTTTTTGCATGATACCAATAGTGGATACTTTTTATATGATTTTACAAAAATTTCCCAATAACAAACTTCCAGGCACTGAAAGGGGGCAAAATCAATTTTAATATCAATATATATTTCTCATTCATTTGCTTACGCATATTACACAGTTACTCAATGTTGCAATCTCGGAAAATTTGGGTTTACATTAATTTCATTCAAACTACATAACAAAGAAATAAAGTAAATAATGAACATTGAAATAGCACGAGCCCCTGAGGCAGAATCTCATTATCAGTTGTGAACGCAGAGACAGGAAAACATCAATCATTAAAAAATGTAATAGTGTGACGTCAATAACGTTCTCACTAATCTGTCAACAAATATCATTTTCTCACACAATGCAGTAATTTTCCCATCCGGCTGTTAAGTGTGAATCCATGTGTGGGAGCGAACAAAGAGAAGTACTTGCATGAAGACACCATGTGTGCACTCCTTTAAAATAAATTCCTTGACTTTACTTAGCCGTGGATCCCTTCTTTCCACTGCTAAAAATATTTTAGACGAAATCTCGTGGTTACATTTAAGATTAAATTTGAAAATATAACTACGCGAATTCTCTATTTTCTGGAGGTTTCACATTCCAAAGAATAATATCTTGAAAAATTTAGTGTACGTTTTAATGAATATGGCCCAAGAAATTTATTTGCTAAACGATAAAAAAAATTGATCAAGATAGTGACTTTCAATATCTAGAATCACAAACACACACATTTTTGAAGCAAAAAAATTTAAGTTTTGTGAACAATGTATTTTAAATTATGTATAATAAAATTTACTGGTCAGTGAAAAAAGAATATCAATTTAAAATATTGATTTGATTTCTAATGTTAGTAATAAGCATGAATGATATAAATAGGGTTCGAGTGTTGTTCTGGCCATCACGATTTTTTCAGAACTCTCACTGATTAGAAATATCTAATCATAGGTTTCTAAGAAACTGGCCCGCTATTTGCAACTAGGATTGGTGAAGTGAATCATAGAGTTGAAGCAGCATGTGACGAGTAACCCGTTTCCAACACCCAAACTAATATATTTTCTCGTTTGGTCTTAGGCCTAACAAAATATTTTTACTGCTTAGGTAGAATAATTTTTTTCCCTTTCTTTCATGGTATTGCAATTTAACTATATTGCCACTAGTATAAAATAAACACTGCATGTATAAAATATAGTGAAAGTATAATATATATTTTTTCCTTCATAATACAGTATTTTAATCACTAGTAGCAATTACATAAAATAAAAGATATTGAACCTATACAACATATAAAGGTCTACCAATCACATGCACGGTGGATATCAATCAGATCCATTTAAGTCAACAATAATCCGCTAAGATTTTCTTTAATCAGTTCCATAATGTGTCTGCCCTAATAGAAGAGTGGTTGGTATACAGCTCTTTGCTAACCCAATTTGGGTTCCAATCAGTGTCAGAATGGTCTAAACTGTAAAATTATTCGTATCTTTCAATACAGGTTCAACCCCTACGATTTGTCCTATAACTATAAGTGGCTGCTTTGAATGATATTGAACCAACTGCAAATCATTGTATTATTTGGAAAAAAAAAAGAATGAAATCTAAATCTATTTTTTTGTGCCAATTCTTGGTTGATTTGCTTGTGTCACTACGGTTACATTTTACGCGAGGTCTAATTTGAATGAGACCAGCTGTTTAAAGTGCATTCCAAATGACAGCAAACATTTTCATCTAAACTGAGAATGGAGGCCATGAATTATCAAAGTGAAAGTAAGAGCACTGATTATTTAGCTACATTATCAACGCTTTCTTTTAAAATTTTATATCTTGTATATTATTGCAAAATTTTTAAAATACAATTATTTGAAACTTAATCTAATTTGAATATTATTTCAGAAAAATTACTTCATCATTAAAATATCCATATACATGAGCTTAAAGCTGCCATTTACTTCACAGAAACTGAATGAAATTTTGATAAATGAGATTTTGATGTATGAGCCCCAGAATCATAAGAAAAAAAACATTTATACATTAAACATTTACAATTAAAGTGAATAAATTTTTAAAATTTTGAATGAATAAATCTACATTTTTTATTATAATGTGATGTCTTTTGCAAAAAACTATAAATTCCGTTGAAATGGTACCTGTAGCATAAAAATTGCAAGATCTGCAGTGAGTAATCAGAAATAAAATTTAAAATTTCAAAGAGAAAATAACAAAAAAGGGCAGAGAAGCAACAGAAAGCAAAACAATTTACTCGGTGTCTAAACTTTTCTATGTGATTTCTTTCAACCACAATAATACCTACAAGCATCAGGTCAATAGGAATAGATTCGAATTCATATCTAATGTGGTTTTTCAAATCAGATAATTCTTAAATTAAATGCACAAACTTTGTACTTCAATTATCTTAGTAGTCAGAAATCCACTGGAGTGAAAACGAAAAACCATGGTGACCACGGAAACTTGAAATAATTTGAAATAACTCTACTTCCAAGCATTTTGTTTAAATATGTTTAACAGAAGATCCCATACGTTGGGAGTACCATCTGAAATTCACACGATGTTAGATGTTAAGCACTGTCACTGTGGCAGTTTGAGAATTACGTAATTGGTCAACATTTTTTTTTCCAGATAGCGAGTGTTTATAGACCTGAAAAGTAACCTCTACAAAAATTAAGGACCAAGGATGAAATTGCTTATCATACTTTCCCTGTTATTTTTTAACTTAATTTTTACTATATCATGAAAACTTTCTCGAACGAGTGTGCAAATTCACATTAACATCCAATATAAAATGAGATTCATTTGCCTACAAAAAACACAGAGAGAGCAGTAGTTATCCTCTCGTACCGTATAAGAGAGAAATACTTTCGCAAAATCTAGCGGTATTTGAATAACATTCGCTTACAAGTTTTCGACATGCTGGAACTGTAAGGAAATACAATGACAACCCTGCTTTGAATCATGCAAACCATAAGATTCGGCTGTTAGAGAATGGGCTTAAATTTTCAAGGGGAGCTTATCATGTAATGAATTTTTGCAAAATTCCCAGTAGAAGTAGAAATTCATTTAGAAAGATATCGATTGCATGTCTATAATAAGTTTTTTTTTTAATTTACGTATTAATTTCTCTACAGTATTCACAGTACTAGAGCTGCAGCGCTACTCAGGAATTTTTCGATACACACACAATGCTACGTACACAATTTTGCCCCATTCAGGTTAAAAATCTTTAAAACTTCCCTATGTTAAACATGTCTTGCACTTTTCATTTTTGAGGTAGAATCTATAGGTCACATTTAGGATTGAAAACTTAGCATGAAGTATCATTAGAAAAATATTCTACTGTAGTAGGCATAGATATCTTCTTTTTAATCTGATCAGTACCAATGATTTTCGTACTAAAGTTACCCTTCCAATGCTATTAATAATTTTCTTTCTATGGAAATCACATTTCAATAAAAAAAGTAGCTTTAGCTTTCGAACGGTTTAAATTTTTCTTCTTTCTAATAGTAATTTTTAGTGCTTAGTTATTGTTTTTCATATAATGTGCTGGAATACATAGCTTAAAATATTTTTTATTTGTTGTTTTTTTTCATGTACACATCAATAATTATGATAACCTAAAATACTCTATTATTGTATAAAATGAAAGAAATAAAGGAAATTTTAAACTAATAAAAAGTGTAAAATTTGATCAAGGTACAAAGTTTTACAAAACTTAAAGTCAATAAACTTCATGTTAAAAATTTTTAATAGGAAAATTCAATAATATATGTTTCTGATTGTGTAAGGTTTAACGTTCTTAAGAATATAATTATTGATGAAACAACTCTTGTTTATTTTTTAATGTCTATCAGAATGTGTTTTGCTCATATATAAACAAAATATAGGAATTTGGTAATTTCAGTGATAATGAAGTTGTGTGTTGCTGGAATAGTATAAAATTCTAAATACATCATTGGTTGAGAAAAATTTTAAGAAACTGCACCAATGACTTTCGGACAATTTTAGATCAATTGTAATATAACCATGATTAGAAAACTAAATCCCATTACTATTATTTGTTGTGAATATAAATTCAATGATTTTATTTTCTTTGAAAATTTCTTATAAATTATGGAATAAAATCTGAATACATCTTTTCGAAGTACTAAATCTCCATTCATATATTCAGGTGTGACATTTTTTAATTTTATTTAATGTCTTACATATTCTGAAATTTGAGTATAAGCTAATGAAACCTTCCTTAATGTACAACATTAGAGAAATATTTTCAGAATTATTTTAATTTCTCTCTTTAAACAATTGAATATTTTGAAACTAAAGGATTCTCATTATTTGATACAGTTTAAATCAGCGGAAATATTTATTCTTAAGTCACTGAAGAAAAAGAATGAACATATTATTAAGTTGGCAGAACTTTTGCTATTATGAAACTGCATTTTTTCATTTTGGATTTTTCAAATGAAACTTTCAATGAAAGCATTTGACAGCACAAACTCCTAAATTTAATAAAGTTAAATTATCATTGAAATAAAATGATTTCCTGGTTGCATATTATGATAAACCCAACTGAGGAGAAATGCATTGAAATATTCACTGCAAATTTGAAAACTTGAATGAAAAATAGCTTATATTCGAAATAAACTATAGGAGAGCTTACCTTTGAAAAGAGGACATATTTTCCAGACACCTAAGCCACCTATACTTAAGAATTGACCTAATGATGTTTCTAGTAAGAATGTAGGTATTCCAGCAAGAAATAATGTGAGTAGATAAGGAATTAAAAAGGCACCTGAAAACAGAAAGTATAAGTTATTCCAAATTAAACATTTTAATTGTTATTTATAATATAGTGTTAAAACTTATTTTATGTATATGCTTAACTATTTCGGTTGGTTTGTTACTATATGGTCACTTTTTAAACACAAATTCTAATTCTACCGAAATCTACTGTTTTAACATTAAAAGTACGCATACTTGAAGTTAGGATTGAACCCGTAAACTGTTGTACTAAAGGCTAAAGTTCCAATCACACATTGTTACCAACTTGGTCTTTCATCGGACTGAAAAATTATGTACATCTTGTTAATAAATTCATTAAATAGAGAAAAATGCAAACTGCAGCTAATGTTTATTACTTGGTAATATTTTGAAATGCTTTTGTTTGAAAAAAGCAGGTCTGACATAAAAATATTTAATAGAGATTTCATATAAAACTTTTATTGCTACTACAAAATTTTAAAATAATGAATCTCAATATCTTTTTAAATTTTTGTTATATTTTAAAATTTAAATTAAGAAAAATATTAAAATTAAACTCATGTATGAAATATCACCAATGAGCTTCATCTCCAAACATACACTTCCTGTATTTTATGAAACAAATTAAATAAATGAAAGGATTATTTAATGTAACTTCAATCCTTTCTACATCGACTTCTCTACCACATTTTCCTTTATTTTTTGCAATTCCTTGGTATACGTTTTGCTTAAATTTTTGTTTCCCATTTGCTTTGAAATATCATCCATACACAATCATAACAAGTTAATAAAAGAAGCATTCGATTTTGCATAAAATTAAAATTATAACCACAACTAGGTTATTTTAGAATTGTTTTTAAAAATGCGTCAAATTTAGAAAAAAATCCAGAAATTTAAAATTAATTATTGAAGAAATTAAAAAACTTATTCAAACTTAAGATTATAAACAATTACAAAAGTTTCAGGAAATTATGCTATTTTAAGATTTGAAATTTGAGTATTTCTTAAAATAAATACCAATAAAAAAGTAATATCACATTAAAATTATGGAGTAAAAAGTTAACATTAATCATTAATTTATTTAAAAATTTCCCAACAACCAAAATTGCAATATACAAAGTAACATATTAGATAAAAATTCCAATACATAATTAAAATTTAAAAAAAATTAATATTTTATAGAATCATCTTGATTTGTATGCTCATGGCACATTAAACTGAAAAACGCCGATGTGTAGCACTCCTTACCTTAGATTAAATTATTTTAATTTAATGATACGCTTATATAATTTTTCAATTGAATACATTACTCGAACTAAACATCTACATAAATTCTATTTGAAGAATCTCAAAAAAGATATTGATCGAAGAGATCATTAGCATTCCGACAGTCTTAAGAGTAACGTCAACAGATAGATGATTGTCCAGCAAAAGAGTAATCAGTATTCCCTTTAAAAATTATTACTTCAAGAAAAGAAATGTTCGAGAAAATATTTTAAGTGTATCTTTTATGTGTTTTATAATCTAAACTATGTCTGCAATTCTTTAGTATAGCTCTCACAATCAAACAATTTTTATATTGATGACTACAGTATTAAGAAGACAACTCAATAGAAATTTATAAACTGAGAAAATTTTATACCATCTGTATTTGCAGTCAACTTCAAGTAACAGTTTCTCCATTCATACTTGATCACTTTTCATAAGAAAATTATTTTTCTTTCTCCTCTGTTAATAACACATTTTTCTCCTTTTTAATCTCAATTCACAATTTATTTTCTCATTCCCATTATATCTTTATCAGAATTAAGTCAATATCTTTTAAGAAGAGTTTGATAGAATTTTTCTTTGCAGTTTTCGCTTTTAGCTGTAAAAAGTTACACATTCTTCCTTTTTTTGTTTGATTGAGGGTCATTCAACTCTTCTGTGATAGACTTACAAAATTCGCATTGAAATGTGAGTGTGTGTGTGAGAGAGAGAGCGAGAGAGCAGAGAAATAATCTCTTGATTTTCTTTTCATACAAAGTTTAATATGTTTAACAAAAATCAAATGAGCAACTTAACATTTAATTTTTTTCTTTCAAATGCACTGTTCAATACAATTAAAGGATATTGCTAATGCTGTAAAATTATAGTATGAGAAAATTTTTTTTGCAGAAAATGGTAAAAAAAATCACGAATGCAATTTTTATTAATTTTCAAGCTTTACAGTTTTCAAATGTTGATTTTGACGTCGAAGACGGTAATTTAGAGGCAGCGAAGGAAATTTGGCTTTCAATTTAATGTACAACAAAGCGGAAAAGAATGATCGACATTCAATTAGCGGATTATTTCGATGAATGTGATGTTTCAACGAAGATATTAAATTTAATCAAAAGTTTGGAGAGGTGTTGACCGGTTAAACGGGGTCAAACACAATTCTTAATAACAAATGTCATTAGAGTTAAACAAATTATTATTTCCAGGATCCAGAACCATTTTTTGGAAACTGGAAGTTCTGGCTGAAAATCAAGGCAAGATTATAGACGTACAACAATGCCTAATGAAGACCGTTATTAAACGTTAACGGCTAGGAGACACTAAAATATGAATGTCGCACTTCTTCAACACCTTTGCTCGGCAACCTGTGCCACAATTTTGACAAAAACTTTCAGGAACTAACTAACTTCACACTATTGGGCTGTATGGTCAGCGATCAATGGTGTGTGTCACGTTTAACGGTGAGGCACCATTGTGCCCTCAGTGAGTAGGCTACAGAGCATGTAAACTAAAGAAGAAATGAATGGCCAAAAATGCTTTTCTCTGACATGTCTTGTTTTTCTCTTTGTTCTAATAATAGGCATATTTTCATCCGGAAAGAACGTGGCACAAGAAAATATCTTGCATTTGTGCATGAAAGTTTCAGATTTGGCGGTGTGGAGAAATAGTCCATGCTATCGTCTCCATTGATTGGAGCACAGATATCCATATCATTGGAAACGAAGGTCTGACCGGTCACGGAATAGGGATGAGATTTTCAGACCTATTGTATTCCTTTATGCTGCATAAGTTGAAGATGACTTCGTGTCTAGCTGCAAACTTGGTGAATGATTTCCTTTTGGAGGAAAGAATCATACAAATTGAATAGCGAAAATGTTCTCCAAACAAGAATCAAAAATATCATGTTTGGATATTCTAGGTTGATCTGTGGGTGCTTACCACCTGATTAAACTCTCCAAGAACCGGAAAGATCTTTTCTGGAGGAGTGAGATATAATATCCCAGTCCCACATTAATAGCCACATTGACTCGATGCCTCAAAAATGTTCAATGTTACTGGCCATCTTGGGAAACCATACCTCGTACTAAAACTAATTTTCTTTTAAGGAAATACCTTATTTGTTATTCTCATATGCACAAATTATGTTCTTTTTCTTTTATTATTAATGCTCAATAAAACGCATTTTTCTGCCAAGCAAAAGCTACTTTTTTATTTCATATGACTCACTACATCTGTCCAAATTACATCAAACAGTCAAAACATTCTGCAGTTGCAAGATCAACCCCCAATCTCAATATCTTTTAAATGTTTTAAGCAGGGCATGAAAGAATATATCCACGATGTTCAACATATAAATGAAGATTTATGAAGTAGTCACCTGTTCAAATTTTTGAATCTGAAAATAGAATGTTCTTTCTATGAATTGTGTTTATTAAAATGAGCTAGTTTACTTTATTTAGATGTAATAATCGTATTTGTCTTGGAATTCTTTCTTAAAGAGGATTCTTAAATAAGCGCGCTTTATTATTTCAGCAAGGGATTTTATAAATTAAATTATTAGGCTTTATATCACTCAGAATAAAAATATAATTATTTTAATAGAAATACACAAATTTTAAATAATTTTTAAGTGTCACTTTTTATATGCAGATTATGATGGTCCGGTTAAATAATTTTCTCACAGATTAAGCTAATTTAACTTGCATGTGTTCATGAAAACTATTCAGCAGTAATAGAATAAAGTAACAGGAATTAATATTACTAGATATCAGCCATAGAGGTCTTTCTCAGTTCATAAAGCGATTTAAAAAATAGCAATAAAATAAGCGCAGTTTGATGGTTCACATCGTTGATATTATGAAAAACCGTTTCCAAATGGCATTGAAGATGATAAACACTCATGACTTTGGAAGAGAACAAAAAACATTTATGGTTAAAGACATATTATCCTTGACTTCAAACAAATATTTGAAAACCTGTGAAAAGAAGTTACTATATCTTCTTGAAAAGTTACTATTGAATTATTAGAAATTTCATACAACGAAATTTCATACAAAAATGAAATAATCTTTTCTTCTAAAACAAAATTGATAATTTTTTTATTCATTTACTGCATATAATGTCAAGACTTTCTGATAAAATAAATAATGTATTCGAAATATTTTATACTGAGAGTGAGATATAATTGTTTTGTTTCAGAAAATGGCCAAAATAATGAGAATACCGCAATTACAAGCTTAGTAGAAGTAACTGCTAAATATGCAGCCAGAATAATAAAATGATGAATTTACATTTGGTCATTAACAGTATCTTGCTATTTTATTAGAGTGATTACCAATAAATTTATTCCGACATATTAAATAATCACAAGCAAAATATCTTTTTAAAGCTAACATCATAGTATTTAGTATGCTGCATTAAATTAACTACCTGTGGATTCACAAAACTTTCAACTCATTTAAAATAAATGAAAAGAGATGTACGAATTCCAACACAGCCTCTAAAGGATCAAGAAAAGAATTACGTATGGTAAAAGTTTATAAATTTATCGAATTCCGCTATTCAAATTCCACACGTTGACTTGGCTGGAGAATGGCGTTGTTCTAGATATCGGAATGTAGCGGGTCCTGTACCCGGCTCAGATAAAGATTCATTGTGTTTATTAACAGTGGACAGGTCAAGTAAAATAAATAATGGTAGCAATGTACTGTAAGGGAAATGATATCTCTGCAGTTGCAGGCCAAGCACACTTGCCCTGCAACTGCTTTAGCTTAGCTGCAACGTCTTTAGCTTGATTCCTAAACCCAAATTATGAAGATTAGCTTTCCAAATCAAAAACGGTGCTCGAAACATTAGGATTACCGTCATCATATGAACAGGAACTGTCCATTCTCACCTTGGACCATGAAGATTCAGGTATCATAGAGCTAGTCTAATCCAGCACTAACCAGTGGGATAGGTAACAATAAATAAAAAAAACACTGTTGAAATTTGAAAACCAAATAATTTTAATGGCTATCGAATTCTGCTTGAATTTTACTTATACTTAGATCTTACAGCTTGAACACTTGCTAATGTTTCTTGAATTGAGAAAAAAAGCTGTTTTTATATCTATAGAACTTTTTATGCTTCACACAACTTAATAGTTTAAACATCTGTATTTTTCTTTTACATACAACATTGTTTCACCTGCATATTTTATCTTAAAGTAATTTTCAAATATTGTAAATGATTTAGGTTATAAATTTTCAAACTTAGAACTAATATAAAAACATACTTTAAATATTAAGAATTTGTAATGTTTTAGGCAAATATTTGGTCATTTGGTAGGAAATAATCATAACTAGTTATATAGCACACAAATTAGGCATTGTTTAAGGGTAAAAGCAGCATAAATTAATGTTATCATAGCGGTAAAACTTTATAATAATGAATCGTTGTGTTTTGCTTTTTAAAAAACGGGAGTGTAAAAAGCTTTTAAGGAGAAAGTTTTCGATATAATTACACACAGCAGACACACATACATTCTGCAGAAAAGCATCAGTAAAGGATACGTCCACCATTAAATCTAACCAAGTTTTCAAGATATATGTCCTTTACATAATTTACAACTTACCCGACTCACTTTCATTTTAACTGATAAATATGACCTATTTATTATTTATTAATAAAACTTCTTTCTGAATAATTATAAATATTCTACCCATTTATAATGAACTTTCTTGATTTAAATATCTTCAGGTAAATCAAAATAAGGTGAAATACAAAAAGGATCATACTTATTTATTTTCTTAGTTCTAAATATTTGATTTCTGATTTCGTGATTAATTTATCAATTATATAAACGTGACTGTCATTCAAATCAGGAGATTTCAAAATTACTTTTGGATATTTTAAAGGAAAAGTCGTTGTGCTTTCATTTAAAAAAATTGGTAAAAATAAATCCTGATGATAAGTCAAGCCGCTTAGTGTAGGTCAGTCTGATTTTATGGTTTCACAGTACAGAGATAGTTCATCCATTCCTCAGTATAATGTTGACATTGTAAATGGACTTGTTTTAATAAACCATCATTGGACTGTGGGAGAATTACTATTTGAATTTGGGCTCAAACGATGTGGCACATTCTGAAGAATAGTTGCACAATGTGATATCCTGCTACCCGTTGGGTTCCACTTTGATTCGTTCACAAACTCGAATAGCATCAGTATACTGGTGAGTGCGCGCCGTCATACTTCCTTGTACCGAGCTCAGAGTTTGACTGAACTACTTTGGTGGAAGCAACTGTTTGGGAGTCTTCGTAATTTCGAAGTAAGGACCAATCAGAAGACACTCAATACTTGACTTGTCATCCATATATGTATTTGTAGACCACTTGGAGGACATTGAGACCACGACCTATTTTACGTGCCCCAGCCACCGTTAGTGAGTAAGATGGATCATCTGTTATGTTGGAATTCAAACTCATTACTTTCTGAAAATGAGAAAGATGTCCTAACTAATCAGACCACTACGATTCTATACTACCTGGTATCTATTTCGTCCACAGAAGTTTTTAGGATCTCCGTTGAGTAAATTTAATGTTAATTTACCACAAATAACGTCTCACTTTTATTCCTGCTGTGCCAGAAAGTCAAACTATGTCGAATGACTATTATTGTCAATTTCTGCAATATCATCTGAGACTGGCTAAAGGGAAAATGTTCACCTTTATTGAGAAACAGTTTTCCTATGGTGTTGTATGATAATACTCATTGTCATGTTGCACATGTTGGGACTATCTTTGACGATTTTGGTCTTGAGAGATGTTGCAACATTCACAGTACTCACCTGATAGTAGTCCTCGTGTTTATGACCACTTTCATTTGAAAGAACCCCTCCATAGTCTCTAACTTTTTGATATGTCATGTGTGATCTCAGTAGTAATGCGCCTAATCCTTGCCAACAAGCAAATCTTGCTAACGATATCCTACGTCCTTCTACACTGAAAAGTTTCAGGATTTTGCTAGTGATTGCGATGGAAAAATGTAACCTAATTTAGCTTCTATGTTCATTAAAAAGTTTCCAACGTATTTTGCCACCTTAGTGTATAATTCTTTACAAAAAAGAAAACTTAAAACAACTTATTCTTGTAATGTGCCCAGTAAGAAACATTATGCATCTATAAAACTGTTATTTTAATCGTAGAATTTATTTTTATTTAATAATTATCTACAATTAAAATGATTTTTTTGTATCCATGCTGCTTGTTATTACAATAATAAATATTCTTCCTCTAATTATTTGCCTCGAAATTTTTCCTTTTTAACTTCTGACGGTTTTGAATATATCGGTTTCTTTTGCATTACTTTATTATCGAATACCGTTTGTGGAATTTTTTTACTTATGACTAATTGCAATTTTTGAGAGACAACTCTTTTTCCAGATTAAAACCAACATTATCTTCGACGAGTTCATCAGATAGATCTATGCTTGTGTTTTACAAGTTTTTATAGAAATTCAATAACTTTTATTAAATTTGCCTTTTTATTTTGCTTTTTCATTTTCGTGTACTTATTTTTATGTCCTTATAATTTATTATATGAGCGTTTTAAAACATTTTTTTTCACCTTTTTCTTATGTGAATTTCTAATGCATTCTATAATTACTCAGTTACTATTCGTATTGTTATTTAGAGTAAATTTTAAGTTAAATATTACAGCATCAGAGAAATTGCCCTATTAGTTGTTAATAAGTTGGAATAATTTCGACATAATGACTATATAGCTAGCTTTGTTCGGAAAAAGAGCTTATATAGTTATACACATTAAATCGAATTCACTATCAGAAAAAAGTTGTCTCATAGTTACAAAAGCTATTATACAATATGAAGTCCTAAGAGTCTAAATGGAAAAATTTATAATTATAAAAACTTCTGTTTTGAAACAGTACACTCAAATTTCGCATGCAAGTCATGACGAAATGCCTTGAACATTTAAGCAATCATCTCACTATTTCAAGAAGCATTTTGTGAAACAGATTATTTACTATTTATAGAAGTCTGAAATTGCACTGCTCTGTCAGACTGAAAATGTCAATATTTCATAAATGAAAATTATGACAAAATCTTGTAAAGTAAACAACGTTACTCCCGAATCGCATCAACTGCCCACTTGTTGTATGTAATAAAAGAAGGTGACTTCTCAGATCGACTTGCATCTTGAGCAAAATCATACGAAGTACTCATCTATAAGCGTCATTCCACAGCATTGGTTTTCAACACACGTTTCTTCATAACACATTCTCCGTTCTCCTATGAGTATTTACGAGTTTTTACCTTTCTGCAGCTAAAATAAGAATAAGAGCTCATTACTGTATAAGATAGTAGTTGTAATAAGAATAACAGCTTATCGGATCTGTTCAGATGAATTTGGTATTAACGCTTTCATTGTTAAAACATAAAAAATTTACGTATTCATCTGATTTCAAAGTTCCACAAATACTTCGGATGTTGACAGATGTGTGTCTTAATAACCAAATTCCAGTGTCAGGGGTTATATATCCTCATTGTTGTTGCACTAACTTACATATATAAGCTGCAGTGGCAATTTCAAATTTGGAAATATTTTAATTTTATTTTATATTTGAAGGAAGACTAACTAGATGTGTCTTGATAGTTAAAGAAACAAAGATATAATTGTAAATGAAATGAAAACTGTTGTAAATGAATAATTGTAAATGAAATGAAAAAGTATCATAAGTATTTTTAAGGAAAAATGTATGTCAAATAAAGTTTTGGGTATAATTTCTTTAATTAAGTAATTGTATGTTAGGAGAGTTATTAAAAATAAGACAAAGTATGTAAAATATGACATTCAAAGACATTCTTGCATAAACTGAAATTTGTAATGAGTGAATTAATTGTTTTTAATACACTTTTAGTAATTCTGAGTACTGTTAAAAACAAAGAAATTTAGTTATTCTAGTTAAAGGCATTCATCGACAAAATACAATGATTGCTGTCACACTTAAAAAATGCATGAAGAAAAATATCTGAAACTATTTTAATATGCTAGATGATTTCTGAAACTATTTTAACTACAAAATGATGATAGCAAAGATTTAAAAGTATTTTCTTTTTATGTGTTATTTCTTGCTTTTCAGTAAAAAATTAATTACTATATCATAAAGAATTTTCTATACGTCATATTCCTTAAAAACTTATATTTTAAAAATACCTAAATTTGTTTTATCATTTTATTCTAAATTTCAATAAGAGGGATGATATCATTTTAAATGTATTTTGTATTTTTATTGCAAAATCTTTTACTGAAATGATGAAATAATATTAATTTTTACACTCGTAGACTATGCATATTAAAAATAAATAAATGAAAAATTTATATATTGTATAAAATGTATTGAACAAATAAATCTTTAAGCCATTGAATTTAAAATAAAATTACTATTTGCAGCTAATATTGAAAATATATTAGCAATTTACCTTAGAAAATAATGGTTTTGCAAAATGGCAAATTAGTACTAAATACCAGTATTCGGTACAAAATTATCATAATCTTAGAAACTAGCTATCACATTTAATGCTTTAATCAAATCCCATCTGAAAGAAGCATGCAAACGTACTTCAAATGAAATAAACACACAAAGATTGAAATAAACTGTGTATTGAAGCTCAACAGTATGATTCACAACAAGTCTTCCATCAATGAAATAACTGGGTTATAGTTTTTGGTAGATCGGCCTGTTTATGGCAGCAAAAACTTGTTTTTTATTCGAATGGATGTAGTGACCTTGTGTTTTTTTCTTAAAATGCCAATGCAACTGCGTGCATTTTATTGCAAACACACCCTCTATGATCACATTTCATTTCTTTGAAATGTTACAGAAGTAAAGAAATAGACCATGGGTTAATAAAATTACAATCTTTGGCAACATATTAATTATAGTCTTTTATCTAATTTTTCAAATGCGTGATAATGCTTAAGATCAGCTAAGTAACGTTTATATGGTATAAATGAAAATTATAAAATAGTACATTGATATTTTCCGATAAAATATTACTTTGAATAACTATGTTTAATATGCGTCAATGCCTTGTGAAAAGTAAAACCTTAAAACTAGGTGAGAGCTTGTAAAAGACAGTGAGAATCAAGGGTATGATAATTTTTACTGAAATTTGATGTTTTGATACTTTTTATGATACTGGCTGGCATATGTTTTAGAATTATTAATATTTCAATCCCTGAAATTATAATGATTGATAGCATCATCTGCTTTCAGAAATATACGGCAGTACATAATAAATTAGTCTTGTTTAAAAATAGAACATAGAACTAAGTCTCAAACATAAACTAGTTTTAACATTTTGGGATTGCGATATAATTATAATCTTAGCTAAGCTAATTTAATTAGTTAAAACTTGGTTTGCCAGGAATTTGAAAGTGAAATTTGGGCCAAAGATCAAAGAATATTCTCATTTAGATTTGTGTCAAAAATGATTTCTTACTTCTTAAAAAGAGACATAACATGCAATGTGTGTAATTTATAGATTATAAAGTTAATTTTGCCCTTTCTAATGAAAAAAATTTCACCAAATATTTTGAATACATTTTTATTTATATTAAAATCTAATAAATTTTCATTTGTTACAATATAAGACTTAAAGCCTTTAGGCACAGATACATTGAAATTATAAAGTGTTTAAATTTTAAGATCGTGTGGTACATGCTTAACTTAAACGGAAAAAGAGATTATCCGTAGCTTTTAATTGCTTTAGTAAATTTTTAAGTATTACTGTGCCTTATTTTAAATAAAAAATTTTGAATAAATTATGAATTTTTGCTAAATTAATTTTCTATTAAAATTATTCAAACGAATGATCCAATTCATACCATCATTATCATGGGAGATGGATTAAAATAGAATTTTTAATTTACGTTCTCCATAATGATCTTATTTCATATTACTTATTTAAAGTATCATTTTGAAGTCATTACAAAATAATTTGCAACAAAACTTACGTTCTTAGGTTATATTTTTTATAAAATACAGTTATGCGTCATTTAAACCATATTTTCATTTGTAAGGTATTTAATAAAAATTATTAATATTTATTTCGAATAAAACTTAATATCTCATAAAAATAAAATGACCCCTACTTAATATACATTTTTCAAATCAACATATGTTTGAAGAATTTTTATACCTTTTTATTTTTATACTTCCATCCATGGAATTACCCAGAATTCTCAAATTCGCACTTTATTAACAGTAGACATTTGTGTATAAAAATGTACAAATTTAACATTATTGAACATTGTGCAAATAATAGTCATAAAGAAAAACTTTATTTGTCTACGGAATTTGTACATAGCACAGCTCAATCAATCAAATGTAATATCATTTATTCATTTGATTGTAATAGAGTAGATTGTAATGAAGAAACAATAAAAAGAGGATTGTTTAGTGATAATGGAATTATTAAGATAATTTTGTATGTAAGAATATGCTTCCAATTTTGCAATAAGATATAATTCAATTGGAAAACCGTAAAATATGCTCCAAAATTGTACATATCCTACTATCATAAACGCAGGACACACAAGCAGCAGCTTTGTGAAGTAAAGATATCAACCGAAAAATCATTAGAGCCAAAGAAATTTTTAAGGAGATTTCACAACTTCTATGAAGAAACACTTGAAAAATTTTTAATAAATTTAAAAACATTCAAATTTTAATATTTAAGATGTTCTTAAATATTCCAAATGGTTTTTTAATAGATTTAATAAAATTAATTTGGAGCATTAAATATTATATAAACCATAATTTGGAGCATTAAATAATATATATTATATAAAACCATAATTTTGTAGCATTATTATTATGCTACAAAATTATGGTTTTATATAAGTAGTCATATATTTTTCAATTAACTATAATTATTAAATATGTTAAACTAGTTACAATATTTCATACAAGTACTTGAAATAATATTAATTTGCATTTTATAAAATTTTTATTGCTAACATTTTGCATAATATTTACGATTTATGGGTAAATAGTTATATATTTTTCAATTAAAACTATAATTAATAATTATGTTAAATTAGTAACAAGATTTTTCATACAAGTACTTGAAATAATATTAACTTACATTTTATAAAAGTTTTATTGGTAATATTTTACATAAAGTTATATTGAAGCTATTGAATTAAATTTAACTTGTATGCAAACCCCTTTCATGTAGCTATTTAGAATGGTAAAATATTTGGTAATGATTTTACATAACTGGATGAATCTCACTGCTGATTTTTTCACTACGAGTTTTGAGCATAATCGAAAATTACACAAATTGTGGAAATGAAAATTTTAAAGAGGTTACATTTGTTGCTGCAGCACTTATCGAGCAAATGTAATACACACAGAAAAGTTTCATTTCATATATATATATATATATATATATATATATATATATATATATATATATATATATATATATATATATATATATATATATATATATATATATATATATATATATATATATATATATATATATATACATAATTTAATATATTAGATAATATTATTGGGAAATTTTTTTCTTTCCATTATATAATAGAGTGATGCATCTCGGCATAGCCATTATTTATAGAGGAATATACCCCTTTTAAGCTTTGAAAATAACCTCTTCAAGAGAATTTGACTTAGGAAAGAATGTTTTCATGGATCATTTTTTTCCAGATTAATATTAAGTTGAATTTGGATTAAAATTCATATTTTTAGTTAAAGAAATGTCTTCTTTATATAATATTTAGTTGCTGTTTCATTATATTTGATGGGGAATCAATGCTTAAGAAACTACATCTATTAGCTCGCCTTTCTATGGTGACACTTATCAGCGCTTCTTTTCTTAATACAGAAATATATTTATATTCATATGTAGAATACAGAAGTCTCAAAATCTCAATCTTGATTGAGATGGTTAAGATTGCATAGGCAATTTATCATTCAATTTTTAAATTTGAATTATGAGTGAAACCATATGAGTAACATACTTCATATGGTCATCAATAATTAAATTCAAAAAAGAAAGATAAATATTTTATAAAACTGCTTATGCATTCTATTTTCCAACTTGCAATACATTTCAACTTGCAAACATTAGGTTTTATCAAAAAAATAGCTTTATTAAAAACAAAATATATTTGTTTCATCCATATTCTTATATGATTTCAATGCTTCACCATGAAAAATTTATTAGGATTATTGTTTCCAATTTTTAGTAACTGGCCTGGCAAATTTAAATTGAGAAAGAAGAATATTTTACTGACCAACATTATCTATTCAACTTTAAAAGATAAAAATCATGAAAATGGAATACAGTTATAAAGTTAACTTTTAAAGAAATATTTCTAAAATTTAACGTTTTTAATTTCTTTCTATTTCATTCAGTTTTGTTTCAAGTATTATTACAATGAAATAGGTATGAAAGAAAATTATTTTAATAGAATAAAAACATTTATAAAAATAAAAAGTGATGAAATTAAACATACACTCTTTATCCTAAAAATTTGCACTCCAAGAAATAATTGTGGGATCATAACGAAATTTGGTATGAATGTACATGGCGGACAGATATACAAATGATTAAAACTGCAGCGTCGTTGAGCATTGCGTAATGCCACCAGTGAGCGTTGAACTTCGTTGTCCTTGGAGTATAAAATAGGTAAGCAGAGCTTGTTCGATAGTATTTAATCTTTTGTGATTGAAACGCTGGGGTGACATGACGTTACGCTATCATCGAAGACAATATAAGCAGTTGACAGAGTTCTAGAGGGGGAAAAACATCTGGATGATGGAAACTGGGTGGTTAGTTCGGTAGGTAGCACGTCAAGTAGGCCGTTCTCATTTTATTGCAAGGAGGTGTTGGGACCAATGGAACGAAGGGATGTCGTTTATTTGGTGACAAGATCAGAACTCCCTAGACAGAGAAAATGGTCATCACACAAACGAAATTCACTCGTAGAGCCAATTGCTACATTCGCCACTTTACAGACACTGGCACCGCCACCCTCAGACGCCTCCATCTAGAGAGGTGTCAAGCACTACGGGATTTGATTGCAGCAGAATAGAACCAGATCGTCTTCAGTGATGAATCAAGATTCAATTTGAGCAGTGATGACAATCTTGTTCAGGAGTGAAGCCCCCGTGGTGAACACCTGAAGCCTGCCTTTGCTTTATAGCGTCATACAGCATCCACAGCTGATGTGAGGGTTTGGGGTACCACTGCTCACGATACACAATCACCCCTAATTAATACTATAATCAGGACACAAGGATAACCCAGCAGTGAGTTCATGATACCCTTCAGCCACATGTGTTGCAACTCATGTCAGGGCTCTCAGGAGCCATTTTTCAACAAAACAATGGCGAGCCGCACAGCAAGAATGTAACAAAACTTAACTCGCCAATTTACTACCTTTCCCTGGTTTACTCGATCCTCAGTTTTGTCCCCAATCGATCATATCTGGGATCATTTGGGACAGTAAGTTGGAAAATCTGCGAGTTTGGTCGAACTAGTGGTGTGTTTACAGCAACTGTGAAATGAGAAGTCTCTGAACATCATATAGAATTTGTATGCCGCAATGCCTGCTCGTATTGCATCGTGCATTCATGCTAGAGGGTGTTCAACAGAGTACTAAGAATTCCGTTCATTTATATTTTTTCTCCATTAAATTACTTTTTCTTCTATTTTTTAATCACGTATTTAAGTAAAATTTACTCACTTATGTTAAAATTTACTTATTGTGAAATTAAGTAGTACTTACGCATGTAAAATTTCATTTCATTTTGATGACTTTTTATAGGTTCGCAAATTTTTATGGCAATAAATGTATTTTAAATGTAATATTCCAGAAAAGTAAACTGAAAGTTTTTATGAAACAAATCACACTATTTACTGGTTGTTAAGGTACAGAATTTTACAAGTATCTTGTGAGATAATAAGATAAAGTGAGATACTCATTAGGCAAATTGAAGACTTACATTCAGCATCTGTTTTGCCAATTTCTTGGTAATAATCCTCGTTATTAAACAGTAAATAAAGTCGAACCTGGGAGCTTCCACTTTGAAGAATGCAATCCTATCATTACATAATAAATCAGGTATGTTAAGGAATCATTTTTTGTGCTCCCATAGCCGTAATGGACTACCTAACAGCAAAAGACTTGTAAGGCGTTTTAGCATCTATTACTTATGGTTGTCTACCGGAAAGATGTTTTGTAAGTAACAGGCTGTATTCCTATGTCAGAATGAAGTAAACTTCAAAGTTCAAGCACCCATTCAGAAAGATATGCATGCTTAAGGCATAAACGCATCACCTGTCTCCCCTTGTTCAGCATAGATATGTTTGAGTTCTGGAACATCCTTTCGGAAGAGTGCATTCCTATCAATAGGTCCATTAATATGCTATATATTTATAATATACCTATTTGAGATTTCGCAACAGATAAGCAAAAGTCATTATTTGTTCTTCTCACCTTTCAAAATGATTTATCAGAGTTTGATAAATGTTATTTCTTTGAGCAAAATGTTTGCCTAAATAAGTCTAGACAAGTCACATGAGATTTAAGTTCGGGAAAGAAGTAGTTCTAATGATGCTTCTGAAAATGCTTTTTCCTTATAGTCTCTTAAACACTGAAATTATCCTTTGTAGTTTATATTTTTCACTAACATATCTAATGTTTCGAGAAAAGATTGTCGTAACTAATTCTAACGAAAATCATTGTGATGTCATGGAGATGCCACTGTATCTCTGTATAAAGCGTTAAGTGTTGTACTGTGATCATGTACAGTGATCATCCTCACAGTTACTCCTGTATTATATCGATTCGTTTTCTTGATATTGTGATGATGATGAGTTTTCTTCTTTCTGCACATAAGCTGGTGTTCAGAATCATTGGTAATAATGAATGACATTCATTTAAAAATATTACTTGGAAATACTATTGTTAGCCACAATGAAGATGTAGTTTACACCAACATAGTTGATGATGGTGTGATTATAGCAGAATCCGCGCAACAGGCATTCAGCCATTTAAATCAAGATAATTTAATTGTTTGAAATGTTTTTGGTAAAAATGTATGTTCCGATAACATATTCAAAATAAGTAAAAAAAAAAAACAATTATATTCCATTTCAATACTAAAGGTTGATTTCAATTCCCTTGAAGACTAGCGCTTTTTTAAGGTTTTCATCATTAATTTGTGAGCTTTTTGAACATCGGAATCGCATTCTTCTATCACCTATTTCTGTTGTGATTGATGTGATACTCTGAGATGCTTCAAAGCTTAGAATTGGTTGACGGTGATTCAATATACTTAGATGATGTCGTACATATTTTCTACACTTATTGCCAAAAGTAGTAGTTTGCCGCATTACTTTCAGAAACATATAGAATACCTAACATGTTTCTTAATATTTTCTCTTCAAAAGTGATTGCAAGTAGTGTGAAAGGGTAAACTCTCTTGTGTGTTATTTTATATACAGGTACAGCGTTTAATCCAACAAAACTCTATTTCTACTTATCGGCTTTTGGTACAATATTTTTTCATACCTAAATCTCTTAACAATTGTCAAGCAGTGTATGTTAATATTTTCTAAATTCACACTTTATTATCTGCAAAAATTAAATGAATTTTGATAAAAATGCAATTCGTCATAATACTTACCATGATATTATTGCAATGCTCACAATTTAGGGAAACAATTAAGTTTTTTAATAATGTAATTTAACTTCCATTTCAGAATACCAACGTTTTATTTCTGAGCAGTAATTTGAATTTGGTTACAGGTTTCCATTTTACTAACATAAAATGAACACAGTTATAATTTCCTTGCATTAATCATTCTAATGGCTTACAAATGTAAGTGGTGGCACAAGATGTGTTTTCTGGGTATATTCGTAATTACTAACATTTATTTTCCCTTTAAAATAAATTTTCTAATCATTCTGTAAGCTTCTTAACATTACACAGATTCATCATATCATTAAAGTAAGGACTAGGCTTTATTTCACAGTTGTATCCGATTTTAACAAACTTCATATGCTTTCGGTAGAACTCATTCGTGATAAAAATTCTGACGTTTTTAAATTCTTGCTTTTTTACTCATGTATGAAAAAATTATAATTCTTGCTCATTTCTTCTTACATTTCTAAGCGTTAGTAAATATTTAGAAACATGTTTTAATTTTAATTATCAAATTTTGTTTTCTTATTCACTTATTACTTTCATAGAAGATGACTATCTAAATTCTATGTAATGAGTTTGCGATGACTCTTAATTTCAAATGCTGCCGAGACGACACATATCTCATACTAATTGCAATTTTCCTCAAAATTTTAAATAGTATATTTTTCTTCTTCTGAAAGAATAACACAGCCATTCTTTTTTAGTGTTTTCTTAGATATTAATCAACGAAATGCACAATAAAGTTTACAAAACAACATTTACTTCATTTAGTATCCTGTAAAATATTGAAATGATAGCATTCGCTTCAAGAAACATGAGCTGATCAATATAAAAGAAATATTAACGATTTCGCAAGCATTTGAAAAAACCATGTGTTTCTGGCAGAAGTCCAGCTTCTTTGATAAACTGACAATTTAGGACAGTAAGTGGTAAAATGACAATTAATTGTGAGTTTAAAGAGCGGCTTTTTTGAGATTCATTATGAATCGTATCCTGTCGGAACAAGTCTTTTTAAATTAAAAAAAGTCCTTGTGCTATAAGTGTACTTACGGCATTTATGAATGAATCGTCTTATTTAATGCGTTTATCCGAACAGTAGTTTAAGATGTCATTAATATAGTACACATTAAAGAGCCCTAACTCTAAAGATAGAATACGGTTTGGAATGTCAAAAAATATTCTTTTCAATAAGAATGAAAATGAATCATTAATTTTATCTTTAATTTTCAAAAAGTTAAAAATATTTAATTTTATAAGTCACAATGTGTTACTTGAGAAATTGTTTCACTGAATTACATGCATGCAGTAATAATATTTCTCCAAAATATAAATAATTTTATAAAAAAAATTATTATAGTGGATGTGTATTGAAAATGTTTTTATTATTACATGTACTTCATGATTTACCTAATTATTCCATTTAAATGTTCTTCCCTAAATATATTCCATTGTAAATAAATAAGTCCATTGTAAATACTTATTCTGCAGAAATAATTCATTAAAAAATTATAGTTATCAACCAAATAGATTAGATGCTTAGCTCTTATATTCAAGTATAGAAATATTTTATTGATAGGAAAGATTCCTCGTATATAAAAATGTCCCCACTTAATTAAATTTGTGTATCGGTTTTTTTTTGTTTTCTCACCAATATTCTTCAGTGGTATAGACAGTTGCTTAATATAAGAATTAAATTAAGTTCCATTTTTTCAGTTGACAAAAAGAATAAACTGAGTTTAGGGTGTAAGTATCTGTTTCATTCCTAGTATGTCTAAGAATCATATTACGCTTGTTTTAATAGACTGGATATTGTAGGTTTTTCCAAAAAAACACGGTTAACAGAATACCTCTTTCATCCCACCGATTGATTGATTTCCAGCTGATCTAAACAGTGAATTTACAAATTTTTCAGTGTATAGTAGTTAATAATTCCTTTTACCAGCTTCTGACAGATCTCTCTCTAATATTACATGATTTAACAACCTAAAATAATCAACATGGTCGTATGAAAACAAAATATATGCAATACTTGCTGTTGTTTCACCAGCATACTTTCTTGTACCTAGCCCAGAGTTGGGCTTTAGGTAGAAGCAGCCGGGTGGATATCTTCATAATTTAGAGAAAAGGACTAAGCAGAAGACCCTTCAGATCCAAAATTATAGAGGCACTTTCAAAAAGTCAAATAATCATAAGAAACATTAATTACTGAATTTGAAAAATTAGTTATGCCAAGCATTTTATAAAATTGTTTTATAAAAAATTATACAACAAATATATGATCAATACAGTAGTGTTAAATATATTAGCCAAAAGAAAAATGTTCATCAAAACTTGTTACTATATACACTACTGGCCATTAAAATTGCTACACCAGGAAAGCGGCACACCACACACGTGAAATTTGCATGACAGGTAGAACTTGCTGTGATATGCAAATGATTCGATTTTCAGCGCATTCATACAAAGCAGGCGACAGTTGCGACATCTACAATGTGTATAAAACCAGAGATATGACAACAGTTTTCTCATATTCAATTTCCGTTTCAACGTTGTTTTCAGCAAAGAAAGTTGTTGTAATGCCTCGTGTAAGAAGAAGAAGAAATGCCTATCAGCACGTGTCTGACTTTGATCGAGGAAGGATTACAGCCTACCGGGATTGCGGTTTATCGTACCGCAATATTGCTGTTTGCGTCGGTCGAGACCCCATGACTGTTAGCAGAATATGGAATCGATGGGTTCAGGACAATCATACAGAACGTCATGCAGGATCTCAACGATCCCCCATCACTAACAGCAGAGAAGACAGACATCTTATCCGCATGGTCACAAGGGATCGTACAGCCACGTCACGAACCCTGACTCGAGAAATGGAGTCATTTGCAAGACAACAAGTTTCTGCTCTAACAGTTCGACGATGTTTGCAGCAGCATGGATTGTCTGCACGGCGACCATGGCTTCGGCTACCATTGACGCTGCGTCACAGACAGGAGCGCCTTCAACGGTGTGATCAGCGACGAACCTGGACGCGGAAATGGCATCACGTCATCTTTACAGATGAATCGCGGTTCAGTATACAGGACCATAATGGCCGCATCCGTGTTTGGAGGCATCGTGGAGAACGCGCATTGCCAGTTTGCATTGGACATCGCAATACTGGCCCATCTGCTCGAGTAATGGTATGGGGTGCCTCTGGATACACGTCTCGATCACCTCTTGTTCGCATTACCGGCACTTTGAACAGCAACCGTTACATTTCTAATGTGTTAAGGCCCGTGGCTCTGCCCTATCTTCGAGGCCTCCCTAATGCTTTCTTTCAACAGGATAATGCACGACCGCATGTTGCCCGTACTATTCTGAACTTTCTTTATACAGAACAGGTTCGACTGTTACCCTTGCCAGCACGTTCTCCTGATCTGTCACCAATTGATAACGTGTGGTCAATGGTTGCCGAGCGATTGGCACGCCATCACTCACCATCTACTACTGTCGATGAACTGTGGCTTAGTGTTGAAGCTGCATGTACTGAGATCCCCGTACATGCCATACAATCTCTGTTTTACTCCATGCCTAGGCGGATAAATGCTGTTATTGCAGCCAGAGGTGGCTGCTCTGGGTACTGATTTTTCAAGATCTATACATCCTAATTTCCTGCGAATCTAATCACTTGTTCTTTCCACTATAATATATGTGTTCAATAAATATCGTTCTGTTATTTGCATTTCTTCTTGGTGTCGCAGTTTCAATGGCCAGTAGTGTACATATATATATATACATGCATATATATATATATATATATATATATATATATATATATATATATATATATATATATATATATATATATATATATATATATATATATATATATATATATATATATATATATATATATATATATATATTGAGAAAAAATCCGTTATTTTTGCTTGAAATTCAAGACTTTATTTAACATCTTTAAAATTGTCCGATTTGGGTCAAATATGCACCATTTTGCTGTATAATTTGTTGCCATTTGAAAGGTAGCTTCGCAATGCCTCTCTCATAGAAGTCTTGTTCCTTATTAACGAAAAACTCAAGTAATCGATTTTTCTCCTGAACCCCTTCTTATCACTCAGGAAGTTTTGCAATGCAAGAGAAAGGTTGTAATCGCTTATTGCCAGGTCCGGCCTATATGATGGATGCATTAAATTATCCCAACCAAGCTCTTACAGTTTCTGGCGAGTCACTATAGACGTGTGTGGCCTGGCGTTGTTTTGATGGAACGTCGCCTTTTCTGTTGGCTAATTCTGGCCATCTGTGGTCAATCGCTAGCTTCAAACTGTCCTGTTGTTGAGAGTAGAGATCTGAATCTAGTGTTTGGCCATACGGAGGCAACTCATAAAAAAGTATTCCTTTTCATTCCCACCAAATACACAATAGAACCTACCTGGCTGCAAGTTCTGGATTGAACACCGTTTGAGCTGCTTCACTGCTCTTTGACCACAATCGTTTTCACACAATATAGTCGTATGTGTCCCATTTCTCAACTCCAGTCAAAATCCGCCTAAGAAATGGAACGATTTCATTCCATTTGGCCAAGGCTTTGCAGATTGAAATTCGATCCTTCCTGTTTTTTAATGTTAACTGGTGTGGCACCCAAACTTCTTTGCACCTCAATAAAAGCATTCAAAAGAAGCACTCGAGCTGTTTTTAATCCAACTTTGCGCAAATGATTTAAAACTGTTTTATGGTCTACCCTTAGCTCCTGGGCGAGGTGATACGACCAATGACATTCCGGTCAACTTAGATTATATCTGTGATTTTTATCGACATTTTCTACAACGGGCCTCTCAGTGCGAGATGCATTTTTAACATCAAAAATGGCTAAACGGAATCAACGAAACCAAAATCGCTCGTTTTTAGCTGTTACAGTATTGTTACCATAAAAACATTCACAATTTCAGCCACATGGATTGCATTTTCGTCTTTATCAAAGAAAAAATGCAAAATGTACCAAATTTTCTCTTTGTTCACTTCTATTTTTAACACCCTGCAACTCACAACTGAATGGACCAAACAAAAAACAGCAAAAGAATTTTTATAGTGAAATATCAACTTGACAACGAGTATAAATTGGAAATTGTTTGATACATATATATATATATATATATATATATATATATATATATATATATATATATATATATATATATATATATATATAGCAGATGACCTTATTACATGATTTATAAATCAGTTTAAAATCCAGCTATTAATTATCTATTCAATATTCAACGACACTAAAGACCAGATTTTTATCATCTTCCACACACACTGAATTGAACAATTATGACAATTCTTTATTTCGATATTACGGAATGGATTTGAGATAATTGTTTGACATGTAAGCTTCCTTTGCTTATAGTGAAGTTACTTTTTAGAATCTAACCGAAATAATTGATTCAATAATGAATTCAATGAATAATCAAAAGCGAACGTTTTTATAAAGTTGTGTGTTCAATTTGTGTCTATTTGCTAATCAATTTATGGATACATGACCTTTTTATTCTCTCTTATTTTATTGCCAACAGCAAATTTAAAGTGATTTTGCTTTGCTAAAATTCCTTTGCATATGCATTTAATCTATTTTAGAACAGTATATCAGAATTTCACTATAAAATATTATCGATCCTGAACAATGGAAACTTACGAGATGCAACTTACTGTTTTCAATTTTTATTTTTCTGAGTAGTGTTGTAATATTCAAAATATTTGATAAAAAGGAATAAGTTACTAATTACAAAAAAGGACAATTTGTAACTGTTACGTAATCAAACTAAAACTAAAATATTAATAATTCAAGGTCATACTAATTTCAACTTTTAATACATAAAAAAACTTTTAATACATAAAATAAGTATTATTTTTTATAATAAAAAAATTTGAATAAACAAATTAAACTAACCCATTGTTTCGCTGATCAGTGACAATTACAAGCAAGCATATTTGCATATTCTGCTCTATGAGATACAGAAAAATATTAGAGAATTTCACTAGCAGTTCAATGAAATTGAAAAATTATCATTTGTCATGAAACAATTAATTACGTACCTTATACACTACAAAAAGTGTGAAAATCATTTACAGACATTTTAGTTTCATTAGATTAATCGCAATATGTTAATCATAATTGACTGCTTTTCTTTAAAAAAATTTCAGTTTACATACTTCTTTTAACAGTATTTCCCTTAAAAACTATTCTTGCGTATGTTTATAAATTTGAATTCATTGTTTATTTATTTATAAGCAAAAGCAACCCTGAAACGATACGTTCATTTGTCCTTCATGAGGTTGTCTCTTCATATTAAATCATTAATCTGTATTAAATTCCACTGAAAATTAAATTGAATATTTCATCGTCTTTATAAGTTGGAAAAAGAACTCAATTTTTTTAACAAAACTCAATTAAAGAAATATTCATGACAAAAGAAATCCGCTTATAGTAAATTAGAAAGAGAAAAATAATAAATGTGGTAATACTCAAAATATATAACTACACTGAAATATTTCACATTTTAAGCCTACTTTAAGTATATGATAATGTTTAATAGATACTAGAGTGTCTTTAGAAAAGCATATATAGACTTAGAAAAATGTTGTAGATTTTCAACTAATATACTCATTTAAATTTTAAGGACTATATAAAGTGCTCATTGTAACTAATGAAATAGTCACTTCATTTGTATTTTCACTTTCAGAGATTGATCAGTTATTCATTAAGATCTTAGATTCACTTATTAATTAAAAAGATTCACTGAGTTGCAGACAATACATTTACACTATCAAAAATTTAGTTTTCGTTAGAAAGCAACAAATTATGGTTCACCAGAAGAAATTATTTATTTTCTTAACGCATAGATTTTTAGTATTTATTTGCCTTCAGTGAAGTTAGAATTTTGTTAAAAATATTTTCATCGAGGTGGAAGGATTTGAACATCATTGGCACAGCTTTATTTTGCACGTTGCAAAAAGAGAGATTAGCTGCAGAACTCTTTCAGCTGTTTGAAAGTGAAACTTAAAATAAATTTTCTCCTTCATACTTAATAATTCCATAAGCGGAAAATTCCTATATGATTTTATTCACTTCTAGATTATAATAATTTGTTATTAATGATGAAATACTTAAAAAAAAGCCATGAGTAGTATTTTTAAAGAAACCTGGTAAGAACCCACTAATGATTTCAAACTACGTTTATTCTTTGTTTGTGTTCCAGTAAATTATTGAAATTTATCTTATTTACCAAGCCTTAATCTTCCCTCTTATAATTTTCTTCATCGAAAGCAAATATTAATATGCATAAAATCTGATCCTGGTAACGTATTTCTTACATTAACAGTTGGAAAACTAGTAATATGCCAAACTTAATATTCCTCAGAATCTCTTAAAGACTAAAATTGTGGACTATTTTAGTCACGAAAGCATCTTAACTTGTTCTTTTGACTTCTATAGAGTGTAACTGGGCATTTTCTTGTAAGAAGGCAGAACTAGAATGCAATACCATAATAATGGCGTAAGATGCTATGATCACATCACTGATCTAAAGTTTTCTTCATATCACAACAAGGTGCAATAGAAATTCAAAAGACCACATTAGTTCTCTGGACGATGAGGTTGTGCATCGTGCCATATGGTGTATTTTTGCAAGATATGTCTGATATTTTCGTAAAAGATATGTCTGAGAAGCTCATTACAACACTTTATATATAAGGTAGACTATTATTACATTATAAATTGACAAGTTAGGATAAATTGGGATTTGTTCTAGAAAAAACGAAGACTAATCTTTCAGGACGGATAATTTTACAAATGTTTGAATTTAAAAACTCCGCAATCGAAATCGAAATCTTACTTTCCATGGGATACAATGCATTTCTCAATTTTTTATGTTTTTAGCCTATCATTTGATGATTATCGATTACATTTAGTTATGGTTTACGGAAATATGAATCTTAGTCAAATAGCTAGTTCATGTTGTTTTCTCCTGGAGATCTTTACTATTTTCAGTCACTTTGGCATTGATTTCAAAAGCGGAGCGGTATTTCCTAAGCAAAATGTTAAGCATTACTCTGACAGAGTTTTTAAGAAAATTTTGCATCATATATAGATCTCAAAATTTAGAATTATTCATCCTCTTGACGAAATATTTGAATCACTAAAATTACTTCTTTCCTACGTATTTGCTAATCGAAAAGTTTGGTCAAAAATTTAAGATTTAATGATACCATTACAACACATATTGCATCCTTTTTTTCCACAAGAGATGGAAGAAATTATTTTTCTAATTACTTTTTTCTGAATTAAATAAATTAGATCGTTAAAAATTTTTAATAGTAAACTTTTCTTTGCTTCTGAATATTCTTAATAAATCATGCAAACTTATTTTACTCACACAAATATCAGTGTTTTTGCACATTTCTTTTCTTTTCCTTTGTATTAAGAATTCAATAATGGAAATTTACATCATAAAAAAGTGTTTATATTTTATTTCATATGAATTTTTAATTATATATATATATATATATATATATATATATATATATATATATATATATATATATATATATATATATATATATATATATATATATATATATATATATATATATATATATATATATATATATATATATATATATATATATATAAGAGAAGATAAGCAACACAATTTATGAAATAACTCTTCTTCTTGAAGAAATAGCCATAATAACGTTAATAATAAAAAAAACAATTTATTTTATAACTTACTTAAAGCATGTCTGAAAAATATGCTTTACAGTTTTCAAAGAGTTCACATCGATATCAAAGGTATCTATTTCTAAATAATTTACAACTAAGGAGGATGCATTCAGCACTGCTGTTAAATGGTGTATTTTTGCATCAATTTTGATGAAGAATAATATATTTATTTTTTATCTATTTTAAGTATAGATCATCGATATTTGATTTATAATCTTAAATAAGACTGAATTGGAGGAGCATTATCAAAGTGTCAGGAAGCAGAATAATGTTACCGCAATCATAAGGTGGGAATTCGCTGGGGTGTATGAAGGTGTTAATAAAAAATCAAGTTTCAATAAAAATTATTCTCATGAAAATATAAAAAGTTATCTAGGGAAAATTAATGCTTTGTGATTTTATGAAATGAAAAGGAAATTTATAGTTGATGGATGTCTCCCTCATTTGTACATTATAAAAATAGCTAATAGACAGTATGGAACCGATCAAAGGATTTATTCAAATATAATCAAATAAGTTACATGTAAGAGAAAATTTTTAAACATATTATTTTGTGGAGGAAATTAATAATTAAGTTATTTTTCAATATTTTAAGATAATCCGAAATTAATGGTATTGCTAGAGCAATTTCACTAAATATTAGTTATTAGAGACAAAAATGTAAAATATGCTCCGATTAGACCTTTGTTGGGGAAAATCGAATCCTATGTAAATACTATGGACAATTTTTTAATGTGTCACAAGTGCTATTTTCGTGATAGAAACTCCCGGTCGTTTGCAAATTACAAAAAACAGAACTACTGTCACCTCGACGCCAATTTTTAGCACTTAAAATTTTTGCAAATATTTTTAAAATGTTAAAATATCTCCATCCGAGAGTAAATTCCAACCAAATTCTAATTTCATTCAGGTTGTACAAAATTTGATTTACAGACATTTCCTTTTTTTCTGCGTACAGTTACAAAATGAACCTTTTTGTTTATTTTAAGCTAAAAATATTTTTTATTGCATCAATATTTCGATACGAATTTTGATTGGAAATCAAACTCATTCTTATTTCTGAAAATCCATCTCTTTACACAACGCCACCTATGAAGCTGAAAATTTTTTAACGTCAAACTCATGGCTGACTTTCGACTTCACTACGGTAACCTAAAGTAGGGGAAATTTCTGGGAAAAACTGCTCCCCATATGATTCCCGTTGTTTTACGATGCGGTAGAGAAACACTTCTAAATCGAGCAAGAAGAATTAGTTTTTCTCACTCAACGAAATAGAAAAGACATTTGTAAATAATGCATGTTAGATTCTTGTTAATTAGCGTTAGAAAAGTAGCTATGATATGTATTTTTAAATCAACTTTGTTTATTTTCATTTAAGTAAATTTTAAAAATGAAATATTATAAACTGTTTTATGTTACCTTGTTCAATTATATTATATGATACAATTTTGAAACAAGACTACTTATGTATTAAAAATTTAAGGAACTTAATATAAAAAAAAATGCATTTTACAAGACATACATACACACACACATATTTCTTATAAAATAAAATATCTAATAATAAGAATGAAAACAAGTTTATCAGAATAACAGTGAGACAAACATTTAAATTTGATTTTTAATCATTTTCCAAAATTAATGAGTTTTTACCTCTACAAACATTTAGACATTTAATTTTACTTTCAACTTATTTCATGGAAGAAAACAAAAAACACTGTACACTATAAGGTATGATTAATAAGCATACGATACTGTCATACTAAAATATTGCGTCTCATAAGAAATTAAACAAATTTGAAAAATTATATATATCGTTGAAAAAAAAATTGGGTTTGTAGTAAAAGTTTATCGGAAAAACATAAAAGCACTTCAAAACGAATGATAACAATACATTACAACACACTATAATACAGATGAAAGGCTTAAAATGCTCTTAGGGGAATCATTTTATGCTTACGAAATTTATTTGAGAAGAATATTGTCCTGCGCAACGTAAATGACATTACTGTTGAAAAAAAGGAATTAAAGTAATAAAATATCAAAAGAATGAGTAAATATCATGTAGCACTTAAGGTGATATAAAATATGTAACTGAAGTTATAGTATCGATGTTCGAGAGGAAATGCTTGAATTTGAAATTATTATATTGAACATGATAAACAAGCCCGATAACTTTTTCCCCTGGAAACTTAGATATGGAAACTTTTATTATGTTCTATGAAGTCAATATTTGATTTTGATAATTTTTAATTTTGTTTTATTTATTTTCATTACGTTCCAAAAAATTAAAAACGCGGAATGTATAATTACTACTTTTCTTCTAGTAGAGATGCTGTATCAAAGTAATAGCTTTGGAGCAAATAAGAGTAACGGGAAAAATTATTAACAGATGTTAAAGAATATCGGGAAGGAAACTGAGAATCAATTAGATATGCTCATTGTAACTTGTTTGTCTTGTTTGTTTTTCGCTCAACGGTCATTTTTTGCACGCGAGGGCTAATTAGACCGGGACCTACGGTTTAAAGTGGATTTCGAACAACTACAAACATCCATGCCCAAGGTGGGATTCGAACCCATGAGCTGTTGAACCGAAGGCAAGAGCGCTAGCCATTCGGCTATCAGCTCGGCCATTGCCACTTGAGTGACTCGTCTAGAAATAGTGTGATTGAACGACTTTCTTTCTGTTATGGCTACAGCAATAATTAAATGATAAATCACTTTGTTGCCACTAAGATGCGATACAAAGCACAATATCGTCTCCAAACAGGTTTCTAATACAGCCATTCTAAACTATTCAAACCACAAGATTCTGTTAAACATATTCATAATGACGCATTTCTCAATTGATGTTGATTGCTGTTTTCAGAAAATTCAAATTTCTCGTGAATTCATTTCAACACTTTTACCATTTTAAATGTATTTGGATCTACAAAATGTATTTTATCTACGAAAAGCAAATACATGATATACAAACGAGAAAATAAATAAATTACCAGCTGACTGCAATTATTGTCGTTTTTATGTAACTATTTTAGGTATCATAATTCTTATAAATAGGCACTTACTTTTTTCTGTGTGCATAGTAATCAAAAATAATTTGATGATCAAAAGAACTCAACTTTAAAAATAATAAAGGGCTTATATGTGACATAAATTATACAAAATTAATAAATTATTAATCAAAATGCATGAGGTTTGTGTTTTATATTACCTTACTGGGTTAAATTAAGTTGATTCCTCTGAGGTAGAGAAAGAAATTATATTTGTTTATGATTTTTCACTGTGCAAAGCATGTCCTTTCCCCTCTTGCACTTGTCATGGGTACAGATGCTTCTAATTTGTGATGGAACACATATCCCCAACTTTCCACAGATCACTTCAGAATATTTTCATTTTCATGATTTATTTGGAGAGTACACAACTTATATCGGGTGAATAAGCCCACATATGCTTAATATTTCTTTGTGAATTTGCTCTTTTAAAATATCTCCTGAAGTACATAAAAGTTTTATTTTAACCAAATTCGAAATTGAGTTTAAAGTTTTCAAAAATTTTTAATGTATATTAAAAAATTTAAGGAATTTTTAAATATATAGTTAAAAATTAAAAAATTAAAAAATACATCGAAATCTAATAGGTATATCATATGATAAAACTAAGCAAATTTATGAAAGATCTTTATATAGCTACTCTATATCACTGTAATGTATTTTTATTTTACAGTAATAATTCTTAATATTTATACTCATTTCTAATTGCTTGGAAAAAATTATTCCATTTATCAAAAATCAGATGGAGAGGAATTACGTGATTTTGCGATGAAATTGAAATGTATAAAATCCATAGTTTTTGATACACTAAAAATAATTCACAAAATTAAAAACAGCAAAATATTTTTTTAAATTTAATTAGAAATGATAAATAACGAAATAAGCAATAAACATTTTTTCCAACATCACATTTCTAGAATTTCATCGAATCCAAAAGAGTGAATATTTTTCCATTTTGTATTTTATTTTTTGTAATATTAAGTTTTTATCACTAGATTATACATTTTATTGGGAGAATATTTTTCTCAAATATTAATACTCTAATTTATATTTAGTGTGAATATTATTTTTTTTCAAATTATATTCTGTACTGGAATAATTAATTAAAATCTTTGATTGCATTTAAAAGAGAATGCTAACAAATTGACAATTTTATTTTAAAAGTAATATGTTTAAACTTATTTTTCTTAAATAATTTACTTTATGAAATTAATAAAGTTTTCATACATTTTCCTTTGACTTGAAAAAAAAATTAATGAGAGTTTAAAATCATTGTAAAATAAATTGTATATGTCATTAGTACATTTAAAATTTTTATACGGAATAGAGAAATCGACTTTATTGCATGGTTTTATTTAATGAATAATTTGCCCAAACGGAGAGAAAATCAGAAATTTAACTGAAACCACTAATGCGGTATTGTAGCATTCACTTTATAATTTAAGAAATCTGTTTTTGTGTATTGAAGAAAATATGTGGTGTTGAGTTTTATTTTTACCTGTTCCACAAGAATTATTTGCATGTTTATTTTGAGGACTCCTTCCTATGAAATCACCAACTTGCGGCTTTTTATAATAATTAATAATAAAAATATCTTTTTAAATATTATAAAAAGTATTGATTTCCAAATCATAAAAATTTGAACGGCAGGGCAATGAAAAAATTTTAACCAAATTAAATTTTAGAAAATATAATTCTTTGCCATAACTAACTGCTACCCTTTGATCAAAAAATTGTAAATTTAAAAACAGATATAATAAATACACCAAATCATGTGTTTGGAAATCATGAAACATGCAAAAAGCATTTTTGTAAGGAAAATGGCAAAAAAAAAAATGAGCTCATTTAGCCTCATTTAGCTGCCACGCCAGATGGAATAATTGGCAAAGAGGGTATTGTTGAAATCAAATACCCATATACATGTCGCGATATCCATCCCAATGAATTTATAAAGAAATCTGCATTCAATTTCTGGCAAAAAGACAGAAAAACAAAAAAATTAAGGGTATAAATAAAAATCATAAATTTTATTATCAAATCCAAGGACAATTACATATTAGTGAAAGAAACTTTTGTTGGTTTGCCATTTGGTCCCCAAAAGGAATTAAAACTGAACAAATTTTTAGAGATGATATATTTTGGGAGACACAAATGAAAACAAAATTAATTGATTTTTATTTTGTCTGTCTTTTACCAGAACAAATCGATCACGTTATCCTAGATCAATGGAAGTTAGAAATCCAAAGTTGTATAACTGAGGAGCAAACAAAAAAAAAAGCTGAAAATTGTTAAAATCCAAAAAATTTAAAAGTTTAATTATATATATATATATATGTGTGTGTTTGTATATAGTTTTTGTGTACATATATATTGTTTATGCTTTTTCTTCACGAAATGTGAATTGCTTAAGCATTTCTTTACTTTATTAAATTTATTTTAATTACTATTTTACCTAATATATAATTCAACTGAATTAACTGAATTTTAACTGAATTTCCCATATGCTCATGAAATTGTATTATATTTTTCTCGTATGCTATAAGTTGTATTTGCATTTGATTATTTGTTGACAAATAAACCTAATTTATATTTCACTCAATTTTACTAAACTTATTTTAATCTAATTTACCTGTGTCTTTTTATAATGCATATTTAGTGCTAATCTAATTTTGTTTTTATCAAGGCAGGGAAAAAATTTAATAAAATTACTGAAGAGTTTTAAAATCTTCAGAATTAAAATGTATTTCACAACACATTTTACACCAGAATATTAACTTTTTAATAAACGTGTATTTCTAATTATAACTTAGTTAATTTTATTGATATAGAGGAATAAAAATAGAATGTAGGGACTTGTGAGATGAAAGAATGATAAAAGATGAATCTTTCTTTCAAGCTCTAAGTAATTCTAATTACATAAAAATGGATGTAATGATTATTATGTATATAATTATAGTTACAATATTTTCATGAAAATTATGATTATATATATATACATACTTTTGAGAAATTAAATATTTTTATATTAAGTTATTTTTGAAATTAATAGTTTTTAAGTATTTGTTGCATTCAGAGATTCAAAAGTATCTTAAGTCAATGGATCAAGTCTCATAAAATCAAATTGAACCAAGGCACTTATAAATATATTTTTCATCATTCATTTATTTTAGGTTTGATTTGTGAATTCTGATAATCATTTTTGACCGTTTAATTAGTAACTGTAAAATCACTCAACATTTGCAATTTGTCTTCATATTTTTTCAGTGCGAATAATAAAAGCCGAACCCTAAAATGCAAATAAAATAATCTTTTCTTTAGAATCACTGGCAGCTAATTGTCCCTAAAACGGCAACGGGTAATTCCGGTGTCAGTTCGTTGAGCATTTGTACTGACCCATTTTCCCTCACCCCTATTCTAAGAACCCTGGGGGTAATTTGATGCAAACAGCTGTTAGGAGCAAATTTAAAACTCTCTTTTTGGCTGTTTTTATGGTTTTAGTACTTTAATTTTCACGATATAACGCGCAAATCTGGCAGACTCGCTAATTTCGAAGGATTGATTGACAAGCAATTTTAACCAATAATATTGTTTTGGATACTCTCCTCTAGAAGCTTTGAGAATTAACACCAGATGGGACGACAAGACAACGGAAGCTCTCACCTTGGTCTGGAAGAGCCTTAAGCTGACATATACAATTTGACTTATAATCTAGATTTTGACTACAGTAAGTATATGAGTCTCTATACGTATTCCAATCTTTTCTCATGATCTCTGCTTATCAGTAAAAGAAATCTTGTTTTATCAATGCTTCTGAAGATAAACTAGATTCTGGAATAGATAAAGAGAGCAGTTGATGAAGCCTGATTATTTTCAGCCTATTTTGCAATGCTGAAGAAAAATTAGATCAGAAATAAAGCATCTGTAAATGAAATTCTCATGTAAGGAAATGGGTTAAAGCGCACTTCGGACTAGAAGGCAACGAGACCGCCGACAGATTGGCAAAAGAAGCCACAACAGCGACCAAACTTCAAATAAATCTGCCCACCCCAAGATCGTTTTACAAAAAAGAATTCAAAACAAAAGCCATTCAAACCTGGCAACTGTCATGGGACCAAGCTACTACAGGTCGCTTGTTACATGATATAATTCCAAAGGTTAAACCTAATAACCAGTGCTGGCCAAGACAGATTACATTGTTCGTCACGGGACATGGTCTGTTCCCGAGCTATCTACAAAGGATTGGTGCTCTGCAAAGCGACAACTGTGCCTGTGGTCGTACGGGTGACTCCCACTCACCAGCTTCTGGCATTTTACTACCCCCAGCGAACACCTGAGAATAGAATGGTTGAAAAATGTTATCCACCATCCGCAAGCGAAAGCCAAAATCATCTCGCTGGTAACATTCCTCTCGGAGCACAGTGAGCTAATAATCCCTGAGCGATGATGAGAGCCCAAGAACCAATGAAGAAGAATCAATGAAGCAGTGAGGCAACTACCCTCCTACGCTGACCACAGGCAGGGATGGCGCTCCTCTACTGGTGCTTCTTTCTTTCTCTCCAGCAGACTCCACCCAAACTGGTAGAACCCTCCCTGGGTCAGGTATAGGGAGTCCTGCTGGCGTTCACATTCACATGTAAGGAAAGGAAAATTTAAACTTCAGATTTATCTTATTGTTTATAATAGGTTCATTTTTAATTCTTCACATAAAATCATTTTAACAAAGAAAATAAATTTGATATCATATATGTATTTCGGTACATATTATAATGAAATAAAAAGCAACTTCATTTTACTGATTGGAGGTCTTATACAACAATGGATCGTTATAGTGTGTGGACGTCGCCTCATCTTCCAAAAACTAATGGAAAGCATACCTAATCTTGATTATGGTCACGGTGATGTGCCAGCTCTGTTGGTATGACGTAAGGAGAGAGGAGAGTGTAAAATAAGATGTGTGGGATTCATTATTTGAACGTTACTTGAAATTACTACAAAACTTGCTGCGTTTAGTGGCTTCAGTTAGCAAAAATTGGCAGACAGAAAATAATCACAATAAAGTTCTTAAACATATAATAGAATATCATAACGGGCCAATGTATCAGTAGAGTACCGGCGATCAAATCTTAATTCTATGCTCAATGCTGGAACATATCACTGTTTTTGTTACTTTATTCACAGATTATTAAAAATATAATGAAGCTTTTCAAGAACTTCCTTATTTAATCTATCGATCACACAATTCATGATATACATCTATTGTTATTTTGGTCTAATATTAAATAACAATAGATCATTATTACTTTAATATTTGGAATATATTTTTTGAAATTGATTTGTGTGTGGATTATATACTCTACCAATTTAAAACATACATTTTAATTTCTAAGATATAAAAATTTGAGCTATTATTTTTATAATTTTATAAATTAAAACATGAAAACATTATATTAGTACTAACAAGCTTTCCTTAAATTCATCAACGCATCAAAATTTTCATTTAATTTATGGAATGAGCAAGATGGTTAGAAATTTTTCTGAATGGTATAAACTTTTACTTTCGAGGAATCAACCTTGCAATATGAAACCGAATAAACACTCTAGGAAAATACTTATTAATAGTTATTTTGTTTCCTTATCATTGTTTAAACTTGATGGTAAATTGACAATGTTAATGAGAGAAATTATTGCGAAAATGTTTTATCTCTCGTATAATGTAATATAGGGTACTAATTGTGTACATTAATTTTCTGATAAATTGAAACTACTGTTGGGTTTGTTGTTCATCGTCTTTTTTAAATATCTAATGAAATTCGTGTCAAAAAGAGTTATAGTTGAAAAAGGGAACACTTCATTGTGATAAAGGAACTATAGTCCGGAGATCGTGAAAAACTACGCAGAAGGTTCGGCGATTTCAATCCATATGTTTGAATATTCGCTATTTGAAAAATTAGACAAAAATGACAAAGCTGTAAATAAACCACTTTGAAAAATACCTATTTGTCGGAAAAGTTCCTTTATCATTTCAAGCTCGTTTTTACTTTCGTTTTGCGAGTGAAAATAGGCAAAGCGTTAATTTATTTTCTTTTCAATTTTGTATTCCTTTTTTATTCCCTCTATGTGTGTGTGTATATATATATGTTCTGTCTTTTTTACAGAGGAGAGTCGTTTCAGTGCCACAAGAGATTTCCAATATGTCAGTTGATTTGAAGAGAGGTCGGGACATGGTTTCACAAGTCACGAGACTCGAGATTTGAAGGGAATCTCCAGAATGTGTGGGTCACATCTCGGAAAGAGACTGTTACGATGATCTTGGAGTTGTCTCAGGGGAGGTATTATGCAGAATGGGCTTACCAAGCTCCACGTTTTCAACAGAGACTCTGTAACCGGATATTGCTCTTGTAAGGAAGTTATACTTCTTTGTGTGAGCCTCCTCTGGTGCGTCATTGGAGCAAATTTCGTTTTTATAGATGATAATGCATGACCACTTCGGGCTTTTGCTGTTCAATAGCTACTAAAAAGTGAAGATATCACTCCAATGGATTGGCCAGCATACTCCAATGATTAAAATCCAACAGAAAATATTTGAGATGTTTTAAAGAGGCATCTTGTGGCACGATTATATCTTCCAGGAACACCCAATATTGAGAGAGATGCTGAATCAAAAACAGGTACTCATACCTCAAGAATTGTTGGGGAGTCTGACGCTATGTATGGAGAGGTAGTGTAAAACAATCATTGCAGTAAAGGAAAAGCATATCCCATACTAAGGAATATCTGTTTTTATTCTTCTTGGACAATTATGTGCAACGATACTATGAATTTATTAAAGGCCTTTTTTGTTTGATTCCCTACTGTATGTATTGTGTTCATTTGTGAGCAGCTATGCTTTCGTCATTGTTTAAGCACAAAATGTGGTCTCTCATTTCATAATTTCTTTTCTCTCAGATGATTTTTCAAGTAGTTATGGCAAAAAAATCCTGTTGCTTAATAACTGCACACCAGTTTATTGTAAAATATTTTAATAGGAATATAACAGAAACCATAGTGTATGTATTTGTGTTTTAAAATTTGAATATATGAATTATTTAAAGAAAATCTGATATCGAGTAATACTTAAACTCTAAAGCAACATTAGATGGCTACTGCTTAATAATGCACTTTTAAAGTCAGTATGTCTCAAATATGGTTCCGAAGTTTTTAGTAAGTCTTTTTGAACAATTGAGATATATTTAATTTCTTAAAAGTATATTGTCAATTAAATTTATTTTACTGTTCATTCAAGCAAAATAAAACCATGCGCTATAAAAAAAGTAGTAATTATATTTTTATATAAATTAAAGAGAGCCCAAAAATAATTTAATATTTTTAAAATATTCAATTCCCTTTTACTGTTCATAATATTTTTTGGGATTGGATGTTAAAAATAAATCAAAGTTTTAAACTTTAGAGTATTTTACATTTTTTACAATGATTATAAAATTATTCGAAATTCATGAATATTGATGATAAATGTATATAATTTATTGTGTGTGTGTGTGTGTGTGTGTGTGTGTGTGTGTGTGTGTGTGTGTGTGTGTGTGTGTGTGTGTGTGTGTGTGTGTGTGTGTGTGTGTGTGTGTGTGTGTGTGTGTGTGTGTGTGTGTGTGTGTGTGTGTGTGTGTGTGTGTGTGTGTGTGTGTGTGCTATAAGATAAGAAAATTAGTCATCGAATAGCTTATTACAACTGCTTCAAATAATATACATAAGCTTCTTAATAAAATTTTTAATTCATGTGTAATTTGAAAATGATTATTGTATTTAAAAAAGTATTATTTGTGCAATTAACTCAATCAATCATTAATTCATATCTATTTTATATTCAGTTTTCTGTAAATAACTTAAAAATATTTAAAGCAATTTAATATCTAGATTTTATTACATATATTGCTGTATTATTATGATAGTACCAGAGAAATGGGAATTTTTGATTTCATTACATGAGTAAATAATTTTTATTAAAACAGCCGTTTCGTTCAATGAGAAAAAGCTTAAATAATATATCAGTATTCAATATTTCAATGTCTGCTGCTCTGTGGTATTCTTTATACTCTTATTCGGAAAGATGCTTTTCATAAGGTAATCCTTACTTTAATAAAGAATTAAGTAAAAATACCGTAAAAGAAGAAGAAAAAGATCCATTTTTGAATGACATCAATCAATGTCTCATTAATTAAAAAATTTACGTATATTCCCGATTTTCTCGAATTTAACTTAAGAATTGTTTTGTACAGTACTCAAATTAATGGCAAATTAAAAAAAACAGATTTAATCACATGGCACATTTAAAAAAACAGAGTTAATTAGATGGAAAATGCTTTTTTGGCACTGTCTGCATTTTTTAAAATCCACTATCTACCATTAAAGATGAAAGATATACTAGAATATATATAAATATATATTATTTGTAAGTAATTACGTTATTTTTATTACAGTTAAAAAATGAGAATTGCTCTTAGCTTTTTTAACATAATACTTGAATGTTTGGCAGAAAGTATAATAAGATTTGGTATTAATGATTACTGTTAAAATTGGTGTCAATAATGGCACTATTATTGTAGGCTAATAATCCCAAGTAAATGTTTGGCTAATAATCCCAAGAAGTGATTAATTTATTAAACATCAAGATTCATTTTACTCCATTTCAATTCCTTAACTGCATAAAATTTTTAAAAAATTTCATACATTTAAAATAAAATTGAAGGTTTCGATAAAATTTATACCTGAGCAAATATACATTCAAGAGTAATCTCATATTCACCTCATTCTTGAAAGCTTAAATATTAAATGGTAACAAAATTACTTGTAGTGTAATGGAGTTATGTAAAATATATACATTATATTGTATGTTATGTACAATTTATTTTTTCATTTTACACCATTTTAAATATGTTTTAGAATGTACTTTCTTCAACCTCAGGTTTTTCACTTTTAATATAAAACTACTATCAGTTGTCACTGAAATTGTTTTTCTATTTAGATTTATTGACCAATTTTGATTTCGTAAATAGTTCTATTAAAGTAAATAAGAAATTTGATATTATATCTTACATATAAAATAATTATGGTTTTGGCAAATACATTTTTTACTCATTGTATATTATATTTGAGTTATTTTTGTTGTTAAAAACAGATAAAATTATAAGGAGTTTTTTTTTTTAATTTTATTATTCGTTTCGACAAGTTTGGAAATCAAGGTCGCATTTTTACTCTGTAACTTCTTATACATGCATGAACTTTTAAATCCACTTTATTCCTAATCAAAATAAAAGAAATCACATTATAAGAGAATTATTTCTTCATCTCTCAGATGTGTAATTGCTTGAATGTTTGAAATTTGGATTTTGTAAGTGATTTATATTCAATGATGGAAGCAATAATGATGAATTTTTTATTAAATTTGTTAACTATAATTTTTTTTACAATTCCGCTACAACATTTAGATTTTAAAACTAATGTGAAAACATTCTAAATTACTAAAATTCTATTTAGATATTAAATTCTTTTTAATTCTTAAAATACAGGTTTTTTCGCGCATTTTAATGATTCTTTCTTCACAGAGTTATAAATAATATCAAAAATTGTGTCCAGCTCTGACGTTCTAAATATACACTATTTAGTAAAAGGTAATCAGGCACTACCGTTAAAAAAGGAAAATGCTGCTTATTCATAATCAACAGGTGATGAAGCTTTATATGTACAGATTCGTTGACAATAATCACTTGGATTCACCAATGTCTGAGAAAAGCTGTTTGCCCAATTCTTTAAGTCGTGGTCAGTCGGATGGATAGAAATGAGGATGTCACATGCTGTTGCCATTGGGAATTAGACTGCGAAATCCTGTCTCACAGTGTTGTCCACCGTCTCTGGAAACAATATCAATCCGAAGTTTCTGTATCCAGAAAAAGTGCTTCTGACCTACTATGAGCTACAGCACCAACAGAAGACCATTTTACAGCTCTTTCAGCCCAAATGAGAAGAAGGATTTCTGTGCCACAACTTACTGTAGACAACTCTGTAGCATTAGAGAGAATAATATCCGCTAAAACGGTGCGAAAGCGTCTTCACTGTGCAGGTCCAGTTGTGTGCGTTTCCCTCACCGGACGAAAGAGAAGGACCCTCTTATCTTGGGTAAGAGAACACCTTTACTGGACAAGACATCCATCGGCTTCTGTACTTTTTATAGACGAGTCCAGATACAAACGAAGGAACGATTCTGAACATCTACGGATCTGGAAGAAACAAAGCACCAGGTACCTTCAATCCAAAGTGTCGGAACACACAATTATCACAATGATGAAATAATGGGTTGAACAGTGATCACACTCGATTGTCACACTGATCTGCATGATTTCCAGGGTGGAACTGTGACTGGTATGAGATATCGGGATGACATTTTTGATCCATACGTTCGCTTATATGCCGGTTTAATAAACAATGATTTCATTCTGACGTATGATAACGTATGGCCTCATCGAGCTGTAGTTGTTAAGGAATATCTTGAGGGTCTTGGTTTGGAGCGAATGCAATGGCTATCTCGATCTCTAGACCTAAATCCCATAGAGCATCTGTGAGATTACCCTTATAACCTAATGTTTTCACTTCCAAACTTTGTTTTAAAATTTTATAATTCTTCCTGAGAGTTAAAAATACATCATTTTTATTTCAGTTAATTAGCTAAATGACTTCAATAAATTATGATCTTTGCATAATTGTATAGCAGCGATTCTCAACCTGTCTGGTGGGACTCCTTAAAGGACATGAGCACACTAAAAGAGGGGCACGAAAATATCCAAGAGAAAATGCTATTTAAAAATTATTCACTGATTGAAAGGCACATACACATATGAAACAAAATACATTTTGTCATAACTTTTAATGATTAACTTATTAAATTAAAATGTCCAGCATGGTTGTCATAAGAGCAGATTCTGGTGCAAAATGGCACCGGATTCTTGTTTTGTCAATGTTGAAAATTGTGTTGCCAAAAGTTAAAAATGTTTAGTATTTTTGGTAATTTGTAAAGTTCAAAATTAAGCTCTTCATGTAGATATATCGCCAAAATACTCAAAATACATTATTATTAAATACATTTTACTGTATACAGGGGGGGGGTGATCAAAATTATGATTGAAAACTAGGCCGCGAATAATGAAAGGTAGAGAAACGCTGCTGTATAGAACACTTTTTTTTTCAAAAAATATGCTGTTCAAATTCAATTATCTTCTTTACACAGTGATGAATTATGCGTCAAATAATATTTGGGTAACATTATTAGCAACTTGAAATAATATGAAATTTTAGTTCAATTCATGCTATTTTGTGAATGTATTATATTTCTCACGTAGATGGAATTCTAACCTTCTACGATAGAAAAAAACATTACATAGCGGATATTCTCCTTAGTTTTAAACCTTGAATGAGCAACATTTAATGATGAAGGACATTATTCACTGTTTCCTGTCTTCATAAAGGATGCGACATTGTATTGACAAGCTTTCTGTGTGAACCAAATTGAGTTATGTATGATGCACAGCCCCTTACAGAGTACTTTCCAAGAGAAGGATAATGGTGTTAAAAATTTTGTTACACTGTAGATTTAAATATTAAAAAGAAATTTGAAACCTGAATTACAAATCTCAGAAAAAATTCGATATTAAAGAAAACAATTGCTTTGATATAAACTTTCAAATTAAACCTTCTAAATACATTACTATTCATTTTATTTCAAATTTTGCCAGAAATTGAGCGTTGGAATCCAACAAAAATATTTGTTAAATTAGTCTTAATTTGACTGATTGAATTAAAATATTTTCATAAAATTTTGCAAATGTGTGACTTAAAAATTTAAAACCATATCCATTATTAACATATTTCAGTTCTTAAAATCATGAATTGAAAATCTTCAAAAATTTTTGATTAGGAATGAAAATATTAAATCATTGAATGAAAATATCGAGTAGGAAATTTCTTAAATTTTTAACTAGAAATTAAAATATTAAAAAATTAAATGGAAATATTAAGAACTATACTAAAATAGTTCCATCTAAAAATCCTTTAAAATGTTCCTTAATAAAAAACAGACTATTTAAAAGATGATTTTATATTGATTTTGAATTTGATTTATTATGACCAATAATATAAATTTAATTTGTGTGTTTTAATTACATCATTACGCATAAGTCATGTAAACTATATATTACATATATTTGAATAAAGTTTGAATGATTTATTAATAAACGATAAGTTTGCTTTCACCCATAATTTTGCAAAAATAAATCTTGAATTCTTAGTAATCTGTTATCAGTAAATAAAATAATTTTAAAATATGTTTCCGTACATTTAGTAATATTTGACTGATGGAATTTTTGTAAATTTATTTACTTTTCCTTCTACTTTTTAGTTGAATGATATTATTAAATATATATTCTAATACTGATTTTTGTATATTTAAATTCTATTTTAATTTATTACTTTTCATGTTGAAACCAAATTTGCAGCACCTTATACAAAATGAAAAGTTGAAAAATGATATGCTCTCATATACTATTGTGCGAGTTATATCTTAACATGTAGAATTACTGAAATGTGATACAACAAGGACTTTGAAATTTTCCAAATTATTCTAGGGACATCGTCCACCGCAAGCAGAATTAGTCACAACATCGAAGTGGTCACGGTGGACTGCTTGGTTAGGGTGCCGTTCTCATAATCGGAATGTAGTAAGTTCAAATCCAGGCTTGACCGAATATCCATCGTGTTCATTAATGGCAACTGGGACATGTTAGAACTGGGCGTGGTTGCAATGTCCTTCAAGTGAAAGGATACCTCTGGAGATGGCAGGCCAAGTAATGGAGGTCTTCTGCACAGTCCTTGCTTCAAAATCACGAAGTTTCTATCCGGCTGCTTCTAACTGGTAGATCCCAACTCAGGGCTAGATACAGGGAAGCATACTAGTGCAACAGCAACAATGAAGGTATACAATGAAATTCAATTTGCAAATATATTCTAGAAGTTACATTTCTATGCATGCGATTTCATAATATCCTGTAGGAGTTGTCTTAGTCAGCCAAGCTGGATATATAGGATGAATGACTATAAACGATAGGATATGAAGTACCAGTTAATGTTATTCCAAGACTTATAAGAGGCCTCAAACTATACCAACAATCCATACTATACATCATTGAAATATTAGACTAATTTAACAATCTATTTTTGGGATTCTGGAGCCACGGTTTCATGAAGGTTATCTCCAAGCCTCTTCAATGCAATCAGAAAGATGAAATTAGAAATGAGAAAGCTAGATAATTTTTTCCTCTTTTTAATTGTTGATAGATCAAATGAAGAACTTATCTAATAGAACTTACAGCTATCAATGATATTCTACAGGTTCTGAGAATTTGAATATACATACCACAAAGTGATGTGTTTATTATTAGTAGTCTCATCATTGCTTTAACACCTAAGATTTAATTATTGGCAATTAAAATCACTGTTGCACACTGATATCGGGGAATGAGTGTTGTGCCTTCAATGGTTCCGTTTCGTAAAAGTATTTCCCCCTGTACATGTGATACAGATTTCAAAATTTTCTTATACTCTTACTGTAGGTTTTTTAAAATCATTGCACACTACAACAATTAGCAGGTTGGGAGTGAAATCAGATTTGATTTCACTCCCAACCTGCCAAGTCTATACTAAGTTGTTAAATTCCTTACAATCTTTCATCCTATTAGTTGAAAACAGTTTAATTTCCGAATTTACATACACTTGTCTTTCTCTGTTCCAATCTTTTTTGTGTGTACTACTATTTATATTTACTTTAGAATACAAAACCTGCTACAGTAAGCGGAAAAATAAATACAAGGTCATCGTTGCTTTACATATACGGTATAGATAAAAAAATATTAAATGGATAGATAATTTAAGACAAATTGGGTATAAATTCTAGTACCAGAGCCCAAATAGAAAATTTTTTAACTCTACTGGGCATCAAGATTATCGGAATTTTAATGTCAAATAAGAAAATTTTATTCTTTATGGCTTCAATTCTGCTCCCCGGTTCATCCGTTTTCTAAAAGTATGAATGATTGCGTGACAATCTCTCGGCAATCCATGGTTAAATAGTATATAAAATGTCATAAATAAATACCTTATTAATATTACATAAAATTCTTTGCGTAGCAAAAATACATTATCTTTTGGAAAAATGAAATCTCATAATATTGTAAGACAGGGTACAAACAAGTAACTTGACATGTTAGAAATACAATCCCATTATTGTCCGCTATACTGACAATATGAACTATGAGACTTAGGTGAACTCTTCTAGTAGCATCCACTGTAATAAAACCCAATATTAGAAATAATAATATGGAGTACTGTGAGCCTCATCATACGATGAATCTTTGCTGAACCCACCACGAGGGTATTTCTAATTATGACAAATTCATGTCGGTAGTATTAGTTTCTTTTAGTTTCTCCACACTCAGGTGTGTTTGATACGGTGCAGTTGGATTTAGCGAAATTCGACTGAAAATAAGATAATACCTCTTCTGCATCTAGTGTAGACGTGTTGGCTTTTGATGTAGTAACAATATATTAATAACATTTTCAAATTTGGAAAACAAACCATATGCCAAATTTCATGGGAAAAGTTCTCATATAATATTGAAATTTTAACCATTAAATACCATAAGTTTCAAATTTGATATTGGACTTTAAAACTGACTTCTACATTTGTAACTGCAATTGGTTACTTTTAAATATTTGGCAGTATGTATGTTACCAGTGCAAAAGGTTCTTTTGAATGAAGGTTAAGTAAATAAACATCAGCTTTCAAAATTGTTCTAATAATATGACATTTTGTATTCCTGTCATATTGAAGGAATGAAACATTATAAGAATAAGTTTAGCGAAAAAAATCTTTAATGCATTCATTTTTCCGAAAAATAAGAACACATTTTAGGTTAGTGAGTATCTTGTTTTTACTATAACAATATTATTTTTATCAAGAATCTATTTTGATTGAAGAAAATTTTGCAGTTTTTGTGGGTATAAATTTAGATTTTTGGAAAGAAATGTATAAATTTTGCATTGATATTTTTCAATATTTTTCAGTTTATCTAGCTTCTGTAATTAACAATTGATATATTTTTAGATTGTAAAATCAGATTTCTAAGGCCTAAAATGTGTAAATATTTATACTGAAATTATTTTCCATGGAACATTCACAAAAAAATCATGGTGGAAATTTCAAACTACTTTGTAACTGAGAAAGCGATACATCAAGCTTCATCTTCAAATTATTTTAATGATAGAAAATTTCTATGTTCTATATTTTCAACGGGTGGTTGCAAAGGTTTTGGACGATCTTTCAAAATTATATTTATCTTCTCCTCTTAAAATCATTAAAAAAATTTTTGCAGAGTTTTAGACCATTTTCTTTGCTTTCAAGCTATAAAACTTTTCAAAAATATTTTTCAAAATGACTGAAAGAGTAAAAACTAAGAAAAATATCATAAATACATTATGGAAAGCTAGAGCAATTTTTTTCATAAAAGTTTAGAGAGGAAACATTTATTTTAATTCAATTTATATACACTATAATCAATGTTTAAAAAAGTTTGTAAAAAGGGTTTGATTTTTCTAAATTTTAAATGAAATCCTTGTATTGTTAAAACAGAGTAATTGTTAATGGATTAATTAATCAATTTATGTTAGAGAATCATATTTTTCTGTGTATCTCAAATTCAAATCTTTGCATTATTAACTTTAAGAAAAACTATCCTAAATATTTCAAGAGTTTTTTTAGAAATAAACAAAGATTCTTCCAGAACTGATACAAATAAAAATGCTCTTATTATCATCCATGAAGAGAAATGATTTTTTATGCTTGAAAAGGAGTGAGTTCATATATGCAAAACAAAAAATCATCCGATATAATCAACTATAAAGCACGTGAAAGATTTAAAGAAGCAGTTTTTCTAGTTAATATAGAGTCCAATAAAATATGTTTATCTGTTTCCGGAAATTTTAAAAGGATTGACATCAATTTAAGAATATGTAATGGAAAATATTTTTAAACTGTGTTTTTTACATTAAAAATATTGTGAAGTAATTAAGACTATATCAGAATTAATGAGGAGTTTTTGGCATTTAGCATAATGCTGAAGAAGCAATTGAACAACACAGAAAATTTATAATATACTATTTATAACTAAAAAATGCTAGATCTCCCAAAGTACCAAAACATAAAAAATATAAGATTTTAGTAAACTATCTTTGAAATCAGATGTAGAAGAGAGGTCACACACAAATGAGCAATATTTTATTAAAAGAAATAGGCATATGAGTGTGTCATGTAAATTATGATGACAAGTCGGAGAAAGAAACCAGGAAGAAATGGCAGTATCTAATTTGAAAATTTATAAGTTTAACAAAATTAATTAGCTTTGAAGCTCAATATATTATTTGTACTAAATTTTAAATTTTGTCAATTAATCACACACGCGTGAGAGATGTAATTTTAGGATTGTCAATTAACATCATTTTTCATAACATTTTACGTAATTTATTCTCAAAAAGTTTTACAAATTGCTAAAAATTTATATAAATATAATCAGTTTCTAATTTTTCAATTAAGCGTTATTTACATAAATTTTTTCATTAGCATTCTAAATTTTTCTTTTATTCTTAAGATGTAATCTTATTTCAAATTATATCAATATATTTGTTTGATCTGTATGTTATGATATAAATCTACTGACTTCAACTGGTGCTCGACATTTTATTCATTTTCAACAGTATAAATATAATTAAAACTGTCAATTTTTTAATATAGCATACCAAGGTCTTGTTACTTCTATCAATTTCGGACTTTAATGGGGCTGCATTATGTTACAATTTTGTTAGCAATTAAATTGCATTTCTATTTTTGTGATTGTAGATGCTTATTTTTTACAATTAAATATCTGTTTAAAAGTGTCAAATTATAGACTATATTCTTTTATTACTGGCACTAAATTTCAAAACTTTGCTAAGAGCTTAAAATATATAATTAATAATATTTCAATGGATGAATTCAATATTCATTATTCTTAAGAACACTTTCACTTTCTTTAACTCAAATTAATTTCATGTAATTCAAGCCATTTTTATGATAGCTATTTTAAATGCTTACTTTGTTCTAAAATTAAAATTCAAGAATTGCGCATAGAATGATAGGGGATATTGTATTTTACTTGCCTTTTTCATGCTTTTCAAAGAACTAAATTAAGAAAATGAAAGATCATGCAGACAAAACATTGTTTTTCAGTATTTACCTTGTGTTAGTTTCCAATATGTTTTAAATACTAGAAATAATAGATATTTTAAATACTGCAAATGACAACCAAGCTTTCACCATGTGATAGCTCATATTACATTGCTTAACATGCAATATTAGGTCAAAAGAAGAGACCCAAAAAATTTTAAGAAGTTTTCATTCCATGGAATGATGAAAAGTACTTAGAAATATATAGTTCACCCTTTTGAACAGGAAAGACAAACATGCTTCCCTTAACAAATTGACAATCGATCTTTCGAGTGCGTAGTGACCGAATTGTTTTTGCCATTATTTTTAAATCGATAAAATTACCTAAATATGAATGCATTGTTTAATAATGATTTCTATAATATAAAAATGACAAATACATTTCTTAGTTAGATATATTTCTTATTTATGTTGTTTCTTGGTTAAATATATTTTTTTTACTTATTTTATGTTCAGTATTTACTTTTAAAGGTTTGAAAATATGCATTTGAAAATTAAATACATCACTTAAAATTCCTTTTTGGTATGAAAAATTGTAAAACTGGGATCAACGCAGTTCTGTATTACCATCCTTGCATTTTTAATTACTCGTTTGTCATTTAGAATGACATTTGCAGGAATGGAAACAAATGAATCTTTGTCTTACTTTCTTAGAAGTTTCGTTTAATAAAGGTTTTTAAAAATACCTTTCAGTTAATCTGAGAAGATTTAATAAATCCAAATCAATATATGAAATATTTTACTTTATTTCCACTATTTCAAATCAAGATAAACGTTCTTCTTACCGCTCCAATATTGTAACTGCAGAAACAGAAAAATTCTTGTTTTTACAAGATATAATTATCCATTAAAAACTAGACCGCAGACTTATGTATCTAACACTAACGGTAAAAAACTTCACTATTTACTGCAAATAATTATGTTATTGCCATTTGTTTGCTGACACTTCTTTTCCTTCAAGTTTATATAATCAAAATCGAGGTGCATGTGAATGCTATTTCTCATATTTCGAATAGAAAGTTAAATTTATATGTATTTCAATCCTATGAACATCCAATATCATCTTGTGCCAAGCGTTCCTGGAGACTGAGCCTGAGGGGGGAAGGAGGAAATCACCTGGAATGTGTGCCTGCCGGTAGAGGAGAGCCTTTCTTTTCTTACAGTGGGTGCAAAAGAAATAAGAACAACAATTTAAAAGATTTAAATATAAAAACATTATTATTTGGAATTTATAAAAATTTTAATGTAGCGAATGATTCCCTAAAACAGCTAAGACAACATTGATCAACATCTATAATTCCTGCACACCTGTTTTGCATGACTGCAATGAGAATATTGATAAGTATTTGGGAATTATTATAGTCCTAAACATAATCTAAGTCCTAAAAAGTAAGAAGCGGGTGCAGTCTTCCTGCAATGTTTTGTATAAATATATCCTAAATATGCTTGACTGGATTTAGTTCAAGATGTTATTATTTCCTCAAGATGGTTCAAGTAAATATTTCATGCTTTACATTCTTCAAGAGTATTCCTATAAGACGCGTTCTGTATTATTTCTTTTATATTTATGAATTAAAATAAAGGAAGTACCACTAGTTGTAGAAAAAAGGTAGGACATTATACCTCCGTACTTTGTCTCCATACTTCATACCAACAAATGCCCTTCTGAAAAGTTTACAGAGAATATAAGTATCAATCCAACTCATATTTCTCAAACGAATGTGTTATTATTTTGATTGCTCAATTCTTTCCCAAAAAACACCTGGTATCACATTATAGCCTGAATTAAAACTTAAGAGTAAACATCATTTGACTGATATTACTTTGCATTCTATCTCAATGTTCAGGGCCCCTTCTGTGGTTTGCACTGTGCCAAGGTTAACAGAATATATTCTTTTTACTTAAGTGTATAGAAACAACTCGATTTTTTTACATAATATAAAATAGTTAGAGTGGTTTCTTTAATTATTTTATAATATATATATATATGTGTGTGTGTGTGTGTGTGTGTGTGTGTGTGTGTGTGTGTGTGTGTGTGTGTGTGTGTGTGTGTGTGTGTGTGTGTGTGTGTGTGTGTGTGTGTGTGTGTGTGTGTGTGTGTGTGTGTGTGTGTGTGTGTGTGTGTGTGTGTGTGTGTGTGTGTGTGTGTGTGTGTAATACAGAAGACTCTCGTTTTTGCAAACTGCAAACTACTGGGTAGGCTCTACCGTGTCCTCATAAACACAATGATAATTTTAACTCCCATTTACGAATTTAAATTTTGAAAAATTTCTTTTCTGCTAACTTTTGATTTTGACAATCAATAATCTTTTCCACTTTTTTATTTTCATGATTAGATTTTTTTTCAATTTTTTATTTGTTTTTTATTTGATTCCTTTTATATTATTCCTGAAAATTTGATTCATTCTCAAACAACGTAAGAACACGGGCAAACATTCCAGACATTTTGGGAACAATATTCAAAGACCATGAATAACAGACATTTGATGAGAAAGGACTGTGTGTGATGCCAAATTCAACTTCTGTGTTTCCCGTGAGTAAGGGGACACATAAAGGGGAAAATATTCTTTTCTCCTCCCCGTATGTTAGATTATATAAAGAAGAAACACTCTTTTTAAAAGTTTGTGTTCCTTTTTTCTGTAGTTGGTATCGTTTCATATGAAGAATTCAGCTGATGAAGTTTCATTTATCAAGAAAGGTTGAGCCGATTCCGTTGAGAATTTGTCGCAGTTGAAGAAACGAACGCATTTATCAGTTGAAGTATAAAAAAGAAAATTTTGAATGTAGAATAAAAATATCAAATAAGACGAAAATTGCCAAAAAGTGGAATTCCAAAAAAACATCCTCTACAATTTTAAAATCTCAGAGAAAATACTTGAAAACGGAAACAGTATCATCAAATGTGCACCCTCTCAAAAATATTATAGACATCCTGACCTAAACCAACATGCAAAACAAATAAATAAAAAGCTTTGCTGATAAAAATGAGAAGAACGAACATTTCTGATGATGGTAATGTTATAAAAGAGAAATCCAACTGCTTTGCTGTGTAACTGGACATAAAAAATTTGAAAGCATCACGCGGTTGTCACGAAAAATTTAAAGCAAGACATTGTGTGTTTGAGCTTTAGAAAATCATATGGAAAACGCAATCAATAAAATGAAAGTGCTGTTACTAAGTAGAAATCTTATTTTGCTCATGTTTCTTATTGTACATTCTAAATATATATAATTTCTAATAGAATTTTATTTATAACGAAAACTTTTGATAAAAAATTCAGGTCGTAAAAATCTAATACATTATTTTTCTATTTTAAGAATTGTTTTAGCGGTTAATACGAATTTGAAAAAACGAGCGTCTACTGTATTTTGTACGGTTCTATTTTTAGTCATAAAGTGGTTGTTTCTTTCATTCTATTTGAGATCATAGCTAAATAACTTTTTTACAATTCTCATTGGTTTAAAATATCCATGATGTCAGATAACATTTCATCTACGACACACATTATTAATTACGACATCGTATTGAGATGGCGTTATAAATCTGACCTGTCGACGAATGTGCTGCCTGCTTTAAAATTCCATTCTTCAAGCGGCAGCAGACAAGGCAAAGTTATCAAATGTCTGAGTGTCGTCGGTGATAAGAAAAAATCCATTCATCATTTTTACCAGCAATAAAATATTTTTAAATTAAAATTTATTTCGTTCGTAACAGTTTTCAAAATCATGAAAATCACCTGTTGTTCTAAATAATTAGTATTTAAATTTTCAAATCTTTAGCGATATTGCTACCGAAATTTCCTGAAATTGTTATCCTTTTTAATTTGTGTTTTTGATGATTCAAGTTTTATTCCCTTGCTCTTCGACTCACTATCATTTCTTGTGTCATTTCACGTTCTTTTAAAATCCATTATATAAAGCTTCTCTAATTCTCTTTTTTATTTTTTATTTGATAAACATTTTGTACGTATAATATTGATTGTTACGAGTATCCAAAGCCATGACTCCAGAAGTCATTTCAAATCTCTTTAAGCCAAATACCTTTAATAATAATTGAATTGAAAAAACATGACACTTATATCGAGTAAGAACTCTATGACTTCAACTCGTTGGAGTAAAAATTAAAAATTTTGTTGAACTTCATTTTGTTAATAAAACAACTTCTTATATAGAGAACAAAGCATCGGTTTGAGAAGCCGTTTACCATTGATTCAAGCCATTAACACGTTGACAATAGAACAGAAGAAAAAGCAAAGTGAAAAAGACAAGGCAAAACATCCCCTTTATATTTAGTTTAAATCGGCAAAGACGATTTAAATTTTCTATTTTTTATTTATTTATCTTGAAGCTCCTCATCTTAGTGAAAAGAAACTGTATTTGCAGCTGATTAACTTTGCTTCCTTTTATCTCGATGAATTATTAAACAACATATTGACCACCTTATCCTGCATTATCACAAGGACCTGATTCTTTTCAATGTATAGTATTTCCTAATTCTGTGATTCTTTAACCTTGAAATGACACTCATTGTCACTCAAACAGCTCCTACTACATTTGCTTTGTTTGTCAAAATTCAAACCCCACAATAATACGTCAAATTATGAATTTCAATCAGTAAAAGTGTCCTGAAATTTTCAAGGATATGTTGCTCATTGACAGTCACATAACACTCTTTCTCAAAACAAAAACTAAACAATTGAATTTAATAACTAAGTCGAGTGAAAAACATTCTGCACATAAATCTGTTCTTATATCCCTTATTGGGTTTTTGACATCAAGGAACTGATTTGGGTATGAAATTATCTTTTTTTTAAGTGTGTATGTATATTTGACATTAGGTATTGATGTTAAGTAGTTGTTTAATTTTAAATGCATGAGCTCCCTTAATTTATTGTGTTCCATAACGTGTAAATTAGTTTTTTATCCGTTTTAATTCCAAAAATTTCTCAGTGTTCCATGAATTTAAAATAATAATCTTAGAGCCATATAAGTTAGGGAGCAAAATTACTTAGACAAACCTATTTTTGCAGGCTACAAATATTATCCAAAAACTAACAATATTTCATTAAGTAAGTTTAGCGAATATTTCAATAAAATGAAGATTTCACTTAATAAATGTTAGCTGTTAGAGGGGGAGGGGATTCCCTTGTAAATCGAAATTTGTACCATTTGGTTCTTATGGTAATAAATGCTTTTATTATTCTATGTTTATCTCTCTTTTATTACTCTATGCTTTTATTACTCTATTTTAGAAGGTGTGATTTTGTTAAAATATATTTTCCTTTTTACAAAAGATAAAAATTCATTAAAATAATTTATAAAATTATAATCTGTAGTTTCTAACTACTAACATAAAAGTTACATAATAAAGCTAGAATTAGATGTGTGTGTGTGACTTGTGAAATTTACATTAAACGGTTGCCTAAAATGCGTTTTAAAGGTTTTGCATTTTTAATGATCATCATCTAGATCAGAATAGCATCCAATAGATAAATAATTTATTACCATATTAATATAAATTTAAAACTTAAATTAGAAACGCATTAAATAAAATTTTAGACAAACGGGTATATTTCTAGAGATTATAAGAGACTCACAGATTAAAATTTACTTTTCTATTTCTTCATTGCTAATCCAGAAGCAAAATATTTACTTTAAAAACGTAATTCTTTATAAATTTTTTATACATCACTGAGCATTAGCTCTTTGCTAAAATTATTATTCTTTTTCTCTTGTAGAAAGACTAATATACCTAATATATCTTGTAGAAAGACTAATAGACTAGATACTTTTCATAGTTGTGACACTCGACTTCTCTTTCAATAATATCTATTTATTTTGTTCTCATGAAATCTGAATTGAACATACAAGGAAACTGGTAAAATCTGAATTAAATAAACAGTGATTAATAAGAATCTTTCTCTTTCTTTAATTTAGAATTTGTCTTTGAAAACTTGTACCAGGTTTTCACTGATGCCAATCTCTCTGGATCTATTCTTCAGGTTTGATTTTTTGACTAAACAACATTATATACGATTATTAATAATATTTACTACTTATCTTTATGTGATATTACACTTTGGAACTTGTTAAAAAGGTCCTACGATTTCCTCATGCATGAATATATTCCTATTTTTCATAGATCCTCTATGCCTTAGGAGTTTTTTCCGGGAATCGAATGTTAAATTATTACAGTAAAAGTGAATATGTATGATGGCATAGGGATTAGTAAATGATGATTTAGGTGAAAAACAGAAATTTAGGAAGCTAAAAAAAATTAGGGCTATAAGTTGCAACACCTCACACCATGCAGTCTGCTGTGCAAAAATATTGAGCGGACTTTCTTTATTTTAACTTAAGTGTGAGCCCACTTCTCTAATCTTTAATGCAGAATCATTCTCGTAAACTGCGGAGAACTTGTTAAAATAATATCTGTTTCTGTCAGAAATTCTTTAACAGGATTTTTATATTTAAGAAATCAAAATTAAAATGAAGAAATCTTTTAATAACAAAATATTTAAATCCATATTGAAAACCTTTATAGCAATACTTTTTGTACACAATCTTCACTGTTTTGTTGCCTTGGTCATGTATAAATAGGTTGTCCGTTGATTTAACCCTTGTTTGTGCAATATACAATTGACCATGAGAGAATTAGCCATTTGCACTTAGTTCGATTCATCACAAGATAAAGTTGGTCTTTGTGACTTGTTCACAAACATAACAAAATAAATGCTGACCTGAAATTTCTTGCTGTTTTGAATTAGAAAACATTACTCTGGATAATTCAAACACATGATAAAAATATAGAGTGTCCAACCTTATATGCTGTGAGAATGTTTGCTTGTATCACATAACTTTGCAGAGCTGTCACATGAAGCATTGATGCACCACTGGAGAAATTTGGGTGAGTTGATATTTCTAAAAGAGCATTGCGGAAGAATTCTTAATCAATCCATAATGCTTCCCTCTCAGAGAATTTTCACTTTGCTAAGGTATAAGAGGACTGTATCTCATGATAATAGAGTGATCTAGGAAGGTTATAAGTGTAGAAATGAATAAAAATTGCTGTAAGGGTGATGCTACTTAACCACACAGGCTCCTCAATATTATCAGTACACATTTCGGGTGACCATCAATATACATATTACATATGATGCAACGCCGTTCTTTATGTATTTAGACTGCGGAGAATGGGTCGAAATGGATCGTGAATTATTTGACTCTTAATTGAACGAGTGAATACAAAGTTATTTTCAGTATCTAGTAGCTTTGCTGTGATGACTTGATCAATGTGTTTGCTTCTATTTTGTTCTAATATTCAGATCAATAAAAGTGCGTGGAAGAAACCATATGTCCGGAATTGAATAGAGTAAATAAAACAACATAGTTCCGAAATACCCTACCTTTAAGGAAAAGACACATTAAAATTTAAGTCTGAGATAGAAAACAGGCGAAATGATACCGAATTTGTCTCTAGCGGTTTGACCTATGTATAATAGTTGGGTAATATCTTACCACTTCGGATTTGCGGCATCTAAACTTCTGATTATAGGAAAATTCTCGTATATGGGAGGACATGTATGAAAGCTTTCTACAAACCTGATTGCCCAAGTTTCTACATTTTCCACATTTCTGAGGGTATCTTCTGTGTCATTCAAGTTCAGTTCGACTCTTTGTCTAGACAGTAAGGACGTTTCTAGCTATCAGTAGTTTCAGCTATTTCTACTGATTTCGCAAGCCTGGAACCCTCAAATTACATAAACAAAATTAATAATTTTGCCCTTATGTTATACTATTTACGTGGAAAAATATCTTTTATCTATATTATCGGTTTTTTTAAGTGTTCTCTAGTTTTAATGACTGACAGTGTTTATGTGTATATATATCTGCTTATATAAGAATGTGAAACATTTGTATTCATGTACATGATTGATATGCGCTACCATTGTTAAAAATTTTTAATATGTTTGTTCAAGAAAGATGGAAAAAGAAATGTTTTAAAGCTTATACAATTGGAAGCTATGGAAGCAACACAGTAATCAAACTTATTTTAGAATGTATGCATGCAGGAAATATAATTTCCAAGACAATTTCTTGAAAGTGTGTAAAAGGAAAAATATCGATTACTATTTTCTAATAAATACAAGAATGAAATACAAAATTTTGTAAAAACATTGTTTTCTTACCCAAAAATGGTTCAGCATATTAGATCATAAAATTATAGACGACTTACGTGTGAAAATACAACACAAGATTTTATCTAATGTGACTGCAAGAAATGAAATATGTTAGTGGAAAGGTGGTTGTGTATGGTTGCCTGTGAGTTTTATAGTATTATTAAATTATTTATTCTTATTGGATGTAATGAATTATTCTTTTGAGTGATGTTTTATGGAAAAGAAATTATTCAACAAAATGCTTTTAGGATTGCAATAAAATTTGAATGACTTGATAATGCCATGAAGTAGAAAATTCTGAAGCTGTCGTGATAATTATTATATTATCCCTAAAATATTATTGCTATTCCTCTATAACAAGAATTCACTCCATTTGAAATTTTTGATGTGTCAAGCATCTGGTTAATATTTCCTGATTAGTTTGCTTTTTAATTAATTTGTCCCTTTACTTTGTTAAATTAAATTCAAAATTTAACATTCCCTTTATTCTGCTATTAACCTTACATATTTAAAAATTTAATAATGAATTAACTTGAAATTAACTGTAGTAAATTTAACTACATAAAATTTATATTGTGTTTATTTTCCAACTGCTTTCCGAGGGTAATTTGTATTAATCCCTCAGTGGAACATTAAATTCATGTAAAAGACAACTATCTAAAAATATTTAAATAAAATTTTTTATTGTGTAAGCATTGTAAAATAATTAAACAACTAAAATATTAGCTCTTTTATTTAGTTTCATTTTTTTAAAATTGTATAATTTCTAGCATTTGCATTTTTGCGCGAACGAATAAGCTCTCAGAATTCATTTAGAAAATAAAAATTAAAATATATTGTGCATGTAGAATGCTTTCATAACTTTAACGCTTTCAAATTCAATTTTTAATTATTTTTATGAGCAGTCATATTTATAACGATAATTAATAAGAAATATTATAAAATCAACAAAAATTAAAATTATAAATTATGTTTAAATCAAAATTCGATTGAGTAACAACTTAATATGTGATAATTTTTAACTACAGTAACAATTACAGTAAGATTATTGTGCATGAGCACTGTTAATATCCTGAATCTTTCTTCGAGAAATGGAAATACGAGCACAAAATCACAAACAAGAAGCATCAGCTGTTAAAAGCTGATGAATTGAGAAAGTGAATTGAGAAATGAATTGAGCACTGAAGATAAGAAAATCGAATTATCCAAACGGCAAATATATAGTACTAAGTAAAGGTTAATTGTTAATAATGTAAAACAAAATTTATCTATTTGCATATGCAAAAATAACAGGTTGATGTGAGAAGTTTTCTAATACATACGAAGAAATCGTACTTCTTACTGAAATAATATACCCTCATTGAATGTGATTATTTAATCATATTATTTCATTTCAATGAATTTACATTACGTTAACGTATTTAAACTTAAAGTTTCAAATGAGTTGTTTCACATCACTTTATAACAATTAATGTAGTTCACAAGACTCGTGATTTGATTTAGATATTGAAAAATATTTCTCTCGAGATACTAAAAGAACTGGTCAACCTAGTAGATATGGCTTTAAATTGAGAATATGGCCTTTTCTCCTGCATAGCAATAACATATATTTAATAAAATTATAATTAGAATATTTTTCTACGGGTACATTCATTAATATTTACGAAATTATGCGTTGAATTTTCGTAAATATTATTGAATGTATCCGTATAAATATTTATAATAATAAAAGGTTTGAAGTAAGAAAATTTTGCAATCTGTGAATAAGAAATCAATTTATAGAAAAATATGTGATAGCCCGTTGTATTGTATAGTTATATGAAACAATATTTACCAGAAAAAGATCGATATTATAAGACAAGAAAAAAAACTTTAATAGTTAAATTTTTCTGAATAACGAGTTAAGAATAACGAAATTTTTGAAAGTAAAGAAATTGTTTGCTGATGTTGTGTTAATTGTAAAATATAATCAATCCTAAAATATTGTACATAAAAAAGGAACAGTTTTATTAGCTTTATTTATAATATATAGATATTTTAATTTTAAACAAAATAAAATAAAAAAATTTAATAATTTTAAATAAATAATATAAATTTTAATGTTAATAAATAAATAAAATAATAATGGTTTAATTTTCTCTTAAAGAAATCGTGGAACAAAATGCATTGGCTTAAATATTTTATAAGTAACTGATAAAAAAAACCGCTAACAATAAATGACGCTATTGTTTTATTGGTAGTTATAGAATTTATAATACCACTTAATTAAAGTTTATCATTCTGACTTTAAATTCGCAACATTTGATCTATACAAGTTAATAATTTAGTGTTGATTTTAAATTTCTAAGGCTTGTGAATTTTTAATGCTTAAAAAAAGGGGCATTAAAATTGAATACATTTAAAATATTGAAACAATTTTCAGATCAAATTTTTGTCTAAAAGAAATATGCTTGTTATTTTTTCTACTTTTTCCATAAAATACATATGTGATATACTCTATTGGTTTTAGCTTAAGTTGTTAAAAAGAAAACAATTACTTTATTTTTTTGCAGTGCTTCTTCTCAAAGCTATATAACAGGGAAATATAAGAAATTTGACAACTTTAAATGTCTTGTATCACTTCATATCTTACATTAAGATGGTGAGTAAAATAGAAAAAAAACTTTTAGTTCAAATTATGAATGGGCATTGTATCAAGGTCAATAAATCTTACCACGTGCGTCATCCAGTAAAAATGAAACACGTGCTTTCTTCAGTGCAAAGAAATAAGCGTAATTTAAAATATTTCCTTATTTCTTTTTGTGTTTAAATTTTATCATGTTTTTACCTCATTTCACCACTGATAAATATACTCTTAAACTAGTAAACTAACACAGTTTATGCTTAATGTAATGTCTCATTTGAAAGAAAGACATGAAATTAATCAATGTATTCATAACAATTTTATTTTTATCTGCAAACATTTTTAGAGTACGTAAATACAGAATTTCTTGTTATGTGAAAGTCTATATACTTGACAAAAATATTTTTTATAAAAGTAACTATATGGTTGAACATGTTAAATAAAAATAATTAAAGCATCTATGTTTCCATTATAAAATTTTAAATAACATAAAAAACTGTTAAGTTTTTTAACAAATAGTTTTTTAATGAAGATTTTCAGTTATTATCATTTTCCTTTAAACATTCCTCTTACTAATATATATATATATAAATATAGTGTTTAGTTAATGTTAATGAAAAATATTTCGATTAAGATGACAATATTTGAAAAATAATTTTAAAGTAGTATCGAGAATTTTGGACAAAAGTAATATGTTAATATCTTGGATAAAAAGAAATGCAATGAATTTTCCAAAATATTTTTACATTTTTTTATTTATTTATTTATTGATTTTTTTATTTTATTTATTTATTTATTTATTGATTTTTTTATTTTATTTATTTATTTATTTATTTATTTTTTTGATTTCATAAGAATTATTTAAACTAAGGGCCAAGTACTTAAGAAGCATATGCTTGAAATTTTATGAAGTAAGCATTTGGCAATTTAGGTCTATAATATTAAGCATATCTTCATTTTATTTTATACTTCCATTTTATTGATACAATAAATAAAAATACAAATGCATTATGTACCCTTTTAAATGGTAGTATGAAAATCTAACGATTCAATGATTCAGAAACTATAGTATTAAATATTTTTTTCAACTATTGCTTACTTAATGTTTTAGAAAAAATTCTTTATAAATAAAAATAAACTCTAAATTACAGAACTTCAGTAAGTTCTTATAAATCACTTACAGTGTCATAATGCGTATATCATGTAAGGCTAAAAAAATAAAAATAAATAAACTAATGCAATTAAAAATAAAGAAACTTTCCTGATCTGCGAATAATCACCAATATTTTTAATGAAATCATTTTGAAGAAAGAGCACTAAATTAAAAAAAAAAACATTAGCAATTGTTTCATAGATAATACTAAAAAAACATGAAGAAACATTTTAAAAGTAAAAATATATATATAAAAAAAACATTTGAAAATAAGCATGAATTTTAAAACGGAATCTAACTCTGATAATTGATCATAAAAAAGGCTTGAAAAGCTAATGATAAAAAAATTATTCAGATTTTAATAGAAATTAAAAATTAATTTGAAAAGCATGCCAAAGAATTTTAAAAAATTTCAAAAAATATAGAGTAATTTAAAATTTTAAGACCCTATTGAAATTTTTCTCGAATTTAATATTTTGACATATATTCAAATTTAATGTGTTTGATGATGGCCAATTAAGCATATTTATTTGGAAAACTTCTAACACTAAGAGTTGACACTTAAGGATACCAGAAAATGTTTATTCTATAATATGTAATACATCAAATACTTACTTTCTAAACTAAATCAATCAATATTTGAAGTGATCAAGTAGTGAATTTTTATGTATGATTTATTTAAATCTACTTACAGGATTAATAGAAAAATTTACAGCTTTGTTTTCAGCAAATTTTCATACATTATTCTACAGTAATTCCAATAGCTTCAAAATAAAATAATATCAAAACATTCATAGCCATAAGCATTTTTAATTTTAAAATTTTGAAATATAAGCATTTAAATATGCTAGAAAATGGATACTTTGATAAATATTTTGAAATTGCGATATTTCTTACAGAAATGTTTGATGCACTTTCTCTGATTTGCTTTATAAGTTTTTATTCATAAAACTTTAAAAATGCTTATTAAATAAGTTTATATTTTTTTAATTTAATGCTCAAAAATGAGGAAAAAATTATGCAAATTATTTACTTTTTTTCATCCAAAAATTCCATAACAACAAAAAAAGAAAATTTTTTAATTTGTACTTATTATAAAATATTTTGGCAAATTGTCAAATATTTTCTGAAATTGGCAAATAATTTCTGTTTGAAATTGATTTAATGTTAGCTTTAGATGCTTTTGAGCAGTTAATTTTATCTGGAAAAAATTAGAAGTGTTTTTGTAGCAAGTATACCTTCTATTCACATATCATCGTGAAAATGAAAGGAGTTCCGATGCAGTGAATTGAAGTAATTATTTATGCTTGCAACACAGATAAAGATTGTTCTGAATTATATAGAAATATAAATGATCTTACATAATTACTCTTAAATAATTTTTATTTTAGCATTATATTACAGTTTTGTGACTCTAAATGAAAAATATATTATACGAAAGGTATGCTATAAAAATACAGAAATTTATCTGTAACTAAACATGATTTTAAGAAATTGTATTGAACAGTTAGTTTTTAAAATGATTTGATTTTGTTTCATTGGGATAATTGGGTTTTATATGTCAAATAAATTTAGCATTTCTAAGCTTTGCCAATAATTTTACAATCTTTTGCTGAATACACATCTGTTTGACATGATAAACCCAATGCAGCAGTTTTAATCACTTTATAGACTGATTCTTTGGAAAAGCAGCAATAATATGCTCTTAAAATGACTTTCATTTGCTAAACTGTTTTAATTTGATGAGTACACACATATCAATAAATATTGTTTCATAATATATTCTTTAATTTATTACTCTTAGTTAATTCTACCAAAAATTTCGTTTTTAATCTTTATCGATGAATGATTAATATTGTACTTTTGCAATTGCAGTAAATATCAATGAAATGAAATGTCGATTATTTTAAGAAAAGTTATCGAAACTAATTTTAATACATGAAACAAAACTTTTTTTATAAATCATTAAAATAATTTTCTCTAAGAAATTTATTATAAAATTACATTCTTCAATAAAAATACTTTTAAACTAGAGAAATCTATAATGTGTTAAATTTCGGGTAAAATGATTTCTAAGTTTTCTCGAACTTTTATACTCTGTTGTTTTCTTTGATTATCAAGTTTTATTTATAGAATTATGTAACATTATTTGTAAATATAAATAAAAATAGTTTATCTTTTTATTTGAAGCTCGAATTTAAATGATACATTTTAAGAAATCGAAACTTTCACATACAAACTGAAACGATGATTACCAAACATATAAATTTTCATCTTAAATCCTCGTTTCTCTTCCTTTTTATGTGTCATCCATTTTTCCATTAGTCAAACCATATAGAGGTTTGAATAATACAATGATATAAGGATTGTGGTGGATAGCATTCTTTTTCATTTGGGATTTCTATAAGTGATAAAAATTTGAAAGGCGAGAAATAATTTTAATCCTATATTTTTTCAGTGAGCTACTTCTACTCAAAAATGAATAGATTTGTTTGCGTTAATGAGAGATATTTTGATGTCTCTAATTTAATTAATGTACAAAGAGAAAAAAAATACCACATCTTTCTTTGTGCGAGTGCAAGCAAAGGATCACAAGGTTTTTGAGAACCATTAACCTTTTTTATATTATAATGGTTTCATTCTTTTAATTTTTAAAATTAAAACAATAGCAGTTTTAACCTAAGTCAGTCATAGTTTTCCTCCATACTTTATTATAGGTTGTCTAGCCAAGAGAGTACATTACCATATAGCATACCTAAATCTTTAATCTGTAGATATAATCAATATTGCTTGCTAAATACTATTAATGAGTATTTTCTTTTTTTGTGTTCTATCTGTCTCTCCATATCACCAAAGTTTTGTATTAGAGGATATTTAAAACTCTTAGTACTTTTTATGTATCTCCTTGAATATTCTTTAGAAATAATTTAAGAAATCATCAGTTATTGATTAAGAATATGAGTGTCATGCACACAAAATAGAATATAAATCATAACATAATATTGTCTTGATGATTCTACTTTTTCTTCTGTTAAACCATACTCAGAATTATCATTTTACTATTAAAGCACATTTTTACTGTTTTCTGTTGGAAAAATACATTTTTATAGCATTCAATAGGCAAAATATATTTTTATTATTTTCTATAGGCAAGTAAGTTTTGTTAAAATTTGTGAGAGTTATCTAAGCTTTTACTTTAATGAATGTTTAAATTACTTTTTATTCATTTATTTTTAACGCATTTTTAGTAATAAATACTGCTATAATTCCAAAATGAGAGTTCCTACTTCTATGTTGATTAATACTATCCAACTTTATTTTTATAATGATTTTTGAATTTAAATGAAGTATTATAGAAGTTAAATTTTACATAAGTTTCGAAAATTTAAAAGTTAATAAAAAATTAAATCAAATTTTCTTTATTTCCCATTTTGTTATGAAAACCATTAAGTATAAAATTTTTTATTAGAATTGAGTTCTTCCTAAAAGGTTTTACTTGTTACTTAGAAAAAGAAGTTACCAATAAATATTCTTGTTTAAATCATATGTGCATTCAATAAACGTGCTTACTCCAATCCGAAATCCTTTTAGTGCTAATGTATATCTAAACTCAAATACAATAATTATTATGTTATGACCATATGTCTACTTTTATAATACTTTGGTAGTAAAGTGATAATCATTTATGTAAAAAAAAACATTGTATGGCCAAAATATTCACCACATACTCTCCTGCATTTCAAATAAACGATTCCATTATAACATCAGTATCCATAGGCAAAAATTCTAAATCCTTAAAATCGTATTAGCTGTCATGAAATCTATCTTCGATTCATTCAGAAAAATGAATATGATTTTAGATGCATATAAATCAGGAAATGTTTTGGTTGTAGCATCATAGCTTAGAGCTGCATTTCTTGATTCAGGCTTATCCTCTTAGTTTTAAAACAGGTCATATACTATCAGTATGTGTAGACTTTTGACAACAGCAGGCAACTACGTAAACAAGTAGGAATAGACACCCTTTTTCTGTATCAATATTTCTTTTATTGTAGAATGCTGCCTTCAATAGTGGATTACTGATATTGGTTAAGACTCTTAACTAGATTCCTATAGAATATATTTGAGAGGAGTTGAAGTATCGGATGATTGCCACACACATTCGATCGAAAACTAAGCATGAATAATTGATTTTGATGGAATAGAGCACAGTAACATCACTATTCTTTTCAAATCTATTTGAGTCTATTTGAAAAATTAAAACTTGTAACTGAAACAAAAGGAAACGCAACACTTTATCAGTTATATGTCTAATGCTTTTCAATGCCGAGTGCCCAGGGAATTTCGACTGCTTAGTGTATGAGAAACATAAGAATCAAATGCCCCATAATTTAATCCATATTTTTCAATTGTTTTCGTAACATTAAGACATACACTATGCAACATTAATAAATTGATTTGAAAAGCATTCTTAATTGTTAAAATGAATTTGTAGTTCAGCAAAAAAATTTATAGATTCGTTATCATGGAAATTCAAATATTTTATATTTAAAGTATCATAATTTATTATGTATAATTTTAGGAAACTTCTTAAATTTTAAAATACAGTGAATTTTTGTTGAGAGCAGACGTGTGCTATTTGTATAATCACTTTCCTTTTAAATTGTAGTGTTTCAATTTGAGTAACAATTTCAGTAACGCGTATGATGTGCTACAGGCTCTGATCGTGCCGACATAGAAATATTTTTGTAAAATTAATAGCTTTTAATATAATTCTCAAACTATTGACTGAAAGTGATTTCGTAAAGTAAATATAATGCTAGCTAGATAAATCAAATTTGAGCTTTAAAATTTCCTTTAGTTTTGATAATTCAACTTGATAAAATGCTTAGACTTTGAAACATTTGATTTGAGTGTGGAAATTTTAACTCTTAGCAGTATCATTTCACTCATCGAATGAATGAATTAAAATATTCAAAGCTTATTTATGGCAACAATGTTTATACATTAGCAAATTAAACACTAAAGTTGAAAGTTACTCCAAGCTAATGTCTAATGAAAACATATTGACAGAAGTTAAAAAGACATTCACAGAGTTTAGCATATTAACAGAATATTTTTAATCAAAGGCAAAAATGATTAAAAATAGAGATAAATTAATTCATTTACAATGAACAAATTTGTTGATGTTAACTCATGCAGAAATTATCAAAATTTCAAAACATACATCTTTTGAAAAAGCCAAAGTTATTGTACTGCTAAATTTTTGCAAATTTAAAAAAAATATCTGAAGAGGACTTAGGGATCGAAGAAAATCTAATTCAGAATTACTTAGTAGTGAAAAAAAGAAGACAAATGCATTTAACCTCATTAATTTAATCCAACTGATTGAAGGAAGAAGAGATATGCGAGATATAAAGTACAAGTTTTGCTTCTTATTATAAAATATTAAAAAAAAACTCCACTTATATACCAATCAATATCAATAATTTTTAAATATAAAGAATAAGTTTTAAATTCAGTTTTAAATTTTTCCTTTGCATTAAAAATATTCTTGCTACTTATTTTTAATTGCAACAATATTTAAGTTAGTTTAAAAGTTTTCTTGGTGTGAAATGTAAAATTCGCCTACAGCCAAATACCACAAGCCTTTCATTGATAAAGAATTTTCTTAAAAATAAATTATAGGTTTAATGAATATAACTAACTGAAAAACTTAATTGAAATAATTTATTTGACTTCTACTCTAAAATAAATCATCGGGAAAAAAGCATGAGAAGAACAATCAAACAAAATCAAGATAATAGAAAGTCTGAAATAAAAATTGTGCATAATTATCCGCAATGCATGTTTAAACTAAACTAAACTAACTAAACTTTGATTTTGGGAAAACGCAAATTGGCTGTTATAGTGCTTGAGCATTCATCAAAATTGAATTGCCAAGAGTGTAGAGGATTAGTAAAACTACAGCTTGAAATACTCGTTCTGTTACATTGTCCTTGTAAAATCCATAAGACTGATCGGTAATTTTGGATGTAGGGGACTTAACAGAATCCTCATATACGATATCTGTTGAAACTCAGTTTATTCTACTGCAAATTTAATGATCTTTTAAGGAAAAATTGAAATAATTCTACAATTGCATAAGTGTTTTTCAATGTGACTTATTCACAGCGACATGTCAAACTCATATGCAACAAGAAATGAATATGCAATGGGCTGGCAATGGAAATAGAAATGTCGTTTCCTTTGATAAGTTCTATGCATAGTGTGTTCTTATTAAATTTAATTTCTGTCAATGATTTTTCATATATTCATCTCACAAATCCATTAATTATACCATATAATCATACTAAGAAATCATCGATAAGAATTCTTGCATTATAAATAATTATGCCTCCATGACAGAGGAAAGAAAATTTCAATTACAATTATGCAGATAAAGAATTATTGCCGAATAATTTTATTTTTATAGAAAAGAAACTATTTCAAATATTTTTATACAATATTTACATCAGCTTAACATTTTTAATGCAAGCTTTTCATGCATACTTTTGGTTAATTATCAGTACAATCATTTATTTTAAAATATGAAATACTTTTTTAAATAATTAAAAATTTAGAACAATTTATATAAATATAATGACCCTTTAATGATCATCTCAACGGAATTTTTTCAGTTTCATTATTTTATCTGATGACTGCATTATTAATATTCAAACAATGAAAAGTTTAAAAATATAATTTAATTTTGTTAGCTTTGTGCAGAAGCTTGTTGTGATTTTGTGAAAATAAATAATAATGACTACATTTTTTTACATATAACTCAACTTTATAGAGAAAACTTTAATTCGTGGAACAAGGTTTCGTAAAAAGTTTGCAGAGGATTCGATAATTAACAATGTAATAATTCTTAGCAATACAAACAGTAATAAAAAATTTAAGTTTATTATTGCCTACTTCGTATTACAAGTAATTTTAACTTATATATAAGTCATTTAAAACAGGCACGAAAATATTATGAACTTACTTTTTATAAGAATTATGTTCCAAATTTCATTTAAAAATTTTTAGTCTAACCTATTATTAACATTTACGTGGAATCTTCCATTTTTTTATTTTAAGGTGTAATAATTTGAATTTTTAATACACTTTCCAGTTTTTTTACTGTTAGTAAATTGTTGCTATCAATTTGCATTAAATTTTATAATCCTGGTTTATCAATCTTTAACATATAGTTGTACATTTTATTAAACATGTATCAATTAAATAAATAATTTAGCAATCACACACATTAAATAAAAATATAAATGAAAATTCTATGAAATTCTAAATATTTTAAGAGTTTTATTGGCGAATAGAGATACTCTCCTAAAGGAACATGAAGGTTTTTAATATGTAAAGATAAGAATCAGCAAAATTTAATGTAATATAATTCTGCAAAATCTTCAAGTATTTTCTTTTCTCTGTGCTATATACTTGAAAGATTTTACTAAATTTAATATAATCTCTTTGCTTATACGCAAAAGGACCCAAAAAAATGGAATTCATGTCTGTTAAAATTAAATTTTCGATTAAAGTTAGTCCCAAATTCATGTCAAATTTATGATAAATATATATATTAAATCACAATTTATTTCTAAAAGTTCTCTTATTACCTTAATATAAATATTCTTGATTATTAAATTAATTGGAACTTTTGCAAAAAATTTTTCTCTTAGTTCTTATTTTACTCCTTATAATTTAGTTTAATTTAAAAATAAACTCTGCAGAAAACCAATATATTTAGAAAGACCTATTATTTTAAATACTCTGTATTTGATAGAATAATACTTACTTTTAAATATCTGCTTTTCACTAAGATTTTGATACTACATTGCTCTGCATACTTGTGGGATGGTGTTTTGCTCAATCGCTTATAATTGTAGGACACTCATGGTTATCTTGAGTACAACATTTAAATACCAATATCTGAGTGACATTCTGCAACCAATATTTTCAGGATTTTCAGAATAACTTCACTAAGACTTTGATACTACTTTACCCTGAATACTTGTGTGATGGTGTTTTGCTCAATCACTTATAATTGTAGGACACTCATGGTTATCTTGAGTACAACTTTAAATACCAATATCTGAGTGACATTCTGCAACCAATATTTTCAGGATTTTCAGAATAACTTCACTAAGACTTTGATACTACTTTACCCTGAATACTTGTGTGATGGTGTTTTGCTCAATCACTTATAATAGTAGGACACTCATGGTTATCTTGAGTGCAATTTTAAATACCAATACCTGAGTGACATTCTGCAACAAATATTTTCAGGATATATCATCCCGAGGACATTTTCTAGAAAGATAATATTAATTCCCAATTTGAGATATTCATGTTTTGATATTTAGTATATTGAACTTGGATGGAATGTTAAGCTACCGAATTCGGATAGCATAAAATGTCTAAATTTGAAGAAAAAACGGGGGAAATTTATTTTTTATAATATGTGTCTAGGAAGAAAATATCAGAAGTCTCTATCACTCATTTCTTAAACGTGAACAGGAATGTATTACCACATAACTGGTTTGAACATTTATTGTGCAATTGCTAGTCATTGATAGACTTGAAGGCATTAAATTTCTAATCAATTCATTACCTATGCATGACTTTAACATTTTTAACTTTAATGAAAATTGTCTATTAATTTAGAATAATTTATTCATCTGATAATTTTTGATGATAATTTTTGAGTGTTCTTACTCAAATTATTGTTCATTAAACATTATAAAATTTGCAAAGTAATTGCTTTGAATAAATAATTATTTAAAAGAAAGCAATTAAACTGTATTAATTACTGCAGTAATTTATTTTTTAATAATAAAAAGAAAAAGGGATTAGTTGTTGCAATTTTTATCCAAAACGGGTTCCTATTTTGTCTTCTCTGAATCTATTTTATTAAAATGTTAACACAGCTTAAGATAAAATAAATTTACTGATTTTATCCTAACCAGTGTTACTATGAATGAATTTAAACTATGAGAAAAATAGGAAAATTTCAGCAATATTTAACAATTTTGAGGAACTAAGGGGAAAAAGTTTTGAATTTTGCCAAACGTTATTTAAATTAAGTCAATGAGTATTTGACACCATGTAACAATCTGCCTAACAGCTTAAGCCTCTTATAATGCATTTGAACATCCGGTGCGAATAGTCTTCTGGAACGACTTGAAAAATATAGTGGGCTGTATTCACGTGTCGTAAGTAAGGAGAACCATATATTGTCCTAAAGATCCTATAACGACAGGTGTGCAAATGGAAAGCAGAAACCAAAGTCTGTCTTCTATAGTTTAACACTACCAGATATCGAAACCAGAATTTCTATTCAAGAGTTGTCATCCATTAGCCTAGTTAATGGAATAAAAGGAATAGTTAATCTTATAAACTTTTTCTCTCGCAAATATAAAATAATTATAAGTAGTGTGTTGCAAAATATAAGATCACTGAATCTCTTGTGATTTTTAGTCTAATGTAATTTTTTCATACATACTAAATTGATGCAAATAAATCAAATATAAAGTATATATTTTTAAAGATTTTTTACTATGGTAAATATTTTAACAATATTTAAAAAAATTCCCTTCAAATATCTGTCACAAAATTATAAGACCACGACTTTAAACACATTTTATTTATTTACTTCTATACAAAATTTTGATGATGACCCACTATTTTCAAAATAACTTCATATACATAACTTTTCGGGCTTGTAATAATTGGGTTTGCAAGAAAAGTTTTGGGATTTTTTTTTCCATTTATCTATGAAAACTAATTTTCTTTATTTGTAAATGACTTTTCAAGTATTTTATGGAATTTGAGTTTGTACTATGGGTTGACCAACTTAGGACCTTGATATTCTTTTCTTCTAAGACCAATTTTTAATGGATTTTAGCACTTAATTGTCTTGTTGAAATTTTTATTTTTACTCTCCCAAAAGTCAATTAAAAGGTAAAAAGTATTGATAAAGTAGTGATTTCTAACACCATTAGTCTATTTTCCCAGGAACTCGATGCAGTTCTCATATTCCATGATATAAAATTGCTATACGTAGTTACAAACCTATCATTAGTACTACTCTCAACGGTCTAGGAAAAAAATCTCTAGTTTATGTTCGTAAATCGTTGAAATTTTTATTTTTACTCTTCCAAAAGTCAATTAAAAGGTAAAAAGTATTGATAAAGTAGTGATTTCTAACACCATTAGTCTATTTTCCCAGGAACTCGATGCAGTTCTCATATTCCATGATATAAAATTGCTATACGTAGTTACAAACCTATCATTAGTACTACTCTCAACGGTCTAGGGAAAAAAATCTCTAGTTTATGTTCGTAAATCATGTTGGAAGTAAATATTCTAAACACTCGTACTACCATCTAAGTCATCTAAATGAAGTTTTTTGGCGTAAAAAATGTTTTTTCCGAATATCGTTCCAGGTCATAACTTCTTTAAGCAATTTCATCCAAAATTTGTGCTATTTTAAGAGTCTTGTTTTTTTTTCTGAAGAGTAGAATTTGAAATTAATCTTCAAGACAGCTAGATTAATATATGTTCAATCATTTTAACTGTCTGTAGTGTTTTTTACTAATAAATAAAATTTATTTATTAGTAAAAAACTCTACAGACAGTAAGGATCATGAAAATTTATCCATTATTTCGATTATTTACCCAAAATTATCAGTTTGATAGTAAAGTTATCTTCCAAATTTCTTATATTTCCCACAAAAATCTCTTTTATTTTTAAGTATTATGAAGGGCACTCTTAAAGAACACTAAAAAATCCTGATTTTATTTCCCCTTTCAAATTTTTCAAAACCTTTATAAAACTAAATTTTTTCCAATTCTTACTCAGATAATTCTCTTCAACACGACAGTATGAATTTTCTCACAGAAATAAACAAATTAAATTTAATATCTCTTAATAATATTATTGTTTGCACTTTTTTCATGACACAAAATTACAGTTTACATAGGGTTTTTAAAGACAGATTATAGTTATTTTAAAATCTCAAACGATTTTGAATACAAAATGGAAGTGGTTTTATATTTATGTAGCACTGAAATTTCAAAAAAATATTTGCTGTGTATTTATATAATTATTATAATTATAAAATATTATATAAAATATTATATATATATATATATATATATATATATATATATATATATATATATATATATATAATATTTTGAATAAATGTTATTATTTGTGGTCTTATAATTTTAAAACAATATTTAACAATAATTTTTGAAAGTTATTGTTGACCTATTCAAAATTTAAAAAAGTTTGAAAACAACATAAAATTCCCATAAAGATCATGATTGGGGTATGGAAGTGGGATACATGAAAGAAGCGAAAATTTAGCTTTGGATGCTGTAAGATGTTTCATATAAACCTTTATTCTATGAATAATTCATTTTATTTTCTTGTTACATTTACTTTAAACCATAGTAGAAATAATACACTTATACTTTTTGAAACAGATTTTCATGTAGAAATACCATAATATTTTTTCAATACTACAGACAATTTAAAAATCGAAAATATATAGTTGAATTTTAATTTCTAATATTAAGAAAATATTTAATTTGATTGATTATAATTCGATAGCATTATCCCATGTAAAGAATATAAGTATAGGTTAAAATAATTATGACAAAATAATTTGAAACCCATTTGTGACAAAAACTTGCCAAAATATGTTTTAATATTTATGATTTTGGTGTGATCTTCGGTTTCCATGCAAATGCTTCGGCTTATGAAGAATTCTACGTGGATGATGATTAATTACAAACAATCTCCTGTTACATTTATACTGGAAACACCCCGTTAAAACAATCGTATCTAAACAGCTTCACAAAGCAAGAGTCGTCCCTACACTTCAAGCTACGAGTAAATATTTAGTAGTCACTATCTTCATGGTAATAAAAAGGCTTAAATAAGGCTCTCGCAATACGCCGTAATAATAACGGTGCATTTAGAATGTAAAGAATCCACGTTTGCAACTATTAAGCAGTATTTTTCTTAAAGAGAGGAAGAATTTCTGTTATATATAAATATAGATAACGAGGCTAACTTTTCATTAGAACTTTGAACTCTACGCAACTTTAGATTGAGGAATCATTTTGTTCGTATGCGGATTCTAAGAAATTTCTGTAATTTTAAAACAACACCAACAACATGGTTTGTTATTTTCTATGCTACATCTGCATGAAATGCTACTTTGCTCGAATTTTCAACACGCTATTCATCCTTCAATAAAGAGTGTTCTCAAGTAAAGAAGTATTTCTCTGCTGCTCATTGAGGATTTCTCTGCTGCACATTCTGCTCTCACTGCAGTCTTGCATTCATACGGTGTAAACGTTATTAAAAGTCTTAAGACTGCAACATTTGGGGATCTGCCCAGGCTTATATAAAAGAAGTTATTAAATGTTTTTATCGTAACTGCCCCATTGAGAAACAATCACATTTCCAAAGACTAAGTTGAGTTGGGAAAATTATGACGTATAAATAATATTATAAAACTTATTTTAAAATCTTTTAAACGTGAATGCCTTTATATTCAACCACAAAATAGTTTTTTGCTTAAATACATCGTGATATCTTTGCTGGCATATTTATTCACCAGCAAAACAAATTTATTTGACACTGAAGTAAAGTTTTAAAAAAAAATATATCATGACATTCTAAATTGTGAATCAAATAGTTTTAAAAGGGAAACCAAGCAAAATTTTTAAGACTTGAAAAATGATTGCGGTAAAAAATTTTTAATGGTCGTGTCAAATTTCATTTGTGCGCTTTGAAAATGATAAGTAGTTTTGCGTTTTCAATCTACTCATTACAAACTCATGTTGCTTTCTTATGCTTTTAGAACACAATCTTTATAACACAATGCAAGCATTACATTATTCAACACTAAGAAAATGTTCTTTTATAAATAATACTTTTCTTACTTGAAAACTTTTGTTTGAAGTTACTGTGAAATAAGACAATTTTACAATGCAAATTTTATTAAATTTAGAAATTAAGTTCAATAAAAATATTCGATTATAATGATTTTTAACAAAAACGATTTTTCATTGTAGAATAATATATAGAGTTTAAAAAATAAAAGTATGAAACGATAAAAGTAAAGAATATTATATATGGAATTGAAGCAATAAAAATATCAAAAATGGAAACTTCTTTAATTTAAGTAACGAAAATTTATCATAAAACTTAATTAGATTTGGAGAAGGAATCTATTTTGAAATTGCTTTACATACTCTTTAAGCAATTTTTTATAAATCCAAGTTAAAATTTTGTTCCTTATTACATGAATGATTATAAATTTCGTTTTTTGGTTAAACAATGTAGGAAAAGTGAAATTTAATTATTTTCATTAGCCAGATAGTGTTATTTAAAAATATCAATTATAGTATGCATATTTATACTGGGTTTGCAGTCATTTTATTTTTATAAAAGAGATTAATATGCTAAAATACATGTCAATGTAAAATGGCATGCAGTTTAATTTATTAGTCGCTATCGTTATTTATTATAGAGTTTGCAATCCTTTTTATTTTAAAAGAAGACTAATATGTCAACTTGCAAAATGAACCGTAGTTTGAATTTTCTGTTACTACTACCCATTGTTTATATTGGATGGAGTTGTATTAACATAGGGCATATTTTTCTCGACAAAAAATAAGTTATATTAAATATTCGTCAAGACTACGAATTGTCAGACTAAAGACTTGATCAAGAATCATTCAATTCCAGCGTAATATCAAAAAGGACTAATCTTCCTGAATATAAATATCGAGCATTTATTTTTCAACGTGTTTTCATTGCATCATATTTTTTTCTTAACAAGTGAAGGAGAGAGAAATTGGGGGATTTCCAACAGTATTCACTTAAATACAGTGCATTTAGTTAATGACTTTAAAATACTTTTTAATAATAATAGAAAAAACTCAATCAACGATTATAATTATTAAAATGCCCCTTTCCTTAACACCTTTCTAAATACTAAAAAAATATTTAATGATTTCACTTTATAAATTAAAAAGGCTTTGACATTACATCTGAGTGTATAAGCACCATTTAAATCTAATCAAGAAGTACTTATGGAAAATGAAACCCCATTATGAGTTCAAGAAATGTATATACATGAATAGAATTTCTAAAATAATTTCACTTCTCAGTTTGTTAAAGGGGAGCTATTTAAATTCTTGTGCATGGATTCTACGGAAAATCAATAGCATTCATTAATTCAACTAACTTATTGCATTTTAACTATTTTTTCCAAGAATGTTTAATTTGCATGTTTTTCATATCATTTTACTTTCTCTAGCTTTTGAGTTCTGTATTATTCTAGAAAATTTAATAGTTCGATTGAATTAAAAAATAAAGGCATATTATCTTAAAAACAAATTTCCGTGCATAACTGAATGAAACTGCTATTAATTCAGGTTATGTTTTTGAGAAACAATTTCTTTTCATATTTTAGTACAAATAATGCAATTAAAAAATTAAAGCTATAAAAAATTATTCATCGTATGTAAAAACTTTTGAAAATTTTCCTTTAAAATAAGCACAAATAAAATGTAAACTTTTCTGATCATATAGTACTGATTGTTTACATTTTTATAGACTACTAGCAGATATAAAATCGTGTAATACTTATTAAAGTCAGAAATTGAATTTGAAATTTTCGAAAACTCTTAATAAAGCACTTATAATTAAAATGTGATAGATGTGTAATTTATAAATTTCTTAAATTTGCTACCAGTGTAGTATTACTTCTGATGAATTTCGCGTTTTCTGAAAATGAACAATTTTTCTTCATACTGATCATTTCATACTATATATATATGTATAAGATTGGATTTTACTCATACGTTTTATTTGCAAATAGAATTTTATTTCCTTATTTGTACAATTTTATGCGCATTACAATTTGGCAAATAAACCACTGTGAATTTAACTTTAAAATGTGTTTAAAATAATTTAAAATAAATGAAAAATACTTTAAAATATGCTTTTTGAAATAAAATTATTAAGAAATTTGAAGTTATCTTCAAATGCATGTAATTGATTTCCAATTTAATAAACTGCAAAAGGGGAAATTGATGACGAGTTAGAATGCAAACTTCACCATCAAAAACAAATTTAAATTACTGACAAAAATTAGATCAATACAAGAAATAAAAGCACTCTTATAAACTTACACAGAAACTAGTGTTCGAAATTAATTAACATAATGAACAAGTGTAATCCTTTTTTTTGGACTATCAATCTATATCTTCCAATTAAAAAGAAAAGAATTCACGTAATGATTTTATTGGAAAAATTTCATCGTTTTTTTATTTAATTATTTAGATTTACACTGATTTTATCTTGTATGTGTTTCTTTCAAAATATTCTCTATAAGAGCCTTTCATCTTTTAGCAAAATATTAAAAAGAGTATAGTAAGATATGAAAGGTAGATTTTTCCTAGAATAACAAAGCGAAATATTTAATTTTTAATAATAAAATCTTTCTATTTTCTTTGAAACTTTCTGAATTTTTTAATCTGTATAATGCTATTATATACATAAAATACTCTTTCATTCTTCCAAAATCTTGAAGAATGAAAGAGTATTTGATTATACTGATGTAAAATATCTTCAGAAATTGATTGAATAGAAAGCTTGGAAATCAAACTAGGTAGTTTCAAACTAGGTAAAAATAGATTTTTAAATTACTCCTATCTCATGGCGATACTGGCCTTAATTACTTTATTTAAGACATACGGGAATTTTCCTTTAAATAAATATTCCATAATATTAGCTTAAATTAAATGAAAATTATAATTCATGATTTATTATGATTCCGTAAATGTATTTGTTAAAAATATTTGCAATACTTTTTCTATCTGAAAAGTTAATATTCATAAGTAAAATAATGCTATTATCAACATGTATGTGTGTTTTGAATAATATTCAAAAAATTATATATCTGAAGGAAATCAAACATTTCATTCATTTATATGTAAAATGTAGGTAAGAAAAATAATGCGTTGTTTTTTCAGGGACATGTGGCAGGAGATATTTTCAATTTTAAGTTAAATAAATATGTGCGTGGGTGAGATTGGGCGAAGCTTCTTTGAGTCACGTTACGCTGTGAGAGTTTTAGAAAATAAAAAAAATACTCTCCTATTTAAAAATATTCTTCTCTTACAGAAATCTCAGGCGTCGGGATTTTTGATAACAAGTTGGCGATTTGTATAGCATTCATATATCGATGTTAACCAGAGTTATCCTTGTTACGTGCAAAATTTAATTACATTTCTTATGAATTTTCCTTTTTTGAATTATTTACATAGAAATCGAATTAATGAATCTCATACCATTTCAATTCCCCAAATTTTGAAGTTCAAAAATCCTATAACTATTTGTTTTTATTCTGTTTCACAGTTTTTAAGATTCAATTCTTTAATTTATGAAGTTATCTTATGAAGTAATCGTACGAATTATCTTATGAATAATTTAATTTATGAGGTAATCTTTAGTTTATGAAGTTATTATAAATTATCATAAAAATAACAATAGAAAATTCTAGAAAACACTGCAAATACTTTTTCATTTGATACAAATACCAAATGTGAAACAAATTAATTATTAATAATTCTAAGTTCTACTTATTAATTATTAATATTCTGAAAACGACATTCTCACATTTCAAATTTTCAACATTCACGACGTGTAGGCTTCCGTGATATTTCTTCATAGATTCTGCTGTTTTGTACGTAATTTTTAATTTTTAGCCTTTGATATTATACATCTTCCCAAAAAACAACTTAATAAAAATCTGATAATCCACGAAGACATTCATATCTTGGTAAAACGTCGAGCAAATAGCAACACTACAAATGTTCGACAGTATTCGTGCTTTTTCATTGACGGATCCTCGATTAAAAGGAATTTGTTTCCATGAACATTTTAGCATTAAAAGGGATAACTTTCTAAGTTATGTATCTTTTTTATCCTAGTGTCAATATCATTTATTTGTAAAATCCTTTTACATTTCTTTAATGCAGTACTTTAAATCTCTAGTATAGCAGATTGATTCTCAAAAGTATACTGATTATAAGACGTTAGTGTTAGGGAATTGTGTTCGAACAAAAAGAGTTTTAGTTTGCAGTTTTTTCTCTCATTATTTGAAATAAGAATTAAAACAAATAACTTTTGTTTATTTTTGAGATTGTAAATCATAGGTTACATTTTACCAAATTCTAAATCTGATATAATTTACGAGTTTAAAATACTTTCACGTAAAAAATATCAAAATTACAAATAAATATATATTTTTTGGTGATAACACGGTAGTTTTTCATAAATTTCTTGTTTCATAGGAAAAGAATTCGCGAATATTTTCACTGGTAACCGAACGGGGCACGATCAGCTAAAGTGGTGTTTTCCTCTAAGGTATCCAAAGGAAATGAAGTAAAAAAATTTTGCTTGTTTAGATAATCTTCTAAACTTTATTTTCTTAGGAGAAATTTTCTTTTACAATATTTTTTTAATTTAAAATTCTATAAAACTTTTATGAATATGAAAAATATGCAAATTTAACAGTATTTTGCTTTACATATATTTTATTTTTGACAGAGGGAGATAAATATAACTTATTCAAATTTTTTATCATAAACTCGTATTCAAATTTTTTATCATAACTTATTCAACATTTAAATAATTAAAATGAATAAGTTTTATAAAATCGAATACAACATAATGTACATAGTTTATTTTAATGTTTAAAAACAATGTGTTGTTCATAGTCCATCAAACGTTTTTGAAATATAGGAAACATTTCGCTATATCTGTTAATAATCCAAGATTTGATGACTTTAAAATCTTAATTCTTTTTGATAAATTCATTGAAATCAGGATTACTTTCCAGATAATTCATAATATTTTCACTGCAAATTAACTGGAAACTAGTATTATCATTAAACTTAGGGCCAATGTATCAGTTTTAGTAAAAACAGATAAATGAAAAATAAGAGACTTAACATCTAAAAATTAGTACTGACACTAATACCATGAAACAAAAAATACCAAAGTTTACTATTTCAGATTTTTGTTCATAACAAACACTGCAAACATCTCTAAATTCTAATATTAGCATTAGTTTTAAAATTTTAAAACTGTGCAAAGATGAATTTCAATTTTGCAGAAATTAAATGCATCGAGATCAGTATTATTGAATTGCAGGGTACTGAAAAATCATTTATGGTGATTGAAAGAAATATGTAAAAATATATCCTAAAGCTATGAAATATTTTCTATTTTTTTCAGTTCCATTCATTAAATTAATTAAAAGTGAATACAGAGGACATTATTACCTTACAAAACACACTTTCATTCAAATATATTACGTAATGAACTCGAGAAATCTGTATCAGTGTATTACCATCATTTTACAAGAATATATAACTATTTTTTTCTAGAGGAAAATAGACCTAATATTTGTGCATTCTCCAATTACTTTTTGCATAAACTGCATGGACTTGAACTCTATTTTATAGCTATTGAGTGAAAGAAAACAATGGTTTTTAACTAGGAAAATGTTATCTTTAAGCACTACAATGAATGAAATCGATGACATCCTTTGAAGTGGGAATCCACAGATTGCGCTATTGCATCCCCGAAGGTTGTTTGATCTTCGAAATTTAGAAGCAGTGAACATGTGGAATATTTCCAGATTTTGCTTGCCATCCCCCGGAACTACCATATAAAGGAATAAAAAGGACTAGATTTTAATTCTAAAGTGTTTTGTTATCCATATAATTCTGAAGATATAAATAGATTTTCAGAATTATAAATAATAGTATCTAACACCGGAAGGAAACTGAAAAAATGCAGAAGTTTTGGCAACAGCTATCTAGTTTAGAAAAGAAGAAGATGCTCCTGTCTGTTTGATACAATTTGAAAGAAATTATTGGAAAATAAATACTTTGATAAGGTTTTAGACAAATAACTATTGCGAGCTACTCCACGGAATAGATAAAGGCATTGACGTTTCTGCTTTATTAAGCAGAAACGTCGATGTTCGGCCAATAAAAAGAGAAGAGTTCTTCATGACGATAAAAGATTTAATGTTTCCAAACCCATCTATAAGAAAAGAAGGGGAATTTCGAAACTAATTCTTAGCAATTTCTACTTACAAGATCAAGATCAGCTCTATTCAGTTTAGTGTCACTGAAACCATCAAGTCATAATTTGAGAAGGAGAAAATTTTTCTTTTGGTGGGTTTAATTTCATTAAATAATCGAAAAGAATTTAATTAATAAAAGAATTTAATTTCATTAAATAATCGATTCCAGCTAAATATCTTAGAATGTTTATAAAAAAAGGAAATAAAAATGCATTAACAAATTAAAACTAAATAACAATCAAACACAAGAAAAGAAACTACAAGAATACAACATACACATTCCCATAATTTTAGTCACAAAATTAATAGTATTATGATTTGTGTATAAAAATAGATATCTGCCCACAGTATTATAAACATGAGAAAATCTGACATAATTTGATTCCACCTAGGTGAATCCATTAAAGGGAATAAGCTACGAATATCAATAAGAGATTAACATTTAATACAAAGACGCGAATTAATTTAAATAACTAACTTGATATACTATATTTTGCAATATTCCTTCACTTATCTTAAATATTCTGCAGAAGTTAAAGAAGTTAAATCCCTGATATGTAAAATTTAATGACCTCCAAAAAGTAAAAAATTGTTCACCATCTCATGAAAAATCAATATAATGTGCCATAAATTGATAATCCTTAATATAAAAATGTCGGAATGTGCCATAAATTGATAATCCTTAATATAAAAAAGTCGGAATGCTGTATTAAAAATGTTAATTGAAAAATATATTTTATTCAATTCAAATCCATGAATTGAACGTTCTAAAAACTGAGCTGCATGATGGATTATTCTCTATGGTTGGCAAGGCTCATTTTGAGATACCGAAAGAAAATATTCATAATTAGAAATTATTGTAAAAAAGCAATGTCTGTTCTTTTAAATTGCAACTGTCCTATAAAATGTTGAGACCACATCAATGGAAGAAAATTAAGATATGGGATTAGTGAAATTCATAGATGGCATCAACACGCTGGTCATTGTCTGCGCCAGAATGTTTCTTTACAAATTTATATTTCTTAAAGTAAGACATTTATGATAGCCGCAAATTTGACATACTTGTATACAAATGAAAGGCTCAACATATAAGACGAATATGATTTATACAATAATTGATTACTTTGACTGGTTTAAAAAACAAATTGTTTATATGTATGTATCCCAAAATGTTTTTTGATTTTCTTTGCTATTTCAAAAGATAGTATTTTAGTTTACATACATAAAATCATATTAAATTTCTTACAATATCCCGATGCTTATTTTAACAATGTTGACTTAATTGGTAATTAAAAGCAACTGATTACTAAACTGTTCATGCAAAGTTAATGTGTCTATACTTTCAATGAAATTTCCTAAAATTTTAATTTCGGAGAAGTTTAAATTAAAGTTCTTTTCAACTTTATAGCAAAAACATTTCTACTCATTTTCATTAGTTTTTGGAATGCTGATTGTGAATATACAGTCATTTTTATTTTCATTGATTCATTATTCTTACTTTCATAGTTTACATTATAAATAAAATAACTGAATACATTTGCTATTTTTAGATAATGATTGTTGATTCAATATCATTAAGACTCCTTTTGTTTATGATTGGAAGTAAGATAAGTTACATGATCTTGAAGGGAAGAGTTTTTCTTAATTTTAGTTTCTGATGATGGTCACAATCATTTCTGTCTGCATAAACATGGTTTCTAAAGTATACAATTATCTTACTTTTAATCTGCAAAGTTAGAATGTATTGAGAATTAGCATTTCTATATTTCGTGTCAGATATAACTTTTAAAAAATCAAGAAAAAGAATACATATATTAAATTTAATTTGTATATACTAATACGTAATAAATTTAATATGTATATAAACTTGTGGTTCGTCTAAAATAAAACAAATTAAATTAAATTCAGAAAATCAAACTGGATTCTCTTTAAATTTTAAAATTTTTATTTGATTAAAGAGCTTTCACACCGTTGTAACTAATGCGCCAGAAAATATATTTTTGTTTCCCTGTAAAGTACCTGAAAATTAAATGTGCCGGTAATTCCTATATATCCATTATTCCTATCTTTCATATCCATACATTTTGGGGATAATATTTAAAACTAGAAAATAATATATTGAAACTTATATACGTATAAAAATTATCTGATCAAAATCTTATCTATATAAACCATTTTAATTCTTTAAATATGTAAGGAATAAAAATTTTTAGTGCTCAAATGTTTTAATAAAATACTTTTATAAAATTACGGAAAATATTTAAGCTAATATACCATTCATTTTATACAATTATTTTTAGGATACTTTTGATCACTCGGATCCTTAAAACTTTTAAGGATAAAAAGTAATAACTAATTTCTGATTAATTTAAATAATACAATTTTCATTCATATACTGTTCCTTTCGTGAACAGGTCAATAGTTATGCTAATACCTTGGGTATGAAAGAAAAAGTTAAAAGCATCCTCGGACTTTAAAATTTATTGGTATACCAGTGTCAAGTAGAATTGCATTGTCATTATTTAAATTTGCTTAGTTGCATGAATTATTTATCCTTAAAAACTTAAACAGTAAATTAATGTGAATAAGTTAGAACTAATTATAGGTATGGAAACCTTATTAAGTGAACATAAAGGATTTATTCATTATTTAACAAGTATAGAACTAGCAGCAAAATTCCAGAAACATTAAATTGTTTCATAAAGTTATACTAATGACTAATCTAATGAATATAAAATTTTAAAAGAAATTTCTTGAATATAGAAGAGAGAGAGGGGATAATTTTACATTATATATGTATATAACTGTATCTTTGATATCATAAAGCATTTTGCTTAAGCTAATTTTGCTGTTTTTTTTAAACGAGGACAGTAAAATATCTAAAAACAAAAGTTTAAATTTTAACCCTTAATGTTGTGGAGCATTTATGCACCAATATTTGCGTATATTTTTGTCTGCATGTCCGAAATGGAGAAAGGCTTCAATTTTTTTTATAATTATTGCTTTATTTTATTGTGATAATTAGATGTATTAATTTCAATTACTTCTAAGCTGGATTACAAACACATGTAAAACAAGAAATATATAACGAAGATATATATCCTTTAATATATTGGTTATCTTTATTTATATAGTTTTGGTTTTATTATTTTTTAAATATTCTCATTTTAGTGTTAACTTGTGTTTCTTTTTAGATATTACACTTTTTTATTCTCTCATAGTACACAACATAGTCAGATTTCATTGAAATGGTTTCTTATCTTTTGTATTTAATACATTGTTTTTAAACCGAACAATACAGTATCATAATATTGCTATAGCTTTACCATAGAAACACACTGAGTATTTTACATAATATTTTAAACTTTTATCATCATGTGAAAATCTATTTTTGTAAATTGGATGCTTGGTTACTTGAGAATATAAAATTACTATATTAATAAAGAATGTTATGTCATAGAAAACTACACAGAAGAGTATAATCATACCTGTTACATATCGTTACATATATTGCATATAGTTATACCTGCACAGTTACGTATCAATAAATAACTTGCCTTTCTTAGTATTTTGTCGGTTTCATTAAAAAAAGAATGTAAATTGTGCGGCAATAAAAAATTTGCATCAAGTGGCAACTTACCTCCACCATTCTTGTAGCAAAGATATGGAAACCTCCACACATTACCAAGCCCAATAGCGTAGCCAACACATGACATAATAAAATCCAGTTTTCCAACCCAGTTACCCCTTTCGGGTAGTCCATCGTCGGTTGCTTTCGAAGTTGCCATCGCAGTAGTTCTTGAACCCTCTCCACCGGCTACTGATCCCCCGTTTGCCGGAAAGCAGTTTAATTCGAGACACTTTCTTGCGGTCGGAAAGCAAAGCGGAAGAACTTCTAGCACTGTTCCACCATCAGCGTTCAGTGGGAGATTATGCACACTTCCTCCGCCAGCCCGTCCTTACGTCACCAGATGATGAGCATTTCTCTTTCGCCATTTTTGAGACGGCTATGAATGGAAGCACGGAAGATGAATTGACCGCGACATTTTTTCTGATTAGAGTCGTGTTTATTTCTTTTTCACGGTTGCAGTTACAGTTTGAAATCTAAAAACGACTCGCTATTAACTAGGAATTTTATTGAATACAAAATAGATATCTGACCTTTATTTACAGGTCATCTAATCACATATACTCATTTCTGTGATGAGATACTTTTAAAAGTTATCAGCCATACAAATGAAATGTTTCGTAAAAATTTACTTAAATGCTAATAAATGTACATTCTTTTTGAATACAGGGGAATTTTTTTAAATGTTTGATAAGGAAATTTGCTGGTGAAATTCATTGTTTTGGAATAAGTTTAAAGACATCATTATAAGCACGATAAATATTATGACGTATTTTTATAGTACGAGTTTTTCAGAATGGTATGAAAGACACTCACATTCAGCTATGATTTCTTTGCAGCAAAATGTTAAGATGTTCAATGCTCTTAAAACATCATACATAAATAAGATGATTTATAGTCTGTGTTATGCTAAAGAAAGCCACATTTATTATATGAACAGAAAATAACTTGAGTTGAAATTATTTACTTTTTCTGTTCAGTTTTTCATGTCACAGCAAATTAAAAGAAAATCTAATGAAAATAAGTCATATAAATGACTTACTTTTGTAAATAAACTTCCATAGACAGCATTCCAATATCAACTAAAAATATTGCAATAGAGCACCAGGCATTTAGGAAATATATTGTGTTTTGCTCAGTTCCTTGATTTGAGATGTGTTACGAGACTTGGTACTAAAATATCTTAGAGCATTTTAGTTAAAATATATGATAAAAAAAACTTCTAAAATAGTTAATGCTAAAAACTTGTAAATTTATTAACAGCGCACTTATAAGACGCACTTTTTAACATAAAAAATAATTAAAGTGTTCATAAGACCTACGAAAGAAACTAATTAGATTTGCCGCGAAAGAAACAAATCAAAAACACTCATAAACTTCATGAACTTCAAAACCAAAGATTCCAAGTAAGGCCTAAGTGGACAACTAGATACTAATTATCATTTTAATGTGTGTGTGTGTGTGTGTGTGTGTGTGTGTGTGTGTGTGTGTGTGTGTGTGTGTGTGTGTGTGTGTGTGTGTGCGTGTAAATATATACAGTATATATTTTGATAGATGAAATGAACCATTCTTTTAAGGTCGATTGCCTTTATATTTTTTGTATATATGTTGAATATAGCAGGGAGTTTTTTATTTGTGTCTCAACACTTCGGAGCTGGAGAATTGTGATGGATTTTGAACAGGGCATGGGTCCTCTGACTACAACCAAACACTTGTTGCGTTTTACTCTTAGCAATGTTTTGCTGAGTTTACTGAAACCAATTATTTTTGGTTGCTTGGAAGGATTGACGAAATCCTCTTCCCGACGCAATTAAGGTGCTTTTCATGAAGAATCACTTAAACCTAGCGAACTACCTTTTTTTTTTAATTTTCTTCCATCTTTTAGGAAAGCTGTCACCTTTAATGTATTTTATGTACTTTTATTAGCATTATTATAATGTTGTATGTTATAGAGAAAAATGTGAACAGAAAATCTTTATAAAGGCGACAATGTTGTAAAAAGGTTCAGAGCTCCTGTGCCAGATAGAGAGAGGTCACAAACTTTTTATCCGATGCACCATATTTTTCCCTCTTTGAACCTTTTCTAATTAATGTTTCTTTTTACTGTGGTTAATCACAAGGCTCCCATTTTAAGTGATTTCAACTAAAAACCATTTTTTATTTTTCAGAAACACATACGAATTTAGAAAGAAATTTACTTTATACTCTTTGTAAACACACTATACTCATTTTAAAAATGTCTTTAAGACACCACTTTCAAAATATTTTGGTTTATTTATAGCTCAATGCTCATTTTTTGCTTACGAAGGGTAATTAGATCGAGATCACAGCTTAAAGCAGGTTACGAACAACTACAAACATCCACGTGTGAGATGGGATTCGAACTCACCCTCTTCTTCTTCTTCTTCTTCTTAGAATTGGGTTTGTATGTCATTGGGCACCTCTGCTTTTATCAGCATTTTGTACCATTAACTCCAAACCCAATGCTTCCTAGTTCCATTTGCTCGGGTCACCACTTTATTAATAAAGTCCGATAACCCTTTAATGGAGTCTAGGTGCAACTCTCTAGTATGGATGACGCCTAAAGAAGTTAATCTAGGGAGGGCAAGAGCCTCACATTCATAAATGATATGCTCTGCCGTTTCCCTTTGCGCATGACATTTCCAACAGATAAGGTCTTGCTGAAACAGTCCCATCTGGTCAGAAAGTCAGACATGCTAGAGATAGCTTCCCGACTTTCACCAGAAGAAGATGGTTTAGAGGTCATTTCTACCTCAAGCGAAAGATTTATAACTGCCCCTTTACAAGATTGCCTCTGAGTTCCCTTATCTTTTTCAGGAAGGTCTACTTCAGAGGCTTCACCTGCAAATGCAGAAAGGTTTGTTATTACTTGTGTCTTTTCAGCCACAAGATAACAATTAAAAAGCTCAGGTAATATAAGTCCACCCAGCATTGCCTGAGTTACTGGGCAAGGCAAATACTCTAGAAGTTCGCCAGGCAACTAGAGGCTCCGTTAAGACACCAATACCGCGGTGCCAATTAGCCCTAGGCACGGAACGCATAACACCAGGGTTTACGGGAGCTGGTTCGCGCCCTCTTATTCAATATTCGAGGCTATCCTGTTATTTCTACAGGACTTTCGGCTATCCACCACCTGCCTACGCGCCTGGTGGCTAGCTCAAGCCCCAGAGGGGTACGCATACCCCCTGGTTCCAGGAACTCACCCTCTGTGAAACCGAAGGCTAAAGAGCTAACCATTCAAATGCCAGCTCTACTTTTAAAATATTTTATTCATTTACAATGTATACCAAATATTCCTAATTTCATATCGAGGTCCTTATGAAGACATTAAATTTTCTAAAATTAGCATATTCTAAAGGACATTAATATGATAGTTCCAGCAATAATAAAAAAACTTAATATTTGTTCTAATAGTATTCAGAAATTATATTAAGATAATCACAAGAAGTTACAAAGATCCTGAAATTGTTTAGCATAAATTTTGTAACTGTCCCTTTGAATGATTGAAAAATATAATTTGACCTGCCTTAGACATATAAAAAATGACCAAATGAAGTTTAAAAGTATATTTATGTTGATGTTAATTATATTTTCATAAAATTTCTTTCAAAGAAAACTTATTTCTCTTATTTTCTTCAAAGATTTTGTTTAAAATTTCTTATAACCAATGAACATTAGTTTGTGATAAAATGTTTTCCGCTGTATTGTGCTGAATCTGTAAAGAAGTAAGAGAGATTTCAAATTAACGCGAAAAATATAAAATAAATTGATTAATATAACAACACAATGCTTAATACAAAACAGCACTCGAATTAATTTGGTATTCCAAAATTCAAACGAAATGCATTTCTTTAACTAAAGCTTTACATTCTGATACATCATATAGTACTAATTTATTTAAATAATCTCATTATCATGTAAGAGAAATGCAATCACGAATAATGAGCGTGCACAAATTATATTTTACATGTTCAAAGAATTTAATGTTATCCAAACGAGTATATTAAAAAAAACTGTGTTACTCTAAAGGATAGAACAAAAAATATTCTCACGCAAATTTCGAAGGTCAGTTGTTAATAAGCAATACTGTTATTGAGATAGAAAAATCTAATCTATATAAGAAGACTATCCATTTGTTGTCATGAAATATTTGAGAATTTATCAAATCAATAAAGCTTCTAAATTTCTCCTATTCCAAATATCAGAATCAACTTATAAATCATTTAGTATTAAAAATAACAAAATATAGCTGTTAATGTAATTAGTCCATACAAATAAAATTTTTATTTGTTAGTCCACTAAAATTTTCTTCGGGGTTGAAGTGAGAATGGTTGCAAGAGAAGTTAAGAAAAATTACATCAGAATGTCAATATTTTGCTAACTTATTTATGAAAAAAAAATTCTTGAATGCAAATTTAAATTTCCTTGATTGTGGTGTTTGTATAATTAATTTAAAACCTAATTAACCTTTATTTGAGCTCCCTGTAAAATCATTTATGTTACCGTGGAAGTAAATTAAATAATGTAACATTATAACCATTCTGGAAATCCTTTTCCCGTCAAGAAAGAGTCATGTATTTATTTTCTACTTTTTAAAAATCTTACGTACGTGTTACGCCAGGAAGAAGCAAAAAAAGTATTTTTAATGTAATGAATCCCATCTACTTTCTACCTTCCAACAATAGAAATACATATTTTTTTAAATATTCCTCTTCCTGCGCATGCTCTCTTTCCGTTGACTCTAGCTTGGTTTCCCTTCTATCAATTTTCAACAATTATAAATCGACTTAAGTTATATAGTTTTATACCGACTTAAGTTATTACAAGTGAAACGTTATACTTTATGTATTCTTAGTAGATTCTATTCGTAGTTACATCTGAATAAATTAATTTATAATAGAAAACATGGAGATTTGGTAAACTATGTATATATAATATTCACAAAAGAAAATGATTACTTTTACATAATTGAATGCTGATGCATTGATTTTTTTCATTTAAGGGAAATCTAAGACTGTGTAATTTTCTTTTTATTCAATTCTTGTATCTTCTGATAAAATATTTTCTAGAAAAAAGACACATACTTATACGATATGCATGCAGATTCTTGGCCAAATAATGAAAGCTATCTACAATATGCAAGATATTTCAATTCTTAGTTTGGTTTTTTCTTTTGTCAATGGTCACTTTTTGTTCACTCAATTGGCCTACCCCAACAGTTTAAAATAGTTTTTGAACCACTCAATTCATGCCGGAGGTAGAAATCGAATCCATGAACTCAAGGTAATTGAGAAAAATGTAAAACATAAAGAGAAATATTAGTCACAGTAATATTCATTCGATAAGGTTCTTTGTTTCCGTTAAAATGCCTATTTCCAAAATCAAATATCGGTTGTTTGAATCTCCAGGTATTATAGTCTGTAGCATAAACATTTTAATCTCAATTTATTTCAATGAAACACATAATTGCATTCAGAGCAGAAATATTCTCTGATATAAAAGTGGTGAGAAGATAAATATCAACAAATGTCCTTGTTAGAGATGCTGTTTAAGTTATTAATTGTTCACTTGATTAACTGAAGTTTATCACACAAACTTTAGTAAATTAACATCATTTTTAACACACTATTTTAAAATTGGAATTACTCAGCTAAGTTAAAAATCTTATACTAAAATCTTTTAAATTGTTTGAAATTAACATTAAATCAGTTAGAATTTTAAGAAATGGCAATTTGAAAAGTGCACATAAAAGACAAGTGTAGTTATATCCGTAATTAACAACACTCATTTTACCGTCATAGTACCTCATCGTATACCTTCGGGTGGGTCGGTGACTTCACTTTAATGTTACCGTCATAGTAAGTAATGTGTAATCGTGAAATTGAATTTTAGACTGACTTGCTCCACTTCGGTCAAAGGAAGCATTGTCCTCTCAATGGGAGTCAATTAATTAAGAGATTAATTCCATAGTTTCTCCTCATGAAGTTCCTTGACGGTTTTTATAACAACCTAGATTAATTTTCTAAAACAGTTAAGCTTTTCATTTCGATGAAAAGCTTAATTGTTTCGAAAAAAGGTAAAATTAATAACGTATATGAAGAATGTTTTAAGCGAACAGCTCTTCTTTAATGTCAAAAGTGTGTAGGAGAAATTATTATTTTCAACAAAATACCGCATACTATTAATAAGTTAATTTTAAAGACTTAGTCGACATAAGACTTATAACTTGTTCGGTTAAATGATGTATACCTCATTTTTTTTAATACTAAGTAAGTATTTCAACAACATGTATATATCTTTCACATTATTTTCAAACTCTTACGTCTTAAAAGAGGGAAGATATTAATTGCAATAATTTCAATCAATAAATTTAGTTGAGTAATTAAAAAAGCAAGATTGGAATGGTTCGTAAAATAAGAGTTTAATTTATTAAGAAAGTGAAAAATTTTTACTCAAACAAGTATTGATACATAAAAACAGAGTTAGAAGAAATATCAAGAAAAAATTTGACTTTTCATCAATATAAAAATCAAACTTATTATTAATAAATATTTAATAAGTTTAATTTCTTACTATAGCTATTCATTTAAAATCAGGATTAAACCACGACATTGGTTGTCACATAAACAAGAGAGATAAAAAGCAATTACCCTCCAAAAAATTTTAATCAGCTTCTCTCATGCTTTTAAGGCTGTTATGAACTTTAAAAACTAACATGTTTAAAATGCATAATTTTAAATGATATATGAAGTGTATATGTCAAATTCAAACTTACTCAAAGAAATTATCCTCAGTAGCTGTAATTAATGGCTTGAGTCAGGGATTTCTTGGAAGATAAGAATTCTACTATCTTTTTGTGTGTAATATTATTACCTTTTCATTGATAATTGGAAAATTTTCAGAAGCTATATTATAAATCATATAAAGAGACATTAAAACTAGAGAAAGAGGTATCTGTTAATGATATATATATATATATATATATATATATATATATATATATATATATATATATATATATATATATATATATATATATATATATATATATATATATATATATATATATATATATATGTATATATATATATATATATATATATATATATATAATGTGTGCATATATTTCTGGGGAAGCAAGATACATCTAAATGACTCGGCATTACATAGGAATGCCGAATTCTAAGCGTCTTCGTAACACAGTAGAACATTGACATCGCTTATTCTTGACTTCAGAATAGTGTGCGAGAATAGTGTTTGTAAATAAGAAAAGCAAGATTCTTGGCCAAAGTTTCCTAAGATAGGGGAACAATATGTAAGTTTTATTATTATTATTTTGAAATATTTCATTAACTGTTAGAGGGACTTTACGAAGAGGAGGAGTTTGGCTGAGATAAAGTTTCATTTCAGAACTCAGAAAGGTTATAAGATAACTGATTACATGAACTTCAATAAACTAAATATGGTTTAGCATGTACTACAGACTGGTCGATATGCTTAGAATTTGAATTGAAAGAAATCGCTTCTTCAGGACATTTCTGTTGCTTGATCTCACCCAAATAACTCAAACTGCGTAATATGCTTAGAATAAATGTTAATGAACATATTTGGACGACGCACTTTATAACTTTTATTACCAATAAAAGGGAACATCTGCCCATTTATATTTTCTGTACACAGTCATTTCCATACAACATTTGGCCATCTTTAATTCCGCAGTAGTGGTCCAGTGAATTGGACTACCACATCAATAGACCTATCATACGGATTACTTCTTCTGGGCACGTGTGAAATCTCTTGTTTATGAAAGCAATGAAAGACCTTTTCATCTGGATAACATGCGAGGTTATCGTTCGAGCATTTCCTTTGATATGAGTTCTATTTACCTTTTATTCTTTTTATTTCTATTCCTTATGAACAGAGAATAATAAGCACTTTTCTACACCTCCTTCTTCTAGTGTCTTTAGACTAAATCACCACGAGTTCTTTTCCTGTGCTCCTGTAATGTGCCTTTCAGCAATCACTGTTTACTTGCAAAATGAAGCTTCAAAACAAGAGCGCTCGAAACACCCACCTAATAACTGCATCAGAAAGGCATTTCCGATCCCGCAAATTCTATGAGATTCCCAATTACTTAGGTGCAATCCCTAACTACCAAAGAAATTTTGATCGTCTATTGCATAGAAGTGAACACAGGCTTCCAAATACTTCACCAATGTGGTAGTTATTCTACATTTATTAATTTTGTCGAGAAAGATGGAGTCTCTCAAAGCGCTTGTTGAAGAGTCTATTAAGAAGGGTCTATTAAGATTGGTGATGAGGTAAAATTACTTGTTAACCAAATGGTGTATAGTACAGGATTCCCTTACCTCTTACTTGTTTACATACATACACACACACACACAATATATATATATATATATATATATATATAACGCATATTCTATGAAATATGATCATCAATAATTATAGTATATTTTGAAGTTAATAAAGAAATAGTTTGTATGTGTAATTCCCTGAAGTCCTTATGAATTTACACACTGTAACTATACAATATTATGGTTTGATTCTTTATATTACTTTAAGATTGAGCAACTACTCTGGTAACTAGCCATAAGATTGAAATTTAAAAATAAAATAATAAATTCAATATGTGCAATGTATTTTGATTTTGAATATCATTTCATTAACAAGGTAACATTTTGTAATTCAAGCAATAATGGTGGATTTTTCTGCATGTAAAATTTATAATTTTAATTTGATGTTATTTATTTAATGAATTTTTACAGTTTTAGTTATCAAATTAAAATGCAAAATTTCGTTTTAATTGTAATTTAAATTAATGTATTCTTCACATTTCGTTTTCTCAGTGAGTGAAAAAAAATAATTAATTAAATTGGTAATACATAAATTCATATATTTTCCTTTACTAATAATTTTCAGTTTATAGGGCTAATTATAATAAGACTAATACCTCTAAATACTGTGAAAGTTTGAAAAATGTATGTCAATTCAGATGTTCAGTTCATTAAATCGATGTTTACTTCTCAAGCTATATTGTTTCTATAAATCAAAATCAATAACACATTATTGCCGTATGTATTCAAAAGTCAAGAATAGTCTATTGTATAGCTCTAATGCAACATACATTTGCAAATTCTTGAAGTATATTATTACATGACAGCAGAAACAGCGAGTTGGGAATTCTATGACACATTTCGTATAAATTTCAAATTTTTATTTTTAGATTATTTTCACATGGTTTACCTAAGTGAATAAATATACCACATTTTCAGAAATAAAAAGTGAATCTGGAGAGTTTTATCTATAAATTCACTATTTCTAATGAAAAAATTCAAGCTGTCATCCAAACAATGTATATTTTCAGTGAAATATATATTTTTCTATAACTGAATGACACACACACGCACACACACACACATATATATATATATATATATATATATATATATATATATATATATATATATATATATATATATATATGCGTATGTATATATCCATATATTTATGAGAATGCAAGCGCTCCTATGAAATTTTAAATTAGCATCTAAACGAAATGTATCAGAATTTCAATTGTTTCGTATTTTTTCTCTCTACGGACATTTTTTCCGCATAATGTCAAATTGAACCAGAAAATATGTATCGAAATGTATCACTAAACATACGAAACATTCTTTTCAAATGAAACTCTTTCTTTAAGGCAAGATGATGATGGCCAGAGTGTTATCGATTCAGCTCGTAGCTCGAAATTCGAAAATAAAAATAATTGTGTTGTTTTCATATTAACCGGCTATAGGGATTTTCACCTTTCAGTACTACAAGGGGCGAATATGATGGCACCTTATATAGTGCGGCACCCAATGGTGTGCCATCGTAGCCTGATAATTTAGAAACTTGGACCAATTAGAAATTCGACCTCCCAGGCTTGGCCTGCCATCTTCAGAGGTATCGTTTCACACATTGCGACAGCGACATACTTAGCATGGCCTCGGCACCATTAGCGAGCACGACAGATCTTCGTTTGTGTCGGGATTCAAAATCATTACTTCAATGAGAACGAACGCCCTAATTAATTATACCAACGTGACCTATAAGAATAATTGTAACCGCAAGTCTGCCCAATAAGAAACTGAAATGAATTGTTGATGATTTTGTTGTTATGAATTATTTGTAGATTAGTTGAAGTTAAGAGAAAAAATATAATTTTGCTATTGAAGTGTTAACTACAGTTTAAATAAAGAGTTTTATTTGGAGTTAACGCCTCATCAATGATCTTATAACATTTGTCACATTTCCTGCTGTGATCATTATCTAATTCAAAGATTATGAATTTGTAATCTTTTGTCAATATTATTGTTTATAAGATATGTCATGAATGATTGAAATTCATTCAGTATTTCATTGGGCATGCAAAAAATATAAAATATTAAGGAATTTTATGCATTCCATAATTATATGCGTTTATTTGCTTGAGATTATTTTAGATTTGATCTGAAACAATACATTCACTACTCCTCATATATTTTAAGAAAATAAATAAACTTTATACTAAACATTATTTTGTTACATTGAAAATTGTACTTCTGTTTGATTAAATATGGATAATATCAATACTGAGAATGCGATGAATAGCAAATGAAAGCCTTTAAACTTATATTTTCAAATGTCAAAGCTCCCAATAATAAACTCAGAAAATTCCAAACAATTTAACTAATCATTCGCTTCTGTTCAGGCTTCCTTTTGTGTTGGTTCAGAATAATTTCTCTTGTTATGAAAAATGTTATGATATAAACGGTATGACGTCAAAAGCATACGTCATTTCCTGCGATTTCATACAAAATGAAACAAATAGAAAATCGTCAGATAATGATCTGCTCATTTGTGACCAACTTAATACATGAAAGAGAATGCCGCAGATGCCTCCTCCGCACTGGCAGGAGAATCATATCCCGCTTCTGGCTCAATTATTTTCCATAAGATGGTTTTTAATGTATTTTGATACACCATTTTCATAAATATCTTAATAAACCATTTTATAAAACCAGAAAAATTACTTTTTAAAGCAAAGCAAGATCTTTCAAAAATATATATCTTTCAACTAAAAAGAAGTATTTCAGTTTAAGATGATCATGGCTTACTGTTTTCAAACTCTGCTGATATTTTTAAGTAACATTCTGAAAAAATATACACAAAAAAACTCTTATAAAGCCGACAAATTGAGAATTCTTTAGTGAATTCATAAAAGTACGCAAGATTGAAATGGCATAATTTACATAAGCAACAGTTTGAAAGATCTACAAAACAAAAGAACTATACTTCGAATGAAAAAATATAATGTATAGCGATTGTTCTCAACACAAGCTCTCAATGAATTATTGTTTATAATAGGGTAATTGTATAAAGTTTAAAAAACAAAACTTTTTACCGTAACATATTTCACTTTTCAATGAATTCTTCGAAAATTAAAAAAAATAATTTCTTACTATAATATTAAAAATGTCATAAGATTTGAGTCTATTTTTTAATCTAACACATCACTCAATAAGTTCCCGGTATGAAACATATATGGCAATAGTGTTGACAAAGCCACGTAATTTCTGGGTTGTGTTAATCTTCAAACAGTACATGTCAATTTTTTTTTTTTGCATTTTGACTGTTAGTTTAAAGGTTACAGTCATTTTAGTGACCCCTGTTTTGTAATTTTCAAGATAATGTATAGAAAGAAATTTCAAGTGTTGACTTAATAGTGTTTTGTGTTCGTGAAAAATATTGTTGGTGTCAAATTGTGGCTTGATAAGCTCTTGTTTTAATAAAAAAAAACTAATAATTTAAAAAATAAGATAATTTCGGAAGGGTACAAGAAATTATAGTCAAAAAAACTTTTTGTTGCAAAAAGTAGGGAAATTATAAAATTAGGTAATTTATACACTATAAAAATTTATTAACATTTATCTTCATGCGAAAGGTGGAAGTTGCATAAAATGAAGAGGAAAAATTTAAAAATGTTACGTACTGGCAAATATTTTCAAGTTTTCATTTTTAGATACTTTAAAGAAAGGTTTATATATTTCTGAAGAATAAAAAATTGTTAATTTCTTCCAATTTCTAGACATAATGCTAAAATTTTTTTGATTGCAAATGGTATGTATATGCTTTTATGGGAACAAAATATACTACTTAAGAAACCATTTACTTTATAATAATTATGTAATTTCGTTTCATGGATTAATTAAAAAAGAAAACTTACCAAAGCTAAAACAAAAATGTATATTTACCACATTAGTTGAAAATTTTTATTCAAATGAAATTAGTGGCTAACTTTTTGTTGGTAATTATTTTGAGGAAACCACTTTCCATAATTATTTAAATTTCAACGCATAAATTCCGTTTTTCAACAAAAAAATACATGAAAATTATTAAGTAATAAAAACAAATTTTGAAATAAAATTTTCCTTATAAGCATATTTTAAATGTATGTCTTTTTTTGTATAAGTATTATATTAATATAAATTACTTCATGAATATTTATTATCCTCGAATTTAACAGATCTATATCTAATACAAGTGTATATCTTCTTAATGGTTCGGAACCCATTTTAATCGTATGTCATGGTCGAGTTATTCTTCATGTGAAAAAATAACCATATATCTAGACTTACAATATATATTACACATATCTGATAATTTACTTAGAAAAAGTTTTATCCAAAATATCATAAAGAGGCTGTGGCAAATTTCAGACTGCAAACAGGCCATGTTGCAAAGGACGCTTGTTTTATTTAGATTGCTTGGCACTACATCTAAATAAAACAGGCATCCTTTCATCTAGTTTATGCCAAATTTGTAATTCGGGCACAATGAAAGCCGAACATCTTGTATGCCCAAAACTATTAGGTTGGGGAATAAATTCGTAGCGTTTATATCATTTTTTAAGGGTACACAGGGCTTTCAAATAAGCAAAATATCACCAAAATATCAAATTTTTTTATTTCTGTCTAATATTAATAAATGTAATAAATGCTAACTAAATCAAAAATAAAATTTCGTTTCTGACAATTTTTTACAGAAATATCGACATTTTTATAAATGACCACGCCCCTTTGTTTACATTTTGAAGCCGTTCGGCTGTTGATTTCGTCTGCTAATAATCTTTATCAACTGAAATAGCTTCTGTTGTCAGCAAGCCTTACAAAGTTTTCCATGATGATTGTTTTTATCTTTAATGAATTGGCAACATTTATTTACATTATTTTTATTGCTTAACATTTATTTATTCTAATTTTGGTTTTGAATTTTGAATTTCTATTTTACTTTCGGTTTTGCTTTTGAGTTCATTTTATTTGATAAAACAGTTTTTTTTTTCAGAACTAGCTTCTTTCTTATTACTATATTTTTAGCATTTATTTAAATTTAAATATGGATGCTATTCATTCTAAATATAGAAAGCCTAAAAAAAGGCCGAGTAAAAGAAGTATTGCTTCAAAGAAAAATTCTTTGAAACGTTGAACAGTTGAGAAGGAATTGGAAAGCAGTGCACAAAATGATTCATTAGAAACTGTTTCCACTTCTGTCCCTATTTGTTCATCATCTCAATATGTTTTTATTAATTCAGATATATTTTCAAATTTGCTGAAAATTGCCTCTTGCAGTGACTGTGGTGACAATTCTTTTGATATTCGACAGTTGAATTCTTATGGATATTCAGTGAAACTAGAACTTGTGTGCAAAACTTGTTGGAAATGCTTTGGATCTGCATTTTCAAGTGAACGAGAATTGCCAACAAGAAAGTTTGATATAAACAGCAAACTTGTCAATGCTTTTTTAGCTATTGGAAGAGGTCATGCAGCTATGGAGACATTTTCTTCAATTCTTGGAGCACCATCTATGGATTCAAAAACATTTACAAGATGTTTGGATAATCTGTAGCAAAAGAATGAAGAACAGAAAATGGAAATGTTACGTGTGTCACGTGAAAGTATCCATCATGCTCATGTGCAGGCCAATCCTTCCATCCAGGAAAACGACATTATTGATGTAAAAGTTTCTTATGACGGCACATGACATAAGAAAGGACACACCTCCTTGTACGGAATAGGTATCGTGATAGATATTTTGACAGGTCTTGTCATAGATTTTGAAATTTTGTCAAAATACTGTCATGATTGTATGATAACATCTAAAAATCTTGTTAATAATTCTCCAGAATTCAATATATGGAGAGAGTCATGTTTCTGTTTGCCAGAAAGATTTTGATCGTTCTTCTGGGAGTATGGAGATGAAAGCTGCTTACATTCTTTGGGAAAGGTCAGTATCAGAATGCAAAATGAGGTATACCACAATACTTTCTGATGGTGACGCCAAAACTTACCAGCATATAATTGAAAAAAAATTTACGGTTCCGATACACCAATTGAAAAAGAAGAATGCATCAACCATGTTGCAAAACGACTTGGTACAGGTCTCCGAAATAAAGTGAAAGAGTGGAAGACAAAAAGCGATCAAAGAAGTTTTTGAGACTGTTTTTAAGGATCTCTTAGTGCACTGGAAAATGCTCGAAAAGAATGCCACAGCCAAGAAGGAGCTCTACATTGCCCAGCTACACCGCGTGAATGAGGCTATTCGACTGAAAAAACCTAATCGACATGGTCAAACCATTCTGTTTCACGACCACGCCAGGTCCTATGTTGCAAAAGTCGTCTAAGTCGCACTCCAAGAGCTCGAATTGGAGGTCCATCTACATCCGCCGTATTCTCCGGACCTTGCACCGACCGATTGCCGTCTTTTCCGCTCTTTGTCAAATCATATGAAGGGTGTTACCTTCGATAACAAAGAGATCCTTAAAAACTAGCTCAACAACTTCTCTGACACCAGACCAGGCGAATTTTGGGGGAACGGCATCAACAAATTGGTCGAGAGGGGGGAAGAGGTTGCAAACAGCAACGGCGAATATATAATTGATTAAATTATTGATATAATTATTTTTTATTTAAATAAAAGTCTTTGATAAAAATGCTACGAAATTATTCCCCAACCTATTAGATAAAATTTCTCTAAATCGGAATAACATAAGCAAATTGTACTGGAACGCCAGAACTTTCATAAGCTCCTTTCTTAAGACTGCAACTTTTGTGTTCTTTTCCTTGTTATTTTTTTTTATTTTCAAATTTTTATGCTTCTGTTCTCAAGTAATTTTGTTCTGTGCTTTTTACTTTAAATATTTGTCCTTTTAATTATATTCGTTCTTCTGTGATACATCAGAAGTTTTGTATTTTGGATTGATTTTTCCAATAAAGCCATATAAAACAAATATTTGTTAATTTATGTTTCAGTTTTGTAAATGAAGTAATGATGAAATAATTATTAAAGTTTTCAAAATTCTTGGACTTTTTTTTGAAATCAAAATATTTTTTTATTTTCTCAGGCTTTTCATTTTTTATAACCATTGTAATGAAATTGCACTGCTGGCCACCGTAAATGCAACACCCTGAAGGAAGCATGCAAATAACATGAAATTTACAACATGCATTAGCGGAGGTGAGATTTACAAATGATTAGAATTTCAGTGCAGACGCACATCACGTGTGCCTGTGGCACTACTTCAAAGCAATTTTAAGGCTTGGAGATTTCAATAATTTCAAGCTCGTCAAATGTGTTTTTCTTATAGTTTTATCAAAATAAATAAATAAATTATACCTCGTAGAAAACAGCGATCATTTTTTTTATCAAGTATTCGATTTCGACAAAGGAAGGATAGTGGCCTACCAAGATTGTGAATTACCTTTCAGGGAAATCAGTTGTCGCTTTGGGCGAAACCAAACAACAGTAATGCGGATATCTGATCGTTCGATGCAGGAGGGTATGACGGACTGACGTGTTCCATCGCATCCACCTCAGTGCACTACTTCAAGTAATTACTGGCAAATTGTGCGCATGGCAGTGACGGATCGCTCAGCCACATCACGAACCATAGCAAAGCACATTCAGTTTGTAACGCACCTGCGATTCAATGCCGATGCCGTTTACTGCAGAGAGGTCTGTTCGCAAAACGTCCATTGCTTCGTCTACCCTAGACACAGAACCACAGACGTCTCCGCCGCCAATGGTGCAAATAAAGAAGGATGCGGATGGCAGATTGGAATGAAATTGTTATTACTGACGAGTCACGCTTCTGTCTGCAACACCATTGTAATGATTTCAATGACTCGAAATGGCGCTGCGGAGACAGCAACACAAGTTTTTTTTTATTTTTTTTATGAAAGAGAATAACAGACTATTCGGCTGGATTCGAAAGTGATTTAGAACGGCCATGTTGAGAATATAATGTTGGTGTTGGTGTTCCTATTACAAAATGTTTCTGTAAATTAATGTTATGTTATGTGCGATCATATAGATGATAATAAAAAAAATTGATTGCTAATATGTTGTGTGATAAATTCACTGTGGAAATTTAATTCAGCGTCAGAACACCATGATGGTCCCATTCGAGTCTGGAGACACCGAGGAAAGAGGCTTCTGAACAGCTGCGTTATGCACCTTTACTCTGGTCCTTCCCTGGGTATTATGGGATAGGGTGGTATTGGATATCACTTTCACACTCCTCTAGTACGCATTGCAGGTACTTTAAATAGTCAGCGCGACATCTATGAGGTGTTGGAGCTATTTGTCCTTCCTTACCTTCAGGACTTGCTCACAGCCATATCTCAACAGGATAATGCACAAACCACGTGGCACGCATTGTCTAAGGATTCTTCACCAATCACCAGATTAAATTGCTTCCCTGGCCAGTTCGCTCTCCAGATTTATCGCTGATGGAAAACATGTGGTCCATAATTGCTCAACGATTGATCCAGATTACATCCCCAGCTGCCACACCAGATTAACTTTGGCAAAGTGTGGAAGCTACTTGGTCTGCTGAACCCCAAAAACACATCCAAAGTCTCTTTGAACAAATGGCTAGGCGTGTGGCAGCGGTGATCTCCAACAATGGTGGTTACTCTGGCAACTGATTTTGGCAGGAACCACACTTCACAGAAGTCTATAAATTTAATCATTTGATACTTGCTCAACATGCTATCTGCAGAATAAATTTTCTTGTGATATTTCTTTTTTTCTTGGTGTCGCAATTTGGGTAGCCAGCAGTATAGTTTGAATTTGTAGGATAAAGCTACTCCTTTCATTCATCGGTACATTTAGGTTACAAACTTTACTTGTTGGCCTAATTTAGCAAAAGAAGCAAATTTTACACAACGAGTTGTCCCTGAAGATCAAACCATGGTATAGTACAGCAATATAGCAGAAACTATAGGAATTCAGTTTTTAGAGATTTTAACATGACTACATTAAAAATAATATTACTAATAAGAACATATATTTTTGATACATTATTATTTTTAAATTATTTCAAAATTATTTAAAGAATATCTTTGTCTATGGCATTTCTCTTACCATATTTAAAGATATTCTTTAAATATGGAAGGAGGATGGTAAGGAGGTCTGCAACAAAATCACACCACGCAGAAATAGCTATTATCAATAAAGCTTGATAGCTCTGACACTTGTATCTCTGAATTTCCCACATTACTACTTCATTTGCACTGCGGGTTTATTACCTGCTTATTTTGAAATCTCCAGATTCATTCATTCCAATAAGAAATTTTCTAAACAAGGAATGGCCATATTTCTTTTGTTTGAAAGCTCTGATTTGTTTACTTCTCAGTAAGTAAAGTGTTTTAAAATCTTCATGGACTGATAAGCATAAACATTAGTTCATTCTTCTTCATTGAAAGGGGATGCATTTTTGTCTTTAAAAGCGTCGACATCAAATAAATTCACTTTCTGATATGCTTGAAAATGTAGCTTTCTTACTGCAGTTAATCCTGATTTTGGAAAACATTTTCCAATATATATTTGTTCATTATGAGATTTGAGATACAAATCATTACATGAAGCTCACAAACGAACTTTTCGACGCTTTCTATATTAGAAATCGTTATTGTTTTGCCAAGAAGCTTTATTTCCCACATACTTTGTTTTCATACACAACCTGAACAGGAACAATTTAATAGTTACTCTAATGTATGTGCCTCACAGCTTAGTAATAGTCAACAATATCAGTCTATTATTTCGAATTGAAAATAACTAGATTTTAAATACACATTAATAATTAGAATATAAAATCACAATTTTGAGTAAAGTTATTTTAAAATCTTCATTCTTGTGACAAAAACTAATATTTACGTTTTCTTTTAAATGTATTTTAAACAACAAAAAAATCGAAGCTTACAAATCAAATTAATGTTGTTACGGTTGTATTTTATTTAGTTCGACATTTTAGTGCATAATCTAATAATGAATTGCAACATCCTCATTGGTAAAATGAAAACGCGTATCCTTATAGATAATACTCAAATGTAAGAATTTATTTTAACTTCACCGTAATTAATGCATTCAATTTGTTGAACACCTAATAGTCAATTTTTTTTTCATTCATTATCATTTTTGTCTTTTTTTTTTACAAACTCAAATGATACAGTGTAACTTTTGTGTACTATTCTGATGCAATTTTTGTCGCTTTAAGTAAATGATTGCTCAATCCATAAGAATAATCCTGATTTTTAAGTTAAGAAAGATATAACCTTGCCAAGTCACGATACGTATAAAACTGTAGCACCTTTTCGTTATGAAAATTTTTAATATATCTTTTGAAACAAATTTTAGAGTAAAAGCATATTGTTATAATTTCTGCAGAAAGAATATTTTTGCAAGATGAAAAAGCTTTTATTTACTTATTCTCTGGCTTCCAAAAAGGCTAGAAATCTCTCTCGTTTTAAGAGAATTTTTAGTACTTTAACTGGCTACCTCTGAAAATGTATGTAGTTAAATTAACAGAAAACTGATATATTACTTCATAATTTAATTTCAATGGATCGTTTGAGAGAAAATTCACACTCGTACACTTATTAGCTGTATTCTTTGAGTAAAGAATAAGATTTCTTTATTTTTTCTGAGCAATTAAAAAATAGAATATTTTCTAAAGAGATAGTATACACAGCTGTATATTTCTTATTGAATTTATTAATTTGACTCCCATTTCTAGAAGAATCTTGAAATTTGATGTAACTTTCAGAGAATATATTTAAATAACTAATTTTGGAATTATTTTTTGAATTGATGTTTGAATTAGTACATTATAATTCTATGCAAAACATATTCAAAATTTATTGAGCTAAATGCAGAAAATCACTTAAATATATATTCTGTAGAGTATAACTTTCCTATTTATTTTACGAGTTTACTTTTAACAACCATTGAGACAAAAGGATGCTTGGTCTTAGAGATTGATGCTTAGTCTTGCAGTAGATTGAGATGCTTAGATATAAAATATAATATCTTGAAAACTAATTTCCTTTCTATATACGATTAAAATGTTTTTCAGAAGTGTGTGCAGTTCGTTCCATTCATTTTTATTCATAGGCATTTTCATCAATCATCACAAAATCAGTTTTTTTCCCTCAAAAAAATGGGGTAGAAAGACTGTAATGATTATATAGTGAGCTTTATCATACCAGTTGGAAGTGATCAATAAGATATAATATAATTTTTCCTTTTTTCTGTTTCAAATAAGATGCATGATCTATTTATTATTCATTGATACACAACATCCGAGTAAAATCTTTAACTTCATATAATGATGGAATAGGCAAAGAATGCGAAGCTCTGAAAAGAACATATGTAGTAATAAGTATTCGCGGAATTCATTACTGATCAGCTATCTAAAGTAATCAAAATAGGGATGTACGAGTTATCTGTGCCGGCTAATTCAATTCCACTATACATATAAATTGCATTCTTGAAAGGTAAATATGCTACAAAACTATCATTTTTGATTTATTTTAAAGTGCAATATCATTCAGGTATAAATTTTGCATTTTAATGCAATTTCATATGTTTTATTATTTCGAAATATCTTTATTGTTTCGAAATATCTAAAAATTTTACTTCTATCTTCTTTTGTTTGATAATTTTGTTGTAGTATGTATTTATACACTTTTAAGAAATAGGGAGCAAAATCTGATAAAGAAAGTAATCAAATTCAGCTTTAGTTTACGTATATTTTGCATAATTAGTTTTTTTTTGTTATGGAATATTCCTTGAAAACATTTTATTACTTAAATCCTTTTCTCTTTTTTGAACAAGATATATTCCTTCTTATTTTACTGAAATTAATTTGTAAAATTTCTTGAAGTTTCTTTTTATGCTTTCTTTCTTAAGAAGTAAGTAAAGAGAAATTATCATATAATCATACTCTGATGGAGACTAAAACACAAGACAGGACCTGTTGTTGCTTATCCCTGACTGGCGTGACAGTACTATCCCACCAGCCCCTTGAATCCAAAAACAGTCAGTCTCTCAAGCACCACCTCCGGTCTCAATTCCATGTCTCCTCTCTCACACCCAATGCACTGAAAAATATGAGATGGGGGGGCCTGAACCCCTCGACATTTGGGACAGAGAGGGTAGACCTTGGTACCAGAGATGTGTCTCTGAGCAAGCAGGTGGCCACTTCGTAGTCTGCGACGGACGTGGCAGTATCAAAACTTCCTAACCCAAGATTCATGAAAAGTGGGGAGACAGGACCTGAATGAGTTGACCAGGTAACTTCTAGAGATCCCGGAAACCATGGGTCTTTTAGAGAAGGAGGGAAATCATTATGAGACAGAGACTTTTCAGTGTGCCAACCAGTATTTTGGGTTCTTGGTTCCTCTTCCCATGTGACATAACCAATAAAGGTTTTAATTTTAGAAAAAAAGCAATCATACTTTGCGATGAAAATTCTTTGAATTCAAAATAAGAGTCACACATTTTACCAATGAAATATGGAATTTGTTGTCACATTGATTCCCTCACATTCTTTACAACCTCGCATTTTAAGAAAATACCCAAACAAATGTATTTATCTTAATATACAAATTCTTAAATTTATTTCTTATAAACTCTCCTTATTTATTTTTCCACTTTCTTCAGAAAATATTTTTCTTGACACAAACTTTTCTCCTTCCATACTGATAATTCAATTGCGTAAAATTTAATTGAATACTTTCATGCATTTTTTATTGCAAATAATGATCTAGAACTTCTCTTACAAGTTCTCATAAAAACAAACTTTTTGTTTTATTTTTATCCATTGCTTTGTTTAAACCTTTGTTCAACCCTAATCAATAGCTTTTGAACTACTTTCTTGGCTTTATTCACAATCATTTATAAGTATAATGTAATCAAATTATATTTTATGCACATTTAATATTAACAATTTTATTTATTTTCAACTTCATTATGATGTATGTAAAATTGTAAAAATATAGAATGATTTTTATTGAATTATGTATAATTAAAGTATAGGGAGTGAAATCGTGGATTCAAGAAACAAAAATTTTTGTTAAACAATATGCTTTTTATAGTTTAAACCACAGGAATATATTTATAAAGATATCTAAGAGAAGATTCAGAAAAATAAGTTTAGGTTAATTTGTCTTTTATTCAGAGAAAAGTTCTTTAAAATTTAATGAAATGTAACTCTATATTATTATAATATAATGTGTATGAAAAAGTACACACATGTCAAGAATCAAAAGTTAAAATAGCTGTAAAATAGAATACTAACCACTTTTTGAGTTGTTAATATACTAGCTATAATAATTAAATCAAACAACCTAAATCTTAAAAATAGATATCGGTAAAGTATTAAAAAATTAATATAAATACATCTCTCTTACATTCAGATATCATCATGAATTCTTAGCGTTTTTTATGCTGGCTGATAATAATGAATATAAGAAATAAAAATCTGCCTCAGAATTTTTATTTCTTTTATAAATTTATAATTTTAAAATATAAAACTTAATAAACGAGCCTTACGTAATATTATTTCGGTTCTGAATGTCCTCAATTTTTTTAAAGTTCTAATCAAATTTCTGTTTTTAGATTTGATGCATCGTTTGATTGTGGTACACGTTTCATTGACTAAAACAATTTGAACTCCTAAGAAAGAACAAGATGTAAAATTGATCATTCAAAGAGTTTTTCTCATGATAACTGTATCAAATCTGTTAATGCTATTATATTAAAGATTATTTTCTTAAAAATTTATAAATATACTTTTAAAATTATTTTAAATTGATAAATTTAAAAATTATGTTAACAGTAAAAGTTACAAAATTTAGTCGCATTATGATGGAAATCATTTTGTTATTCATGTGTTTACATAACACGGAGTGAACACTTTAGAAGTCACAGTCATTTTTTTCTCTACTTTAAACAAATAAAAAATTATGCTTAATAATGGCTTTTTATGAGCATATTTTGGTTCAGTTATTTGCCAAAATATTTGAATGGGTAAATAAAATATGTTTTACGTATGAATGCATAACGAATGTTGTTCCACTCTAGTTTAGTACTATGTCTAATGATTAATGACCATATTTTCAAATGTAATGCAATCATTTTTAAAATGTCACTGAATTTATCCTATGAATCTGTAACATATATTGCATTAAATTAATTGTACACATTAACTGTTTTAAGAAAATACAACTGAATTTATACAATTAAAAGAAAATGAAAAGTGTTAATCTTCCATGAAAATAAAATTAATAATTTGTATGTATTTTTTAATTTTTAGCTCAAGTATTCAATAGGAAGTTTCAAAGATTTCACTGTATGCAGTAAGTATAATTTTGTGTGGAAAAAGAATACGTTTCCAGACAAAATAATAATTTCTTATTTGATACATTCATATTTTGAAATATACTATAATGGTACAGATTTTAAAAGCTATTTGTAAAGAATTTTTTCAAAAACACTAATTCAGCTATTGTTAAAATTAGATTATTTATTCTTCAGCGAATCTATATTTCACACATCACAGTAAAATTTCAAAATTTATTCTAGTAAATAAGTTTATTAGATTATGAATTTTTGATTTATCGTGTGATAAATAAATTTTGTTGCAGCAAAAGAAATATATCCATTATAAATAAAAAGCTGCATAAAGTAGACAGCATGGAGAAACTAAATTCAATGGAAGGAAATGTTTTGAATGAATTCGCTTCATAACTTCTTTATACTAAGAATAAACTCTATAGTCAGTAACTTAATTCCTCTTCACAAATCATGCGAAAAACACTCATTTATAGCTACTATTCCATTATTTAAATATTTTTCTTTTGCTGATTTTATAGTCAGTAGTTTTACTTTTCAAACAATAATTTTGAATTTTTCATATTACCGCTTTTTCTTAAAAAGTTTCTTTATCATAAACCAGTAATTCATTTTTTCTTCATCAAAATGTACTTTTACAGTAAAAATCAATTTTATTATAAGAAAATTTGGTTGATAAATTAAAAAACTTTACATTTGTGTCTCTATACACAGCTGTTTTGTTCAAAACAGATATGCCAACCTCGCTATTTCAGAAAAATGATACGATACTGTCGACGTTAGAGACAAATTTTGCATTACTACTCTTATATTTTTATTATTGTCTCCGATTTTCTTTTTTTATATGTATACATAATACTAAACGTATAAAAAATATCTCCATTCATTCTTTATTTCTTCTCAAGAGAGTGTTTCCAATCTCAAAGCACAGAATTTGGATGCAATTCCCTTTTTGAGAGATGTATTAAGAAATATGGTTATATAAAACCATTTGCTGATCATAAGTATTTGTTTCCTATATAATATCCTCCAGATTTTTTTTAATTAATCCTAAAATTTTGATAAGAAATCAACACTTCTTTCTATAAATACCAAATTTAGTTAAAATTCCTTATTCAGCCATCCTTTATATTTTAAATTAAATAAATGCTTATTCAACTTAATGTAAGAGTTTAAAACAATAAAATTTTACCATATTTTAATTCTGTGGGCATTTTTAAGAAGTACTCAAATTTTGTAAGTTTAATATCAAACGCCAAACGACTGTCCGAATTTTTTCATGCCATAATAATCTAAATATTTCATTTCAGTGTCCTTCTCGTGAATCTCTGCTTTTATATAACAACATAAATCCTGACAAAAGTCCCATGAAACACAAAATTTTAAGGTATTTATTATTGAAACAAATTATCGAAACAATAAACACTTGAATATCAAAATTACATCACCAAGGAAATTAGAAAAAAAGAGAAGAGTTTAAAAGGAAGAGGACATAATATGGTTTCCTTTCGGGAATTTTGAAATGTGATTTTGAATTCTATGTGAGAAATTACATATAAAGTGAGTTAGTTTGACAAACAAATAAGCTTATTACCTAAAAATTTGCTTTATTAATAACTTATGCTGTAAGCGGTGAATGGTAATTAAAACATTTCGATGGAAATGTAGTAAATAATGCATTATATAATGGAAAGAGTAGCAGTAATGCAAAATAGCTGACTGATATGCAATGAGGCTCATATATTTATGAGGTATGTTATCTGTTATGCAAACAAGAACAACATTGGTCAAAGTGAAAAGCTTCATATGATAAATTTTTATACCTTTACTGAACTCTTTATTGCTTTGTTTTATAAAGTCTGAATACCTTGTACAGTTATTTAAGCATCGCGGCAAACTTTCTTATTATTAATGAAGCTATTGGTCTACAATTGTGGCTACATTTTCCCTTAATTTAAAGGTTCTGATTTCAACTTTTTGAGGATCGGTTGGGTTGTTGATATGCAGTTCTGTGAAGTTACACATTATCATTCATTAAAATGAATTGATCTCTGAAGGATCTTCGGAAAAGTTCCCTGTATAGATCAAGAATCATATCTCTATAGAGTTCTGCTATCACAGCACGAGCAAAGAGGCTGTGGAACCATGTATGCCTGTCCAACAGGATCCCTTCCCATTCAATATAAATCTAGTGCCACCAAAGTGATAAATTTTTCTGACATCTACTAAATTTACTACTAAGTTTGAATGCCTTAAAGTGAATCGAAATAAATGATAAATGATCCCTTTATTAATAAGTAGTTAACCTTCATTTAATTTTATTGATGTAGAACAAATAATTTTAAAAATATTTGCATAGTTTATAAACCAGAAAATTGAAAATGAAAAGCTTATTTGAAATTATATTTATTTATGCGTTATTTTATTGACAAAGTGATTCATTGTTTCTCATTATTTACCAGTAGAAAAGAAGTATGTCTTATTCACAAACTCGATTATCATATGGCTTAGAATCGAATTGAAATATAGGCTATCAGTATACAATAACAAACGTTTTTAAGCATAAGAAATTGGTAAACTCTTTTTATCAATTAAAAAGTATTTTGAAAAATACAAAAAAACAACAGATTTTAGACGTTTGTTAAAAAAAGTCTTTATATTGAAGTGCTAAATATTTTAAAATGCGCAAGGTTAACAGTTAAATACTAATTTTTCTTCAAAATTTAAAATTTTTACTAATGAGTACAGGAAAAAGTAGTTGTAAATTCCTAACCAAACACTATATGCAAAACTTAAAATGGTTATACATATGTATCGATTTTAATTTCTTCTTAGTGTAACAGTTAAAAATATCATGTTATTATTGATAAATTCAAAATAATGGAATAATTTACAATAAATGTTATAAAGTTAAGGCAAATATAATTTTTTTCGATTAAATCAAATATTTATCTTATTCTTGTTGAAACTAAAATTATTATTCAGTGACAAGTGAAATACAATTAATTTATCTCTTTTAAAAAAATAAAATTTATTAGTATTAATTCTGACAGAATCTTGATAAAAAATCATTTCATAGTATAGTACAGTCATAGGTTCACAGACTTGACAAGAATGTTGTTACATTTTATAGAAAAGAATTATAACACAGCAATCACATGATGATTCATGTTTAGCGAAAACACCGAATCATATTGGTTAGAGTTACTGCAAATCTAGAGTCACGTGAAATATTTATCGCGACTTCAATAAGCTTTGCTTTAAATTGAATGTACCCAACGAGAAAAAAACTTAAGAATGTAAGTGGACGTATTATTTCTTATTTTTATGAAAACATTACAATTTAAAATCGTTATTTTATTATTCTAATAAAAAATAAATACAATCCCCTTACTATTTTACTTAATAGATTTTTTAAAAAAAAGAAAATAGGAAGTTTTGCATTTCATTGCATACATAAAAAAATCATCTTTTAATGTAGTTTTCACTTGTTCAGAAATTCTAGTATTTTATTTTAAAGCTTAAGTTCATGACATTAAAAGAGCATTTATCATTACTGTAAAGATGGTGTACATAGCTATAAATATTATATTATAATAGTTTGAAGATATTTCACAAGCACCTGAAGGAATTTATTTCTAAAAATCTGATAAGTTTTTATAATTAGCAATAAAATTGCATTTTTAATTGCCTCTAAAATTGCAGCATAATACAATTTTGGTGTTCCATTATATGTAAGAAAATCATCTAAAAATATTTGACAAGTTAAGAAGTTCTTGCAATTGACTAAATTTTTCAAGATCAAAATCATTCGTCTTTCCTACTTAAGAAACATTGAAATAATATGAGTGGAAATATATTTGTATATTGATGTGGAAATTTGTTAATAGTTGTTAATATCAATTTAAATAAGTATTTGCAATTTATAACTTTGGAGAAGTGAATTTATAAGTTATATTAAAAAACGAAACTATTTATGAATAATTGAAATCATGATTATTTATATATAAATGGATTAATTATTTTTTAATATTTAGCAATAGAAAAAGTTGTATCTAAAAGAGAGTGTCCGAATGCTTTACAATGGGCTTCAAATATAAACTATCGGTATACAGTGACAAATGCTTCGAAATATGCAGTAAAATTATTTTATTACTTGAAATGTATTTTGAAAATATACAAAGACCAGGAGTCTTACACCTGTTTATTAAAAATACCTTTATAGTGTCTTACTAAAAATATTTTAAAATGACCAAAGTTAACAATTAAACAGTAATTTTTCTTCAAAATGTAAAATTTTGACAATTGAGTGTAGAACAATAATTTAAGTTAATGAGCGAATACTGTATTTAATCTTGAGATGATTACAAATATGAATCTATTTTAATTTGGACTTAAAAATATCATATGGTACTTGATAATGAATTCAATATAATGGAATAATTTAAAATAAATGTTAAAATGTTTAGGTGAATATAGTATTTCAGTTTATATTTTACATTTAAGTCAAACATTTAGTTTATTATTGTTGAGACTAAAATAATTATTCAGTAATAAGTTTCTATAATTGATCTCTTTTAAAAATAGAAATGTAAATTAGAAATTGTTTAATTATTTAGTACATTCATCGATACATATAAATAATGAGAATGTTATCATATTTTATGATAAGAATTGTTGCACAGCAATCACGTGACGATGCATGTTTAGAAAAGACAATAAATTACATTTATTAGAGTTACCGCAAATCTAGAGTCACGTAATATAGTTATCTCTATTTCAGTATAAAATCGCATAGCTTTGCCTTAAAGAGAATGTATTTAACAGGAAAACAACTCTTAGAATGTAAGTACACATATTATTTTTTATTTTTATGAAAACATTAATATTTAAAATTATGATATTGTTATTGTAAAAAAAAATAAATACCTTTCCCTTAATACTTCCCTTATTAGATTTTATAGATAAAAGCTTAGGAAAGTTTTTCATTTCATCGCATATAAGAAACAATTATCAATTTAGTTTTTATCATATTAAGAAATTCTAACATTTTGTTTCACATTTTAAGTTCATAACAATAAAAAAGAATTCGCTATTGCTGTCAATAGTTTGTAAGTTGATATAAAAATTTAATTATGGTAGGGATCTATAGTGAAGGATTTATTTGTAAAAATTAGGTAAGTTTCTATAATTAGCTGTCAAATTAATTATATTTTCGGTAGCTTTTGCAGCATAAAACAGTTTTTGTATTTAATCATAAATAAGAAAGTCGTCAAAATATTTTTAGCTGGTTAAGAAATTTTATTAACTGACTACATTTTTTTAGGTTAAAATTAATTGTCATTCCTATATATGTATACAAATTTATTAAAGTAATATTGGTGTTGAAATATCGTTTGACTCAAAATACTTAAAGGTTTCATTTGCAAAATTCAGATAAATTTTTAATAGTTATTTTCTAAAATAAAAATTACATTTTTAAATTATATTCGACCAATTAAATTTTTTAGAAACTAGTTGAATTTATTACACAAAAACCAGTAATCAGTTAAATAAAATAAACTTAGTTGAAAAACACATGTTTAAAAGCGTGATTATGAAAATTCTGGTTTGTTTATCACTCATCGGTCATTTTTTTGCACATAAGGTATTAGGGACGGACGTAAAGTGGATTCTGAACCACTATTAATATCCAAATTCGATATGAGGAAAATTCTAGTATTAGAATGAAAACTTAAATTAACAAGAATTTTTTTAATTTTGTAATTTAAAGAAATATTAACGAGTTTGTTCATGTTGCTTTAAAATTGTAGATTATTCATAAAGCATTTTTATGAACAAACCAGTTATATTAAGAATAAATTCATTCATTAAATGTAAAGTTAGGGTAAAAACACCTTTTAAAAAGACAAGTGTGATAAAAAAATATTTTATAGAATTCCTTAAGAAGGTTTTTGTAACTTGACACGTTAAATAAGTTAATAAATATTGATTATTATATGTAAAATTTGACACCACAAAAATAAATCTTTTTCATACGTTTCTTGAATATAAAAAAATGGTTAATAGTTATTAATTTAAGGTTAAGTTAGCAAAATTTAATGAAATTTTATTCATAAGGTAGCAAATCAGTAGTCACAAATCAATTTAATCACAAATCTCTTAGATCAAAAACTATGCAAATATATTTTTAACTGACAATAGGAATATTTGATACATTTCTACATTCATTAAATTTATTAAAGTTTACACGGGGGAGACCAATAAATTATACATATATTTCCTATAAGTAGTTTAATCAGTGAATGCAATAGGATAGATAATACGTTGTATTAAAAATATGCTTCGAATATTTATATGATGTATAATTTATATCAGGTTTGACAAATAGTTATGAATTTTATCTAAACAAGTTGTATGTTTCACTAGAATTTTGAAAAGCTGTAAATATAGAATTTTGTATAATTTCTAATTCGCTCATTTAGTCTAAGTTTAAATCATCAAAAAAATATCGATAATTTTACTTGAAAAATGACAAGTTCTAAACTATAAAAAATCTAAAAGCCTTTATCAATAATATTACCCCACTGATAATAAATCACGGAAATCACTATGAAGTGAAGATTATTTTAATATTTTAATGTACAGTTATATCCAATTGTAAAGTGCTTAGATATTGTATATTAACAGCAAAATTTAGAGTTAATAAAAGATATAATTTTATCCTCCAAAAATAGAAGAGAATTTTTCTTTTAAATATTATTAGATATTAATTTCGCTATTAATGACAATAAATCATCGAACAAAAACAGTTATTTATAATTTAGCATAAAACAGTTATTTATAATTTAGAATGTAAAATATATTTAATTTTCATGTTTCATTTTATCTAAACAAGTTGTATCTAAGCAAGTTCACAAGAAACCAAGTCGTAAAATAAGCACATTTTAGCTGCATTTTATTTGACACGTTTGATTAACAGTTTCAAGTAACTACTTTAATATTGTAATATATTGTAATATTCAATTAAGTATTTAAATATTGTATATCAATTACAAAATTACATAGTAATAAAGAAATTTTATACTTTAAAAGTATAATCTTTAAAATGTTATTACTAATAAATGTCGCTATTGTAATCATGGAACAAAAGCATAAAATGATTATTTATAATTTACCATCTAAAATGTTTCTGTTACAATATGCTCAATTTTCATTCATGTTTTCTTTTATTAGATAATCAATATTTTTTTAATTAAATGCCTTTAAGCTACCATACTAGTTTTTAAAATATTTAGCTAAATTGTAAAATATTAGAATGCACATTATAAATTACTTAACATTTAAAATAGAAATTTTACTGCATAAGTCAATAAATTTTAATAAAATATATTAAAAAGGCAATGATCGGATCTTAAGCATTAAACTAAATGGTTAGTCACTTTAAATATTCTTTAAAAAACTGAATGACTATTTTGACTTAACTTTTTGGAACAATGCTTAAAATAATACGTATACGTTGATATTGTCAATGAAAATGAAAATTCCTCAAAAAAAAAATTGTTCCTAAAGTGAGTAACTTTATAAATAAATTTATATATTCTAAAAGTAAATTATATTAATACTCTAAAAATAAGTTCTTTTCAATAATTATATTTTCAATAATTATCTTTTTCAATAATTATATTTTATTAACATTCTAAAAAAATAAATGACTAAATTTGTATTGCTATTGAATCGAGGATCCATTTCCTTTTAAGATAAAACTCTGTGTAAATTTTCAATCATGAAAAATATATTTGATTTGAAATTAAATTCTATTACTTTAATAATAAATTCTTATTATTATATACTTTAAAGTACATCATCATCATTCATGGCGTCATCAATCATCATCGTCATCATTCATGGCGTGCCAGCCCAGAATGGGCAAAGGCCTTCTGAACAAGTTTCTTCCAGCCACCTCTACTGGCAGCCAAACTCCTCCAATTTTTTGTTCCAAGGACCCTACAGTCTTCTTCGACTGCATCCACCTATCTCAGCTTTGGTCTTCACATTACAATCCTTAAACATAAAAATTTTATTTAAAATCGCTACAAAAAAATCTAAATCCTAATTACTCTTCTGATAATAAACCACAAAAACCATTTCCCAGGTGAAGTCCAAGTAAGCCAGGATATAATACAACGGACAATCAAAGCTGAGGTGCGAGGTTCTGTCCCTACAGCTGGCAAAGTTCACTTTTTAAAATAAAAATAATTCCCACAGTTAAAATTTATTCCCATAGAGCAAATTTATTCCATTAGAGCATTAGTATCAAAGCTAAGGTTTTAAAATTTCTCACTAGATGGCAGTACGATTCAAGTAATGCATATGACGTCACTCTAAGCATTAGTATCAAAGGAAAAATTTGAAAATTTCTCAGTAGATGGCAGCACGATTCAAGATTACATATGACATCACACAATCTGCTTAGTGATAACACCCTCATGTAAGATCACAAATATATGACGTCACTCCTCTGCAACAAATGATAAGACTCGACTCCAGTCTTCCTGCTGGCGCTGAACTCTCATTTTTATACTACTAGCATAGTGAATAACCAAATGACACGAAGGTTCTTATTAGCCATTTTGATATTCACCTTTTAAATAATGTTCCGGTAGGACTTTTCAGAGTGAGTCTTATTCGAATCACAAGGAAGGAAACTGAGAAAACTCCAAAACATCCGCCTCCAACAGTAGATGATAGAAATGCATAATACTATCATTCGCAACATTACAATTTTGCATTTTGAGTGAATTACATTTCCGTTTTTTTAAATATAAACGACCCTTTTTCCATTAAAGATGCATAAATTAAAATAATTTAATAAATTACACGATATAATATCAATTTTTAATTTAATAATAGCTAATATTTCTATTTGTTGTAAGAAAATATATTTATAATTAATATTTGACATCAGTGTAGGTAATCTATTTAACAAAATAATATTACTAATAATTATATCATTCTGAGATTTTTTTACAAAATAAGGAATAATTAATTGTTTGTTTTCACAAAATCATTTGTATTAATTATTAATATAATTAAATCGATTTCTTAAATGTTTATTTCAAACCAAACTACGTGAGTTTGTGTAATTTTAAAGAAGAATTCTAAAAGACATCTGTTCGATAAAAATGTTTTGATTTATTATTTTTGGAAGCTGCTATTTTTAAATGCATGCGAGGCACTGAAAAATACTATATTGCAGTATTCTTGAGACACTGTAGATTTAACATTATAAATGCAAGAATCAAAATTTAATCTTGGAGCAAAAAAATGAAAAAATGCTTATTACTTCAAATATTTCTACTAAAATTTTATGAATATTTAAAAATATTTAATATTTATATCTCTTAATTCCTAATTATTCATAGATTAGTAAATATAATAATAATTAATAATAATTTCTAAAATGTTTCAACCTTAATTTCTCTTTGACTCAGTTTTTAAAAAGTGTCCTTTAAATATGATTGCAAGCAAGTAAATCATAAAAAATAGAACACCTTTTATGTCAATTTAAAAGGAAAGAAAGATTAATTTTTAGTGATTAAAAATAATCATTAACTTAACTAACAGAACATCACAATCGATTTAAGGTGTAGTAAAATTAGTTTTTTTATTTTTTTTAACAAAAACATAAAATTATATTTAATATAATATTTTTCGTTTGAAAACTATTCATTAACGTAAAATATAACTTGTGATTATAAACCATGAATGAAACATGTATCCGAAATTCTTAAATAGTTTTAAGAAATATGGATTAGCTTTTAATGTTTCTGTTTTAAAAAATGTGCAGCGTATGCTCTTATTTCAAATCTCCATGCTTTTATTATTAATATAAACTTATGTTTAGATAATTGATGAGGCAGTAAATTCCGATCTCTAAAAACAGTTAAGGTACACACATTTTCGTCATAATAAGAACACTGCATTATGTGGGAAATCACCTTTCTAAGCCAAATTGTTTTGTCAAAATTTTTCTTTGTAAACGTTGGATAGCCTTACTTTTGAAAGTGGTTGTATGGCTTTCTAAATATTCAGAGTTTATGCTGTGTATAAATCTTCAGAGTTTAAGCTTATCATATTCAAGCCGAGCTGGCAGCCGAATGGTTAGCGCTTTTGCCTTCGGTTTAACAGTTCGTGGGTTTGAATCCTACCTTGGGCATGGATATTTGTATTGGTTCGGAATCCACGTTAAACCCTAGGTCCCGGTCTAATTAGCCCTCATGTGCAAAAATGACCGTTGAGAGACAAACAAACCAAGCTTATCATATTCAGAGTTAATGCTGTGCAAAGCCACATTTATGATTCGCAAGGTTGAAAACTCAAATATCTCGAAACACTATAGCGTTTATGCAAAATGCTTTGACTCCGCCTGTTAAAAGTCTAACAACCGAAGGTTATTAAGTATTTAAGCATTCACATCATGAACAAGAAATGGGTGATAATGGAGCCTTACAAATGGACTTTTTTCTTAGATAATGGTCCATATTCATGTATTTCAAAGGCAGAAATCTGGAAAACTCTCCAAAATCAACCACCCAGACAGATTTACATGCAGAAAGTATCACCCATTTCTTGTTCTAGAGTTGCTGGGATTGAGACCGGTACGATCTTAGATCAAATGTATTCAAAACTTCTGCAATTATCTGAAATCAAGTATATATATATATATATATATATATATATATATATATATATATATATATATATATATATATATATATATATATATAAAATTCAGCGTGGACATAAAATCACTGAAGAACTGAGCTTATAATGAAAGCATAGATCATTTCGATATCATCTGAGTTTAAGTGGGTTGAAATCACACGATAAAACCGTTTTTATTCTCGAAAATAAGCAAATGTTAATGATCAAGAAAAGCGAACTCTTCGTATTGGATTGATTTAAATTTAAATAAAAAACTACAGTTAAAGAAGTTATTAAACTATGACTCAAAATCACATTTAATATATTCTTGAGAAATATGACAAGTAAAGCTTTTAAAATAAGAATATTTCTAATCAAAAATTAAAATTTCAGGATGTATTTTTTAAAGTGATTATAAATTGACATCAAATCGATATCCAAAGCCAAGATAATCAATCTGAACTGAAAAAAGAGCAATACGATTTAGAATATTTAAGTTGATTTATGTCCAGAATTTACAATAAGATTCTTTGAAGTTTAATAGTTCAACTTGCAGTAAAATTTTAGAAATGTAACTTAAAGGAAGAAAATGTTGATGCACAATTCCTTAATTCTGGTCACTAAATTTCATTAATCTTAAGGTAGATGATTGAATGATTTTAAAATATTGAAAACATATCTCACAAAAATCATACTTCCAAAAACGTCGCCAACGATTATTAAGGAGATCAAAATCTTATGAAAAGTATATACATAATACAGTAGTATTTTAACTTTATTTATACCTTCGCTTTAGCAAAAACAATTTTCGTTTCATTATAAGAACCTTAGAACTTTCTTTGGAGGAGGCATTTTAAGAAATACAGAAAAAATAATAAAAATTCCATTCCAACAATGATTATTTCTGATTTTTTCAACCTTTCGCATAACTTTTTCCTATTTCCAAGTCACTCACTTAAAAATAGCGTTTTCAGTAAATACTGCAAACTTTTTAGCTGTTTTATCAGGAAAAAATTAATACAATATTTTCCGAAAATTTTGTAGTAATAAAAATCAGAATGACAGTTTTGTGAAAATTTTGAAGTGAATAGACATTTAAATATTCTACAAATGTTCCCAGAGATTACATTCTATAGAGCAATATTTAAAAAGTTCTGAGAATCTTTTTATAAAAATATTTTTGTGACAATTATCGAAGTTAATCACACAGATGTGTTTTGTTCTATTAAATTACAACGAAGTCTCAAGGAAGGAAACGTTTCAACTTTCATGAGATCATAGTCACGCAACTCACGCCACCAATAATGCATATTTTCACAATTGTACCCTTGAAAACCTGTTCGCCGGTTTCAAAAATACTTTTAAGTGTGCAGTTAAAGTTTTAAGTTAAAAATAAAATCATTTTAAGAAAATTATTTTAATCCCGTGTTAATTTATTCAATAAATAATTCAACAGAGACGCGGCAGTTAAAAATGAAATATTTTTCTTTTGATACTTATATTTTATGTTAAACATTTAATGCAAAAATTAAATATATTATCATTGTTGCACATATTTTTATTTGCTCCTTATTTCAATTACATCATTGTGTTATGCATATGGAACAAAAGCAGATGAACTTTTATCATTCTAATTTGTGTGTGTGTGTGTGTGTGTGTGTGTGTGTGTGTGTGTGTGTGTGTGTGTGTGTGTGTGTGTGTGTGTGTGTGTGTGTGTGTGTGTGTGTGTGTGTATGTGTGTGTGTGTGTGTGTGTGTGTGTGTGTGTGTGTGTGTGTGTGAACTCAAATTTATACCTCTATAATCTTTTTTATTACTTTGATGTAACATTAATGAAAACATCTATACTACAAAAAAATAACTAAATGAATATAAAAATATAATTTACAGTAATTCTTAGTTAATTCTTAAATGCTTTGAATGTTTATACTTCTGTTATTACGGTTGCACACTGATTTATTTCCACCAATTTAAGCCTGATAAAAAGAAATATAATAATTCATCAGTAATCATCCATGTGTTTTAATCGGATGTGAGCTCAAACTTGCTTAGTAGGAAAACTAATTCTAATTTAAAGTGCACGTCTTGGGAAAATACTATAAGAAATTTATTGATTTCAAGTTTCATCTGAAAACAATAAAAATTATAATTAGTGAGAATCTTCTTTCAGAATCGCTCTAGTTTTGTGATATATTTATTCATATATTTTTCACGTTTACTTACTTAAAAAATTATAGAAAAAAATTATTGACAGCATTAAAGATTAGATGTAATCGTCTAATTAATTTTAATGTTGTAAAGGTAAAAGAAGAGAATTTGGTTCTAAATTTAAGGAAAACGATTAATAAATAGTGATAAATAACGGAAATTGAATGAATTGAGATAAAAGAATCTAGTTTATAGATAATAGAAAATCATCATGAAATTATGAATGAAAACGAGTTAAGAGATAAATGTTACCGAAATAAAAATTTATAAAATTTAATATACTTATTGCATTTTATTTTTTATTTTATGTATAGGTTTGCTATATTGTTTAAATTTTATAAATCTTATTCAAGTTGTGAATGCGGTTCACTTACTGCAGTAAATTGTTGCCGTGGTTATCAAGGGAATTGAGCAGTAATTCATCAAAATATACGTTTTTTACTCATTGGGAAAATACTCTGATAACCATTGGTATCATTCAAGTATTTTAGTTAAATACCATACTAATAGCAGCTCAAAACTGGAAACCCGCCTGTCCGCATTTGGCAAAAGTGAGCAGTAACAATTGATTTATGCTCCAGTCAATTCTAAATTTCATCACTCTAACACACTTATATCACAGTAATAATATTCGACTCCACAAATCAAATAGCTTTATAACATGTTCAACAGCAGATATTTCCTCCATAATATGGCTTAAAAGTGAATTATGTGAGATCTGTGATCATTAATTTATGGTATGTTGTGGTTAGGTATCATATTAAATACTTAAAAAATAAGCTTTAATAAAATAATTAGCACGTAAAGAAAGTTTTACCAAAAGGTTCTCTCTTAGAGATTTTTAATACTGACTAATAGACAATAATTTAAGATAAAAGTCGAGATATATCTGTAATACAAATAAAATAAGCCCTCTTAAAAGTAACAGAGTATACATGTTACTAATTTTTGACAAAACTGAAAGTTGTGATTTTGAACACGCGTCTTGCTGTCGAGAAGGGTTTTGCTTGGATAAAAAGTCATATTAATGCGTCACGAAGAAATTTTGGAAAACTTAAACTCCCAGCCAGACAATTTGCATGTAGAAATCAGGAACCTAATATCCATCTTTATTTGTTCAAGTGACTGAATTTATTTGTTTCAAAGTGACATTAAAAAATTCATTCTGATAAAAAATCCCTTATTGATAATTCATTACATTTACTTTTCTCTTCCATTTGACTGTTTGTTATGCATTTCTTGATGAAATTATGTTTTCATCAATATTCGTCACTTTTGTCGACCATTTTAAAGAGTGTTTTTATAATACGCCTTATTAAACTTTTAAACTTAACAACTGCTTTCACAGAATATGTCAGTGTATCAGCTTATTATCAGTGGAATATAATGCATCAAATTAAAATCTAGGTTCCACATATTTAAAAATTAAAACATTTACAATAGAAAATTCTAAAATAGGCTTTAATAGTTACACACTTACAATTGTATAATTTAGTATGCTTCTCAAACATAAATTCACTTCATTTCTCAAGTGAATAAATTAACTCATAGGCTTGACACCTATGGACTGACCGCTTCCTTTATTATACATGTTTTTTTCTTTTCTTTTTTTTTTACCTCCAAACCAATTTAAAGATTGGAAGTATGTGACAATCTCTCCTTTGAGATTCGCATAATTTACTATCACGCATTCCTTTTACTTTTTTCGGTGCGATTAATTTCAAACCAACTTTCTGTTCTTTAAAACATTTCCGAAGAACTATGAACAATTTATCAACCATAACAAGTAGATAGTGTGAATTCGATAACAAACATAGTTTGTGTTGTTGAGAAATTTTATATAAATAATACTACATCAATTTTCTTTAATTTTTTTTTTTTTTTTTTTTTTTTTTTTTGCTTAAGAGTAATGAAATATTCGTGCATTTAAGTTTTAAAAGTTACGAGAAAATCAAGATAATATTATTTCTAAAAATGAAATGTAATTAGTAAGTTTTAATGATGTATGAAAAAATTTATGATAGAAATGTTTTGTTAAGCAAAAATAAACATAATAACATAAATTAAAGAGTCATAATTAATGTTCCCATAATAATTAAGAAAACTCAATAGTTTTAATTTCATCAAGTAAATGAGGTGAAAGCCAAAAGAAGATTAATTTGATTATTGTAAAACTAAATAAGAGGTTATGTGTAATCTTAAATTAATTAAATTTAAACTGTTTACAAAAATATGTAATAAAATAGTTAAACAATTTACTTTCAGTAAAATTTCATCTCTAAGAATATATGTTAGCTCATTTCTTGCTTTAATTTTAATAAGAAAATTAATTAGAGTTCGAAGTATATTGGAGTGTAAGGAATGTGTGTGAAATTGGCGTTAAATTCGAAATAACTGTAAGATCTTTTCAAAAAATATAGCCTTGAATGAAATAGCAATTAAAAATTTACAAATTTAAATTAATTTATTGAAAATTTTCCTACTAAATACTTTCTTTCATAAAACCACTGGAATTAGTGGTAATCTGAAGCATATTCTTGAAAACATGTATCCCTGTATTTTATGAAAAGTCCATTTTCAGGTATCGATGGAGTCCACTGAATGCTTTCATCTTAGTTAGCTTTCAGTTTGATGATGTTATTGAATAAAAGGAGTTAATTACAATTGTTTTTTAATTTTTTTATTCTTTCTCGTTATAATTAATAAATTGACACTTTTGTAAATAAACCACTGAATGATGTCATAAATTTTATTTGTCTGTAGTTGAACTACAACAAAAATCATGGATTTGATAAGATAATATTTTGAGGATTTATATATGAAATAATGAATTTCTTATTTTTATAAATAATTCTAAAATATTTAAAAAATAAACATAAAATTATTTCATGACCATGATATTAAAGTTGCAACCAGCACATTTTATTTATATTAATTACTTTTAAATTAATATAAATAAAAGCTATGATTTAGAAAATACAAATTTTCAGAAAAAGAACAGACAAAATAATGAGTTTTAGATTAATGAAGTACATCTTTTTTTGAAAGAAATCGTGTTTAAAGCCAAAATATTTATTGCCATGGATATTGTTGCCCAAACAACTTCTACGCGCGCGCGAATTTATATTACAGTTTCCTAATAATAAAATATAGAATTTTCTATCAGCATTCTGATTTCTGCATTTAATAAAACTGCATACCATTTTCAATGGAATGTTGTAATTGCTGAAAATAAATTGTGCAATAACTGGAAAGGAGAAAATAAACTATAAAAATTTTCTCGACTCAAAAAAATTTTATCTAAAAAATTTCTAATTTTGTTTATAGTAAAGAGGAATAATCTTGCAAAAAATTAGAGATAAATGAAAGTTTTATTATCATATATCAGCTAAAACATTAAGCATTTTTGCAATAATTGTTGAAATGGTCTTATAACTTAAGTTACTGAGTTATCATCTCCAGTATTTTGTTTTTTGAAGGATTTTCCACTGAGAGGTTGCTGCACTTCACAAAGGAAGAAACCCGAGACTGTGGTATACTTATCTCTATCTCTTTCAGGACCATTTAAGCTCAGCCAAGGTGTTCCTCAGGGGTCAGTGCTTAGCCCTACTCTTTTCACGATGTTTTTATCTGGCATTGAAAAACTGAATTCTACCAGAGTTAGGGTGGGACTGTTTGCAGACGACATTGTACTCTGGAGCTCAGGAAACAATATTAATGATATTGAATTGAGAATTAATAATTCTCTTGTAGCTGTGTCCAACTTTGCCAAGGATCATAAAAGCAGTTTTAATCCTCGCAAATCAATTGCTACTTTCTTCACAACCAATAAGCGTATATATAATTATCAACCACAACTGAAGTTGGAGGGACAGAATCTCACTTATGAAAAGCACCCCAAATATCTGGGATTTATTCTGGATAAAGAGTGCACTACTAACAAGCATATCGAACACATTGTATTGAAAAGTAGAAAACGTCTTACCATTCTTAAATACATTGCGGGTAGCGACTGGGGAGCCGATGCAACAACCCTTAGAACAACATATATGACTTTCATTCGGCCTATACTTGAATATGGTTTCCCAATTTATTGTTTCGCATCCAAAACTAACCTTAAGAAGTTAGAACAAGTTCAATTAAGTGCTGCCCGGATTATCACTGGTTTAAGACATAGCTGTCTTTCTGATATTGTTCTTTTTGAGGCCGACTTGCAGCCGCTCCATACTAGAAGACAAGCTGGTCTTGTTAAATACTATAATAAACTCTCTAGTTATGGCCTCTGCAACAAGACCTCCATGTATCTTAACAGCTAGAGTAATCATCAAAGATTAAAGAAGGACAGCCCTTTCAGTCTGGCCGTCTCTCTTCAACTACCTAATAGTAATGTTGAACCCAACTCAATACAGTGCTGCTTGAATCCTGCAGAAGGACTCCCCAGGGCTTACTTTCACTTTAACTTAAGTACTCATGTTAATAAGAAAGACTACATCCCAGAACATCTTAGACAACTGACCTTGGAAAACCTAAGCCACTTTCCTAACAATTCCATCAAAATCTTCACTGACGGTAGTAAAATTGATATTCTAGCAGGTAGTGGCATATATATTGAAACCCCTCACACCAATTTGACTCTTTCTCATCGTAATCCCAATCACTGCTCTGTCTTCAGAAGTGAATTGATTGCAATAGACCTGGGACTAGAAGCTATTCTTTCTGAAGAGGATTATGGTGACCTATGGATCTTGTCTGACAGCCGTAGTTCTCTCCACCATCTTAGTAATTGGCTTCTTGTAGGCGACAAGATCAGCAACTCTATCCTGCTTAAATTAAAACTCATTTCACTTAATCATGATGTTCACTTGCAATGGATACCTTCACATGTGAATCTCCACGGGAATGAAATGGCCGATAATCTTGCTAAGGAGGGTTGCAGGATTTCAAATTCTCCCTCTTCCACACTTACTTTTCTGGAGTTATACTCCCGGGAAAAATCAAAAATCTCGGAGGAGTGGAAAACACTCCCCACCCATAATTGGTACAAGGGATCAAAACCGGGTTTGTCCCTTGACCTCCCGTGTGACAGACGTACCCGGACTGTTCTCTCAAGACTTGCTAGCGGTCATATTAAGTGCCTCACTTTCAACGAGGGCAGGAAAACTTTCGTCACCTGCACCAAGTGCCAAAATCATCAGGCTTCTCCTGAGCATCTTTTGGATTGCATGGGTCTCTCTAGAGAGGATCTCTTTAGCAATCCTCTTCTAGTCTTCGACTTCCTTACAGTCAACGAACTCGTGGATCTAGTCTGACTCCGTTAGACATGGAGGATAAGCAACAACAACAACAGAAACCCGAAAAAATACTATTCTGACTACAGGATTATTAATTAACAGAAACATAACTCTTGTTAACCATCAATGGCTTTGAGGGAATCAAAGATCACTCTCAAAAACGCAGTCTCTTAACCATGAGGCCATAGGTAGTTTAATAATAAAAGTTTAACGATCTGAAATCAAAAGACTCTATTTGGGGTTTTTTGTGATTAATTAAATTAATAAACATAACAATACATTTTGCATTAAAATTGTGAATTAATTCTTTCTTTGTGTGCATCAAAATTTTCCAAGAAAAATATTCTGCATAACCTAATTTATATGGTTTGAAAGCATATAATATACGATTCTTATTTACAAAACAATTCGACCTATAATCACATGTTCTAATTAAGAATTCTTACAAAAATTGAAGAGTGATTAATTTTATAAAAATGATTAATTCTTCAATAAAATAAACAATATCACATCCTAAAAAATTATTTAACTCCATCTGTTTGCTGACTTTGTGATAAATTTTCTATTCAATTAAATGGATAAATATTTTATAGTTTTTCTTAATCATTCAATGAAATTGTGTAAATACCAGCCATAGGAATCTTACAGAAAATTCATAAAGCTTTTTTCTTATTCTTTCTTTTTTTAAATTTTGCTCGAGAATAATATATATAATTTTATAAAGTGAATTTTGAACTTAAAAATAAACAGGAAATGCACAAGGTATAGCGAAAGTGTTTTAAATATTAAATAGAATTTTAAAAGTATAATCTAAGTAATTTTGATCAGTTTTAATTCACATTTTTTTCTTAAACAGTAATTCAAAAATATTTTAACTTACACACATCATTAAAAAAGGAAAACCTTATTATTCAAGGGTTCGAGAACTATAATACAGTTCGAAAAAAACCAAATAAAATCAAGTATATAACGCAAGAACTAATTTCTTCGGAAAAAGAACTCAAAAATATTTCCGCCTTATTTTTTTACTTAACAAAGAAATTATATGACTAATAATTGCATATTTGATTTAAAAGCCTTTTTGTGCAATTTTTAAGTACTGAGACAGTTTTTATTTAATGTATATCCATGTGTTTCACTAAAAATATAAACGCTAATAAAACAATTTTAATTATGCAAAGCAATTATTAATTTAAAAGTTATAAGGCATTGATTAATAAATTTTTTATCCCATAATTTTAGAAAAATAACAATATTATTCCTTTAATATCATCACATTTTATTAAATAGCTTCCATTATATTTCCCATTAAAAGTGAAGTTAAAAATATTCCTTTTCAAAAAAGGCATCTTTTCTGGAATGAATAATATAAAGTTTGAAAATCTCAAAAATGTAAGAGTAAAAAAAAAAGATCAAAATTCCGAATAGCCAGATGAGAAATTTGAATTTAACGCCGCTTCTTAAAGGTGTGTGTGATTTCTGCTGAGGTAATCAAGCCTCTCGTTGCGTGTCTCATTACTTGCCAATATTAAAAATGATACTTATCATTTGTGGCTAAGCCACTTGAGAGGTCAATTTGTCTGCTTACTTATTCCAAGCTCTAATGAGGAAATGTATCCGGAAAGCGTGGGGGACTGATCCAGGACATCCCTATTAAGCAGCCGCTGCAGTAAGTATCAAATCACCAGCTGCCATTCTCTGAAGCTCATTCGAACCCTGATTTTTCACGCATTTTATTTCAAAACTGACTAACAAACAATGTGTGTACGAAGACAAGGTTCGTTTTCAATACGAATCATGTTTCAAGCAAAATATTTTGATAAAGTGAAAATTATTTAAATAGGGAATTAGTTTTAAAATTTATTATAAGCTAGATATTTGAGAACAGTTAAAAAAATTTAATTTATAAATTATTTACTTAGCAAAAAAGATTCAAATTATGTCCTTCGTTGATTAAATTTCTATGTATCACATTTATAATATAGGAAGTAATGGCCTTAGGTAATCAGTAGAATTTGAAAAAGAAAACTTAATGTTAAGTATAAGTGACATGGTAGTATTATCATTCATTTTAAAAAAGAAAATTTTCTTGAACGTTTAATTCGTTTGAAGTAAAAATTTCAATAAAAATCATATTAGATTAATACTTAACATTTTGAAACATAGTATGGAAATTTTAATTTCATTTAAAACTGCCAATGCAGATGTAAGCCCTAGTTTAAAAATAGCAAAGTATTTATTCGTTAAAATTTTATTTGCCTTTATGTAGCATTAAAAGTTTTTTTTGAAATTTGTAGAGTTCACATTAAATAATTTCAATAGTGCTGGTAAATTTTTTGTCTGTAAGAAGAAATAAATACCACTTTTTTAACAAAAATCAAAATTGAATATTTTGTGTATACTTAAAATTAAATACAATTTTGTGGTGAGAAAATCTGTATTTTCTGTTCTTGTGAGAAAAACATATTGTGTGTGTGTGTGAGAATAAAGTAAAAGTTTATAATAAAAGGGAGAAAAAATAATGTGTAAAAATGACTTGAAACACTTTTTTAAGCAAAATAACATATATAGATGGTTTGCTATAAACTTGCGAATGATCCTAATATTCGTAATTGAAATATTTTTAAGAACTTTAGAATTAGAATGTTAAATAAAATTTTAATTAGCAGTATAATTGAATCGCAAATCTTTTCGAAGATTCGCAGTATTCGATGAATTACGATTTCAGTATATTTCATCTGCAATTTTTCTGAGTAAATGTTTTGAAGGAAACCAAAAATAGCTTTCAAACCACCTATAAAAATGAATAAATTACGAAGGTATATTTTTAACTGTGTGAATTGATGTATTGCAATTTACAGTAACAAAATAAAGTAACAAAAATGCCAAAAAGTGAAGGTCAAATGCAATATTAGGTCAAATGAAAAAATTAATATTATAAATAACAAATTATTTTTTAAGTGGTGCAATATAAAATTGAATACTTGAAAATAGGTATTCTGAATTACAATTCATATAATGCGAAATGTGATAAGTTTAATTAAAATACTGAAATTTTATGAAATGAATAATTTAATACAAGTGCTTGTGATCTATAAAAAAATCTCCCACAAAACAATTGGACAAGGTCATTTATAAATAGCTTCAAAATTGGAACGCTGAATTTAATTAAAATTATTGATATGTTAGGATAATTGGGCATAATGTTTTAAGACCATTTCATTATATTGTCAGAATAAGTAAGCACAAAAACAAGTTTATAGAAATGCAGGCTACATCAAAAGGGGGGGGGAAAGTTTATTTTAATTTAATTAAATATAAAGTACTTATATCTAATGTAGTTTAACTGTCACTAATGAACTACTTTCCCTCCTTAGGACTAAATACATAATATTACCACATTTTTGGTTAAGTAATTATTTATTATGCGTGAATGTGTGGTAAATAATTATTTGCGTGAAAATTTTTTTAAAAAATTATGTAACGTTTGCATGGCAACTATTGACATTTTTTCTATGTTTGTAATGATATATGTTGATTGCTTTTCTACTATTTTATCGATGGTCATTTATATATTTCGTTTTATATTTATGTTTTGGTTTAGCTTTGTGGTATAATGTCTTAGTTTTTTTTTTTCTTTGCAGAAAAACCATAATTTGTGACCATATAATCATACCTTTTAATGAAGCTGGCTGTATACTTTATTCTAACGTTCCTTTTCTTCTTTTTATTAAATTGAAACAAATTCATTAACACTTTTGATGTTCTCCTTTTAATGTATCTTTTTTGTAATGTATATTCTAAGTGTAAAAAACATTTTTTCAAGTATATATATTTTAGTAATTCTAATTCTATTAGGTGCTTTTCCATAATATATATATATATATATATATATATATATATATATATATATATATATATATATATATATATATATATATATATATATATATATATATATATAATTTACTGATTTTTGATGTTACAAAGCTTTTTAAAACTGACAGTTATGGAACATTACTTTAGTACATTTAAAATTTTTGAATATGTCATATTTTTACATATAGATACTATTTTCATTTAAGTTTTTTGGATTAGCTCTTGAGTCCTAAAATGAATACATATTTCCGTATTTGCTTTGGAGTGAAATTATCTTTATTTTAAAAATTAATAGATCCTTTCATTTGTTAAAATTTATTTCCCTTTCAAAAGCAAGCTGAAAGTCATCTAGAAAAAGAGCTGACCTAGCATCTCTTCATAGTTTGCAAAAAGTCATGCAAGAATATTTCTGTAATCACAGATAATAAGTTTATTAGCTTCCATACATTTGCTTAAGATATTGTGTTGTCAAAATTGAACAAATACATGGTATTGTTGATTCTAATGTCACGATGTAAGTGAAATTAATAGGATATTGGGCCATATTTTGTCTTAGTTTCAGCGTTTATCCTCTAGAGTAGGTAATCTTCTAAATTATAGTAAAGCTTTTTGCGGATTTGCTCTTCCTTCTTCTATAACAATGTGAATTATTCACGTTTGATTTTTGGTAAAGTGAATTTGTCACGCAACCAATGCTGAAAGCAAAGGTTGCTCATCCAGAAATGTTCTATACAGATCAAGTTAGGACATTCAGTTCATTAGTTCATCCCTACCACCTGTGATTATAGTAAAAAAAGATACAGTGGCACTTGCAACATGAAAAGAAGTATTATGTCTATAAAAATGGGGATCGTTTTGAAATTGTTGCTAGTGTCAGAAACATCCCTGTGTCCGGCATATCTTCGCACAAATAAGAAGTCATCGATGGGTTAGTAAAAACATGCCTATTCAGAGCTAGGAAAAGTTTATTCTGACATTATTGCCACAAATTTCAACGTTGTCACAATATATTCCAGTGAATAATGATTTCCAGGCATTTTTCAAGTTCATACACTCATTAGAGGGCTAAATAGTATATCATGATTTATTACTCCTTTGAAATTTTTCTGCTGCTCTGAACTCAAAATTTAGATATCTTTACATTATTACTAAAGCTTCCAGAACTGATGCGTTTGATTATTGATTTATTGATGGTGTCACTGCAAGGGAAACTAAATGTTATCACTTCTCAATGAGCATGAAATGAAAAGAGTCCATTGATTTTTGGTTATAGTGTATCAATGTATAAAGCTATATCTTGCACATATCTTCGTCTGTTTCCGAAATCTGGAAAAAAAACTATTTGAATCATAAAATAATGGCAATACTTTATACTTGCATACACTTACTGTGACAAATATTACAAGTCAAAAAAATTATCAATCAATATTTAAATTGTAAATAAATAAAATTGCAAAACAGAAACAAAAAATAATCACTTTTTCTGGAAAGTTTTCCAGCCAAAGTTGAAACTTTAAAGTTAAGTTGAGCCAGCTATTGATAAAATGCCTAATACAGCAAGATTTAGCATTGAAACCTATTAGTGACTTATGTTGTTCAATTATATATTTTTCAACAGTTATTATGAATATAGCTCAAGTTCATTTCAAGTCCTGCAGCATTGACTATGCCCTCCTACATGATTCTCCATATTTTTATTTGGCTCCAAATTGGAATCAGCACGATGAGAAGTTTGGTTGGTAATTTAACAGATATTTATGGTACATGAGGGTTACTTTGACCAAAAACTTAGTTTCAAAGTGAATTCCTAACCATTATAAGCGTTCATGGTCAAAATGCCAAGATTGGAATCAAACCCACGAAATATTAAATTGAAATGACTTTGAAAAAATGTGACAATATTAGGCCTGACATGACATCCTTACAAAGTAACCTGAAAGAACGATCTATTCAAAAAATATTTCTGAAAGCCTTGAAATGAATGATACGGAATTGTCATGATGCTCCTAGAGGTTTGAATGTCATGTGTAACGTCACCTGTCGTTGTTGTTACTTATCGCCCTGGTGTAGAAAAGTCTTCAACAAGTCCCAAATGTCCCCAACCATCACAAGTTCCGACGTCAGCTAGCACTTTAATATCAAGTATTTTATTGTACTTTTCCAAACAGTAATAAGTTCTGAGAAATTTTGCATGGATCTAAATTTGAACCCAAACTGAGTTATCATAGATTACTGAAGAAAACAGGTCTTCCCTTCATCAGAATCTATTATATTTCACTAAGGCAAAGCTCAAATACGATACGTAATATTTTTTGTGCAGGCAATAGAAATTTGTTGTATTGATGGTGAAGTATTTGATTTAAAAATATTCCATAAATGAAACTCTCTTATGTCTTTGTCATACTACTCAAATCTCACAGTTGAAATTAAAAAACAATTCATAATGAAATTTTAAAATACATAAAGACATATTCTTCAGCACCTTTAGTAAAAATATCATAGATCCCAGTTTGCTGATAAAAATTACCAGATCAATTAATAAATAAATGAAAAAGATAACCAGTTAGAAACACGAGAAAATTCAATAAAAAACTTATTAAAATAATCTTATTTTTAAGAGCAAAGAAACTTATTAAATTCAATTTATATTATTTTTAAAAATGATTTTTTATTACTTAGAAAAAATATCCTATTTCATTTTTTTGTTGACATTAACACATCACTCTGTAACTTCTTCAGATGGTATATATGGACGTTGTTCCTATTCATAAAATCCTAATATTTAGAAATTATTGACCTTGAAAGAACAAATGTTGAAATCTTATAACAATTTTTATTTCTCAATTTTCAGTATTTTTGATGATACTGCTTTTGATAATCTCCAAAACAATGGGGAAATACAAATTTCGTGTAATGATAAAATATTGATTTTTGATGGGAAATAATTTTGCTCAAGCAAATCAATGCTTTGGCAAGTATTCTTCGAATTTCACTGAACTAAAACAAACAGTAGAAAAGTATTTCTATTTGTAAAGCCGCATTATAAATATGCGGCCTTACACACATGAATAATATTAAACTTTCTGATCTCGAAATTTGGCAGTTATTCCAGAAAACATAAGAAAATCCACATAATCGTTTTATAGGATACACAATTCAAAAGATGTGAAATTGCTAATGTCTTAAAGATATTAGATTGCAGCGTATTATCATTATGCATGAGGACTTATCTATGAGAAAACTATGTCCGAAGTCGATATTGCATTTGGCTACTATCAACCGAAAACAAAAATCACCGTTTCAGAGAACTAGTTACAGCAGTTTCACCTCAATACTAAGGAGCGTTTCATGTGGTATATAACAGTGGATGAAATATTAGGACATATCTTCAAACCGCAATCGAATCAGCAGTACTTTTTTATGAATAAATAAATTTTTAGTCTAATTTCATAATAATCAAATATTTATATATTGTTTTATTTGTTGTTTAATTATCTATTAGAATTAACATTACTTGTTTCAATATTAAGGAAGAAGCTTATCTAATATTAAACTATAAAAATAAATTATTCAAATTTAAAGTATATTCAAAAATATCTCAATTTTTCATATTCTTGCATCTGTAATCAGTTCCATGCGAATATGCTAACGCTGAGAAGAGAGACTGCTGACATCTCTACCACAAAAATATTGTGCATATTTAATTTTATTAGAATAAATATGCAATTGAAGTACAAATCTGAAGTCAACTTCCGAATATAGGACAAATCAGATATATATTTATAATCTCAGAGTTTTTAGTTTAAAAGTTAACCTATAAGCATTTTAAACATATTTTATGTATTTTATTTAGATTATGTAGCTATTAACAATGTTTTGAACAAAAGAAAATGAAATTTTGGTTAGATGTAATATCTTTTTTTAAAAAATTAAAAGAGGAAAGAAATTTTTCCTCTCAATTCAACCAGAAGATATATTTTTCCTTAATTAAACTAGCAATACTTTTCATTGTATCTCTTTGTCTTAAAATACGTTTGTCAAAATAATATATGAAGTCATTACACAATGCATCTTACTATTCTAATACTTCCATAAACTGCGTGTGATTAAAACTTTGATGAGGGAAACTTTCATTAAAGTATTTAGGTTCAATGGTGAAGCTTCATTGTTTGCACATACTCATTTCTAGTGAATATAAACATCATTCACCGTGTTGTGTTATCTGGTAAAGTCCATCTCAGGACTAGGTACAGGGAAGTATGCTGGTGAAACGAACAACAACATCATTCACCGAGCTTTCAGCTGAGGAGCTCTGATCTTGAGTTCAACAGTGCATGCGTTTTATTTCCACCCCGAACTTATATGGTTGTAGTGATTTGAAATCTAACTTAAACTGTTTGTCTCGGTCTAATATGGCCTTGTGTACTTGTATCGTTGAGTAGTAAGCAAACCACCCCGGTATTCTGAATTTCAGTGGCAGATGGAATTTCTTCGGTTTACTAACAAGTTTATAATTAGGATTAAAACTATTCATATTCAATAAACATATTCTACATATTCAAGAGAGACGAAAATCTATTATCTTCAGTTTATTTTATCCTTCATTCAAATCTCTCCTACAAATTCTTCAGATATTCCTCAAATAAATGAAAGCAACTGAGCTGTTTTCATGCCTCTTCAGCTACTTGAGAAGAACATTTAATTTTTCTGGAAGGTGTTGTAATTCATGGAATTATCTTTGCTTGATATTTGAATTTACATATACTGCATTGACATGTCTTAGATCATAGTTCGCGTGTGAGAGAGGAAGGAAAAAACTCCTTAATGTTTTGTAGAAGAAACTGAAGAGAAAAGAACTTTTAATTTCTATGTAACTGATTCTAAAGTAATAAATAAGTGGCGTGAATAAAATTTTTAATACGTTTTGATTGGTCTTATTCAGTCCTCGGTTTGTAAATGGTGTACTTCACTTTATAGAAAATCAATAGAATGGTATAATTTAATAGTGTTTGTTTCAACTAGTTATTAAATAATGCTTAAGTTATCTTTGCTTGTTCATGCACACTCTTTTAATCTACATACAGTAATCATCATGGTATTGATAAAAAGTTTCTGAGTCACTTAGAAATTATGTTCATGAAAACTATGTAATCTATTAGCTTAATCGTTTATTTCTTTTATTCACGTGGTTCTAAACCTTAACTTGTTAGAGTTCAGTAGTTTTCATGTCATTCACAATAATCATTAAATTTATTATATTAATATTTATTATATTATATGCTTTATTATAACATATTTTAACTTTACGAATTTTACTTTGTTTTGTTTCAAATTATTCCAACTGTGCATTTACAAAAAACGCCATCAAGTATTACGCGAATCTTTAAAGATAATAATTAATAAGATAATAAGTTATTTGTTTGTATTGAGTAAGTAAAATGTCAAATCTGAAAGATTTTTACAGGATTTATTCTGGCAGAAACAAGAAGTGAAGTATTAAGATTAGAAGAGCAAAATTTCTTGATTTATTGACATCAATTTATTCTATTATGCCGACCGATGGCTGAATAGTTAGCGCTCCTGACTCCTGAGCTGTGGGTCCTGGGTTCGAATCCCGGTTCGGGCATGGGTGTTACTTTCTTTCTCTGTTCTCTCTGTGTTCCTCTATCCTTTCTTCCGTGATGATGAATGAATTTGGCCTACCCTATAAACGGATTTGTGGTGGTATGACGAGGGTAACGCTACTCGCCTCCGTGACTTGGTTCACAGGTGCCCGCTGGGTAACGACAAATGAGTAGCAGTTTCTGGCCTTGTTGTGGCATAAGGTTCAACACTCAAGTGCCCGCCATTGGAAAAAAATGTATTCTATTATTTGATTTATTGTATACAATTATATCAACCATTCCATTTGTATTGGACACGTATACACACACTATTTATATTTAAAAATGTAATTTTATATAACAAAAAATGACTGGGATGACACACCATTTAATTCATAATTTTTAAGCAGTTCATTATCACATAGCCGAAACCATTACAATGGAACAAATTAAGAACTTTTCTTTTATGGTTCTGTAAAGTTTTCTGAGACTACTGGGAAACAAATAATGGAAGTAGAATTATTAAACATAACTTGAAATTTAATAACTACTTCGTTATAAATCTTGACAAATGAAGAAAACCCACAGTATCAATTGGATTTCTATTAACCTTTATATTTGTCTCTTTTGAAATATTTATAAAATTTTAACTCTTATTAAAGAATTAAACAAATGAAGCTTAGTGATTAAAGATTAATGATTAAAGCTCTCTGATTTATATCCTTATTAACATTTTGATTTGGTTTGTTTGTCATTTTACCGTCTTTTTCTGCGCATAAGCACTGATGTGATCGATACCTACTGAACACTTATCAGTCAGTGTATGCATAACTCTCAGTTATATGTATTAAAGTATTTTATATTGAAATTAAAATTGATGATTATTGATTCAATAGATGGGAGGAAAAAGAAACTAAATCGCAATGTTATTGATATGGGGGAGGAAAATTTGATGGATAATAAATGTTTTCAATAAAGAAATTAGAGCTAAACATTGTTAATAAATATGCAAGAAATTAAAACTGAGGTGATAACACAAAATGTAGAACAGGTGATATTCTCTTGCTTTTCTTACCTTTACATCTCTCATGTATACAAAATATGTGTGATTATCTTGCAATGCTTTATAATGTGCAGCCCTATGGTTTCTTAATAAGCAGTAGTGCCAATTTTTTACATTTTAGTTCATTACTCGAGTCAACAAAAGTAATATTTTCTCATCTAGAATTGTTTAAAATATTGCTTAAAGTTTCTCTAGAATTAAATTCTTTCTAGAATAGAATTCATAGCTATTATTTATGTGATTTGCAGAATGGAAAGCGAAAATGTGTAAAATAACATAAAACCTTGGAATTGTGATAAAGATCAATACATTTACTTTAAATGTTTAAGTTATATGAGTCAGACATTTCATACTGCATTTCCAAGGAACTCTATTAGAAAAATAAAAGTTAATTTTATTTAGTTTAGTTTAATTTACCACATTTTGCCGATGAAGATTTAATTAACTGAGATCAATATTATAAAGTATTTTCCAAGTCATACTACAAGTATTTATAACAAAAGTCGGAGTTGAATGCTTGAAATATCTAACTATAAAGGGAATATTATTCACCATTCAGTTAATAAAATTGTGTGAAAAAGATAAACCATCAATAATTTTACATTATAAGTATCAGAAAAAATAACTTTTACAATGTATGCTACTCTTTGTAGTCCTGAAAAATGAATAGTTCAAATACAATGTAAACCCATTTTAACCACAATTTATTTAACATTTTTTAACCACAATTCATAAAAAAAATAATATTTTAAACTTTTTCATCATGATATATCGATTTATAAAATATCACAAATGATCTTTTTCGAATAAAATTTGGGGATAATTAAGGAACCTCCTCTTAAATGTTTGAATCTACGTTGTTGGCATCAATTTATGGAAAACCGAATTGACATTTTCGTTTAAATTTGTGATTTAAATACAAAGAGCATGCAAAATAAATTAATTAAATTTAAAATTCATATCTATTTAAATTAGATTCTGTCTTATTTTTTAAATATTCAGTATATCAATGACAATCTGGTAGCTCAACATGGCTATGTGTGCATAATTTAGTGGTGATTTATTGTGGAAGGTATTTGCACAATGATTTAGACTATGATTGATTATTCAGCCTCTATAAGAACTACTAGATGTAGATCAAGAGTAACTCATCTGCACATGAATATTATTTACGACTAGTGAAAATGGCAATAGGATTAATATTCCAGCTCAAATTACATCAAATACTTTTTCTGCAACAGAAAGAACAGTATTATTACAGTAATTCACTGATGACTACATTAAAATGGCCTATATACTTAAAAACTGAATTATGAGTCCCTTTAAATTTCTACCGTTGAAGAAACCTTTGTCTCTCTTCTTTCTTAATTTTTGGACTCGGTATTTCTCCTCACTGACGAATTCCAACTTGCTTTACGTTCTGATACGACACTCTCTTAAAAATGCTTTGAACTCATTACCTATACAGGGTTAATCTTTAGAGAATTAAAAAGATTTAAAAAAATATTAGCATCAGTAACAGTATATAGATATATACTGTGTTTGGTTTAATAAACAAAAATGAAAGTGCCATATTTCTCAATGAACTTACAGCTTTTCATGAAAACACATAACTTTTCATATATTCTTCCAATTTTAATTTTTAAAGACGCACCAGAAGAGTCAGCTACAATGGATAAAATTTTATCGTGTAAAAAAGTAAATTAGTTCAAAAGTGAAAGAAAGATATGAAAGAAAATTTAAATGGTATAAAAAATAAAAAATGAACTAACCACTGAAGGACTGTAAAAGCCGTATTCACCAACATGAATCATCCTATAAGTTTGGGAAAACCAGTTTCATAAAAAGGTTATTCATCAGCACAAAAAATGTGAGTTATTCTTTTTGGAACCCTGGCAAAAAGTTTTTAATGCTTAACTCAAATTAGCCTCTAAATAAACATAGTAGATGATATGAGTATAATCAGAATCATTGTCACTGAAGGTACTTTTTCTTATGAGTACTTCATGAAAATTTGGCTAGCTGTTTAGAAGAAAATACATTAATAACTAATAAGCAGATTTTCTTAAAATAATATGCAAATAAATTATTCTGGTAGTTTAAACGAAATAAACAAGTTGTGTAATTCTCTTTCTCTCTCTCTTTTATTTATGATAAAACTTTGCAAATGTCGCACAAAAAATTAGTTCTCGAACTAAGATGTAAAGTGCTATATATTTCTTCGGATTTATATAACTTCTTTAATTCACTTTTAAAATATATTTTCTGCAATAATATGAAACAACTGTCTTAAATCCCATCTCACATTAATCATAACAATATAATTTGCCACTCAAATGTTTCATATGTGTTAATTCCTTCTAATCGAAATGTTTTTGCTAATTGATATGCGATATAGATATTCCGCGGTTCATTCCATTTTTAATAATCCAGCACACGTGTTAATTTAACTGTATATTCTTGTTTTGCGTTCCTAAATTTACATAAATGGTCAACTTTTATTCTTTTTATAACAATGAATTATATTTGTAATGATAATTTCTTATATAGTTTTCATTTTAACAAATATCAAATCTTCTAAACCTAGAGTTATATTTTTAATTACATGAAACTTTTGTCGACAAATGTTTTGAGAAATTTTTCAAAACTTATATGAAAATTATAATAAAATTTTATGATTACAAATTCCAACAAGAAATTATTTTCATTTCTTTTGGTCCTTCATATTTACTGTTTATACTCAAAATTATATTTTTTAAGTCTAGAATAATTCAAACAAATATCATTTTTAATAAAATATGCATTTACTTTACTTCGTAATGGATATATTCACTAAATATTTCCTTTTTACAGAAAACCTTCGGAAGCTTATGTTAACTTCTAGATGAAAGGAATGCAAATCCATAATTAAATGCATTATTTTATTTAATTGAATGAGAATGTGGGAAATTTCTGCACGATGTAATTTCAAAATTTAATTCGAATGACTTTTCTTGATAAGATTTCAATGCAATTGCTGCAAAACCATTGAATGATTATAGAATATTCATATTTTGAATATTCTACATGCACACACTGAATAATTATTTTTTATTATATCTACTATTAAGAATATTGTGATATCATTATCGAATAAGAATTAAGTAACATAATTTGTGGAATTCTTTATGACACTGATAGTGTTGTTTTGCATATTTTGAATTATAATGTCATACAAATCCCTAAAATTCACTTGAAAAAATTAAAATCATGCCTTTCTTATGTTTTTCCAGAATGAATAGAATCCAATTCTCAATCTACTGTAGTAATGGCAAATCTGTATATTACATCTGAGACTCAATTTCATTTACACAGTGACTCATTCATGTTTTAATTTATAATCAAAATTCTTTTAATTATGTAAGCCTAAAATTCAACTTAAAGGATTTATTATGTACATAATCAATTCATTTTTTATAGATTCATTATTTTATTTTACATACCTTATCCGTTTCTACTTAGTTCAATTTCTAACTGTTTCATCAGACTTCACTATATATTTCTAAGTATGTTATACATAAACTAAGGCTTTCAACTTTTAGATGTCGTAATATAATCAGAATGAAGCATTTTATTACCAAAACTTTTGAAAATTCGTCTTTCATAATATGCCTGCTTGATGAAATTCATGAAATTAAATAATATTAGATTGTTCCCTTCAGAGTCATTTCTCTTGTGAGAGCGCAGATTATCAGGCGCATTTCATTATCAGTTTCATATGCATGCAATTTATGATTTCAATTCAATCTAAACAATTTTACAGGTTTGTTTTTGAATAGAGGCTTGATTTCCTAATCATTCTGTAAAAAGTAACACATTTTGTTACCACTTATAATCTATAATTTTAAACGAATCATGCAACTTACATGTCTAATCTTCAGAAGTACATTCAAAACGCAATTTTATATCATGATAAATTAGTGAAAAGCATTGCAAAATATTCTCAGATTTTTATACTGAGTAGATATGAAATTCATTACTTTATGATGTTAAGAAGCAAATGGAAATTAAAATTAGATTAATGTCATTTTTATCCAACTAGGAGAATAGCATTGATATTTTCTTAGTATCTAAAGAAAAATCATTTTTAAAATATTTTAGGTCATTCTTCATGAAACTGGTCATTTGGTAGTAACGGCCTATTTTCATTATAATTCTCACCAAAAATACGTTTTTACATTTTATTGTTACATATTATTACTTAAATGCCTTGCAGCCTCGTCATTTAAAATTTTTAATTCGACATAATATTGTTAGTTTGTGCAAGAACTATGACAAAATTTCTCTCTCACTAAGCAAAACAGAAAATTGTCGTGCTGATTTTTACTTATTTTTCTTTAATTTGAGATAGAAAAAACTCAATTGCAAACATCATTCAATCTTGTAGTATCTAGTATGTTATCTCGTAATATACTTGAAGTACCCTGTATTTTGTAATGGACTATAAATCGTGGACTAGGGGGCTTTCCCCAGAAAACTCCCATGCCCACTACGCGGTTTCTTATTAGCAAGCCTCATATAAAATTATTGTTTTTGCTAAGACTAGAATAGAACCTTTTTATTGCTAAAAGGGAACCTATATGACACTGAAGAAGTGACATATTTGCATGCCAAGAGCTAATATTTTAAGCTAAAATTATATAAATTTATGTACTTTACTTGTTTCTTTTTTCTAACATACGGAGACTGCATAAATATTGACTACTATCTCTTTTATTTGGGAGGGTTGCTGTGGATCTGTATAAAAGCTTTGTTCTCTTATCAGCGTGGGTCCATCTATTTAGTAGTCTTAAGGTTTAGTAGATTTTATCAGTTATCAAAGCAAGTAAGTTTGAAAGGTCAAAGCACAATTTTTCCCTTCTGAAATTTCACATAGTTTTAAAATATTTCTGTAATTCATCAAGGCTCTACATGAAAAAAAGAAAACACAATAGTAGAGGGGTTTATAATTATATATGATTATTTGTATATTAATATAAGTATTTAAAATATTAATATATTAGAATAGCCAAATTCTACAAAATAAAAGATAATGAAGTCAACAAATTTCATTTTGATTAGATACCTTTAGTTTTTTAGAATTATTATTCTGCATAAAGCATAGAAAACATCCTTTTCATACCAAGAGTTTAATACAACATCTAAAAAAGTAAATATGGATACAATGTATTTTAATTACAAGCTTTTTAACTATATCAAAAACATCGCATTGCGAGGGCTGAATGTAAAACCTAAATATAGACTTCCTAATTAAAACAAATGAGTTTATTATTTTATATCAGTTATACTATTGAAAAAATAAGATACTTCAAATAAAATAAATGTAAGATTATTACTTCAAAGTATAATTTATCCATAATTATGCAATATTAACTTTCTTGACAAGTATAATTTTTTAGACTTATTCAGTTTAGGATTCTTAAAAAAAATTTATATTAAATATTAAAAGCTACTTTCAAATACGCAAATATTTTAACTATTTATGCTACTCACTTACTATATACTGATGATATATCCATGACCTAATAAGAATTTCGAAGTAATGAAATTAAAAAATCAGAAAGTGTTTCGAATTTCAAATTCTAATGTTATTGTATTCTTCATGCATGGAAAATAATTGCTAATAAAAGTAATCATTCATAAAATAATGGCACAGCAACCAGAAAATACAGAATAAATAATTTTTAGAGTAGAAAGTTACTTAAATTAAATCAATTATTTTTAATTTAATTAAATTAAAAGTATACAGGGTAAAACTTTGTACCGAAAATAATTATTCCGTTTAAAAAATATTAATGAACACATCAGAAAATTTAGCTTACCACTTTTTAGACTACGTTCCAACCATCAAGTGATTTCTACACATAATAACATGAATTTAAAAGCTATTAAGTCTTGCAGAAGCCTTTAATTTTAAATCTCAGAAGAGATGTCTCGCGGTGGATTGCAGCTCACGTTGGAATAATTCACTAGAAAGGAATAAACAGGAAACTAACTTAAAAGGAAAATTAAATTTTTCAATAAAAATAGTAAAAAATAATATAAAATATTTGTCCGTTTGTAATTTAATCTTATTTTTATTTTTATGATCTTATCTCGTGCAGTTTTAATCCATGGGGAACAATGATGTATAATCAAATGTTTTGCAATGAACAAAAAATGTTTAGCACTACGATTCAAATTAGCAACTGTAGTGATTTTGGTAAGCAAAATCACACTTAAAAATATATTGCTTTAAATTACTAAATATTAATTTTACTTGAAGAATTCAATTATTATTTTTATTAGTCAATAGAAAACGTTAATAGTCACTTAAGAATTCAATATCGATTCTTTTCTATGCTTAATTTCATTTATTTGTCACACAAATTGAAATTTTAACATACTTAAACATAAGTTATTTTATATATTTCTCTAAAGATTTTAATTGTGACTTTCAAATGAATAGCATACACAAACAAAAGGCTTAATATAATAAAGATATTTCGTATTTGTAAATACGATGGAATTCTTTAAATTCATCACTTTCTGAAACGTCTTTTCTCTCTGACTAATAAAAAAGTAATCCAAACTTAATGAATGCACTATAAGAATCCAATAGCTTTCAATAACGGTCATTTTCATTTCCTTAATATTGAAATTTAGCTATTATTCATCTAGAAAGCTTTAATTATTATCCTTTATTTATAGCACAATACATAATAGGTAGAAAAATTCACTAATTGCATGTGTTTAAAAATATTAGTGAACAAACTGAGCACCAAAATATCAACAAAATTATATTTTTAATATGCTCTTTAATATATTCTTTAAACAAAATAAAATAACAAAAATGATTTAAACATTCTTTGGAATAAAGTATAGGAAATATATTATAAGTGAAAAATATACGGACTAGAAGTTTTTACAATAAAGTTGATAAAAATATGGGCAACTCTTCGTAAATTACTAAATAAGAAAAAAATTATCATCTTAATCGATAAATGAAATGGCATGAAAATATTCTTTAGGGACAAGTTAACAATCGCTAAACCATTAACAAAATACTTTTTTTACATTTTTGGGGAGGGAGTATTTTTAAATATATACTTATTCTGATATATATATATACATATATATATTTATGTATATATATATATATATATATATATATATATATATATATATATATATATATATATATATATATATATATATATATATATATATATATATATATAAATCTAATTTATTATTATTTCACTTAGATTTTCAATCCAAATATTATGTCAAGTGAAAAAAGGTTGGTGCAAAATATGAAATATATTTAATTTTTTCGCTGTGAGTTACATCTGTTGAATTTAGAAATATGAAGAAAATTACAATTTCGCTAATTACTGTTGTGTAAGTTCAAAGCACAGAATCTAACAAATGACTGATTGTGTGTTTTAAACTTATAACTTAAGAACAGCTTTTCCTAGAGATAAATCATAATGTTCAATCTGTATAATATTAGAAAATAATTTTTTGTATTGTTAGAATCCGTATTCACTAAGATTTTTTTAAACAAGAATTTTAATAGGTATTTCTGAAACGTGAAAAATTTTTACTTATTGGCATAACAAATCTTATCAAATCGTTACTTTTAAATGAAGATCAAGAATTTGTTAGAAAAAGAAATCTGTATATTTTAAATATGAACTCAAACCAGCTAAAGTTCAATTGCTTACTTTCGTGTTTTGAATAAATTTTTAATAATTTTGTGAACAATGTACCAGAAATATATATTTTTAATCCATAGTTTCAAAAAAGGGGAATTTCACGGGATACATAATTAGTAATACAATTATAAAATTACTCTTTTTATCGAGTACAAATGGTGTAAATTTCAAATGATTTTTTTTTATTTTATTACAACCACTACTTTTAAAATGCATTGAAGTTTAACCATAAAATTTGTTATGACGCTACATATATTTTTTAATCTTAAGTATGAAGAATAAAATTTTTAAGTTTTTAGAATCTCTATAATAACAATGTGAAAAATCCCTAAAATGTTTTGAAAAAAAAATCAGCATGAAGTGCAAGAAATTAGAGAAGAGAAAATAATAAACCATGCTGCAGTAAAATACTGCGTATAGTATTAAGATATCGATTTTATAAGATTAAAATTTCATTTAAAAAGAACTAAGTATTATTCATGAAATAGCTAAACATTTTACATTGTTTACTTAAAATCAAGCTGTAAGATTATTTAAATCATATTTCTTAAAGATCTCTCTCTATAATATATCCTTATGGCAATATTTCTCAAATACGGAATCATGCATGAGAAATTCTTGAAATGTTTTTCACAAATACACACTTTCATCATCAAGAAATAAGATCAAGTATTATCCATTAATAGCAATTTTTACAATATGGGCTATATAAATACGTTTATTTTATTTATATGTGTGTTAAAAATATTGGAAATATTGAAAATATTTCAGTTAAAGCTCTTAAATCAACGAAATCCGCTACTTTAAAGTAAAAATTGTTTTCTAAAATTAATGCATTAAATGTTACAAAACGGTGTTCAACATCTAAAAATCAGCAAAAAAGTCTCGTTATTAAAACTGAAATAACAAAAACTTGTAAGACTTCATTAAAAATGGCCTAATTTAGAAATTATATTTTGTTCTCAAAACCCTGAATCCATCGAACAAATGATCGTTTGGTTGGTCATTGGGGCTAGGATTTTTATATTCAAGCAAATATTCGTTCAAAACTGAGAGTCCTCAATCACTCATTATGAAATTATAATGTGTGACTCACAAAAAGTATCTTTTCTTGATACATAGTTGAAATACGTATTCTCTATGAATAAGGTGGGATTAAAAAAAATTTGTTTACCATTGCATTTTCTTTTTAGAAAGAATTTTTATGGGATAAATTATTGAGTTACATACGTCCGATTTTCATTTTGCAACTATTGTAAATTTTTTAAACTTGTATTATGAAAGATGCTTAAGTGCCTATACACCACTCACTAGTTAGGCTCGTGGCATAATCTCAAATTATCTCGTTTTTAACCCAACATCTCAGAATTATACAAATTTATTACTTTGAATATTATTTACTTATTTACTCATCTAAAATATATTTTAAACTCCATTGGTAAATTGCAAAGGAATAATGCATTATTCAAAATGATATTGTTTTAAGAAATTAATTTTGATAAAAACTAATATAATAGGAATAATTTTCACAAAACCAACTAAAATTTCGAATTTTTTTACAAATACCAATCAATTAAAGTGGAATATCTAAATAGATCAATAAATCAAAGAATATTCAAATTTTATACATTTAAGACACTTTCATTTCATTAATTAAAATTATCTTCCTTCAAATAGCCTAACTGTACTGGCTTTTTAAATATATTTTCCCTATTATGTATCAATGCACATGATAATTTCTCATTATATTATTATATGTTTCCATTTATAAGGCTCACTACAACCAATATATTTATAACTATTACTTAAAATAATAGCTATCAATATTTTAATCAAAAATTTAAATGCTTCTCATTTCACTATTTTATGATAAATAAGAATATTATAATTTTAACCTTGTTTGAGATTTTATGAATTGTTTTATTTATTCAAATAAAACTTGACTAAAACAAATCGGGAATCAGAAATAATTGTTGAATTTTGTTAAACTTTGTAAAAGTATGGTATTTTTACTCCAAAATCAGTGTATTTTCATCGAACATATTAAAGGCTACTTATGTTTGATCAGAACCGGTTGCGAACAAGAAGTAAAAATAGTTTGCTTAAATATACGAAAGGTTGAATATTTTCTCAGAATTTAAGTAAATTATTATTTTTAAATTGTTACTGAGACTTAATGCATTTTTTATTTATTACAAATGTATTATGGCTTATCAAATAAAAACATTTTAATCATTGATACGAATAATTAATATTTGTATTGAAAACTTTTCAAAATATTTTCATTGAAGGACATAGAGAAGTAATGATCATTTTGTATGTTTCTTCTTTGGGTAAGCATACTTTTTTTCACCCACTAAAATGCAAAAATCTAGAAAGAATGATAATATTTTTCATTAACATACAAGGAATTGATGCATCTCTAATGGTTTAAAGAGATCAATGAATTGTTTTCCATAAATGTTATGTAACAAAGAAACCTCTATTAATATTCTTCGGGGGAAAGGCAGATATGCCTTTCTCTAATTAAACTTTCCTGCTGACGTTTCTCTAGCGCAGAACTGAAAGATCATTAATTTTCATCTGTATCTAAATGACGAAACTATCCTTGGCTTAACGGACATCCATAATGGCCAGTAGTTGTGACATCAATGTACTACAGAATCCGTGAGATCGAAAATAAGAGATCAGTCAATGGTGTCTTTAAATATAAAAATGACAAACAGTGTGAAATGTTTTCTAAATGGAACTCAAATTAATAAGTTGATCTTACAGAGAATTTCGATTAAATCTTTTTTTTTTAACTCTTACGTAAGAATCTCGCGAAGATATTAATATGCAATATCTTCAAAAGTGTGCAGTTAAATAAAAAGTTAAAGCACTGGAAATTTTAAATTTAACGGAATTAGCTTTATCTCTGAAATAAAACTGTGTTTATTTTATGGGTAGTAAAATGTATGATTAATCATAAGTATTAGCAAAAACTATTCAAAAGTAAGACTAATATTTTGACTAATTTAGACGTTTTATTTTTAGTATAAGTTTCGAAATTTTGTTGCAATAATGGAATAAAAATTAACTTAAATAGCCATAAAATACTATCAGCATAAGTGCTTATAAAATGTTTGCTTGAATATTTGAACCATATATATCAATATTTGCAAACATGTATTTAAAAAAAATTACTGAATTATTAACAAGCGTTAAATGAAATAAAATATTAAATATTCTATTAAAAAAATATAAAGCATATACACTTTTCACTTAATAGAGGCATGTATACTTAACAGAATATCTGATTTTATGTTCATATGTAAATACATATGTATGCATGTACGTAAGCATGCATGTAAATATATAGATATGCATGTAATATATGTATTAATATTCTTCGGGGGAAGGCAGATTATATACATTTAACTAATATAATATTTCTAATTTTCAAATTTAAATATCTTCAATTAGTAGTAAATTTTAAAATTCAAAAAATTTTAGCTACGTAAATAATAATCAATTTTTATCAAGTTTTTACCCTAAATTTTATAGAAACAGAGAAAATAATCAGCGCAGAAATTGAAATTATTTTTGAAAAAAATTACAAAATGAATGCGAAAGGGAGTAATTCACTAATATAACCAACTTATATAAACCTCATCAAACACTATTTGCTGAAAGATCATTGTTTAGAAAAGTGAAGCAAAGCCAAGTTATTAACCACAGAAGGGTCACCTAAGCATTGAAGAAGCTTGAAATAGAATTTATGTTTCCACTTAGTCAGTTACTTTCGATATTTATAAATTCAGTTTCACTTGGTTTGGAGTTAAATATTTATATTTATGTGTGTATATTTGATATTTTCTCTTTACTTATATTTATATAAGCTTTCTGATTTATTGTTATTTTAAATTTTATATTCATGATCACGTGTGGTTTTGGGGTGTAGTAGTTTAATTTTGACGTTCGTCTTTGACCATTGCCAAAAAGCCACACTTTAATCCCAGTGTGATCTACACCCCCGGACCAAGTTTATTACATTATTTCAGTTAATATTCACTTTTTTCAGTTTATTAAATGGAACTTTAATTTCATTCATACTTTATTGATGTTCTCCTTTTAATATTTGTAGTTCTTTTATACTTGATTCATGTGCAGATTTTAATTTTGTATATTTTTGGTAATTCTAATGGGAAATTAACAAAACCCTTAAGCGTTCTAAAACAGTTAATCAGGTTGCTTTAAGTAATGATTAACAGTTTTAGAAGAGATAAGAGATTTTATCAAAAATATAAGACATTTGAGAGAAAGAGTAAATTATCAGCGCCGAGTAATACACAAATTTTAGCGGTTATAAATAAATAGTACTGGTAAAATAATATTTACTCTTAAAATAACACAACAAGCAATTGAAATTACTTCATATGACAATCTGAATTATACTTGAAGATCAAATTCAAACGTCGCTCTTCGGAAATTAAAAGGAAACCAAGACTTATAAAATAGCATAGACATTGGATGAAATTGACTACGGAAATCATGACCCGGAATGATATTTGGAAAAGTAATTTGAATAGGGGAAAAACTCTATTTATTGATGGTTCAAACAATAATATTTACTACTGGCGTGATTTATGAATTGAAATTCGAAATTTCTTGAATAGATCATTCAGAAGAACAGTAATGGTGTGGGGTACTTTCAGATCTCATGGGAAAGGAGAGTTGCAAAGAGTTACTGAGTAAACAAGCACGGTTATAAGTAATCACTAACTGTCAATATGATTCTAAATACGAATTGAAAGCAGCTATCAGGAGTAAGTGGGATAAACTCTTAAAACTATTTTTCATAAATCTTATTACAATAAAAAATCATGTATATGAAATTGTCGAAAAAAATAATGCATCAACATTTTTTTTTGCTTTTGTGAAAAATAAAAATGTTTTGAGTAGTGTTCTTATAATTTTGTAACATATATTTTAATGGAAAAATGGAAAATTATTTTCAAAATATTTAGTATAGTTAAATATTTCATAAAAATAATTATTTTATTTTTCATTTATTGACGTAAATTTAATTTAATTAAAAACTATATTGATAGTTAAAATCTCAAAAGTCACAATGGTCTTATAATTTTGTTACAAAGGATATAAATATAGATATGCATATACATATAAGCCATTTGTTACAAAAGGATAAGACCATTAAATTGAAATATTACGAATTCATACTTAAAAACTGTTCAACTATTCTTATTCATTTTTAACTCAAAATAGATTTTTCTCAACTGGATTTAAAAAATAAATATTGAACTTTTCATTTATTTCTTAATTAAGGCATTAAGGCATCAAACATTGAATTTTTTTAAGCGCTTTACGTATAACTGATACTTTGTTTCCTTTATATATATATATATATATATATATATATATATATATATATATATATATATATATATCAAATTTACGGGCATTCTTCTGACATAAGGATGTTTTAATATTATTATGAAGCCCAGCAGTGTCTTATACCGTAACTCGTTGCCGTCATACTGTCAATAATGCAAAATAATCCCGCATTATCATGTAGAGTATGGCTTCACATTTGGGGCCTGACTAGACATATTATTAGGTCAACACAATATATCTTAATTTTATCAATATTAGTAGTAATTTGACCTATATAGACTACAGAAGGAGGAAAAAGCTTAACATTACTATAATGCACATCCTTTAGTGGTGGTTGGTTGGGTCTTATGGCGTAAGGTCCAAAAATGGACATGCTGCGCCTAGTGCTGCCCCTAGTGCAGCAAAGCTATAACAAGTTCATGAATTTTTTCATCCTAAAAAGTCCAAAACCACCAAGGGGTTACCATAATTAACAAGACTGGATAATCCTAAACAGATAAAATATGACAGGAGAAGCCTGTACTATAGAGCATTAGCAGCATCGTAGTGCTTAGAACTTACAAAGAAAGCCATAGAACCTAAGTGGTCCCTGAGAAAGGGATAATAATTGTCTGATACGTACGACAGCAAACAAGAGTCATAGAGTACCTCGGCCGTAAATTGCGATATCAACGGTGTGATGACGGAAGATGCCAAGTGAATTAATTTCTGTTTTTAAAGATTGGAAAAGTTTCAACTTAGTAAGAGGTCAGAAGACAATTAAGGATCAACAACGCCAGCTTTGGCTAAGATGTCCGCAATGCGAGGGTATCCAGTGTAAAGGATTGGTTCAGAAAGGGAGAGACTTGAGATTTTTAAGGATATTTACATTCATGGAATCCCTCATGCTATGCCAGTTTTCAAGGTGTTGAATAAAGCTTTTGCTATCAGATAGGATCCAAATTTCATTTAAGCCAGATGCAGACTTGAGTAGCTCAAAACCCTCGTGGATATCAGTAAGCTCAGAAAGGAAGAATGTGCAATAGACAGGGTTCCTTCTCTGGTTCTTCATCTCCTGATCCCGGAATTTGTAACTTAACATTGAGGGTGGGGGTTGAAGGGGAGTAAGCACGGTTCGTATAAGAGTACTAAGTCACTTTGAATAGACGTACTGCTTGTCAAGCAGAGAGTGTGTATAACGTGGTGATCATTTTGAGAGTGTTATCCGTTGATTTCATCAAGTTTGCAGTATTCGTAACAATATATGTGAATTGCTTTTCGTAAACGGCAGAAGTACCATAATTCTGATATCACCAACTTTTTGGTGTTATTTGCCATTTATAATGTGAATAAAGACTAAATTTTTCTATATATTTTTTTATTCTGAAATATATTGTGATGTTTATAATTCGAACATTGGTCGTTGTAACGTGAAGCAAGCACTTTACGCCTAGGCCTCACGGATATTTTATTATATGAGGAATTCACGTGTTACATTGGGTTGTTCGGAAAGTAGTTTCGTTCTTTATGAAAATGGAAAACGTATAACGAATAAAGATTTTATTCAATTGTATATTGTCAATTTCAGTCCAACATCTTTTACCTTCTTTCCGGTGGTAGCTTGATTTCACACTTATAAAATGGTTGGTTTTTACTAGCAAAAACTGATTGAGGTGGGTAAAACGAAATTACTTTCCGAACAACCCAATAATTTAACCTTTAATCCAAAAGGAATTTAATGATCATTACAAAGGAATTTTCCAATAATGTCATTCAAGATGACATTTTCATGCTATTATTGGTTTCAGAATTGATATGTCGCCATCTATAGACAACATTTTATTCTTTAATTTTCATAATATTTCATTTTAAACTTTAGCCATTTCAAGTTTTTTTAACAATATCTATAAGCAAGTCCTGCATTTATTTCAAAGTAAGAAAATATTTTTAAGTTATTTTTAAACTGATAAAGCTGGAATCCGCTTTTTCTATTTTCAAAATGATTTTGCTAGGTATTTGTTTGTGAATACACTTAACAAACACCTTTCAAACACACACAGAAATAATAAATCACAAATATATTTCTTTTAAAAATATAAAAAAATCATTTAGAAGTCTGTTTACAAGCTGAGTAAAAAAAATCCACGTGTTTTGTACCATTGTGACATCATAATACAGATACCTCATATTCTTGTATAATGAACTACGTTTAATAAGAATTTAGACTCTGTATTCTACAATAACCTACTTACACTACTCGAATGAATATGCTTTCTAACCCTTTTCCAATTTTTCACCGGTAATAGTTAGTAAATAGTCCTCTTTCATATTCTTAATGTTTCATTTTTATCCTGCTATATGTTTTTTCTTAAAAAAGTTTGAGTTCTCCAATATTATTTCAAGTTGAATTTGTGTAGCTTTTTACAAAAATGATATCGTTACCGAACAATTACCTTTTAAATTTCTTTTAATAAATTTGAAAATTTTCAATAAATATTTGTAAAGTTTTAAATTTAATCTTTCGATACATGAATATTAATGCTTCTAAAGCAGGAGAGTAAGAAAAAAAAATTCAAGAGAAAAAATTCAAAGCAAAAATAACGAGGAAATTTTAGAATTTACTTTGAAAGAAAATACTTTAGAAGTAATTCCAGCTATTAAACAGAGCTAACGGTTTAAAGTGGTTTCTAAGCTTGAAATGAGAATCAAATTACGAAACTGTTGTATTAAAAGATAAGCGTACTAACCATTTCTTTGCCAATTCTGTATTAGCTTATTTCTATTTCCGCCAGTAGACATTAATGGAACTCAAGGGAAGTATAAAAAAATTCCTCGATTATGTGATATTGAATAATTGAAAAACATAATCAACTATATAAAAAGAGATTAAAATATCAAAACTCAATAGCAATGAAATTGATTTATTTTAAATTGTTTAATATATTTTCCCTGATTATTTATTCAGTGTAACTTTAATACTGCATTATTGGCAATCTTAAGCAAGTTAACTTATGAGCTAAATACATTTCTCGGCACATATGTTTAATTTAAATATGTGATTTTTTCTATGCAATGAGACTTAAGCTGTTTAAATTGCTTTTAATAGGCAATGATTGTTGGCAATGATTGTTGTGTGTATGCGCATATATATTTATGTATATATACATTATTCCACAAAAGTACACAATAACAATCATAGCTTTGATTAGTCTTGAAGATTCCATAAACAAAATAGCTAAAAATATTAAAACTATGTAAAAAAAAACAGTAGCCATAGTTTAAATTGTTGAAATTACTAAGTTTAGAAATATTGCAAGCATAATTTCATTGCAAAAATGATTTAAAAAAACAAAATTGCGTTAGATTCTGAAAAACAGTGAAGATTAATAAATCATGCAGAAACAAAGACTTTTTTATTAATACTTTTTAAATATATTTATAATGGAAATTTTTTTATAAGATAACTTAATGCATATAAATAATTATCTATTCGTATTATTATCATACAGTTTCATAGTCTATGAGTGGAATGTTAAACAATTTCGATTTCTATACAATTGTTTATAAATAGTTAAGTAAAATTTATGTAAACATGAATATAATAAATATTTTAATTTCGAAAGTAATTCTAAGTTTAATCCTGAAATAAATTTTTTGGTAACCAGTTATTTTAAGAATATAAGCAAGCTTTTGATAAATGTAATCAATTTCGGCAAATAAAGTGTATCAATGCCTCTATCGAATTTATTAATCTATCGAAGAGAGAATATATGACTCATTACTTTTCCTCTGTCATTTATTTCAAGAAAACAGAAAACAAAGCAAAGATGTTCTGACAAATATTAACAACGACTGTTATTAACAATGAAGTTATTATATTCCTTAACAGCAAATTAAATTGTTTTCATTAAATATACATTTACAGAATCATGCAATTAAAAAATGTATTTGAATTGTTTTTAACCACAAAATTTAATCTAACTTCAAAATAATTAAATCCTAGAAAATAAAAACAAGTTAAATCTAATATGGCTATCCATTTAATAATGGATAGCCATATTAGATTTAACTTGATATACAATATGTCCCTAAAGTCCCTTGCCACCCTGTTAACTTTGGAACGGCTGCTGCTATATTTATAAAAGTGGTATCTAGGCATAGTAAAGTAGCCATGAGCTACTAAATGAAGCAGACTACTCCGCCACCTGGTGGATAACTGCGGAGTTAGCATTCTTATCTCGAAAACCGAACGAGATAGAGCGAAAAAGTGATTTACAAAGTTGTAGAGCATCCTCGATTTAGTACGGAAAGATACCTTGTAGGCATTAATGTGAAGAATACAACGGTTAAAACACGCATTTGTTTCGTGCTGTGACGTGACAAAACGATCTAAGAAAGAAAATAAAAGCAAATAGTTATAACAATATACTTCATTTAAGATGTTCAAACTTCTGACCATCAGCTGCAATGCACATTTGGATCCTCGCTTGAAGATACGTTGCACACGTTGGAGCAGGCGACCGTAATGCGTCGTTTAAGTTCCTGCAATTTTTGTAGAGAAGTCGCATACACCTGCTGTTTCAAGTATTCCCACAGGAAAAAGTCCAGTGGAGTCAGATCAGGAGAACGTGGAGGCCACTCTTCGAAACCACCATACCCTAGTATTTGGTTGCCAAATTCCTTGACGAGGTACTACTTCGCTGGAGATGTCTAGTGAGCATGCGCGCCGTCATGTTGAAACCAAAGATTCTTAAGGTTAAACAACGGCAGGCTCTCCACAAAATCGGGTATTACCAAGAAGATGTATCTTTTATAGCTGTTCAGGTGAACATGCATGACGTTTCTTACGTATCTGCATACTGCATTTAAATTGTTGGAATTATTTTTAATACTTCGGTTCTTCCCATTTCGAAATAAAAGTGGAAAATATAATCACGAAAATTTAAATCGTTTTCTTTCATGGCTAGCTGTGAAATAAAACGATTTTTTGTTTTCTCAAATATCCACACGCACGATGTGCCACGTCACAGCATGAAACAACAAATGCGCGTTTTAACCGTTGTATTCTTCACATTAATGCCTAAAAGGTATTTTTTCGTACTAAATCGAGGATGCTCTACAATTTTGTAAATCACTTTTTTTTACCTATCTCGTTTCGTTATGGAGATACGAATGCTAAATCCACAGTTTGCCACCAGGTGGCGCGGAAGGTGGTTTTATTCAGTAGCGCATGGCTATTTTACTATACCTAGACATCACTTTTATGAATATAGCAGCAGCCGTTCCGAAGTTAAGAGGCTGACAAGGAACTATATTGGTCGTAAATCAGTATTGGTTATCTTGGCATACTGCGAAAAACTAGGCTTCCATTAGTGTATAATCTTGGTAGGCTCTGTATTGACTCCCAACTTAAATTTCAATATTTTGGAAAAGTTGATGCTCATTACAGGTTCATTATTATACTCATTTGGGCAAGTTCCTGTTAGGGAAAATTAAGAGCATTTTATTGGTTCAATATTAGATTGATCTTAGACGAGATTGTTAATATTTGACCAATACATTTTGTATCTGAGTACATTAATGCAGGTATACCCAATTGAAATTACATTTTTAAATGCTACCTTTTAATTACAATCATTTATTTGAAATAATGGGTTATTTAATAATTTTAAAACATGAATACTTAAACGAAAATAATTAAATAGTTGCAGTAAATTAAGGACTTTTGATAGATATCCAGATCACATCCACAAAACACATTTTAATTATATCCTCTATGGACGTTCAAATTATATCTAACACGAATATACAAATGATGTTCATACTGATCCAAATATCAGTCCTCCAAAAAAATCCATTTATCATGCACGTGGCTCTTCCACTCGTATATGAAGTTCATCTAGTTTACGTCCAATCATGGTCGTTTTTGTGATGTTCACATATGATCTATGAGCACCATGGATCTGATTAGAACATCAAACAGACGTGAATGGTTGCATACTATAGATTTAGAAAAATTTTTAAGAAAATATTTAATACAGTTACATAATAATTTATTTGCTAAATATTTTTTGCTATTCGCAAATACAAACATTTAAATATTTAATAATAAAACTTCCTTCTAAATACTAAATATTTATACTATGGAATTCCAGATTATCAAATAAGTTTTTCACAAAAAATTAATGGCTTGATTGATGCAACAGTTTATGACATCCTGCAGAAGTATAGTAGAGAAAAGTTAATAAATATTCCTATTGAAAGTTACGATAAGATTGCGATCCGATAGCAACGTAGCAGTTTAAATGATGAATATTATCTCTCCTTACTTGTTAACTTCACTTTTATTCCACAAAATAACCCTCTAACATCTGTGTTTAAAGTATGAAAATTGTGCGATTTGTGTCAGTATTTTCGTTCGGTCTTCATTCGATCACTATCCAAACATACCTTGATACCTTGTCATCAGATCAGCGAATATTTTTTTTTTATCCTACGCCCGACCTTGGTTTTTCAACCATCAGTCTCTGTCGAGCAGCCCAATACAATCTTGAGGTGAATGAAAAGTCATCTTCCGCAGAATTTCTATCTGCGACGTCCGAAAGTCCAGGGCAAGTGAAAAGGTGGTCACCAGTCATATCCTCTAGTCCGCAAAAAGGGCAGATTGGAGAATCCCTCAAACCCAAACGGTGAAGGTGTTATCAGCGAATATTGAAACCCTCGAACCCAGAACTCTATAGCTTCAAAGTGGAACTCGCCAATAAAGTACTTGGCGCAAATTTATCTTTTCGCCGTTAAACTTATAGGGTTGTATATATTTAATTATTTGTCCTCGTGCTCGTGCTTTTAAAATATAAATTTTGTTACTCTTTGTATTATTAATCCTATGCTACTTTTTAATATGGGAACTAAGAATAACAGTAAAGTTAAACTTTTACGAGATATACTACCCACACACACAAGTTAAAAAGAGAAATATGGAGTTTGCATTGTTGACGATACGGAATGAAAAGAAATAGCAGTTTCGAGGATTATGCTTCAAGATGGAAAAGCTGAGGATTTTAAAATTCGTTTTCGCAAATAACCCATGCAGAATGGATAGCATACTTTTCAAGTACTAATCCTCAAAGGTAAATATTTTGGCTTCCATGAGCTTTAAGGCGTCCTAGGATTTTGGTTCTTTCCGTCATTCGATACGATGCTAATATATATGTGTTTACTGCATGTTAAGGATGTTTCTTGACGCCAATAAGACAACGGAGTGCTTTAAAATGTAATTTTTCTAGTATTCTCTCGTTTTTATTATTTTTGTTAATATAACTTTTATTAATATATAATTTACATTTTATAGATTGAATTTGATAAAACATGGAAGTGCCAATAGAGCAAGCTGAATAAATTAAGCAAATCTAAAAGAACTGCAAAGTGCACTAAAAATTTTAATCGAAAAACTCATCAAATACAATAAATAATAATCCATTACTGAAAACCACCTTTAGCTGCAAAAAAGGGAGATCCCTGGATCATTCTCATAATAAATGTTCTGCCAGAGCACTAAGAATATTAGGAATCAGTGACAGTGTAAGACTATTATTCTATGTAGTTAAATACTGCTTATTCTGTAGGTATGATTAATAGATTTTAAGGTTTAAGAAAAGTTTTCTGGTTATTTTGCTTCAGGTATGTGTATTTTTTTTCTTGGGATTTGCTTTTAAACATTTGTTTTTGTAAATCTCACTTATATTTGGAAAGTTACACATTTACTAATGTATGTGCAATTAAGTTTTATGTTGGTTGGTTGGTGTCATGTTCAGGAAGTCAAATGGATCCTTGACCAGCTTCACTGTATTTTCTGTGGGTATTCTCGAATGCTCTGGAGAAATGCTGGGATTGATGGACAATTGAAAATATGTCTTCGAGTGAGTTCTTCATCAGGACAATTTTTATATTATACATGTCATTGTATTGTGTACATTTATTTTCATGCCACCACAGTGGCCTGTTCTCAATCGTGTAATTGTCTTTGTAATTTCTCTGTTGGAATCAGCCTTGCATATTTGTTCATTAATCTTATCTCATGGAAAAATGGTTGCCAGAGCCCCGAGTGCGGTATATTATTTCCCTCCTACCACCCAACAAATATCCAGTAGAGGGATTCTCTTATCTGCCACCCAGGAAATGCAACAGTCAAGCGGTTAGTTTCCCCTGACGGTATGTTTCATGTATTCATACATTAAGTGCTTATTTAAAACTTATCAAGGATACTGTTCTCTTTATTTTTAATTTATAAATTAATTTAAATTTGAAACTACTTTATTTCAACTTTTATATATCGGTTATTCTGATTTATTTATTAAGTTATTGCTGTGTTAAAGGATGTTTAGTGTATTTTGTTTTGGGGTAAATTTTGTAACTTGTTTTCCCAAAGTTACTTTAACGAGCTGTTGCATATGTTGTATTTATGTGACTATATTCCACAAATTCTTATAACTAGTGAAATTTCACAACTATTTCTAACATATTTTCACTTTATTTCACTTATCTATTTTTTAAAATCTCATGATTTGATCTTGAGTGATAATTTTACTGTATGAATTTATTTCTATTTTGTTTGCATTGAGATTGATCTTAATTTTACTTTATATTAAGTTAACAATTATGAAATTATTACTTTTTATATATTGCAATTAAATTTCTTTCTAATCAATTAAATAAGTATTTTGCATTAGCAGAACCCAATTCAATATTAGCAGAAATTTATAGAATGAAATTTTTATGATACTTGCAACAACCATAATTTGACTTTGTTGGATGCATTAAATCCCAATTAACTAAATACCCCATTTTACATGAGTTACTAATTGATTTTAAAAAGTGACTCTGTGGAATAGGATATTTGGTTTTTAATTCCTAAGAAGTGAACAAAATTTAGTTACTTTTGCATGATATGTTATTACTTGTAAAATATAAGCAAATATAATTTTTTTGTGTGAAATTTAGAAAGTTATACTAATAATCTTTTTAAAAATTACTTCTAGAACTTGAAATTATTTCTAAACATAATTTTAAGAAATGCTGTATTCATAGTATTGTGTGTTTAAGAAAATAATACAATTATTACTGATCATATGAAATAACTTTTTGAGGAAAGAATATCTAATAACTTTGTGGTGTAAAAATTTAATAGCATTAAATTTTTCCCTTTTCCATAAAAATATATAAAATAATTGAACTTAAATGTAAAATATAAATTGATAATTAATTCAAATAAGAAATTAACTTCAATGAAACAACATTTATATTACAGTACCTATGCTTTGCACTGCACCTTTTTATATGTAAAACAAATACTGAAGTGTACTTCATAAAGTATTTTTCATTTACAGAAATGATAAATTTTATTAAATAATTTTTTATATTTTTATAAGAAGTCTTTTAGCTTATATCATTGAACCAGGTATTTAGAAGATGGAAACTGATTTATTGAAATATTTACATATTATGCTATATAATTTTAATCTTGATTTATGTTTAAATCTTTATAAAATACAAAAAAAAAACTTTTAATAAGGCTCCTAATGAATTTTCACAAAAGTTATAAGCAATAATTATCAGAATTTTAATATGCCACTATAAAGGGAAAAGTAACATCTTATTCTGCTTAAATTTGCACTATTCTATTATATTTAGAATTTTTGCTTTGTGCAAAATTATTTAACATTTCTTTCAGACTAAGAATGTGATTTCTTATGGATATTTTTAAATGATGTATATAAATGAAGATGTGCTTGCCATAGCTTTTGAAAATATTGTCGAAATTTTTAATTATCCATCATTCATATAGATTTCTTTCATTTTATGAAAGGAAAGTGTTGAATGGGGATGCTATTATAAACAATCTTTCAGAAGCAACCAGCCATATTCTAAAAGATATTTTGAACAGAACCAAAGTATTGAATGCTGTTGTTGAACTTTGTGAGTTTTGTATTAATAAAGAGGATAGTTACTTGATGAAAAAATTATAAAAATATGCCCATTCAATGGGCAGTAAAATTATTTCTGGTACTGTTTTAATTTAAATAAAACCTAATATTTTTAATACAAAAGTAAAGATCTTTATTACATTTAATGCTGACATAAGTACTTGTGCATATCATTCTGGAGATTAGTGTGACAGTGTTTTTACTAAAAATAAACCCTTTTTCCCTAATTCATTTTTAATTACTCCAAAAGAAAAATATTCTTTGGCAGTACTAGCTGAAGGCAAAAAAGTCTACCTAGGTCATTTTTCTAGAAATTTTAATGAAAATTTAGAAGTATGCAGTTTTTTTTCTTACAAAAATAATTAATTGCAAGACAATACTTTGAATCCTTCACCAGCTATAGCTGAAAATATTGAAATGACATTCAGTAAATAAATGTAATAATTACTACTTACATTTTGAATATAAATATTTGATACAATAAAATGCTCCAAAAATTAATCTTAACCTGATTGTGTTTTGGAGGATTTATAAAATACGGTTGTGTACTCGATTAATTATACAATGTAAATTTGAAATTTGCACTTCTAAGTTAAATCTGTCTTTAATTACTAGTTATAAATTTCTTTGGTACTTTTTTATCTGTCCATTATATTATATCAATGTGAATAACAAAATTTGAAACTATATTAATGAGAAAAATATGATAAAATGATATATAAATTCTAAAAAGGTAGACATCACCCTAGTAAACCAGTTCTTATTTAAGGTGAAAAACTGCTAGTTGCCTCTATAAAGGAAAGTAATCAGAAATACTATTACTTAAAAATTTACAGATATTTCACAAATTAAAGATAAAAATATAGACAAATTGAATACATAAATATACACTGACTCTGCTCACATAGATTCATCTTTTAATAGGGAACTTAATAATACTGGTACTGATGAGTACAATTTATTATTAAAATGATGGCATATTGCACTATTTGAAGTTAAGCTTTTTTTATTCATTTGTTGTTATTATTTTTGTGAGTGAAATTTTTTAACAAGAGCACTTGAAAAAACATTTATTCAAGAATGTAATTTGATTTCTTTTTTGGAAATTTTTCAAAATTTCTTTGTTTGGAATCAAAATATAATTCACTCAAATAATTAAAATGGTATACTTTTTTCCACTAGAATCAAATTTAATTTCTAAGAATTTTATCATAAATTTTTAATTAGATAATGTTAAAAGTATAAGAGCTATTAACAAATATATGCTTCAAAAATAAAATTTTTATCAGTAAAAATAATTTAATCATTTATTTTCATAATGTGAAGTAAAATTAAACATAAAGAGCTAGCAATTGTGTACTTTAAAAATGAAACAATATCAGAATATAATATTCAAATCAGTATCATATTAAAATCTGTTAATAGTTATTTTCAAAATTTACCATAATCAAACATTTATTCGACTCTCATTTAATTGTAAAATATATGGTTTAAATTCTAATAAGAGTATTTGTATAATATAGTCAAACATCAATTAAAATGTCTTTAAAAAATTAATTATTTCAATAATAGACAAAGCTTTTATTCCTGCTAAAGATATACTTTTATTCATTCTCTTTTGTAAACAATATTATATACTATATTCTACATTTTTATAAGTATAAATAATAAATGAAAATTTACCTATCAGTAAAGAGGTGTTTGAATAAAATTCTGATTGAAATAATATATTAAAAAAAATTTCGGTTTTTGGAATGCAAAGAATAAAAATATTTCTATCAAATTAAAAATAGTTTAATGAATCAGAATATATAAATTCCGTCAAATCTAATTTTCGAGATTTGCAAAATTTTTAATTAGAAAGCTATACATTTTAGAAAATAGAAACTAACACATCCATTTTTAGAATACTTACATTTATGTATTGTGTTATTCAGCAAAACATTAATATATCATCGAACTACGTTGTAATTTAAACCAGGGCTTCTTAAACTATGGGTCGCGACCCCATTTGGGGTCGCGAGAGATAAAAATACAATTTAACAGAAAATGTTTTTTAACTTATAAAATTATTGTTATAAAGATAAAATAACAATTATCATAGATAAATATATCATAAAATCTTCTAGTTCGGAAAGATTGTTTGTACCTGAAATAGTTTTAAATATTTCACAAGTTTTTATAATAATTATCTACAACTACATAATTGTTCCTGTAGGACATAACAACCAGGTATGTATAGTATTAAATTATTGCTCCAAAAAGGGTTTCATATTCTTAACTTTCTTTTGCTGGAGTTATATTTAATTGTTTGAAAAAAATAATACCATCAAGTAAATATTCATAAACATTTATTATAAAAAATATTTCCAGATTAGAATGAAAGACAACATAGCTATTTTATTTCAAATGTTTTAATTAAAGTTGAAGAAAAGATTTAATCTGGAAACGTCTTTTGTAATAAATCAATTTAATTAGTGGAGTATTGATGCTCTTCTAGTGTGGTCAATTATCAGTGTCCCCCGTAACAAGATTTTAGTTTTTCTTTTATTTATTCGGTAATTAATAAATCAATTATTATCTGCAATATGTTATTTTCATATATTTATTGTATTTTAGGATCAAAATAATTTTTGCCCATGTATAAATGGCTGAACTTAAATAAGAATGGTAATGACGCAGATGATAATGCTACAAACTCTTCTCAGGCAGGACAAAGTATTGGAAAAGAGGCATCTAATGTGCGAAAAAGAAAATATGATGAGTCTTTTCTTCAATTTGGCCTTACATTTCAAAATTATAAGGGTAATGAACAACCTCTTTGTTTGATCTGCAATGAATTATTGGCTTCGGAGATATGAAACCATCAAAATTAAAAAGACATCTTGAATCAAAACATGTTTCGTATATCAATAAACCTAAAGAATATTTTGAAAGACTGTGTAAATCTTTAAATAAAGAAAAGAAAAACTTTGAAAAATATATAACCGTTAATGAAAAATATTTACTAGCATCATATGAAGTTTCATATTGTATTGCTAAAAATAAAAAGCCGTTCACCATTGGAGAAGATCTTGTGTTACCTGCTGCTATTAAAATGGTAGAAATACTACATGGAAGAAAATATGGCGATGATATTCGAAAAATTCCTTTGTCGAACGACACTGTCTCGAATAGAATTTCTGATATTAACAAGGATCAATTAATACAACTTATTACAAGAATTAAAGAAAGCCCAAAATTTTCAATTCAGTTTTACGAAACAACTGATATTACTAAATTGGCACAGTTGTTAGAATATGTCAGGTACGTTTATAAAGAAAGCATGGAGGAAGAATTGTTATTTTGTCGTCCTATGGAAGATCATACTACAGGGAAAGACATATATTGTAAAGTTGACGAATTTTTAAAAGCAGAAGGTTTAGAATGGAAAAATTGCTGTGGAATATACACAGATGGTGCAAGAGAGATGACGGGTAAAAATATTGGTTTTAAATCATTTTTTCAAGCTGCTCATTATGATCATATAACTTTTACTCACTGCCTTATTCACCGAGAGGCCCTTGCAGCAAAAAAATTAGCACCAGAATTGAACGATGTGCTTCAAGATGCTGTTAAGATCATTAATTTTATTAAGAGCCACGCCCTTAACAGTCGCTTATTTTCAAATATCTGTAAGGATACGGATTCCAACTACACAACTTTGTTATTACATGCAGAAGTAAGATGGTTGTCAAGAGGTCAAAGTTTAAGAAGATTATTGTTATTAAAGGACGAGATCGAAATATTTTTAACCGAACGAAAATGTGAACTTGCTGTTTTTTTTCAAAATGACTAATGGCTATCCAAGCTGTGTTATTTGTCAGATATTTTTGCGAAGTTAAACGATCTTAACTTGTCTCTTCAAGGAAAAAATTGCGATATATTTACTTCAAATGATAAAATTGAAAGTTTTATTAAAAAATCAACATTTGGAAAAGTAGGGTCGAAAAAAATTCGTTCGAAATGTTTTCCACTGTCGACAATTTTGTAATCGAGAAAATTCATTGTAAAACTTTTATTGCAAAAACTATTGTAGATCACTTAAAAGCGCTAGAAATACAGTTCCGGACATATTTTATATTAAATATTTATTTCCAAAAAATAGTATGGATTCAAAAGCCGTTTTGGATTGGCTTGAGTGAGATTGATCACCTGCCACTTAAAGCTCAAGAGGAATTTGCTGAGCTTTCGAGTGACTCAAACTTAAAACTACAATTTCAAAAAAAGCCCTTGACTGAATTCTGGATCGGAACTAGAAAATTTCCCACAATCGCTGATATGGCGTTAAATGTACTTCTGCCATTCAACACCACATATTTATGTTAAGTTACTTTCTCAGCTTTAACACATATTAAATCCCAATATCGTTCAGCGTTAAAAAATGTTGAAGAGGTCTTACGTCCAGCAGTTTCAAACATTCCACCAAGATTTGATTTGTTATGCAATAAAAAACAGGCACATCCATTTCATTAAATTTTTAACTTATACTTTAATTCAATACTTACCACGCAACTACTTGAATATATTCGAGAGAATTAAGACGGTCAGAATCCACTTTTATTTTTGAAACTATAGTAAATACAATTTTATAATTTTTTGTGCAATTTTTAATTTTAGATTTTTGTATGTTTCAAAACGAATTCTAAACTTATATATTATTATATGTATATGTATATTGTTACCTAATAAATAAATCATCAAAAAATATTAATTTATTTTTCTTTTATATTTGTATAAGGTCGTCAAGAAACTCGCAATCATAAATGGGGTCGTGAATTACAAAAGTTTAAGAAGTCCTGATTTAAACTATTATATTTATTTTTCACTCAATTTCATGAGAACATAAACAAATAAAAATAAAATATTAAATTAAGACACAATTATTTCTCTAATTAAACTTAAATTTTGAAGATTTTCATCGCAAAAAATTTATGTAATAAAACAATTCATTTAAAATGAATTATAATTATTTAATATTAATGTTAATTAATTAGGTTAGGTAAAGTAAGGTAAGGTGATGATCAAAAACTGCTTTGGAGCTTTATGCTCATATGTTTACAGATCGCATTCAGTAAGATTGAGTTTTTATTTGAAAAAAACACAAATAACAAAAATTATTTACACTTTTCCTGATTAATTGCTTATTTTATGATTGGCTTAGAGGCTTAACTAAGGAAGTTTGCCAGATTTCTTTTCCTATCATTGGTGGGACTGAACTTTCATTTTGTCGCCAAGTCGCGTGAATCTTCTTCGAGAGTTTCAAGAGATGTTGCCACATAATAAATTCTTATAATGAAAATAACTTTTACTCTAGTGAATAAGAAATATTTTCTTTATGTATAAATCATAAACTGTAACATTCCTTGTTGATTGTTGGTTGTTATAATACATTGTGCATACAAACATTGTTTTTGTTATTTAGTTGTGTGTAATATATATTAATATGTTTAAGCGTAATTTATTAAATTGAATGAATTCCTTATTTTTTCTGTATCGTTTCGAAATATATAAATCTGGTTGTTTATATCTATGATTTCGAAATTCCTGAAAATTAGGTATATTAATTTTTTTTTAATAACTTTGTTTTGTGATTGATCAGTTTTATTAAATATTTATTTTAAGTTTATTTAAGCATCTTATGTAATGAGTTTGGTTTCTTGAAGTTATAGAAATTATAAAACATAAATTTTATTTGTTACATTAACAGTTAAGAAATTTAAATACGATTTATTAGTAAATCAATGAAATAGATTTTTCACAATAATCGTATTTAAATTATTAAAGAGTAGTATGAATTTGTATTTTATCAGAATGATTAAATTGCATATATGAACATTAAAATTTAATTAAACGTATTTATTGCTCACAGTGACAAAATAATATTTGTAATGCAAAACTGAGTAGAAAGGTAAAAATAATCTATCTAAATGTATATATTTTTTTATCATGAAGTTAATTTGAACAAAATCAAGGTAAAGGTTGGTAAGCATTGAATTTCAACTCCAAAAAAGAGGTGTGGAATTGAGAAAAAATTCATTATCAACATAAGTAACAGAAGTTTCTTAAAAATCAAAGAATGGTTCTCATACAATCACTTTCATCTAATGTTGATTAAGTCTCCAAGCTTGTATAATCTACAATTTGTGAAAAATTTCTAGCTCTTAGGTAAGCTAATTAATAGCAAAGTAAAATTATAAGGTATACACATTTATAACAAAAACAAAAAATTAGATTTTTCATTGAAAAGCAAAATTACGTGTGTAAACACTTATTTCCGACTATAAATTCAAATTATAATTTATTAAAAACATATCCTTAATACCTAAGCATTATAATCCAGCAGTTTGTTCCCAGTAGATAAGAGCTGTAAAAAATCAAATTAAAAATACCATTTAAATGTTAATTTTAAACTGAAATCTTGCACTTAAGCACATGTTTACTTCTACACTTATGCTTGTATAGGCTAGAAAAATTTTTTCTTTGTTTGATATTACAATTAATTAAATTGCTTTAAAATAAATGTATGGCTTTATTATTAATTCATTATATAACCTCAATGTGAAGTTTTAAATAAGAGCAAAGAGAAAGAAAACCTTTTCTCCTTACTGTAACCCAGCACGACTATCAAATTGATGGATTTTGAGTTAGAGATGTTAAGATCTGTGTAGAAATCATGTTGAATTTTTTGGTGGCCTTTGTTACAAGTTAACTTCTTTCTGGCAGCTTTGTACTTTCCGTCTGGAACCTGTTCTAAATCAATAGTGACTTTTTATCACTCTTCCAACACAAATTAATTTTCATTTTAAGCAAGTATGAAATTAGTTTTGTCAATCAGTAGTTCTGCCACTTCTTTTCTTGGACATTTTCTGCCATTTCTGTGATTTCTATTTTTTCAACAATTTTAGAAAAGTTTCTGATCTAAAATTTATGTTTTTAGATAAAATTATCAAAGCTTAAAATTGAAGATATTTGGAAACTATCAACATTAAGCAGCCATATCTATGCTTTTTATAATCTAGTGAAAGCATGAATTGTAATGATTATAATTTGAATACTTTTGAATGAAAATCTTACTGTTACATTTCCCAAGTAATATTACCTTTTTTAGGAATGATGTTATTTCACTGTTAATAATAAGAGTAATTATAGTATCTTATATAAAGTTTAATTCATTTTTTTATGTTTATCAATTTGTCATTAATATTTTTATGTGAAACTTCAAAAATTTAAATTTACCAAAGATAGTGTTTTTTCTTATAATTATTGATCAATTTCATATTATATCTGTTAGCTTTGTATATTGAAAAAAATTCTCATTTTATTTAAATTTTGCTCACTTATTTCTAAATTGATTGTTAACAATCAACTCTTTAGCTCTCAAGTTTGGATATTTGTAATGATTTTGATTCCACTTATAACTATGTTCCTAATCAAATTATTCTTTCCATAAAAAGGAAAGTTCAGGTCTACTCATTAAAAAAGATATAGTATGGATCTCGTATCTACACACCTTAATGCCAAAGAACAAGACAGCTCAGTTTTGTACAAATTTATTTATTATAATTCGCTCACAAGACAACTATTTTGTATAAGTGAGAAAATGCACCAAATGGGCTTATGTCAGAATGTGTTAGCATGACATAACTTCATTTTATGATGTAACCTGATCATGTACGTATGCGAAATTTGAATTGTCTCCTAGTAACACTTGATGCATTTGATTAATAATTTGTTTTCATTTCATTACCGTCTAAACTTGATGATAATATTTATGTTTTGAAAATATTAGTTTTCAGAGAATTATTAATCAAAATTTAATTTGAAATAAATTAATTTTCATATTGTTTTCATTATTTTGAATTGTTTTTCTTGTGGAATATATATGGCTGCATATTTATTCTAAGAACATCATGTCATACTGGTGCTAATGATTCTTCAAGCTGTGACTAGGTGAGTTATTTTGCTCACTTGTGTTTGTAATATTTTATACTATATATTAAGATTTCTTATATTGGTATTTAGATTGACTTAATCTTGGTACCCGTCACTCGATAGATTTGTTGTCAATAAGATTTGGCTTGTATATTTAAGAATTGCCATTTTGAGATTCCCTATTTTTTTTAGAATGAAATGCTCCCATATGTTGATGGTTATCAATCTCTCACCTTAATCATTGGCGCGACATATTTAAAAAAAACATCATTGATACTAGGATTTTGCCAATTTATTTTTATTGGCCACATTAAATTGGGACTAGAGTGCATGTCAGTGATTTATTACAGGTAGATGCTATTGTTTGATTTAATTAAAATTTGAGTTTTCATAAAAATACACTTTATATATGCTGTGGATTTAACTTTATCGCTAAAGAGTAGAGAACTGTACAGATGGTAAAATGCGGCAAGCATGCGATAAAGTGGTGCAATAAGTTCAACAAATTGGCTTAACGGTTCGGACTACGTATGTATGACGTGCTTTTCGTTTATGAGGTAACGTGATCGCGTGACATGCTCATTTTGTATGTAACCCTTGAAACTATTGAGGAATAATCTTGAAGCATTGAGTTTCGATATTCGGTTTTTGGAATTAGTGTGTTGCTTGTGAAAATTAATAAGTACGTATGAGGATATATTGAATTTACGTTTTTTTTTAATTTAGAGCGTGATGGAATAAGAAAGTTGTTGAATGGGGCGTAAAAGTAGGTTTTATTGCTTCATGCACCATTCAACAACTTTCTTATTACCATCACGCTCTAAATAAAAGAAAACATAATAGAAGATTTTTTAGTTGCGATAAAAACGCTACATTGGCCGAAAAGTAACGATTCGGAGAGCGATGAAGATTTAGGTGAGTTATTTTGTTTTTCATTATAATTTATTCATATTAATTGTCAATTCATCTACTTATGGAAACATTTATTTTTATATAAACTAAAGTTTTTATAAAAATGAATGTTTCCATAAGTAGATGAATGTTTAAGTTGTGTGTATTGCGTTTTTCATGTTAGTGTTAGAATGTGCAGCATACTGAAATTTCTTTAATGTGGGCGTAACTGCTCAATATATTAAAATTCGAGCTTAAACAAAAAGTGAAATTTGTTAATGTTAGAAATTTAGCTTTATTGTCCGGTTGCCACTCTAGTAGGTAGCGCTACACTGATGGTTTTTTAAGGTGGGTGCCATTGCTCGGTATGTTAATAATCAAATTTAAATAAAAAATGAAATTTGTTAACGTTAAAAATTTAGCTTTATTGCCCGGCTGCCACTGTAGTAGGTAGTGCTGCACTGATGTTTTTATAAGGTGGGCGCCATTGCTCGTTATATTAAAAATCCAATTTAAATGAAAATTAAATTTGTTAACATTAGAAATTTAGCTTTATTGCCCAGTTGCCACTGTAGTAGGTAGTGCTACACTGGTGTTTTTTTAAGGTGGGCGCCATTGCTCGTTATATTAAAAATCCAATTTAAATAAAAATTAATTTTGTAACATTAGAAATTTAGCTTTATTATCAATTGTCACTGTAGTACGTCAAGGTACATTCTTTTTTTTATGTGAGCGCAATTCCACGTTATTTTAAAATTCGAGTTTTAAAAATTTTGTTTCTAGTTATTAGAATTTTAAAACTTCTATAGTACTTAATTATAATGAAATATTCAAAATTTTGATATTTTAAATTCAGAAAAACGCTTGATTTCAAGCTGAAGTTCGAACACGATCGGTATTGGTAGACGGATATTGCGCGTAGTGACGTAATTTAGGTTGGCGACAGAGATGTTGATTGCTTAGAGCGAAAATTTGAAATCGGGACAAATCTGCACAGTTATGTAAATTTTTACCATTACCAAAAATATTGGTGTTGAAAAAATGGTTGCTCATTAAATTATTTGTAGTAATTGCTGTTTGAGGATAGAGTAAATATTCAGCTTTTAAAACCCTGATCAATTCTCAAACTTGAACTTTGAACATGGCAATGTCGTGCTGTTTTAAATTTCAAATATCAAAATTTTGAATATTTCATTATAATTACTTAATACAGAAATATAAAAATGCTAATAACTGGAAACTAATTTCACCAAGATTTCATGATAAAAAAACAAATATAAACTAAGCATCACACAGTTTACTGCAGTTGATAACAGGACAATAAGATTTAATGAGTAATGTAAATAACAAACATTTTTTTATAAGAACTCACATTTTCATTAACTAGGCAGTGGTGCTCACCTTAAAAAAATTTCAGTGTAGTGCAATATAGCCCCTTATTGAACCAGGCAATAAGGCTAAATCTATAATGTAAATAAAATGCATTTTTATGAAAATTTGTATTTTAATTAATCGAGCAGTGATGTCCACCTTAATTATTCTTCTGTGTAGCCCAATCTAGCCCCAGATTAAACCAAGTAATGAAGCTGAATCTTTATTATAAATTTATATTTTTGATTATAAAAGCTAGAAGTTCTAATTAATAAACATTAATATTCTCGAGACATCTAAGCACATATATATAAAATTTTATAAATAATACTTAATATATATTATAAAATATTACATACAAAAGTAAAATTAATTTAATAAATAAAATAACACATCAATTATTGCTTGTAGAATCATCGGCACTGTTTTGACAATAGACAGATTTTATGGTTCCCAAAAATTCTGTCATGATGTTTTCAAATGATTATATCCCCATCTATATTTTGAAAAATAAGTAAAAATTAAAAATAATGTGAAATAAATTTATTTTATTAACTTTCAAAATAAATTTTACCTAAGAAACTTAAATAAAAAATACTTAATAGAAGACTTTTAAGCTATTGAGAGGGAAGACAGACCGGCAGGGCTTGTTGTTAATCAAGTTAAATCTAAATATTTCCCTGCAACTAGAAGCCAATTTACCCAAACTCATTTACTCATTGGTGATTATAAATCTGAAACAGTTGATGAATTTATCTATCTTGGCTCATTATTTAACAAAAATAATGACATTCTCCCAGAGGTATAAAGACGCTTAACTGCAGCTAAGAAAGCCTTTTTTAGCCTAAGACATTTATTAATAACTAATTTTTTATCATGAAAAACTAAGTTACAGATTTATCAAATGCTTATCTGTCCCGTTTTGACCTATGCCTCGGAAACTTGGACTTTGACTGTAAGAGAGGAGAGGCTATTGGGCCTATTTGAACGCAGGATTTTAAGAAGTATCTTTGGAGGTACGAAGGAAAACAGTATCTGGCACAGAAGATACAATACAAAAATCTACCTAATGTACAAGGAGCCAGACGTTATACATCGCATTAAAGGAAGCCATCTTAATTGGGTTGGACATGTTATTAGAATGATGGACAATAAAACACTAAGGGAAATTTGTTTTTGCAAAACCCATCTGCCTAAGAAGAAGAGGAAGACCAAAGCTGAGATGGGTGGATGCAGTAGAAGAAGACAATAAGGTCCTTGGAACAAAAAATTGAAGGAGTTTGGCTGCCAGTAGAGGTGTATGGAAGAAACTTGTGCAGAAGGCCTTGGCCCATCTTGGGCTGGCGTGCCATGAATGATAATAAGAAACTTAAAATAATAAATTCACTGTAAACTAATATTTCAAAATATAAACACTTAAGCATCCACTTCAAAAGCTTAAGTTGTAATCAAATAAAAACAAATTACTTATGAAATGCTTAAAGGGTTACTAGGTCAGAAAACAAATTTTGCACATTTATACAATCACGTTAAATGCAAGTTACATCATACAGATTCTAGAAAACATTCCAACGAAATAATCCAGTTTGGCCCATTTTATTGCCCTCACTGGCACCTAGTAATTACCTGAGGATAATAAAAGGATTATTGCATTTTGTATAAATAAATAAATATATATAGAGAATGTAGTGCATACTTTTGACAGCGACTGTTGCACCAAAGAAACTTTGGTAATAAAAATTAAAGTGTTAATTAGGCTTTTATAGTTTGGAAGACTTCACAAATTACCATATGTAAATATGAAAAATTACTTGGCTATGAATGTAACAAGTCTTGATATATTCCATGTATCTAGACAATGAACAACACAACAAAGAGCCATAGAAAAAATTTGAAGGTTCTTGTTTTGAAACTCTAAGAAGGATATATTCAGAACAAAAACTTGCATCAATCATTTCCGGCAAAATTTGATGTAATAACTAATAAAACATTTTTCATGAAGTGCAAGATGTGTATCACCAAGAAAAAATTTAAAAATCTATATCATATATACTTCAGTAAATAAATCATCATTTTAATGTACTGAATGTGATGAAAACATTTGTTGTGAATGCAAATGTATCACATATACTTATGAAAATGTGAAGAAATTATGTAAGTATTTTTTTATAATTACTTATTTTTAAATATACATAGTTTCTCTTTTTGAAAAGAAAACACATTTAAAGCTGTTAAATGTAATCTTGGTAATATTATTTATCAAAAGCTCTAGTTTATCAAAGACTGAGCTTCATAGATGCCCCTTGTGATCCTTGATTATGTTTTTTAAGTGAGCCTTTCCCAGCTGTAAATGAATGCTCTTCATTTTCCAATTGATTACATCTATAAAACAAGAAATTTAGAAACATGATAAAATAGTTTCTATTGTTGTGTTAAAATTAATTTCAACTGAAATTTGTTCTGAGATATTAATTATGTATTTGTTTAGAAATTTTGTATGTCTTGACTGCAACTTCCTTTTTGAAAGAAATACAGTAGATACTCATTTTTATGAGCTTTTATGGACCTGTAAAATGGTGCATAAAATAGAAAAGTAATGAATTAAATTATTAAGATTTGACTTTTTTTTACTAAACTACTTTTTCGTTATAAATAATTTACTATATTAAAAAAAGCTATTTATAAAGCTTTGTAAGAAATGCATACAAAATAAAATTCATACTTGGAAACAGTACTCACTTTCATCTTATTGATATAAAATCAGGCAAAGTAATCATTTATCTTTTTCTGTATTTAAAAACTGTATTTTTTCATTTTTCAAAATATAAAAGAATTTTGCTGTTTTTTCCCCTCAAAAAAATTATTTAAGTCCTGTTTGCTATTCAGCTGCTTATTTTGCAGGCAGTCTTTGTTGTATATCATTTTCTCATTTTCTTCTTGTTTGATATCTGAAAGCCTTTATTATTCTCATTCATTATATTCCCAGTAATTTCATTATCCGATATTTCTTCCTCGTGTATCACACAAGAGTCTTTATTCGAAAAGTCCTCAAAAGAAAATTTAGGCAACAAAGGGGTTTTTGTTGTAGTTCTTGTTTAAGTGATTAATCTTCACTCAAGTCATCAAGTAAATTACTTTGGCTTTCTTCAATTATGGTTTCTTTCTTTTTTTTAATAAATCTGAATGTTGAAATGCACTTGATAGATTTGATTGACTCCTTCAACTTCATTCCAGTCATTGATTGATAAATACATTATCTCTTAGAAGGTCAATTTCATAAGGTTACTCCAAGCACATGATCATTTTTTGCAATGGTACCCTACAATATTTGCTCTTGAAACTTTTAATTATGCTATGGTCCATGGACTGTTTGACAGAAGTTACGTTAGGCTGGAGGAACTTCACACAGATCACCTGTGACTTCAACATAAGCAGTGCAGTTATCTACGATTAGAATAACTTTATGATTTTCTGATAAAAATTTCAATCTAAGTCTTACAGCCAATTTTCACAATGCTTCTAGTATTAGCATGATATACATCTAGTAGTTTTTGAACATTTTTTCATCTATGCATTGAATATTTTTCTGTGAAAAGTTGAGGCAATTTTTCTGTTCTATCAAGTTTGCTATGAGAAACACTAATTTTTTGTTTTCCTTTTTTTAAACCCATTATATTAATGATGTTTAGAGCTAAATTTTCTTACAGATAAGATCTTAAAAAAACAAACCTGTCTTGTCTCCATTAAAAACATATTCTGGGTCATATTTGGAAAATGATGATTTCAATATTCTATCTTTCCATTCAAATTCTGAAATTTTGTTCACAGTTCCAATTTTAACACACATTTTCTGAAACTCAGTGTCCAGTTTTAAATATTTGGAGCCCACCGCCTGATATTTTAAAATCTTTTATGTTCAACTTTATAGCAAAGCAGTTGGATAACCATGTTGTTGTTGTTACTTATGATACTTGGACAAACCAAGCTTGCTCTATTGAAGGCTATGCAAATTTAAGTCAGTAGGATGTCTCTTTTGTTTAATCTGAGTACCATGAAGGTGAAAATACGACTTTGGTCTAAGTACTCCTCCAATAGATGGCACCACCAGAGGATCCACTCCCTCAATATTGACATTGATCTAAAGAAGGAGGAAATGGATAACCATACATAACTTTAATGACCTAACCAACAACAGGCTTGTTCCTTTTTCTCTGCCAAGTAAGCAAAAATTTCTCGTTTAGATGCTCTGCTTCTCTGCAATATTTTCAAGAGGAAGCACTTTTTCTGGTACTGTTTGCTTTTTCAAGAATTTTTTTTTCAAGTTTTTTAAATTGTAGAGAGATTGTTCTTTGAAATTCCATACTTTTTTTTACTGTCTTATTTAATATTTTTCTGTCTGTTTCTTTCACAATTTCCTTTTTTGCGTCGACTGATAAACATGTTCGTTTCTTCAGCTGCTACAAATCCCTAATAAAACTGATTCTGCCTCTTTCTAGACAAATGAAACTTCATTAGTTGAATTGTTGAAATGAAACAGTACCAACTGCAGGACTACAGAATTGAAACTTTGAGTTTTTTTTTTGTTTATGGAGAGTTTCCTTTTTCTAGTTCTTAAGTTTCTTAGTAGTTTAATTAGATACCCCCATATTTTCCGATAAAATGTATCTTCCTACAATGTCTGGAATGCCTACATGTGTCACTTCATTGTCCAAGAAAAAATCAAGTTCTTAGATGTTGTGTAAAAAGAAAGTAAAAGATTAAGAAATAATTTTAGTTCATAAAAAATAAAAAGAATGGAAAAGAAAACTATTTGTCAGAAATGAACATTCGCAAATAAGATTTTTCAAAATTTTAATTTGTAAATGAGAGTTAAAATTATCATATCTATTGTGTCAAGATATGGATTAGCCAATAGTTCATAAATTAAAGGTTTGTAAAAATGAGTGTCTTTGGTATTTATAACAGTAGTAGTAATTTTTTAACTAATTTTTGCTAAATTGAGAACACATAATGGTCATAGATCACCAAGGGCAGAAACAGCCAAATGAAACAAAAAAATTTTTTATATTTCATTACTAATAATATTAAAAGCAATTGATCACCAAATAAAAGCTTATGTTGGCATTGAAACTTTATCATAGTGCATTATGTATAATTTTTAATTAACAATGTTTATAATTCTAACATTTGAGCCATGATGCAATTTTAAAATTGCATTTAAAGTATGAAAGTTTATTTTATGATGTTTGATATATCACTACTATTTATTACATCTTTACTGGGATGAAATAAAAAAAGGAAGGAATTTTCTTCATTTAATTTTAGTCAAAGTAGAATAGTATTTAAATGTTCACCTGTATCCAGTGTCATAAAAGTTATCAAATCCTATTTCATTACAAAGTTAAAAGGATAAACACCTCTTGATGAACTCTTTTATATTTATGTTATTAAAGTATTTTTAATTTTTTACAAAGATTTCTTAATTTTTATATCAAAATTCAGCTAACTTTTATTACCTAAAAATCTCAAAAATTCTTTAATTTTATCACAATTTTCTATTATAAACTGACATGTATTACACTGGCCTCCAAAAATAAACATATTGATTGCCAGTCACTATAGTTAGATTTATCGTTATTGCCACCCATAAAGTAATAAATTGTATCCAGATGCCGACATTCTTATCATAAGAAGTATGATTTAAAAATATTAATAAAAGATAATTAAGTGATCCTTAAGTATTATTTATACCTTTTATTAAAGAATTTTTTATTACACGCCAGTATGTGATTGGCACTACATGTAAACATTTTCTCAAATGGTCGCTCTCTCGCTAGTGCGTGAAATGTAAAAAAATTAATCAAAATTAGAAAAATGAGTAAATGTATATATTATTTTTATATAAATATGTATTATAGACAATTATTCATATTACAAAGGAATTTATAACAAAAAATTACTAAGACATTATTAAAAAAAGATACATCTAGAATATTATTTATGTATTATCTTTGAACAATCTAAGCCGTAACCAGGAGATCCTTTACAAAATTTGCAAAACATATATTGTATTTGTACATTTCCCTTGGGAATAGCAACTTTTACATTGCTTTCTTAGAATTTTTCTGTCTTTTCTTCTTCCAGAGTAGTTGGCTCATGTTCAGATTTAGACTGCTCACACACAGGAGCACAAAGAACAGATGACTGTTTCAATAAACTATGTATCACAGATAAACAGCAGTCATATAGTGATGTATTTTTATTGGAATACTTATTATAGATAAAATGGGAAATGTTCATCATTATCTGCAAAATATGCACAAATATTTTTGTGGGCTACCTAATTGTTTTTCTATCGCAAGGATAATAAGCAAGCATTTGATCTTGCTTATCAATACTGGTCATAAATTGAATTACAGATACAGGTTTCTATTTAATTTCACCTTTTTTGTTTGTTATTTCCACCATATCATTTTTATATTCATTGGAAATGCATGTGATATCTCTCTTGTCCTGCCACTTTGCAATCATCACACCATTAGCATATTTTACTACAATTTCCCTTTCTTTAGTTTTTTTTTCGTTTACCTCTTTCGGAAATGTCTTCTTTTTTTCTGATTGTCCCAGTGCAATGAGTTTTCCTATCAGCAAGGCATTTTGCCAGTTCATAGTTGTTATAATAATTGTCCATACACATACTATGTCCTACATCCAACATGATCTTGTGTAAATTCATAACTTTTTGTGCATGTCCTTTTCCACATGCCTGTATATACCATAAATTTCAGAACCATACCATCAGGAGTTGTGATCATGTACAACTTGATACTATATTTATGACTTTTATTTGGTATATACTGTCTGAATGTAAGCCGTTCACACCACAATACCATCAATTCAGCTAAACTAATCTCACGCCCTAAGTAAAATACTTCAGATACTCACACGTTGAACAAATTCATCACACCTCTTACCAGGTGTGGCCAAGCTTTTTGATAATCCCAGCCATTTTCTAAAATTTGAAATTTTTTGCAAGCTGCAATTAAATACATATTTAAAAGGTATGCAAAAAAGTATTGAAATAATATTTTACAGAAATTATATTAATTGAAAACATGTAAATAAAAGTACAAAATTTATATATTAAATTTAAATATTAAAAATTAAACACATTTATTTTACTTCTCTTGATAATTCTTTCAACTTTGGTGAATAATTGGTGACAGCACTTCTCAGTAACACTTTTGAGATGCTTATTGATTAATACTGATCAGTGTTTGGATTTCATGAATTTCAAAGTTAAATAAAAATGATTCACATAAGTATATTGTTCTGAATATTGAAATAATTCAACAAACAGCCTTTTTAATTTAGGGTACTTCATTTCTGGTATAAATTTTCAAAATTCTGTAATCATCGTTGATATATATTTTAATTGTATAGATTGATCTTGCATCTCTTTTAGTTCTAATTCTCCAGATGCTTTTTGGGTCATAATTATATTGAAAATGGAAAACTCTCCTTGAATTATGTTAATTTTAAATGGATCCAGAAAAACTCAAGAGACAATTTAAAATATTTCAAGTCTTGAAATCTTATTTTCAAATTCCATCAATATTCCTTCTAGGTTTTTTACCTACTGGTTGATATTGTTTAATATTAAAACATATTTTTTTAATTCGAGTAAAATGACAAAATATTTTATTTTTAATATTCTTTTGAAAAAGTTGTAATATAGTTTGAAAACTAAATATACACTATGAGAGGTCAACTATTATTTTATCATACTTTTGCAATTCTAAATTTAGCAAATGTGTTATGACATCAGTCAAAAACATTATGTCTTATATCCACTAGTCATCATTTAATTCTGAATAGGTTATTTCCTTTTTTTTTTTTTTGGAAATGCAGTTATCTAATCAAATAAATCTATAAATTGATTTAATACAAAGAATAAGTTGAATGCAATACAGTTCATCAAATCATTCTTTAAATTATATTCAAGAGATGTATTAATTGCAGTTGTGTGTCTCGAGATGAGACTTTGCACAAAAGCAATGTGACGTTATTTGGATCTAAAACTTTAAGTATATCTTCCAAGATTTTTTAATAAACTCTCTTTCTCCATATGGGCATTTTGCACCACCAGTATTCCAGCCAATAACAAAACTTATTGTATTATTAGCTCAGCCATATTATTAGCTTGATTGCTAAAGTTCATCAAAGTTGACTGTTGTTCATATAAGCTTCTTTAAAATCAAATTTAAATAATCTTAATTTGAAATTTGATGGATACTGATTAGAGGATGACTGGTTTCATAATGTTGATGTAAATTGCTACCTTAATAATTTTTGACTGTGAAATTCCAAGTAACATATAATGCTTTTCTGTTATTGTTATTAAAAATCATTCTCCTCCCACTCATTATTAAAACTTCTGTTTTTTTACTCATATTTTTCTTCTTTTATATTCGTTCTGTGTCATCTGGTCATATTTTAAAAAGAACTGGAAGTAAATAATTAAATTTAGAAAATACAAGTTTTGTGTTATTAAAACAAAAACAACAAGTGTTACATACTACAAAACAAATTATAGTTAACTTGTGAAAAATTCCAGCATTCCAAATTATATCCGTAGCAAAAGTGCTTTAATTGTTTCATCCAGTGCACAATGTCAATTGTTCGTAGAAATTAAAGTTTACAAATTCAAAATCGGTCACGAGTCAGGCGATTACAGATGAATGTTCATTTGTGCAGTATTTCATGTGTCATATCAATCTTAATTTGGATGGAGATGAAGTTTGTTACAACATTGCACTTAGTCTTTCACATTTGTTGCCTCTAATTTAATAGACATTTTGAAACACATATGGAATTAATTTTTTAAAAAATAACAAAAAAATGAAAAGGGAACTAGTGTACATTTATCGAGAGCCACAAATAATCTTTCAAAGAGCCACATGTGGCTCGCGAATTGCAAGTTGGCCACCACTGCTTTATATAGTCGATCCATTGGAAATTCTGTATTCTGATCTGGGACTTTTGTGAAAAGTGCAATGTTCTCAGTAACTATAAAAACCGATTCCTGTTCATGTTTTCAGAAAATGCATGTAAACCAAACAGTGAATCTGTTTTCCAGTAATCTTGTATACGGGTTATTCATATAGTTCCCATATGTATGATTGAAATCTAAATATCAAGAGTTCCTCTTTTGTGGTGTCCTTCCAAGCATTGATGGGAGTATGTTTATTTTTGTCACTGCAAAAAAGTACTTTATGAGCATAATCATTAGTTTCAGCTACTATTTCTATCAAGATACCATCAGTGAAAAAATGATGAAAGAAATCTATGGGGTTGTTACCTGAAACAGTTGGAACAAACACTCAGATTTTATGAAAGGAAATTTTTTCATTGATGTTGAATTGTTTTCCTAAATAACGCTTTCCACAATAGTTGAATCATCCTACTGACATGTAGGCTTTTGCATGATTTGCTCTTCATCATCGGAATCTGAAATATCATGGGTACCAGTCGGAGGAACGAATTCTTCATCACTGTCATAACTAAGATCACTCGGGTACTCATCCGATAGCTCAGCCAACAAATTTGTTATTTCATCATATGTAAGAGCCTTATTATATTGAGCTTTTATTATTTTTTGGGTGTGATGGTCTTGCACAATCATCTCTATAACTCATATACTAAAATTATTTTTTTATAAAAAATAAAACAATTTCAAAATTGTGATTATTTATACATAGTTTCTAATCATCACTCCATAACAATACAAGAAGAAATGCCCTAGTTGGAATGTAAAATGAACTGATGAATGTATAAGTATAGAATTTTCCCATGTTATCCAGTCACTGGTTGCTGAGACATCACCCCCTATCATGTGATGGTGCTTGATTGGCAGTCAGTGAGTTATGAAACAGCATGTTTTTTGCTGTTCACCATAAAATGGTAACACTAACAGTAAAATTTATATTTTATATAAATGATAAAAATGAACTTATGTAAATGAATGCAAAAATACTTGTTTTTTTATAGAAAAAATATGTATAATGTGTGTTAGAAAAAATAAACAAATACCAAGCTTTTGTTATTCCGCATGTAACTTCTGTTGATTTTCAACTTCTGTTAGCAGATTTGTTGACAAAAGTCAGTGGTGTCCTGTAATATCTGCGAGAAGCTCTTTGCCTGATTAGTTAAGGTAGCAGGCAGTCAGATGGACGGGAATGGAGATATCAAAGGTTGATGCAGCTAGACACCTTAATGAGTTTCACAATGTGTTTCACTGTCTCTAGAATCAGTATCAAATTGAAAATGTTATGTCCAGGAAACATGTTCTTGGTGTTTGTGTGTTACAATTTTGGAGACATTGGCATTCTGCACTGGAGGAAACAATTAAATTGCTCTCTTGCTATGGATATAATTTGTAATACTGTAATTTTTTGTAAGTTAACTATAATTTGTTTTGTAGTATGTAACACATGTTATTATTGTTTTAATAACACAAAACTTGTATTTTCTAAATTTCTCCGTAGCTTCTGTCTCCAGGAAGCATGTTCATGGCATTTGTGCATTGCAACATGAGAAGGTTTCTTCCCCATGCAGATCTCTAATCAAAATGACCAGTTGTATGTGTCCCTTGCATTGGGCAACCTTGCCCAATGCAAGGGATTGCCAAGAGAAGAGCCCTGCTTCTCTTGGGAAAGAGAATGTTTCACGAGCCAAACTACAATGAGCTTCTGTACTTTGTACAGACATGTCCAGATGCACACTGGAAAGTGGTTCAGGATGTATGAAGATCTGATGAGAGCAAAACACCAGATACCATCAATCCAATGCTTTGGAAAGACACACTGGGGTGATAGAATGATGATTTTTGAAGCGTTCTCACTCGCTGGTCGCAATGAACTGTATATGTTCCTAGCTGGAACTGTGACTGGGGTGAGATATTGAGATGAGATCCTAGATCCATATGTCCAGCCATATGCCTGTGTAATTGACAATGATCTCCTTCTGATGTATGATAATGCATGACTTTACAGAACTGTATTTGTTGAAAGTCTTAGTTTCAAGCAAATGGAATGGCTAACTTGATCTTCAGACCTGAATCGCGTAGAGCATCTGTAAATGGGTTGTTGTTTTAAGTTCACCCTCAATATTTGTAATGGAGATGGTAAACAGTTTACTCCATGTTTGATCTTTGCTTCCCATTTTGGGGACTTAATTGGCAATTTGGAAAGTTGATGCTACCTAAACACTCAAGCTAGGGTTGGAAATATCCCACATTAAACCTCCTTTTTGTTATATATCTATGACATTTTACCACATAAAATTGTGATTATTCTTTTTTCTAAAAATTTACTTTCCCAGTCAGATTTTTTGTTGTAAATCATTTATTCATTTTTTTTGTAAACTTCTATTTTGCAATCAATACATACTTGTTTTGAGCACTTATCAACCAAATTTGAAATTTCTACATTCATTCATTTGCAAATTAGGTGTCGTTGTTCCATTTTGGAGGCTAGTGTATTATATAATTATTGGAGGAAATATAAAAAATATTTATTTTTGGACTGAAGTATTTTATAAATTCTACTTAAAAACAGTTATTTTCTAAATATATATCATTAAACAGAATGATAATTAGGATCATTTAGTTAGAAAATCCAATGTTCATTATTCTATAATTCATTTATTAAATTGATGTTATTAACTTGAATCCTAATTAAGAGAATATATTTAGGAAATCTTGTTGGTTATTTTATTATTATCTATAAGATTTTTTTTAATTTTTGTTTAATTATGTCACTTTTAAAAGATCCAATTAGTATTACAGACCGTGTTCCATTTGCCAGGTCAATCTTGGATAACTCTCATTTTTACTCTAATTTGGTTGTCAAAGATAAAAACAAAAAAGGGGAAAAAAGAAAGAAAGAAAAAAATTTTGCTGAATGCACTTCCTCTTAACTGATTTTGAATTACAACAATACTAATATTTGTTATTTTGATATAATTCATTTTTGCAATAAATATTTCTTCACTTATCTTTTATTATGTCTATCTATTTTTAATTGATGCTATAGCCTAAATAATTGTCAACAAATTCTGGTTTCTTCTTTATCAGTAATGATGTATGTAGCCTTATTTTGGTTTTAAAATTATTTCGTTATTTACATATGCTGTAGCAACCAGAGCTTATACTTTTGATCATGTGTTATAGTCATTATCATTTGTTATAGGCATTATAAACAGTGCTTATCATTTACTTTAATTGTAAACAATTTCTCAATTAATTCAGGTTCCTTGAAGTTTATAAAAATAAATTTGCTTGTATTTAATATCTAAGTTAATATTTCAGTACAAGATTTCATATAAAAAGCTGAAGATCAAACATTTAATTATATTCTATATTTTAAGTATCTTTTTGTTTATGGCTACTGTTAATGATAATGATTAATGCCAAGATATGGCACTCTTGTTCCTCTATTTTTTTTCTTGTATGTATTAGTATCTGTGGATAATTGGTGGAATGTGCACATCAATAAAAAATGAGCTTTAATTGAAGTCTTGGATTCTATATATATTTATCATGTTTTATTATTTTTAACTATTTCTCCCCCTCTGCACTATGTTTTGTGTAAACATATACAGTTGTAGATTTGTATGCCTTGTTTGCTTGTAATCTACTGACTTGTAAAATGATTATTTGGTCAATTATCCACTGAAATTATATTCCATTTTTTAAATTGCTTGAAAATTATCTTTATTTCTTCAATTTATCATCAAATGTGGTTTCTACTGACTTTTGTCTCTATCTAGAAATTATTATTTTATTGCAAGCTTTAAGCTTATAATTAAATAATAATTGGATTATGAAACAGTGTGAGGTGAGAAACTATGAATTATATTATAAAACACTGTTGCAATATCATCCCTTCTAATCATTTGTTAGTGATGGTGAATGGAAGAGAAATACATTCGCTCTACCTACATATATCTAAATTTATGATGTTTCTAAAATACATTGATTGAAATATTTAGAATATGTTGAATATTTAGAGTAGGAGAATCCACAAAGTGATCTTTTCATCAGTTACCTGAGTTGAATGACTAGCTACAAGAACTAAAAAATTATTGAATTTTCACCAAAACCTATAAGCTTATTAGAAACACTAAACAGCTTTCAAATCATCTTGCAAAAAATCATGTTGGTTTTGAATTGCAAGAAAAAATGTAACTTTTTATGTGGAGTACATCATTGAATCAATGCCTGTCTGAAAAGGAGACTTTTTGGGTGCCATAATTGAGCCGAATGTTAATTTCCTTACTTTCTTCACTCTGCTGTTTGATATAATAATGAAAATTTAAAGCCATGAAATATGAATTACTTTTAATTACATTTTCAATGTCTAAAGAACTCACTGAGTGAAAAAAATGATGAATAGATAACTTAAGTAATATACATTTGGAAAAAAATATGAAAATAACAATTGCTGCTAAGGTTTTTTTTTTTTAATTTTTTTTATCCTACTTTTGTCCTTAGTTTTTCTACCACTAGTTTCTGCCAGGCAGCCCAATACAATCTTGAAGCAAACAAAAAGTCATCTGCAGAATTCCTAGCTGCGATGTCAAAAAATACAGGGAAAGTGTAGAGGTAGCCACCAGTCCACATAAAGGATGAATTGGAGAGTCTGTCAAACCTAAATGATGAAGGGGCTTTTGTAGATAATCATGTACAGTCCTAAGATGGAAATTTGCCACAACCACTATTCATGATTTAAAGCAATAAATGTTGGTTCGGTAAACTGTCATTTTTAACCACTAGCATTTAAAAAAATCACTTTAAGCTTGACTTGAGCCATAGTCCGGGCCTCGAAAAAAACCTTTCAGGAAAAAGAACAGCAGCAAGATAAACTTGTTGCTGAAAGAATGTAATAGGCTGCACTAAGTTTCAATTGTTCAATGAAAACAAAGGACACTACAAGAAGGCGACTGACTCACCTCACCAAAGTTGGTTACTCTTTATTTTAGGTGTATACCCTTATTCATTTGCAAATTGGAACCATTCCTATCATAGTATTATGATTTTTGTGTTGATCCATCTACTAAAGTTTTACTAATTAAAAATTTCTGTATGGTAAACCTTTTACTACAAAAAATCCCAAATATATAAATCCAACGGATATAGATATTTTGAATTTGTTGGATGAAAATTTTGCTTTCTATAACAAATTATGTTACAATATCTCTCAATGTTATAAATAACATCTTAAAGAATATTTAGAAGCTCTATCGCCTTGAAAACTATTTCTGCATAATAGAGTGTAAAATTGAATGCTATTGACAAGTGATGATCCAGGTACTTGAAATAAGTAGTGATTTTTTCAATCTCATAAAGAAACTGGCTAAATCCTACAAACCGGTATGGGTGCTAAATCCACCAAACCTGTGGTTACTGGATCTCATATTGGATTCTTGCAATTTTATGGGGTAATTTGATGTGAACATGCGCAAAATTTGCTTGGAGTTTTAATTACCCTTTAAATAATTGTTACATAATCCCATTCTGCAATTAGTTAATAATTATTTTCTGTATAATACAGAATAAAAATTTCTGCATTAAAAAAATCTAAAAACTTAAAACTTTATTAAACTCAATAATGGGCTATTAATATCTTCTTAACACAATATATGGAACATGTATGCCAAGATAATTAGAGTATTCTGATCAAAGTTCAAAGGAATGTGAAAATTACAAATAGAATGTAATAAATAAAATAGTCCAGTTTAATAAGTGTTATAAAGATAATAAATTTTTTAAAAGTTTTGCGTAAGTTTTTTACTCTTTTAAATAATAATTTAAATGAAATTTTTCTTTAATATTTATTTAAAAAATTTTCATTTAATTATTGTTTCTAACAATTCCCTTATAAATTTAAAATTTAAATATTTATTAATTTTAAACCTACTTCAATATTTAAAAACTGTTTAATGGAAATAAAAGTATTTAATTAAGAAAAAATAAAACCCCTTACATTTAAACGTTTTTTATTAATATAATTTTTATTCCATTGATTTCATAAGTAAAATACTTAAAACTCATAGGCTATTAAAGTTAAATATTCAGTAATAAATTCATCTGTTACCCTTAAATATTTAAAAATTAAAAAAAATTTTTAATTGTTTAAAAAATTTATAATTTTTAAAGATTAATGTACAGTATAAATTTGTATAAAAGTATCAAAATATAAGTTGCTCATATATGACTCAAAATATTAATTAAAATTAAAGATGCTTTAGTGGCCAATTCTGGTTTAATTTTGACATATATGACATTTTGTGGCAAGCTTATCAGAAATTTGTTAGTTTCTGAACAACAGTATCGTTGTTTGCTAAAGGCCTCTGGCACATAACAATATGAGTGATGAAAAAACTTTTCCTTGTTAAGAGAGTTACTCTATCTCGATTTGCAGAGAATTACTACAAAATTAATATATTAAACATGCATCTAAATATTCTTCATTTTAAAAAGAGGCTTGTATATTTGATGATTAAAAGATATTTTTATTAGTCTGATTATTTTATTTGAAAATGAGTTTATTACATTTTGATGAGTAAATAAATATCTTAAAATTTGTGCATTAGTTATTATAGATTCTGATTATAATCTAAAAATTAAAAATTAATTTATTAGCTTGAAGTTGTTCAGTGCTTATGGTTAATGTACAAAAAATATATATAAATTAAAGAAAAAGCTTATCAGAATAGAGGGAACAAAGTTTTTAAAACAGTAGCAATAAAAGATACACTAAGTACAAGCTGACACAAAATGCAGCATGAAACAAATAAATTAATATCAAGCAAAATTTAAAAGATTAATGTTTGGGAGATTGTGTCTTTTTTTTTAATCTTGAAAATAGGATGTGCACTAAAGATTATAAGGAATCATATCTATATCTAAGATAGTTGTGATAAGCAAAAAGCATATAGTTAATATACATATTATTTATATATCCACTGTTATTTCATTTGATGATTGTGGAGTGTTGACTTCAAAAACCTGTGATTTCTATGATATATTATCAAAAAAAGACTAATCTTTCTTGAACAAGAAAACTGAAATGGTTTACTGTAAGTTTTCTGAGTAAATATTGGAGTGGACAGGTTTTGGTTGTTTTGACTGTTTTTTAGAAGATTGTTTAATATTACTATTTTCAGATTTTGTTGACAATTTGATATTAAATTTTCTATTGTTTCAAGTGCTTTCAATTCATGTCTAGTAATATTATATTTATATATATATCTTAATGTGAATTTTACCTTCCTAACTTTTTATATCTCCAAATACATGTTTATTTTTTAAATAAGTCTTTCGAAAACATAGGAGTTTTTTTAAGACATCAGAAAGAGAAATGAAATTTTATTTTTATCCACAATAATACAAATTGTTATATGAAAAGGTTTGTTATAGTTTTTAATGGTCCATCTAGCCTCATTGATTACTGTTTCTTTCATCTGATAAATTAAAGTAATTTCATCTTGTATATTATATAAAAAGAGTCCTATTTTATTCACGTAAGTCTCTTAATGCAAAAAATAAGTTTCATTGAAAATTTCATATATGGTTTTATATGTTATACAAATTTAAAATAGATGCATTATTAAAAACAGTATCAATTCTCTTATCAGTATTTTTATCTGCTTCAGCAATTATCTTTCAGCGATTGAATTATAGATTCAGTCACACAAAGATCGCAAAACCAGAAAACAATTGAATAATATAAAATTTTTCAGTAATTATTTCTTTTATTTAAAGGGATAAAAAATATAATTTAATATTGTAATCTTGAAGATTTTTATTTTAAATATTGGCAGAGATAATTAAGAAAAGCATTAAAAATTTTTAAATGTCAGACAAAAATTTATACAAAATACATTTTAGAAAATGTGCGAGTATAAAAACTCTATTTTATTTTACAATTATGTATCACATTTTTTCATAGAATAATTAGATAGAACTGAATTATGCTATGAGTTATGTTAAATTAAATCTTGGCACAGATCTAAGCTATGCAGAGCTGTGTACCTTTAGGCAATTCCATACTTATTGTTTTTTTCAAGGAAATTTTGTTCTACAAAACAATTGAAGTGATTTAATTGAAGTAGTGCAATTTTCAGAAATGAACTCTGTATTTTCAACTAAGATTTTCATTAATTTTCTTTTTGTGAAAAAATTGTTTCTAAAAAGAGTCATTTATCAAGTAATAAAATTTTCTACTAGAAATTATCAACATATATATTATAGTCAACTTTTATTCTGAATGATATCTATAAAAAATTGTTACTATGGCTGAAAAACATTGTTTAGCTTTTTGTGCTTGTTAATTAAAGAATGTGTAACATTTGCAAAAAAATAAATAAATACAAGTAAAAAAATGAATAAACATTTTTTTTTTTGGAATAGAAGAAAAATTTAAAGGTATAAGGATATTCATTTTGAGGAAATTAAATAGAAGCTTTGACTGGACTTCAAATCATTGAATATGCTTTGTTTTTACATTATCAAATTAGAATTTAATTTAATTAGTTATTTTTTTTATTTGTTTGATATCATTTTCATCTGTCTAATTTTGAGTGTTTTATATTTTAAATGTTGATAAGAATTAAAAAATTTTGTTATGGCTATCTCATATTAATTTCAGTTATGATCTTCTGGTTCTACTCACATAAGAGATACTTTGTCTTTTTTCCCCTTTAATTTCTCTAGTAATATGTCAACTGTTTGTTGTTGTTTTATGTTGAATTTCTTCATTTTTCTATTTTCTAATAACTGGCTATATTTGTAAAGGTATATTTTCTAATAACTGGCTATATATTTCCTAGGGTAAAATATCTATTTTTTACTGTTCATTTTTTTAAGATAAATTATTAACATTGTTAGTAATTTTAAAAATTTGTGTCCCAATTTAAATATGTATTTTTAATTTACATATTTTTTATTTCTGTAATATTTTTTAGAATCCATTTGACAAGTTGTGATAAAGTATAAGATGAAGATAACATGTTTAAAGGATATTTTGTACATGTAAGTATTATGTTAGCTGAAATACTAATTACTTTTTATCACAAATTGTAAAGATCAGCATATTATTACAAAACCTTTCCAATATGGTAATTTTATTTGTTTTGGTTTCTCAGTGCATGTGTGTATTTAATAAAGGAAAACCCTTTTTTTAGTTGTGAAAATATGGTTTATCACTCAATTTAGTCTTATATATAAGGAAAAAAATCCAGGCAAAATGTTAGCTCAGCTATTTAAATTAAGGAAGGAAGTTATTTGAAAATTAATTTAACACTTTCAGGATGGGATACTTTTATTCATCCTGTATATCAGAATAAGAGGCACCCATTGGGCTGAGCAGAAGTAAAATAAACAATCCTATAAGATGAGAGTTTTAACATCACTTAACTTATGGAAAAATTTTAATAAAAAATTATTTTACTTCGCACACTAATTTTTGGTACCATTTTAGATAATCATGCTACCTGTCATATGTACTAAATTTACCATTTAATTATATATCTTTCCTCTGTTTTATTTAAAAATATATATTAAAAATCATTTTAGATAAATTTTTTTAAATGCTACTAAAATTATTTTGAATTATTTGTTTTGATAATATACATTAACTTTCTAACTAATAAAAATGATTAACATGAAAACAAATAATAAAATCATGATGATTAATAATAATGAATAATAAAATAATTTAGATGTGGAAATTTTCAGAGCTCTAAGAAACTTATTCATAAAATTTGATTTGTGTTTGTGTATCAGAATCACTAGAAATATCAGTTTAGTTTTTCTTTCAAAGATTAATGAATTATACTTGTCATTATTTTTCAAAGTCCAAATTTCACTTCTGTTCTTTAACGAACATCATTTTTCTTTTACTTTGTTAGTGGACTGTATGTTTAAATTGAGTCAAGATGTACTCACAATAAATTATTTTGAGCTCCAGTGGCTCAGTAGCTTCACGCTGCTTCCCATAAACTCAGCAAAGTGAAGCATCATTTGCCGCGGGCAGTGGTTGGGAGGGTGACCACGGTGTACTCTCTTTCACTGGGTTGCTGGAGCTTCGTGGGTTGGGGACGTGTCCACGTTAATCTGTGACATTCAAAGTCCTTCCGCTGGTGTGGCGTGGAGAGGAGGGTGCCAGCTCAGGTGTGACCTCGTCACCTGACCGTGTTTCAAAATTACGAGGCACCTTAAAAAGAGCAAAGTCGTACTTTCACCTTCGTGGTGCTCTGATCCAAACGAAAGGCGCTCCCTATTGACTTAATTCGCTCTGCCAAAGGCAAAAGCGAGCTTGGCTTGTCCAAGTGTCATAGGAAAAAACAACAACAACATAAATTATTTTATTTTTTATATAGAAACATTATTAATCACTGCTTTAGCCGGGTGACGTATAGAGAAAGAAATTTTACATTCCGCTTTGTCAGGGAGCGCGTTTCTTCTGCTTTTTTACATATTTTCGCCACACTAAGACAGTGGCACTGCAGACAGAACAACTACCTTTTTTATTACAGGTCTGATAATGGTTTTATAAGGCTTTATTTAATTTCTTTAGTAAGGAGTTTATTCTTAAATAAGCATTGATATAAATAGTAGCATTTATAACCTTTTTGAATCCTGGCATTAATTTCTTCAGGGATATAAATTTTGATATTTACATTTTAGTTCAGCCATCTATTTTTATATTTTAACTCATAGTTGGCTTTAATTATTTATGACAAAAATAGATTTAGAATTTTATACTAGTCATTATACTTTGATTTCTCTAAATTTTTCAAAGTGAAATTTTTTTTTATCTAGTGTTTAGAAATGTTGGTTTGAAAATTCTCTTTAACACTACTCTTTAATACTAGAAAAAATTAAAAACAATTTCTTCTGCATATTCTTTTTAAATATTATAATACTAGTTTCAGAATTATTTTGAAAAATGTTTCTGCAATAAAGTAAAAAACATTTGAATTTTATTAAAATTCTTGGTTTAATATTGTATATTTTTATTGTTAACTTAATGGAAATTGTTATTTTTTATAATACAAAAACAACAAAATGTCTTTCTCAGTTCTTTTTGGTGATTCAATTTCTAAAGTAAATGCAATAATTTTCAATTGTTATTTAAACTTACAGGTTTTTTACACCTCTGAGATTTACAAGGAAAGAGAAATACAAAAATCTTCAGCAATACCTTTAAAGATATTACAAAATGCTAACAAATAATTAAAATTTCATTAGAGATTAATTTATTGATCACTCATGAAATTCTGCTTTTCAGACTTCTAACTAAATTTGAAAGTTTGTTGAAAAACATTAACTTTTAAATCACATTTACAAAGAGTGCAGAGCTTCTAAATTTCCATAAATTTTAAATTATTCATAATATGTCTTAGATTTTTTTAAAACTCTTATAAAAAATTTTTTTCATTTAAGTGAAACTGTCAGATTATGGTTTTTCAAAAATATTGCAATGTATTGTTTCTGTTGTTTTCTCTAAAAATCATTAGTGTTTTATTTTCAATGGCACAGCTGCTGATAACAAGAGATGACATTTTTGTCATAGGTTTTGTTTATTAAAACATTCCAAAATATCTAAGGAAGGTTTGTGCATACTGCACATAGTAAAGTATAAGTCTGCATAGTTAAAAGTTTCTATGGCTAGTTATAGAATGGTATGAATTTATAGCAATGTCAAAATAAAGCTCCCAGTTTCCTCAAAATCATAATTTGATTACTATAAGATAGATGTATGAGTGAATGAGTTATACTAAATAAAAAAAAGCCATCTATATGGTCTAATACATTAAAAATTAATAAGTCTAATATATTAATTATAATTAAAATTATCTAATATATTAATATTTATTAGATTTAAAAAAACTTTATATTAACTTAAAGGGAGCTTATATAAAATCTTTTCTATTTCTTTTAATATAATCCAACTCTGTTCATGACTTTTTAGCAGTCTGTAATGACTTATAAAAATGTAAAATTATTTAAAGTATATACATCCTTCTAAAAATGTGAAAATAGCCATGAGTGTTGCAAATGCAATCCATCTGCGTTTGTGCGGTTTTATTTCCTGAAGTTTTGTTTTGTTGGAAGTAGTGATTGATAAAAAATATTAAATGAAAAATAAATTTTATTTTTTAAATTGAATATTTGTAAAAGGAATCAAAATGAATACATGATTGTAATTTTCCATTATTATGCAAATTTAAAAGAAAATTTTCTTAGTAATGAGAAATCCAAATTTTTACATCAATTATCTAATTTTTAATTAAAATTATCATTTTACAAATAAATCAATATACATTTCATAAATTTATAAAATTATAATTTTTTAAAGATTTAAATTAAAGAAATAGAGTTAATAAATTTTTAAGCAATCTACCCAAATTTACTAAGACAATCAATTCATTAATTTAGAGAAACAATAAGTATTTTTAACTTTAATCAGTAATTGAAAAATATAATATCATTCATAATGAGGTTAAATGTTGGACATAATTTTAAAGCTATATTTAATGCAAATGGGAAGAAATGTTTTGTTTAATAAAAGCATTGTTAAAAAAAATGTTGCTTTTTGAATTAGAATTTATTTAGAATAAGTCTTCTTTTATAGTGATTGATTTTGACATTGCTGAGGATTTAAAAATGAAATTGAAAACAACTTCATTTGTTTTTTTATCTATCTGTATGTGTTATAAAAAATTCTCTTATAATAGATAAAAATATGGCTTAGGCTTTTTAAATGAATACAAAATATAATTTTGTAGACTTTCTTTCTTTAAATTCTTGTGTTATATTTTTGATAATTAAAATAAATTCATTAATTTAAAATTATTTACTAAAGTACGTTGTATGTCAGTTCTTGTTCATTCAATAATTTATTAGCTGAAATAAATACGTATATATTTTTGATTTGTCATAAGAAAGTAGCTTATTTTTGTTTGACCTTTTTGTTTGTAAGTAACTCTTATATTTATGTACTATTATTTATACTAATAAAATGTAATAGAATTGTTTCATTCCCCTAAACAAAATTTTATTGTAAATATATGTTTTGTGCATTGGTATAAGTTTTGTAAAATTCTAATTCTATGAAGTTTTCAAAAATTTAAACGTTAGCAGTTTAAAGTGTTAAAAGACTAAATTATTCAGTATAATGATGATTTAAAAAAAAGGGCATGTTCATAGTACTGATAATTGATTAACAATGTTTAGTAAATCAAATAACTAAAATATCTGTTTGATCTAAAACTTTTTAAAATAATAAAATTAATGTTGTATCTTAAAAGATTATTTACTGTTTGATCTATTTTGAAATTTATCAGAAATCCCTAGAGCATTTAACAGAGTTCCAGGCATAATGGCTTTCTAAAGAATTGATTACATTTATTATATTTAGAATTTATATAAATGCTCATGTTAATTTAAAAATTGAGAGTGTTTAACTTAAAAATAAATTATTCCTGTTTATGTATCATTTGTGCAAATTATTATTTATCTTTTTTTTTAATGTCTGTCACAAAGATTTTTAGAAAATTGTGTGTAAGCATAAAATATTCATTAGAAATTATATTTAGGTTAAAATTAGTTATAATCACAAAATCATTTTTTAATTTATTCTTATGAGTATAGAATATGTTATTGTTCAGAAAATATTTTTTAATTAAAACTTTATTTGTTAAACAAACAACACCAGGCTGACAACTGAATGGTTAACTAACCTTCAGTTCAGTAATTCATGCTTTTGTTTTCTACCTCTAGCTGAAATTTTTGAAATAATTCTGTGTCCACTTTAAACTGTGGCCCAGGTCTAATAATCTCTTGTGTGAAAAGAATGATCATAGAATGACAGTTTACAAAAGAAAGAATCTTTCTTCTCGCATATTTTATACTCTGCTAATTAGTTTTGTTATAGCTTTATATATAATTTTAGAATAAATTGGGTTTTGTGTTTTTTAATGTGTAAATTAAAGAAAATGTTAGATTTAAATCAGTTTTGTTATATTTATATCATTTTATATTATTACTATATGATGCATTACAAAAACATTTCATTAAAAATAGTTTTTTTTATATATGAACATATAGTTTATTAATTATTGTTCCTATAATTTTCCTTGTTAAGCTTGTCCTTTTTTGTACCCTGTGCAGCAAAACCCAACCGATCAGCTAACCTTAAATTTTCCTATACATTTTTTTGAAGTTTCTTAATTCCCTTATAATTTATATTTTGATTACTGCTCTCCCTGCTTTTTGGCTTATAGTACATTTTGGCATAAATTAATTAATCCAGCTTACAAATAAGCTTAACTTTTTTCATGTTCTTTTTGAGATAGCTTATGTTGCATTTGTTCATTAGTATGCTATTAGTATTTCAAAGAAAAAAGTGTGGTTCTTATTTTATAGCTGGGTTTATACCACTCTTGGTACAAGTCTTTGAAACACTTGAAAATTGCTTATTTTCTCCAGTGTCATGGAAATACTTGGAATTTTTGACTTACTCCTGGAAATTTATTTTTTTTCGTAGGCATTTATTTTTGGTTTCAAAAACGTTTTCAATTTACTTTTAAAATTTCCTATGAAACTTATGAAAATGTAAATATTAATATTTGGTGTTTCTGAGATAAAAGCAAGACTGTTATAATGCAATATAAGCAACACTTTGAGTGTGAGACAGAAAATAATATCTTTATTGTAAAACATTTTTAATATCATATCAAAGAAGTTATTAAAATGTACCAAATATTTAATGGAGTATTTTGGAATTCTAAACATGAAATATTTCACATTTAGGCTCTTTAATAAGTAATAAATTAAGAATTTTAATATATCATGAAATAAAAATTATTTTTATCATTTATGAAAAGTAGTTAGTTTGTTTTTATTATTTCTTCCTGATTAAGTCTTTGTTTAATGTGAATTTTCTGTGTACAATTTAGTATAATTGAAAAAATCTATGGCTAAGTAATTAGTATTTCATAAATATGAGTTATGTATATCATATCAGGCTTTACATAGCTTTCGATTTGTATCATTTCCAAAACAGGTTTTAATAATGTAATAATTACCAAACATCAACGTAGTTCTATCTCTAATACTAAAGTATGTTTTACTTATCTGAACAAAAATAAAAGAAAAAGCAATGCATATTATAATAAAAAAATGCAAATCTGTGCCAAATGAAATCGAGAAATTGATGAATTATTAAAAAAAATTGTAATGTTTGAAAAGTGATTTAAATAAGTTTAAAAATCTATGATAGAATATGCAGAAAAGCTGAAAATATTACCAAATTAATGTAGTGAAGCTTCAGGGAATATATATAAGGAAAAATTTACTAAGACTCCTAAAAATTCCTTGTTTCTCCAGGAATTTGTTTCTTTAAGAATCTATGCAAACCTTATAATAATAATAATAATATATATATATATATATATATATATATATATATATATATATATATATATATATATATATATTTATTTATTTATTTATATATACATATATAATCTTTTATTTGTAGAATTATGCTAATTAATAATTTAATAACTAAAGTATTCATTATTAAACTATAAAAAGTGGCTGAAAGAACAAAATATTCATCAAATAAAATGTGTGCTTAATAGAATGTTGTAAACATTTCAAAAAACTGCAGTGCAAGTACTTCTATTGATTATCTCAATAACTGTAACATTATTCAGAAAAAGTTTTTAGAATTCTTGAATGTTTAAAATACTTGTGTGTAAATATGACTTCTCCTAGAATCCAAAAGGAAATATTTTAGACAATATACTGTATTTTTCTGTGTATAATCTGCAAGAGCTTTTTTCGTGTAAAAGAAAAATGCCTTACATAATCTGCTGCAAATTTTTTGGTGAATGATCAGAAATATATATGGTGATAATGTGGTGTCACACAAAATCTAAAAATACATAGTATGGTTAAAAATATAATAAATTATACACAAAAACATTTATTACAAAAAAATACGATTGTGGATCCTATATGAATCCAGCTCATCGCAAAGTGCGATAAACTGAGATAAAAACCAAGAACAATAATTTTAAGATTTTAGAAAAATTTAATTTAACTTTTTAGTTTTTATAACTTTTAAAATGAGGTTAGACATATTTTAAAAATAAAATATATTTGTTTTATAAATAATTGAATATAAGATATGGATTTTTTTTAACTGCACACTGGATAGATTTTTCTTTTCTTCTGAAATAAAAAATTATGTTCGATAAATAATAAATTATATTATTTTGATCACTACCTATATAATGTAATTTATTGCTATGTTATTGGAAAAGTGTATAATTTCCTCTTTTAACTTGGGTGAATATTTATTAAGAATGAAAGTTTTTTGGGTAAATAACATTTATTAACAAATTCTAATGAGTTTGGTCATCTACATGTTTTTTCTTTGATGTTTTTAAATACTAACAGTCAATACCTCCAAGGACAAATTCTTTTTCGTGCCAATAAGGAGTAAATATGATATCTTTTTTAGTTTTCTTTATAATAGTCCAGTTAAGTTTGTTTTGTTTTCATTATGCTAAACTATCTTTCAAATGAAGATTTATGAATGCTTTGAGAGAAAATAATATTGAAAATTTTAAATTGTGATTAAACTTATTCTTAAATTAAAGATTACTTAGTAATTTACATGACTAATAATTTTCCATCCTAATTTATAAAAATATTTAATCATTTGAGTCTTGACAGGGAAATTATAGCATTCAAATTATCATTAATTTGCTTTTTTTCCATTTTTCTCATGAAAATATAATGTGGAAAAAAAGTTATTAATATATGACTGAAAGTAATATTTTTTTTAATGGAAATTAAGTTTCATTTCTTTTCCAAATTAAAGTTAACCTTGTCAAGGTACCACCCCATCTTAATATTCTAATGGCCATTTTCACCAAACACCGGGATACTTGAGAGTTGTCTGTTACAAAGTTAATTCATCTCTCGCTTAACTTGCAAATCCTTATTCACAAATTATGGGAAGTGCAAATTGAACTATTCTAGTGTTATCCTGGCATTATAAATAACAAGGATTCTGATTAGCTGCCGATTTGAACTGCAACTTGGATAATACATATGATAATTTGTTTGTTTACATTATTGCATGCTCTTCGATCTGATGTTCATTGTTCAAAAGATTTTCGACATCAAAGTACAATGAATATGTAGTCTAATTAATGAAAAATAAGACTGGTTATTATCAGTAATTATAAAATTGCAACCATGGGAATTTTAAATGTAAAACCATCTTGTATATTAACATAGATTAAAATAATTGTAGTAACAAATTTAGAAATCTTTGACATTTTTATCTTTTATTTGATTTAATTAAAAACTAGTTAAATGAATCAAAAGTTTTTATTTCATTCACAATTATCTATGAAAAGATTTTTAGTTTTATTCCTATGAAGCTAGCAATAGATTGTGTGAGATTCAACATAAATTGTACGAGACATTTGAAAATATAATTTTAGAAAATATTCCATTTGTACATGTTTTTATTATATGCTTAGTTTAGAACATTTTTAAATCATAAAGCAAATCATAATTTCATTCAGCAAATTATGAATTGATGTATTTGTTAATTGTTTTATGGTGATGCATTTAATAAACAATGAAATATATTTATCTTTTATTAAAATTTAAAACATTTCAGAAGTGAATTATAAATTGTTTCCATTATATTTAATAATTTTAGTTACATAAGTTACACAGAGGAAGCTTAATATAGCAGAGAAAGATATTGAGTAAATTTCTCTTGTAAATTTTATGATACTGGCAAATGTCACTTCAAGTTATTTAAAAAAATGCTTTATATTATAACGTAAAATGTAAACTCATAATTTCTTAAAGTGGAACACTATTTTATATTTGATGCAGAATAAATTGAGAATGTAAAAATCATCAAATAGATTTTAAATAGTAATGTGTATTAGGATTATATAAATATGCAATTCATTAAGTTTTTACCTTACAAAATTCTATTTTTATGTAAATTTTAATAATCTGTTAAATATCAAAATTTTATTCATATATGTTCATTTAATTATGAATCATTTTGAATATACTCAATAGTTTATATTCTATTTTATTTTGCAAAACCTGTATTTTAAATTTTTATTTTATGCAACACTACAAATGAATTTTGTAATGCCTTTACCAAAATGTCAGGAAAATTTTATAGAATAATTTTGAATAGTATGTCACATTAATGAAATTTATGTTACATGGCATTAAACAATGTATTAATTTCTTTTACTCTGTTTTCAGAAATACATTTGCTTAACTTCAGCACTCTCATTTTTTTTTCTTTTTGAAACATTTCTAATTTTTAATCCATATTGACTTCATACAGCTTGCAAAACTATCACAAGGAAGAAAATTTTTTAACTCCCAAGTATATTCTCTGTAACAGTTGTTTTGGAAACTGGGAAACACACAGGATAGCCTGATATAACTGAAAGCTCACTGTAGCCTTGTGATAGGACAGTAATCTTTGGGGTTAAAAGGAACAAGATTAACTAGTAGCTAGCAAAAATGCTCTGAAAATTGTATTAATTTTCTACTTCTTGTCATTGATAAGAGACATACCTGTTACATGGCATTAAAACAGTTGTTTCATTACTTTTTTTTATTGTCTTCTTGCAAATCCATCCTTCATACTTAAAAAAAATGAAAAAAATTGTTTTGTTTTACATAAACAGAAAAATATATCTTATTTAAACTTATATATCGTCTTCATATCGCTTACAGAAATATCATTGGGGAAGAAACAAATTTCTTCTTCTACATGAGAGATGTTTTCAATAACACAAAGCAGATAGCTTTCTATCAACTTTGTATCCTTGTTTCAAACATCAATTACTGTAGCCTTGTGATATGACTAAAATGCTTAAAGTGGAAGGTACAAGTTTCGACATGGGAAATAAGTGATGTTTTAACTTATATGTGTATTGAATTCGTGTTTAGAGGTTTAAATTTTCTTCACTTGTGACACATGAATATGAAAACTTGAAAATGTTTATGGGTAATATGAAGTGGACAAAAAAGCATAACTTTCAGTTGTTCACTACATGATGATAAAATATAGCAGCCTGAAAACTATTATAAAGTACTTAAAAATGCCCAATATATGATTCAGGGATAATTTTTCATAGCTAAGAATTACATTTATATAGTGTATGGGGGAAAATATGGAAATTTTCTAAGTACTAACATTCAGCTGTAATGTTCAAACATGACAATATTATTCAGTATTCAACAATGACTAAGTTGAAATCTGGTTATCACCAAAATTATAGTGAGCTATCTATAAAAATAAATATGCACATATGTTATATTCTACTGAACATTTTTATTATATCCAAATATTTCTATTTTAGCTATCATGTGACATTAAAAACTGACAATATTTAACTTTTCATTATTAAAATATATTAAGCAATTAAATGCATAGGTATATTTTATTTTTTAAGTTTTATATTTCCATTATACATTTTACAATATTTCTTATAAGTGTTAATGTCAACTTGAAACAAATTTCGTTTATGCAATTATTTCTTTAATTCTGAGCTTACATATTATGTAGATGAGATTAATGTGTGTATATATATATATATATATATATATATATATATATATATATATATATATATATATATATATATATATATATATACAATGTAATTAAAAGCAAATATTCCATATAACATTTTCTGCAGACTTATTATTTCTCAAAAAAACTTTGTTAGTATATTTTAATATTAACCTTCCAATTCTACAGAGTTGTATTTACATAGATTCCTTTCGGGTCATTACAAACATAGGTTTGTTTAACTGTTGATATACTAAGCCACTTCACTTTCTATCAGCATTAAATAGCTGTAATTTTTTTTACATAAACAATAATATTGCATTGATAGATATATTTGAAAAACCTATACTTTATATTGATTAAAAGGATTTAGTTAAGATTTTTTTTTAGATTATGTAAATTAGGATAAAATTTTGAATTAAGTTTCAAATCAAATTGATATTTCTGAATGTAATTTTTAATGTATAGTTCTAATTTCTAGTGGTTATATATATGATTGGTGTGTGGAAAGTAAAATTAAGAAAATGGTATAAAAAATTATAAAATATTTATTTATACAATACTAAAAAGGAAAGAAAATTACTAATATAATTTTCACAATAAAATATTAATTTTAATAGTAGCTGCTAATTGACAAACATTTCACATCAGGAAATGTGTAATACCTATGCAAAATAAACAGATGTAAACTTGTAAACCAGTCACATAATTACTACAAATTTTTTACACTTAAAAAGTATTAAATTGCATTTATAAGAACCAAATACATTATTCATTTATTTCCAACATTTTTAATTTAAAAAACCTTCTAATTTATTAAACTGGTCTCAAAGTATCTAAAATAAGATATACAGGCAAATAAAATACACATGTATGTAATGAATTATTGTTTAATAAGTAATGAATTAGAATGTCTATTAAGCTTGCATTTTCAGTACTTGGGGAAAATAATGTTTATACAGTGTTGAGTAAAAATGGTATGAACCAGATTTTGATTTCTCATGTTTTCTAAACATCAATGTACTCGGCTTCAAAACTATGTGGTATAAAAAAATAAGGAAAAATTTTACAAAACTTTTATTAGCCTGCAATGTCAATGAAACACATTTTCGAAATAACTTTGTAAAATCAGGTCTGGTTACCCATTTACATCTTATTTACCTTATTTAATTATAGAATATATTTTCAATGGATCCCGTCTCATATGGATATTGGAGGCAATGAAATAGCAGATACTTTAGCAAAGGAGGGCTCAGGTCATCCTGCTCCTACTTCTTCTGCGCTTACCTACCTTTAACTTTTTTCTCTGAGAAAAGCCCGGTTTAAAACCGATTGGCAGGTACCTTTGACTCACCACTTCTATAAGGATGAAAAGCCGGGATTTTCTCTGGCTCTTTCCTGTGATAGAAAATCCAGCATTTGCCTTTTACATCTTGCTTCTGGCCACCTGAAATGCCTCACTTTTGTAGCGGATAACAAGACCTTCCCCTTCTGTCCTAAATGCCACGGACACTAAGCTTCTCCTGAGCATATATATGCTCAGGGGTATTTGTCTCAAGAGTATAGATAGTATGAATATACTATGAGACGATATCTACACTTCTCCCCGCCTTGTCATCGATTTCCTCTTTGTCAACGGATTCCTTGATTTGGTCTGACTCTGTCAGACCCCTTGGAGATAAGCAACAACAACAATTATAGAATATTAACAAAAATAAGATGTTATCTGAGTAATAATCATGAAGTTTTGTTCATGTATAAAACTGAATCAACAAAAATAGTTCCAAGAAATAAGTTTTACACACTATTTTCGATATAAAATTAATAATCAGATGTGTTTGTTTACCAATTTAAGCTCTTCTATCATGAACCTAATAGAGCATTTTTAAAGAAAATATTCACTATCATGTCCAATATTTAGTTTCATAGAACATCTACAAAATTTTGACTTCATTTTAACATCGATATTTATTATACTTAAATTTGTATATGAATTATAACTTTATATGAAAAAATAAGGTGAAATGAAGAAATTATACTGAAAAACTCAATCTTATAAATATTAAATGTAAAACAAAATAAATTAATCCATTAATTATTTTTTTTATATATTTACACAATTTAATGCCTATGATATTTGGTAATACCAAAAATATTTTATTCATTTTACATAAAATAATGTTTATGAGATAGAGTTCAGTTGGTATGGTCTCTGAATTGCAATATAAACCATTAATTCACAACTTTGATGAAATACTTTTTTCCTGGCAGAAATGGTTGAAGAAAAAATATCCAAGCACCTGTAATATTAAATAGCTTATATAATATATATATAATTTTTCACCGTATAGCATTTCAACATTTTGTAATGAAACGTAATACTTTATGAAATAACTAAAGTGCATGCTTGATTAGGAAGTAACTTTAAATGGAGAATAACTTAAAACGAATGAGAATAAAACTATGCAGTCAATATTTACTAACAGTGTGTATGAATTTAAGATATTTCAAAGTATCACACTAGATATTTTTATAATAAAAATTATAGAGCCTAACTGTAGAAATATAGGCTTTTACATTTTAAAGTTAAAACTTAAGATATTTTACGATATGCAAAATTTTTAATCAGCAATATGCAACTTGCTCAATTCAGTTTAAAGTTAAATCAATTTATTGATATATTTTTAATAAATAAATAGCTATTCATGTATTTACTTATAATAAGAAAATCAAATTTGTCATGATTTAAATGTTTTTCTGTAGAAAAATAGACAATCTGATGGCACAGAATGAAACTACACTCACAATGTCTGCCATGCTTGTTTACAAGAAAACTTGGGGATAACACTCCAAAATCAATGGGTTAATTCAGATTGTAATATCTTAGGATTACTCATTGTTTTGGCATTGGTGAATAAGGTTTCAAGACATTAAATGCAGGTTACTCTGAGACACGTGTTAACTCTAGTTGGTGAATACGGCCATAAAATGTTTAGTAATTCAAAGCATTGGTAGAAAAAGTAATGTTGATGTAGCTATTATTTTTGTTTTTTAATTTCTTGATTAGTAGTAAATTATAGACAGTTAATGTTAATAAAGTTTGTTTGATTGTGTTAGAATTTACTAATCTTATATCAGAGAAAATGGAACTTATTGCTTTGACAGAAAAAATTAATATATTTTTGATTAGTTTATTTCATTCTTTATCAATCCAGTTGCTTAAAACTTTTCTTCCTCTTTTCTGCCAACATTTATTTAATCTTTACAAATAAAATCTCATTCATAGAGAAATGGAATCTTAATTTTTTAAGAGTAAGCCTTATTCTTTATTTTCGCTTTTACATGGCTGTGTAAGTTGTATATTTATCAAATTCTGTTCTGAAATATATAAAATCTATAATTTATATAATAAAGCTATCTGTCAATATTTCAATTGATGAAAGAAAAGCTTAATTAAAAATCAGTTTTATGAATGAACTCTTAGAAATTATTGTAATTGAAATATTTTTTTAATTTCAGCACATTTCAATTTTATGATACATAAAATCATATTTGATTCACTCAGTTTTGATTCTGTTCAAGAGGTTAGTACTGTTTTTCCTTTAATTTAACAATAGTTACTAATTTATGATTTTATTTTATCAAAATTATTTTTATTATGTCATTTCTTGAATTCTGATGAATTAAAGCTAGATGTATATAAGTGTTCTTTATAAATTCTGAAAATATAAGAATGCTCCTATTTATCCTTTTATTGAAAAATTTCAAATTTGGATTGAATATATATATATTATACTAATTTAATACAGCACAAATAAGCACAGTATCTGTTTCAGTAGAATATTTATCTGCCTGTGTGTGTATATATATATATATATAGTGTGTATATATATATATTTAATATAGTGTGTGTATATATATACAGTAACTACTCATCTTAGCTGGGCTATTGAATGAAACCCCACAATTTTGTGAACTAATGCCTGGTCCCTAAAGTGAATTTACAGATATGATGATAATTTTAATTTTTCTTTAAGAACCAAAATTTTGAAAAATCTCATTTACAAACTCATTTTCTCACAATTTCAGGGCTTTCTTATCATTTAATATTTTCTATTTTAAGGTTAAGTAACTTGAATTGGCATTTTTGTACGAGAATTATAAATCTTTTGAATTGAACATTGCTGTCTACACTGCAAATGTAAAAATCCTGGATTTTTTTATGCAATCCATAAGGAATTTCTCTTGCCTATAATCTAATTCCAGAGTGTCAGAGTTATTATCAGTCATTTCAAGTGCAAATATCCTTTTTTATATAGAAAGGCTTTATAACCATATGTGGTAGTATGGTATTCCCCAAACAATGTTTCAGGACTTTGGTTTCAGGATCATCAAGATCTTCATTCAAATTTTTTTACAGTTGCGTACTTTTCGATTTTATCCCACCACTGTAGATGACATTTAACTTTAACCTCTGGGGCAAGTAGCTTGGGATTTGCTGTATATGTCTATATGAAGGTGTCTACTAACTATAATCATTGACACTGGAGAATCCATCTGCTGATTGAGCTCTGTATACCCATTTGCTACAGTTGTTTATATTTTAGACATTATAATATACTTCAGTGCATGTAACTTTCTTACTGATCTTATCTTTCTGCCAACTGTATTCCTTTACCAAGTTTATCATCAGGTTATATTTATGCTGTCATGATATTAGACACCTTTCTTTTAAAAACTTCTAAAAGTTGGAGTGCTACTGTCACACTCTCACCAACTAGATGGGTGGCACAGTTTGTCGTTTTTGGACGTCACACCTGAAAACCCAACCAACTAACTAGATGGGTTGATACAATTTGGCCTCTTTGAAAAAATTTTTCACTTTTGGAGAAAAAAAAATCCAAGGCTAACAGAATTTCAGTGAAGCTACTAGAAAATATGATTTTCTATTTATAAAAAAGTGATAGTAATTATATTTTATTGGTTATGAAAGACATTCAAAAGTATCTCTTTTATTCCCAGTGTTTCCATTATTTTGATAACCTCCTCTCTCCTCCTCTCTCTCTCTCTCCTCTCTCTCTCTCTCTCTCTCTCTCTCTGTATATATATATATATATATATATATATATATATATATATATATATATATATATATATATATATCAATTTATGTTACATCATAACCTTTTGTACAAATTTGAAACAGAATTGATCACATTCACTGTTAAATTTCTTTGAAATCCCAAATTTCAATGAATCAACACTTCATTGTATTGGACAGCTGAGCAGTACGTGTCTATTTTATTGTTTTATATGGGGAGGCAAAAAGGCCATGAGAGGAAATTTTTTTCTACATTATGGATCTATATTAATGTATTATGCAAAAAGAAAATTTAAAGAATTCTGCACCCTGTGAAGTTATAGTAGAAATGCAATGTTAATTTTCCTTTGTTCAATATTTATAGATTTATATCTGTAATTTTTTAGTTTTACAAAGCACAAAGAGTAAACTAGTAGAAAAATTTATTTAATATAAATTGAGTGTATTATGTTTTTGGATATGATTTATTTTATGTCAATTGTTATGTTTATAGCTTGAACAGGTGTGCCTTTTAGTTATTGGTGTAATCAGATGTTTTTAAAGTAATTGCTTTAATGATATTTTCAAATAAAAAATAATGATTATTTTTTGAAAAATATATACATTTAGTGTTTTTACAAATGCTTATATATATTTATTATGAATTATTGTAAAATATGTTTTTTACAGCTTTAAGTACCACTCTGGATTTTTACAATGCGAACATCATGCAGCATAGCCGATTTGCGAGGTACCGAGGGTACCCATAATTTTGTATTTGCAGAAACTAATTTGCGGAAAAATTCTGCAAAGTCCACTATTGGGGGAAGGTAAGATTTTCTTAAATGCTTAATCATTTCTTTTATTTTAATTGTTCAGTATAAATTTAACTATTAATTACATGATGTTTATTTAAGTTAGTGAATATGTAATCAAATCTTTTTTCCATATGAATTATTAAAATTCATTTATTTTTATTTCAACAAAATTACATGTATACATTTTATTGTTAATAAGTAAAAAGATGAAGTAATAAAAATAAACTAAATTTCATATCAAATTTGATGAAATATTTGATAAAATTCAGCAAATCTTATTCATCTGCATTCAGTTATTTATTAGCCTTTCATAAAACTTATTAGAGAATCACAAACTCTTACTGAATTCATAATGTATATTGTTACGTTTTATTCATATTGATTCATTGTATATGCTCCTATTGAACTCTTGAGTTGCATTTTATAAAATGACTGAAATACTTACATCTATAAAGAATATGATTTATTTAAGAATGTCAGATTACTCTTTTAAGATACTTACTCAAAAGATTGCCTTATGAATAACCTATAAGTGCTGTTGTAATTTTTTTTACCTATTTTCGTGTCATTCTAAATTTCTTTTTTTAAGAAATCAGTTTAGTTGGCTAAATTTTTATTTATGAGGGATTTTTATAATTGCTTAAGAATTTTTGTAAAAAAAGATAACTGTTATAAATTTTTATAATTACTTCAAATAACCTATGTTGGGTTCATTGTGACACACTTAGTACCTTGCTCCTCAGGGTGTTTCTTGCCATTTTTGAATAATGAAGAATAGATGTGGTTTTGCTTTCTGTGTACACATTTTATTGGTGGGTGTTTGGGTATTTTCTGCACTTTTTTATTGCAGCACTTAATATTCAGAAAATAAAAACCACTTAGCAAAAGAGGTATGTTAAATGCTTGTTTTAAAAAAATTCTTTTTAAAGTTTTATTAAAAGCATTTGAAAGTCAAGTTAATAAAAATTAATTTTCATGAAAAAATGTACAAATCTATTATACCCGCTACAATAATCCTTGTGACGGTAAAAATTGTGATTACTGTCATAAATATTCCATTTTGAATATGTATTATTTAAAAAAGTTTATGTATTTAGAAATGACTAAAAATATTACAAACATTTATTTACATTTTATAAAATATTTATCATTTATTTACAAACCTTATTTGAACACCAATGTTTATTTCTGGCAGAAACTACTTTGCAATTGCTTTCATGATCAAGTTGAGCAAACCGTTTCTGTTCATTTTCTGTTTTTTCTCAGCATGATGCTGCAAAATATGATGACAAATGTGTTCTGGACGATTTTTCCTTTCTTCTCGGACCACCATAGGCATTTTACCTGCGTGTGAATGCTGTATTCTAGATCCAGATAGTTTTAATTTATGATTCACTTTGAAATGAGAAAGCCTAATCTCTTTTGAGTTCTTCCCTTTTGTAAGCTTTCCAACAATTGAAGTAGATGATGAAGCCTTTGTTCACATTTTCTTCAAAGTATTTTAGGTGTCATTTTGTCCCTCTATTCACAACACCAACCAGGAATGTATCCTTTGCGTCTTTGGAAATTCAGTCAAAACAAATTGTGGTGAAAAAACAAGCTCAACATTATTTTGGTGAATAGATTTTTGGCTATTTGGTTGGTTCTCTTATCTTTCTTCCTTTATGGGCCCAAAGTGTATTTTGTACAAGTTTCTCCGGATAATTGTTCCAATTGACAACTGTAGTGTTCAACATTAGTCGTACTTTTTCCCAAAATTTGATGTACCTTAATTTCATTGACCATAAATTTTTTAGCTGTTGTGAAAGGGAGATGAGAATTCTTGAACCAATTGCCCTTCCTGATTTTGATTTCTTTCTTGCACATGTGATATCACCACCTTAGATTGTTTTCTTTGATAGATAAAATTGTATTTAAATTGCAACATTTTTGTTCCAAAGTGATGATTCTTCATTGTTAAAAATATGCTTTGAATATGCTTCATTATTTGGGAGATTGAAAAGAAGCATTGTTAAAATGAAGAACTTCAAAAGCCAACTAAAAAAGTAATGGCCACCACAAAATAATGAGTAACTATATTTAACAATTATTTGCATGTTTTTTACTTCTCTGCAAGAAACATGCTAGTCTTTTAGAATATTTGTTAAATATAATGGAACAGTACCAAATATATCTGGTCAATTAAATTTTACTTTATTTCATCACATAAGTTTTGTAATGCAATAATTTGTTGTCATTTATTAACAATTTACAGATCATCCTGTAAACTATGGGTAAAAGTTAATATTATTTTGTTTTTTCTCATGTTTGTTGTAGTTTTAAGACATTTTTACTGTATTTTGTTTTTATTAAAATACCTTATTATATATAAAGTTTGCATCTAATAGTTTTTGTCAGATAGCAGATTATTTTCAAATTGTAGTTGATCAAATACAAATTGTTCATATTGATAATGGAAGTTAAACAACAATAATCTATTATATCTTCCTGCTGTTAGTTAAATTTTAGATAATTAATGCAGCTAGTATCTTTCAGTTAAATATAAGTAGTTATATGCAATTTTTTGGAAATAAGTAATTTTATCATAGTTTAAATTGTAATTTTTTATAGTGAAAGTATATAGAGAATGAAAAATTTAAGGATAAAACAAAAATTATATGTAGTTGCCGACATTCATTGCTAACTTAGAATTTTGATTTTACTATGTGAAGTTTGAAGATTTATTTGAAACAAATGGATTTCATCTATAATAGAAAGAGCATCCTACACCAACTTGTGACCAAAGTACATTTTTTGTAATTCTTTATCCAAGATGATTCAATTGCTTCCATAACTGACACTACTTTAAATTTATCCAAAATGTTCTGATTTTTTATATACTTTCCATACACATTAAATGATATCTTCTAATTTTTTATATAATTTCCGCACACGCTGGTATTCATAATATTTGTTTCCTGATAAAAAGCCTGATTTTTTCTGAAAACCTAGAATTTTCTACATAGTTTGACAATTTCTAAGAAATAATCTCGTAATTATAATGAAATCCGCTGCAATTATAATTCCAGAATAAATCAGAAGCATTAAATCTTTTTGATATGGGTAAATAATAAATGATTGGCGATAATGCTAGTGACATTCGTATGTTGTTATGTTTTCTTTATTCTATTAAGTCTTTCTATGTATGTTTAGTGTTTGAAAATACAGCCTTTAAAGAGGAGAATAAAAACTGGATATTTTTATGAGAAATATTTATTTTTGAACCTTATTGTTGAGTTCAAAGATTTTACTCTCCAATTCTATATTTCCAACATTTTCTTAATTTGTGTCTCGCAAATATCAAATGTAGGACTGAAAAATTCTTATTGTGATACTGTACATTTTTTGTATTAAAATGTTCAAATGAAGTGTAAGTTGCAGTTTTTTTGTGACATGCTCTCTTCCTAATATGAATAATACTCAAAGTTTCTATTCATAATTTCTTTTTAAATCACATTGAAATTTTGTGTAACTTTTCCTTATTAACAGCAATCAAATTAAATCTCTTGTAAAAATTGTTTTAAGGTGGTAAAATTATTTTCTTCCACTTGAATGCCACTATTTTCTTAAACTACCATATTTTTATGTATATAATCCACAGCACAACTTTATTCGCTAGACATTTTTTCGAGTAAAAAAAAAATGTGTTGCATAATCAGTGGCAATTTTTTCAACAAATAGTCGAAAATATATAGAGCTGATAATTGGGTGTCATATAAAATAAAAATACACAGTATGGTTAAAAATGTATTAAATAGTACAGTAAAATCATTTCTTATGAAAAAGATCTATTTGGATCCATCTCAATGCAAAGTAAGATTAACTGAGATGAAAGCACAGAATCAATCAAGATCCAAGAAGATTCTAGTAAAAGTTATAATTTTTAGTTTTTAATAACTGAAAACAAGGTTAGGCATATTTTAAAAATAAAATATATTTCTTTCATTAATAATTAAATGAAAAAAATGTATTATTTTTGAACAGCAAATTAGATACATTTTTCTTTTGCACTGCACATGGTTTGTTTTTCACCTTACATTAACATGTTTGTTGCCATTTTTTCATTTGCTTACTCTGTAGCTTTTAATTTTAAATTTGCTGTATAACTTTTAGTTTTAAACTTGGTATGTTTTTGCTTCCACATGACGATATGGGAATTCGAATGCTTATAGATTGAAACAGCTCAGGTCAAGACAGAATACGAAATGATGTTAGCCAATTGCAACTGTAATATCATTCTGAGGAGCTAAATTCGTCCTTGAATGCAAATGGTCAGGGCTGATTTTATTTGATATAAATCTCAGCTGAGTAGTGACACCATCTAATATTCAGTTTATGAAATATAAACAGCATTTCTTTTAAAAATTTATTGTAAGCTTTTCTGATAAAAAAAATGTTTGTAATATAATCCATTGCGCCGTATAATATGCGCAACGAAATTTGAAACTTATTATATCATAATCCGCAGATATGTGTTAAATAAGTTTCACAGAAAAATAAGGTAAATTCTTTGTAGTGGAATTTTTGAATTGCTCCTTTTTAATTTGAAAACTTTGAAATAAATTGTAAAAATCGTATTTTCATTTCATAGTTATTTATCAGAAGAATAATCAAAAACTAATGTACAATTTGAATTTATAACCTCCTTAACTATTCTGAAATGAACCAAACATTATTTTAATTATATTTTTAAAAGTTGAAGCAGTCTGACTCTAATTTAAAGCTATTTTTTGGATTTCAGAATTCCTATAAAATAATCTTTATGAAGTGTGTACCTTTATAAGGGGAGAGATTTTATGGTGTGTAGTTACCTCAATGAAATTTTACTATTGTTCATAACATGTACAGTATTATGAGAAAATTGCTTATTTCATAACCAAGACTACATTTGGATCAAATTGAAAAATCAAATATATATCTTTCCTTTAGGACATTTATTTTTACCTAAAACTATCATGGCTTTCAATGCTATACATTTTTATTTCTGTTATAAAATTTTGCTTAGCTGTATGTGATTAATGCTGTAATCTTTGTTACAACAGTTTGTGTTCAATTCCTACCTCAGACATAGATGTTTGTAATAGTTCACAGAATCCACTGTAAACTGTATGCCTCAGTCTTAATTAATTCATGCTTGCAAAAATTGACTTCTGAGTGACAAACCAAGCCTCTAAACCAATTATGTTCTAAGTTTTCATGAATAACTTGCCTTATACACTGCCCAACTTTGAAAATGCAACACCTAGAAGGAGTTGCCAGAAAGTGAGGAAACTTGGCAAAAAAGGTTGTAGGATCACTGTAGACAGAGATACACAAAGCAACACTTAACACTGAATCAATGATAGTACAGATGGTGTCCTGAAGAATGTCTCTCCATTCTTTGACAACCATTTGCCAAAGTGCATCTTCTAAAGGAAGCAGTGGCAGGGTCTGCAAATGGCATCAATTCATATCCTAAACGTGTTTGATTGGTGAGTGCGGTGGCCAGGGCAGATGTATACCTTTCAGGGCATATTGGCTGATGTGAGCAATGTGCAGTTGGGCCTTATCCTGCTGATAAAAGCGCATTAGGCAGCCCCTGAAGATAGGGGAGTGTCGCCGGTCATAACAAATCAGCCACTTAATGTTGGGCTGTTATAGTACTGTAAATACAAACAAGAAGTGAGCTGAAATTTTACACAGTGGCTCCCAAACTGTGATGCTGCGTTGTCATGCTGTGGGGAGTTACACAATTGCTGCAGCTTTGGACCTGCGACACCACACTCATAAGCTATAACTATCACTGAAGAAACAAGAAACATGACTTATCTGAGAAGGCGATCCTCTCCCACTCTGTCGTCCACATCGCTCTACTGCATTACCATTTTAGTCATAGGTGTCTTTGCTATAGGGTCAATGACAGTCTTCTTAACAGATGTCATGAGCACATGCTACTAGCAACCTATCAATGGCAAATGGTTCTGTGTGGTATGGAAGCACCAATGTGTTTTGCATTTGCTGCTGAGTTTCAGTAGACGTGTTTTGTGGGGGCATCAGCACCTATCTTTGGGCATGTCAATCTACACATGCTGATGTGGCTCTGGCTGCACTGTCCCCCTCAAACATTGAACAATTACTTGTTCCAACCAGTTTCTCCACAGTCGGTGTTCTGTGAACATGTCAACATGTATGTCAGCTGCGTTTTGCATTAAGGATCAATCTCCCCTTCAGAGTCCAATCACCATGCTTTTTATAAACTTGTCTGTTTAGTGGAACTGATTCAACAATGGTCTAACATTCTCTCCAATTACAGGTGTCCCTTGTGATAGGAATTAACTTTCAATGATTATTTTCCAAGCAGCAATAATGGCACAAATATTGCTCACTTCTCATGTTCCTCATCTTAGATCTTATCCTATGTGTACTGGAATAAATTTAGTATGTTGTTTCATTTTAAATTTTCATATGGAATTTTATAATTTAGATATTTTACACCAAGATTTACATTTCCCACCATTGAAAATATAAATTTTAAATGCATTTTACTAAATAATTTTGAATTATCAAAAAATATATTGAAGTTAGTGAAAAAGGGGGAACTATAGATTTTTTATTTTAATGGAATTCTTGTCCATTTATATGATAAATGAGTTGTCATTTCAATTATACTGTGAACAATTTATATTTTCAATTTCATTTAATTTTATCTTATTTCTAAGAATTTATATTTCTTACATTTAAAATCTTTAACTAAGGTTTATATTTTATTTTAGAATTTTTTTAAAAATTACAATTTATTTGCTTGTTACTATTTTATTCGGTATTTGTATTTAAAGTTGCATAACAAAAGTTTAAAGTTATAATGTTTAAATTTTTCCTCAATATTCTTTTTTTATCTCACTTCATATTAATAGCATCCATATACATTAGTTTTTCAATCAATTTTTGTAAAACCTTTCTGTTCTCTTTGTCACTTTATCATAAAATAGTTATTTATTATTCATATCTATAATTGCTATCAGTATTTATAGCTCTTAGATTATTATTATCTGCATTTTTTACATCTCTGTTTATATAAATTTTAAATCTTTTTTCTGATATTGGTAGATTTACATTTCATGGTGTACAACAAAGTAACTTTAGCTTGTTGGATGTTCCGGCCTTGCATTTTCAGTGTATAAAAAATCATTTTTTTTTAAAGAAACCATTTTACTCAAAAACACACTTGTTACATTTTGGTTGATGTTGCATAAATAAATTAATTTTTTTAGCTAACATTTAAACATAAACACTTTTGAGTAAACCTATTTTTCAAGTATTTTTGATGAAATATTAGTTTAATGCCAAAAAGGCTTAGCTGAAATATTATCTTGATAAAGTATTTACTATGATATAATTTTATTTTTCTTGTTGATTTTGCTATGTTTTAATTTATATTTTTAAAATTGTAACATTTCAGCATTAATTTATCAGTTTCTAATGTAATTGTAAAATAATGTTTTTTTACAATTGTTTTTCTAATATTTTTCATTTTTATTCAGTTTCATACAACTGTCAAATTTAAGAGAACTTCGAACTAATGTCACACTTCTGCAAGAATCTTCTGAAACTCTCCCAATGGAGTCTACAATTCTCTTTGGTTCAACTACTGTGATAAATAATGTTGATAAAAAATCTTCTTTATCACGAAATAAAGATTCAGAACTAAACTATTGTAATACAGTTCAGCGTTCTAATAGATGGTTTGATGGATTACTTCGCTGTTTGAAACCTGTTTGGACTGTTTTAGGAAAGACATCAGTACATGAATTGAAAGAAGGTAATGCATTTAATTATAATGCCATTTTGTAATGTTAAACATTTCTTTTGTTAAAAGGGTTTTTTTTTTTGCTTTGGTTAGGCTTTTCCTTTCTAGAAAGAATAAGCCTAACAAAAGAATAAGCTGTTTTTTTTAATTGAATGCTATCTGTTTTACCTTTGAATTATATGACACTCTTAAAGTGAAGTAATAAAATGATTAATGTTTGCTGTTTCTCTCAAATTAATATGTAACACATAAAGTACATGTTGCTCAGAATGACACAATAAAGTCATTACATCCTCATTACAGTTATACTTCAGCATCTCTTTGGGATCATAAAACCACCATATTTGTGAACAATAATTCTAACAGTCTTGTCATTGAAACATGAAAGGTTTTCTTAAGATTTTGGGAAAAAAAATAACCTATATCTTCTAGATGTTGAACTTCCAAAACTTATAAAATATTAAATTGTTCTAATGCAACTATTAGTAAAAATATTCTTGCTTTTTCAAAGGAATTTAAAATTGAAGTTATCTTTTATTACCATTAATCCAAAAATTCTTTAAATTGTAGTTAAATTCTCCTACATTATTTATGGATATAATTTTTACATGAAAAAATCTGATTCCATTTTTTTCTATTTGAATATTATTCTTGAAAGTAACTTAAGAAATAATAATAATAGTAATAATAGCAAGAATGATTGAATTATAAATAACCGCAAATTAATCTTTAAACTTGCTTTTGTGCATATAATTGATAACATTTCATCATATAAATTTGAAGATTAATTCACAAATATTTCTGTCAATAAATTTTTTTTGAAGTTTTATTCTTTAAAATTTGTTTTGTTATTTGATAGAGTTAAAGTATTTGAAAAAGATAAGTACCTTTTACTTCTACATTAACTCTGTATAATGCTATAAAAATTTTTACATAAGTCAATGGAATACCACCAGACTCAAAATTTTCAAATCTTACCAGTTTATTTCTACATTATGGAGAATTTTTTGTTGTACAAGTGCCATGTGCTTTTAAATACATTAATGGTTTTATAATTATTAATTTCCCAAATATTGGAGGAATCTAAAAAGTATGTCAAGAGAAATTGAATTTAATTAAAACTAAAGAAGTGTCTGCATATATTTTTCTAGAGGTTAATTCCCAAACTAATTTAACTTATATATCTATTAAAAAATGAACTTAATTTTAAGGTTAATAAGTTGATGTATTGAAATTATAATATTTCTATTCAAATTTATAGAACTATTATTTTTAGTAACTGGATAAAATTTACAAAATTTCAAACAATTTAAATAACAAAACAAAACACATGAAACATTTATATATTACTCTTATAAATGATAATATCCCAATAAAGATATTAACTACCAATGTAAATAACTAATAAATTATCAAACACTGTTAACTAGTGCAGCTGTTTATAAAAATGAAGTAAAATGTAGTTATTGGGTATAGAAATTTCTCACCCAAGCTTTGAAGATTTTATAAAAAGCTTCAAAATGCTATTTAAGTGTTTGCAGTTTGTCATTTTGGCGTGACTGCCTTGAAAACGACCTAAAAACACTAAAAGTGACAAACTGGATGACCTTATCCAAAAATAGAGGGTCCTGGTATACACTTCTGAGGAAAGCAAAGGCCCACCCTGGGCTGTTAGGCCAATGAAGAAAAAGAAGAAGTTTGTCATTTATTTTTCTGGGTTGATTGCAGTATTGATTTATTATTAGTTTACAATATCCTTTTATATTTGTATTGTATGATAGCACTAATCTAATTCATCTTTGATAGTTTCATTGATATTTGCTTGAATTCATAAGCTTACCCTTACTAGCAGTTATTTTTAATTTTAATATCTTCAGTTTTATTTATTATGTTTTGGTGTGTCTTGGCATAATTTTTTTATGGATGTTTTGTGTCATTGGCAGTAAAACCATGTTTTTGGCAGCAGGTGCTTAGATTTTACTTCTATCTTTTTTTTTATCTCATTGCTTTCTATTAGTTAAATTTTTGAATTTTATTCATGCATTTCTTTTTGCTTTTTATTTCATAATTAAAACTTTAAAATTCTATTTGTACAATTTAATCTGAAATTTTAAATTTTGTAACTTTTTTTGGGCAATTCTAGTTTTATCTTATTTTACATTAGCTGAATTGCTAAATTTTTTCTTGTGTTTTTACTTTGATTATTCATTTCTGTTTTCCCGCATTGTATATATATATATATACATAACAGAGCAGGAATTTATATTTTAGAAAGAATATATATATACACACACAAAAGAATAAGATTTTATAACTATAATTTTTTATTGTTTTCATTACCATGAGCAAAATATTATTTCCTGAAAGAAATTCTTATCAATAAATTATATTTTGCTAACTGTAGCAAATTGCCACAGTCAAGATATATAAAACTTTGAGAAAGGTATATTATCATTTGTCAGTTTTTAATCTTTCAATTTTGCCATATTATATCAATGCAATTTTATTTTAACTAGAAAATATACAGCAAAAGAACTTCCTGTTTTAATTATTGAAGATTTTCCCCTATAAACCAATAATATTTTATTAATTTTTTTGCTGAAGAAAAATTCTGGTGAATAAAATCTTCAGAACATGAATTTTTTTAAGTGGATATTCATTTTTACACTTTTTTAAAAAGTGTTGTGCTGATTATTGCTATCAAATAACAAAAGCCAATCACCAAAAAAAAATTGTTTTGTAGTTATCTAGATAATATTTTTTTATAATTTAAAACAATAACACAATGCTTAGATTTTTAAGTTAATAGTTTTAAACATATTTGTTTAAACCTCTTATGGCTTACATATTTTCTTTTTAATATTAATACTTAGAAAGATAGTTTTCAAACTAATTTAGCTTTTTATTAATTTGTTCTTAATATATTTTACATGTTTATTTATTTAAATATATATTTGTTGCACACACATTTTGTTCTTTTAGATTGAAATAATGATATATCTTGAATTACTTATACAGTGTTTATCATATGCAATTTAGATAATTGGGAAATACTTTTTGATGACATCAACGATCTGCAATTTCTTGGAAGTGGTGCTCAGGGAGCTGTGTTTTGTGGACGTCTAAATGGAGAGCTTGTAGCTGTAAAGAAAGTTCGAGAGAAGTCTGAGACTGATATAAAACACTTACGGAAGTTGTCTCACAATAATATTGTATCTTTTAAGTAAGATTTATTTTAAAATATGATTCTGAAAGAAATATGTCTAAATGGAATTATTTAATGTATAAAAATATTTCAAATAATCTTTTTCAGGGGTGTCTGTGTTCAACCTCCTTGCTTCTGTATCATAATGGAATATTGTCCTGCAGGAACTTTGCATAATTTATTACGTCAGGGAGCTGAAATTCCACCAGTGAAAGTAATGGAATGGTCTAAACAAGTCGCTGGAGGAATGAATTATTTACACAATCATAAAATAATCCATAGGGACCTTAAATCAGAAAAGTAATTTTTTTTAATTTAGTAGGTTTTTCAAAGTTTTACTCGAAAACTGTTTTTATGAAGGGCAAATTTGTAACTAATATCATAATTATATATTTTACTAAATATGTTAATTTTTTTGAAGAATATTTCTTCACCCAAAAATGTTTGTAAATTTATTTGCAAAATATGTAACTCCTATATCACTTTGCATGTTTCTCAATTATCAAATTCTATTTCAATAATTTTGTTTAGTTGAGAGTAAGTTTATTATTTTATTTATTTGTACTGTAAACTATATCAAATCAAATAATTTCAAATCTGAAAATAGCTACAGATATGCCAATTTTATTTCATTTTTTATTTTCAGATTTGTTACGTAAACATTTTTAAATACATAATTAAAAAGTTTTTAGAAAATGTTGATTCTATTAAGTAGAAAATTCTTACTTTTTAGTTATAAATTACATTGTAAGAATACTAGAAAAAGTTATTAGAGATTTTGGTAAATCTGCTAAAATAAGAAATGTAGATTTTCTATCTTCCAAAAACCTCTTGAATAATATCTGTGCTTATGGTATCTATCTTGAAGAAAAACTCGTACCTTAAATTTCAGTATAAAATTACATTTACAGAAATTTTTGTAAATTATCATTTATTCATTTTTTGTTATTTATTGTATACTAGTTTTATTGAAAAATATCTGTTATTTAATAGGATGTCTTTATTAAAAATTATAAAAAAATAGTAATTTTCCATACATACATGTTAGGTACAATTTGCTTATTGATCTTTTGCAAATTTAAAAGTTTGTAACCCAAAATTTATCCTCATTTTTCTTGCAACAAATACTTAAAATAATCTTGTCTCTTATCTTATGATTCACTTTATTAAGGAAAGAAAAAAAATTTGTGACTTTTTTATGTGTGATTTAGTTATTTAGTTTTTCATGTAATTATAGAAACTGCAAATTAAATTTTTATGAGTACTCTCCTTAGAATTTCAAACTGTTATTGAATTATTTGTCTCAGAGTTTGATCAAGTCTTTGTGACTCTTTAACTGTTGACAAAATTTCTAAATTTTATCATCTCTTTTAGAAAATAAGTGAATATTATCTTAACAATTTTAATAGATTTAAAAATATAATGATCTTTATGTTCAATTATATCATTTATTTCAGTTTCTAAGAAATCTAACTTTAAGTTTTAATAATATTTAATGAATAGTTTTTTGCATTATAAACAAAAATTATGGATTCTATGTTTTTTTAATGATCTTAATTGCCTATTTTATTGCTCTAGTGCACTATTAATGCATAAATTAAAATGTTTTAAATAATGAAATTATAAGCACTTATATAAGAGTAAGTTGAAATGCAATTTGTTTAAATTCTTACTTAATGAATTATAGAAAAAAATGTTTAATCAAAGTTATATGGTGATTACTAAACTTTATTTTTTGATCCAAAATTTTGATTAAACTTTTCCAAGTTTCATTAATTATGGGGATAATATTTCAAGTTCATTTGAATTTTGTAAGATTTATTGTTATGAAGAATATTCTTTATAAATAAAAATTTGAACTGTGTTGTAATTTAATGATGGTTTTTTGGGTACCAAGAGTACTTAAAATTTTCTGACGTATTATATTATGCACTTTCTTACATGTAATATCTAGTTTTACTATCTGCTTTTAAATGCAAGAATTGTATTCTGAAAGTAAGTTATGCTGATGATTTTTTTAAGTATTACTAGACATTAATTAAATTCTTAGCTTTTATTCAATCATTCTCATGTCTTAGTATAATTGAATGATTTTGTTAAACTGTTTCTATTAGTGTGGGATATTTGTGCAGGTGTTGTGAATTAAAACATCTCTTCCAAAATGTATTAACACACAAGTAATCATTTGCTTCAATTTTTTCACTTAATTTGAAGAATTTCACTCATATCTCCTAGTTTGTTTTTTGGATTACATTTAAGTTATGGTTTAGAAGTGTCATTAAACTGATTGTTAAGGATATTTTTTTCCCATGATGAAGGAAAACATCTGGTCTGTATTGTAAAATCCCATATGTCTGATTTGAAAATATATTTACTTCATTTTTGCCATATTTACAGACCTTTCTGCTGCTCCATTTTAATTAGGATCATATTGTGAACACAATCACAGTAATTACTTTTTTCTTGAAGATTTCATTCAAATTGTACACAAATTTATTTCATTTGGATTGCATATTGAGAAATAAAACAAGATGTATCTTTCTTTATAAATACAACTAAACAATCATGAAATCATGTGTGATATCAACAGTGACAAAATGGCAGATTCACTTGATAAGAAAGGAATGCTTGAGCCACTGGACTTCAATCCTCTGCCTCCAGAGTCACTTAAAAAGCATATTTTTAAAAAAATTAATGGCTACTTTGAAATTTGACAAGAAAACAAAATCAACATATAAGCCCTCATCTAACATTCAAGACGCTTGGAAAAAGTTGTGTCAAAAATCCAGTAAAGAGGTTGTTTCAGACTGCAAAGAGGCCATTATTGCTGCGCACATCTAAGTAAAATAGGCATCCTTTCATGTAGTTTAGACTAACTTTGTAATTCGGGCTCTGTGAACATGGAACATCTTTTTTTATACTCAAAATTAGATAAAGATTCTCAAAAACAGAACGAGATAAGCAAATTTTAGTGAAACATCAGAACTTTCATTGTCTCCTTTTAAAGATTGCACTCTTTTGTTTTTTAGTAAATTTTTTTTCATTTAAATCTAATGGTTAGAGCAAACACAATTTCATTTGATTGATCAAAATATGAGAATAACTATATTAGTGTACCATTAAATGTTTTATTACTTTCTTGTTAACACCAAACAATTTAGCCAAACTTTAGTATGATGTTTAAGTAAAATATTGTGATTTTCAGATTTTGTATATCAATGTAAAACTCATTTAAATGAATTTCTAATCAAATCCTCTAATAAAAGTTTTTCCATTGTGTTCAAACATACACTTTGATGAAGGGCAGATTAACATAGATTTTAATCCTTAAACCTTTCAGAAAATAAAAAGTATTCATGAGAATACGTCTTCATATTAACAGTTCAATAATATTTATGTTAACAAGTTGAAATTAGTTTTCTTTCAAGCAATTATTTATTATGCATAAATTGTAATTATATATTTTTTGGCTTAATATAATATTCAATTTCAGCATTTTGATTGGCTACAATGATATCCTCAAAATTTCTGATTTTGGCACTAGTAGACAGTATAATGATAAAAGTGTTAAAATGTCTTTTGCTGGTACAGTGGCTTGGATGGCTCCTGAAGTAATTCGAAATGAATCTTGTTCAGAGAAAGTAGACATTTGGTATGTAATATTTCTTTGTTAAATCTCTTGCCGAATGGCGAATAAAATTTTGTATATTCATATCTTTACTAATTAATATTTTATATGAAACCATAAAATTCTAGTTTTATTCATTTGTAATATTAATTATTAGTACTTTTCTATTATAATCTTGCTTATGATCTTAGTATGTTTCTTACAGTAAAGTAAAAATAATATAACATAAATATGATTACTTTAATGGCTCAAAATTTTATTTTAAATTAAATATATTCCATTCAAATTGTTTTTCCCCCTTTAAAATTTGACTGAAGAAATGATAAAGAAGGCTGAACAAGCTTAATAGCTGAAGTTGGTGCAAAATTTTGCTTAGTGATAATTTTGTCGCTTAAATGGACCATTACGGTCACTAGTTGCCAACGACAAAAAGCAACCAAATACAGCAATATTTAATTTTGATTTACTAATAAAAACTGTACATCATACCTATGCAATTGATCATCTATTTGGTTACTAAGTAGTTTCTGCCACAAATAAACATCAGCATTTAAATAAGTTCTGTGAAGAAGTGATAATTATTTAGTTTATAAAATGTTTATATTATTTTTAGTAGTTTCTAAGAACAAATATTTTCAAACAATACATGATGCAAAGTTAACATTTACGACAATAATTTACGATTTTTTTTACCTTTCCCATCAAGGCAGTTATCAACGGGTGTATAATGAAAAAGTACCTATTAATCTAACATGAAAAAGCAGAAATATATATAAGTTAAGTAACTTTTGTAGTCCTAAAATGTTGAATTGATAATTTGAAATGGACTGCAATCAACCTGATGTATATTATTTTACAATGTTTTAAGGATTTTCTTTTAAAAAACTGTTTCTTTTAATGAAATTATTTAACTTTTTATAAATATCAGAATCTGTTATTAAACTTTTAAAATTTATTATGTTATCTAATTACTAATCATTAAGTAGTTAGAAATTATTATATATATATATATATATATATATATATATATATATATATATATATATATATATATATATATATATATATATATATATTTCTAGAATAGTATGCTAAAGTGCAGTTTGTAATTAAATTAAGTATACTATTTCAAAGTACAAAATATGATTCAAATTAAAAAATTTCACTGTTCCAAATGTCTCATAATAGGAAGAGCAGAAAAAAATCCATATAAAAACTACAAACATAACAACTATACTGTGTAATCTTGATAAACAAAATGAATATTTTAATTTAGTTCTCTGTGCAGTTTTCCATTTTATAATTTCAGCAATTCAAAACAGACTGCATAACTCATGAAAATTTATCCATTGAATTCTCTTTTCTACTTCTATGTAGCACAATTCCTAACTAACCCTGATTTCATATGTTCCAAGAAATTATATCATTCAATGTTGACTGTGGCACATCATTCATATTTATTCATAGGAAATTTATTACCAAAGCCTTTTGTAATAAATTTGAATATATAATTCATATAGGAAGTGTTAACAAAGTTGATGGGGTATTTTCTCACATATTAGGAAAAAGTAATATCATAAGCTTCCCAAACACCAATTCCTACAAATGTGTAAGCAGGAAACAGAAGTGCAACTTCTATCATCCTTTGTTTAACTATTGCTAGACTTGAACCTAGTACATTTTTTTTCTAAGATCCCAGTCCTATTACATGTCGGCAGAGCTTATGCAATTAATTTTTTATTAGAATATCTGCCCTTTTTCAACTGAGACCATTCTAAGCCATGTTTTCAAAAAATGGATTTAATTCCAAGTATTGCATTCGAATTTGATGTAGGAGAGTGAAAAAACAACTGTTTACAAAAATTGAATTCTTTGTTGACATGTATCAGTTATTTTAAAACTTTTAATTTCATAGAGATGATGGTAGCAGTTCAGCAAAATGCAGTAAAGGTTTTTCATATTTGCCTTTGATATTTCTTTTAGAGCATTTAATCTATATCTTTCTTTTGCAAAATTATCGTATGATTGTGAAAATATTTTCAATTTATACCATTTGTGAGGGAAAATTTTGGCTGTATGGTAACTCAGAAATTTTAAACTGTGTGTTGAATTTTTATTCAAAATATATTAACAAAACTTTAAATTAGAATATCTGATCAATAGTTAAGATGTTTGTTAATGTCTTAATAACAATTTGTTAATGTCATGTCTGCAAATATCTGAAAAATTATTTAAATTGCCAATTTTTGATGTTGAGAATTATATCTTAAAAGTGCTACACTTTATTTTTGTCTCTAGTGGGCTACATTTGGCTTTATAAATATGTGCCATTAAACTTTAGACATCATTAGAACTCATAAAGATCTTATTATTTTGGATCTATATAAATTTGCATTCAATAATAAGATTAAAGAGAAGTAAAGCTTTTAATAAAATGTATATAGATATGAGAAATACATTGAAAGTTGAGTTTTGAATCATAACTAAAATTAATATAACTAATTTATGTGTCACTTGTAAAACTATATTTTAGTTCTTTTTCAAATTTTAATTTAAATATTTCCACAAGTTGCTCAAAAAATTTGGCAGACTACATGTGTCCCATTCTTTATAGTATGCTTGCTATCTTCTGTTTTACTTGATTTGGTTTGAAACTAAAATTTTATTAATGTGACATTTTAATTTCAATGTTATTTTACGTTAACATTTAAAGCAACTAATTTAGTTTTTTTTATTTATTTTCAAATGTTATTTGAAGCATTACTTTAAGTTGTTATTGCTTTTTTTAAAAATTTGCTACACTGAATTAAATATTTTAATATTTTTTAACATGTTCATAAACACATTTAATAAAATAAGTGATTTTTGTAAGTAAATACTATATTTAAGGAAACATTTTTTGAGTATACATGTAACAGTAATATGTAATGGTTTTTTTTTAAAAAGTTGTGATATGTTTCTAATCATATTAATATTTTTAAGTAATACTATTTTTTTCTTCTTTGTAATACTACAACATCTTGCTTGCTAAGACCCTCTCTCCAAGTTTTCCCCACCTTGCCCAATCCAGTGCGATGGCCCTTCATTGATTCCCTCCTATCGCTTTTAAGTCCCTGTCCCTTCTTTTCAGCCATCTGGTTGGGGGTCTTTTTGATGTTTTCCCTCTATGTTTTAGAAGGTAGTTCTTTTTATGGGAAAAACGTTTATTGAAATAGCTACAGTCACTGAACTCGAGATGCATTTAAAACCTTTAAAATATCAGGTCTACCATATTTTTGATATATTTCTTGCTTATCAGCAATTCTACAAATGTCTTGTTTTATTGGTCCAAAAATGTTCTCTAAAATTTTTCTTTTATAAATCAAAAATAGTTTTCCTATGCCCTGATCAGTGTCCAGCATTCACTCCTATATAAGGTAGCAGGTCTTACATCAAGGTTTTATACAAATTTATCATTCCTTCAATTCTGACATATTTCGATATTAGTTGGTTTTTCAAAGGTCTGGGACTCGCCTACACTGCTATGTATGTATGTATGTATTAGTCATGCATAGCTGCTAACTCTAATAATTTTATTGGGAAATTATTGATTTCCCGATAATGTATAACAATCTAATATTTGTTTATTTCAGTGAAAAACATAAAAACAGTCGAAATTTTGCCGTGAAAAAGTCTCGAGTTGTTTTAGTAGCTTAAACAGTCAACTCTTCATTCTGAAATGAAGAAAAATTCTATTCTCAAACTAAGAAAAATGTTTTGAACAGCAGTTTACCAATTCATTTCTAAAAAATGCTAAGTCAACAACGTATGAAAAAAAAAATGCCATAAGTTATTTGAATTTGAAATGTATTTGGACAAAGTCTTTTATGGACAAAGTATTTGATAATTTCTATATTCTTAGAAGTATTTGTTAATGAATTAAATTTATTTAATAATGTATTTTATGTTTTTATGTAATTTTATAAGTTTACTATTTATGAATTGCCCTATAAAATAAATATTGGGACATAAACATAGATGTTAATTTTTTTACAGTTATTATTTTCTTTATGATGTTGATGAATGTTTTTTTAAAATATTAAGATCAAGACAAAGTATTTTAAACATAAATTATTCTCAGAATGTTTAAACTAAAGAGTAAAATTGTCTTTTTGCAATACTATTGTTTTAAACATTTTGTTTCAAGTAAAAATGTCGCTAGAAGTGTCTCTTGATTTTCTCCTTAAAATCAGTAGAATATACTGATTCATTTTTCTCCAAGGTTGGCAGGTATGGCCATGGCTAGTCTGCTTTTAATTTCAATCTTCAAGTTGCTACAGATTGAGATTATTGTGCTCTGGTTTTTAAACTGCTTGACATTCTCCAATGTGTCGTTATTTATCTTCAGAAAGTCATACTAGTTTTGCAGTCTTATTTTATTAAATAGGAATGATGCATCATAAATTTAAACTTTCAACATTTTATGTACATACATGCCTTATTTTCAAGTATTAAATTATGCTTGAAAATAAAAAATTATGTTAAAAAGGTCTGTTTTTATGTTTATCTACATAAACAACGATCAAATATTCAAGAAATCTTAAACAAACTAATATTATTTGGATTTTATATATGCATTTTGAAGTCATTCATAAACTTTGACTCTCAAGTAATATTTATTTTTTTAACATAGCCTGACAGTTTAAAAAGTTCCAACTTAATAAACAGTTTTGGGTGCATTTATATTAAGTCTTATTCTAATCACATTTTCAAGAAATAATATATTGGAACTTTATTTAAGTGTCTGATTGTCTAATATTTTTCTTTTCACTTTAAAATTCTCTCTAAAATGCATCTAATAATTGTTATTTTTGCTATCTTTAATTATATGACTTTCTGTTCAATATTTTTATAACAGTGTTTTAACTTAGCATCATAAAATATCATTAGTGGTCCAATTGTTTAAGTATTGAGATTATAAAGAATGATTACATTCTGATAAGAATTTAAAATTAATTGTAAAAAAGTGTGAACATTTTACAATATTTTTTAATGTACGTTATGCAAATTTTTCTGCAAGTTTTTTACTATTACATTTTATTTAAATATTGTAAGTTTGATTTACTTATTTATTTTTATAATATAATATAGAAAAATTTTTTTATTTATATTTAAAATGCTAGGAGAGACAAAATGGAAGTTAAATTTATTAAACATGTAGTTCTATTTACCACTAAATAAATTCATTGCTTTCCACACTATTAATTTTTTAACATTATATTTTTACTAAAACACATAATTATTAAAAAATTAACCTTCAGTTATTTAAACTAGTAAAATTATATATTTAAATGCTTAGGTTAATTTAAAATTATGTTATCTCAACATGTGCTTTTACACTCCTTCAATGTAATTTAGCACTAATTTATTTTTCAGGTATATTTAAAAATACTTTAATATTTATCATTTATTACAATTTTTATTTTTTAAAAATCAACTGAAGGTCTTTTGGTGTTGTCTTATGGGAATTGTTGACATGTGAAACACCTTATAAAGGAGTGGATTCTTCAGCTGTAATCTGGGGTGTTGGTAGTAATAGCCTACATTTACCTGTTCCTACTACTTGTCCCGATGGATTTAAATTACTTTTAAAACAATGCTGGTATGTAAATCTACTTATTTAACTCTTTGTATTTAATTTTAAATTAATTTATAGAAATATTGCTGTTTGCCTTGTTTTTAACACATACCAACTCTGTCTCAAAAAATATACAATAAACATGAAAATGGTGATGAAATGTTAACAATTCATTGAAATGCAATCAAATTTTCACAGGTTGTTGAACAGAAAAAGCCATGTAATGTAAAATACCAAACAAAACATTAATTATTTTTAAATAATCAATATAAACAATAATGTCCCTAATTTGTTCTACAAAATGTTTAGTTTTAAACTTTCATCTGTAAGGTGTGTGACCACTTAATCTGGATATGCAGGTTTCACAATGGTTATCAGTACAGGTTTCACTATTGTTATCAGCTTCTTATCAATAGCACTTTGAAGGATCTGTGCTAATTCTCAAAGAATACATGTTCTCATGACATTATGATTTTGCAGAGGATTGTGCAAAACAGAAAGATTTTTTTCTAAGGATGTCCCAGACATGTTTTATTGGGTTAAAGCTAGGCGAACATGCTAGCCATTCCATTCAAAGCAGTGTTTCACAGTCCATATATTGGTTGGCAATGCAAATTCTGTGTACCCTTCCATTATAATTCATAAGCATGTTATTGGGACTGTATGGATAGACTTATTCATTGAAGATTGAATCCTAATAAGTAATTGTGTTGCTTAATAAGGAAAAAAGGTATAGCTCTCTATGAATCGGCCACCATCTAATTCCTGCCAAACCATGGCACTGGTACAACTATAGTTGTTTCTTTAGTGGTATTTTGAGTTTAAAATTGAGTTCCTAAAGTTATCCATCTGTGGAAAATTAATGTACCTGTTAGAGTGTATTTCTGGGTATATTTTCACTCTAATGCTGTTGACTCATTTTCAGAAATTTCAAACAATGAAATGAAGAAAAGAACACCAAAAAAATTTAATATCCAATGCCATGAAAGAAAAAACTACTGAAATGAAGCACTTTTTATATAACATCTCATTAAATAGCCCTATGTATGGTTATCTTAGCATTTTATTACAAAATTGCGTTTCCATCTCGCTGTGCCTTATGTATGCTCATTTCATTCTTGTAACCTTACTTTATGAATTATGCTAATTTTACTATCTGTTGCTTATTTTTCAAACCATGTGCTGATGTCTTTTATTTAATAAAATTTTCTTTATATAGTTCAATGTTAATATATTTACTATAATTGAATTATTTGCTTAATCATTTTATTTGAATATCACTATATATTTTAAATAGATTCTTAGTCAGCATTAGTTTTTGCTTAATGAAAACCTGTTTCGTTATTACTGTAATCTTCCAAATTTTGTCTACTTTTTTTATCGTGAACAAATGAAGAATAAATATAACATATTCTATATTATATAACGATTTTATTTTTTACATAAGGTATTAGTCTTTAAGAGTTTTTGTTTCTTTACCTAAAAGCTTTTTTTAAGTAACTTATTAACAATTTATGAAGAAAATATTTTTTACTTTTTTGTAATTATAAATGCTGTTTAAATAATAAACATTATCCAGCAATCATCTTTAGTTATAAGAAAGATTGGTCTAATATGTTCTATTTACATACATTTTTGCCATTATAACAGATCTCATCAATAATGTTAACAATATTACAATATTGTATTTATCTGATGCCTTATATCAGTAAATGTTTCATTGGTTTATAATGCTATATCAAATAAATTGATTACTATACTTATAATAAGCACAAACAAACTATATCACTCGTTGATTTCTATGGAAACCATCTTTTTGTACCCTTCTAAGACATTCTATTTACTGGGCCACTGAAAACATTGAACAAATTGTGCAAGTCTTCCACGGTGCCAATAGGATTCTATTAAAATTAATGATAACTTTTTTAATTTTTGAAAAAAATTGTATGTAGCTTGTAACATGGACCCAATTTTATGGAAATTTTTCATAATCATAGACTCACTGTATTCCTTCAACTCCTCATACAATTAAATTTTTTCCAGTGCACTGAAAATGTTCATTATTTTCAATTGACTGCTAGAAAACAATGAATAAATCCTTAGAACTTAATTTCATGAATAACATTTTATTACTTTCTTATTTCTAATCAAAGAACTGAAAAGAATTAAAACATTAATTTTTACTATATCATCTTGATATAAGCAGACTTAAAATAACATAATAAGACTTAGATCAAGATATAAAAGATGCTTGCTGACAACTAGTAAGATTTGGTGTACTTTTCTTTTACTCTATCCATAATCTTATTTCATTATGAACAGCCAAATGTGGTACTTCTCTATTAATAAAAAAAATAATGCAGTAAAACATTACGTAATAACTAACAATAAAATAATAGTAACATTTTTTTATCATTTATTTTTGTATTATGCTTGCACATGTGTGCCTATTAAAAATTTTATGATATTGCTGGCAGGTAATATCATTTTGTATTAAATTGTTCTATCTAACAGTTGTGGAGAGAAAATTGTAAGGATTTCTTGCTTTGTCAAATTAATCTGAAAATGTAAAAGTTTCCTCTCATTTGAGTGTAATTAGACTGTGCAATATATGTTGCATCTATAAAGCATTTTAAATAAGAGAAGACAGCAATTTGTACTTAAAAAACAATTTATGGTCTTGAGTGCATTTCTTTCATTTTTAAATTCTTTTCCATCCTCTTTTAATTTAATGATAATTATTGAACAATTAAATTAGGTTATAAAAAATAATGAAAGATGATTGAAATAAATAAATTCTTCCAAAAATGTTCATATAGTCACAATAATTGTCCAATGTATCTGTATCAGTGCCATTTCAATTCCTAAAGCTTCATTTTGTTGGAAATTTTGATTTATAAAAATTAAAACTACTTTTTTCTTATTTATAAAAGAAATTAGAACTTATGCATGATTCTTATTTATGTTTTATAAAATAACATTTGTGTAATAATAATAAATCCAGGATATTACAAAATTTGTCTAGCTTTTTGCTAACATCTTTTACAAATAAGAGAAACATATAGTTTGCAATATTTTATGAAACTTTATTTTTTATCAATTTTAATTATAGGAAATTAAGTTTATAATTTTTAAATAATCTATTAAACTTTATTGATACTATGAATAAATGGTTAACTTAAAAATATTAATATTTAAACTGATATCAATATTAATAATTAAATTTGATGTAAACGTACAGTGCATTTAAATCTAGATCATAATCTCGTAACTTTCTGTCTAATGCAAATTAAGAAAATATTTTATTAGTGGGAAGTATTGACAGGGAATTAACTGTAAACCAAATTTTGTAATTTGTAAATTTGTATTTTTTTTCTTTTTGTAAATGAATGTTTTTTATTCCAATTAAATCAACTGTTGATAATTTATTTAAGTTGCTAATTTAAGAAAAAAAGATTCAAGTAGGTTCTTTATGTATGTAAATTTTTTTTTTTAATTTCGTGCATAATATGTAGAAAATGGACTTTGGCTTAAATGAGTATGAAGACTGTTACAGAACTGTTTCTTTCTTAACAAACATGAATATTTCTATGTCTTTTGTTTATTGGTATGAGGGATCAGAAAAATTGTTGTGCCTCAAAGATATAAATATTGTTGCTTATAAAGATGGAATTTACTTAAATTTCGTCTATTTATTTTAACATCAGTCATAAAAAATTAGTAGTAATGTCCATTATAATATTCTACTGCACAAAATAGTTCATACTTTAGAATAATCAAATTGTGTTGAGTACTGATGTAATTCGAAATGTATAAATTTTGTTACATATTAATATATAGTTAAATTCAAAAGTTTCTTTTGTGTGTTATTCTTTAATGCATCTGGAAATGACATACAAGCATATGAATCTATTTTAATAGAGTTTTGTAGGATTAAAGAAGAGTTTAAATCATTAGAACCATCTCTGCAAAGTCTAAATTATTTTGAAGACTATTTTAACGTATCACTAACAGGTAAAATAACTGTCCCATATAAAAAGTAGTTCATTTACTAAACACAATTTTTCTGTAAATAACAATTTTGTAGAAATTTAAAAAAAATTTCGTTTAAATTGCTAAATGTTATATTGATATCACATCTAAAACATAAGAGTTGTCAGCCACATAATAACTCAAAATCCACATATTTATGTTGCTAGTCCAAGGATAAAATATTAGTTATATTTAGGACAAAAGTAGGAAAAAGCAGCTTATAATGTGAAAACTCAAAGCCTTGTATAGTGAAATTAATGAAATTAAAATTGAAAAAAGAAATCCTTTGGCTTGTGACGTATAGGAACTTGAAAATTTTATAACAGATTATGCTAAAAAAATTGAAAAAACTAATAGAATATCATTAAAGGCAAAGCTAAAGGTGTATCAGAGAAATTCTTATTATTGTATTAAAATATATAAATCTGTTGAATTTACTGAATGAGCAAATGAGTCTGAAATATTAGTTAATGTAATTATTCAGAGTTTTTTTAAGGAGATTGAGAATAAATAGCCAAAATAGCGGTACTTTTTTACTATATATGATGATTATGAAAGAGAGGTTACTTAAATTATAGTTACTGTTTGGGTCTTTTTTTGTACATATTCTGATGTTTTTATACTAGTAGAATTTGTTTATAAACATTATATTAGTGTAATAGAGCCAGGTAAGCAAATTTAGAAACTCTAAAAATATGCATTAGTATGTATATACAATACTTAAATAAGTATTGTTGATAATTATGATTGATTCATGTGTATTGTGTTAGGATTTTAATAATTATGTTATGTAATGTTTTATGTTTTTATTTTAATTATGTTATGTTTTATGTTTTTAATAATGTTATAATTTTGTTATGTTATTAATATGTTATGTGTTTATTATAATAAAATATTTCTATTAATTTTAAAAATGTTTTTCCCTACCTAAAAGATATTATAGGCATATAATTGCAAATATAATTTATGAAAAAATAATTGGTGAATTTATATTTATTCAATGTATGAGAGACTGTCTCCTGGAAAATTTTAGTGTACCTCTTAGAAGACTTCTTGTAATTCTTAAATTCTTTATTAACACTGTATTCAACATAAGACTAAGGAAACTTTAATGTTTTCAAAAGGTAATAGTCTCAAGTCATCTTTTCAATTATTAATGAATTAATTTGTCTTTTAAGAATAATTTTATTTTTTCCATGACATTTTCCAATCATTTATCCGTACTACTTCTATTTTATATACACAAATTTATCTAATCTGATTCATGTAAAAGTTGACTAGCCTAAAAGTTTGCTTAAACTAGTAATTCATTAAGAATTAAATTTTGAAATCAGATTTTGTGGGTCATCTTATAAATTCTATAGCACAGTACCCAGTTATCAATCAAGTAGTTAGTTCCCTGGCCTTCAATATAGCAGTTCACTGTCAGGATTCCCACCTTGTACGTGGATGTCTGTGGTTTGGAATCTACATTAAAATGCATATCTCATTCTAATTAGTCCTTGTGTGCTAAATAATGTTGGTTGAAAACAAACTAAAACACAATCTTTAGAATTGATAAAAGAATACAGTAGAACATCTTTCTATTTGTTGTTTGCAAAGAAATTTTTTTTCTTATCTTAAACAAGATGAAAATTATTTTATTTTTATTTTGTATTATAGTGATATTTTTTGTCACTACTCTGGCTTAGTATTTTTTTTTTGTTAAAAATACTTTAAATAAATATTTTTCAAAAAAGAAAAAAAAAGAATATTAATATTTTTAAGGTTTTTACAATTTTAAAATATTGCTTAATGCATTATTTATTTTATTTAAGATTTATGAAATTTGTATCATATTTTATTTAAGTAAAATCTGTGCCTGGAATTTCAGGTCATTTTCATTAATTAAATATTAGTCATTAAACGTCTATAATTTTCTGCATAGGAGTGGAAAGCCTCGAAACCGACCATCCTTCAGACACATAATGATGCATTTAGATATTGCAGCAGTTGAAATTCTAAGTACACCTGAAGAAGAATATTTTAGAACCCAGGTAAAGATTATATGTTCTTCAAATAAAACTAAAGTAAATTTTTGTTTTCTTAAAGTATAAATCTTTGAGATATTGAAAGGAAACTGATTATTCTTTTTATAAGTTATGCTTAGGAATTTAGATAAATATTGCAAATGAAGTACCTTAATTCCCTAAACTAAAATGCCAAAAATGAATACCCCATTTTAAGTGCCAAACCAATGAGGGTTCTTATTCCCTTTCCTCCTCATATTTCTGGGAATTTAGATTCTCATCAGTTGTTATGAAGAGTCATATCATTCAAAAATTTATATTGAATGAGAAATGTGATTGACTGTATTAAGCTTTATTCCAGTTTTGAATAGTTGTGCAGTAAACTGCAGGCTCATTCATCACACTAAGAACACACATAGTAAGAGCATCTATAAACTACTATTTTATATTAATATATTTTCCAATTGTTTTACTGTATTGCAACAGAACAGGTGATTCAACTAATGAACAGTTCAATTAATTATAGTTAAAATACTTGCTTGATTTTAAATTGAAAAATTGTATTAATTATGTTTATTTTCTTAATATTTCTTTAATTTCTTCACAGTAGTACAAACATGAAATATATGTTACATGTAATATATACCACTACTGGTAAATATTATATGACAAGGATGCTATGAGAAAATTTTAATTCTGTTAAGGGTGCCACACAACTTGAATAAGTTTGGGAACCACTGTCCTTGTTCAATCCTATGCAATAGCCCTCCACCGGTTGACTCCTATTTTTCTTAAGTCCTTTTCTACCTTATTCAACCATCTTATTTTCACTCTTCTTTTTCATTGTTTTTATAACCAAAACTGTAGAAGTGTTTTTTTTTTGTGGGAAATGTGTTATTATATTGAATTCCTTTGCATACATTTGGCAAATTATATAAAATTGTAATCTTATATGGATGTTTTTAAATTCAAATTTTACAAAGTTCATTAATTTTCTGTCTAAAATTTCTTTTTAGAATATTCCTTACTCAGCATATAATTTACCCAGCGGAAGACTCATTCAACTGAATCCATTCTTCACATAGCATTTTTATTGATCATGAATTTCTCTCTTGGTATCTTTTGCATGTTACTAGCTATCTGTACTTTAACTGATCAGCAATGAAAAACTTACATTACTAAATCTGTTTAGGTTAGTTATGGATGCTCAGGCAAGAAATACTCAAAGAATTATATAAAACAACATTAATAATTATTTTTGAGGATATTATTACAACTATATTCAAAGGTTAAAGCTGAAATATTGCACCTAACTATTCTTATGATCAAATATAAAAGGATAGATTTAAGTTTTTAGAAATATTTGAGTTAATAGTAAGTGAGATTTGCAGGCCAAAATTATTTAGCCATGACTTAGATGCATATTTTTTCCTACGTTTTAACCTCTTAATTGTGACCTGCATTTCAGAAAATGGACCAAAAATGGAAAAAAAATTTCCTACTGTTTATAATTTTATTTTTTATATTGTTATAAGAGTTAGAAAATGCTTTTTTATTTCAAAAATAAAATTTTAAATACAGCAACTACTATATTTATGATTTTACATACACATGAAACATTGATTACACATACATCTTATTTAATTCAAGCAATTTAAACGAACATAATAAACTAGTATAATATAAAAATCCAACAATATGATTTTCAATACATAAATTTTACAAATCTTTTACAGTATGGCTTGTGCGTAATAAGCCTATATATCGCACTCTTTACAATAAACTCATGCTTCATGCCTTATTCTCTTCGCTTTTTCATTGGTTTTACAGCAGCATATAAAACACTGCCTGGTTGGAGTAGATTTTTTTCCACCATTCATGGGATGTGTTCTTGAAAGTATCGACCTGTGAGGCGCAGTAAGCTTACACTAAGATGGCCCTGGTCCTGGTAGTTGAACATTTGAATTATTTAGTTCAACAATTGATATTCTGAAGTTCATATTATTTTTCGCACCTCCTGCTGAACTATATCAAAATAAAGAAGTTATTTATATAAAGCTTGGTGTAGGAGCTAGAAAAATATTTTCCAGTAATATTTTTTACCTCCTTATATAGCAACCGGATAATCTGTAAGATGTTGATCGATTTTATCAGCACCTCCCATAGTGCTGTTGTAGTCATGGACTTCCTTCGGTTTCAATTTCTTTTCTTTTTTCTTACCTTCAAAGTCAATCATTTTGCCAATATGGACTGAAGAAAGCAAATAAACATCCTTTGTATTAGACCATTTTATAGCAGTAACTCTTCCATGTTGAAAACCAAGAATGTCACCTTTCTTAAAAAAATTTTTTTAATATCGGTTTTTGATCTCAAGGAACCTAAATTATACTACTCATCTGTGTCTGAATTGGAAATTGTGAAAAAGAAAAAACTTACGAAAAATCTCACCAGAAAGCAATCAAAACTAAATCAGAAAGTGAATATCTGTCTTTGTTTATCAATCCAAGCATGTCTTTCTTTATCGAAGAAGTAAACTCCCAAATTTTCTCCCTCCCAACCGAAGTCGGAATCGGTAAAAAACTAGGACCAATTGTACCGTCTATTAAGAAAATAGGGAATTAAGTATCCTAAAGCAGAAATGAACTCAGCTCGGGCTTCACAAAATAGAAACATTGATTTTTCTTCTACCGGAAGTCAGTTCGCAAGATTCTGTGCATGCAGTAGTTGCCTAAACTGGATTTGGGTGACAATAGCAAGGGGTTGAAAAAAATTAGTAGCCTCACTCTTGGAAATGAGAAATGACTGGAGATAACTCTCACCAAACTGTGAACTTAAGACACGTTTGACAGCAGACGTTACATGTGGATAAGCACCATGTTGCAATGTGGGAATTGCATAACGAGTTAACATGTTCAGATAGCGAGCACTTGTTCCTGTACATGTTTACAGGTCACAGACAGTAATCTCTTCAAAAATCTTAAGGACTGAGGATAAACGAACTCATCATACTACTCCACTCAGTCACCTTTTCCTGGTGAAATGCACATGCAAGCCCATCATATGGATTATTTTCTCTCCAGTCCACACTATTTTTCTAATTCATGTTATCAGTTAATGAGCAACGCATCTCATCTGTCCACAGAATGCTTAAAGACCAGCTGCTAACCTGATACTGTGCAAAATGATTGATTTGCAAAATCCAGCCGTAATTAATTATCTTCTGCTTCCAACAAATGGAAATGCTGGAATCGGTGCAGAAACATTTTTAGGCCAGAGCACAGAATCTTGTGAACAGTTAAATTTGGCAAATCCAGAACATTTGTAACACTGCATGCACTTGCGGGATAAACTGTGCTTATCATCTGATGAACTTCTGCAACAGCTTCCATAGAAACGGAAGGTCATCCAGATCAGGATCCATTGCATGTTTAACCAGTTTCTTCAAATTTATGAATCAAGTTCCATACAGCTTTGAAAGTACACATGCCACACCGTTAACCATATTTTCTGCAGTAAACATGCAGTGTCTCTGGCATTTTTTCCATTTAGGTTATAAACTTTTACGATTTTCCCTGAAAGTAGCATCTTGTTTGGTATGGCAAGACGCAACTTACACAGCTTGCATTTCCCAGTGCCTTTTCTTTCACCTAGCATGAAGACGATAGTCATGACTGTGTCCTACGTAGAATCCGAAATTTGCGTTGCTTCTCATTTTGTGGAAGACTAATCAGGCTGAGATCTCAGCCAAAGAAACGGTATGATGTGTGACATCAATAAAATGAACATTAATGTTGTGGTGGACGGCAAAGTCCTTTTTTACTTTTCCCTTGTCATTCCGATGCTGTTTGGTGTTTCACATAGAGGCTGCATTCCATTACAAAAATCTTGGTGTTGCCTTTCGAAATTTTCTCACTGTAATTGTAACTGTTTGAGTGACACTGTTGTTTTCCATCATTCTTGAGTGCATACCTGAAAATACCTTATTCCAAAATTTCATTCAGTTTCTGTGAATGGTATGATAGGGGCCCAAATGCCATATTATTTTATATAATCACCCTGTATATATATAAGAAATCTTAAAATAATTTTGTAATTTTAAATGGATGTATTCTTCTAAAAGTATAGAAATAGCCATGTGTATTGGAAAGGCAATCATTTTCATCCCTGTTCCCAGTTCTAAATGTTTCATTTTGTTTTCAAATATTGCTCAGTAAAACTCAAATTTTGCCATGTTGAATATTCATGATTAGTATTAGAATTAATATCTATTGTAATTTAAGAGCTACATTTGAAAATCAAATTCATATAATGGGGGGAAAATCTAAGATTTTACAACTTTTTTTTCATAATTAGAATTATGATTTTTCAAATAAAATATGTATTTTTCAAGTTTTTAGAAAATTTTTACTTTTTAAGGATTTTAATTATATAGAAAATATTTATAAATTTTAACAATCCATCCAATTTTACTTCATTAATCAAGTATTCATCAATATAGAAATGATATCAATGTTTAAACTCCGATCCATAATAATAAATTGTGATTGGAATATTTAATATAATGACAGCTTAAAAAAACCAGTGTATTCACAATATAGGTAATTGAGTTTAATATTTAATGCAAGAATTTGAATAATTACCTTAAATATTGAACAAAACATTTCAAAAATATAAGATTGGCTATGTAAGAACAATAATTATTTGTTGTCGGATCTATTTTAAAACTTATAAAGAAATCCATATGAAATAATTTAACTTCGATACTCCTGGCTTTCAAAGTACACTTGTGTCCATAAGTTAAGGATAATGCAAGTTTGGGCAAAGAAAAAGACAAAAGCAAAACAAATGTGACTTATTTGTAAGTACTATTTATTAAACAAAAAGTAAAGAGCAAAAAATAAGATGCTATATGTTTGACATTAATATAAATTGTGATTTTTACTTTCTGGAGCAAATTTCAAAAAGAACCTGTTTACAGAAACCAATATAACATGGTTGCTATGATGGTTAATACATCATCTGGGGGCATACTAATGCAATACAGGCCGTACAATGCCTAGATATGCTGAAATTATTGTTCTGATCTTGGGGAATATTAGACCATTCATCAAGCAATGCTCTCAGAAGTTCTGGTAGACATGTAGGAGGGGTTGACAGACTGCAATTCGTTGGCCAAACATGTCCCACACATGCTCTATTGGATTCAAGCCTGGTGGGTATGCGGGCCAGTCCATACGGGTGATATCCTTCGATTGAAGGCATTCGTCTACCATGCTTGCAAGGTGAAGACAAGCGTTGTCATCTATAAACAGAAATTCGGCGCCCATGGCGCCCCAAAACAAACATACATGTTTTTTCAGAATGACATCCTGATAGATTTGCCCTGTCATGGTTACATTCTGAGCATGAAGGTTAGTTCTTCTACACAGAATAATTTCTCCCTAAATGAGCAATCCTGCACTACCAAAACAATGTTGTTCTCTTGGTGATGTAGGGTACCTGGCCATATGAAATTCCAGCAAGAATCAGACTGAAATCTAAACCTGAACTCATCAGAAAACATCACAAGACCACTGTTGCGGTGTCCACAATGCATGCTCTCTACTCCTGGCTAACCGCAGGCGACAGTGAGTTGAGATAAGTGGAACACATTTGACAGGCCTATGAGAATGTAGACCAATGTGTTCTAAGCGCCTGTACACGGTCTGCTTTAAATCTGTCCTACCAGTAGCTGATGAGACAGGTCTGATGCTGTACTCCGCCTGTTTCTTTTGGCAGTAACTGCCAAATATCGGTCCTCATTTGGCCTTGTAACTTGGGGGGCGGCCTGTGCTGTAACGTGTACTCGCATTATCATCATCTTGAAACCGTTGCCAAAGCCTGGAGATGACATTCTGGGTGATTCCAAGTTCCTCGGATACTTCTAACTGGGTACGTGTACATTCCAAAGGGGTGATAATTTTACCACGTAAAACATCATCCAAATGCTTTCCTTGTGCCATAACTATGTGGTTATTACACTAAAAGGCTAAAGTGCTTGTGAATAATTTTACTTCTTTGCAACCATTCCTTATATGCCCCTCTCTTAAACTCTCGTCATTGTGACATACTATCTTGTAATTTGCATATTATTCTTCAAGGTCAGGATTCGCACAACTCCTGGAAACTCCTTAAATTCCAAAAAATATATAAAGGCCTTTGTAACTTCTGGAATTTTGACTTGACTCCATGAAAATCATGAATTTCTCCTGGAATTTTTTCATACCTTGATGCCTTTATTTTTTATACAAAATTTTATAATTTTTTGATTTTTTTTTAAATTTTAAAAATTTTAATAAAATTGTTGAAAAATGTAATTCAGTATTAGTTTTTAATATTGCCACTAGATGGAGGCACGATCGATATTAAAAGCTTTGTGCTCTTAACTCTTGACTTGTGTAAACGTTTCAGGATCTAGTTCAGCTACAATAATTTCATGATAACTCGGTTTAGTAGAATTTAGATTTATGTAAAGTGAAATGAAGTGAAGTAATTACCAAACAAAATAAATGTATTGTGCAATTAAAACCGGCGATTTTAATTGATTCTTTTTTATTTTGCTGCTGTTTTTCTTGTATAAAATTCTTTGAATATTAATATGTAAATATAAAGGTTTTTAGTTAAAACATATTTTCCATGTTTCTCTTGATGAAAATTATGTATAAATCAATTGGTAAAAATTTACCTTACGGTCACCCTTGGCGAAATTTTCAAAAAGTCGCCAAGGGTGACCGTATGGCGAATTTCCGATAGGGTAAAACAGCTGAAATAATAACAAATATTTCATACATTGTTGATATCTAACAATATGCTCAAATAATTTTACGAAATTAACAAAAACAGTACATTTATAGATTTCAAACATCAATGGTAAAATAATAAATTTGGTATGTTAAATTATTAATAAAATTTTTTGATTAAATTTTATATTAATGAATTTAAATCAATAAATATTCATGAGAAATTAATGACAAATAGGGTTGCCAAAATAGATTGCAGGGTTTCCAGTAAAAATGTTCGCCAAATTTGACGCCAAAAATTGTGCCAATGGAGACCGTACAGTAAATCTGATCCATTCAATTAAATCAGATTAAATTTGTTTATTAATGAAATAATGATTGAAATAAAAATTATTTAATATGTCTGGTGTAAAGTGTCTTTTCAATGACCAATGGAGTTTTGAAATTATATCTAATAGTTGATTTGTTTTTTGAGAAAGTGTATTTATATTTGGAAAGAAATTATCATACACATCTTGAAATACTCAATAAATTAATAGACATGAATCTATTGGAAGTGTCTAAAAACTCTAAAATAACTCATTATTTTATACAATGTATAATCCAGTATTATATAGAATGTGGATTATTTAAATAAAAAAATTGCTGTTATAGCTGTAAATTCATTCAAGGTTTTGGAAATAATCATTAAATGATTTTAATTTAAATAAAAAATAGCCTCTTTGATGTTTGCACTTCTTTATTTTTATTACTTACAGAAATGAATGAAAAATATTGTATGTACATAATTATATGCATATTTGGTTAAGAGCAATTTTTAAAGTAAAATAAAAAGTTATTTAATGTAAATGTCAATACCTCATGGAAATTTTTGATTTCACTCCTGGAAAACTCCTGGAATTTGTTTCTTGGAAATCTGTACAAACCCTGCAAGATGTGTGTGATAATTCTACATGTGAAATTTTTATTTTAGAGTTCAATTTCTGTATTATTCTGAATTATCCTTAATTTATGGACATGAGTGTAAATGGATGGTGTTTGAATTAAAAGTTTTACTAATGTTTAAAATTTATAAATACCAGTATTAATTTAAAGTCTAAGAGTATTCAACTGAACTATAATTAGAGGATTAGAAACCGTATAATGTCTTTTCAGATATTAATGCAAAATCTTATAGTTTAATTCTCTTAAATAAAAATTAAAGTATTTTTTTATTATTTAAATATTAAATTTATACTGTTTGTGCTTGAGAGTAACCAAAAAATTTTGGAATAAATTGGATTCTGTGTTTAATAACTATGCATAAATGAAATAAAAGCATTTAGGGATTGAAAATTTTTTTAAACCAGTCTTTTATGATATTTAAATTATGTTATTGGAAAATGAGATTAATTTATGTAAAAAAATATTTTGGAAAAAATAATTCTTTATTTTAAATTTTGATCGAATATATACATATTTATTTATTTATTTATTTTTCCCAAAATTTTCCTGTAATTCATTTGAAATTCCTTAATTTTCTTCGTAAAATTTCCTTTCTGACTGCTGTGCAGCCTGATCTTGTTTAAACCAATTATTATAATTGAGAAATTATATTAAAAGTTCTAGTGTCAAAAATGTTAACTTTTTAATGATCAAAGTTATCCTCTATTTTGTTTTATTTGCTGGCTTTCACATTTCCAGTCTGTGTGAAAAATTTTCTTATTTTTCTACTTTGTTATAATATGACCATATTGGGAAATAGGAAATGGTGTATTGTTCCATTGTTCCCTACATTCTTAATTACATTATTTAATTTCCTTGATTTTTGACTAATATCATAAATAATTAATAGTTAATTTGCTTATTCTCTTTTCTCCTATCACAAGTTGTGTATTAAATTGATGATTCTTTAGGATTAAAAGAAAGTGCTGAGTATTGGTGCTTTCGGTTTAAGTGTAATTTTTTCTGAATTGAAATTAATAAAGTATCATGCTATGCTGCTATTATTAAATTAAATGTTATCAGTTATTAAACATTTTATCACAAGTGTTTATGATTAATTGATGAAAATTCTCAACTTATTTTGTTGGAAAATACATTTTTTGTACTTTGCTTCTGTACTACCTTTGTATGATAAAATATTGTCCGAAAGGAAGATTTTTCATAGAATTTCTAGGAAGCCATTTCAGATATGATCCATCTATCCGCCTTTTTTAAATTATTGCAATTTATTTTGTACATTTATTTTTATAAAAGAACTTCTTGATTGCATTTTAACAATGCTTAGTAAAAATATTTTCATTGCTTCCAGAAACCAGGAAATTTTCTAGTCTTGTTTTATAATTTTTATATTATTTATGGAATAAACAAATGTAGGATAAATTCTGACTTTTAAAATTATTTTAAATTGCAAAAAAAGAAAAACTTCATTATTGGCTTAAAAGCTTTCTTAATTTTTCAAAAATTTTAATTTCTAGATATTTGTATACATAGATGCTTTAAATTTGTCTAACAAAACTGATATTTTCAGGCAACTTGGAAAAAAGAAATTGGGTCATATATGCAAAAAATAAAAAATGATGCTTGCTATGGATTACACTTGGAGGAGGATTTGATTAAAAAGCGGAAAGAAGAGTTGAAACATGCTCAAGATATTCGTGAGCATTATGAAAAGAAACTTGAAAGGGTGAATAATTTATATATGGAGCTTGCAACTTGCCTTTTTCAAGTTGAACAGAGGGAGCAAGAACTTATTCAGTAAAGCACTTTATTTTTTAATATAAATTTAATGTTTTTCATGAACCACTCAAAAGTAATTGTTTTTATTTCTGAAATATATTTATATTTTCTGAAATATGTACAGTGCCTTTCTTATAATAAATTAGGAAATGTTATTTTACAATGCATAAAAATAACAGAATATTTCTAGTTTAGTTATTTTTAACAGTTTTTATACCATAATTTTTTTAAATGTACTATTATTTATCATTTTTTCGTGCATTTATATATTTTTTAAACATATCCTTAAAAACTCTATATCAAAATTATGCATATAGATTCTACAATAAAATAAGTAATAAGCATTCTGTTTAATATTATTTTTCATATTTACCTGTGTAATAGAAGTATATCTTATCCACGAATGCTGCATTTTGTTGTCGATACTCAGTTTTTGTAAACTTTCATTTCTAGAAATTTGCTCTATTGAGATTTATGCATTTTTCTTATTTTCTGGTGGAATGTGAAAATATTGCAGTTACGTTGAATTTAATGAATGTGTGTGCACTGTCATTACACTCTAAGATTGCCGATAACAACTGAGTTCATTTTAACTTTCCACTTTTTGTGAAGGATTTTTAAATGTGTGAATTTTCAGAATTCCGCTGCTGGATCCCTAATAAGTCCCGGTCTAATTAGCCCTTGGGTGCAAAAAATGACCGTTGAGCAAAAAACAAACCAAACCTGCTGGATCCCTACTGTCAATAAAATCAATCCCTTCACTGGATATACAAAATCCCCCTCATATTTTGCAACAAATACTTTCATACATTCATTATCAGCATTTCTCCTACGTTTCTGTACTTACCCATGGTTAAAAATCAAGCGGTCATCAAAATCACGAATCAAATTTTTGTTTTGTTGTTTGGAAGTACAGTTTACAGTTATAGACTTCATGGGTTGTGTTCAGTTTACGCACCTGAAGTTGTTGCTTATGTGGTTTAGAACTGATACAGTCCAACTGCCATTGAAAGTTTTGCATCTATACAAGTAGTATGAGTGTGATCATACAATTAGACCATTTTAATGTCAAATATCATTCATTTACTTTGGGGACATTTTAAATATATTCAATAACAAAGAATTGGACATCGTTTTTTGAATTCCAAATAAATTTGGCGTTGCTGGCAATGGACTTGCAGATAATACTGCTAAAAATGCCACTGATTTTACATGATTAAAGTATCGATCAAAGATTTGATTTCCTCCTTCTGGCAGAGGATTTGGAATTTGCAGGTAAACAACAAATATTTATAATATATCCCCTACATTTTTCCATTTTCAGTTATTCCCATGTGAAGAGCTATTGTAAAACGTTCACTCTTTCCCTTCAAACATTTCGATTTACACACAATCATTTATTCTTCTCTCAGAATGCTTCAATTTGTGATTCTTGAAGTACCACATACAGTACATCATATCTTAACTTGGCTCTAATTTCAATGATTTACACATGGTATATTTTAACAGCAAAAGTTTAATCTAATCAGATTTAATTAAATTTAAGCCTCACAGAAATTTATTTGCATTTTTATTTGCAATTGTTTTTTTAAAACTATTTAAACTTTTAATATGTTCATTCTTTTATACATTTGAATAACCATTTATCACTGTTTCTACTTCCAATTTTAAACATTGTATAGTGAAAATTCGTCTAATATTTGACCTTGTAACAATAACCCCTGCAATTCCATATTTCTTTCTTTGGTTATGCATTAATAATACTTTTTGGTTTTATTTATTTTATAAGCAATTTTTTGTGAATTTTATGAAATATAAATTTTTCTGGGGCATTTTGTAATTACATATTGAAATTGATGTGTTCTTTTCCATTAGTGAGTTATTTATTCTTTAATTTTAAAGCATATTATTTGTCTTAACCTGTTTTGAGAGGTAGGATTTTATGTATGAAAACTTCTAAATTTATTAATTGACTATGTGAATTCAGTGTTAACACCACTACATGAAGAATATCTTAATGGTTTGTGAGAAACAATCTGAGTACATCTCTTTTATTCTCATTTCTAAAACTATTAACTTTATGATAGAAATCTTCAGTTTAACAATGTTTTGTCATTTGTCTTAGGTGCTTTGTTATCACTCATGAATGATAGAAAATATCATCTAATTTATCATTAATTAAACATTTCTTGTTCTTAGATTAAAAAAATGTATAAAATTTTTAAACAGCATTTTTATTGATTTCTTCAAAAATTATTTATTTGTTTGATCAATTATTTTCTGTATTATTTGCAGTTCATATTTTATAGATTCCTAAGTGCTTTAAATTAAAAACCACTAGATATTTAGAATTACCTGTATATATTGCTGTCAGTACTTGACCTTACACTCTGAAATCAAAATAGTAAAAAATATGCATAATTGTTAAATTTTTTTCTAATATCTCCGTATTAAATTTTTATTTTTGACTGAAAATATATTTATGTTGCTTTCAGGCGAGAACATACTCTAAGATCTGGATTGACATACACAAAATGCTCAAAAAGGAATGTTAAACGATTTTTAAAGAATAGTCGGACAAGGAAGAAAACTCACAGAACTACAACTGAGTAAGGATTTATTCACACACTGCATACCATAATTTTTTTTCAAAAATTTCTATCTTATGTAGAAAACATTTTTTTTACTGTATTTTTTATTATAAATTGTTAAAAAGAGAGAATTATTAGAATCAAATTAACTTTTTAGTTTTAAATATTTTCAGTGAAAGATATCCTTATATGTATATTGAACAAGTTGAAGGGTTAGTATAAAAATCCCATTTCAGTTAATAATTATGTTAAGTAGGAGGTATATAATGTTCTATTTTTCTGTTATAAATTTTTAAAAGTTTGTAAATAATATGGTTTGTACAACTCCTTATAAAACTCCTGGAATTTGAAAAAATCGGTTAATTGTCCTTGAAACTCTTGGAATTTTGATTTAATTTCTTGAAAATCATGAATTACACATGTTATTTTTACTTACCTTGATGCATTTATATTTTGTTAAAAAATATCATACTTTTTGAGTTTTTTGTTTTAATATATTAAAACTTTCTATGAAATTGTTTAAAAGTCAAATTGGGTATTAGTTCTTTCGTATTACAAATTGGATATTACCACAAGAGGGTGGCAAGATCAGTATTAGATTGTATTTATAACTGTTGACTAAAATAAAGACTTAGTTTGGCCACAATAGTTTTATGAGGATCTAGTTCATTCAGAACCACTTGTTACATTTAGGTATAAGTGAAAGTTTGAACTGAAGAGTAATAACCAATAAGATTGTCATGTAGTTCAATCAGCATGAGGTGATTTTAATATTTTTTTTATTTGTTTCTGTCTTTTATAAATTTCATTGAATAATAATATTTAAATATAAAATTTTTGAGTTAAAATATAATTTTCATACCTTCGTTGGTAAAAATTGCGTATAATTCAAGAAAATTGTGATAGAATTTGTTTTGTTTATCAATAAAACAAAGCTGAAATAAATTATTTTATATTTTAGATGAAAAGTGTCTTTTTAATGACTAATGGTCTCTGGAAAAATCAAACAATGACAAGGTTTTGTGGTGCCCAGAAAAAAAGAATTTTATAATTTTGTGGTAGAGTTTAATTTTTACAATCGACTGTAAGATTTCAAGATTGTATTAATGAGAAATTTGATCCTATTAAAGATAAAATAGTTATTTTTTATTTTAACGTAATGTCAAACAGGCAAAATTATTGCTACTTATGGAAAGTAGTTAATTTGCTTGTACTACTCTCTCATAGCGAAGCATGTGTTGAATGTGGTTTTCTTTGAATGAAAATTTGGTGATAGAAAAGTTAGGTAATTAATTGTGTTACCATTGTTGATATCATCTGAAATGTAGGAGGTGTTAGCATGATAATTATCAAATACATACTTAGCTTTGCTGCTGGTGCCAGGCAAAAGTATAAATTATATTTAGTTAAATATAAACAGCAAAATGGCAACCAACTACCCAGGCAACCACTTCTTGAAGAAATTGATCCTTTGGAAGATGGCATATATATACTATAATAAAGCATACTGAGGAAGTTGAAAGAACTAGTAAATTAACATTAATTGCAAAATCAAATATGTGGCCACATGATTCTTCAGAGAATAACAGCTATTACCCAGTATTAATAATGAATTGAAAGTAAAAGCTTTAGAGGTGGAAAGTTAGCATTTTCTAACAGCAATGTTTTGTATATATAAATAACTAAGAAATGTGAAAATCTATTGAATCATTAAAGAAATAGAGAAGTCTAGAATATGAATGTCTATTTGTATAGTTTTAAAAATGCTTGAAAATAAACTGAAGAAAAGTTTAGGATTCCATTTTATTAAATAATAGTTGGAGAAAATGTCAACCAGGAAACTTTATCTGAAAGTTTTTTTTATATTTTGCTTTGAGTAAATATATTTATTTGAAAAAGGTTGCAATGTTTGATTCTAAAAATTCATCATTTCTTTCAATGAATGAAGGAAAAAATTTACTGGCCAATGTTTTCAGTTGTTGTTGTTGTTTCTTATCCCAGATGGTGTAGCCAAACTAAACCATCTCCATAAAACCAAAAATCATTAAAAATTCTAAAAATAAAATAGGATTCTTGATAACTTCGTTCACAATAAAATTCAGACAGTCAAAAATGTGTCTCTGAGAGACTTAATCAGCCTTGCACCTGGAGTGTCACAGCCTTGCACCAGTGACATTCCAGAAAGACTTTCTGGCCCTGTTGAAAAGAAAGGGATCAAATGTAGCCAATCAAAAAACATGAAAGAGCAGTCTGCTGTCTCCTAGAGATACTGAGCTGGTGCCGCCAACGAGGTTTTTTCCCAAAGTACCAAGAGTGAGCTTGTGGATCTCTTCAAGTTGTGTTTAATTCCATCTTTTTAATAGTAGAGATTTCCGAAAATGTTAGAATAGCGTTGCCCAGCAAGGTATCAGCAGTGTCAGGCTTGTCAAAGCTATCTGCAATTTCATTACTATTCAATCCAACGTGGGAAGGAACCCATTGAAAATGTATAGAGTGAAAATGTAAAGAAAGTTGTGTCACAAGGTTTAAAATATTCAAACTTGTCTGATCCCCAATGGTCGTCCAATGAGACAGAGACTGTATAGAGGCACAACTGTCCGTTCGTATCCAGATGTCTCTGAAAACAAGTTCAGAGGTTGTGTCTATATAATTCAATCCCTCATAGATAGCTATTAGTTCTGATCTAAAAACCAATCATGTTTTGAGTGAAAGACTTAAAGCCTGGTTCATGCATGCACACCAAGATTCAAGTCTGAAAGAGAAAATGGAAGAAAATTACACTTTAGTAAAACTGCATTTGAAATATTGAGTATAAAAAAATGGTGAGAAAAAAGTATGTTTCAGTAAACAATTATTAGTAAAGAATAATTCGTCATAAGCAAATGAATCATCCAATAAGTTAAAGGATTTAAAATATGAATTTAGTAACATAAAAAATTGGATTGGTAGGCCATGCAAAAAAAAATTTCATTCCATCGCAAAAGATTGAAACTATATATCAGTGATACCTTGTCACACTAATATAATGAGATTCACTTCAAAATATTCAACTACTTAAAAATTATTCTTTCTGTGCTTGGGAAAATAAGTGCCTTTAATTTACTTTCTGGATGTTAGTAACACAATCCTGTAAAAACAGCTAGTATTCTCTTTTCAACATTTTGTGTTTTATGTGAATGTTATGTAAGCATTTTTTTTATTAATTTTATTGATCATACTATTATTTAATATAGTTCTTTTTACCTAATAATAACTGGTGTAAATTTTTATTACACTAAATCTGTTGAATGGATAATTAATATAAATGTCTTATTATCATGTAATTTTAAATTAAGATTTATTTGCACATGGCTACATCTGTTTGATTATAAATGGATCTGTCAGTTTGTTCTTCCTTAAAATGGCTTGCTAAACTCAAAAGCTTGTGAAATTATAATCTAACTTTATAGTCCTTTTAGAAACTATTATTAAATATCAACATTTCCTTTCTCCTGATCCTTAGAATTTCAATTCAGAATAGTAAATACAAATTTTAAAAAGGCATGAGTTTCCTGCTTGCCATTTTTATGTGTCATTTTTATTAATCAAACATAATTAACTTTTTAGGCAGTCTGCAACACCTACAAAATTACTTGATGGTTATTCTGCTTTTCATGGATCAGCTAAATCTAGAATAAGAAGAGCAAAGTATGTTCGATCTAACATGTATGAAGATGAGAAGTTTGACTATTCAATGCCTTTACAAATAACAGCAACACTCCAAGAGAATGATTCACTTGAATCTTCAAATGCTGATGATTCCAAAATGCAGACCAGTAAGGAGCACCAGGTCTGCAATAAATCTGTTCATTTAAGTGATATTATACAGCGTACACAAGATCTTGCACTGTTTAATAATGCTTCAGAATTGGAAAATTCAAACTCTTTTTCCCTTCCTGCCTTGAACTCAAATATGTGTGATGCATGTGGTTGCATTTCTGTTGCAGAGAATTCTGACTCTGTTAATAAACAAAGTTGCATGACTAATGAACTTACTGGTCATAATTGTGTTCCTTCATTATCATCCATTTCTTATTGTAATATACATAAAATTCCACATCAAAATTCATTTTTTAAAAGAAGGAAAAGTCTGAAACAAGACTTTAAGAGGCTAGGATCATTCAGAAGCAAACTTATCAAAAATTTCAGTAACAGTATTCAGGTACATTTGTTTTTCATCATATGTCTTTTATTTGAGAAAAGAATGTATGTTGCTAAATTAAACTTATTTTTTTAAAGGAATCCCATTGCATTGAAGAATCTTACGATAGTGAAGATGGTAGAGACTCACCAGAGTAATTATAGCATTCTCTTTTATCTGTCACTTGTGCTTGTTCTCTTATTTTTTAATATATATCTTATATCTTTGTATTATTAGCTGTAGATGAGAAATATTTTCAAATTATATTCTTTTCCTATTTCTGTATATAACAGGATTTAATCTCTGCTAAGTTTTCTCACTCCAGCATGAATTATTGTGCTTGCTATTTTATATTCTTACAACCAATAGCTTATAAAGTTTGATTTGAAATTTACATGCCTCTCGCCGTAAAACAAAAATGCTTACTATTGTTTAAAGTTATAAAATATGCTTCAATTTCCATAACCTTTTAATACTAACCAATGAAATATTTGTTTGTATCAGTAGGTTGTGAATATCAATATTTAATAACTTTAATTTATTTTGTAATCTCATTTCCACAGATTTTTGTTTATTGAAAGATATAGTTATATGTATTGAGAATGCTAATTGTATTTGCCAACAAATAACTTGAAATGTTTAACTGCAGTTTGCTTAATTTGTTTATGTTTAACTAGATGAATGTTTTCTGTATTAATTCCATTAATTTATTTGTTAGCAAATTCATATTCATTTTATTAGTTTTAATATTATGATAACTATTTTCCCTAGCTTATAATTTATTTACTCCATCAATCATTGTTTTGTGTATTACTTATTTCCTTTAAGAAAATTCAGTGTTTTCCTGTATATTTATACATATGTAGGAAGAACTGATTCCTTAGCTACCCTCCAATTAACTTATTAAATTTTTTTCCTAAACTAAAAAATAAAAACTATTTATCCGTGGAAAAAAAATGTTTTTGAAATACTATATTTGGTGTTGCATCAGCAAGAAATAGCTTGCTGGAATCATACCTGGCTTGGAAGCAATAATGTAAGATTTTTTTTGAAAATGGGTCTTCCATTTATTAATATTCAAGTTTTAAATATATAGCAAGACTTGTTATCTTATTTCAGTCTAAACTAATTTTATGTTCATTTTCTACCTTACTGCGGGATGCTTGCTCTTCACTTTAAACAAAAGTTCCTTTTCAAATTTGCCTCACTGTGTTGAACATAAAGAGACAACTAGTCAACCAATTTAATCTAATTAAACGTCACCAATTTCAAACCTCTTTTAAATCAGAGATTGCTTTATTCATCTGTACTTTTTAAATCTTGACTTAATGGTGCTTGGTAACACTCATCCCAGTTACTTTCCTCAATTCAATTATCATGTCTCAGACTACCATACTTACTGAATCTAATGTAAAAATATTCTTTCTTCTAATATTTGTCAATTTTATCCTAGCATTAATGGCTAATATCATCATAATCTGACTTGATACTTTATAGACAAACAGAACCTCTGTATGATCTACATGTTCTGTATTAGAAATTTCTATTTATTGTTGGAATACAGTAGTTTAGGTAACCTTTTTATGCTTTAATAATTTCATCATAAAAAATTTATTATTGAGTAAGCTAACTGAACAAATGTGTAAGTAAGTTTATAAACAATAATTGTACTCAATGTCATCTACTGTCATATTATTTTTTTGTCTTTGGTTTAAGGATCCAATATATTCTGTTTGTAAGCTGAGTCACTTGTGACGTATTCATATATAAAAGAATGGCGCTAGGGTAGCTCATACATGTCTTAAGAATAGTGACTAAACTGAGTAACCAGCAACTGGGGTTAATTCCTGGATTTACTGCAGTTGAGTATTATATCAAGGGATCGATTCTCCAAGTTCTACATAAGACTGACAACCTTATCTCATAAAACTTTTCTATTATGAAATTCAAAGAAATAAATTTCGGACTGTTCTTACAGAAACAATTGTAGGGCTTGAAGCTTGGTTTTTGAAATGTTTAATCACTTTATAGAAGTAAGGCTCTCTAGGCATTTATTGAGCAATTGGACTTCTATAATAGTGACCTATTTCCATCCAGGAGATATGATGGATTAGAGAGGGGTTAGAAGAATTGGAGATACTCCCTATTTTACAGATATGATCTTCAGAAGCCTAGTTTTGGTACAGAATTTATTGTTAAAAGGCGAAATAAATACTTGGTTATAGATTTTGAGGCTAAATTGCCAAGATTATGTAGCTTGAGAATCAGGTTTTTCTTCGTATAGTTTAATAAGTGTTGGTTTGCCAATAAAAAAAGAAAATTGTGAAAGAAAATTGAGTTTAAACCAATCATTGGAGTACAATGCCTTCATGACATAGCCAACAAAAATGTGCTTGGATTCATTAATTTTGCAGGAGAATATGATATATTTGTTGGAAGCCTGTTTCTCCACAGAAATAAGTGAAGTGACAAGGCGCTCACTTGGTAATAACCCTTTTAATCAAAATGATCATCTCTTAATTGATATAAGATACTGTTTTCATATTCTGGATATGAGGGCTTATCATGGTGTTATCATAAATTCAGATCATTAATTAGGGATTGCTAAATTGAGGGCAAACATATCTGGTTTTAAAAGTATTCAAAGAAAATATATAGGCAAATTTAATAGCTCTGAATTGCTACACAGTGCAACCAGAAATACATTTAAAGAGGAACTCAAAAAGTTAAATGATAAAACTAAAAACTCTAAAAAAATTTTTCTCAAAATAAAAAAAATCGAATTAAAAACTAAACAGTCTTGTAGATGGGGATTTAAAGTAACAAAGAGTTAAGAAAATATTGTTTTCCAATATGGATTTGGTTATAAAATTGATTTTGAAAGCAAATTAGCAAGATTGGTTTAATGCTGATATATAAAAGATAAAAAAAAAATTTATCATTATATACATATGCATTAGAAAAGATTTAATAAAAATTTGGTAGACAAATAAAGGCTGGCAAGGTGACAGGAAGAGAAAATTTATAAAAGAAAAGCAACTATTTAGAATTGCCTTTTCTTTGGCGATACTGATGTTCTAAGATTTACGCTCAGCATTTTAAAGGATATACTTTAAAATTTTGAGCATCTAAAAGGGAGTGCAAAAAGCAGGGTTTTCTGAAGATCAGTTAACAATAGTCTTTGAGACTTTTGTATCTAGAATCACCATCTGTAGCGATGACAGTTGAAAAATTCTTAGTAATTTTAAGATATTACAATAATTTGGAAAAAATATTTTAGCGGTCTTAATACTGGTGACTTTACAACTTATTCAGGCTTTTCCAGATTTGCCAAGGGATTGATTCACCTCCATCATTACCTGAAGGGGCGAAACAAACTATCAAAACACTTGAGCAAAATTAAGTGCCGGGTCCTGATTGCATCCGAGCAAAATTTTCATATCAAGAAAATCCGGAGCTAACTTATTGTATTTGTGGCATTTTATGCTTGCTTTATAAAATGGGAGACCTCACAGTCCAAATTATTATAGTATCTACCTGTTAAATATTTCCATAGACAGTTTCCTTTTCCTGTAAATGATTATTTTTATTGTAAATTTTGTTTGTATGTGTTATTAATTACACATGTTTAATTTTTTGGGCAACAGTTAGAATGCAATATAATATTTGCTTTTGGCGTGGACACTTTTTCAGTTTGGATATCCTGAACTAAATTCTAATTTTAAAATTTGAAGCAACAAAATGCATAAGTTTACTATTAATTATGTAATTTCTGAATTTTGGATAAACTGATGACACAATTATTTAATTGGTTGCTTTTGAAGTCATTATTCTTTGTGCCATTTGATATCCTGTTTTATTTGATAAGATAATGAGAATTTACAGCTTCCTCATTTGGGTATCATCACTAAAAGCTATTTGAATAACCATTATGCATTGGTTATATGGTTTGGTTATGTGGCCCAATTTTGTGTTTACTCTGATTACTTTATATAATGGTGTCTATCTTAAAACTTTCCTTAATGCTGATTTGTGAGGACATCTTGTGTTGATCAATGATGACTCAAAAAAATTACTAACACAATATATATGTGTCGAGATGTTTGCCTGTAGCTCTCTCTCACACACACGTAAGAAATCGATTATCATCTTGTTATTCTGCTTGAGATTAAAAGTGTTTTAAAAATTCCTTAGAAATGTTCTTAAACTTTTCATTCTCTTACCATAAATGTTATTTTAAATCTCTTTCTTCTCTATCTCTCTATTTTATGAATTATTAACCATCAAAATGTGTTAGACATTTTGTAGATACATTGTACTTATTATACTTATAAATAATTTCTAATTATTTGTTATATTTAAATATATCTTTTAATATTATTTTGAAAAATAAATTTAAATATTTACATGAAGTTTTTACACACTACTCTAATAGTAAACTGAAATTTACTGAAATTTCAATTGCTCTTTAACTTAAGTTTTAGTAATAAAATCCCTATCTACGTTTTCAAAATTAGATTTAATATTTATTTATTTTGATGAAAATACTTTTTACTAAACTAGGTTACATATGATACTTTTCATTTTGATGTCTAATTGGAACATTTATGATAATGTACAAAGCTTTTGTTTTAGTTTTTGTCATTTAGTACATTTTTCAACCAAATAAATTATCTTTATAATACATTTAAAAACACATTCAACTTTCATGATGTATATAAGATAAATTTTAAAAGATTCTTTAAACATTGATTATAAAATTAATTTTTATCCCAAGCAGTAATTATGTACCTTTCTGTTAATGAATGTATCATCACAGTTTATACATCTGAATCTGAAAAATATATTTAATTTCAAATAACTGTCTTATATTTTTCTAGTATTTATAAAATATAACCTTATAAAATTTATTAAGCAATTTTGGTATTTGATACCAGACTTAGCTTGAAATTATAATTTAAAAAATTGCTTCGTGCTCCCATTCCTTTATGAATAAGACCTTATTTCAATGAAATTCTAATATTTCTTTCTTTTTGCACCCTAAGATAAATGTGCTTTAAATATTTTTTTTGTCTTTTTTAGTGTGTTAGCAATGTAATTAGTGGATATATGAATTTTTTTATTAAATTTGTGCAAACTTGCCTAGATATTATTAATCAAATTTTTGATGACTGAACTGTATTATTTGAAAGTTTAAATTCTACATATGACAGATTTTGCTGTCAGCTTAGATACTGCTCCCCATGATTTCTATCTTTGGGAGTATTTCAAAAGTCTGGAACGTGAAACAGATTTTATTTATATGTTCTCACAATTCCCACCAGAAGATATGGTTTTATTTACGAAAAGGATTGCCCTATATTTTCTACCATTGTAGGAAATTTGGTTTTGGTGATATGGGTAATAACTTCTATAAAATACAGCCAAGGGTAAACACTATGCCTTTTGACAGGACTGTTAATCTTTTCCTATCATCAAAATCCAGCATTATTATTTTCCAAAAACATTTGAGAGTGTGTTCACATATTTTTTACTATAGAACTCCAAAAATATGGTTGATTCCGAAAATCTGGTTGATAGTAAAACAATGTCTCATTTAGTTATCTTCATCAAAATTAAATTTCCCTTTGTGGAGTGATTTTGCACTATTTAAATATTCATATTGTTTTATGTTCCAACACTGGTTTGAAAAAGAATGTCAACTGTGTCATTTAAATGTAGTTCAAAACTATAAAACATTTGATATTAGTTGGACTTAACCTGCTAACCAATCAATGATACAATCTTGAGTCCCTTCTCATATTTATGTATATATATCATAATACCTGTTCTTTGTTTTGTACTTAAGTAATTCGGTGTGCCTCTTGATTTTGTATCCTTAAATATTGAAATTAAAGTAAGTTCAAATTCTCATATAATCATTGCTGATAGTATAAAAATGATGCTGATTACCATCAGGATAATGACATGATATCTTACCATGAATATGCAAAATGTGTAATATAGTTACCATTATCATGATTGATGATGGACACTACATTTGCTTACAAATAGAACTATTTCTATCCAAGGATTCATTAAAGATTTTTATTGCTCTTTCAGTGATAATTATTTTCAAGAATGATAACAAAATATTACACAATTACTGTAAAGAATTGTTAAACAGGTAGGATATTCAACTACACTTTTGCTAATACATTTCTTGCATCATAATCCCACAAAAATATGTGGCATGCTTTATTAAGAAGTATTGTTTGCCATATAAAAGCATTCATCCAATGCAGTGAAAGAGAGTATTATGAATTTACGAAAAAGCTCTTATATTTGTTAAGATGCAAAAATGCTGATAATGGTGTATGCTGTTTCTGAGTTTAGTATATCCTTTAATAACAATTTTCTAAGAAATTCTAGCTGTTAGTTATAAATATAATAATAGAAACCTAATGCCGTAACATTCTTTCACTATTAATTGATTTCACATGTCCTTCAGTCATTCTGTCATTTTTTTCTACATAACTATTTGTATTACATTCTTAGTATTTGTTAATCACAATACTTTATAAAATTGTTATCTTTTGTTTTCCATCTTGAAACATGGCACATAACTACAAATTTATTCATCATTTTTAACAAAATGAGTAATTTAAGTATTTATACAAATATTTGATAGTAAACGTGGTTTTATTAATATCTAATTTGTTTGATAGAAATGTTTTAAAAATTGTAACCAAAAATTTCTTTATCTTCATACTACCTAAGAAGTATGTTTAAATCTTGTTGAGAAACACTATGATATAAAAAATCTAATTTACTTTTTATATTCTGCTAAAATATAACATTATGTTGATTAACAAGTTTGTGTTACATAATTGTTGTAAATGAAAAGATATATTTAAAAATATTATTTAGTTTAAGAAATTGCTCCCTGTTTTTGATTAATTATTAATTTGTAACAAGAAATGTGCTCATTATTTAGATGTATTCTTTATTATGTATTATTAGAGCGAATTTTTTCTACAGGCATTCTCGGTTCAGTCAGGCAAACAGTGAAGTCTCTTTATCAAGCTCAGATGAAAATTTTTCTGAAGAAGATAATACTAGTGAACACTCCAGTAGCATGTATACAACAGGTGAACTAATGTCTAGCATATCCAACCCTGATATTTCTCATAATATTGATCAAGAATCTGCTTTGCATGGTGATAAATTTGGTGATTCCTGTGAAACAGAATGTGCTCAACATTTCCAAACACAAGTACTGATAATCTCAATCTCTATTTTTCTTTCTATAAAGTTTATTCATTAGTTTGTATGTGTGTGAGAGAAAGAGTGAATGAGAGAAAAGATATTCAATTTTGACTGAGCAATATTCATTTTTTCAAAATTTAAAATGTCACTTTTTCCCACTTTTACTAACAATAATGCTGTATTTTTGTTTACTTAACACTGCTTTGTTTGCTGTATTTAGAGTTTTTCCTTATCACAATTGTTCTTTTTAACAATTTCTTTTAAATCTGTTTCTAATATCCTTTAAAAAATTTTCTCCAAATAATTTTCCTGTAACAATAAGCTAACAAGAATAAATACAATTTTTATATTGTTACAATATCAATCGTGTACTTATGAATCTTTACCTGCATTAGTTTTTATTATATATTTTTAAGATATCATTAAAATGCAAAAAACACTGCTACTATTAACATAATTTTCTTTTTACTAGTCATAATTATTAAACCTTTTCATGCCCATTGTTTGTAAGACTTCCTCTAGCGTTTAATTCAATGGCTATTCTATTTAAATCCCACGTGGGCATGGGTGTTTGTTGTGGGTTGAAATTCTGTTTCAGTTCAAATTTCAGTTGTTTGATATTATATATACTATTTGGTATTAGTTCTAAAATTTATCATCATCAATCATTTGTTGTTGCAAACATAAAAAATTCTGACAAATGAATACATGTTAAATGGAAAGAATTGATTAAAATTGAAAAAGAAACTAAAAAATTAACAACTTATCAAAGAGAATCTTTGTGATGAACTATTCTTGGATTAAAATTGAAAGATCATGTTATTCAGACATATATGAATTTGATTGAGATAGTTACTTTCTTAAGACAATAGCTTTTTATAACAAATGTAAAATGTTCACTACTACAAAAAGGAGAGAAAACTAGAAAATGTTTCTCATAACTCAAATTATGTACTTGAAATATAAAAAGAAATATGTTAAGTGAAGATCAGAAGTAATTTCTGGATGCTTATATTGATAAACTAAGTAAATGGTATGCATAAATATCCCATCTTTGACCACCAAGCTGGTAGTCAAACGGTTAGTACTCTTGTCTTCAGTTCAAGATTTCGTGAGTTCCAATCCCACCTTGAGTATGGATGTTTGTAGTGGTTCGGAATCTGTGTTAAACTGTCAGTCCTAGTCGAATTAGCCCTCTTGTACAACAAATGAACATTGCGTTACAGGCAAACCTTACCCATCATTGACCTTGATTAATATATCTTATTCCTTATTAAAAATGTAGCTTCAAATAAATACAGACTAATTGTTACCAAATTGGGTCAATTTGGAAGATTCAAGTTTCTTTTTTTATATAGTATACATTTTTACCTATTAACTATTCCAATGATCATATGATCTTTTAGATTAAAGTTTACTATAGATTTATTAAATGCCAAGTAATAATAGTCAAAGCACAAACACAAAATTTTGACTGAATAACTTTAACTGTTTAATAATAAAATGTTTGACTTAGTGCAATTATATTCTGATTTTTTTTTCATTTTTTGATATATTCGCTCTTCTAAATTTTATATTTAGATTTCATTTAATATTTCTAAAGTATTTAATGACATAATTGCTTTTGTATTGCTTTAACATTTTTGTGTTTTGCCATTACTCACATAAAAAATACATATTTTTAAACTTTTGTAATAAATCAGGAACTAATAATTTGGTAATATGTATGGTGATTAAAATGTTACAAAAATTCGTATCATTATATTCATCTGAAAATTTAAAATTTTTACTGAAAATTCATAATACATGCATTTATGTCTTATTTAATTATGCTCTAATAAATATTTATGTTCTTTAATACTTTTTTTCAGATAGTGGATGTACATTTGTCTGAAGAAAAATCTTAGTATTTCTTTATTTGAATTGATGAAAAAACAATAAAGTAGAACTTATTTTTATTATATTTACATTTTTATGAAACAAAATATTTATCTGCATTTTTTAAACATTTACTCTTACTACTTTACATACATTTTCAAAATTTTTATTTTAAAAGCTTTATTTCCAGTATTTGAAATTTTCAGTTCTGTGATTTTAAATAAATACTTCAGAAAGTTTTAATTTAATCTTCTGAGTGCTTCACTTATTTCTTTTATCATTAACCAATGTTTTTATAACTTGATATTTCTTGATAGATTTTGGCCTTCTCAATGAATTCAATCTCTCACCAAATGTTTAATTTTCTTTTTGGCATTTAAATATTTACAAAAAGATAATTGTATATTTGATTAATTAACTAATAAGGTAATTGAATTACTTTTAATTATTGAAACACTCAGATGGTTAACTATTTTGTATTTATTGTAATTATATCATTTTACAATTTCAATACATATCATTCATTTTTTTACTTCATGTTATTTGATACAATATTTATGGTTCATACTTGTTCAAATGCTCATGATATCATCTATAATTGAACTTGTTTATATGTATTTAAATTGGACTAAAAGGGGTATATTTTTATATGATGTTTGGCATTTCAAATGCATCAGTGTAAGTTTGTAATGAATGTTATAATTTCTCCATAATGTTAATATTTTAAATATGTGTACTTTTTTTATTATAATTAATTCAGTGTGTTTTTTATTTCTCTGTTATGAAATATATATACCTAATTATTTAAGCAAGAAATATATTTAGTAAAGTATGATGAATGATGAGTTTCTATTGTAAAAATGAACTTGATGCAAATTGTATGCCATTTCTTTAGATTTGGTTTCTTTTGTAGAGTTAAAATCTGAGCTACCTTTATGTTTGTAAAAATCATTCAACATGTCAGAGTAAGCTTCTTTACATTTTATCATTATTTTTTACTTTTATTTTCATATTTTTATCAACCAAACAGTTTTTCTGAAAGTAGCAAATAAAAGTGTTTAGCCTAAAGACAATTGGTTTGCCATAAAAACAATTCTCACATTGTTTTTCCCCCTCCCTTTATAATAATTTTATCAAAAAAGCTTTCTTAAATGTATGAAAACCTGATGTAGCAGAAAGAAAATTTTATTTGTCACTGACAGAAATCATATTTTAGATTTGTTTTCTATTTCATATTAATGTAATCTTAGCAATAAGAATCGAAAAGTTTGTAATTATTATATTATAAAGGTATTGTATTTTATCGGAAAAGTTGTTTATTTTTCTTTTTGCAAAGATATTGTGTGTTCAGATTGATATTGTAAAAATATTTAGCTGGTAGAATTCTTATGTATATTTATTTCAATGCAGACTAAGCTTACTAGTAATGTTTAAAAAAATATTTTATTTTACATATAAATTATTTCATCCATGATCTCTAAAATGTATTATGGTACTTACATGAAAACTTGAAAATTACTGAATTTTCTTGTGTTTTATTTCATTTAAAAAAGTAATATAAAAAATAATAAAGTTTACTTTTTATACTATGCAAAACAATTTTGCAGTAATACTTTTCCTTTTTTTTAATCAGGCATTACGATCGCTTACTAGTCCTTTAAATGGGAAATACTATTTTTAGTATTTCCTAACTTGATAAAGTTTTTCAATTTCATTAGTAAATCAAGTTAGAACTTTTATTATTTGAATATAATGAATCAGATTTTGAAAATTCAAATATATGTAAAATAGTAGTTAGCTAAATTTTCCATATAAATTGTAAGCATCTTTTAATTTCGGTATATTTAAAAGAATATGAAAAGCGAGATTCCAATTTTAATTCAATGTTTTTTATCGGTTCCTAACATAAAAGATAATTAAAATGTGATATTCTGAATATTTATATTATTTCATGGATTCCTGAATGAGTAAATTCAAATATATAGGTTTTCATGCTTTATTTTATAATTTTTTTTTGAAATATTAATTTGTAGTTTAAACAATGATACATAATTTTTTTGTAATATTGATTTTTTTCTTCATGTTCAAGTAAGCTAGAAACTTCACTTTTCAAAAACATTTTAATAGAATTTAATTTTTGATGTAAAATATGGTTCATTCTACTGTATTTGCTATTGCCGCTAAATATAATTTAATTAAGTTATATGATGCAGCATGTCCATTTTTGGACCTCTTGCCATAAAACCCAACCAACCAACTAATTAAGTTATAATCATGTAAGAAACTTTTAGCAAAATCAGTATTAAGATAAAAACAATATTAAAATATAATCAATATTAAGATTTATATAACATTCAACTAGTTGTTAAAAATTTGTGATTTAAAATAATCTTGTAAGAAAAAACATTGTTCTACTAGTGAAATTAGACACCAGTTTCCCAGAGAAATATAAATTTCTTTATGGGCATTATATATTCCGATGGGTGCATAACTAGTGAAAAAATATTAAATAAATAATATTTTGAAAAAACTGATTTTTATTTAATTAAAGAAATTAAATTATTATTAAATATTTTCTATGATTGTTATTATGAAGAGGAGGGTGCCAGCTCAAGTGTGATCTTGTCACCTAACTAGTTCAAAATTGCAAGTTAGTGATAAGCAAGTATTCTGAATCTGTTTACCTTAAGGTGCAGTCTAAGGCTCACTTGCACAGCTGTGTGTGTATGATTGTTATTAAAAAAATTATTGCTTGAAATATTTTAATTTATTCATTATTTTTTGCATTATTTACAAATTCTATATAAGAACATTTGACTTGTCTGTATTTTATTGTCTTTCATTAAAGAGTAATTATAGAATATTTTTAAACTGAGAAAGAAGGGAAGAATTCTAAGTACTTGCCTTGAAAAATGACATTTCAGAAATTTTCAGTAAAATAAAGTTTGTATTTGTTTACAGTTATTTTTAAATGTTGTTAATTTGGATCTGACTTTCAAATCACTGATATAAGTTGTATCATATATTAAAATCTATAATTTATTTTGATACTTAATTAAATTGAGTAAAAAAATTTGACTTTAAAATAAATTTGGAAAATTGTGGTATACATTAATTATTTTTATTATGTTATTTCTCTTTTAATAAGACAAGTGAAATACTAACTGTTATCATACATCTAATTTCAAATTTAATTATTAAAATAAAAGTACCAAACTTAGACGGATTCAGCATTATATAAATTGAAATTTATATAATACTAAATAAAAAATTTTTTTCAAAAAGGCTTAAAGAATAATTATGTGTATTATTTTAGTTAATTGTATGGGCTTATTTTGCTGTGAAATAAGATTTTCCTCCCTTTTTTCCTAATAAATACTCATATTGTGCAATATATAAATACTCATATAATTTCATCAGATCATACTTGTTCATTATAATGAGTGTGATCTATATTGAGTGATATATATTTCCCCATTGTTTGATCTTTTAATTCTTAAATTAAGTTATAATAAAATCATACCAATTATAATCATTGTATATTTATTCTGTTGTTTCTGTTTTGTTAATCAAAGTGTTGATTTCAGTATGAATGTAAAAAATCATTTGGATGTTACATATTAAAATGAAGGACCCAGAAAAAGTGAGTTGACTCCATAATCTAATAACGATTTTGTATTTTTATTTAAAATCATTATTTATGGATGAAAAAAGGTTAATTTTATTAATAGATTAATTTACAAATTAAACTGGGAAAGCAATTCTTTTATGTTTACATGTATGAAAGCAATATCGAATGGTTTATTTCTTAAATCAAAATACATTTTCACAGCGTTTATTTTGTACTATTTAATGTTGAAAATGTTAACCCTTGATTTTGGAAGTTTTCTATGATCTTGAAGAAATTAAAAAAGAACTCAGATTTATAAAAAATAGAAAAATTTTTTTAGTTGGATTTTTCTTTCATAAATAATTTTACTGTCTAATAGAGAAACTTGTGAATTTTGCTTATTTTACTGCATTGAAAATTCAGAGCTTTATAATTATATTTAATTTTTCTTAATTTTTTTTCTTAGTTTTATTAGACATTAAATATGTCTGTTATTATTATTATGGTTTTACTTTTCACTTGTAAAATATGTGCTTGTGCATTGCTTAGAATATTTGTTATTTACAATCCTTTAACAAATTTGCATTCAGTTAAATTCAGTATATGAAATAAGGTTTCCAATTTTATGTAATTTTAGATTTCTGAGAATGTTTTTAATTATGTGTTTAATTTCAAGAAAATTATCATAGTTAATTTTTGTTTTTTAAAATGCTCCACATGTTAATATGGCTGTTATATATATTTTTTATTTAGAATATATATTGTTATTGAATGTTCTTCAAAATATTACAAACAAGTGATACTTATGTGCCTTTATCTGTAATTATTACATGTTTTTTCTCCCAAATATATTAATGTTAAATATACCTTTCATATTTAACATTAATAAGTAACATTATTTTTATTTTTAAGATATTCTTTATTTTTATATGTACTGCAGATTTTGCCAACTACATGCTAAAAAATAGGAAACTATATTCGTTTTTTTTTTTAATTACCTTACTTTTTTCTTATCTTGTTGTTTGGAGTATCCCCCTGTTCTGTTTCATATGTAGTATTTGAGACATTTTTTAAAAATTTTAATATATGAGGACTGAAAATAAGTTCATGATTTTAAAATTCAATATGATCGAATTTAAATGGATATGACATCTAGCTAACCTTAAATGAGTTTTTAAAAAAACCTTTCTTGAGATGTTACTTACATTTCAGGATTACATATACCAACAAAAGAAATGGTATTCTATCGGGAAGCTCAAATTTAATTATAATTGTCATGTAATATAAAAATGTGAGAAAAGGCTATTAATCGTGTATAATTACTGCTGGTAAATATATATCCTATTAAAATAATATTTCTAACTAGGGGAATTTTCACCTGTGATTTTATAGATTATGAAATCAACTTTAAAAGAATACAAAATAAATTTGATAATGTTTCCATTTCAGTTTGTTCAATATATCAATTGTATGGATATAATTTTGTGCACACATTTACTTGAAGTTGATGCTCATTTTTACAAGCAGTTATGGACTGGTAAAATAATTCTTAAAATCAATAGTTCATGAAGTGGAAAATGACTGGTAGACCTTAAAACTATTTTTTCCACATTATTCTCTATTTATAAATAAAGTACTATTAAAAAATTATTTAGCATACACAAAAAATTAATGCAAAATAAAATACCTATCAAGAACAATTTTTTTTTATGTGGAGAATTCTGCCAAAGTAATCACTTACTTTTCCTAGTTCAAAACTACATTTTTAATATCACACTTTTTTGATAAATTAAACCATATATGTTTTTCTCAAGAAAAACCTCAATATTAGACTTTCATTTATTTTCTTCACAGATGGTTGAAACTATTCAGGTCAAAATGATTCAAAAATCACTCTTTTCTACAAAATCATTAAATGTGTACATTCACGAGAGCATTGCATCTATAATATCAATTTCTTAAGGCGATTTCAAGACTTAATCTTCCAAAAATGTCTTGTGATATTTTCACTTAAAGCTATTGCTTACACTCAAATATATGTTAAGTCGGAAGTCAGATTTAGTCTGAGAAATTCCTCACAAATTGCTTCAAAAAATCCGGAAAGGAGGGTTCTTGAGACTACTGCCTTTTAATATGTTAAATTCTAATCAATCTAGAATTTATAAAAAATATTTTCCTTTAATTTAGATTTTAGAATCAAAACTACATTTTCTTCATTATATTTATTAATTAATACTTATCAAAAATTAAAAGGATTTAAGATTCTCTAATTTTACGACAGTTCAAGTTTCTTAACTATAAACTACAAAATTTAATATAGAATCAAATGATAAAAATAAATGCAAATTAGAAAGGCAGGAGATTGAGTTCATGAAAAAGTTTTTCAAAATTTTAAGTCAAAAATTTTAATTAAAATCATTACATTATTAGACCCTATTGGGGACCATCCAATAGTTGGTAAACATGAGTGTTCTTAAATTAGAGGTTCATAAAAGTGAGCATCTACTGTATTATGCTTAATTCTTGACTTATGTGTGATATTAAAATAGGCATAGGTGTTAATATTAAAGATAATCTCTATTATTTTAGGAAATATGTATGAAATAAATTGCTTTATATATTATTTAAAATTCGAAGAAAACTATATTTTGTGAATTACATAATAATTGTTACAAAAATATATTAATTTTTTTTAATATTGCATATATAGTAGATTCTTGTATTTACAAACCTCTAATTTAAAAATGCTCACATTTTTATGAACTGGTGGTTTGTTCCTGTCTTGACACCATGATAATTTTAACTCCTATTTATGAACTAAAGTTTCGAAAAAATTATTTTGCGCTAACTTCCATTTCTGACAAATAGTTTCCTTTTGTTTTATTATGATCAGATATTTTTCAATGTATTTCTTATAGTGTATTTTAAATAATTCTTTTTGATAATATTTTATTTATAAAGAAAAAGTATTTTTTTAAAAAATCAGTTCTTAATATTTTTCTATTTTATGAATTTTATACTTTAACAACTGTTTTACTAGCCCCTATGAGTTTGTGAAAACAAGCTTCCACAGCATGTACAAGTGTCCACATGCATTACAATTAAATTTGTGTTAGTATTGAAATTGAAATTCATTTTTACATGAAGGATTAGTTTAAAAAAATAATTGGGCTTGCATCTCTTTCATATGTTGGATTTACTCCTTCAGAAGTTATTGTTAGAATGATGAAATGAATAAAAATGTATTGATCAAATAAAAGTTATGCTAATATAATTATAATTATATATATATATATATATATATATATATATATATATATATATATATATATATATATATATATATATATATATATATATATATATATATGCAGAGCAGCTTGATGTAAATGTTAAAGTAAACTTATGCAGGCTACAGTTAAATTATATTATATATTCTAAAGTTAATCTTATAAAAGATTATATTTTAATACATGAATTTATAAACTTATTATTATTATGCATAATCATTTCAATTAGCAGATGTTGATAAGCTCATTAATTTTTGTAACAAAAAAATGCTGTAATATCTTAGTACAAAATGTAAATAAAAATCCCTGAATAAACCTAAATTTTATTACATGTAACCATTCAAGGAATGAGATGAAGGATAAAAATATTTAACAAGTGTCTAAGAAATAAAATTGTTGTGCCCAATGTGTATAAAGTATCTGTATAGAACTTTATTGATTCATTACTTGCTTATTGGTAGAAATAAACTTTGTTAATTAATGCAAATTTAACTATGATTTTATTATTTTTATCATTGAATTTTTATTTAAAAATGACAAAAGCAATTCTGCAAAATTTTGATTTGCAAATAGTTTTTGATGTGAAATTCCAATAGTTTTGTCACAAATATAGGAAATTAGTATGTTGATCAATTAATATATTGATTTATTAATAAATGAGAGTAATTGATTGAAAGTTATCACTAATTATTCGAACAAGAAGCCTGGTGGCATATTGGTACCATTTTGTGTTTCTAAGGCACAGGATAGGCATAGCTTGTTCTATATTTGGACATTGCTCCATAAAACTCAACCGACCAACCTAAGGCACAGGTTTAAGGTTTGGCTCCCAGGCTATGCAAAGCCGACCTAGCCTTTCATCTCTTCATAGAGTTGATAAAACTAAGTGCCAAGCATACTTGGAAACTAAACACTGGGATTTTCCCATTAGGTTGACTGCCTAATTGGGACTATTATGCTTTGCATTCTAGGGCAATTGGTCTCAGAAATATATGGGCACTGTAGGCCTTGACCCCTCTGGGCTGTCATGCAACTGAGTTTAGTTATTCTAACAACTTATTGTATTTAATGTAGTTTATTGTAAACTTATTAAAAGTTATTACAAAATTGAAAAAAGAAAAATTCTTAAATGTGTCTCTAGTATTTAAATATTCTAAAAAATGTAACTTTAACATCTTTTTTGTGAGTAAAATCTAAAATTATCAGAAGAATGATTAATAATGAATGGCCCTAGAAATAAAATTTATAACGAAAGGAAATAGTTGGAGAAAAGATCTTATGCTAATACATAAAAAGTAATTGAAATTGTTATACAGCAAACGAAGTCTCTTAGAGTGTTTCAGTCATTGTATTGTAACAGTATTTTCAATTATGAAGAAGATAAATGTGTATTTATGTGTTTGCAAAATTTACAAATGCTTAGTTAAAACAAAGTGTGTTCTTACAAAGTATCACATATGATTTTTTCTTTTACAATTCTATTCTGAGAAAGAATTTGTTTAAATCTTTTTTGTATAACGGTTGGCACTTAGGTGACTAACCTTTCACCACAACATGGCTGCAAACTGTTACTCATTTATCATTACCCAGTGGACATCTGTGAACCATGTCAGAAAGGTGTATAGCATTACCCACATCATACCATCACAAATCCATTTATAGAGTAAGACACATTCATTCATCATCACAGAAGAAATGACAAAAAAACCCAGTGAGAAAGAAATATTCATGCCTGAACCGGGATTCGAACCCAGAACCAACAGTCCTAGAATCAGAAACGCTGTCCACTCAGCCATCAGCTGACTGTTTAATCTGAATCAGTAACTTAAATTACTATTATTTAAGCTTTTATTTCATTTATGAAATAAACCTAATGTTTGTGAATGATCACTTTGTTAAACGAATTAAAATCAGTGTTTAATGCAATTAACATATGGGTAGTCAGTACTCATTAGACTTACATTTTACTACAAAATGTTTCTATATTATAAAAATGGCAATTTTCTATTTCCACTAAGTGATTTCTCAAAAATGAAATTAAATTACTTTTATTTTAAAGGAAAAACTAACAAATATTGCATAACAGTAACTTGTCTAATATTAAATGCATATAAAATATTGCAGAAAAGAATTGCTGTAAAATGAAAATTATAAAATTGCTGTCAAAGTTATTTTTAAGAGATAGAATGCATACAATCAGCTTTATTTATGCCACAATAGATAATCCATTTGGAAGATTTATTTTATTAGTTTTGTAGTTAATGAAATATGACAAAAATATTCTAATGTGGTTGTATTTATTCTCTTTTCAAAATAATACAGAACATTTAAAAAGTAATAATGTTTAATTTTTGGAAAAATTTCTCTGATGCAGGTTTTTGTAATCAATATCTTTATTATATATTATGTTGAAAGATTTTATATATCAAAGTGAAGCATTAAACTATTAAAATGTCACAAAATGTATTAAATTTGAATAAACATGTTGATTTAGAAATATTTTTACTCAAAATATGCTTGCAAATTTTTTTATTCTATATTTAAGTCATTCTTATTGATTAAATCTTATTCTATTAAATTGCATTTTTCAATTTTCTGAGGAATTACTGTAAAAGTACATGTATTTTTATTTAATTCTTATTTATATTTCATGCTTAGAAGAGTGTCATAAGGTTTGTAATTAATAAAATATTAAGAACTTTGATTTTAAATGTGATTATTAATCCTATATTCTAATTTATTTTTTGTTGTGAGAAATGTTATTAATAAAAATTTGCATTATTGAACAGTTCTGAGTCAAGGATTCTATTTTCAGTACATAAAAATGAATGAGAATTTACTAGATATTAATTTGTATTTAAATATTGTCAAACACACAGTAGATCCTTGTTTTCAAACTTCTATGGACCAGTGAAATAGGTATTAAAATCGAAAGGTTTTTAAAGTAGAAAATTGAATTTTAGTTCTTAAAACAAATTTTTTTGTGTGTATGTGAGTAACTGCTTTCACTTTTAAAGACTTTTAGAAAAATTAATTAGTATGCATTATATAAATAAGCACATGCAAAATAAAATTCATGCTTGAAAGAAATCCTACTTTCATTTTTTTGCTGAAAATTTCGCAAAGTAATCACTTTTTTCCTGCTTCAGAACTATTTTTTTAAATACGTATTTACCTGTTTTGGGTGAAAAAAAGCATTTTTATTACTTTTCTCATAAAAATTTCAATCGTGCTAACCATTTTCATCTGCTTGTTTTGCTGACCGTCGCAACACTACGTCAATTTTTTATGCGATATCTAAAAATTCTACCCTTAATCATCTGATAGTACCTTCATACAAGCTGTGTCTAGCCCAAGTTCTGGAATGGAATTTCAGAAAGCTGTGAGTTTCTCCGTTGAAGTTCATGAGTGAGTAACTCATCGCTTTACTCACGTCGTAAGGTAAATATTTTGGTTGTTGTCGCGTGTGACAAGTGCAAAAAGAAAAGATAAGTCATATGGGACCAAAGGCATGGAGCACTGCCCTGGACACATCTTCAGCTTCATGAAAGGATTTGTCATTGCCTCGAGAGGTTGGACCTCTGCCTGTTTGTCCGCGGAAGGTATTTTATTTCCCTTCTACCACCCACTGGAAGACCAGTGGAGGCGTTCCACTATCCGCCACCTTGCTCTCTAGGGGTTACAGGCTTCCCCGAGAGAAATATTTTGGTAGTTATATATTTAGTTAGATTTTTTTAATAAAGCCTGCATGTGTCAAAATTACCTAGATATCTTTTTTTCCTGTACATCATTCCAAGCATACATTGTTAAATGCAATGCACCTAGAATGTCAATTTCATAAAACAATTCCTAGCCATAATCACTCCTTGCAAAAGTTTCTAACGATATTCGCATTTGGAGCTATTGATTATATTTTACTGCGTGGGCTATAAGACAGGAGTTAGTATTGGTGGATGAAATTATAAACGGATAACTTCATAAAGGTGGTGATTTCAACATAAGCAGTGCAGTTAATTATGTATAATTTGGAAGTTTTACGATTAACCATTAAAAACGTCAATTCAAGTCTCTTAACTCTAAATTTTAAAAAATTAAAAGAAATTCGTACTAAAATTAAACAAAAAGTACAAGTGAAAGAGAGCTTGCAAAAAAAAATTAGTTTGTAAATGGGAGAGAGAATTATTACATCGCGCGCTTGTGTAACTAGTTCTTAAAATCTTAAGTGTCTTTCACGACACTAAGCTCATCGTGAAAGCGAGCGTCTACTGTGTGTTTTATATATCCTTTTACTTGTGTGTGATTTTCATTCTATATATAACTGTAAATTATATTCATAATTTATAAAAATATTTTAATTAAATATGCTCCATGTATAATATTTTACATGTTAAATATCAAAGTTTATTCCTCAAAATCCCTTTTATTCTTAAATCCTGTTGCTTCTTGCATTAAAATACATTCCACTTGAAAATTTATTTTATTCTTATGTTCTTTTTATATTTATTGGGTTATACGGTGGTTGTGTTTTTATATTCTATTTTAAAAATGTAAAAGTTGTTGTTATAATACTTTTTTTCTATTGCTGAGTACCTTTCGATTTTAAAGCCTTTGTTATAATAAATCAGGACTCGAATATTCTTTGTTTTTGTGTAAAATTTAAAACAATTGTCTTTGAAAAAATTTATGTTAATAAACATTTTTACTATTTTCATGAAATGTTCTTTCAATTAACTAAATAAGTAAATTCACTTGTCTTACATAAAACTTCAATAAAGAATTTTTAATTGCAATGCATACATTTTAACTATAAATGATTATATAGAAATACAGTGAGTAAAAAAATATTGTGAATTACACAACCTTAGTTATACTAAAGTAAACGAGTATAAACATAATAGAATGCCTGTCTGAGATTCATAATCAGGTTATTTCTGAATGTAAATTCTGCTTCATAACACCAAAAAGAGTTAATGAATTTGAACAATATTTTATTTTATAATAAATTATAATGTAATGATTATATTTTTCGACATAAGTACCACACCATTGCTTAGAAATTTATCGCAGTGGGGCACGAGATGTTTAAGTGTCTTGCGAGAATATTACGCGTGCCATAAAATCCACCACGAGACATCGTGTTGATTTTAAAACACACAATTCACCATTTTGCGACCTTTGATTACTGTCTTAGCTTTAGTCTTTGTTGGCGATGTAAGGGCTTCCATTTTCATCGACTGCAGTTTTGATCCCGGAGTGACACTCTGATGTATTAACTTTATAATATGATGGAAATCGAGTTTCTTTTTATTTCATATTTTTCTCATACATAATTTAGGTAAAGCATTTATTCCTGTTCAAATTGAAGTCTGAAAATATACTCAAAATGATGGTTTGAAAATATTTTGTTTTAATTAAATTGAATTGCAATGAACGAAACGAAGCTGAAAGCGAAAGTTGTATTTTAATTTACAAAGGTGAGAAGGTAAATTATTGTACTTTTTCTCCGGCGGTTTATTTATACCACCGAATCCGCTCTACACAGCCAAGTTACAAAAATATTGTGTTAATTAAAACGTGTTTGTTTTTAAGGAATTTATATTTTTAATTGAGGGAAAGTAACTTAATTCTGAAATTTCATGTTTTATAATTTAATCCATTTTGATCGTTTAGCAGTATATTTTTATCTTCGGTACGATATGAAGAATTTTACTGAGTACTCAACTTACAGGACCAAGAAACCTCAATTTGTTAATATCATAATTCATACTGGAATGTATTTATTGACTTCAACACACAGCTAAGATAATTTTTTATGTATTTTTGTAACTAGAGTGTTTATTTCATAGAAGAATTCATTTTACTGTGTAGGAAATTGGTATATTTAATGTGACCCCCCCCCCGAAATTATGACTTAAAAAGGATGGGGCTTCCTAGAAGCGCATCTAGTCTTCCTACATATGTTGAGCTAGAGCGAAATGTAAAAAATAATAGAAAAATTGTTTTATTAGTTTCGGAACCTAAGTTTTTTCGAGTCACTACATAAATAGTAATGTTTGAGTTCCTGTATCTCTTACAATGTGACAGATTAGAACAAATGGAAAATAATGTTTCAAAATTACCATTATTTGTATCTAATCCATAGTTTCAAGATTGCCATGCTGACTAATTATGTCAATTTGAATAAATTTGAAATGAAATATTTACTTTTTTTTCAAATTTATTCAATATAATTTGAATAAATTTGAAAAAAAAGTCAATATTTCATTTCAAATTTATTCAAAAATACTTCGTTGTGCAGCACCGCTTGCTCTTGACGTACTCTCTTATGAACATATTCCAATACAACAAATTAATATCGAATGTGTAGTTTTCTAAATAACAGATAACTAATGGCTGTTTTAAATTTCCGACCTATACGCTCATGATAAATGGATGAAAAATATTCAAAGTTAAAATTGAATACTTAATACTCAGGATTGTATGTTTGAGTACTGATAATTTGGAGATAAACCTCAGCGTTTTGCAAAGTTGTGTGTAAAAATTATGAGCGATCTGTGTAGCTAAAGCAAGCATCTTAAGTGAAAGAATAAACTATATTGTTTTTATTAAACGGATACCACTTATTCTAACAAATCTTTAATGAGTTTGTACTTTTAGACAAACCTAAGAGGGCTTGTGATGAAACATATTGGGTTTAGCATTGTCTAAAACGCATTTCATGTTCGCACATTATTATGGCAACATCTAAAGAGGAACAGTGAAGCATAGTATAATTCCTTATAGAAGGAAAATTAGGTCTAGGAATTGACATTCATACAGCTTACGGAAAATTTTGCATGTCCACAGTATAGCGGTGGTGAATGCGTTTTCACGAAGGCTAACAGATGGAGGACCCTTGACTCCAAAGCTAGTTAGTGATGATATTGTCAATAAAAGTGATTGAGTTAATTCATCAAGATGTTGTTACTAATGATACTTGGACAAGCCAAGCTCGCTATGCGAATTTAAGTCAATTGGGAGCGTCTTTCTTTTTAATCAGAGCACCATGAAGGTGAAAGTACGACTTTGCTCTACACAACACATGCCATAGGTACCCGATTCGTCAAGATAATTCAGTATAGTGTGAAAGGTTAACCTGAGTGTGTTGGTTCAATTCGTGACATTTTCTAGAACATGTTACAGTGCCATAAAGTCTGAGAAATAGGTTCATTATCATTCTGAAGCAGCTCAAGAAACTTACCATATGAGCATGTCATTGGAATTTCTACAAGGTTTTGCGAACAAAGCTATGAATTTCTTACCCAAACGTGTTGCGGCGGACGAAAGTTGGAGCCACTATTAAATACCAGAATTAAAGATAACGTCTTCAACGGAAACACAGATTCGGTTTCGCTTAAAGTAATAAAAAATAATAAAACTCTAGGCCGTTCGCAACAGTGAGGAAAAACTCATGCTAACATTTTTTTGGACTAACGACCAATCGAGTTTCTGCTGAAAGGTGCTGCGATTAATGCAGCTCTGTATTTAAGGTTATTAACCCATTTGTGAAAAGCAATAAAAAAAAATGCCTAACAGACTCTCTTGGTATTATTCTCTTACATAACAACCATTCTTTTATAGCAAATACCCTCAAAGATCAATTGGGGAAATTTAAATGGGAGTTCTTAAAAAATTTCCGTTACAGTTTTGACTTATTTCTGCTATTTTCACGTATTTGGAGAAAGAAAATATTTAAATGAAAGATTTTAGTTTTACGGTGAAATACCAGAGGAGACTCAAAACTTTAATGTAACAAGCAAATATCTTTCATAAGAGGTGAATAACTCACCTAGTATCAAAGTGGGATAAATTCTTGAAGCTCAATCTTCAATATTTTTAAATAATGATAACTCTGATGTTGTCATAGATGATTATGGCTCGTAACTTAGTAAATATATCTTTTACAATGCATAATCCATGAAACTTATTTAAAGTAATTATCATTGTTTTCTGAAGTGAATTTTGAGACCGCGTAGTGGACAGTATCACGGTTTAAGGTATTTTAATGTCCACTCCGTAAACGCTTTCTGTGCTGATATTCATAGATAGCTTGTTATATTCCCTCGTCGCAAAGAAGAAAACTAGAAAAATTCTCAACTATCCAGCATGGCAGACATGCATACAGATGTGAAAACACAACATTCATTTCCCATTATTCAGTGGTGTCTGGAATTGAGTCTGGGACCTTTCGTTCTGTAAAATTGTGTCTTATCTCTTAGACCACGGCAAAGTGAATTTTCAAACAGATTTTAATTTATAGTGTGGCTTTATAATATTTTTGAAAAAATGAATAAATGCCGATTATCATTCTCGTCTCAAGTATCAAATGTTTGGTTGAGCGAATAAAAAACAAAAATTATGATTAGCTGATGATTCATCTTAGATCTCTTAAATCAATTTATTTTGAAAATTAAAATCACCGGTATATAAAGTTTTTTCCGTAAGGCATTTTAATATCCATTGCTTAAATTACCTTTCACGTGTAGATTGTAGCATCATTCGCTTCTCCCATGTTAATAAATCCGGAAAGCTCCCAAGCACTACTTTAAATGAATGTGCATGAAAAGCATAACATCCGTTTCCAATTCAAGAGTGGCTTGAATCAAACTCGGAAAATCATTCATTCTGAGAAGAACACTATTCTTCCACTAAACCACGATGGAGCTTCTTTTCATCATGCAGACCTGTTGAGGTAAAGTACTTATCCTTAGTGATATGGGAATATGACTTTCTACTTATAAAACTGCTTTCGGAAGAGAAATATGCAGTGCATAAATTCATAAAACCTTACAATTTTAAGTTTATTTGTTACGCCAGTGTTTTTTTCATAATATAACTAGATTTAATCTTATGATAATTGATGATATTTAAATGAGATCCTTAATTTATTTCATTTCAAGAGAGATAAAAACCAAACAGCAAATAAATTTTCCATATTTCTCCAGTCTCTGCTAGTCACTTTCTTTAAAAGAAAGAGTTATTCCAACCAATGGTTCCATGTTAGTTCATCTTTTAACATCATTCACAGCCCCTTTATATTCTATGATTTGATAATGAAAATAAGACATTATCTCACAGCATACCACAATTTCTTATACTTTCTTCTACATTTTCTTTTATTATTTGTGTTTGAATGAAATACTCCAGTCATCATTAGATTTTATTATTTATTCCATAAAAAAATCGTTTAAAGATTTTTTTAAAGTTAATTAAATTTTATTTACTATGACTGATTATATTTAATCTATTTTATTTGTAAATAAATATTGACTTTTATTTGATTTGATGTCATCATATATTCTGTCAAAACATAGACAAGTTTATCTTTAATCATTAAAATGAGACAACCGACTATTTATTACAAATTTGTAATAATAGTCTTATTTCATAAAAAGTCCTCTTCTAGAAATACATCTAGTAAAGTTTTTACCGTAGTAGAATGTGGAATCTTTAGTTAATGGTATTAGTGAATTTATCCGTGATAGAGACCAAAACTATAATGCTTTTAGAATTTATCTTATTTGTAATCGATTCAATTTCAGCTAGAAAGTCAACATAACGTATCTATCCTTATACCCATATTTTTAGTTTTCTTAGTATAATATGGTCTTATACTACTGTTTATTTACAAAATAATTTCCTCAAACTTTCATGATATCTTTCCCTCCATGGAGTTGATGGATCAATAAATTTAAAATTTTTAACTGTGATGAAGTTTCTTAGTTAAGAATTAATCATGAAATTGAATCCTAGCAAAATCCATTTTGTAACATTTTTCACGATTTCAGAGTTGTCGAGATTTATAACTATTTTTTTCCCCTGGACTTGCTGTTGACAATTTTGACGTTCAGTGCACATTGCTAGTGTCCCACTGCAGGTAAATAGTGTAATGTAGGATTTTTGAAGATCTCTTTGATAATGTTTAATGAAAAATGTGACTGCGTGAAACTCGTATTACCGTTTCTAAAAGGAAGAATATTTAAAACTTTTAATTGTGGTGTTACCTGTTTTATAAATGCTAACGACATTTTAAACATGCTAAATCTCCTTATTATTTGCATAGCTTTCGGCACCCAAATTTATTGTTTCGAATTTATATTCTAAATAAACTCGCCGGAATCCATGAGCAACTTAAAGAATGAGGTATTCACAATGAATCTCAGAAAATAAAAACATAGAATATTTATCACATTTTTCACGATCAAGGCCAGTGTCTTTTTTTGTCATTTTTTCATATTTGTTTTAGCTACTTTGTGAAGCTTCTTAAATCCAAAATATTTACTTGATCTAACATCTTAACCATTAAGGGAAGGCAATTTAAGACAAAAGCATCGACATAAACAAGATAATATGGCTTTTCGCTTTACTTCAAAAATGATTTTTCCTTATTGTAGATGTAAAAGAATAAAGTGTATGACATCATCCTTATTGGATACCACCTCAGTAATTTCTTATTTTAAATAGTATATTAATATGCTATTAGTAACATACCTCTGGGTTTTCGAAATAGTTTCTTCGAGTAGAATAGTTTGTTTTCTGTGAAATACTAAAATTATTATTCGGCAGTTAATAAGTTTCTTAAGGGTATGTAATACAGGTGACCGATACAGGATTTTAGCGGCTCACGAGTCATGCGGCTCTTTGAAGGATTATTTGTGGTTCTCGATAAATGTACCCAAGTTCCCTTTTCATTTTTTTGTTATTACATTTTAAAATATTTGTATCGTTCCGCATGTGTTTCAAAATATCTTTTAAATTACTGACAACAGATATGAAAGACTAAGTGCAACATTGTAACAAATTTCATTTCCTTCCAAATTAGAATGATATAACTCATCGAAAACTGCGCAAACGAACATAGACAGTGGCTTAATTATCCGTAATCGACCTACTCCTGACCAGTTTTGAATTTGTAAACTTTCATTGCAGCGGACAGTTAACTTTGTGCTCTGGAGGAAACAATTTGTATCACTCTTGCTACGGATATAATTTGTAATTTTGAATTTTAACAGTCAATTTTGATGATCCTTGCCAATGAAGCTAATAATGTGGCTGAAACAAGTTTTGTTACTGCCTGGAATATTGCTCGTACAAAACGCCCATATGGAGAGTATATTAAAAAAATTGGAATATATGCTTGAAATTTTAGATCCAAATGATGCAACATTGCACAAAGTTGTTTCGCAAATTCCCATCTCAAAACACACAACCGAACGACCCATAACTGCAGTTAATTCATATCTTGAATATAATTTTAAAAATGATTTAAAGAACTGTATTGCATTCAACTTAGCTCTTGACGAATCGACAGATATCACAGATCTTTCGCAATTGGCAGTTTTTATACGTCTTTGTTCACCCGACTTCATTGTTAAAGAGAATTATTAGATTTAGTCGCACTTCAGTCAACCTACAGTGTGGACATTAAAAATGCATTAGTTTCAACAATAAAAACTTATGATGTGCCTCTTAATAAACTTGTAAGCTTTGCAACTGGTGGAACTCCAGCAATGTTGGGTAAAAAAATCAGTCTTAATGGGCTTTTAAGAGATGATTCTCGAATTCCACATTTCATATTGATTCACTGCATAATTCACCGAGAACATCTCGTTACTAAATATTTTAAGTATCCTGATGTTATGAATCACACACACACAGTGTGTTAACCATTGTAAATTACATTCGCACTAATGCAAAAAAAAATCATTGACAGTTCAAAAATTTTCTTGAAAGTTAAAGGACGAAGAACTTCTAAATATGATATTAATTTCTTTTGCATTGCTAGATGGTTATCTAACTTCAACATATTAAATTGATTTGTAGGTTTGTTAGGTCCGATAACTGCATTTCTAAAAGAAAATGAAATAATCTATTCAGAATTAGACGATGACGAGTGGTTACAAGACTTTATATTTTTGACTGATGTCATGGAACATATTTGCAACCACTGAATTTACAATTTCAGGGGAAAGATAAAATAACATCTCACCTCTCACAGTGTATATTTAGTTTTCAAACTAAATTACAACTCTTTCAAATGGACATTAAAAATAAAAATTTTTGTCATTTTAGTTAGTTAAAAAAATTTTTTTCCAATACTAAACAAAATTATCTCAACAAATATATAAAAAAAATCTAGAAGGATTATTGACGGAATCCCAAAATAGATTTTAAGACTTGAAATATTATAAATCGTCTTTTGATTTTTTTCTGAATCCATTTGAAATTAACATATATAAATCAAGGTGAATTCTCCATTTCCAATATAATTATAACCCAAAAAGAATCTGGAGAATTAGAATTAATAGAGATGCAAGAAAATCAAGCTCTACAATTAAAATATAAGTTGACGCCGATTACCACATTTTGGAAATTTGTACCATAATCGAAGTATTCTGAATTAAAAGGGCTCCTTGTTGAATAATTTCAATATTTGAAACAACGTATATATGTTTATCATTTTATTCCATTTTAAAATTTGTGAAATCCAAACATCGATCAGTATTAACTAACCAGCATATCAAAGAATTAATGAGAAGTGCTATTACCAATTATTCACCAAATTTTAAGCAATTATGAAGGGAAGTGAAATAAATGTTTAATTATTAATATTTAAATTCAATACACATATTTTGTGCTTTTATTTATATCTTTTTAGTAAATAAAATTTCTGTAAAAATAATTTTTAATAACTTTTCTGCATACCTTTTAAATACGTATTTAATTGCAGTTCACAAAAATTTTCAAACTTTGAAAAATAACTGGGACTAACAGGGAACCACCCTTGTTATAGTGGCTGAACAATCCCTTAAAAATCAATTCATAAATAACTTACTCCAATAAGGTGAAAATATAACCATCTTAACGTTGTTATTAATTTACTTCTAAGTGGTTTGTTGCTCTGTATCATAATTTTGATTGGCTATGTCAAATCAAACTAATTTTTAACCTTAGATTATCTCGAAATTATGTAATATACCCTCATTCAATGAATACTAAATACTCCTTCAATATGTTTTCACTTATAGTGATATGTACCACACCTTTTTGTAAAATTATATTCCCATTCAACTTTTTAATATAGATGTCTAGATTTCAAGAATTATGAAAAAATTTGACATATTTATCCTGTTGCTTAACTTTTTTGAAATAAGTCTATTTACGTGGTTACTTAAGATAAAAACTAAATAGAAACTTACAATAATAACTTATTGAATGTGTTTTAAAAACATTATAGGCAATGAATTTCAATTAAGAAAGATTATAGTTGACACTTATATCAGGTAGAGTTCTTATAATGAAAAAGTTACTTTTTGTTGTTTCTTTTCTCACTTCATCAACAAAAGCATCGATATCAAATCCGTGAACCCATGCGCCTAATGATGACGGGTGGGAGAGCTTCAGGTGGTCAAAAACTGTGAAACGCCAAAGGAATTAATTTAAACCAATACAATCTATTTCATGATACAACAAATGTAAGAATAATGAAAAATTCTGAATTTTAGAAGCATTCTGCCTAATATTATAGTTGTACGTAATTTACAGAAATTATATAACGAATGCATAGATTGTGAATTATAAGTTATTTAACCAGTTTGAAGTTATTCTTCCAATTTTTCTTAATTTTATTTCACTTTTGAAAAATAAGTTCATTTTTTGAAAACTTACCCCAAAATAATCTAGTTAATAAAGAAACTTCTTATCATCTAATTCGGATAAGAAATTTATATGATTATTTTTCAATAAATCTCTGAACACACAGACTGATGAATTCTGAGAGAAAAGGTTTTAAAATTTGAATAAGATTTTTATATTTTATTTCTATCATAAACTACGTGTTTAAAACAATCAGTTAATTGATCTCACAAATTTATTGATTGAACTTTTATTCAATTTTAATGTATGAATCGAAATACTTGTTTTGTGATGTGTAACAGAAATGTAATTCCCTATTATGCCAGAAAATGAGGTGTAAGACATCAGTCCCGAAAGGAAGTCAGAAATAAAAGTTCTGTGATAGTTCTTACAATTAGAGTCTCATTTTTGTTCACCTTCATAACGAAATCAGAAGAGATGTAGAATGTTTACATTTTTTATGAAGCGCTGAGATAGCGAATGTGGCTGTATGAGTTTTAACAAATTCTAACAATGTCTAAAATGGTTGTTTTCTTCAAAATATCGGTAGCAAATACTTATATGCCTGTTGTTAGCCTAATAACAGCAATAGACCTCATTTCATGCATTTTTCTTTATTTACTAGATTACACACGCAGAAGAAAATTTCAGCACTTTGCTAATATTGCGAATACAATGAGGACTAAATACAAAACAAAATTTCGATTTGTAATAAAGGATTACTATTGTAAGACTTATATTCAAAGAAAAGAAAACACATCTTTCCCCTTTTAATCATTTAAAGATGAAAGTGATTATTTTTGAAATTGTAAATTTAAATTCGTATTCAGTAAACTGGAAAAAAATTATTCATTAGATGAGAAAGTATTTTTAGTATCTAATTCACTTTTATAGCTCCTCGGAATTCTTTATAAATAAATTTATTGTAAGAAATGGTATTTATGAATATAGATAAAATATGTTGTCAATAAATGTAATGAAACTAAGGAGAACTAAAACGTGAGAAACAGAGAAAATATGCGAATCAAAGATATTAGAAATCTACAATAAAATTTAAAAAAAAAAAATTGAATATGATGAATATTAATCAAAGACTTACAAGGGATTGATCTGGTAAATTGTGAATATTTCTCCTAAAAAGAACCCAGTTTCATTTAAGTATTTCAGATCAACTGCCATTAATGCTTATAAAATTCTTCATGCGAAGAATTAGGAAAAATTTAAAGTTTAGTGAAGTTAATTTGCTTGTTCAGAATTAGAAGAGGGGTATAAAAAAGTTTGGGACTCTAGAGAATTGTTATTATTTGCTATATCATATAGGTTCTTGTTTTATAACTTTGATGTAATTTCAACAAGGTTAAGAATGTATTCATTGCATCGTATTTAATTCCTTCAAAATATTTATTAGATTCATTTAGTTTAATAAATCTTAATTTAATAAGGCTTAGTTAATTTTGATTAGTTTGAGATTTATTGGATTTTTTGAATTTATTGACTTTAGATTGATGTATAAAAGGATTAACTTTGAAGAAAGTTATCGACTTATTTCAAATGAAATATATATAGTTCATCTGAAATAAGAATATCAACATATCTTTAAATTACCTTAATTATAATCAAATTTTGGAAAACTCCAAGCTTTTGATTTCTTATAACCTTATGATTATGATACATTTGAAATCTGACTGTATGACCTTTTAGTATCCTCAAGCTGCAAGTACGATTCCTGAGTCATTATTTGTGATTGAGGCTCACGTTTCTACAAAATAATTAAATTAGAGCAATTGGGGAAATCCAAGTTACCAATTATTTTAATAAAATTTGCAAACATTGTTTCAGGTTTTAAATTGAAAAAATATATATAGTTTAATTGTAGAATGTGTTAAACTGTTATTCAAATTGATATATGATTTAAAATATTCATTTTTGTATTCAATACTTACGATAATAGAAATTTTAATTTTCAAAGCTTTTAAATTTTGTCAAGATAGTACAATAAGCATAGATTTCAATTAAAATGCCCATCAGGAAAACATTTGTTGGATTCATTCGACTGAGGAGTGAATTGGATGTCCAAAGATTTCATGAGCACATTTGTGTTCTGAGTATCAATATTAGTGTAAATAATTTTATTTTTTATTCCAGCTGCTTGATTTCTACCAAATTCATTTAAACTGAGCTTTAGAGTATATTTTAAAAATGTAAGTAAATTCTCCACTCGTTTTCATATTTTTCATTTATCTACCTTTTCCGAAATTTTACAGACATATTAATTATGTGAAATAGCATTATTTGAATAGTTTTGATTGATGGATTTACTTTTCTCACTAAAAGTACAGTTTCCTCTAGTTTCATTCAAAATACATTTTAAAACTTAGTAGAATATATTATTTACTTTTTTAAATAACATTTCCGACTTATCTTCGAAGTTTTGCATTAAGGTTACTGCTGCGATATACATAGTTGCTTTATGATGTCTATAATATTATCTAACAAAAAATATCAACTTTTCTTGAATTTTTTTTAAAAAAGGTATTTCACTTAGAATACACTTTTTAAGTTTTAAGGAGCTTATATATTATCACAATTTTAAATCAAAGAAATCCTGTTTATGATCAGTCATATGCATCGTCTTGCTTTTGTTAATGTGAATAATTCCAATGAAATTCTACTAATCTTAATATTAGTTTTACTGACATTTGTAAGTTTCTTTTTATATTTATAGTCAACCTTTTTAAATAAGTTAAAGAAGAAATAAAATTAAAATGTGTAAACTACAAAATAGTTGAAATATATAAATGCCTATATATTCACGCATCCGAAAACAAAAATCTAAATGGCAAATAAAATTATTCCATTTATATATAGGAAACGACTAGTGAGAAATGTCATGAACACGAGACGAAGACTGCTGTGTCAGCACTAGTTTTCATAATATTGTTGTAATACTGGAAGTTAAATTCTGAATCGATACGATTTTGCTTGTTCAATATTTGAAACCTTAATTAGGATTAAGCATGATTATTCTAACCACTCTCGAACTGGGCTGTAGCTGAATTTTAGCAAAATTTAAAAGAATTTTTAAGTCTCATTTTTATTTTTCTAAATATTGATGTTTCCTTCTGTTGGGTCAGACCGTCGACGCCTACGCCTACTGGTGGCAAGGCAAAATTCTATGCAACTTATTTTTATTACTATATAATTATCTTTTTTTATATCTTTTCTTCTACTTACAGGATTAGAAAAAAATATAAGTTGTCAATTTATACTGTTTACATTCATTAATGCAATGTTCCTAGGGCAGATAAGATTTTAAAACATTAAATTGAATGAAAAATAATAAAGATTGAGCTTTTTTATTAATTTTATATATCTGGTATCCTTATTGAAGATTTATAAGAGATATGGGTGCAAAGCTGAATTTTTTAATTTTAAAATTGTACGAGTATTCATTTAAATTGTACTCTTAAATGCAGTAATATGAGTTTCTAAATTAATTGTAATCTTTTATCTAAATATTAAAGTCTTTTCATCTAAATTTCACTGTAAATTTCCCTTACTGGCTAATTTTTATGCAGTTAAAACTACCCAAAATTCGGTTCGAAAATGTATAGAGATGAAAGTTAATTTAAAAAGAATTATTGAAATAGCAACTAAATTAAAAGAAATGAGCTGTAGAAATAATTTCTAAATAAATAAATGATGTGATTTAATAGTGAATATTTACTGGTTACTACTCTTCTCCTATAATTAAAACTCCACAGAATACTTAAGACAAGCGAATAGACTGATAACTTTCGATTTATATGGACGAGAACATGTGATACGTCTGTGCACCACTACTCTATAATGATCGCTTTCATATAATATTGTGTACATATGAAAGTATATCAACAATTATAGTGCAGTCGTAGAATTTTGTTACAAGAATTTTATTTGGATTGGAAATTTACATTATTTAACCAAGTTTTTAGAGTGTTTTAGTTTTAGAGTGTTTTAGAGGGAAGTTTATGTGCTGTGAGAGGAAATGGTTACTAATTAGGAGCCTAAATCAGGGATAGCAATAAATAACAAGTATATAAATAAGAATATTTTATTTCCAACACGTTAATATTTATGAGTTACTTAAGTAAGAATAAACACTTTGAATGAAGAATAAACATTTGAGCAAAATATTTACATGCATTACGTATGATTGGCCAGAACTGTTTTTAGAAAGTCTTTTGGTTTTTAATCTTGCTGTAAAAATCTTCACAAGCTAATCCGTTAACTGTAGATTCCTTTATCAAACCTTTATCATGAGTCCATATTCTTTGTTCATCAAAGAAGTTCTCTTTGCTGTTGTTCATGTCTCAGGTAAGCAGGAAGCTTTCTCAACAATCTTGATCGGATTAGGAACTGCTATGTGATTATCCTTGAAATGACCAAATAACCAAAGCCATTTTTCTTCACTTGAAATAACTTATTCTTGCTTTCACTGTTCTCAATTTGACTGCAAATATTGATTAGCAAACGCGCATCTTCGCGCATCACCACGATTGATGAGATAAAACAATATATTGACAATATTACTCATAAGCAGCATTGTTTTCACTTTTCATTACCTGGACTCTGGGATTATGTATGAAAACCAGGACGTCTGGCAAACATGTAATTTAGAAGCAAAAACCTAGCAGATGACTTTTCAATACTTAACCTTGACCTACCGTCCCCAGAGGTATCAATTCTATTTGAGAACATTGCGAACTACTAAACGCGCCTCAGCCACCTTCTCGGATAGAACACGACGGATCTTTGGTTAAGTCGAGATTCGTACTCACCTTCAGATAGTAAGAACGAAGTTCTAACCAATCAGGCTACCCCGATTTTAGTAGAGCAGAGTAGTGCGAGAAAGTAATGTACTAGAACAATAATATAAATAGAACAGTCAATGGGTTCGTTTTACGCTATCAGACCTCTCCGCAACTAGCTCTGGATAAGCTCTACCAGTTTAGTAAAGGCTATTGAAACATTTATTTACCACATTAAAGACTGACCTGAAGGGGCTCTTAAACCATATTAAACTATCTATATAGAAAATATTTACATATACAAGTAATTATCTGAATGACCTCCAATCTCTCGTTCTTTTTGAGTACCATGTGAAGTGGGCTAACCCTTGCACTTTTTGACGGTCTTCACCAACCCTGAGATACCATATATAGGAATTTTCGTTTTTCAGCCTGTAATTTTTAAAGAGTTTAATTGCATAGCTAATAGGCAGGTATGCTACGAATCTAAATGTGATGTTCGTTCTGCTTTACCTGAATCTGCAACATTGGTTTACTCTTGGTTTTGTTATATCCTTAATTTTTTCTAACAATTCAATGTAGGGCAAGTGTTACTCTGCACAGTAATAATATTTAAAGATTATAATTCCCAAGAAAGGTTTCCCCACGCTCCATGGTATTTGTGCCATTAACCCCTTCCTTCTCATTCTCATGAAAATAACGGAGTGAGCCTTCGCCCCATATTTCTTACGCCCGTGATATTTCACGGCTAGAATGTTGGAAAGTAATGCACAATAATATTAGAACAATTGATTTTATTCTCGAAAAAATATTTATTTTCTCATTTTACACACCAGATAGCAGTTTTACATTATTTTTTAATGTAATTGAAGGTAGTTAGTTTATTATATACTAGATATCAGCACTAGTCAAATTTTCTTGAATAAAAAAATAGGCACCACTTTTATGACCATTTTCTTGAAAATTAAAAGATCGTTAAAGGGTTAAGCAATTTTTTTTCACCTTATATTTACGAGTAAAACATAGTACTCTGGAAAATCTTCCCGATCATAGGTTTTGAAATTACTATTACGATAAAGGATAATTGAAGTTCCTGTTCAAATCCTAAAGTCAAAGTAATCAGTTTAGTACCAAAAGTTTTAATTTTGGTGCCATTTGCAGCATATAAAAGACAATTTGAAGGTTAAAGTTTTTATTTTTCCAACTGGTAAAATACTAATTACAGAAATCATGTCAATCAAATATTTGCGACCTGTTATTTAATCCAAAGCAAATAAGCTCTTCTCGCTATATATATATTTTTTACCGTTAGTGGTGAAATGGAAGGTATAGATAGTTTTCAGACTCAAAAGTGCATTGTGTGTGTGTTTTGACATTTTTATCTTTATTTCCAAACTTAAAATGTCACGAGCAATATTGCCAATTTATAGAATATCGAGCTTCACCTATCCCGCTGGAAAGTGATCTATGTTGAATTTTTAATTCTGAAAGTATTTATTCAACTGTTAAACCTTTTTCAATATTTTGAAAATTCTGTAATTCTACATTACATGAAACGCAAACAACAGTATCTTCATTAGAAATTTCAAAAACACTACCAACCATTTTAACTAGCGATTGTATTTCATCTTTACTGATTGATAAAATTTACTGAATTTGTCAAGATAAGTGTTGTTACCAGAAATTTTTCAAGACCTCAGTTACAATTTTCTTGGCAGCTAAACTTTGCTTTTTATAAAGAAGTCTTGAGGGGTTTTCATCACCTAATTAAATTCCTAAAAGAGCAATTTTTTTAAATCAATGATTCGGTATCAGCATTTCGATCGATTAGCCTAAATTTTATACAGAACCTGACTTAGGCAGGGGCATAAGTGGCAGTTGCCCCGGGCGCCCCCAAATTGAAAAGAAAGTTTATTTTACAAAGTCAGTCGAATATAATCGTTTAGCAAATCAAATAGAAAGTTTGTTGCTGTGAAGCAGAGGGGGCTTTCAAAGAAGTTTTTACTCCGGTCCCCATTTAGGCTATGTTAGGCATTGATTTTGTACTATTATAAGCATCGCAATTAGGTTTATTAAGTACAATATCAGAAAAGCCAGTTAAATAATCACTGTCTTAGCAAACAACGGAATTTTCACTAGATGAACTATCAATACATCAAATTTACTAGACGCCGAATTTCATTATTCGATTCTAAACTTTATTTTCTCATTATATCAGTATTCAAATTAAAAATTTAAAAGAAAAGCATAAATAGATATAAAATATTTTGAAGAAATACAAAAATACAATTTAAAATAATCTACACAAAAGTTTTTAAATTTCAACAATGATGAACAGTTCAGTATAACATATTTAATTAAAAAGTATCGTTCAACACATCCCGACTAAAACGAACAGTTCAGACAACAAATTCTAACTTACCGGGTCACCATGTGTAGCTTCATCTAGTTTCTATAGCTCCTTGAATCAGCAGAATTTGTTTACAGTTGGCTGATGACATGTTAATAATTCTCGGAAAGATAAGATAAGTTTTCATAAAACAAAATATTTTTAGTAAAACTTAAGATAAAAACTGTTCAGTTCTCAACTGCTGAAGAATAAAGCAGTGCCGCAAGAAATATGATAAAATTATATACATCTTTTAAACATTGTCCAGAATTTTGAATTTTTATTACGTTTATAATTGATGTTTTAGGTGTTTTTTAATTAGAAATATGTTGAAAAAATGGACAGTATCCAAGCTGAAATACAGGTTACTCTTTCAAATCAATATTTCCAAATTATATTTCTTTATTACCAGGAGAGATGGCAGCACTAGGCAATTGTCTTGTAAACTGACCAGTTATCGCTTTTAAGATAACTGGTGAATTTATAAAAGAATTCAAATCATTTAAAATTCTTTAAGTACAGCAGCAAATGAACTTCACATACAATAACAAGTTATCCTACATACAAATAATTGTTCTGCGTCTTTGGAATATATTAAGAATTGAAACTGAATTTAAAACTTGCCTGTTATGGTTGCTAGTATATCATCAAGTTTGTTTTTAAACAGTGGCAAAAATAAAAACAAAAGAAAAAAATTAAATGAAGAGTGAATTTAGCACATTCTAAAATGAAGGGATGAGTACTATATTTATTTTTTTATTTATTCGTTTGAAAGAAGAATTTCGTAGGTTGTAGAAATAGGATTGGCTCATATATGTGTGAAAAAATTAAAAACAAAGAATACATAACTTTACATGTTTCGATAAAAAAATATCAAGAATAAACATTAACAATGAAAAGAAAATTTTGCAAGTATACAAGAAACCTCTTCAAATAAGTTTTAAATTTGAATAAAGGCACTAATTAATTAAATTATAAATTATTTAAGCGTAATAATAAATAATGTTTTATTATTCTATTCAATAATATAAAATAAAGTAAGATCCTTCAAAAATTACATTACAGGAAAAATCATCTTAAAAGGGCTGTAACAAAACTAAATGAATAAATTTTGCTGACGAAAAGAAGAATATTATAAAGGTTATAAGGTGCTAAAAGTTTTCACAAAAAATCATCACTAAAATCTCAAGCATAATAAAAAAAGCAGACTTATTAAGTTAATGCAATCAATACATACTCTTAAGAGATAAAGAAAATTTTAGAGTAAAAAATATTTTCTATTGGCAAGAGAATAAAATATATGAATTTGAAAAATGTAGAGCAGTAATAAAATGCTGATGTGTCCTCCTAAAAGGGGAGAAAGAAAAATTCAAATATTTTCCAATTCATTCATTTATTTAATTCGGAAACAACAAAAATGAACTTAATTTGAATGTATTGACTCCCACTTATACAAATTTCTTGTTATTCCTCCAAAATCTGAAAGATATATCGTTTAATGTGCACCATATATTAGATGACACACATAACAAAAATTATCGCTTGTAATGAAGAGTAGTCAAAATATTTTACTCCATAATTCCTTTTTTATGAGTACGTTCATTATAAGATTTTCCCAAGCATTGGAAAATTTGCAGTTAAAATGAAGAAACTAAAAAATTATCATAGTTTAAAATTTCATTTTTGATAGTTTTTTAGGCAAGATTTCAATTTGTTTGTAATGATAATCTTTCAGAAGAGAGCTTTTCGGATAACTTAAATCCGCACCGTGGGTAGATTTTACTCTTTTCTTTTTTTATTCAATCATTGAGTAAGTAAATGAGTCATTGGTAAATGGATAAATTACAATCATTTTCATCTTCTCAATAGAAGATAAAATATCAAATTATTCCAAAGATATTATCCAATATCAAATCCATAGATAGAAGATAATTTATATATATATATATATCCAAGATCAACAAAAATAAGAATATATTTTTAACAACATTTTCTAATAATTAATCCATCATTTTTGAGTTCTTCAAAATCTCTTTGGAAAGATCAATAATTTTTAATTTTAGATTTATATATTCTTAACCTTTAGTTTAATTTTACAAAATCAATAAAAATATTACTCTGTGTTATACACATTTTCTGTGATCTAGTTCACATATTTAAGGAGTTTAAATATTTATTTTAAATAATTTATATGAATACCAAATATGTAATCAAATACAATAAAAATTATAATGAAAATCAAGGATTCATCAGAAGTCTACACTCTTATATATATATATATATATATATATATATATATATATATATATATATATATATATATATATATATATATATATATATATATATATATATATATATATATATATATATATATATATATATATATATATATATATATATATCACATCAGTTATACTGTCCAGAATGTTCAATTAAGCTGCAAAGCATTTTATTTATGATTTGCATTTCCTAAACATTATTTTCATGTATATAGAATATTATATTTTAAACAGCAGAAATGTTAAGCAAAAATAAATGTCTTCTTGAAATGTGCTCAGATTTCGTGTTGTAAGACATTCATCATTGAGTGTACTATAATACGTTTATGAAGAACATAGATAAAGAAAGCTTTAATCTAAATATATATATAGTCTGTAGATTACTTCTATGTTTCAAAAAACATATGTTCTTAATTTCTTTCATTAATTTTGTAAGAGAATTTTTAATTTATTATCATGTATAAAGTTATTTTTAAGAATTTTTTTAAGAACATTTTAGTTTTATAAAATTTTAATTTATAAATGGATTTTTTAAAGTACCTGGATAACATAATCTGAATCTACATTAATTCTTAGTTGCATATAAAATATACATTGTCATTATAAACTGTGAGAGGAATTCTTGTTCATTTTTAACATAGAAGGGAGTTTTTTTCAGTCAAAAATATTTAAGCACTTTTTAAATGCAAAAATATCTCACAAAATTACTAAGATTATAAATTTTATTTACTCACAAATTTGTATTTTTTGCAAGTGTTTTTTTTTTCTTTTTTACAATTTTAGAGAAAAAAATTTCTATGGAAAAGGAGTTCTTTCGCTCTCCATGAGAATGTTGCTATCGACTCTGTCCCCTTTTACCAATCCCACTTTGCCGAGCTGGCAGCCGAATGGTTAGCGCTCTTGCCTTCGGTTCAACAGTTCGTGGGTTCGAATCCCACCTTGGGCATGGATGTTTGTAGTGGTTCGGAATCCACTTTAAGCCGTAAGTCCCGGTCTAATTAGCCCTCGTGTGCAAAAAAATGACCGTTGAGCGACAAACAAACCAACAAACCAACCAACCAATCCCACTTTAGGCTTGGTTGTTTGTAGTGGTTCGGAATGCACTTGATACTGTAAGTTCTGTTGTAATTATCATTCGTGCGCAAAATTTATTGTTGAGTGTTTTTATTTTGTTAAAAAAATAAAAAAGGAAACTAAGTTTTGGGATCTGACGAATACAAACGCAAAGAATCTTTATTTTGGAGTATTTTCAGGTATCAGTGAAGGGAACTGAATGGTTCACATCAGTGATATCGTTATTTTTGAGCAATACGCTTCTCGTATTCATTTACTTGCATTTTCCAAGGAATTATAGTATTTTTAAATTCATTAGATTATAAAAGTTTAATTTTTAACTTTTAATAAATCAAAACAGTCCTCTGCACTCCACTTTGGATGTGACATAATTTGCAATAAAGTTTGTGCTAATTTGTGCTTACATATTCAAAAAATTGCTGACAAAAAATCAAAAATTTTGAAGCAATAACAGGTACATATAAAAAAAGCATTTTAGTTTTATTAAAAGAAATTGAATTACTAAGTTGTATGATTAAAAATGAAGTGATATAAAATAAACATTACTTCCTATTTTTTATTTTACTTTTAAAAATTTAATTTAATTTAATTTTACTGTCATGCATATTTATCATGTAATTTTCTTTTATAGCAGTTTTAATAATATAGAAACATAGAAAACTACATTCAGTAACATTTAATGAATAGTGAAGGATGATTCTTTTTATTATTTTTTAAATAAAACGATAAATGTATTCTTTATATTAAGATTTTTTTAGAGAGTTTATTAAAAATATTGTCAAATGAGATTCAATACGATGTTCCCTTAAATATGACGTAAAGTTTTAGATCAACTATAAAAAATATTTATGCCTGGTATTGTTTTTGCTTTTTTATAGCATGTTGTCAGTTCCTCACAGATTAAATTTATACTTACTTTTATCCTTCTATTTGATATTTTTATCGCTTTTGCAGAGTTATTCGTTTAATTTTGTGTTTCTTGATGTCTAGTTCAAAACTGGTATTATGAGTTTCTTATGGGATGGGTGTTAAGCGACTGAGGTAATAAATATCTTTAATACCGCATTGTGAGTAGCTTAAAGATTGCTGATAGGTTTTTATACAATTCGCTGCCCCTTCCAAGAGAATTTTTCATACATAATGGGCCGTACACATATGCAGCAAGGATTGAAACTCAGAAATATCCCAAAGCAGTTGAGCATGCAAAAAGCGCAAATGCAAAAACCTTCTCACATTGTTCAACATTGGTTAGGATCGGATAAGGGAATTTCTGCTCTGAAGATAAGTGTCTTACTTCTGGACATTACAAAGCAAAAACAAGTCGCAGAGGCCTGATTAGTTAAGATGTCGTTCTCATTATCGGAAGGTAGTGAGTTCGAATCCCGGATCAACCGAAGATCCATCGTGTTCGCTAATGGCGATTGGGGCAAATTAAATATTTCGTGGTCGCAATGTCCACCAAGTGAAAGGATGGCAAGCCAAGTATTGGGGGCCCTTGCTTCAACATCCCGGCTGCTTCCATCTAACTGGTAGAGCCCAACTCAGGGAAGCTGCAACAACAAACTCTCATGTCCTGAATTTATGATAATATTTTGTAATATATTTTTTGATGATACTGGAAGATGGCTTATCAAAAAACACGCTTTTAGAACAGATTTGAAAATGTTTTCTTTTTGCTCATTGGATGAACAATGAACCACCTCGATATCAATTCACACTCCATATTCTTATTTTTATTAAAATGCTATAGTAAATTATTTTTAGGTGAACAAGATTAATTTATTTTTTGTTTTAAAATAAATTATGAACCTATTAGACCTAGTCTCCCCCCCCTTGGATTCCTGCTTATTAAGACTCATGTTATTTTTAGTCTAGTTCTAAAAACATATTTTTTACGAATTTTTTTGATTTAACACTAGTCCTCTTTTTAATGAATAAATTAACATCCAAGACTGAAATTTGCATTAAAATTGTACCCAATAATATTTGCTTGTTTGAATTTCTATACATTTTGTATTATATTTCATAGCATAAGTGCATCAAATATTTAGTTTCAGGCTATTTATATTGCAGGATAATTAAAATTATATAGTTTCTGATTTTCAACAATGTGTGTCAATTTTTGCAAATAATTATATCATTACAGTTTTTAAACATTAACATAAAAGTGAAGCTTAATTTTTTAAGTAATGTAATAATTCATAACACATTTCAATGTCCTCTGTAAGCTATAGTTCATGAAATTATTTGAAAATTTTACATAAAATATAGTTTAATCTTTGAATATTACAAAAACCATCTGAACGCCAAAACACTGGTAAACTTCCAGGTATTTGATAACGCATCACAAATACTTTCATATTCATCTTAGCTGACCATTGGTAATATTCAACTAAGATGAATAAGCATCAAGGTATCATAGTCATCTTAATTGACCATGATACATTGATGCATTTTCATCATAGTTGATCCTTAATTTGTTAAATTCAAAAAATTTACAGAAAATATGTACAGAAAATATTTATTGTATGAAATAAAATGTAAGCAATAAGTCGAAAACAAAGTTGTTAATTATTTCACTACGATGAATTAGAACCATGATTTTAAATTGTTTCAAAATATTTGGATGTGTTCTCAAAGACATTGATAGGTCAATGCAAAATTACACCATATAAAATTGATAATGTCCTGAAAATTTTTTTACGTATTGCTTTCATAAAAACCTTATCAATGCTTATAAGAGGCCACAGAAACCACTGTAGCTAGCTGCCTTAAATACAATTTTATCTGCCATTTTGTGTGGTATTATTTTTCATATCAGTATCTAATTTTATCAAGCCATGAAGAGAATTACAAAGTCGAATTTGTAGGTTATGCTCTCAGTAGACTTAACATACAGATGGATTGAAATCACTGATTTCAAGAGAAACTGTGTAAGGGATAATTTGTCCTTTACACAACTTAAATTTTTTGGAAGAAAAATTTCGTTACCAGCAAAAAGGTCTACCAGCACCACAATCATAATCATACCATATTTTCTGCAGCTTTCCGAACAACATTTAATTCAAAGTGCTTAACATGCCTAATAATGCTTAGCTCAATCTAATATTTTCCAAATATAACTTATTAAATATGTTTTATATAGTTGAAAAATTAAAAACATGTTTTTAAATAATTAATTGTAAATCAATGATATATTTTCTATAATATTCATATTCATTTTACATTTTAGCTATTGATTAATTTGCAGTATATTTTGCTTAGATTTGATTTCATATACTATTATTTATTGGTGGCTATAAAAATAATGGAAACACCTCAAATTTATAAAGAATTCTTTATTACTATGATTTAGGACCACTTTTGGCATGTTATATAACTTGCATTCGCCTAGAAAATGATTTATACAAATGCTGAATAGTGTTTAACGGAATATCTTCATGAAGATATTTTGAAAGTTCTGGGAGATATGACGGTGAAGGTTATTGATTCCGTAATTAATGCTCTAAGGCAGATCATAAAGATTCCATTTTATTGAGGTCGGGTGACTGTGTGGGCTAAGATAGATGCTTAACTTCATTCTCGTCTTCATCAAATCGTGGTTGGACAAGTCTTACTTTGTGGATTATCATCCTGGAAAATTCTATTTGCTGCCGGAAACAGATTTTGCATCATAGGATTGACCGAGTCAGAAAAACTTCCATGTACTTCTTCTCAATGATCTTTCCTTTTAGAGTTATGACTGATGCAGTAGAAAAACACGGCATGTTTGCTTGTATCATGACACATCTACCTATAAGTTTGACAGTTGGAAGAAGACAATCACTATCATATACTTGTGTAGGAATCCTCCAAACGTGTATTCGTCCTGTTGTAGGGAAAAGTATGAAAGACGATTCTTCAGACCATATATCAATGGACCAGGTTTTGCGAGTATGACACCACTATAGACGATATAGACAATGCTTAGCATTAACATCGGTGACAGTTGTTTTGGAATTACTATTTTAATAAATTATTATCTTTATAAATAGAGCATTTACTGACATAAATGCTGTATTTATGAAAGTGCCTTAAAAATATAAGCCGTGACACAAGAGAATCCAGATACTCAGCTCTGCATTCTTGTTTTTGTTCCATTGGTCCGGTTTTATTCTCGTCAATCTTTTCTGAGTGTCCACTCTTCAGCTTTTCTCTGCTTATCTTGCCGCTCTGTCAGGACCTTTAGAAACGCCTACAAGTTGGTACGCCTACAACTTGGACTTTTTAAGATTCCGATATTTTAGGTTTTTGAAAAAAATTACAACACTTACACAACTTCAATAAAGCAATCTCATATTACCAGAATGTATTAATTTCTCTTCATAAAAATGCTGGTACCTGTCATTAAATTTTAATGCCTGCATAGCGCATTCAAAAATGCCACTTTTATTCATTGTTGTTTTCATTATTTTGATCATCACCTGTATACCATTATACTAAAATTTGATTTACTTTTGAACTAATTGTCATTTTTTAAATTGTAAGTTTAGACTTTGTTTGTACTCAATATATATATATATATATATATATATATATATATATATATATATATATATATATATATATATATATATATATATATATATATATATACATACATAATGTTACAGTAAATGTGAGATTAATCCGCTTATTATGAATAATAATATTTCAAATCGAAATAATAAATATTTTTAAGCAATTCTTCTTTCTTAAATATTAATCACTTCTTTCTTAAAAATTTGAAGAATATCATGATGACTTATAATAATATTTACTATTTAAAAATTTAAACAACAAAAGGGCTGTTTTGTTTATATTTTAAGAGAGCTGTAATAGATAATGGAGCATATGTTATATATCTGGTGTAAAAGAAATTGAAAAACACAAAATGAGCATAATTACTAAAAGTAAAAAAAAAGTCTAACTTATCATTTCATTAAATACTTAATTATTACATAAACAAAAAACTGAACTTTAAATATATAAACTAGTTTTTATGGATAACTTTTAGGTCATATATATATATATATATATATATATATATATATATATATATATATATATATATATATATATATCCAGGTTTTTTAATCTTGCAAGTAACAGATTTTAGCTGTGCCTTGCAAACTTATCGTTAATATTATTGACAAAGATGCTTTTCTAGCAAAATATTGAAGCGTTAATGCTTAATCTGGAAAATCATCAAGAAAATTAATTTTTCTTCACAAATTGTGAACTGATTTCTGATATATCACTAAGAAAATTTTCCTTGTTTTGCTCCTAAATTATGAATGTGTGTGTATGTGTGTGTCAGTTTTGAACTTCTAATTTCATCGCTGATAAATTTAATGCATCGCTCTGTTTACATCTTGTACTTCCCTGTGCCACCGATATTACAAAAAGAAAATTCAAGATTTGAATTTTTCAACTCTTTCTTGCCTGTGGTTCACAACTTTCAGCACTTTTTCTATGTATTCTTTCTTGCTCTTGCCCTGTTAAAATATCTGTTTATTTAAAATGGATCACTTCATCATTCTCATTTTAAATTATAAAATTCATTAAAGTTAGATATTAATTTAGCAGTGGATCAATAATTTTCACATTAGAATCAGCTCTTATTTCCCTGTTGACATCATCAGAAACGTTGTTAAAAGTTTATATTAAAGCCTGAAATCTTCAATTCCAAGATATTTGTTGGAGTTATTTAGGAAGGAAAATATTTTCAAATCTACTTTTGAAGGTATTCCAAACATTGCTTCATTAAGTGATACTTGATATTTTCACGAAATAACGTGTTTATTGTAAGTTGTACAAAACATATTCCTTCGGACCATTTACTATATTTATTGCTTTATAATCAAGAACTTAGCCTATTTTAAGCATACTGATTTGCACGTTGAACTGAGCTTGGAGTATGGCTGTGGCTAGAATTTCAATGTAAAATTTTCAAATACAGCGCCACATTGTCCAAGCTTCTTATATATCCTGTTTACTGAACAAGAAATTTACTGGAAGTCCCAAATAAAAAAATGTCATTTAAATGGTATGCAATTTTTGTACTTTACTTTTAGAGAGTTCTACTGTATGAATTTCATCACGTAGTTTTGATATATAAATTAAATTTGAAATCTCTATCTGGTTGCCACTGCATGTCAGTTAAATCGACTAGCATCTTGAGTTCATCTCTTTGAAGACCATTGGCATAAGAAGTCCTTTCTTTGGTACCTTTTGCTTCTTTTGCGAAATTTCTCACAAGTTTAATTAAATTATCACGGTCACACTAGTAAACTTTTTGTGCTTTTTGAATTTCTTTTATCATTCTATTTCATCCACCATGGCTAATTGATAAATCCACTGCATTAATTATGGTAACCATTTCTATAACAATATTAGAAAAATTGCAGAAATCGGGAGCCTGACTTCAACAAAGACCCCAATGACAGTTTAAAAACCCATGTTGCTTAGCAACTGTTAACGTCATGATAGCAGCCATGCAATCTGAACGTATTTTGAAAAAAGTTATGAATTTTTATTGCAATCCCCATTATGAGTTAGGTATTTTATAAACTATCAGGCAAATGTGATATATATTCAATAATTTATCGCGTTTGTCAAGTTTAGGGGTGGTTATGATTAATCCTTGATATTTGATGTAATCATTTACCCATAACTCTGCATAACTAAAATATCTGGAAGTTTATTACATTTAGCGTAACATTCTTCTTATGAAACAATGGTTGGGATGCTTTTTAAAGTAGGTTTGAAAACTTCTTACTCAAATAACTCTATCAAATATCTTAAAACAGAAGAAAAAATGAAGAAATTCTGGCTTTAATAGAATCAACCCTTCTGATAAAACCAACAATGAAATAAAAGGTTACTCTAATGTGAAAATTATTAATCCATTGCTGAACGACTGTTTACCTGCAATTAATTTAGTGATTTTGAATGAGAATGTGTAAGCGATTCATTTTAACCAAGTTAACATTTTTATTAAGCAAAAACAAGGGAAAAAATGCTGAAAAAAATTATGAACCGCAAAAAGAAAAAAAAAAACGCTAAAAATTTTAAATTTTAAAATTTCTTTTTGGTAATATTGGTGACATAGTGAAACTACGAGTAACAGATTACATAGAGCAAGAAGTGATCCACCAAATTTGTTAGTGATGATGTTAGAAATTCGAAACGGAAACATGAAATTTTTAGGAACAAAACGAGTTAAATTTTTTTTAATGGTATACCAGAAATCAGTTCACAATTTTAGAAAAGAAATTTTTTTCTTGAAGATTTCCCAGATCAAGCATTATCACTTTGAGATTGTGATGGAAAGTTATATTTCTGAAATTCAATGATACTAAAGATATTTTTTCCAGACAGAGTACCAATGAAAAAATCTGGAAAACTGTAATCCTAAATGTCATAATAATCTAATTTAACTAAATAATCAAACTTACACATAAGTATAAAATAATACTTTTTTAGATTAGAGGTTTAGCTTGTTTTGACATGGAAATACATATATTTCCAGATCTTTTAATTAACAAGATATAAAAATTATCTGTAAGTACAAGTCAATATTTTAATTCAAATTCTACTACTTATAGATAAAAATAGAGTATTTACTAAAATAACAATCTCTGTTTTAGTATTTTTGATTATTCTGCATTTTCCAATACTTTTTAAGCCAGATATATAACTTATGCTATATAATTTATACCAGTTATTATTATCTAATACATCTGTTTTAATATACCTACTAAAATGAACGTACAAGTCATTTTATTTAAAAAAAGATTATTTAAATTGAAAGATTATTGCAAGTTTTATACCACATAAACAATATGTTTTCCGAAATCTCGTGAACAAAATAATTAATATTGTTTGAAAGTGTTTTTTTTTTTCGGATTACAATATTATTTTTCTACAAAATAATCTAGATTTATCACATTCCCCATAACAAGTTGGAGATTATGTATATATTTGCCGGTAAAAGTGATAAATATTCAATAATTTATCACATTTACCGAGTTTCGTGGAAATTATGTATAATCACCGATTCATCACTTTTACTGTAACACACACACACACATACTGGCCCCTCCAAAAGTTAAGGAACAATCGGTTTCTTGCATCTAATTTGCAAATGAATGAATGTAGAAACACAAAATTTTGAAGACTTGTGCACAAAACAAATATGTGTTGAGTGCAACATAGAAGTTTACATAAGAAAAACGCATAAATGAATTAGGAAAAAAAGCAATCTAGCTGGAAAAGTCCATTCTTGGAAAAAAGAGTAATCACAGTTTTATGTGGTAAAATGCAACAGGAATATGCCCAACCGTAGATTGAATGCGTTTTCGGCATCGAATTTCCTTGCTGTCAATAAGCTGTCAGTTACCGAAATAGAAAGCGAAGACTAGAAATGGAGTAAGCTGTAAGCTCTCCCACAGAGCTTAGAGGAGGACTTAAAGTAGCAACTTATCTACTAAGATAGTCCCACAGATACTATATGCGATTAAGGTCTGGTGATTGTGCTAGACATTCCACACACACACATTCTCTCCAAACCAAGACCCTCAAGATATTCAACAACTACAGCTCGATGAGTTCGTGTGTTATCACTCTTCAGAATGAAATCATTGCCAATTCCACCGGCATATGAGAGGACATGTGGATTAAAGATATCATCTCGATATCTCACACTAGTCACAGTTCCTGTTTTGAACACATACAAGTCAATGATACCACCGAGTGAGATCCCTGCTCAAACCATTATTCCCCATCAATGTGGTAACTGTGTATTTCCACAGTTTTGGATTGAAGGCATCTGGTGATTTGTTCCCTCTAGAACATCACACATTTTGAATCGATTTCTCGTCTGAATCTGGACTTGTCTGTAAAAAGTATAGAAGCCAATTTCTGTCTTGTCCAGGAAACGTTTTCTCTTGATCAAGGTAAGCGGGGGCTTCTCTTTCGTCCGGTGAGGATGAAGAACATAACTGGTTGCTATGCATGCTGACGACGCCTTACCACCATACTAGCTGATATTCTTCTCCTCATGTTACAAAGTGGTCTGCAAGTGGTTGTGGTAAAGAAATGCTTTTCTCCTTTGAACTGATAGATCAATAATGTGATCTTCAGCCGGTGTTATAGCTCATGACTGGCCTGTATCATATCTTCTGGACACAGAAGCTTCGGTTTGACATTGATTTCAGACACGTTGAACCACACATTAAAGACCACACACGAGAGACACATTAAAGCGTATGGCAGCACCAACCTCTGACATTCCCATTCCCGTCCATCCGACCGCTTGTCACCGTAAAGAAACGTTAAGCACATTAAGCAAAGGGCTTCTCTAAGACATTGTGGGACATCACTGACTATTGTCAATGAATCTGCAAACAAAAGTTTAAATTCAACAAAAGTTACACGCGTAATTACTGAGAAGATTGCATATTTTTCTCTCTCTTATAGACCTGTTCTTTTTTATCAAAAGAAGTGGTAGCTATCGTGTTTGCATAAGTTTGTTTTCATCATTTACATAAACAGTATATTATTGTCAGTGTCCTTATTTCTTATAGTGAGCTTTTGGAGGCCAGTATATATATATATATATATATATATATATATATATATATATATATATATATATATATATATATATATATATATATATATATATTTAATAATATATATACACATACACACACATATATATATATATGAGTGTGTGTGTGAGTCAGTGTGTAGATAGATATATTTCTACCTTAAAGTGTTTTCATTTATGACTGTTGTATACATTTTCAAGATTTAAGATAGTAATTTCAGTAAAATTTACTATTAAAATGGCGTTGTGAGTTAAAAGTTACTTTCACACATCTCTGAAGGTTTTGAATATTTTAGTCTACTGGCCACCGTAAATGCAACAACCTGAAGGAAACATGCAAATAACATGAAATTTACAACATGCATTAACGGAGGTGATATATGCAGATGATTAGAAATTTCAGTGCAGACGCACATCACGTGCGCTTGTGTCGCCACTTCAAAGTGATATTTAAGGCTTGGAGATTTCAACGATTTCAAGTTAGGCAATTGTGTTTTTCTTGTAGTTTAAAAAAAGATCAATTATGTCTTGTAAAAAAACCCATCATTCTTTTTGATCAAATGTCCTTGTTCTACAGAGGATAGATAGTGGCCTACCGAACTTGTGAATATCTTACAGGGAAATAGGTACTCGTGTTGGACGAAACTAAACAATTGTAATGCGGAAATGTGATCTTTGGATGCAGGTGTGTGGGTTCGATCACATCCACCTCAGGGCACCACTTCACGTGATGACAGACAAATTTTGCGCATGATGTTGATGGATCTCTCAGCCTCATCCCGAACAATAGCATAGCACATTCAGTAACGGATCATCCAGTGTCTGCGCGTGCCATTTGACACCATATACAGCAGAGTTATCTGTCCATAACAAGTCAGTTGCTTCGTCTACCTTGACATAGAACCACAGACATCTCTGCGGCCAACGGTGCGATGGAAGAAGAATGTAGACGGCAGAATGGAATGAAATTGTCTTTACTGACGCTTTTGTTACGCTTTTGTCTGCAACACCACGATGGTCGTATTCGAGTCTGGAGGCGTAGAAAGAAGATGACGAAAAGCTGCTTTATGCACTGTCATACTGGTCCTGCACTGGATATTATGGTCCTGGGTATTATGGTATGGGGTGGTAATGGATATCACTCTCGCACTTCTCTAATACGCATTGCGCCGGTACTTTAAACAGCCAGCGCTACACCTCCGAAGTGTAGGAGTCAGTTGTCCTTCCAGGACATGCCCACAGCCATATTTCAGCAGGATAATTCGCGACCACACGTGGTACGCCATGTCCAAGGGTTCTTCGTTAGTCGCCACATTAAATTGCTTTTGTGGTAGATTCGCTCTCCGGATCTCTCACCGATAGAAAACATGTGGTCTATGGTTGCTCAATGACTGACCCAGATTACATTCCCAGCTGCCGTTCCAGATCAACTTTGGCAACGTGTGGAAGCTGCTTGGTTTTTTGTACCCCAAGAACACACCCAAAATCTCTTTGAATCAATGCCGAGGCGTGACAGCGCTGATCTTCAACAATGGCGGCTACTCTGGCTACTGATTTTAACTGGAGCCAAAATTCACCGAAGTATATAATTTAATCATTTGATACTTAATCAACATGTTATCTGCAAAATAAATTTTGTTGTGATATCTCTTGTCTTTCTTGGTGTTGCAATTTATGTAGCCAGCAGTATATATGACGAAGATGCAGGGGTGATCTTATGCTTTCAAAGAACATGTATATATATATATATATATATATATATATATATATATATATATATATATATATATATATATATATATATATATATATATATATATATATATGTATGTATATATGTATATATATATAAATATATATATAAATAAATATATATATATATATATATTTATTTATTTATTTATTTATTAAATTTTACAAAGCCAGACGGTGTACTGGCGACAAGCAGCATACCGTTTGGTTGTATAAAAGGATTAATTTAGTAGAATGAGTTATATAAAAGGAGTAATCAAAGCATTTAATTTAAACTTTTTAGAATTATATTTGATAAATATAATGATAAAATAGCTTTTTTAATGATAAAAAGATTAAAATACTATATTAGAAAATTATTAAATAACAGGAAATTTAAAAACGTCATCAAACTAGAGTTTGATTTTTTAAAGTGAAACAAATTCAAGCACATCAAAAACATGATTAAATAGAATTAAAATATATGTAACGAGATTTTAAATTGTTCATTCTTATAGAGAAAATGTATATTGTATGGATATTTAAAATAACTTTTTCAAGGATAACAAATTATAATAATGCACCTGTATATAATTTTCGTACGTTCGATTCTAAAACAAAGTACCTCGAAATCTGATAAGGATCATTTTATTTCCGTTATCAATGGATAGAGAAGACATATTTTAAAAAAATCTTCTGAGAAGTAGGTTGTAGATTTAAAAGCATGATAGATAAATCAATTATAACCTGTTAATATTTCACTTTTTTATTCTTGTGACAAAATCTGTGAAATTAAATTTCTTTCAGCTGGAAAAATTAATAGCCTTGTTATTTTTCGGAGAGACAAATTTTTTTACAAATAACTCTAAGCATTTTGAAATTTAGTTCTTGCAGTCCAGCTCTTCCTCAAGTGTATTTTACTATTCCATGAGTCAATTTATAATATTCAGTTTAGAGGTTCAAGACGATGTTTACAATTTGCATTTTTAAACAAATACTTCATTTTTTTTGTCATGAAACAATTCCAATTTCTTTTTGATTTACTTATTTTGTTAAAATAAGCGACATAAAACTTTCTTTTGAAACCACAATGATAAAACAGTAAAAGAAATGAAATCATTTACTTTCTAAATGTGGCGATTTTAATATTCCGGGCTTATAACAGAAAATTGTTTGGCACCGGCCTTGCCAGGAGAAACTGTGTGTTCCTCATTTTTTAAAAAAGAGAGAAACAACGAAATTTAGTCTTAAATTTGACAAATGCTACAGGCATGTGAATACCTTTGCTAGTCTGCCTTTTTATTTATTATTAGGGATAGATAATTGAGCACCTCAGCCAAATAACAATAGAAGCACATGCAAAATAGCTATAATTAAGTCAAGCAAGATTTTTTAAACATATTAAATTCGTAATAAAACAAGAAAATAAGCAGTTATAAAATTGCTTGTTTATTACGTTTAATTAGTACTTTAAAATATTCTGAGAGACTTTTATTTAATTTTTACTAAAAACTTTTAAGTTTGAACAAAGTTTTGAAATGTTTTTAATGGCTTTTATGACAGGAAAGAATTTTCCGAGAAACACAATTTTGTAACACAATAACTTATTACGATTGAACGTCTATTGACTGACCTATCAATTTTTTTCCTAAAATAATTTTTTCTTGAAAACAACGACGTATTTTAATATAATACTAGGATTCATCGAGCTTACATAATTGAAGTTGGTTGCAAGGACATGAGGCTCCATTCAGACATTTGTATTGGCCTCTATATAGAACGCTATTCTGAATTCTAATGAGAATACGCAAAGATGGTTTTTCTGCATGGAGAGTATTTTTTTGAAAGATTGTATTTTTAATTAAAAACGGTAACATTTGTTGAATTAAAGTTTCTATACTTTACAAAATGCGTAACTTATTTTTGATTTCAAAACACTATCGAAACATTAATTATTAGTACTATAAATTATACTTCAACCAGTGATTTAATGTTTTAAAAGTTTTACCGTCCAGTAGCTTGCTACTGTTATTTTTTGTTGTTTCACCTCATTTACAAACATTTTTCAGATATTTGTAAAAAAATGCAACACTTTTAAAGGGGCGAATAATATTCAATACCACAAAAATGAACAGCTTTACTAAGCTAATTATCTTTCGTTTGGTGCAATCAAAGTAACAAAAAGCGTTTGTCTTTTCCACTTGTCCAGAAGAACACAACTTCAAATATCAAACAAGTACATTCGAAAATTGAAATTCTTTAGCTTTATAAAGTAATTAAGTCACATTGTGCAAATAGATGAAGGAAATAAGTAGAAATTTGTCCCTGCCGTCTATATCCACTCCCAATTCAGTGGTATTGGGATTGTTTCTGTGGGACACTCATTTCCTCCAATGAGATAAAAAATCGCTACATTGTAAAAATACATTTACGCGTTGGCAGAAAATAAAAAGAAACTTACAGATGAATATTGTGTTATTTGTGCTATCTATTATATAGGAATTTTATTTGGTTGAATTTCTTCTGTTCTAAAAGATGTCTTCGGCTCTAATTGTTTTAAAAAAATACAATACATTTTATTTTTGATGATTCTCTAACAGAAAAAAAAACTCAGTGTCATAATTCTTAGCGAAAGGGATTTTTTATTATCTTTTTCTTAATGCTTTATAACATATTTTTGATTTTAGATTACTATTCTTATTTATGGTACCTAGAAATATATTCCTTTAAAAGAATTGAGTGCAAGAAGTAAAAAATCTGAAATGCACAAAGTTTAGTTATTCTATATACTTCTATTTTTGAAGCTATTAAATTGATGAATATAGCAACTATATTTAAACTAGTAAGAAATAATTTATTTTCCCTTTTGTAATTGCTTCAAATTCTTATGATTTTCAAAATATTGTGTTTCGGGGTTGATTGATTTCCATTTATATTTTTAACAAAATGAGAATATTCGTAATACTATTATTAAAAACATAATTATAGTTTTAAAAAAATTTATATTAGGAAAACAGAAATTCATCTGCAGAAATAAAATAGCCGTAAAAGAATAGTTTTTAGAGTACTAAAAGGGAGTAGATCACCAAAGTTATGAGCGTTTGAATACCAAATAAAAAAGATTCGATGAAATTCTTGATGAAGTGGAAAAAGTCCAGGCTCTGAGCTCAGTCACGTATCATGGCCTTGAAATTATAGTTCCTGTCGTCTCTCTGAATCTTGTTGGTTCCCATTAATCTTGCAGCATCGATTATCACTGTATGAAATTATGCTAAGTGACTGCAATGACCCCCGAAGGCTTTTGTTTCTCTAAATCGTTTGCACAGTAAGGGAACGATTTCAAATAAAAAAGTGTTCTCCTCGAGTTTAGTTGCAATCGATTTTTCCAAGCAATATTTTTAATTAGAAAATCTTGCTTAAAATATAGGGGTAAATAAAAATATGAATTATTTTATAAAATAAATGTTTAAATTGTTTTTTACCCTTAAAATAAAATTTTTAGTTTAATTCATTCGGAAATTATTTTAATCAATGAAAATTATATTTCTGAATAATATATTTGAAATAGCTTAATATTTTATATTTTAATTTTTAGAGAATATATTAGGAATCTCATTTGCAAGAAATTTTACTAGTGTCAATTTAGATGCTTGAATAGGAAATTGCAGTATTTTAACTTATTATTTTCATTCGTCTTTCAACATTTATCATTTGATAATGCATTATAGTAAAGTTTAACATTAACCATAAAGAAACAGTTAAAATCTTAATTCAATTTAAAGCATAATTACACAATTTAGAGTGATATTACAGAACACAATAAGGAATTCATAGTATAATAGCATATATAATTCAGCAGGAAAAATTCATTATAGAAAAGTAATTTCAATTTTAATAATTTAATTACATTTTGTTTAAAATGTGTTTTTGTGAAGATTATTCACTACATTTATAAGAAACAATTCTATCAAATGAACGTCCTTTATTTCAGTATTCATTATAACAGATATATTAGCTATTCCTTTTACTAATTGTTTCATTATAAGAAATATATATATATATATATATATATATATATATATATATATATATATATATATATATATATATATATATATATATATATATATATATATATATATATATATATATATATATATATATATATATATATATATATATATATATATATTTGTATAACATATGTGTCAAAATATAGCCTTGAAATGGCCCTGATTTGTATAATTTAATTGTTTCAATAATCGTGTCTCCAATTACGACTAAATAAGTTTATTGAAAACGAGTATGTATTTTAAAGAAATGATTGAAAATTATTATTCTAAGAATTGCTGCTAAAAAACTTAAAAAGTTTAAATTAGCAATTTACAGCACATCCATAAAGATAAATCATTAATTTATATGATTGTAGAGTTTTTAGAAACATTATACTTTTAAAATAAAGCAAACTAGAATTTAAAACAAAAATCACTTATTTTTCATAAGAAATGAAATCAGTACAGCATGTTGTCAAATTTAAGAAGCAAAAATTTGAATTATATACTTTTGCACGGGAATATTGTTTGCAATTTATTACTAAAATTCTGATTTTTATCTCTTTGAAGATTATAAAATTTCAAAATTAAAATTATTGTTTCCTTTTTCATATGCATTTAATTAAATAAGATTAATTCCACATCCAATAATCAAGGAGCTAAGGTGGGTTATTTCCTCTGTCGCTTATTTGAATTTTTCAGAAATTTATAATATTTATACTTAAATTAATAACTGTATATAACGGATTTAATAGTTTACTGTATATTTTCTTCCTAAAACTAAGCAGGGAGTGTTAAAATGTGAAAAATCGCACTATTTTGATTGACACAAAACGTGCTTGAAAGTTTAAAGTAAATTCATCCATGAATCAAAGTAAAAAAAATTATGTGTAATGATAAAAGCAGTATTAAATTTTCATGAGTTATAAAATGACGACATATTTGAGTCATTAACAACAAAGAGTTTAAAATCCAAACAAAAAAATGACATTAATAGTTTATAAGCGTAAACCTCAATTGCATGCAAAGTTTCAAGTATTTGACAATGCTTTTGATAAAATTAGCATCCATAGCAGATTATTGAATGACATAACCAGTCTTCTAGTAGTGCAGTTTACAAGTTTGGGAGAATCACTGAGGTTAGCAAATGTGTACAGAAGCACTGTCAAAGGCAACCCAAAGATTTCCGCTGAGATTTAGTCCCGGCTATTATCTTTCCTCTGCATATGAGTCTCAAGAAGGGAAGAGAGAGTTCACCTCCCATTTCAAAAGACATCAACGATGACAAGCTTTATGAGAAAACGCGTTATAGTCTGTTAAAATGAAAGACGGACAAACTTCTGGGTAATTATTAGGATTACGATTCATTCCTACATCGTCAAAACTTCGTCTGTAGATAGGAAAATTAATTTGATATCCAAACAGAGTTACCTCCACTTTGGAGATTCCTTCTAGGAATACGTGATCTTTGATAATGTTTTGTTGTAGAGATTATGCGTTCTTTTGTTCTCTAGACCCGAGCACGATTCGATTTAAGAACAAATCTATATAGAAATAGGAATTTAATCTAATTAGCTTCTGTTCAATTGGCATATTATAAGGATACCACTCAAGTCATACTTCCCAAGATTAGATGAATAAAGGAACGAAAACATGTAGAACTTGGTGATACAACACATTACTGTTCATTCTTTTGTTCAGAATATTGACTTATATCACCAGTAGAAAGGATAACCGTATCTATTCCACTTCTGGAGTTCGCTCTTTAACTCCGCATAGCTACGGCAACAATAAATAAATCTTCCATGGACACTGTTGCTCTTGAGCGTCTAGATGATCTTTGGACATTTGCTTAGAACTGTTTTCCTAACTGTGAAAAGACAGAATGATGAATACTGAATAACTGAGCACCAACCTGCTTCTACGTGTGCGCAGAATGCAAGAATTCGTCTTCTGAAACAAGTTTGTTTTGAAAGCTAATGGTATAAAAAAATTATACACATTTTAATCGCATTTGCATACAACTTCTGTAAACTTGAACAATGGCGACTCCTTCAACGACGGCATTTTTTTTATATATTGTTGTACATGAATCCATGATTGGGTATAATGCAACAAATATGAATTTTTTCTTCTCTGACTATAGTAAATTGCGGCTGATTCAGATAGGATTCAGTAAATTAACGTATTTTTCTTCTCCTTGCTTATCCTTTGAAAGTAATGGAACAAAATAAAAAAAATTCTAGTTCCATTATTTTGTCTGTCAACAAACGGTCATTTTTTGCACTAGAGGGCTAATTAAACCATGAACTACAGTTGTTATTAAAGAAGGATTCCGAAATACTACAAAAATCCATGGCGAAGGTGTGATTTGAGTCTACGAACTGTTAGACTGAAGGCCATAGGGATAAACGCCCTTGGGTTAAATAGGGGAAAGGCATTTTTGCTCTTGGTGATTAGAGTCCGATATTTTTTACTTTTGCAACCATATTGCAATGGCACATGAAATACCTCCGCAAGCAGCTGTGTCATGCCGAACTGCTTAAAGAACGGTAATAGTAATATGTGAAACGATATCCTTACAAAATGTAGAATAAAGAAGAACAGAAATCTGAAACTCTTAGCTTTAACTACAATTGGATGGATAAAGCTTTATTATCTATGGCTGGCACACAAACTAGCACTTGCACATCATATATATATATATATATATATATATATATATATATATATATATATATATACTCATCAATTTACATAAAATCCATTTTCAATAGTCTCAGATGACAGTTTGTTGTGCAATGGACACTAACAAACAATGTTACTGCTAATTTTTAAAGACTTGATTTTTTTTGAAAGTTAGAAAGTTAGATTTTGAAACAGTTTCTGAGGAATCTGTTCCATATTGTCACACAATAACGTAATTCCAATTCTGTAATGTGTTAATAATTCTGCATTGTGTGATTAACACTTAACTGCCTCTTTTAGTAAGATGAAGTGGTTACAAATATTGCTCTGTCAGTATGATGCCTGTAGGTCTCAAACTTTGAATGAGATAGTGTAATCACTATATGCATCATAACTATTAGAATTGTTTCATATTTCATGTGGTTTATTACATATGATATGCATACATCAAATACCATTAAAAATCTATCCACTACTTCTGGAAACAATAATACAAAAGTAAAAATTCATTTATTGTTAACATCAGTTCCTAAGGTAGGCAACCTAGCAGAACCTTATTAAAAGGGATATCCAATATTTTACTCTGCATACTAGACATGGATGTCGATTGTTCCTAACATCCGAAGTAAAATTCGAAGGGTACATTTTAAAATTGGATTAACAGTGACAAATTGAATAACAAACAAAAGAAAATGCTAGAGATAATTCATAATAGGATCTCCTAATTGTAGCATAAAATAAGAATAATGAAAGTTTTAAAGAAACACTTTAAGAGTATGCAAAGATAAAAAGTGAGTCATGAAAATATTTATTCGTGGAAAATAATAAAAGGAGTAATATTTATAGAGATGTTTCCAAAGAAGCATATATGTCCTAAGATAATGTTTCCTTTTTATAGTAAAATCTTGGTTATTTTAAAACATATACCTTGTTTGGTGTACATAACTTATAAACATCATATACTTTACTTATAAAAATTACAAGCAATGATTGAAATAGAAAATTGGCTGACTTCAGAGTGCAGTCTTTCAGGGAATTCTCATAATTTTTTAATTCACTTATTAAGTATTTTGACTCCAGAATGTTTTTCATCTACACATTTTTCAATTATTTGACACATGAAATTTCATCTAAATATATGTTTCTATACTTACATTGGTATGAAAAATAATTCCAATCTATTATGAGTTTCTCATTTTTGGAACTATCATTATTATGCATTATCTTTCCTAACCTTGAAGACCCGTTAAATGCTTCCAACCCAATTGTTCCATTCTAATTCTTTCTAAGTTTTACCAAAATTACTATCAGGCTTTAAAGTATGAATATTCGAGTAGAAATCAAAAAACAATTGAACCTATTGAAAGCATATACATGTAAATACGTGATACAACAAAACGCTAAGGTTCCTAGTAGTATCACCTGGAATAAGTTATCGCGAGTCTTAATAATGATTGATTATCACCGTGTGTAGACATGACATAATAGAAGACATATATTGAATCATGGAAGAAAAGAAAATGCTACGAAAGATAATTTCATACACTGATATGTTTCACCTAAAATAAGCTAGCAGATTTTGCATGTTGAGGTTGACATGTACTATTGGTAGCTAAATAAAGAGGATTTTACTTACGTCTAAAGACTTAGCACAATTTACAGAGATGCATTTTAGAGTTATGAAATATTTTTTCCCGTCAGTCCATTGTAACACACACACACACACACACATACATACATATATATATATATATATATATATATATATATATATATATATATATATATATATATATATATATATGTGTGTGTGTGTGTGTGTGTGTGTATGTCTGTGTGTGTATAGAAAGAGAGAGAGAGAGAAAGAACTATAAATAATGGTCATATTTATGAATCTGTGATCATAAGATGATCTAAATATTAAAAGGATTACATACCTTGTGAAATTGAAATGTTATTGTTGTTGCATCATCTTACTGCCCTGTACGTAACTAAGAGACATTGTAAAAGGTGAAAAAAGAAACTTAAGAAAGAAAATAAAATAAATTAATGATCTATTTCTGGAAAAAAAATTTTCGATAGCACAGTTAACTCAGTACTATAGAAAAATTATAATCAAACTTTAAGTGTGAATTATTCCTTCTCAATAAACTCCCCCCCCCCAAAATAAAAAAGAACATTCAGAGATTGTGCGTTGCTGTTCATCGTAAGAGATGTTATAGATTAAGATGTAAATATCTAAAATCTAATTCAAATCTGAACAACTTATTAGAAATGTATCTCAGGGTTGTCTTTAGAAAAGTCTGCCGAAAATAAAAGATTTTTGTTGTTTTTTAATCTTTCAAATCGCTTGAAAGTTAGATAAAGAAATTATAATCGTAAACAATACAGAATCAAATTTGAAAAACTAAAAGAAATTAATTTATTGTATTTACAAGTAGTATAAAACTATTTTTGAAGCTCACTAACCATACTCTGTTTTTCAGCTAATAGAAATAATCTACTCAACAAGTGCGTCATGTTATCAGGGTTTTTTTCATGCAACGTTGTGGGTTCGTAAAAAAATGCATTTACTGATTTTGTATTCAATTACCTTTATTATTTTTGGAACGTAGAAATTTACCATTTTCTATTTTAAATTTAAGAACTTTGGAGCTTAGCATATGCTATATAATTTACCTTTACATTTTAGAAACATGGCATTAAATTTACCATGAAGAAAAGGTTAAAATTTTTATTTTCCGCTTGATTCGATAATAGCTTAAATTTACTCTAGTTAAAATAAAAATGCACATATTTAATTAGTTTACAATTAATATTTTAAGTCTAGAAAATCTATTTTTGTTTGCTTAAATACTAAGGTATTATTTATATTAGTTTATAATTTTAAGCTTTGTAATTCTAACAGTATGGAAAATGAGAAATATTAATTTGTGTAAATAATTTGGAAATATAAAATACACACATTACACATTAACTTTTTTCTTAATATTATAGGTAAAATATATAAATTATAAAGCTGTTCAGTTTTTGGATTTCTCTTGAGAGTGGAAATTTTTTGTGAGCCCCCTTCTAAAGTAAAAGTAGGATTTCTTTGTTCCTCCAGTTCCCTCCATGTAATTCCTCGCTCGAGATTTAAGGATTGTATCCATACGAGCTTAAATATATTTTAAGTACTTTTAGAATAGCTTTCTGCACGTTATTAAACGAGGAATCTCAAATCCTCTAGACAAAAAAATTATTCCTCTAAACAAAAAATTATTATTCTAAACAAACTTAAAAGTTGACCTTCCTTTCTATTCAATTATGAATGAAATTGCTTATTTTCTCTATAATTCAATTCATAGCTATCTTCATTTGAATAATTGTTAAATGACGAAACTGATGTTTGATAGAACAATCTCCTTTCCACAAAATCTTTTTTCATTTTCAATTTTTTGTCGCTTATTGAATCTTTTTTAATGAATTACAGAATTTTAAATTTTTTTATTTAGCATTTCTTAAATTTTAAGCGATACTAATCCTTTTTATACTTTAATTCTAAACAATAGTTTATGCACATAACCGATTATTAAGTTTTTATTTTTAATTCAAATACTGGAATTTTATCTATTTCAAGCAATAATATTGTGAGTCTTGAGTAGCTATATATTTTTGTGATGAATAGAAAGTATTTGGGGAAAATATATGACAAGTACAATATTAAAGTTTCAATTACATAATACTCAATAAAATTACATACATCAACATGTATGCATAAATTCTTTTATACTACTTAGGGTATTACTTAATGATAATATTTTGTGATACAGCTTTCATATAGAGAACCGAAATCTAATAAATAAATCAATTTTCCAAAATTTATACTTCGTAATTTTTAAGTGATGCTATAGAATAAGAATCCGTTCTCATTTGAAACCGTGTCTAAGATTTAATGAAAAATATGACATATATATCATCAAAGTAATTTATGATAAAGACAAATGTACTCAGCTAAATAATGTTATCGTTTAGAAAACAACTTTCTACTTGACTTTTGTTTCAGAGGATACAAAAACGAATATTGTGTGCTTATTTTAATGTTGTGTTAAGAATGAATACTAGGTTCGGGTTCTACATGCAGTTATTTGCTACTGTATTCATTTTCTTTTGAAAGCTTCTTAACAAAGTATAGAAGCTGTAAATATCAATATATGGTTTCATTATTTCTCTATATTCTCGTTTATATTGATGATTAGCTTTGATCAAATAATTAATTGAAGGTTTTATTATATTTTCATTTGATTGAGTCTCAGAAAGCATTGTTATAATAAGTTTAAAATACCAGACACCTTATTATTATTTGAAAACTATCTAAATTATTATTCTTAGTATTTATATTTACGTCATATTGGAGTTTCAAAATAAGATGTAAAATCATAACTTTCGTTTCTAAAACAAATCTACTAAATCAGAAAAGAAAACAATAAAATTATGCTGCATACACAATCTTTTGTTAGTGAGAGAATTTATTCAGACATCCGCTCTTATTATTTGTTCGTTTAGAGATCATTTTGCTTAGATAGTAAAAGTTTCGGATAAGGACAATATTTAAATGGGCAGAAGTTCTAAGCAGCATAGCAGTGGAACAATTTGTTTTTAACCGTGTGTTTTTAATGGGATGAGTACAAAATTAATAAAATTGGTTTACAATTATAAACATTCTTTTAAAATATTTCGATTCATATTTATTTGATTTTGCAATAAAATGCAAAAAATTTCCAATGACTTGTTAATACTACAAAAACTATACATTTAAAAAATGGAAAGGTAATTCAGAGTTTTTTTTAATTCTGTATTTTCGAAAATTCAAGTCAATATGCACAAATTTAACGTATCTGCTAGTTAACACTTCTCAGAATATAGGTTCCATTAATGTGAACACAAAACATGTAAAACACGTCTGTGTTTTAATGTGCTATTAAAAATGTGCTTTTGTGAGAAGTTCTTAATCAATAAAATGGGTTTTTAATAACGATTTACTTAAAATATTCCAGCTCACATTTTTTCGGCTTTGTAATAAACTATAATAAATGACAAAACTTGATGTTTAAATGGATACATAAACATTATAAAAGTCTTTAACTTAGAATGAGTGAAGCAATTTAATTTTTTTATCTTCTCTATTCTGTATTTTTGAATAATTAAAAGTGAAAATCAATAGATACAAATTTAACACACTTGCAATTTGACATTTAAAAATTATTTAGTATTCATTCATCTTTGGTTATAAGTAATAGTTAATCTTTCACAAGAATTTGTACTTTTATTAGAATTTCTAAAACCAAATTTATTACTTCCTGAAAGTATTAAACAGTATTTTGAAATAAGTTAGAAAAATAATATTAACATTTATTAAAATTTTCAATATTTTTTATGTATTATTTATAAAATCATAATCAAAAATAGAAATATATTTATAATCTTCCCTCATTATAATTATAATTAAAGTAAATTAACTGTGAATATAGCTTTTATTAAATCACACTCTGTTCATTTTAAATTTATTTTATTAATAATAATAATTTTGTAACAATAACAATTTTGTAACTATTTTAATACTAAATAACAATTTTGTATTATTTTTAACACATTAGTGATCAAGTAATTTAAGAAATATTATGTGAAAGGAAACCATCACTCAAGAATAAAACTAATAATTCCGTTAAAATAATTTCCGGGAATGGATTCAGTTCGGAATGAAAGTTTCATTCAAACTATAAAAATTTCGATTCAATTTGTACGCTTCCCCTCTTAATGGTCTTTTATTTGTATCTACATGTACGGTTGGTGGTTGTGGCCATAAGGCACTCTTTTGATGACTTCCCCTCCTTTGCAGAGCTATTTATTCTTTGGAGCATCTGTATAGCTGTCATGTTAGACTACAAATCGCATCCACTCATTGCATCGCTTATTATTGAAATTGCAATAATCACGGCATTTATTTGTCACGGGAAAGGGAGGGTTGCGTTCTCCTTCTTTCGTTTTTAAATGCCTTTTTAAGTCATGTCCTCATTTTCTAATGCTTTGTTTGGCAGTGTGGGATGGGGGGTGGAAGGAGAGAGTGCAATCACGAAATGATAGAGGTCCAAGCGAAGCGGCTTAATTGAGGCACAGATGGCATCCATTGGATCAACTGCATGGTGATTACAGCTCAATTTGCACGTTTATGATTGCCTGCACTACCATAAAAGCCCTTGTCGTCATTGAGATGGACACAGATCTTCTCTCTTAGGGCTCTAGTGAATGCCAAGAGATTCTTGGGTTGAGCTAATTTCTTACATATACGGCATGCAATGACTAATCTGGATTTGTGGCGGCTTTTGGCTACTTGCAACGTGAACACACTCGGATATTTTCATTCTCTTCACTCAATCAGGGAGGTGTTACTAATCAAATATAAGTTGGCCACGACCATGAAGTTCAGTAAGTGTGCCGTTGCTACGAGTATCAGTGAGGTGTCTCATGAATACATATTCGAGTTACTAAGGATTACAAACAAATTTTCAAAGTGGAGAGTACAAAGTAACATCCGTAAGTATCGAAATATTGCGATTGGAGAATATTAGGAGATAGATCGTAGAAACCCAACTAGAAGGAGGTTCAATATTAAATACTCCAATTTAAAGCGAAAGACTGTTCGGTTAAGTCTTCTGGAAGGCAGAAACAGGTGCGCTTCTTTGTTTTAATGATCTTTTAAAAACTTTTTCCTCAAAACCGCAAATAAGATGTATTTGGTTTATTTTTGGACCACCTTTACTTTTAAGTAAATTAGATAGATATGGAAATAGTTATAAAGAAATACACTCAAGAGAATTTCAGCTGAGTTTTAAGAATTTATTTTGATCTACAGTTAATATATATTGAATACTTAAATATAAATTAAGGAAAGTATGTGTGACTTCTTCAATAAAATATTAGTTCCAAATCTCTCTTTTAATAGAAAATTTTGAATTTTACTGTTTTATGAAAAGGAGCTCCAAATGAGTTAGTTTCCTCTAAGGGTTTTAATATTATTTATATATTAGAATCTGAAGCAATAATTTCTAGAAAATAAAAAAAATATTGTTTTAACTCATCTTAAATTTAATATTTATTCATATATCTTATTTTAGTAATGAAAAAGTTTTCTGTTTTTATGAAAGTTATAATTTAAATGAAAAATATATTTAAATTATTAAATTTATTATGTAATAAAATGTATTTTAAAATTGTTTCTCATAAAATGTAAAATAAAGTAAGCATCTTTTTTTCCGAATGAATATCTAACATTTTAATCTCATTAATAAACTAATTATTTTAATTTAGCTAGTTTAAAGTCTGGTAGGAGTTTGAAGTTGTGAACAAAGTAAGCAAAATGCACGCAACAATTAAAATATTTAACTCATTGTTATTGATAGTGAGTGTATTCTATTATTTCAAGTAATTTAAGAATATGTCGAGAGCATTATGTATTTTTTTATATTTATAGAGGGAAATTTATCTGTATATCATTATTAAATAATATTTTTAGTACATTGTAAAAGCTTAGTATGATTGTAACTTAGCTCATTGTAAAAATTTAGAACTTTAAGATGAAATTATTATGTGTCTTTAAAAATAATGTTTTTACAAACTGTATAGTGATGATTTTAATATATGCGTTTAATGTAAAATTATTTTATGAAAATTTTGCTTTTTCAAAATTTGTTTTGAGTTAGTAAATACTAAAATAATAGGTAAAGAAAACGAATGTTATTCTTCAATAAATTGAATTTTAACGTGTTTATTCACTATATAATACATTAAGTGTTAAATGAGTCAGCACTTAAAAAATTGAATTCATGAATTGAATAATCAAAATAATAAAAAAATAGTTATTGACTAAAAATGTTCCCCACTATTTCAATAATATTTCAATAAAACCTGCGAAAATCATTTCCCATTCCTACAAAAACATTCCTTATAGCTTTAGATCAATATTGAAGGCGAATAAAAATAATACTTTTGTTTCGTATTTCTACTTCGGTAAACATTTAATACTTCAAAAATCTTCACAACTTTGTATGAATTCATTTCCATATAATATTTTCCAAAGTTATTGGAACACTGTAGATTTTGTGATTTTATTATAGTAATGGACACTTTTTAAATTAAATTTTGTAGTTATTAGTAAGTGTTATAGGATACACACACACACACACACATATGTATGTATGTATATTTATTTTCAATAGATATTTGAAGATATTAAATATTTTATGAGAAATTTCAAATTTTTTTCATTCTACAAAACTAAAAATTTGTTTATCAATCATTCTTGTTTTTTAAACAATTTCATAATTCAAATTTTCATTACATTAATCAAGTTTTAGAGAAAGAATTATTCCTACCATTCATCCAATAGAGCTACTTACAATTCATTCATACAACCATACTAAAGGCTATTTGCATACAATTGATTACCCAAAGTGACCTCTCGTCTTTTCTATGGAAGTCAAGTCTGCTTAAGATCTGGATTCTTTTGAAATCAATTTTCAGTTTATTTAAGCAAATTATACATGACACACACACACTATCTTGTTGAAATTCTCTGTTTAAACCTTTTAAAAGAAGATTAAATGGTATAAGATTTGGTTATGCAATTTTTGATTACTGTAGAGTCCTGAAACTTGCGGCTGCTCTCATTAGAGGCAGAAGTTCCTCATACCATCACAAGACAGCTAGCCATATGTATACTGAAACTTTCCCTTGTAGTTTCGTAGGTAAATCATGTCTATACTAAATATTACCATCCAAGCCATTCAAATTGAATTGTTTATTAGAATATTTCTCATATAGCATCATCAAATTGTCAATAACATTTTTCTTAATTGTATATCATTTGTATTTATAAGCATTATACACAAGTATCACTTTATTCAAATTTTATATTTTTATTTAAGTAATGTGACATAAAATTTTAGACTAATTTTATGATTGATATCTTGCTTTACAAGAAAGAGTTGTATTTTAAATCTTCAGATTTGTGTACTCCAATGGTGAATGTATGAGCTCCCTCTGTTGTAATATCTTCTAAGTAAATATGAGAGATGGGGAGCACCAACTCAATCGCCCATTGCTTCAACTCCTTCTTCGTAGCCTCCATGTCGTCAGTTTCTTGGCCCTCTTTATTATGGATTCTTTTTTGAGGTTTTAGCTCTCAAGTTTCTTTTAACAATCCAAAAATTGCTAAAATAAGTGTTTGCACTTGATCTTCAAGCAATCCAGGCTGTTGTAGGAAGGTAATTTTAAATATCTGTCGCATTATTTTACAAATAAACAATTTCTGTTTCTTTGCAAGCTTGAAAATTTGTCTACTATTGGGAGCTGGTAATTTACTCTTCCTCCAAGATCTTTTATATTTTCCAAAAATCTCTTTTGATCTCAATATTATAAGAATCAGTTTTATTAAGTTGAAAAATTTTATTTGATATTGATTTTCTAGAGCTTTTAAAAAATCAAAGTTTTTAAAATTTCAGTCCAGATAATTCAATCTTCTCGTAAAAGCAAATTTAATCCAAAATTTTCTTTATAATATTATCATTTGTATTTTTTAAAGTAAAATTATAGTTTTTATGAAATTTCGAAACAAATCAAATTAATTTTGAAAACTTAAGCAGTTTTAAATGCAAAGGCAAATGGTCTTTTATTTATGTAACATTTAATTTCAAAAAATTGTTTGCTATATTAAACAGATTATATTTTTTCCCATTTTATGATTTATTGCAGAAAATATAAATAATTTTAATTGCTTAATATTTTAAAATTATTCCTTTTATGCACTGGAGAACTGAAAAAGTGATACATTGGATGATCTTGTAATTTAGCAACTCTCTGTCTCAGTTAAAATTTTAATAAAATATTTTATAGGTTTAAATTTCTATACTTTATCTTCGATACTTTATCATACTAAACTGAAAAAGCTTTACAGTTACAGTAAAAATTATAAGTTCTGTATATTTTTTGTGATAAAACAAATAATTAAAAGTGTTTTTAAGCAGTCAGCATAAAAAGAAGTCTTTTAAGAGAAATTTTATTATTTTAATTTCATATAATTTTTACCTTTTATATTAAGTTATAAAATACTTTGATTATTAACTGATTTCACTCGTTCAATATTCCAGTAATTTTTGATTAATTAGGAGAACGTTACCATGTTTTTTTTATGATCTTAGTTAAGGAATATTTTTTCCAGTTTTTATATGCATTAACCATAGCTTCTTTTTTTACCTTTATAATACAGTGAAAAAGCATTCAGTTTAACTATTGAAGCAAAAGTGCTTAAAATTGTTGAATATCATACACTTTTCAGCTTTAAGAGATGTATATATATATATATATATATATATATATATATATATATATATATATATATATATATATATATATATATATATATATATATATATATATATATATAGTGCTTTATGTTTTTCAAACGTGTGTTTCCATAAAAGAAGTTCAGAATCAAACAGTAAATACATTAAACTATTTTAGAGAGTAAGAAAAACAAAATTTCATGAGTCACACATTCAAAGGTAATAAATAGCATTAAAAGGTGTTTTCGATCATTTTAATTCCCTTTTTTTCATGGAAGCTATCAATTTCAATTTACATGAATAATTATTTTCTAATGAAGCTTGTTTAATAAGAAAGTTTCCCCTTTCATTTAAATATGCCTAATTAATAAAACCTAGTATTTTCGATGATTACTTATTCATTCAATTAGGAAACTACTCATTTTGGTACTCGTACTATATCATTATTTAGACGAAAATTCCCAACTCATCTTGTTCTCAATAAATATCTAAGTATGTTGATTATATTAGGATAGTTTCATTAAAAAAAGAGAATTTTAAATATATGTAATGAATACTTCAATTAATTTTAAATTCAGTACTCAGGCTTATTTTTCATCATTTAACTTTTTATTTTATAATTAACTTATTTATTTAAATTTAGAAACTTCTAATTTTAATCTCTATTTTTATTAGCACACAAGGAAAGTTCATTCTGATTCCAAAAATTCTTGCCGGTTTTTCTAGCAAGCAAAACTGATCGCAATGTCAAATTTATCCAAGTCGCAAGCCATTTTCATTTCAGATGCAAGTGAAAAAGAAAAAAATGAAACTTTTAGTCAAATGAAACCGCAAAAAAATCTTAAGAATTTGCCAGTGAAATTGTAATTTAAATGTCTTACAAGAATATATGTCAAACATTTTTAAGGTGAATTAGCTAAGTTCAACTTATTTTTTTAGATTGAAATTAAAAAAACTTAAGAATATCAAAATCATCTTTCCATAAAATGAAATCTTTTCATGCAAACAATTCCTTTTAACACTAATACTTCATAATTTGTAGAAATTTAAAGTTAACAATTTAAAATATATCGATACTAATAGGTGATAAAACTATGAGACAAGTTTATTATGATATTATGTATCTTTATGTACATAATATCTATGCATAATTTTTTTTAACTCTGTATTTCAGTGTAATTACTCTCTTGTGTGTGAATTAAAATATATATCAACAAATATAACTAATAAAAATAAGTTAAATTTTATCTATTATTGTTATTATACTAATATATCTAGCTATCATTATATACATACATACATACATATATATATATATATATATATATATATATATATATATATATATATATATATATATATATATATATATAAAATGTTTATTTGATAGATAGTGTGTCGCAAAGGAGATAAGCAATAGTGTCTTAGTTCGAATTTACCATGCTGAAGAGCACAGTTAACTCCATTATGCCCTGCTCTTACTTTATGATTGGTCTGTTACTTAGTTGTAAAGTTATTACTCTTAAGGTACTTACTCATGCACATCGACTTTTAAACCATATATCATATCACACAATATCATATCATTATATTACACGATATCATATAACACAGTAATAGATGGTGAGACATTTATTTACATAAAAAAATTAATTCCTCTTTGCGTTAAATGAAATGATGTTAAGGGGTAAGATGAAAGTTGAGACTTTGATTTGAGACTATTGGCTTTTTCTTTGATTTTCATAAAAAGTTTTGTTATAGTCATTCATTTAGCATATAATAGGGGTAAAGCGGATTCTCTTTAAGGAGTAAATTTTATTTTTACATCAATTCCCATACATTAGTAATATTAAAAAGAAATCTGTGCTGTGTTTTCTTTCATTGATTGTTAAACTATCGCTTAGAAATAAACAAAATGTTCATTGAACATAATAAATAATACACTATAACGCCGTATTACGGATAACCAAACATCTGAAGAACTCTTGTAAAAATTTGAATATATGAGCATAACTACCCTCCGAAAAACTTTCATGAAGGATGGACTGTATTCATTTATTTCATAGTAGAAAACCTAGAAAAGTCTTAAGCACTCAACACTATCAACAGGAATTAAGAATACAGGTGCACATAATTTTTCTCCAATTGTTCATCAGAGGTTAAGAGTAAAACTTGGATATTCCATTGAAGAACATGATCCTACCATAAGACAATGTTGAGCTCCATGAATGATTTTGAATTCAATTAAAAAAATTAGCTTAGCTAATGCGAAAAATTGAATGGAATAAGATCAGGGCTAATTTCATTGGATCCTCATAGGACATCATAGGACCAGGACTCATTTTCTGTTTAAAATTTTCTGTACCCCATGCTTTACAAAATGATAATGTTACACAAAAAATAAGTAATGCCACTAGAAATTAAGACACTAGAGCTGATTTCTTATATATCATTTTAATATTTAATCTAGTGAGGCTCCTTTTAATGAAAAGAACTTCCATGAAAGTCATTTTAATCCTTGAATATTAAAATGCATTGCATCAGTCATGAGCTTTTAAACAATCCACTTTGCGGTGTAAAATTGCATTCTTAAGCTTAAATTTGAATTGAAGACTGTTTGTTGTTATTTTGGATTTTGTTGAAACTATTTGAATAAAAATTTATTGGTATAAATATTATTATATGGCACAGCGTAGTGATTGACATTTATCTTTCCTTGTTGGCCTCTCAGTATTGCCCTCATACGGACTGCGTGTCAGAGTGGATTCCACCCAGGACAATATCTCCATCTCCAGGCTGAATTTATCGTTGACAATAGTCTGGATTTATTTTTGAAATATTTATAATGTTAAACTAAAGACTGAATTAAAAATTTATTCTATAAAATATTTTAATCTGGTTTTACTTTCAAAAATATCAATACAATTCATAACATTATTTGCTTCTTTAGTAAATAATCTTTAGTAAAATCTTTAAATTAATGTAGGTGTTGTTTATATTTTAAGGAACTTATTAAAATGTATAAATTAAATATATTCCAAATTAAATTGCAAATTAACAACAGTTATAAAAAATATATCGTATTTCTATCATTGAAACCAGCAACACCTTTTAATATCATCTACTCTAAACGAATATTAATGAAAATCTGTTGTTGTTGTTGCTTATCCTCCGTGTCTGACGGAGTCAGACTAGATCCACGAGTTCGTTGACTGTAAGGAAGTCGAAGACTAAAAGAGGATTGCTAAAGAGATCCTCCCTAGAGAGACCCATGCAATCCAAAAGATGTTCAGGAGAAGCCTGATGATTTTGGCACTTGGTGCAGGTGCCGAAAGTTTTCCTGCCCTCGTTGAAAGAGAGGCACTTAATATGACCGCTAGCAAGTCTTGAGAGAACAGTCCGGGTACGTCTGCCACATGGGAGGTCAAGGGACAATCCCGGTTTTGATCCCTTGTACCAATTATGGGTGGGGGGTGTTTTCCACTCCTCCGAGATTTTTGATTTTTCCCGGGAGTTTAACTCCAGAAAAGTAAGTGTGGAAGAGGGAGTATTTGAAATCCTGCAACCCTCCTTAGCAAGATTATCGGCCATTTCATTCCCGTGGAGATTCACATGTGAAGGTATCCATTGCAAGTGAACATCATGATTAAGTGAAATGAGTTTTAATTTAAGCAGGATTTAGTTTGATTTTATTCCTCTATCTGATTTATAAGTTGAAATATCAATTGAGAAAAAATTCTGACAATTACTGATGGCTTTACGTTTTTATACAAGTATTGTATTTTATATAAAAAAAAAATACATGACAAATCAATTACATGTAATCAAACAAATTTCATTAATTTTTTTTTGACTTACACATGAATTACAACAAAATATATTTTAGGAGCTAAAATTATTTTTGATATTAAAAATTGCTTAGGCACATTTTCAAATTTGAAAATTGAATATAGAAATGTCATTAAAAGAGAAAGAGAGTAAGAAGTTTACATAGTAAATATCTGTATGACAAGAAATGCGCAACTGTAATTTAAGAATTTAAATACCAACAGTGTTAGAAATCCCTTAATAAGGATTTGTCCAAATTAATTTATTAAAATACACAATATTTTTATGCAACTTGCAGATTATATGCCACCGGTCAATATTTTGCTTGGCCACACACAGAGCAAGATTTTTTAAAATATTAAAGAAACGAAATGTAAGGATATGAAACCAAATTTATACTTTTTTTAATTATATACACACACAATTTATTTAATATTCTTTTAGTTCTCTCATTCTTTTATTTTTAAATACTTAAAATTATGCACAATTCAGGATGTGAGCTTCTAAAACTTTAAGAACATCAACTTGTCCTTTTACAAAGAAAAGATTGATTTAGAATGCAAACAAGCGTACATTTAAATTATAAGAAATAAAATTTCAATTAAAATGTATGTATTAATATAATTCAATGTAAAAAAATATAAGATTCATTATTTTCTTCAAAAAAAATTTCCTTGTTTTTACAAATTAATGTTGGTTTTGTACATTTCATTTCTTTTGTATAAACTATGTATGGAATCAATATAACTTAGAACTCCTATATTTTAAAATGAGCCCAACTTTCGGTTGTGATTCTCATTCTAATGTAACGATGATTCATTTGCACTTTTAGTGATAGTTTATGAAAATAATTAACCACACAGCTGAACAATGTCTGACAGATGTTCTGTTTCTACATAACATATATAGGGATGCCAGGTTGAGATTTCCGGGTTTCCTCCTTTGCCACATGTGAGTAAACATCATTATTTATAAAAATTGCAATACTGCATCAAAGCCTTCCATTAACTGGGAGATCAATAGTAAATTCTTGTGATAGATATATGTCAGTGAGAAAACTGTGGTAAACCTTTAAAAAAATATTTATAATTTGCGAAAAAATTTCAATTTACTTTATAGATTTTCTTTTTATAACAGTGTACAATGTGTTTTCTGGAGAATAAGACTTGTTTACATTAAAATTATTCATAAATTATTAAAAGAACGAATTTTAATAAAGATATCTGATTACTGTGTAATGTAAATGCTCAATTTACTTAAATTTTCAAAAACTGAAATTTCAAATCAATTAATTCTATTTATTTAGTTTCTTCTTAGCAGAGTGGTTTCATTTCTCTTTAATAGAAATCCATTCAGGCCTCTATTCTTAGCGCCTCTATTGGTGGGGAGGTTACTGTTGAGGAGGATATGAGATCACAGGATGTGACAGTTAACGCTTATTAAGAGCCACTTGTCCCAGTCCGTCAGTCGTGGGAGATTACACTGCAACATGACTCATTATCTTCTGCAGAGGGCAAAATATCTATTTTTTGATAAAGTCTGACTCAACTTGATTCAGTATACACAAGATAGAGTTTCTAATTTATCTTTCTTCTACTTTTGCTTCAATTTTTAGTTTATAGTTCGTCAAGAAAAAGATAATTCTATAGATATACTAAAATTTGCAACAGTAGAAAAAGTTTGTTTTCTTAAATGAATTTTAAAAATATTTTTTACTAAGGAAGGAGTTAGAACTTTTCTAATTCTTTGCCGTAGTTGAAAACTTTTCGAGAAATTATTTAATTTCTTTGCACTTCTTTGTATAATATTCTTTCTGAATAATTGTTTTCTAGATTTTGAATATTTTATGCAAACAAAATCGTAAGTTTTTAATTAATGAAGTTAACCAATACCATTTTGGTATCTTATTTTTAAGAGAAAGAGTGCTTATAAATTTAAACTCTACATTTCGCAATAATATTCATTTAGAAATCATAGAGAATTTTGTTACAATATAAAAGCTATTGAGCAAGTTATATTATTTCTATAGTGTCATTGAGAAACAGGTTTTTGAACTATCGACATGGTAACACTTGTCCGAAAATTCTTGCAAACCACTGGAGTATCATTTTAGCTTTAATCTTTCCCTGCCAATAACACACTTATATATATATATATATATATATATATATATATATATATATATATATATATATATATATATATATATATATATATATATATATATATATATATATATATATATATAAGGAAAACTCAATATTCCTTAAGTTAATTATAATTATAGCTTATTATAGCTTGTACATTTCTGAAAATTTTAAACAGTGACAGGAATTCCTATAAATATATATTTTCATCCATTTCTGATCTGGATTCGTACTTCATACGTGGATTTTTGACTTGGTTCGGAATCTACGCATACAATAATTTTTGTTGGATTTAGACCTTACTCAGAAGTTGAAATTGGAGTGGAAGAACACTGACCATTTGATTAACAGGATATATTCCTCGATCACTCATCTTTATTGGGAAATGAATATAGATACAATGGTGAGGAAGCCTGCAGTAACCTATCACAGTAAGTCACTGCATCACACAGTTCAGAGAATAAACATATTATATAATCTAAGAGTAACAAATCTAGATACATATAAGACTTTGCACAGAACAGAAATCAAACAGAAGACTTATCAACTTTGTGAAGGCCTGCCACATGTTGTGAATGAATAGGATGGACAGAAGAAGAATTGTGATTTAAAAATGCTTTATTGTTAGTAATAATTATTATTTCTTATAACATTGATCGTAACTTACTTTTAGAATATAAAATTGCTAAGATAAAAGGAAATCTGAAATTTTTTTATGATTTTTAAAGCAAATTCTATTTTATTATAAAATGGTAAAATATAAAGTTAAAGTAAAATTCGTACTTGAAATTATAAATTATATATTGACATTTTAGTGGATTTGGATTTTCATTTTTCAACTCTCATTTTCAAATTTAAAACAACTAGTCAAATTATTGTTCATACTATGAAAAAGGACAACAATGAGCATCTTCCTACTACGATTGTGTTACAGAAATTTCAGAATGGTAATCTCACACAAATATAAAAAAGAAATTCATATTATTAATACATAGACAAAATATTGTTTTGTTATGAATAAAAAATGTGAATAAAAATTCTGCATCTCTTGCTTTTCATTTTAATGCAGAAAAATGGGAAATCTTCAGTTTGAGACAAAAAATTGGGGTAAGATTTCAAATTGTTTTTAAGAAGTCTATGATATTTTCGTTTATTTGCAATATAGTTTTTAATTAATATAAGTAAATTCCCTTCCAGTTTTAAAATAAAAAGAAAAGTTTAAATCTGTTTTTAAATTAAAAAAAAAGGAAATGGTAATAAATTAAGATATTTTTCAGAAAAATACTCATAATTTTACCACTCATACTTTTATTGATAATAATTGGAAGTCTCCTCATTTATGACGACCGATGCCCGGGGATTAAGCTCACAAAATGGAAACCTCCCAGCAACTCTCATTGGAACAAATAAGTGGTGTTTCTTTTGAAAATGAAATCCCTCATCAAACTCAGTTTGGGCTGTTGTTTTGTGTGGTAAATTTTTTAATGAAAACTTGTCATCTGTGATGAATATTAGATTACTTAAGTAATATAATTGCATGCATTTTAAGTTTTTACCTTACATATTATCATTTTTATCTTAAATTTATAAGTGATCCAAACTAAATTGTGTTCTTCCAGAACAAATTATGTGAATTCAAAGATTACGCTTCTAAAACTTAAAATATGTTGTTTGGTTCATTTTAAAAGGAATGAAAGGTTTTATAAATGAATTAATAAATATAGTATTGATCTCACTGAGCCTCTGAACTCTGTAATTAATACTTTTGCTGTAAATTGAGCATGGATTCCTGTAAACTTACGTGCACAAATGAAAACATGGGAGACTCTGAACACATAGCTTATCATATTAGCTTTCATGCAATTCCAAACTCCACTCTGACAAATTGTTAAATATCTAATAACAGCCTTAGAATTATATAGTTATTTAAATCACGAGACTCCATAAAAAATATAGAGTAAATAATGAATATTTTGCTCTCAATAAAATTCATAAAAATGAGAGTGATATTATTGAATTGTAACGATATTGCAACTTCGAATTTTATAGAGCTATGTAAGGTACTTTTCATGGCAAGTAATTAAAGATATTACTTCAGGCAATGCGTAGGTCACCGCTAGAATTGGTATTTTCAGGATTTCTTCTTTGTGACAAAAGCTGTTCATTGCCATGCTATCTCGAACCTATAGGATAACATAATATGAGAACGTAAAATATCTTAATTGTTTCAATGCTACTTTTACAGTTTAATTTGCGCATTTAGGAAATTCTCGGCTGACCAACAACGACATTCTTACATTGTGTTCTTAAAAACGAATTAAGTTTCATTATCGTCATTTTAGCTGAAGACTTCAGAAATGATAAATGAAAATCACCGTGAATTGGGAAAAAAGCTACCAAACAATCTCCATGTAAGTCACCTTTTTGCTTCATGTCTAAAGCTAAGGCAAGTGCATTCATATATCTTTTTTCTCGTGGAAATATTTTTAATTTGAAGAATTATTCCAAACTAACCGCATGCAAACGTTGCGTGTTTCAATAACACGCCACACATACTTGGGTATACTTCCGTGTCTAAACACATGTCCATTTTTCTTTCACCATTCTTACGTGCGAATAATGAGAAGGAAAACGTTAGAAAGCAAACATTTCTTTGAGATTTATCGCTTCCTATGATTTCTTGATTTCTGTGGAAAAGTAAGGTTTTCCGGAAAATATCCCTCTGATCTATATATATATATATATATATATATATATATATATATATATATATATATATATATATATATATATATATATATATATATAGATAGATAGATAGATAGATAGATAGATAGATAGATAAAGAAGTTTAATTTTTGAAAAATCCCTGTTATTGAAAATGTAAGTAATCGTCTCCGCTATTTAAGAGAAATACTTGGCCGTTTGATTCCAACTGCGATGATTATAATGTAATGATAATTTCGATGAAATTCGATGCTATATATATTAAAATTAGCTTTTTTGAATTTGATATGATTATAATTGATCTTTATTATTTTAGGTATGATGAGATTTATGAAATGATTACTTTATTACTATTGCTTAAAATATAGTATTTCTCTTTCTGTAATTCCATATAGAGCTTTGAAGAAAATTAAGGTGTCTGAATTTATTTTATCCATATAAGAAATTGTATCATAATTCTGATGATAATTTATTTGCATAGAATATTGTATTTTTAAATTTTTCTTATCTGTTATATTTATTTATTAGGTAAATCTACAAATTTTATTATTTTGTGCGGCAATAAGGAGAGCATGAAATGAAGAAAATTTCCTGTATTTTTTTACCAAATTTGTTCAACTTTAAAGACAAGTCATATTTATCATTATTATCTATAACTTCTTGCCAGCCTTTTTGGTCGCATAAGAATCGGCAAAAACAATACAATTTTGAAATGATAAAACACTTAATTAGTTTTCGAATCAAAATCATTAAATAATTTTTGGTTGAAAATAGAAGCCAATGCGTGAATCGAAGGAATGCCAGTAAACAGTAAGTCAAGAAAAATGAAGTCTTGATAAATTTTCCAGCCGAACTATATTCAATTTTGATTCGTTTGTCTATAATATTTTGAGCTTTGGAAAGTATCTGATATATAATGGTAGACTTATTTACTTACTATGTATCTTCCCAGTTGTGATTTATTTTATGAAAATATTATCAATCATTAAGATAAATTAAGAATATATAGTTATTGCTCTTATTACATTTGTTTGAAAATAATCTTACGTTTTTTAATTTTTTACCTATTTAATCCTTTTATTGTTTTAACTGCTGATAAAACATTAAAATTAACTTGTCCTGTAAAACATACTAAATCATTCATGCACAATATGCTGTACTTAATGAAATTTAATAAAACTTTGGTATTTTTTTAATATAGTTTTTTTTTAAAAAAACTAATTGCTATTTATAGGATTAAATCTAAATTTCAGTCTGCTATTCTGAAATTTATTATTTATTTGTCTTTTTCGTAATCTTTATGTTATAATACATGATACTAATGATGAAAATATTAATTTATTGATTACCATGCAAAGTTAAAAATATATTTTGGAACTTAGTCATTTCCTAGGAAGGTGTTTCCTAGAATGTTTAAGATAATTCCGTTATAAAATTTAAAAGTAAATATTTCTCGACTTTTCAAAAATTATTTTTTTGATTATTTTTAAGAATTAATATTAACAATTAATTGTTTAAATTTTCAATAGGATTTTTGTAATTTGGAAGTTGTTTTAACTATTTGAAAGAGTTGCATATGGTAGGTTGTCCTCTATAATTTTCTTATATAAATTTCAAATTATTTGTAGTTTGAATATATACTTTGTTGCCATTTAAAACTGCAAACATCTGTGTATGTGCAAGGCATTCATTTTGCATTGATGGTGCAAGAAAAGCTTACAAGGGGCGTATCATATGTTTATTGGCTCACATAATATTTAATATATATAGTTAGAAAATTTACACTTCTCTTACATAAAATTAGCAGGAGTAGAGAAATCGTAAAATAGTTTGAAGCTATCAGATACTATATTGTATAGTTATAACACCGGAATTCCCCTTAGTTATAAAATTAAACTTTCTCAGAAGACATAAAAAACAACTATGTACTAGTTCTTTGAATAAATCTAAATTTCAAATATTTGGAGTCACTCGTTTCAAAATTTTAAAATTTTAGTTACTTTGCATTCAATGTGAGTGATTAAAAGTTTTCAAAAAAGGAAATGAATTCCTTGAATTTTTGATCAGCTCTCGGTTAAATGAAGTCACACTCATTACTATACTTAATATTATAGTTCGTAATTCTACAATATTAGAAAAAGAAATGCAGAATATTCGTTAAAAGTGTTTATTTTATTATAGGAGTATTAAATTAACTCTTAAAACCAAACAAAAAAGTAGTTAAATCATTTGTTTACACTAAATTAAGTATTCAAAATATAAAGTTCCATTTGTACACAAATGAATAAAACATCTTGATGAAAATCTTTATTCTTGGAGAACAACTGTATTTATGTATAGAATACAGTTAACCCATATTTTTAGAAGCTCATTTGAATCGAAATAAAGTTAAGTAGCTAAATATAATTTCACATTCATAGGATTTTTCTAAATGTATTTTAACACGAAAATTCTTTTTCCTTTAAATATACGCAACTATTTCCAATACAGTTACATTTAAGGTCAGAGGATCAGTTCAAGTTTGTTTATTTTCGGTCAGACCATCAACCGAAAATAAGCAAAAATCTTCTGCTGTTTCCCTGATTGTAAACGACAAAAACTGCCAACCGTCTACTTCTGTGAAACTGATAGAGCATACATACTGACTCTCAGTCTTGGAAAAAAAGTCGTAAAGCTAAATTTGTTAAAAGATCACGCTGAAAATTTTTTGATTATAACCCATCTGATATTTATCAGTATGTTACGTCTTTAAAAATATAATGAATAGTTAATATTGCTTCGAAAATGTAAATATTAGTAGAATGTCTTCTATTTCTCTTTAATTATTTATTTTTAAGGGTTATCGTTTAATTTTTGAAATTATTGTCTAAGCAAGGTTGTTCTGGAAAAAATAGTTTTCTTGGAGCTGAGAGAAGTCTTAAATCTAAAATTTGGGGGATTCGGCAATATTTTTTGGGCTATGTTGGCATTAGGATATATTTTTGGCGACAAAATGAGAAGCCAATATTTACAATTTTTGAGTCCATAGGACCGATAGTAAATATTGGCTTCTCATTTTGTCGCCAAATTGTTTCCTTTTCTGCATTTAGAAGAAGCTATTGGTTAAATACTAGTTCCTCCATAGTTTTTCAAAGTATTACCAAATATTGAAGTTGTGATTTTTTTAATGAATATGTAAATTTGAAAGTTTCGAATGAAATTGTGAATACTTAAGAAAATTCACATAATAACTTATTAATGTCTTGGAAACTTTCATAAAGTGTATTTGGTGAAACCAGGATAAATGAAGTAAGCATATGCGTTTGTGTACATATGTCACATAACTCAAATCTTGTTCAAGAATCGCGAAAAAATAAGAAATGTGTAACTTAGTTTAAAATTAAAATTATTTTTCAGATCATAATGATTTTCATATTATATTGCTCTTTAATTATTAATATAATTAAAGAATTTAGAATTTTCTTTGAAATACAGAAATTTCTTTTATATTACTTGTGACTTACTGTACTAAATAATTTAGAATGTAGTAAATTTTTTGCTTTACGTTTAAGTGAATACTGTTTTTAATCTAATTTCAATTTTTGTATATTTGCGTATGACCATCTTTAGTACAAATTTCTAACATCTAACAGATAAAAATTTAAACTAGGCAACAAAAGTATAATGTGTTTGTAATAAATAGTGAGTGCCATACATGAATGTTGTTGCACCAGCATTCTAGCCCTGAATTAGGATTTAAAGTTAGATCCAAACAGCCGGGTAGAGTCTTCGTGATTTTAAAGCAGGGACCAAGCAGAAGACCCCCAATACTTGATTTCCATCCCTAGAGGTATCATTTCACTTGGAGAACATTGCGATCACGACATATTTTACATGCGCCAGCCACCTTTAGTGAAGGCGACTTATCTTCTGTTAAGCTGGGATTCGAATTCACTACCTTCAGATAATGAGAACGATGCCCTAATCAACCATGCCACCGCGGCCTCCTATACATGAATCTTAAGGATTGAGGATATTTCAATCAATCTTTTTGTAAGGCCTTTATCTAGATTAGAGAGGCTAATATGCAGCCCCCCCCCAAGTTTTTTGCAACTCAATTGAATTCCATCTTGGGAATTTTAAAAATTAATCCATATCACACTCGTTATTGTAACTTATATTTTGGTACCCAAGTTAAATATCAGAAGACTGTGTGTTAAGCGAATCGCATTAACAATTGTGCACCTCATCTAGAAGTACATAAAACTGAACTGTTAACATGCTGACTGAAATAGTGATAAAATGCTTACGTTATAATAATTAGTTTTTGGATCACCAGTAACTATAGAATGGCTATTTTATGAATGAATCAAAATGAAATATTGTTTAGTATAAGCTATATAGGGGCCGTGCTAATTTATATACTTTTAAATATATGCGTGTTTATATATATATATATATATATATATATATATATATATATATATATATATATATATATATATATATATATATATATATATATATATATATATATAAACCACTGGTTATTGAAACTGATTCACCAGGAAAGTGTGGCCGCCACATAAAACACGGAAAATTTGCTGTTAGATAGAATATCCTGAGATATACTAAGATAATCATGATTAACTCTTTCGTGCATTTACGCAAAGCCTAGCAATCTTCAGTGTACATAAGAAAAGAGATTTTATTGCAAATGTTTTCATAAAATATTGCGTTTGTAGTAAGAAGAAGAAATACATATCAATATATATTTGGCTTTGCTCAAGTTCACATTTTAATCTATTGAGGTTATACTTAACCAGTGTTGCTACCTATGTTGGACGAGATCTGATGATTATAAGCAGAATATAAAAATGATGGGCTCATTACAGTCACATAGAATATCATTCTGCATCTTAGTGGAGTCATCACTAACACACACATACAATTACGAAGACAAATATAAACTATATGGTATTAAAACATTGTACTGACACGTGATAAACAATGAGTCAAGAAATGAGATAGTTTGCAAGAAAGCAAAATTTGCACGTTGAATTTGACAACGTTTGTATCTACATGGATCGTTAGCGTGGATAAGGGATTCGACTTATCATTGATGAACGCGCTTTTAGTGGTGTGATCAGTTATAAACTATATGCAGGAATGATATCATATTGTCTTTTACTAGGAATCTTTGCTCTGTACGCAGCATCATAACTGCCGAATATGTAATTGGTAGCATCGTGGGAGATATACAGTCAGCACACATTCGACATCATCATACTGATTCATCGCTAGAAATGGTAATATATACCTTTGATTTAGTATTTCAATAAACTTCTGCTCTCTCTGCCTCTATTTTAAACAGCAGTTGTTGCTTTACCGAGGTGCTAGGTATCTGTGATTCTATCCTATTTTCAAGGCGCATCCATTGCCTTATGTTTTGTCAGTATAACGCACAACAGCAATTTGCGGTGGCATATTTGGCTATTGATCTGGCAGTACGTTCTTTTGCTCTGTTATTAAATTTAAACATCTAATCAGTGGTTGTTGAGTGACTAACATATTCACTCAGCAATCCCTACAGTCGATGAACTGTGGCACAATTTTGGAGCTGTGTGGTACCAGTGCCTGCTATTCGACTCCCTTGTCAAGTAGATATTTGTTATTTTGCCTGGCAGGGATGGCTTCTCGGGGAATTAAGTTCTCAGAATCTGTATCTCTAAATTCACTGAAATTTGAATGAATTGTTTTTTTTTTTGTTCAATATAATTCCAAATGAACACACACATACACATACATACATACATATATGTGTGTGTGTTCTTTTTGTTGTGTTCTTTGTTGTGCATAAGAAAATTCAAAGTAGTTATTTTAATCAGTTGTGGGGCACACAGCTGTTGAAGAATAGTTAAGTTAAATAGTTTTTCTTACACAGGGAACAAAGTGTTACATAAATAGTACTATTAAATAGGAAATCTTTCTATGATGATTGACTACAAATATGATACCGACAAAAACATTTGCATAAGTAGCACATTTATAAGTATTTGTCAGGTATATTTTCTAAGAACATTCACTGTTTTAACACAAACATTTAAAAGAACAATGGACAAAAAAAACCTATCATTTGACACTTGTCCCAAAAATTCTCTGTGACAGAATGCTAAGGAGACAGAAGCACTTAGCCTGGTTCAGTGTTCGAGTACATTTTTATTCCTTATGAATAAAGTTTTTTTTTAAAAAAAAATTAAACTATTTAAGATCAGAGTTCTAAACATTTAAGAGAATTTTTGCATGGTTATGCTAAAATTTTGAATCCACTGCTGAAGGTTTTTCTTAAGGCTTCTAAGAGTATTGAAAGTAATTTCACAATAAATAAATTCCTGGAGAAAACGATAAGGAAACAGAATACCTGAATAAGAGCAGATTGTTGATGGTTAATCAAAATATTCATTTATGTTTACTAAAATGGAAGACAATAACAGCTTACATTTTTAAAATTGATTTCTTCATGGCATGCAATGAAGTATACTTTTGTATTGTGTTGTAAACTTTAAATATTATTAAAAATAGAGCAGAGAGAGAGAGAAAAGTTTATAGTTACATTTTATATTATTTTGCTTTCAGAAGGACCTCAAATGTGTACACAGTCTATTTTTCAGCAAGGATAATTGCAAAATATTTAAATATAACGCACAACAAATTAAAATGCAAAATATTTAAATATAATATATTGATAAAAGTTGCATATTTTTTATCACCATATAGATCTTTTGATATAGCATGTTAGAGATACACTCAGATGACTTGTGTAAGTCTTCTTTTTAATGTCCAGGATATTGTAACAGTTGTTTTTGCGAAATTTCTCAAAATATTATGGATAGCTTCATCACATCCATGCTAAATAGCAATCACATATCTGTTCAAGCTACGCTTTTCACTGTCATCACACGACTGCCATGCATAGGACGCCTTCAATCCCTTAATTTTTTAAGGAGTACAATATTCCATGTTTCTCCATATCTTACCTACTCTTGATTTGAAAAATGACGGAGTATAAAATAATTGTTTCTGTACTATCTTTATGAAATCCGGATACATAAAAAGAAAGTTTAGCCAAATTTCTAAAAATTGACAACGCATTTGCCCTTCGGGAAGATTTTATAGGTGGTGGATTGTGTATTCCCCTGTCGTAAAACTCCGAATCACACCTCCTAAAGAGACGTGCTTGCAGGAATACAACACCCCTTTTTCTGACTCTGTGTAGGGCATAGCTTGAGGCTGTTATAAAGCATTTTAATATCTGTAGCGAAAATTGCCTTCCGGGTGAGTTTCTCATGGAAAGTGGGCCGTATATTCACATGCCATGAGGGGAGGAAATCTGGAAAACATCTACCCCGACAAATGCACGTGCGGAAATCCAATATTCGTTCGCGTAGTTCAATAGTAGTTGAGATCGAACCCAGGACCTACCGTTCCGAATAGCGTTGTCTTACCACTGTGCCATAATATTACTGTTTGCAATTAATTTTCTTAGAAATTTTGGCTCTCTTTGAAATGAATTTCATGTATTTTATTACTTTTATATCACATGAATAGCGCCCAGTTAATAGTTTCCTTCAAATTTGTTTTTCCTTTTTATGTAAAATTGAAAATATCTCAATTAAGTAACTCTGTTTAAATAGTTTTTAAAGTAATTTTCAGTTTTGAAAGGTTATGCTTTGTTTCATACAAAAGTCCAAAAACTAAACTGCCTTATATAGTAGACATTTTTTTTAAAGAGTGAACTTGTTAATGCAATCGAATATATGAATTGCGATTTAAGGTAAGTGATTCGCGACACTTGAGAAATTCATTCAATAATATCTTTGTTATACTTAAATATTCCACACATGCGGTAAATCCTTTTTTTAAATAATATTTATATGCTATTCATACTAAAATTACAGGATGAATTCAGAAAAGGATTTAAAATCGTACGTTAAAAAATCAGAAGTTGAAAAAGTGATGATACATGTTATCAAGTGCTTAAAAATGTTTAATAAAAAGGAAAATATTTCAATCATTTTATAATTTAAAGAGATATGTTTTAGAAGTCACTACAACCTTATAATAGTTTTGTTTTCGTTGTAGCTCAAAGTTCAATTTTTGTTAATGAAGTATAATTAGACCGAGACCCCCATGATTTAAAGTGGGTTCCAAACCACTACAAATACCCATGCCCAAGGAGGTATTCGAACCCACTAACTGTTGAATCGAAAGCAAGAGAGCTAACCATTCAGCAGTCCACTCGGTTTTTATAATAATAATATGTAGGTTAAATGTTCAGAAGTTCATATTTTCTATTTTTTGTTTTCAATATATATATTTGTCTTTTAATTTTTTACTAGTGGTAAATGTTTTCAATTCGCTTTTTAATTTTATATCATGTTTTCCAATTTTTTAAAATGTGTTTAATTAAATGTAAATATGATGATTTTGCACACACAATTCCATAGATTTTCACAAGAAGAGATCCAATATGCGAATGCTGGGTGGCTTTTGCTTTGGGTGTTGATCTTCATAAAAGACAAATTAATCCTATATCCGAATTTTAAGAAAATTTTAAAATACACTTTTAAATGAATTATTCATCATATAATCATCAAATACTAAAGTTCTTTATGATGCTGACATTTATCCCTATTTGAAGACATCTTTAGTACCAATTATAAGTAAATATCTAAAATGAGTCACAGTTTTCTCCATATTTTTATACGTCTATTCAAATAAAAAGGAAAGTATCACAATTTACATATAATATAGTGATTTGGCTTGAAAGATGCAGTATATATATATATATATATATATATATATATATATATATATATATATATATATATATATATATATATATATATATATATATATATATATATATATATATATATATATAGCCAAGAAGATTTTTTCCACTAACTTTTTTATTTTAATATAATTTTGAAAATTTATATTTTTTTTGTATATGCTTGTATTGTAACCAGATGATATAATGCTAATCATTAAACTGTCATTAGAGTTTTCTATTTTTTTCGTTAACAAATTAGTTTAATACTTCTTAGACTTTCAATAAATTTTATGAATGAAATTAATGAATGAAATTATGAATGAAATTAATACAGTTAGGATTTTTGACAATAGGATGTAAACACTGTTTAGAAGATAGTTTTTATCCTGTAATCCTAGTTCATTCAGTAATTCATTTCTTTGATACCTATATTTATGACAATGAAATAAGATAGGCTTCATATCATTCATCCATATTTCTAAAGCGTTACAAGAGCTGGAAATCAGACAGATTGAATTTATGTAAAATTGTAGGCATATTTAGCATTCGAGATATGAATCTTGCTAAAATAATAACTTTTCTAGATTTTAATATCACATCAAAAAATTCCCAATCTGAAAATTCTATAATTTCATAATAATTACTTGTGAATTGTGTTCTAATTTATGAAAAAGTATTCGTTTCTTTTTATAGAAGCCTGATAAATGATCGCCATGGAAGGAACACCTGCGCATCAGGTACTGATTTGGCAAGTTAGTCAGCTGCTTCATTACAAACATTTAAACATTTCATTTAAAAAAAAGTTTCTCAAAGCAATTCCTAACCAAGCATGTTTTTAAATTTTGTCAACAAAAATTTTTTTAGAATTTTCTACTTTCATTTTATCGCATTAAAAGATAGAAATATACATATCAGTGCTTGATGTATATGTCCATATATTTTCAAATTCATTGACTTCTGTTATTAATTCAAGTAATACCTAATTAGTTTAAATCAATTTTTTGACTGCTACATTGGCATAACTAAATAAGAGTAAGAATGTTGAACAAATAGACAAAGGCAACAAGTTTAATGAACAATGTTCAGATATAATGTAAGCATTGTGTTTCAATCAGCAAAAAATCAAATGCTATAACTTTTCTGTGCCAAAACAAATACTTTTTATGTTACTATATAACAAATGTATTTCAATAACTGTGTTTTTTAAAGAAACTATTAGGGTTACTATTTTATGAGTCGAAACTTATTCAACTGGTACCAATGATATTTAATTTAATTTGGTTTAACAACAAAATGATTGCGTGGTTTCTTTGTCTTTTTACTGGCGTTTTTCCTATATACCCTAGTTCGATGAGGACTTACACTTTAAACGGTATTTTGAAAGTACTAGAAATGTTCACTGCCAAGATGGGAGTCGAACCAATACACTATGGAGCAAAAGGTGACAGCGGTAACCAGTCAGCTGCGAGATCAGCGCTTCTAATATTGGATATAACCTCACAAATTGTTGCATAAAAAACTCAGTATTTTGACTACTTAGCTACCAACCTAAACAAAACATGGTATTTAAAAATTTAGGAAGATTACTATAAAGACAGATAATACTGAAGGCATTGCAGAAATTACCAAAATGTAATTCAAAAAGTTAAAGGAAAACACTACATAGGTGAACAATAGACATACATTCTACATATAACCAGGAAGGCACATTACCTTAAAAACATTCAGGAAAAGATCCCTTTTATACTACCTGTTTATAAACATTTTCTTACCAGAACACTACGTATTAATGATCGAGTAATATACGGTACAGTAAGCATTCACTAGTGTCACGCATGAAGAGCCGTCGAATTCCTTGAGGTTCCTTTGTGAATACTTTTCAGTTGTATGGATTAAAAGAATATCACTTTAAAAAATTAGACGCATTAGAAAATTATTTATCTTTAGAGGAAAGAAGAATGCTTATTATTAAAACTATTTATGCAGGATTTCAGATTATCAGTTTTAGGAAAGAAATTGCTTTCAGAATGTTTTTTGTGCCATCGATATTTTACAAATATAAATGTCTCAAGGTATTTTTTTCTTGCCTTTTAATTTTACTTAAGAAATGTGCATTACTTTTTCAAAGGGAGACGTAACACTTAAATTTCACATGTTTTCAAATGTATTTAAGAAATGTTTCTTGTCTTAATAACTCATCTGCTGAAAAAGGGAAATCATGGAAAGATCGTGAAGCAAAAATTTCACAGCAAACTACTGGAATATATCATAATGGATCTCTTTATCAAATGTTACAATTTTGTCATAACATGTTTTAATAAGAGAACATTTCGAGTGATGGACTATATACATTTTTTTATTTAATATGGCAAGGTTTCTTCCAGTTTTTTGTGGCTGTAATGATGAATTTTTTCTCGAGATGATTAAATCAGAAAAAGTTGCAAGATTTAAGTGCTTGATTTCGAGTTTACATCACGTACAGCATCTGCAGTAATATATGACCCATAATTGCGTGGAATTCTCTCGGAACAATCCATTCATCAGCCGCTCCCCTTTTATTATTTTTTTACATGGAATTGGGAGCTTTTCACTCCCTTTCACGCTGACCCCTCCAAATTCATAATCATGGTTGTGGAAATACCCCGCACTGAAGTGGGGGGTAGGAACAAAGATGAAACAAGAAAGAATCCTTGCGTGGTTGAGAGAGTCTCTGTCATTAAGGCTCCTTCGTTGAGCCTTTCTTCTTACTAGACCAACCTTAAAAGCCTTAGGCTGTAAGTAAAAAATTGTTTCAGTTGGTCCCGAAATGGGGGAAATATTTCAAGAAAAAGAGGAAACGAATCTTAATGGCTGCTACAGGTTTTTCATGGGAAGGGAAAGCGAATGTCCCGCCACAGTGTATTGGGCAAATTTGATTTGGGATCGTCGGCTCCACCGTCTTCGATGCAATTACTAACTGAAGTTAAACAGGGAGTGTGCTTAGGGAGGTTAAAATATTCGAGAGCAGAAAAAAGGGCAGAATAAGACACTTCACCGCCTCCTTTATTAGTGAGATGAGGCAGCTTTATTGCTTGTTACATAACTAGAGTTCTGAGAGTGAATTGCTCCCATGAAAATTGGGATTCGACATCCCTATGACTAACAACATAGCTTTGTCAGGTTAAGAAATCCTCCTTTGATTGTTTACTACATACGTTCCATTTTAATTTTATTGCAACGAAACTGTGTTTAAAATACATTTATGAACTATTTATTGAAGTAAAAACAACTGAAAGAAAATTCACTCAAAACTAAATTGGGAAGATTTGGAAAATAAGAAGATAGAAAACAAATATGGGAAATTTAGAATGCAGGTTATGATTAGAATTCTCTTAAAATGTTACCAATTTGGAAATAATCAAAAACATTCTCATATGCGCTGACATTTATTTTAAAATTTGTTGCCCTATAAAAATATTTGTATTTTACAAACGTGGAATTTATTACGAAAATGATTGGGTTACTCATAATATATATTATCATTACATAGAAGCTTCTCTTAAAAAAAAGTAATATCTGAAGAGAAATTATTAGCATCTTTGTCTTTCCTGGGGGAGCGACTAGCAGCTGTTTCATCTTCCGGAATTCTGTGATGGTTGTAACACTTGATTTAGTACGTTCTGAAAAATATCTCTCGATTTTTATTCATTTTCAAACGTAAAATAGAAATTTCTACAGATTTCTCTCATACATTATGTTTAGCAGTTCAGTTTTATTAACCTCCCCCGTAACAGCATAATTTTGCTGCCAGTTTTTCTATAATTGTATGCTATTCAATACTGATTGATCTCAATGTTTATAAAATACAAATATACTAGATTAAGACACTAGATCTTCCATTTTGATCATGGGTGTTGTAGAAATTTCCTAATACAACCCCAATAAATTTTTTCAATGTATTCATTTTCATGCAAGATGTGAACAATAATCATATTTTGACATTTTATATTGTCTTTTAAAACAAAACATATGACGAATACAAGTTTCAATTTTTAGATATTGAAAACGTTAAGCCATATTTAATTTTTTTTTATTTTTAAGTTTTCTTGGCTACATTCAACATCCACAAATTTGTTAAAATACAGCAAAACTGAAAACTTTGAACAAACATTGAAAACGTTTATTTATTTTTTTTATTTTTCTAACAAATCGTCTTATGGTTTTATTATAAAAATTAGGAGACGCATTTTAGTTTTAGAAAAATTTACATTAATAGATAAGCTTTAATGATGTATATAATATTTAATAACAAGCAACAATTTAAATTGCTAAATGTAAATATTTATGCAAATAATTGCTTTTCGTTTTAGAGATATGTTTCACATATTTATACTTTAGATGTGCAGCCTGAAGCTAATTATAAATATTTAAGTAGGATTAGGGTGGCGCAAGGCGTTATGAGTTATGGTACAATGAGTTAATAGTGATGTATCATTTTCTGTCTTATTAAATGTATGGATGATTATTGATAATAAGATAAAAACAAATGAATATTCACACAGTTTTAAAAGCAGGAGAGCCACAAAGGGGATATTTTCACTGTAAAAATATTTTATTTAAATTTTCTTGAGTACTTTTTATAAAAGTAAAACCTAGCAATTAATTATGTTCAGTGTTCTAGTTATATATTGGTATCTTATAGATTATGTCTATTTCAATCAATGAGTTTTGAAATGAAAACAGTTTTGCAGATTTATGTGATTCAAACCAAGATAGAATTTGCCCTTTTATTAACATCATTCTATGAACATTATCTTGCCGAAATATTTGAGATTTGCTAGTTTGGGAAAGAAGACAAGAGGTTTGAATGTTATAAATGTACATCAATTAATAAGATGATCATATTTGAACATCTGAAAATCATTATAGGAATTTCCTTACAAATGACAAAACATACTTTTACTGAAGCGTCAATAACCAGTATTAAATGGGAGAGAGAGCCTTAACATTATTAAATTTGAGAAAGGATGATATGTTTACCATGAAGCCCATTATCATTTTGGGACATTTTGTTTACCTTCCATCTAATATAATATATAATAACATTATATGTTAGTTTAAAAATATACACAGGGTTGATATTTTGAAAATTAACTTCGAATTCCTAACACGATTTTTTTTTATTTCTGATAATATTTTACAGAAACAGCTGTATTTACATGTTTAAATTTTTTTGTAATTTTTTTATTTATAATTTATATAATTAAAATTAATCAACATTTTGTAAGTTATATTTGAAGGTAATAGAATCAAACTGAAATTTTTTGGCATTTTATACATGAAATTCTAATTGACATTAGCAGCTACGAATTTTTTTGACAATGGGTTGGTTTCTCTGAAGTTTATGATATGGAAAGCTAGTTGCGGTTGACAAAGCACGGGATAATGCCTTTTAAAATACTTTCTAAAGAGCTCCCCATTAAGAAGACTCTAATCCTTGATAATATCTGACCAATTTTAGACGGAATACTTAAGGTTAGTTTTTTAATTTTTGTATAATTAGTCTTCTTTCCCTTTAATAGAAATATCATTTGATATTTCTGTAATAACAACAATTTATATACAAATAAATATGTTATATGTATAATATATTTATATTTTAGTTTTAAATATCTTAGTTAAGTTGAAAAAATATGAAAATATGGAAAAAAATATTTCTATTTTTCTCCATTTGGTAGTGAGAAAATAATTTGCATTTTAAAGTATTTTATATTTTGTTATATGTGTTTAAATAGGCATTCATTTCTAATGAACGAAAGTTATTTGACTATAAATGAAATATTTTGCAATAAAATTTTTCAAACAATTTAGCAAAAATTTCTTCCAAAATTTATTAAAAATCTTGTTAAAAATAATTTCCCAGAAATTCTTAGATATGTTTAAGTACATATTTATATTGAAAGGGCTTATAAGGAAATTTTTGTAGGAAAATAAAACAGTATTATTCTTTTCTAAATCCATATTTTATAGTGAAACACTCTAAGATATTTCACTTAAAGTAAAAAAAAAATTTACTTGCTTCATATTCTATATTTCACATACATCTTTTAATGTGACAAAAATAAACTTTTATTATTATAATTTTTTGATAGATTAAAAGTTATTCATTTTTACAAAATTTAGACTGTTTTAATAGTATATACATTTGACTCTCGAATTCACGTGTGTCTCAAAATGATAAATTGTTTTATAGAAATTCTTCATGAAAATCTCATAATTTTTTCGTGTTTTAGGCTCTTTTATTGTTGGAATTTCTGCACATTTTTATTTCACTAGGGTTGTGAATATTTTTTTAAATTAAAAATTTCCGAGAAAAAAACAGCCTGAGAAAAAATTTATAAAAATGTAGTTGATCAAATGTTAGAAATTAATAGTGTATACATGCAGTCTAAAGAATGGGAATGATATGAATAATTTGATATTCAACGAAGAGAAAATCAGTCTAGAAAATCAAACATTTTGTAGAAGCTATTTAAAAATTGGATTTTGTGATACAAAATAACATGATTATGGTAAAAAATTATTTGTCATCATCATGAAATCCTTTATTTATAAAATCTTCTGAATTTAGACAAGGAAAACTTACAAAATGTTTTAGTGTTATAAATATATCGACAGAAACTGTTTTTTTACTAATGTATACTCATAAAATAACCTAAAACTCATAAATCCAATTAACGTATATAAATTACTTCTGTTGCATTTTTTATGACAATGCTACTTGTAAAATATGGAAAGTGTCGACTAGAATGCTTATATTTAATGCTCTTTTTAGTAAATTAAAATGATACACTTAATTACTTGATGCTGAATGAGTAAAAAGATAAGGACTAATTTATTTTTTCTGAAATCTTGTTTGAAGGACATTAATTTTTTTAAAATGAAAGAAACAGGCAACCCTTGGAAAGAAGATAACTTTACACGATTCTAATTTATAGGATAGAAATGAAATATTTGTTCCGAAAACAAAGCATATGCACGCAGAGCATCACCATGGAAACGCAACACGCATTTCAATGCCTCTGGAATATTTAGCAGGGCCAAAAATTTCTTTCCCAGTTTTCTTTGTGTGTGTTTCGCGAAGCGTGAGCTCTCCAGCGTGGATGGATCTCCGGCGAATCGATAAGTGGCCCGAAAGCATGCCTGCTCCATGGTCATTCAAAGGCAGTGATTAATTGCTTTCATTAAATATCCTCGTTTCTGCAGGCTGCCCCTTCCAAAACATTTTAGTGTCGATGCGGAGTTATTAATAAGGTAAGTGGTGATTGCACAGAATTTAACATGCGCGGGGCGTAGAGAACACCAGACACATCCACATTTGAATGGCTTCCAAATTGTTGCCCAATAATATCACAGGAATCCCCAGAAAAGGGGATTTCGGGACACACTTTCCATGCTGTAGCAGGGTAAAAGATTAAACCACTGTCGGCCTTATTGGGAAAATAATACATTTTAATTTATAGACTTAGTCTTATATTTATATTTAATTGTTCATTAATGTAAGAAATCCTATTTAGTGTACTCCAATTAAATACATGTAGCTTAATATATAAATTGATATGAATTCACCCTCTCTTGAAAATGTAATGAAAATATTTACTTAAACAATTGTAAAATAAATATTAAAAATATTTTCGGGATGTAATGTGTTTATTAGGGTCTATCCCATCTTTAATAAAGATTTATTTAAAGTAAATTTAAAACGGGAATTTTCAACGTGCATTTAGAAATGAAAAGTAAATGTACATTTTTGTCGAAAAAAATAAATGGATTTTTAAGTAATTTTAATTTGATGGAAAAAATCTTTTACTATTCTTTCATACTAATGTCATTCTTTTTTGATATACAAATGAATAATTTTAAACATATTATAGAAATATAAGTGTAAAAAACTTTTCCAAATGTAGAGTGTTCATTTAAGTTTTGATTGTATAAATTTTAAAAGATTGATAGAGTCTAAAATAATACACTGTATCTATTAAATATATATTGCGTGGAAATTTTTAATCATCTCATTCAGGGAATATTCAATGATCGTTCATAGACTGTGCTAAAACATTATTACATTAATAGCATACATAATATATATATAATAAAAAAAATAGGTAATAAATTTCATTTGTGAACTTAAAAAAATCATTCGTTTTCCTTAGAAAATTGGTTTATGGAGTTGTTCTAAAACATTATTTAATAACAATTAATAGAAGTGAGGCATAAGGTCTATAAGTTAAATTTAATTCTTTTCATTTATAAGGTGCCAATAACGTAAGAAATTACAAAGAAATTAAACCTTGGGATTATCGGCCGATTTGAGTTCTTAAATGGAAACAGAATAAATATCTTTTAGAGATCAATATGTTGCTTTTATTTTAACAAACACAATGCGAAATATTTGTTCTCATATTGAAACGAACTTTGCATAGATCTATCGATATTCTACATGGTATTTGAAATTAATACACTTCAGTAGATTAAGGTTGAAATCTTATCTTACTGGCAGAGAAATTACTTTGAATTTATGAATCCAAGGAACATTACTCGTAATGAAAACTGATCAAAATTATGCAAAAAATTAATTAATTAAAGGCAAAAGTAGCATTTAGTTTTGTGTGCAACATCTTTGGATAAGTTAAAATCTTAACTTTGAATACTGTAAAAATTTTATGGCAAAAATATTTTTATTTATAGTTTTTTTTTCATTAGGTCTTGATGTTAAATAGGTACGCATACTTAAGATAAAAATTTAATTTGCCGACCTATATATAAGAATGATCTAATACATTGATTTACAAATTGTGCCCCTTAAAACAATATTTTGACGAAGGATAACAAAGAAAATGGAATTTTTTTATTATTTTCTTAGAAATTTGTAATTATTCCTCTTATATTTTTCGAGACTTTGACGATGTTAATGAATATTCTAAGGTGAAGAAAACTATGTTTCTTAAAAATTTTTTAGAATAGTTTAGATAAGTTTTATTAATAAATACTTTAGATAAATATCTAGTTTCGATGGAAGAAAGTGTTTTTTTTTTGTTTGCTGTTATAATTTGCCATGTAAATTAACGTCGTTGATCTGTATGCATAAAAAAACTTGTCTATTATGTACTTTGAAAGGTACATTGCATAAGGCCTGTTTTACTTTTATTTATGTGAAGAAATTTTAAGCTTTTATTGCTTGTTATTAGGTAATTTTCAATTACCTAACAATTCAATAATTACACATATTTCTTTCCTTTTCTTTTAATGAAGCAATATATTATAATCAGAAAAAATAAAATTAGCAGGGATCTTATTATGGAACTATTATGTAAGAAATTTGACTTAGAATTAAAGGCAATTTTTACATCAATAGCAAGTTATAAATTGTACCAGCTTGCGAATTATACAGGTATAATATTTTCCATTACTTAATTAAATTTATATTGAATTTTTACGTCGAAATCACACTTAAGATTTTATTCGCAATCAGAAGTAAGTATTTGTATATATTAGTAGGGTTTTTTTTATGATTCCTTTTATACATGATTTTTTAATCATTGTTCTAAAGGTCAATTTAATGTCATGTTTTCCTGTTTCTTTTTTTATTTTCTCGTTATGGTTTTTATTCTTAAATATCTATTTTTTTCTCTTCTCTGTGAGATTTCCTAAGGCTATGGAATTCAATTGTTTAATATTTTATCTTTTGGGTTCTTACATTAATATATTAGAAACATATTTTTGCAATTATCCTCTTCTCATATTTGTTTACCCTTTTCCTTCTCCATCAAGTTATTTTACTTATTATTTAAATTAATTATTGTTCTTGTTCCCATTAACTATTTTATTTCAATTTTTCGCAGTTTATAATTTTTTTTCTATAAGCTTTGCTTTTATGATTTATCCTTCTGATTCCATCTTTTAAACTTCATGTTTGTAATACTTAATATTAATTAACATTTTTTTAAGGTGAATGAATAAAATTTTTAAAATTTTTTGATTTCTATCACCATATTTACTTTTTCAAATTTAGTGTATGTTTAATTTTTTATAAATTATAATTAATTTCTATAAAAATTAATTGTTTTCAATTAAGTACATTTAGCAAGTTTGCTTATGATCAAATTAGGAATTTACAATTATTCATACATTTTCTGATTAATTAACTAAACATCATTAAGCTTTGCAATTAATTACAAATTAATTATTCAATAACCATTCATTATTACTGTATAAACTGTCATTTAAAATATCTCTCATTAAAAATATACTGTAATCTAATCAAAGTATATTTTAATCAATAAATGTATATCCTTCTCTTCAGTATTAATATGAATGTGTAAATATTTTCTGTTTTATTTGCAGTGTCCCGAAGGCGAACACGGCGAATGGAGAGCCTCATTGATAAGTCACGGCCAACTGCACTTCTCTAATGGATGTGGACCTCTTGGAAACAGATGGCCATTTCCTATGCATTGTCTTCATGAGGACCGCGTCAAGAATTGTTGACGATGTCTGGTAGTCCGACTAATGTACCTTAGCTAAATATCCTGAATAAAATTTTAATCGCTTATTAAATGGACTATTGAAACAAGCTATTTGACATTTAATGACTTAATAGACATTGTTTAGTACATAAAATTTCAAGTCGATGATTTGAAACTACTTAGCATAGTTTATTCGTTGATATTTGTGCTTGTAGGGAACTTGGAAACATAAAAGTAATGTATTGGGAATACTACTCTCCTTTTAGAATTATACTTAAAGGAGCAGGGGTTGATTTTTAGGTAAATTTTTCTTTGTGATTCGGTAGTACCTTTCTGATATATATATATATATATATATATATATATATATATATATATATATATATATATATATATATATATATATATTTATATATATATATATATATTTATATATATATATATATTTATATATATATATATATATATATATATATATATATATATATATATATATATATATATATATATAATATTCTTTTAGATCCTCTGAACTACTTTACAGTTTTTTACAATTATAAACAGCAAGACTTTCTAATTATAATTTTATTAACTTACACTAGTATATTCCCTAAAAGAAATATAATCATTGCGTCAGAATAAAGCACAATCAATAATGTTCAGATAATTTGAAATACAAATTGATGATGTACACTTCATGTTTGCTTGAAATGCATAGATTATTTTTATGCAAGATTTGCAAGAGAAAAATTCAAGTGACTTAGGAAATAGTTTGATAAATTATTTAGCACAGAACAGAAAATAAGAAGATGTAAGTAGAAGAACTCAAAGAATCAAAAGATAATCATACCAAAATTCTTACAAGTTCTCTAATGGAATTGTGTGTCTAAATACTATATTACTTAAATTAAAAAATATTTGATTTTTTTTCTTATATTTTCATGATATATATAGTAGCCTCATTTATAACTTTATAATGATATAAGCAAACCATTATAATAAATATCTATTATCTTATACTATCATGATTTTATATAGGAAACCTTATTACTTTTAATAATGTAATTCTATAGCAATACAAAAGAAAGTGAATTCTAGTTTGCATTTACCTCTTTATTTCATTTTTCTTGCATTGAAAGGATTTGTCATTTAGAAATGAAATGAAAATAATTTGAAATTATGTGACTTTCAATCAAAAGAAACTTATTTTTTAGTAGTTTCGTTAGATATTCGTTTTAGTAAATTAAAAAAAAGTGAATTTAAAAAGAAATGTTTTGAATCTATATGTGGAAAAAAAAATAATTATAAAGTCAATAATGACATTTCTGTGACTGATTACTTCTCAAATATATTCGTGAATAAAGTATAAATTTAAAGGGAAAATGTTTCTTCAAAATTTTAATGCAGCCTTAGTTTAATTATATTCCAAATTTTTGTGAAAATGTTTAATAATATTTCAATTTTCTACATGGAATAAATGAGCAATGCTGTTGGAGCAATGTACCAAAATTATACGAAGAAAAAAATTAAAGATTCTGAAAATAGAACAATAGTTCTTGAATAAAAAGACAAATTTCTTTAGAAAGTCGACAACTAAGATGGTTGGTTTGTTTGTCGCTCAACGGTCATTTTTTGCACACGAGGGCTAATTAGACCGGGACCTACGGTTTAAAGTGGATTCCGAGTTACTACAAACATCCATGCCCAAGGAAGGATTCGAACCCACGAACTGTTGAACCGAAGGCAAGAGCGCTAATCATTCGGCTGCCAGCTCGGCTTGACAGCTAAGAGATGACTGATACTTCTCTGAATTAGAACATTGTATAAGACAGCGTTTTGTCTATCATTTGTTACCAAATTCAATAACATTAATTAAATAATTAATGAAATATTCTCACTCACCAATTAACCGCTCACCAACATTAAAAGCTAATTTTGCATTTCTATTTAATTCAATCCCGTCTTTTGCAAAAGATGCTTTTTAGGGGAAAATACTTTTTGGAAATCCATCACAATTTTCTCTATTATTCCATGCCAAATGTAATTTGTGTATAATCACATATTTGAATTTTTCACTGTTTCAGTTTGATTTGGACAACTTACTTTTAATACTGCATATTCTCAAACTTACCTCGATGTTTAAAAGATTATTTTACTTTTTAAACTTATTTTCTTGTAGCATATTTCTTATTTTCTATATTTTCTTTTGTTTTTGTTTTTTAATATTAGTAATTTACTTTACAAATTTAATATAATTATCATTCCATTAAATTTTGTTTAATATTATTTTCAATGTTAAAATAATATTTGTTCAATATTACCTTGTTTTAAAATTTCACAAATTGTAATGGATTTGAAGCAAGATTTAACTTTGCGAGGAATTTGATATTTCCCTTATGATGCATAAATAAAATCTAAATTAACCACTAATTAAATAAAAAATTTAATGATTAAATTTTATCAAAAGTATTGATGAAAATTCTATGAAATTGATAAAGTTTAAACAAGTTTTGATAATGTTCAAGTACAATATGTATCTTTCTGGAAACAATATTTGATAGGAAAAACAAGAAATGAGACTTTCATGTCTTTGAAATTATTGTATTTACATTTAAAAAAAAGTTATAGTTAATCTTATATGAGGGCCGTACTGACCCATTTCGTATAAAATTGATGTTTTGTGAATGAATACTTATAAGTTGGTCTACTCCTTCTATATTTTCATTCACAGTTATCTCCTTCATTATATTAATACTAAGCAATGCATAATTTTTATGCAAATGCAGAAAAAAAAGAATGTACAAATGTTGTACTTGCAGTAATTCGCGTGTATACCATTCTATAAAACAATCTTTTTTTTTTTTTTTTCCACCGAAATGAATCGTTTCTAAAGAATAAGTGCGGTTTTCCATCCTCTAATTTTGATGAGAGAGAAAGCTCGACATCAATCGCATCAGCCATCAATTTCTGTCAAAATACCTGCCAGAAAGAACAAAGATTCATCCATCTTTGCCGGCACTGCCGCCAGCAGGTCTGCACTTCCCGAATTCTCGTCCACACTGTCAAAGGTCAAATCGATGCTCCGCCTCGACTTCGGCCTTCCAACCAACCCGAACATCTGTCCCGCCCTTTCAAGCTGTAAAAAATACAGGCTCTTTACTAAAGCCTGTGCAAAAAGGGCGTTAGCACCGCAAGTTCTCGGGTTCAGCCTCCTTTCTTCAGCTCTACTCTCGAGTCCCAGCTCACCTGGACATTCCGATTGGTGGATTCTGGAAAGGTGGTCGCTGGAGTTTGCTGCCATCTGGCGACCTCTCATCATTTTTCTGCCCGCATCCCGGACTGACTCTTCATTTGGGGATAAACATTTTCGAAACGAACAAGCTTTCAGTGTTGATAGTTGAGAGGCCTCAGCTGATAGCACACCACTCTCATTACCTATTTCATTAGAAATCGCGCATTTCCTATTGACATTTCATTCATTCGTTTCGAATTTCCTGTTTGACTAAATAAATTGATATATAAAGGATTGTTATGAAACATATATTGCAACTTAAATGAAAATTCAATGAAAAAACTTCATTTATGAAGTACATGTTAAGATATATTTCGAAACATAAACAAGCTTAATGCAATATAGATTTAAATTTAGTTAGAAAAAATAAATATGAAAGTGCATTAGAAAAGGAATTTAAAATATCGATAATAATTCATACAAGCTGTATTCAAAATACAATCATATTTTGGCAAAACAATTTATTTATTAATCCATTGATAACTCGTGTAATAACAAAGTGTAAGCTTGTCTGTGTGTGTGACTAGGATAATATTATTTTTCACAATAAATGAATGGAAAATGAAATGAAATGTACAGTAACATAAAATTTTATTAACTACTAAATCGTATTCTTAAACGAAAATATAAACTATTTATAAATAAGTATATATATAGTCATGTGTAAAAAATATCCATTCAATATTTGTATGAATTGATTGGAAAAGAGATAACATTTTCAATACTAATTTCACATAGCAATGTAAAAAAAGTGACAAAATTACTCATCTCATATATATTTAAGAAAACCAATAATAATTTAGCTACATTTCTTTAGAGTAGTTTTACATTTAAATATGTCCTTTATCGAAAAGAAACAATTGATATTATTAAAATATGTTCACTCTTTTGGTAAAAACAATTCCTGTTTGTTTATACATAGAATTTGTTTGGATGCCATGCTCTATTGAATCAATTAATATCTTCTACCGACGTTGCTCAAGCAAATCTTCACGAATGAATTTTATCATACAAAGCTTTTTGGGTAAAAAAAAAAAAATGGCGAGATTAAAATTGTGTTTACGTATGAAAATTTAGATAGTATTCATTGTAAATCATACAAAATTAGTGTTCAACGCTAGATATTAAAAGAAATTTTTCTTTAAAATGTGTATAAATAATACAGTTTATTTTTTAAATTTTACTTCTAATTTCTATAAATAAGAAAATATTATCTTTTTAAAAATATATTTGGTTGATTTATGTATGTAGAGTTTTATGAAACATAAATTAAAAATGAAAATTATATGCTAAAAAATTTAATTTAAGATACACACTCCAATTTGTATGAACTGATTATAAGCATCCAAAACATAATTATCCGACAATAGTAGAAGTCTCTGGAGATTAAAATGCTTGAACAGCTTTTTCTAAGAACATAAAATTCTACGATACCAATCTATTATATGGCCTTGCATTGTAAATCCGTTAGAACATATACATCTTTGAATGAGGTGGGACATAATTTACTTCATTCAATTCAATTACTTAATAGTAATCAATATTTTTAAATTATCGACTATAAAGTACTTTTTACCAGTGCTTATTAGTCATGATTTACTGTGTGTATAAAAAATCTCCATAAAATAAATATAGGAGACATGTGTTACATTTTTATAATTTTAGTATAACCTAATAGAAAAAGCTTAAATGTTTTCTTTGAACTCAAGTCAATCTTCTTACGCGTGTAATCTCTCGACTAAAATCTCTGCACATACTATTCCTCTTAGATTGAAGGTTTCTCTTTTTAAATTGAAGGTCAAGGTCACGTTTCACCAGGAGAAGTAATGAACAAGAACTCTATTCTTTTTTAACTTTCCTTTATTGATTCTGAAAATAATTTTACAAATTTCGCATTTATGTACGTGCATAGAAAACTATATTATTTTCTTTTTCAAGAAATATATAATTTTTCTTAATCTTCAGAAATTAATATTGAGTTGAAAAGGCAATTCCTAAGCAGTGTTTCGTTTACTTTAAACCTTAAATTTACTTTTAAAATTAGAATTATAATATTGAAAGATTATAGGCACTTTCTTTTTAATTACTTAAAGTTCGCGATATTGTGTTGATTACACGCGCGTGGGATTGGATGTGTAACATTTAAATGTACTGATTAGATGTATAACACATTTTTTTTATTTCTATACATTCAATATTTTTTAATTGGCCCTTTTCAAGAAATCTTAATTTTGAATCGATTTTATCTTTTAATTATAGGAGAATTTTTGAAATACCTTAGAAATAATATTTGAAATGAATATTTCTGTCATTTGATTTACATGTAATATACATGAGAAGTTAATGTCTAAAGGTTACGGTTGTAATGATGTCAGGAAATTTCTTGCAAATTTAAAATTAAAACACTACATTTCTACAAGTTAAATAAACATCTAGAAAGAAATATAGTTTTGGAAAATTATTAGAGAGAGAGTGGAATCCTGCTCTTCTCACTCTATAGTTGCTAATCAAGAAAAGCAATCTGCAAAATTCCTCAAATAAAGGAAGTAATACATTTTGTTTCTATAAAATATTAGGTGTCTTGATATCAATGTTATTTTATTTATTTCAACTATAGTTATATGTTATAATTGATGGAAAAATTGTATTTTTAATGGTAAATAAATAACAGTTGACGGAAACCTTCAAAAGAGCATATTTTAATGCATTTAGGTTAATTATCTCAAAAGTAATTGTAGAAGGAATCATATCCAGGAACTATTTTTTCTACTTTTTCTGTGGAGAGCATCATCAGTTCATTCAAAAAGAACATTAGAGAAATTCAAAGCATTAGAGAAAAAATTTTAAAAACAGAAAATTTGCTTCAAATTGGAACATCATTTGCGAAACTTCATAAATTCTCATCAAAAATTTTGATTATTTAAGCGTGCATAGGAATCAAAATCTGTTTGAACCACACTAGGCTCTCCGCGTATTGTTCAACGGATTATCGTTGGAGTAGACGCGTCAATTGTTCACGTCATCCTTAGAGAGTCAATGATGGAAACCTCTTCTGACGATTCTTATTTCCAATGACATCGGGAGAATGGATAGAAGAAAACTGGAGAAAACTAGAGAAGTTGGGGAAATCTGTGACTGTATAGTGCGTGGGGAGCTAATGTGATATGAGACACCACTGCAGACGAATCTGACAGTAGCAAACAAAATACATAAGTATCTTGTTATCACATACATCAATTCATGTCCCATTATGCATTCAGGCTAACTTGTTCACTACCAGCAGGACAATGAGGTATTCGAAATATCTCGAATTGATTTCAAGTGGCTTTACAAAAATTCTTCTGATTTCAAGCAATTCCATTGATTACATAAATTTCCAGACAAGAACATTATTGAACACATCTGGGATGACTTACCAGGCTAAAAAAATCTCTCTCATTTCGTAATCCAATCGATTTGTAGATTGCCTTGTAGGACTCATGGTGTGAATGGAATATTTTCTAAAATTATTTAAATTTTGAGTACTAATATATATTTAAGTGAATACGTGAGTTTATACATATTATTTATAATATTTCCTTCGCGCAGATGAATCTAGAAAATAATTTGTTTTTCTGGAGCATTTCATTTTAAAAATGAATGAACTACTCTTTGCAATCTATTGATTTGAAGATGATTACTTTAAAGATATTTTGAAATGTTGTTTTGTAAACAAATTTGTTAAACGTAATATTCAATATTTACTTTTAGCAGAGACATACAGCTTCTTCTTTATATATTATAGCCTGCTTGATCACACCGCATATATCCCCCACAGAAAAAATGTGGCATTTCGTTGATCAGTGATTTGTGTTCAATACCTTCGTCCTTCAGCTCTAACAGATGAACTTTGTATATAAGCAATATGCAATTCTCTGCAAATCAGGCATTCAAAAAGTGTTTGATTCCATGCCAAGCAGAATAATAAACATTAATTAATGCTTATGGTGCTGATGCTGGTGTTAGACCCACGCTGTTTTTTGGTTTGTAAACTAATTTACTTGTACTTATTCAAGACTTTTGTGCATTAATTTTCTGAGGATTTTTTCCCATGGTGCTGATACGCATTCACATTATATGCACATAAATTTGAACAGGATACTGTGTTGATGAGTTACTCTCAGTAAGGTACCACAAGCATGTATGTTAAAAAAATTAATTTTTTCCTTATTCCTTGATTCTACCTTTTTTCTGTTAACATGTTCATGAATAAATTTATCAGTTTTAAATTAATATTAAAATGTATGGCATTCATTTCAAGATGAACTCGTCCGGAATACCAAGTTTGTTAAGTAAACTCTTTAGTTTTTTTTAAAAGTTTTCTAATTTTCCTTGGAGACTTTCATGTTTTTTTTTTAATTTATTAATATTAATAAGTATGGTGTAGTAAAAATATTGCTTGCAAAAAATTAAAAATGGAAGAATTATTTTTTGACTTCTGTTAAATAACTTTTTACTGGATTTAATGGTTTTGATAATTTTTTATATCATAGTCTCTGCAATAAAATAGTAATTACAAAGAAGTACATAATTCTTAAAAAAATCCATCTTTTTTGTGGTTGGTGACTGTAATTTGCATTTAGTTACTGTCAATAATCTAAAATAGAAACGAAAAAGTTAAATGCAAATTTTTTTATGTCTAATGTTGCATTTTCCGTACGTTTTTATTTCCCTAAACTCTTAAATGAGTGCATTTTGATTTTACCATTTAAAATGTCCGAATTAGTTTCAGAATAAAGACATATACTACAAGGGACACAGAAACTAAAGGAAATCCGAAACGATGTGTACCAGTTTTTTTCCAAGCAACTTTCATTAATTTTGTGAACTGAAGAGATCAAACTAAACAGTGTAGTCAATTGAAATCAATTTGTGTATGAGGGAAAATTGTAATCATTCAGTAATTAATGTAATCAGTTTCGCATAAATGAGGCAAAAAAGGAAAGGTTAATGATAGTTTTGACATAGTTATTGAATTTGTTTTTTAGATAATGCAATATTTAGAACTCACCATATGGCCTAGTGGTAGAACTGCGCTTTTTGGAGCATAAGGTCCTGGGTTCTATCTCAACCACTATTGAAACAATGGGTGAAGCATATTACGCCGCCGACTTCTACATACACGTCCGATGGGGTAAGTGTTTGGGAGTTTCCCTGATTTTCTCTCTGCGAGATGCGTGAATACTTATAATGATCCACGAGAAGTCCTATGTTCCTACGCAGATCATGTTCTGTATTGTTGAATTATTTTACAGGCTCCTTTCAAAATTTATAAATAATTTCTTGATAAAATTGTTTTGTTACTGAGAACAGCGAATTTTCTGGTACACATGTGTGCCCATAGAATAAGACCTACCATGTTGTTTAAATGATGGTGACACACAGCTTTTAAGCTGATATATTTCATGCAGTAAGACCACTGAAGTTCAAATTATTAATATATTTGCACACTTTCTTTTGGCAAGAGACTACAGAAGGAGCATATATTCATCAACAATTTTCTACTTGTGTTCAGATTCTGCTTTCTGCTCATGATACTTTTACCTTTACTGCCCGATTATTTTCATTATGTTATTGCAATTCATATAAATTTTGAAGACATTTTCTAAAATTCAATCATGACACTGCACATTTGAAATTGATTTATTCTCCAAAATTTATTCTGATATGACACTGATATTAAGATGTAAAAAATTTTTGCTGAATAATATGATCTAATCTTTCCTATTTATCTTTCCCAGGTAAAAAGAAGAAGTATCTTCTGATAAAAAATCTGAACAAGTAATGCGGAGACCTTCAGTATTTTAATTTTTTTTGACAACATAAGAGAATTGTTAGAAGTCAAATAAATATACGATTTTAAACTGAAAAAAATTGGATCAATTTCCAATTGAAATTTATAAACATTCTTAGCAACAATATGTTCTCTATTTTAAAACTTTTTGTATTCACTTGAATTTGTTTCATTTCTTTGACAGCTTTGAAGAATCATCAAAAAAGAATATTATAAGTTTAAGTAGAAATGATTTATTGAAAGAGAATTATATATTTCCAAGTAATGAGTTTTATAAACTTCAATCTTGTACCGAGCTGCAGATAACAGTTAGCACTCCTATTCTTAGTTCAATTGTTCATGAGTTCGATTTCAACCTCAGGCATAATTATTTATAGTCGTTTAGAATCCAGTCTAAGCTGCAAGTCACAGTCGAATTAACTCTGATGTTTCGAAAGTAACTTGTAAGTTACCTCGTGTATGAAAGTGAAAAAGTATAGAGCGCAAGCGAAACCAAAACAAATTCAGACTTTTTTAAATGAAATTTTCTTTTAATTCTATCACATGTAGGATCGGAAAATCTTCATGCAAAATAAGAAATAAATTACAGAGCTTCACTAGGAATTATAATAACAGAATAAAGTTGGTTAAAAACCTCTACACACAAGTGATTTGAAAACCGATAAAGAAAATAGTTTAAAGCCTTTTAACGATCTCAAAAAGGTATGAAATGAAATGTTAATTTGAGAAGTGTTCACAATATATATATTTCCTATATTGGTAAGTATACTTACCTCATTCAATGCTAAATCAAAGGTTACACATTTGCAAATATGTGTGTGATGCTTCCAAGGTCACAATATCGTTTGGACTATCAATGCTAGTGTGAATCCTCGAGTCAAAATTTTGTTCAACAACTTCGCTCAGAATTATATGTGTACCTACTTATATTTGTATCTACTTATATGCACAACAAAATTCTTAACAGTGTATTTGTTATTGTATTTTTAATGTGTAATTATATGCATCGGGTGATGCTTTTAGTCTTTCTTCTTTAGGTATTTCTTTGGGTGTTATTTTTATCCATGTTTTCTGCATCAAGTTCTAAGTAGAGTTTCGCTAGATCACGCATAGTTGCATTTTAAGAAATTATCTATATAAAGATTATAAAGATGCAAGAATCTGACTATTAACACCCATTAAAACCTATCAAGATCACAATACAATGATTTGTTTGCAAAACGTAAACTTCTCAAAAAGAATAGGATTTCTTTATTAAATATAATGATAATGTAAAGTGAATTATGACGACTTTGTGAGATAATTGCAAAAGTCATCTGAAAAGGCGATGATGTGGTGACATTCTGTATACACTATTGTCTTCTGAATGCACACTGTCATAGACATATTTGTCTGTGCTGAAATGTCAATACAAGTTGCAGCAATGTTCGGAATGTTGGAAATCCAAAGGATAAAAGAGTTTGGTCTCTTTTTCTTTAGAAACAGACTAAAACGATTGTAAATTTTTCTGTATGAGTGTATCATAAGAATAGGATTTTAGTCATAATAGCAAGATATTTTCCTTCTTAATCATTATAGCACAGTTTTTATATAAAAATCCGATCTCAGATAAGATTTCTAATGGATAAGGAAAGCTTATTGTGCAATATTCTTTTTAATGCAAAATGTAGCTTATGTCTACATTAGGTGCATTGATTGCATTTTTAATAATTTGCTTATTACAACATATAGTACTTTTCTTACAAGTTTCTTTCCTCATGAAGGAGCAGTTTCAAATAATTTTCTCATTTACTATAATATGTTCACATGCCTATTGATTCACACCTTACTCATAAAGAAATTATTTTAAGGAAATTTTAAATTTAAAACCATTTATATAGTATTTTCTTTACTATATAATAATAAGTAAAATAATAAGATACTGCAAGGAGACAATATCTCTAAATAAATTTTTATATCAATATGAATATGTATATTAGGTACATTTGAGCAATTTATATTCCATTCAGGAAACTAAACAAAAACTTTTGTAAAAACTCTCCAATTTATTTATTTTAAAGTTGCAAATATGAGTAACTTTTAGTGATAAAAGAATCAAAAAATTTGTAATATTAACACAAAATGATACATATTTAAACAAGTTGTATAATATATGCTATTAGTAAATGCAATTTTTTACTACTAATATTATTATTTTAAGAGTAAAAAATGTAGGAAGAAAACAAATATATTGGGAATTTCCCCTTTTTTTTTAAACATAAAACTTACAAAAAAATTTTCAATAGTTATATAGAATATAATCTTTTGATCTGGTTGCAATAAAGGAAATTGCATTTAAATGTAGACTGAGATTCAATTATATATCACTAATCTTTTATTAAGTACTTCTGTTTATTTAGTAATATATACTGCAGATTAATCATTTTGTTGTAAGTTGCATATTAATCAAACCAAAAACACTTCAAAGGAACAGACAAAGCAAAGAGTATTTTAAAAGTAAATTTTTGTGATTACACATGTATTTTTCAATAACATATGATTACATTTATTGTTTTGAGATGATTTACATATATATCTCTTAATTACATTTTTATTGGCTATCTTTCATCCGAGTTTTTGAAGAAAATTAGTGAGACCTAGTAACCGAGGATATAATAGTTTAACCAAATCTACTCAGTTTAGAGTATTTTTATATTGAATATGAAATCAATATAAAAACATATCACATTAAAAGGATTAACCTGATTATATAGAAAATTTATGCAATAAAACTGAGTCAACATCTGCATTCAAAAGTGATTTTCTTTGAATTAACTTTATCAAGATTATATTCTGATAACGTTCTGTTTCTTTGAAATTTTTGTGCAAGATTCATATTTTAGAAAAATGTGAAAAGTCAAAAACTAGAAGAGGACTTCGAAACAAACTTTCTTCTTCAAATCCTTCGAATCGAGAAATTAAGTACAACAAAACAGTTAATTCATGATTCACAGTAAGGCCAGGTAAAGTGACGACATATATATCTATCTATATCTATCTATCTATCTATCTATCTATCTATCTATCTATCTATCTATCTATCTATCTATCTATCTATCTATCTATCTATCTATATATATATATATATATATATATATATATATATATATATATCTATATCTATATATATATTCTCAATCAAATTTTTCCATAGCAGCTGTTAAGGGTGGTTAAATCTTATGCCTTTTTGCTAGACATTGATGCTTTTAGAATAATGATTATGATGTAGAATAAGGTATCAAGCCCTCTATCTTCAAGATGTGAAATCAAAAATTTTCTTTTCTAGCTTAAGATAATATTTCTTAGAGAACCTTTGAATATATAATGTCTTTTCATCTTCATTAATTTTCCAGCATCGATGCTTTGGAATTTATTTTTCTAGTTCTTAATTTTCTATAAATCTATATAAATTCTTTGCAGCCAGTTATTTTTTAAATTTAACTTCAAAACTGGCTGATTTATCTTCAATATAAGCAACTGAGTGGAAAATTTTCAACCTTTTTCTTTAGCATTAAAGCATAGAAAGCATAGAAAGAATTTTATGAAATATTGAATTATGCCATGATTGCTTGCGAAAAAACAGATTATAAATAGGGATAATCTGTAAAGTAAAATTTTTACACGCAATTAATTTAGGACAATGGTTTAGTTTGTATTCTTTCTGAAATAATTAGATGACCAATATTAACGGTTTATAGAATGTTAATAACATGCAAAGAAGATGATGGTTTTGAATAATATTCACTGTAAAGTTGTTGTTGAGGTACTCTGCCTTATATACTTAAGACAAACATGTTTTTTAAAAGTGATAAAATATAGGAAAAAAAATTTTTTAGAATACACTCTAATATAAAAAGAACAACCTATTTAAATTTGTTTTATTCAAAATACTATTAAAAAATTCCTTTATTTAAAATTGATTTTCCTTTGACTGTCTTAACATTTTATACGTTAAATGTTCTTTATTTCATTAAATTTTTTGCGAAAGTTTGAATCAATATAATTGAACTCAGTACAATTTATCGTATTCGTATTAATTATTTAGTAACTTGTTTGAGTAAACTATTATGGACTGTCAACATCTTTTATTTTAATTGTATTAATATGTTTCTTCAATCACTGATAAAGTAGCAATCATGAAAGAGTTACATCGTTTTTAATAGTTATATAAACGGGATCAATTCAATTCTTAATGTTGCGGATACTAAAATAATCGACCTTGATGCACCAGTTTTACAAAAACAGATAATTGATGCTCACAGAATTTGATTAGATTCAAAGTTTTAAGAATTTATTTTTCATGTGGCATACATTGAGGAAATAAGAGCTCAATTTAAGGAATACTTGATTTTATTTCCATTTAAATAAGTTTCTTGAGAAATTGTTTAATCCTTTATTAATCATAAAATAAGTGGTTATATGATTATATAGTCACATTTTATTTCCCTAATATATCTGCTAAGATTCACAAAAGAAAATATTTTTCTTGTGAGATGATTCTATGCTTGACCATTCTTTTATTTCAAAATCACCTAATAGATTTGTATTATTATGCTCATAATATTTTTTACAATTAACAAAATTTTATTTAAATTTTGAGTCTACATATTGCAATAAACGGAAGCATGCCAATATTAAGTTTTTAAAATGTTCCCTTAGTTTCAATTCAAGTGTTTTAAGTCCTTTTGAATTGTAATGTAATGAAAATTTACTAATAAAAGTCATACATAAGCGTGTAATTGTGTACATCAACAATATTTCTAAAAAGTTTTAATTAGCTGGGTACAATTATATAGATTCAACAGTATTCATGAATATATTGAATTAGCAATTTGTCTTCATTTTATTTTAGTTTTTATTTTTAAACCTAAATAGATATTTTCTTTCTGTTTCTTAGAAATCGAAATGAATGCCTTATTTTAAGAATAATTCATGTAAGTGAGAAATATATTTTTGAGAAAATAATATTCCTATTGAAATAAAATCTTTTTTTTACGCACATAAGAAACACAATAGTTAAATAATCACAAAAATGTATTTTTAATGTAAAACAGTTATTAATTTTGACCTCCGACCAAATTGTAAATAATTAAAACATTAAAGATTATTCAACATAAAACATTTAAAAGAACTTACATAAATATTTTTTGCTACAATGCCTTACCATGCACCAAATTTTATAAATAATAAAAATCGGCTAATGAAAGTAGGAAAATGAATACATAAACAATTGGATGAAAGAAAGTACGCTACTTCGCGGATTAATATTTATTTACATTAATATTGTTACTCCTACACACACATAAGCAAAAGAATGCATACATACATACACCACACCTTACCGTGATTCCTTCGCTTACTTCTTTTACATATGTAAGTACTTTTTTTGTGCTTCTGTGTTACACACGCTCACACACACATATGTACTCACGTGTGTATTATTTTATGATAAAATAATAATGGCACGAATCAATATTGCAAGGAAAACCAATGTTAATATTTGCTTAGAAATTAGCCTCTGAAATATCAAGCTAATTATCTTCTGATCTAGTCATTAGAAAGTAGTTATAATTAGTAGTAGAAAATTAGCTTCTGAGCTTGTATCGAAAACGCCAATATGCAAAATAAGTATCTAACGTCGCAACGTCACACGAAATGAAATCATTTTCTTAAACCTGTTTTCAAGAGCAGGTTTTAGTGATAGTTGACTGATTTCCGTTTTTATAATTTATTTTCTGTGAAACAGATCAGAATTCATTAACAGATTATCTTGCAGAGAAATTCTTCCCTTTATGCTTGTCAGCAAGAAATCATTCGTCTAGAGAAAGTTTCTCTGGGTGACCTTCAACGAACTCTTTTGAAACTAGTTATCCTTTGAATCATCCAAGTCTTATGTGGATTCTGTGTACAACCAAACAGAAAAATAATTTTATTACTATAATTATTGAGGGATGATTTAATGCGGCTGATAAAATTCGAATCACTTTATTGAAATTAGAAACAAAAATTGATGCCACCTCTAATCCTGTGGTTAGGAGAGATATATTGCAGCCTAAAAAATATTTCGTAAGTACATCGATTAAATAAAGGTTCATTGGGTTATATATAAAAAGTACAAGGATTGGATGTGTTAAACAATAGAAATGTGTTCTTTTTACAGAAAAATCGTGATATGGATCAAAATATTTCATGCTTGTTAAAAAAAAAAAAAAATATAAATTTAAAAATCTTTTCTTCTGGTGATCAAGTCAGGATTCTTAATAATTTGATCAAAACTGAAGAAAATTCTGATTAGAGAATTTACTGTGCATTCTTATTACTCAAGAGGCTCCATCTTGAGCAGTTTAATAATTCAGGAGGACTTTTCACAAGATATTTACACAAACTTAACTCTTTCTGTACCAACATTATATGCATCAAAAGAAAAAATGTACTTAAGACCCTTATTTAACTTACCCTAGAATTTTATCAAAAATATTGTTTACCACGTATAGAGTCATTTTGATCCAGTTATGTATACCAAGCAATTAAATCATATTCAGTTAAAAATCTTTCTAAAAAGTGTTTAAAAAGGAATCAATCAAGAAATTTGAGAAAGACGGTATACCATTAAAATTTCAATTGAAAAATTCGAGAAAAATGAAAACTGGTTCAAATAATATGAATCGAAAAGTTTTTTTTTAAAAAAGTATACTGAAAACTTTTTTAAGGAAGTACACTGTTATTATTCTTGCAAAATTTTGAATTTTTATTGTGAATTTTTAAGAAAGCATTACTTACATTAAAAAAATGTATATTTATTTAAAACAACTATTTCTGAATGTAAAATTTGTTACTTTATTTAATTAATGTTTATTTAATGAAGTGGATATACCAATTTGTATATTTAAATAACTGTATGTGTGCATGTGTGTATGTACATACATGTATATATATACATGTATGTGCATGTATCTATGTGTTCTATATTTTACGTTTGCTTTTATGTGTTCATTCTCTATTTAAAAAATTAATAGTACCTACTAATATTGATTGCACAAATTCTCCTATTTGTTTTTATTTAATTTTTAAACATTTATTATTATAAAAATCTATCCCAAATGTTTTCTTTTAAGTGTTCAAATATCTGTCAAAGAAAAAACATAATCGTTCTTTTGCGAAATTATTCTCTTTATTACAAGAAAAAGAAATCTGGGTATTTGCAGGGCAGTTAAAATTCATTCAAAGAAATTTGCTCAATTATTATTGAACAGACAGTAAGTCGGTTACTTTGGCGTCAGCAACAGAGATATTCCTTGATAATTATACTGGCACTGGGCTCACACTGTCCACGTTTAAATGATTTATTTGTGCTGAAAATGCTAGCAAATTGCTTAATTCTACCCCGGCTCCCTCGTCCCGCTTCCATGTGAAAGTCAACTTTAACCTCTAGTTTTTTGATGGTGATCTTAACGGAGTTGTTATTGTGGGATAAATAAGGGGTGTCTGGGGGGGGTAACCTTTGGTGGATCACATTTAAGTCTGTCGAAGACTTCTCCATCGATTTTTTTTTTTTTTTTTGTAAAATTTGTTCTTTGCAAAATTTTCAATTTCATTCCAAGGAAAATGTAAATATAAAAATTTGGAATTAGTTAGATTTTATTAAATAAATTAAGAAAAAGGAAGAAGTCACTAAAATGCATCTCTTTTAATAAAAATAAACTAAATCGAAGTAAGTTTTAAAATTCTAATAATGTTACGAAGGAGCCGTATGATTCGAGTAGTAATCTGAAGAAAGATCAGAGTTTGAAATCCATTTGGAATTATTTTTCTATTAGTGCAGAACTGAATAAGTTCAGGCATTTATTTTTATAATATTTACCAATGATTAATTTTCATTAGTTTGACGTTATCAATTAAGATGACCAAGAATTTAAATTTTCTAATAACTTACGAATTCTATGATATTTTATACTTTGAGTATAAAATAACCAAGTTGTTTTAATAGTAAATCTACAAAATGAGAGACTATAGTTTTCACTTACTATAAATAAGCTTTTCAGAACATTTTGTTACATCAATGATAGAATGTAATATAATATTTATTTGAGAAGGGAAAAATTAATATGAACATTTAAGCCACATTAGAGTTTCGTTAAATGACAGATTTTTACCATGATGAGAAGTTAGTGATTTTCTATGAACTTTCAAGTTTAATTTTCGTCCTCATGGACTAAAACTTTTAAGCAATAATTTATTCACTAGTTTCCTCTGTAAGTTTATACAAATAGTTAAAATTATTCAAATAATAATAATAATATTAATACAAATCTCGTTAAAAATATTAAAAACCGTTATGGATCAAAAGCTATTTTGGAAAAAAATATTCCAAACACTTAAGGACTCTCATACGACAAAGATAGTAGCAATGATAGAGATAGCCCTTGAACAAGATGTTAAACTTTATATAAGGTAAATGTTATAAGAGATGTGGATAAGATTGCTGTAGATGCAAATAAAAGACTTTTTTGACTATAACAATTTAAATCAACATTCAAAATAAAAATGATGTTTTGAAAAACTAAATTAAAAATCCCTATACGCACAGTCACTAACAATTTTGTATATTTTTCTTTTCACTCCAAATTAATATTTCAAATATTTTTGGCTCAGATACTAAAATAATATAAAATGTTAACTTAATCAATAATTGTAATTTCTCATTGTTTTGAAAGAAATAAATGTAAACTGTAGTCATAATCACTATTCACATTAGTATGAATATTATCTATATTAACATGATATGACAAACTGCATGAAAATTCAAATCTGTAGTTTACATGCTTATGTTTACATGTTTACCTAAAATCTTATAAAAGGACTAAAAATTGGATAATATTTTTTTGTTCACAATTAAAATTATATTTAATGATATCATTAATTCTGACAAATTTCTCTTTAAATAATCAAAGTCAACTTCTATGCAAAAGTAGTCTTTCGATGTGGATACCATAGTACTGCGCCACAGTATGGATATCATAGTACTCGATGTGGATACCTACGCTGTAAAAAAATGTCACTAGCTCAGAGATCGATACAAGCTGGTATGTACTCACTACTTCAGTCGGAAAATTTCAGGAAACATTGCAATAACTTAACTTTTTATTGCGTATATCTATGAAATCTACTGATTAAGGAGATTAATTAGGAGATTACATTTCTGCCTTAATGAACAGGAAGATTACCTCAAATTACCCAATAAGTGAATACAATGCTTAGGGTTCTTTTTGGAAATGAATAAATTATTTTGTTAAGTTTTAGGTTTGTTTAAATTCCTAAATTACAAGGTTTCTGTACTGTGTACCAAGCCTCAGGTGAATGGCTGATTTCTGATTGTGGAGACCGTTATTAAATTAAAAGCAAGCATAACAAGGAAATGTGTGTTATTTATATAAAAACCATCAAACCTTTACATTAACAGTTGAACACACTATGATATGTTTTGAAAGAAACAAATGGTCTAATTAATAAAATTTCGTTTGCTATGTTTTTATGGGTTCCTTTTTCACATGAGTAACAAAATCTGAATTAATTCATATTATATCATGCAAATTTCTTCTCTCTATATTCTTTATTACATATTTTTTCAAAATCTAAGTAACAGAATGTATTCGAAATTTTTAAATGAGCCACTTCATGGCTACCTTAAGGATTACATAATTATAAATAAAAGAGTGAAGAACAATAATTTCAATAATTTTTAGCTTAAAATATATTTTATAAGTTTTCTTGGATCAAAACTAAGCAGAATGTGAGCCAGCAAAACAATTAAATGAATTAATTTGACTTGGATTTTAAATTTTATATGGTTTTTAAAGCTGTTTTTTATTTTGAATTTAATTAAATTGAAGAAAATTTCTGAAGAGAGAGAGGAGAGAAATATAATAAATTGAATGAATACTTTTCTAACTGAAACTTTCGTTGAAATTTCTGTTGGAATCTTTTGATAAAATCGATAAAAAATATTAAATTACTGAGATTTAAATTAAGAATATAGTAAAGTAAATGAACTGAAAAGTGTAAAAGTAATTAGCTTTTTGTTTTGCCATAATACATAAAAAGTATTACAAAAATTTTTAATTAATAATTTGTGAGTTCAGTATCAATGCATGGTACTTTATCATTCAATCTGAAATTTAAAATTAGTATGAGGGTTATTTTGTTCGTGAAACTTTTTTTCTTCTTTTTTTTTTAATTCTAACATGGAAAAAAATATTTGTATACAGAAAGTGCTTTTGTGTTTTCCCAGAACGAAAGGAAATTTGAATCTAGCACATGATCAAATTTTTGATTGTAAGGAAACCGATATTACAGTTTTCCTTGAATTGTGAAATATATAATTGTAGGAAAAATAGGACGTACATTCAGTGAAATATTTACTATCATAAATATTAAATTGTGGAAAATGTGTGTCAAAATCCTCTATAAATAGCAATAGTTTTTTAATTACAGTCACTTAGAATAATTCCCTCAAAAGTTGCATATTATATAACATCAACGGAAAGTTTCGAAAGGTTTACATTACATTATCTAGTTTCTGATCCTTAATCATCCGTAAATAGTTACCCTATCGTAATTCGCATGCACACAGTTCTTATGTCACTTAGAGACATTTTTATGCCGGGAAAGTATGATCTTGCATGACCATCTAATGTAATATCAGAAACAGTCGAATTAAAAGCTGGGAAAATTTGACTGATAAAATCAATGATTTGATAATTAGTCTTGGCTTTTCTGACAGCTCTGTAAGATGATTTAAAAAAATAAATAAGACAATTGTCGCATGTAAAGTATTTTTAATATATTCTTATATATTTAATCTAAAATAAAAACAACTTTTCATCTAACAATCACCCATATAGCTGCGTGACTGTACGTAAATTAAATATCAGTATGCACAAGTAGCTTTGAAACGTAACCATTTGCTGTTTTGTCCATTGCATACATTAGAAATAACAGGCTGATATAGTCTAACATTCGAAGTTTTGATTCGATGAACCATAAAGATTATTGTACTCAAATATTCTTCAGTAAGGCGACTCAATTTAGGTTCAAGTTTGGGTTTGTACTAAAAATGTCCTAATACTATAATTATTTGAAGAAACACCTCACCCGAATTCTTAATATTAAGGTTTAAAGTACCTTTACATGATACAGTGATATAAATTGATTTGGTTACATGCTACAGTGATACCTATAAATAAACTGATCATGACAGTTCATCTGTAAGCTAATGCTCTTGAGTCACGTAATTGATTTTTATTTCAGAGCTTCGAAAAAATATTTTTGAAAAGGTTTATTTTCTTGATTACTTAGTAAGGATGTTATATTAAGCTATTACTCGTACACTTCAAGACTTACTCTGATTTAATAGATCATGAGTTCGATCTCCACCTTAATCATGGATATTTGCAATGTTCAGAATCTCTTTTGAAATATAGAATCCGATCATATTAACCTCTTATTCAAAAAGTAATTGTAATAATAACCAAAAGAAAGGGACAAATTAATCAAATTTCTCGGGCTTATTAGCCCCAATTTAGAACTAATTCAGTCATCTGGGTTAACAGAATCGAGTGTACGATTTTGATTGATTGTAATTACAGAATAAGCCGAAATAAGGAAACATCAGAAACCATTGCAAACTCATAGAAATCATCAATGCCAGACCTTACTACATAATGGTTTTTACCTATAGATGTCTCAATGTGATTTTAAAATCTTAGAAAATTTTCCAATTAAGAGATCTCTTTTTCCGCGTCAATTTTATAATAGTTTAATCTTATACAAAAATACATTTCAATGTGATTCCTTTTTGATTTACCATTTACTATGGTTCCATTTTATTTGCAATATTTATGGCAATATGTGAAAGTGCAAAGTAATTTTATTATATTTTGCGTAAGTAAAAGCATCAAAATCCCAGTAATCCATCATAGATTGATAGCAGCTAAAATCATATAATGATATTATCAGAATGAAGCAAAAACTAGCATGAAACTGTTGAATGTGCTAATTAAACTATTTCATAATAAATATATATATAGTAAGTTAAAAATCCAAGGGTCATATCAGAAACGGTATTGTCACACACACACCTGTTCGAGGTGACTATAAATCTTCCAAAACAGCCAGAGATGCTAAGTTTAGAATTATCTATTGCTGAACATGTAGAGAAGATTTCAAGCATTATTTTCTATCACAGACACAAAACATATTGGTGAGAATTCGAATTAAAATTCTGCTTCAATTTTCTATGTTTGGATTCAGCATTTGTGAGTATATGCTACAATTCAACAGAACAGCAAAGAACTGCAACAACGAACAATGAAATATGTTCGAGAACAGTAATTCTTAAAACGATCAAATAAATGAATGCGTACACAAAGAGAGCATCTTGAATGCTATATCTCATTCATGATGGAAATCTGTGCACATTTTTTTCATTGTAGAATAAATTTTCTTCTCAGAGTTTGAAGTGATTTTTTTGTTATCAATAGTGATTCTAGAAGTTTCTATTGTACTTATTATCCAGCAAAAATTTCAGTGATCACTGTATTTTGATTTTCATGTATTTAAAGTGAAGTCCACCACAGATAAATTTTAGAATATGTAAGTGGTGATGTCTACTTCGTTTCTTGCAAACCCAGACTTTCTAAATTGTGTTCCATGTTTACATTTGAATAGTTCTGCTTTGAATTTTAAAATATTTTGTGGGAATACAATAAGTTTCATCTATTTTTTTATATAAATGTATTATAAATGCATTTGATTTTTAGTTGATGATCCTTTTATCTATAAAGTAAATGTAAAATTGACATAAGCTCGTATAAAACGTATGTATATATACATATTACATTTTGATGGATGGAATTGTAATTTTCGAAGAATTTGCTGGTAAGAACTTGATAGCAAATAAATTAATAATTTGTGAAATCATACACGAAATCGGAGATCACCATTCAATGATTTTCACTTCATTAAATCTATTAAATAAAATGATGAAATATGCTATATTCATGCACATAGAATAATGCTCTTGAGTTATATCTTTTCCCGACAATACAAAAGCAATCTTGTGTGTTTGATTGTGGAGTTTTCATTTGAAAGAAGAGTCTTCTAAGGCATTTGAAAAACTGTAATTTTGAACAGAGTGTGAATTTAGCTACTACTTTTTTAAGTATAATCGCATTCGATGTATGATTTGTTCATAATGCAGATTAAAGCAAAATAAATAACCAAATCGATATTGAGGCAGTTTGTGGCCTTATATAGTAGTTTGATGACGCAATGCAACAAGGTAATGACCTATATTGAGCAACATTCTCTCTCTTCACTTAGATTCAACGTTAATATGTAAATATTTTGCGGGAGCGCGAGTTAACGTTTGGAAATAGACTTGGATATCTTTGTACATACCTTATTGGGAAAAATCGCAGGACATATTACTGGCAGATTATGAATTTCGGTTTAATTTTTAAAACTACAAATAAAATAATAAAATTGTTGACATGGCTAAAAAAGTAAACTAAAGTATAGACTTATAAAAGTAAAGGCAATTAAAAATTCAAAAGTAAACCCTTTACATATAATTATTTTTTGATCATATCGGAAATTTTTGATATACCATTTTGTTCTTTATTGAGTAATCTGATCATGTGTATTAAGCAATTAAGGTAATAATGTAAATTACCATGATTGTATGAGTCATTATAAATTTGAAAAATGAAATAAAATATGATCTTGAGAGAAAACTGACAATTCGATTCTTCAGAGATTCGATTCTCTCTCTCTTCAGAGTTTAAAAATTAATAACTATACAATTATTTATTTAAAGCTTTAAAAAGTATATGAAGTTCATGTTTTATCAAATATAAATATATTGCTGTATATGCTTCAAAAATTTACGGTTACTGTGTTTGCATAGTGAAAACTAAAATAATTTTTTTGTTTTCAGTACCTAAAATATAGATTCTTCAGTAAGTAATCCTTGCCTCAGAAAATGTTAAAAACTGAATATCATAAAAATAATTTTAATGGTAAAATATTTATTGTTTGAAGGAACTTATTATTCATTATTATTATCCAGTAGGGATAAAATAATTTATAATGAAAGAAAACATATTTGTATGCTTTATTCTAATATTTTAATGTGTATTACATAATTCAAAAAATTAGAGAGTCTCATATAATTATTTTTAGACAAAAGGATTCTCTTAAAGAAAACTAAAACAATATTTCATATATCTATATTATTATATAATTTTTATTTATTTTATTTATCTTTATTGCTGCAATCCCCGGATACTAGGATCCATTTATACCACCTTTTCAGCTCCACAAGTGGCTGAAGTGTTATGACCCAGTGTGGGTATGCCATTTCCGATCCCGGAAGCGACTGCACCCTTTCATAATTTCGAACCAAGAACCAAGCAGAAAACATTTGGATTTGGCTGCAAGCCTCAGATTTCATTTCAAAGGGAGGACATTGCAGTTATTCGAACTCACTGTCGTCAGATAATGAAAACGAATGTTGTAAACAATCGGGCCACCGTGGCCTCAGTTGTGCAGATATAGATTCGAATATCTGTGTAAAATATACAAATTTATTAAAAATATATATATAAATGCGCGTGGTATTATAAATCTTTATTTTTCGAATTGTTTTTTGGTTATTTCAAAATATTTAAATAGCTGATAAACTATTTTTCAAACATTGTTGCTTTTTTATCAACATTTTTGTTTAATATAATTCATGTCTCATATTTTAAAGGAATTCTTACAATTGGGCTCTATGTTTTTAGAAAATTTTCTGTTGATAAAATAATCTCAAAATAATGTAAATGTAAATATCTATAAAAATTTTGTATGGCAAAATAATTGACTAGAATGAAAAAATGATAAATTATAAAAGAAAATTCATGTGAAAACAGTATAAACATCAGAGTTTCTTTCAAAAGTCGAATTTATTACTATGAATTTATTACCATGTACATTTTTCAGTGAGTTAATTTAAAAACTTTTACATCTAAAATTATAATGAAATTAAACATATAGATTTTAAATAAATATAATGGAAATTCTAATCTACTTGTAGAGAGATTTATCGTATAATTTATGAAATAAATAATACAAATCTATTTAAAAGTTATTAATTTAGAAACGTGTAAACAATGAAACATTTTTATATTTTAAAAGAAAATGACAATACTAAGGGTGATTTCTCAATAGATTTAAAAACCGAATTCAGCAATTAATTATAAATAAAGAATTATAAAAGTAGAAGAAAAACAAATGCTTTTCTTCTCTTTATCTCAAAATATGAATCACTTATTATTGTAAACTTGATAAAAAATAGGTTTTAAATTTTATTTGTTATACTTAATGTAGCCAATAGCAAACATAATCAATTATAAAGGGACTTTTTGACAATAAATTTAACCGGCTTCGTTTGATATGCCTATCAATGATCTTTTTTGCATGCGAGAGTTAATTAGGCAGGGCCTATGGCTTCAAATAGTTTCCAAACCACTACAAATATCCAAAACCAATGGGAGAAATTAAACCGGCATAAATGAAATAGTCTTCATGACAGTAAAAATGTAAAACCAAAGAAATTTTTGAGAATGATAATGCAGATGCTGCTTAAACTCAATTCAAAAAATAATTAAGTGATCCAAAATGTGTAGTTGTCAAGAAAAATGTAAGATTGAATTGCACAAAAAACAAATAAAAAACGTATTATTTGGTGATGATCATGTCCCTTTTTCAACGTAGAAAATGGGGAAGTAACCACAATGGAAAAAAACTGCTTTATTTGAGCTGCTTTAAATGACAAAAAAATTGATATTCAAAGAATGCCTGTCATAATCAAGCAAAGTGGCTCGTTCTTTTTTTCTTCCCTCACAAGTTCTTACTCTACTCTTGTAATCTTCCTCTCTCTTTAAAAATGTGTTACTTAGATTTAGACATCTACTCTCATCAAGTTCACAAAACTGTCCCAAATAGAAAAAAATCAAAAACAATGAGGTTTAGAAAAATATTTTCTGTATGGAACTGCAGAAAAGCAGATCACTTACATCAGTTTTTCCTGAAAAAAGTTTCTTTGCTATATTAACAGTCATAATTGTTTTTATGGGTTTTTAACGTCAGTGCTGCATCCGAAAACCATCAGAATATTTTATTGCTAAGATATATTTATATGAAGTGAATTTCTATTCAAAGAAAAAATTTAAGGTTATTTAAAAAATATCGGAAAAATAAATTTCAAATTTGGAAATAGTCTGCAGTATGGATTTTGAGAGTGTTAGTTGAATGCATTGTGAGAGATTTCCACATTTGTGATTAAGTAAGTTTGTTGAATTGGATTTCCTGTGAAAAATTTTGCTTTCCAGCTGCTAACTCAAAATATAGTCATATTACAGACAATAACAATAAAAATGATCTATTTATGTAAATTACTTGACAACATCAGCAGCAAATCCTTACGTCATTTATTCGAATCTCAAAATACCTTACCCACACTCTTAAAATAGGGTTTGAAAATTCATAAGTACTATTGACAATACCTTCATGCTTAATGACAATATAAGCGAAAATTTTACTTAAAACAATATTTTAAATTGTATTTTTTAACAATAAAAAAGTTTATAATTGCACATAGCGATTCATTACTTTTCAAGATTTATTCAAGAAAAAAGTTATCAAAAATACATAAATAGGTATTTTTGGAATTTTTTTACAATACTTAGTTTTTCAAGTTAAATTAAATTGAATTTTGTCTTACATAATTTAAGAACATGAAATGCTGAAATGTGACTTTATTTCTAGAGTGCAGCATTTGAGTTTGGAAAGGAATGATTTACATTAATAAATTTGGAGTTTAGTAATTCCTATATATAAAATTTCATACGCTCATATTTTTACTTCACTTTGTAAAAAATATTTCACTCATATACACATTTTGTGTTATATACCAAATATATGTCCACATCAACCCAAAACGAATCCTCTGGATATAATTTGACAGGAAACTAAATTTTAGATGCAAAATATTTAAGACAAAAGTGTTCTGAAAATTTTTAAATAATGTTGACATTCCTCACAGAGTTCATTTTCTGTTTACTATTAATTATGCTTATAGTAAACAGAAAATGATTTCACGGGAATAAATTTTTCATGGACTACATTTTTAAAATATCATACAATTTCTATACATTTACCACACTCCCCTTAATGTTTTTTCTTTTCTTCCTTTCAAATTTGATACTGAATATTGGATTGATTCGCCATATGTAGTCTTAGGCACTTTTAGAAAACGAAAAACTGATATAAATTTATTTATTTTCCAGCAGAACTTCAAGGATTACTAGACACATATCTTTTCTACATTGTAGGTTTATAAAGATTCAGTGAAGAAAAATTACATAGTAAAAATAATATTTCAAATTTCAGTGAGAAAAACATTCAGTTCAACAAATTGCTGCATTCATCTACTGTTGTAAAATGTTAAAATATTTAGAAGCAAACTAAAAAACTTAAGTTATCATATCAAAATTAGTCCTGGTTACAATGAAACATTTGTAATATATAACAAAAAAGGCTATCACAACATGTCCCATAATATACATCTACAGTGAATGTATCCCATCTCGATCTAGAGAGAAATGACACTGCAGACACCTTGGTCAAGGTCGTGAGGCAACAAAGCCATTGGCACCTCTCACCTTTTTGGAAATATTTCAAGACTAGAAAGGAGGATTAAGACCACATAGATTGTCCCTCCAGAGCATCAATTATCCAAGAAAGGCTTATATGACGATCTTTTGATGGTGATAGATTTTTTGGAGGTGTTTAACGTACTAGACCTGGTCTAGCGCTGTTGGCCAAAGGGGATATGCAACAACGAAAATCCTGATTATTCATTATATCATGAAATAAATAAATTATTCAACATACTCCTTCATACAATGATTATCAATCTTTCATTCTATCTGTTGACATAAGAAAAAAAAAACTAATTTTATGAAAACTAGTATTTTAAGTTAGTTAGTATTCTTCGTATTCTTTCTTATGGAGGAAATGTTCACCTATTAAAATGAAACATTTGTAATTATTCGTTAAAAGGAGAAATATTTATTCCATTTAACTCCAACTTTATTTTTGCTATTCTCGAGTATACTCTATTTTGTAAAATAATATTCACTGAGATAATAACATACCCGAAACTCATGTTGATTTCACAGACATTAGTGCTTGTTTCTACAAATACAAAATAAGCTCTGAAAAATGTATGCCTAATAATCTATTTTCACTGCAGAAGTCAATCCCATTTTAATAGTATTAAACATATGTGTGAACAAGCAAATATATTTTATTCCAGTAAAATAATGAGCATTCCCTTATCATTTAGAAAATCTCTTCAGACTAATGGAATTAATATCCTGATTTAGGTGGCAGCCACATGATTTCCGTTCCAGTGAACGAACGTGGCTTTCAAAGATTTTAAGGCTGTTTTTATTATACGTGAGGGAATATAACGCTTGAGTGTAATAACTTCTGTAAAGAGTTATTTTTAAAGAAATAATATCGAGTACAAAAAAAGTATAAGGTTGTTATCAATAGCTATGGATACATTCTACAAGAAATCAACTAATCCCTTATTTATCAAATTGTAAAAATAAATTCTTTATTTCGTGTCTACTTTCAGTCTCAATAATCAAAATAAATATAACATTATTGGATAACATAAAAAATGTGAAACAGGAAAATTGAATATAGTTGTCAAATACAGAAGTGGTTAATCATATGTAGATTTATTTAAAGCTTTAAACTCATTGCTTTGCAATGATCAGCCAAATTTTTTACATCTTTAAAATAATATTGATTATAAAATTCGTCATTTAAGAGTGAATGATGTCCAAATCACTTAAATGATAATTAAAAAAATAACTTCTTCGATTTAACAACAATCTCATAATATTTCAATTTTTGAAGCAGCGTACCGCATAAATTTTTTAGCAATACAAACAAGCATAAATGTTTTCATCTTTATTTTCTCATGAAAAGATGCTTTTTCTGTTTCTGAACAAGGGAGCATCGTTTTCTAAGTTTCAAAGATCAATTGGAAATCAGCAAAATAGTACAACTTTTACTTGGTAAATTATTGTATAAGAACTCAATACGATGGTAAATTATTGTATAAGAACTCAATTGAAACTAAAATTGTGAATAAAGAAAGTCCTAAATATCTTAAAAGAAAATAAAAAATAATTCCATAACAGTTGATGTTAATTATAGAATTTTAATTGACAGTTTTAGAAATAAAATGTTCAACATCATAGAACCAATTAGTTTCTGTGAAGAAAATCCATTAAAAGTAAATTTTTCTTCAAAATATTTTAAAATAAATATATTTTTCAAAAATATTAGAAATTGAAGAAAAAATATTCCTTTTTAATTCAAACTTATGTAAATTTATGCAGAAAAGCTAGCTACCAATTTTTTTGAAAGAATAGAACAGGTATGTATGAGTGAGAGAAAAATGGGCAAACATCTATAAAATAATATTGATTATAAAATTCGTCATTTAAGAGTGAATGAAGTCCAAATCACTTCTTCGATTTAACAACAATCTCATAATATTTAAATTTTTTGAAGCAATACAAACAAGCATAAATGTTTTCATCTTTATTTTTTGTGATATTTTTATTGAATTACTTTACCAATAAAATAATATTAGATATTGAGTAAATAGAGATACAAGGTAATAATTCAGAAATTATATTTGAGAATTGTTTGTAAGTAAGAAAGTTGTTTTTATGCTTCTTGAAAGGAAAAAAAATGGGCCTGGCCTTGATTGAAACCGAATTGCCGCATATCGAAGAACTACTTTACTCTACCACAGTATTGCTACATGCATTGGTCGAGATCCAGTGATTGTCAGGAATGAAACCTATAAGAGACAACTGTCTGTCCCAACAGTTTGATCGCAGCAGCAAAGACATCATTACAGTGATAGTCAAAGATAAGAATGAACCTAGACCCATGGATGACATCATGTTGTCTAATTAGGCGAATTCCTTTTATAAATAGAAAATCATGGCTGTGCCATTGTGAAGAATGCCCATTAGCAGCATGTATTCGACACAACCATACTGGTCCAGAACCTGGAATGAATTGCCATCGGACATATGTATCAGTCCTCTTTTGTTCTCGTTGTACAGACTTTTTTTCATCAACAGTTACACTTCAGATGTGTTCTGAGTTTTGTCCTATGAAATATCTTCTCATTCAGTGATCGGAAAATTCGTTAAAAAGATATTAGGGGTAGAAAAATCAAAAATTTCCAATATAGCTATTAAAAGTTTTTGAAATATTTTCAATAAAGCTATCGAATTTCTTTTGAAGAACATGTCAAAAATTAGTTCTCGTAGTCATTTTAAACTAACTACAAGACATTTAATGCAATGCAATCAGATATAATAATGATTAATTTCAAAACGTTTGCTCTTGAATGCGAATGCGTTCTATTATGAAACAGATTATCTGCGTGTTTACACCATTTCTTAAAAAAATTCTTTAAGTTAGCGATAATAAACAGTTTTAGAGTGTTGACAATTTTGATGACCAATTGCATAACATTTCAATTTTTTGTGGAAATGGTTGTGAAAGAAACGTTTCTTGATGGATGAATGTTGTAATTGTATATAAGAATTTTGTGATTTATTTTATCCTTCAAAATAAAATCAAAACCTTCTCCTACTCCTGTCACACATTGTGCCCCATCACTTGAAATTGATAAGTTTTTTTTTTAGTCAAATATGGTATTTTCCAATAGATTTTATGACTGCATTTGCAATATATTTATCGTATATTTGATCATCTTAAAAGTTATTTTAAAAGAACCATGTAAGAAATAAATAAAAAAGAATGAAATGTACGCTGCATAATTTGTCACAAGATTCATGAACAGCTATTAACAAAGCTGAAATCAATTTAAGATACTCTATTGGCTGACTGGTTATAAGCGAAGACATTTTAACTGTTCCATCTTTTATAACTTTAGAAGATAATTTAATGCAACATCTAGTTTAATGAGTATTCTTAAGGATTTTCGAGACTCTTCGACGTGTCAAGCACTAAGAAACTTATGAATTAGTGATGAGCAAAAACATTCACTTTTAGAATCAGATTAAAAACCTCTCATTCACTTAATGAAACTATACATATATATTTAAATAAGTTTTGATTGAGTATGTGATAAAAAAAGGAAAATAACATTAAAATAATTTCATGGTACTATTATACATAACTTTGATAGATTTTTTCAATGCCCGGGCTTATCTTAAAACTAATCCACTTAGTACTACCAGGGGAGAAGATGATGGCAATTTATACAGTGGGGCACTCAAAGGGTGTGTTATCTTTGGTTCGAAAATGAAAGGATAGAGAAACACATAGACAGAGAGAAAGGAACAACCATGTCCGAACCAAGATTCAAACCTGAGACCTACTACTTCGAAGTTACAGACTTAACCACTCAGTCATCGGTCGGCATTTTGACAGCATTGAAATTATGATATAATTGATGAGAAATATGAATTGAGTTTCAACCTGTAGATATTTTTTGAATGAAAGCGAGCTAGAATGAATGAGTCCAGGTGTATAAGCAAACTAGTGACTAAGGTAGAATTGATAAGGAATTAGAAAGCAATGGATGGATGGATAAAAAAGGAATAAAATGATGGATTCGAAGATGGAACTAAATGTGAAGAACAGAGTTGAACTGGCGATTATCTTCTGACCGATGAGCAAGAAGGGCACGGAGTAGTTTATTTGGGAAATGTGAGAGGTTTCAATCTAAGAACTGGAGAAAGAGACATTCCCGAGAGAGCTTCTGCTTCCTCGTTCACTTACTCTGTAGAAGGAATTTGTTTTTCGCAAAAGGATCGCCCGTCACTAATATGAATAAGTTGAGGAACAAGCTGAGACTAGATCGCTTTCGTCATGCTGTCGTTCTACTCATGTAATCATGTGATTCCCCTCCGCGTCACCACTTGCTAGTCAAAACTGATTTGTGGCGAACTGCACTCGAGTAGCTGAAGAGCCTCTGTTTTCAGAGAATAGTTTAATCCTTTGATTCCTCGTGATATATATATATATATATATATATATATATATATATATATATATATATATATATATATATATATATATATATATATATATATATATATATATATATACATATATATATATTACATATATATATATACACCTATATATATATATACAAGTGACCCAGCCACGCGTTGCAGTGGCTGAGTTTTTAAAATGCATTGAATAAATTTTTTACTAATTCTTAGGTTCAATCAAATTAATATTTTCTAAAAAAATTTAGAATAGGTTCATTCATAGGAGATTAAAAATAAAACGTTTCACCAAAATTTAATAGTAATAGGTAAAGTATCGAAATTTTGAAATTTAGCATAAATCAACATATACTTTCTGAATTTACATTTTATTCATCTTATATTAAATTATAGTTTGTAATCAGTGACTTACTTATAAAATATACTATATAAATTAAAGACATCTAAAAATAAATTGTTATAAATGAGGTAGATAACATTGACATCGAACTATTATTATTTTAATTTTAAATTATATTAAAACTAAAAATTTTTTCCGCGGCATTATACTGAAATAAAAAAAAACTAAAAGAATTTATCATTTGAATAAATAAATTAGATCAAAATGTTCAACTGAATAAATTAATAATTATCAAATTATAAAATAAAATAAAAAATAGTAAAAGGCTATCAAGAAATACTTACATATTTTCGAGGTGGTATGAAAATTAGTAGAGAAAAACAGTAATAAATAAAATTTTATTTTACTATTTATAATATTAAAAATATTCAAACTGAATACTGCACAATAATAACACAATACAAAGTATAATTATGAAAATGATTCACGAAAAATTGTTATAGTATCATTATACATCATGAAAATATATGTAAATTCTATATTTAACCACGTGCTTGCGCGCGCACGATAATTTTCTCGAAGATGGTATAATCTAGAAAAATAAACACGTCGCCATCTGCCGAATACCTGTGCAACTTAGATGCTAAACCGCCATCTATTAGGAACTTACAGAACTAACCAAAAAAAATAAAAAAATTTAGGGTTGTACTACCCCTAACATTTAGGGGGATGAAAAATAGATGTTGGCCGATTCTCATAGATACCGGATAAGCACAAAAAATTTCATCAAAATCGGTCAAGCCGTTTCGGAGGAGTATGGCAACGAAAACTGTGACACAAGAATTTTATATATTATATATATATATATATATATATATATATATATATATATATATATATATATCAAAATTTTCATTGACGTTTTAATGATTTGTTCTTAGTTATGATTTTCACTGTCTCCTATTAACGCACACTTTTCTTGTTTAGCAATCTTAATATCTAGAGTTGTATTATTAAAAAAACTTAAAATTAATGAAATATGAAGCTGTTTTATATTAATCTCTACAGCTTTTATAATAATTTAATTCAGTTTTAAAAATATTTTGCACAATTTCCCCAACATTTGTGTTTTATTTTGTTATTCTAGTATGAAGATAAATGAATCATATTAATTCAGATTTTATTTTAAATTTAAATAAATAAATGTTTTAAATAAAATAAAATAAAGGAATAATAACTATAATATATTATTAACATTCATTCTAAAAATAAGCTACATAAATTAAATGATTATTTTATTTACGGAAGTATCTTACTTTCTGATACATTTATAGTCAGTCAAATAAAACCATCGATGTGTTTTTGAATGTTAATGAAATTTAATTAATGTCTTACCTTCAATTTGACACGTATTTTGAACTATAACACGATGGGAGGAAAATTACTGCCAATATCTATTACTCTTTTTTACTTAATCGCCCGATTTAACAATACACCACTAGGAAAACTTTTCAATCTATTTACTCAATAAAATTGCATAAGCAAACTATTTTTTAATTGTATGATTATTTTAACTAATCTCATAAAAGAAGAAAACTGAATGCTACCGGGATAGAAAGTAACTGAATGTACGAATGCTACCGGGATAGGGGATAGGTGACAAATTTATGCCGTTTGTATTGATTGCATAATATTATTTGACAAAGAAATTCTTATAATGCAATGTGGGTATACAATAATAATTCATTACTTATTTAAAATACATCTTAAGTTAAACACACAATTTTTAAAATTCTTTACTCAAAATTTAATTGTATTCAATTTTAAAGCAGAATATTGATTTTAAAAGTCAGTCTTTGGTGTAACATAGAATTGGTTGGTTAATTTTTAAAGCACAATATAATATTTTAAGATTTAAAAAAAATAAGCATTCAGAAACATCACAACATGTTCGAACAGCATTTTATTATTATGATGATAATTTATCAATAACGCATAATATGGATTGCTTTTTAAGCAGTCCTCATCATACAGGTATTTTATTCTTTATCTTACATGCATTAAAAAATTTATTTTCATATCCAGTTTTTTTCCATGTCACCAGATTTAACCTTTTAATGAATAAAAAAGTTTTGTATTTTTATGCATAATAAGAAGCGATAATAGTTTTATATCTCTTGGAGCCAATCTACGTAAATTTGCAAAAATTTAGCAAGTAATTAAGAAAGTGTAATAAATGAGTGGACCTTTTTCTGATGAATTCAATATAAATTTTAATTTATTTAACTATTTTCTCACAGTGTCGAAATATTAAAGGGAATTCGGTACAATATTTTCCAATGAATCAACACGAGTGATGGGTTGTCTTCAGAAGCAGATTCAACGATAGGTAAATTTTAACTGAAGGAAATATTTCTATCGTTCCATAGTTATCTGGTTGTGAAACAAGTTAATTATTTATTTGAGCCTTGAGGGACAATGGCTAGGTATTTGTTTCTGATAGGAAACCAAACTAAACATTACTGACTGAGGATAATTTTCTTGATAGTGTAACCAGAAGTATTATGTAACTCGTGCTATTATGTATCTCGTGTTATAATGCTCCTTAACTATTATGTAACTCGTGCAATGATATCTATACATTTATTGGTTAAACATTTTTGAAGCATTTGATGAACTTTTTTGTTAAAATTGTTGGTTCATGAAATCCATTATTCGTGCTTATAAGTATTTGTAAGGCCTAATATTCCTCAATTCATGTGACACAATGATTAATTTCAGATGTCCTTGTCAATTAGTGGTAATTAAAATTTCAAATTACTTATATCGGAGATATATTTAATCTATCTTAAATAACTGAAACAACCTTAAAAACAACAAATAAAGCAAATATAGATAAAACTAAGAGATATGTTTAAAATAAGGGAGATTAATGAAATATCGGGTTCCACTACACTAACTAGTTATAGTTTCAATTCCTGGTTCAATTTCTGAAAACTTATTGAAAATAGGTCAAAAGCTCTTACTACTTCTAATAACTAGTACTTGTAGCAGCAGGGCTGTAATTCCATTTCCATCCATGATTGTGTTGTTGGAAGTACAGCATAAAACCAACAACGCACAAAAGACTATTGTGTGGAGGTTATCTATTTTCTATGTAAATGATATATTTTAAAATCGACTTAATTCTTCTTACAAGATGAAGCATTTTCCTTGAGTCGTGGGATTTGAAATTAAAATCAAATGAGATTTATGCTATTTACAAAATGGTAAGGGGAAAAAACTCAAAACAATATGGTTATGGTACTTTTAGCTGCTATTTTGTTGGTCTTCAAACTCCGTCTCAAACATGCTTACATCTCACATATCAGTGGATATTGTTACCCATAATCCTGGTGGTTGACAACATGATAAGCTGATAAAATATTATTTTTCAAATGTGTATTACTTACTATCCGGTTAATCACATTTTAATGAGAGATTTTGCAAGCCTCTGCAACACCCCATCTCCTTATCATCAAGTCATTAAATAAATCTATGCTGCTGTAACTTGCTCTATAGTGTTTAATAGTACATCAAAACACTATCTCATGCTAACGCGAAGGATCATCCAATAATAATAGCCAGATAAGATCTATCTCTCATATGCTACCAGAATATTACCATGAGACAATCATGAAACAAACAGAACTGAAATTGATGCCAAATACAATGTGCCTCTCAGTTGTCCAAGTGGTTCGTTCCCTGCTTCATCGCAATTTTTTATATTGAGAGCTGAGAGTAAAATGCAGTTATCGTGAAAGGAGGCTTAACTATAGCCTCTGTTCATCTAAACTATGAACCAAACACACATTATTTCAGAATAGTTGATAGTAACTAAAAATGTCTTAGCGTTGTTACTTGGTTCAATTACTGTTGCATTTGGAGACTAAGGCTAATTGAACTCGAACCTACAATTTAAAAAATATTCCAAGCCTCTACCAACACATTCATGCCGAAATCGGGATTTGAATCCACATCTGTTTATATATATATATATATATATATATATATATATATATATATATATATATATATATATATATATATATATATATATATATATATATATATATATATATATATATATATATATATATATAATTTATATATATTGTCTTCTTACGATTAGGCAATTAACTAGTGCTATAAATTGATGAATAAATTTTTAAATAAAATACTAGTAAATATTTAACCAAAACCAAGTCTAGCAACTAATGTTATTGTTATTGTACAATGAAAGCAACCTTTTCAAATAAGATGTGAATTATAGAACAATCCAAATAATATTGGGTCTACCAAAAAGTTCTGTCCTCTCCAGTTACAATCAGTTTCAACAAGTATGCGCATATTCCTGTGACACATATTTGGCTCTCTCTTTTGATCGTAACAATGTATATAATCATAATTTTCGTCGCAAATGAACTAAAATGAAGTTCATTTACGAATTCCAACAAGGAAGAAATGCTACAGAAGCGTATAGAAATTTATTGAAAGTGTGTGGTAGAGGTACAGTTTCTGATAGAACATGCAAAAGATGGTTTAAAAAATTTCATGTAAGTGATTTCGACCTTTCTGATAAGCCACGCTCTGGGTGACCATCTTTGATCGACGACGATCTGTCCAGATCATGTTAGAGCAAGATCCTTTTTTGACAACATCAGAGATTGTGGAATGGCTTGATTCAGCTCAACAAACCATTTCCGACCATATTCGGAAACTAGGGTTTGTGTAGAAGTATTCGAGATGGGTGCCACACAAGTTAAGTGAGAAGAATTTGAATGATTGAATCATCATATGCACATCTGTGCTTGCACGCAACAAAATCGAACCCTTCTTGGACCGGATCATAACTGGGGATGAAAAGTGGATTATCTATGAAAACATCATAAGAAAAAGGGCATATTGTGAACCCGGAAAACCTGCCCCCTCTACCTCTAAACCGAAGTTGAGCCTGAACAAGAGAATGCTGTGTATATGGTGGGACCTTCGAGGACCAATACATTTTGAGCTGTTGAAACCAAACAAAAGGCTAAATTTGGAGAGGTACTGTCAGCAATTGGATAAATTAAAAACAGCACTCCAAGAAAAGAGGCCGGCGATGTTCAATAGGAAGGACATCATACTGCTTCATGACAATGCCAGGCTACATGCTGCTTTGGGGACTCGTCAGAAAGTCGCAGAGCTAGGCTGGGAAATTCTGTCGCATCCACCATACTCTCCGGACCTAGCATCATCTGATTATCACTTGTTTCTGTCCTTACAAAATTTCTTGCAGAGCAAACAATTCAAGAACGAAGAAGATATCAGACAAGCACTGGTTCAATTTTTGGCCTCTAGAGATAAGACATTTTTTAAAAATGGGATATTCATGGAATAAATAAAAATGGGATATATCACGCTGGCAAGAAGTCATAAATATATATATATATATATATATATATATATATATATATATATATATATATATATATATATATATATATATATATATATATATATATATATATATATATATATATATATATATATATAATGATGACAATTATATTATTCAATAAAGTTTATCCAAAGTATGAAGAAATGTATTCCTTTGTTTCATTCTAAAACGGACAGAACTTTTCGGTAGACCTTTTAAATATTTTTACAAGAGATCATATACACAGAAGACTATAATTATAATTTTTATTTTCTTTTGTTCAAAATATGCCTTTATATGAATTTATTTTTCTTATTAATTGAGAAAAATTCTAGTTTGTGTTACATTTGTTAGTTAATAAAACAAGTCATTTTATATGAAAAAATAAACTTCCAAGAATTAAAATTAGTGAACATTCATTTTATATAGACATGAATATTTTATCGATAAAAAGTATTTTATACTCTTACTTAAAGGATTTTATTTTGAAAACAAATGTAAGATAAAGTAGGGAGTATAAAGTCACTTATGAATGCTTTGAATAGTTTTAATAGTTCCTGAAATTAAAACCATTTTAATTAAAAAAAGACTTTATTATACAAGTACTTACTAAATAAACTAATTGAAGAAATTGTATAAGATGTTGCTTAAAAAAGAATTAACCAGTGAGTTATTTCAGAAAAATAAGCTGACTTCGAGGAAAGGATTCTTTTTTCCCTTTCAGAGGTCTCGTACATTGATGCGTAAAACATTTCCTAGGAATCTTTCTAGTATGTCATAACCTTACTAAAGGAAATTTTGCATTCTTTTTTTCCTTTTTTTTATCAGGGATGGTACGCAAGTTCGATTAGAGATTCTGGGTTCAATGCAAACAAGTTTATTTTGGTTTATTTCAGATTAATAAAGCTTAAAGGCAAATTTTAATGAGATTTAAGGGGCTAACTTTTTAATTTCTTTATTAATTGACATTTACCCTAGAATAAGTTAACTGAATGGTGGGGTTAGTTTAATTAATAATAAAAATAAACTTTTGTATTTTTTTCTCATTTTGAGCCACTTATCAATACTATTATCTATAAAAATTAGTAATCAGATTTTACACTGTTATAAATCATTGCTAAATTTTTTTTTTCTTTTATATTTCGTAACGCCTTTTTAATGATGTAATTGATGAAAAGAAATACTTATTATTAGAATTAAAATATTTAAATTAATCAAAAAATATATTTAAAAAACTGTTTTCAAATGAAAGTAAAGTTATTTGCCATCAAATGCAGCATAAATGCATGAGACAGAAATAAACTGCACGGCTATTGTTCAGTTTTTTAAAACTTTGGGATGTGCAGTGGTGACCCGGATGAAAGCTCAGCCCTTTTCTTTCTCCTTCATGGATCTTATAGGTGGTTGTGCTGCTGGAGGGGTGGGCACCTTCTGTGTAATTAATGACTGGGGAGAGAAAGGGAAGGAAAATTTAGACAGAGATAAATGAAAGCTGTGTAACAAGATGGATGGCGATTAATTGTTATGCATAGAGTGGAAGCACTTTTTTTGCTACTTCTTTTGGGGATCCTTTTAATTAGATCTCTGTGGCTCAGGAAAAAATTATTCCTCTTCTTGTACAAATGTTCATTTTATTTTCTATTTATTCACACGCGTGATAAAGTAAAATATTCATAAGTTGGGTTTCATTCTAATGGGCGACACTTGTAAAGAAACTTTGCAATAACTTATTCATACGTTTACATTTGATTTGATATTGCTTAACGCAAAAAGTGAGAAAGAAATACATTAAGCATTATATAACATATTAAGTTTGCTTACTGTTTGAAAGTTCTCTCTTTATTATAATGAAATCGAAAACTTTAAAAACGAGGATCAAAAACTATTTGGTGTAAAGCATGTATGAAAATATACATCTAAATTTTTGGTGTAAAATGTATACGAAAAAGAGAACTTAAAAATCAACATCCACACCAAAACATTAAAGATCAACAACAATATTTATTTATAAAATATTTCATTTTCCGTTCCATATGCTCTTTGGTATACATGCATGAAAAATCTCTATCAATGAAATTCGTCCTATAATACATAAAAGTGATTCGAAGTGAAAAAGAAACTTTTTTAAAATCCCGTTAAAAATCTATTTCAACTGCACTATTTAAAAAGTCTGAAAAAATGTATTAATTCACCAGAAATTATTATTTTAGAGAGAATACTCCATGATTTCCTTATAATAAATATTATAAGTGCATCCTGTTCTTATTCAGAGATTAATGTAATGTACGAAAATGGTGTTAAATGTTATGCTGTTTTTTAGTAGAGAATTCTTTCGGGACTTTAGGGGATGAGCTGGTTGACAGTGAATATATCATCATCGAACTGAAATAATCTACTTCATTATTGAATTCATATTTTCTTTAAAGAAAACATTTGATATGTTCTGATTTGAATAAAAAATATTCCTAGGAAGAGTGCAACATTATTTAGAAAGCGCCATCCAATAAAGTGCATAACTGAAAACGTGCGTTAAAGTCGATGTAAGTATATAGACGCCCGAGAGAACAGGAATCCGAATTAGTAATTCAATTATAAAAATATATTAAGACATTTTGATCTAATTTGAAAACTTTTGACTTATTTTTTGACTTTCGACGATTTCTTTTCATCATGTGTAATGCTAAGCAAGATAAATTTATATTTTAGTTGGCCTATAAATAAAATTAAACAGTGTGGGATTTTTTTTTTTATATTTAGATGCGTTACAGACTTTATAAAGCACAATTAGGCGAGGTATTTAGCTGTACATTCTTGGTGTTTCATAAAAATCATACAAAGGGAGTGGAATGATTGGCGTTTTGCTTTATTTTAAAATAACCTAACTTTAGTCGATCATATATTAATTTTTGCGTAAAGTTTATACTCATAGTAACAAAAGTAAAATGTTTGAAGAAATATTTATCACATTCAAGATATACTATTTCAACGTCTTCAAATTCTAGCGCAGATTGATATTTTGAACTCAAAATGATTCAATATATACATTATATGTAAGTGAGATATTCCAATTGTGCATTTTGATAAATGTAATGGATTACCTTTACATTTATTTGAGAATTTCATTAACTCATACATTCGATAATTGTGAGAGTAAATAATTCTATTTAAGCAAAAATAGCAGTCTTTTTCTCTTTGAATTATGCATAGCTAACCACGGCTGATTTACAACATGAAAAAAATATAAATAAAAGCCAACCTTTAATCATATTTTCTTTTGTTTTTAACATGCAGATAATTTGATTTTTAAGGATAGAAGTGTAGCCACTGAAAACTTCCTATATAGTTGTTATGGTTCTCCGGATTCTGTTGGTACAAGCAATGGTTCCAAATATGGCGTCATGTCGTAATTAAGTATTTACTTTGACATTTATATATTTTCACTTTTTAAAAGGCTGCCACAACGAAAATTCATTTTCTTCAATCTCTTGAATTATGGCTTTCAACATATTATATGGTAATCAAGAATGAGTGGAAATGACAATCAAGAATGAGCTTCTGAAGAATTAAAATATTATATCTTAAGATTTGTAAGATGCTAGGCTAGTGCGAGGTAGTTCAAGTTAAATGTTTGTGCCATTTCTTATACTTTTCTTCATAACAAGATGGCGGAACGTATCGATGAAACCTTCATAGGCTTACGATCGTGATTGTTTCCTTCCAGCTGTTAAGTATAATTGTAGCTCTGTCATGATTTCGGCCATAGTCTCTTTGTTTTATGCTAGTTCAATTGTATCCGGGAAAATAAGACAAATGGAAAGACGTATAGAGCAGTTTTAGCTGACAAGGTCCATCATAGATAAAGCATTCATCTTCCATCACTCGCACAATCTTCCGATTTCAAAATAATGAAATTATTTTGGTCATTTTAGATCATTCAATCAAGAAATGATGCCCCCACCGTCACCTTTCATTGTAGTTTCACAATATCACTATCAAAAATTATTCAATATTTTTCTAAGCACTATTCATTCCTTATATGATTCGATTTAAAGCAACATATACTGGATTATCATAAGAACTCATACGAATCTAATATACACTGTATAACATTCAAAATTCAACATCAGAAAGGAGTTGAGAGAAAGTAACTGAACTTGGCAAATAGAGAGACAGAAATGAACAATAAGTAATATGCATCAGTAGGTTGTACGAAAATCGTAGTCAGCGATACACGAAGCAACACGTCTAGGCACAGAGTCAATGGGAGAACGGGTGAAATCCGGAGGAATGGCTCTCCATTCTGTGTCAACCATTTGCCAAAGTGCGTTTTCTGAAGGAGGCAGTGGCAAGATCTGCAAATGGTGTTCAATCATATCTCAAGCGTTTTCTATTGGTGAGAGATCTGGTGAGCACGGTGGCCAGGGAAGCAGCTGTGCACCTTGTAGGGTTGTTGGCTTATGCGAGCAATGTGCAATCGGGCGTTATCCTGCTGATAAAAGGCATTGGGCAACCCCAGGGAGTAGAGGAATGTTACAGTCCACAACACATCATCCACGTAACGTTGGGATGTTATAAAGCCTTAAATACGAACTAGAGGTGACCTAGAATCGTACGCAATGGCACTAGAAACAATGATGAAGCGTTGTTACACGGTGGAGCGTACCGCAATTGCTGCAGAAATGGACCTGTCTCCACAACATCGCCACACACTTACGCGGCCACTAGCACTGAAGAAATAGAAGAGTAACTCATCTGAGATCGCTCTAATAAGGCACCCTTCTAGACATTGGCGTCTATGCTGTGGGGTCAATGGCAGGCTTCTTAACTGACTTTTGATCGATATGAAAGCATCCAGGGTGTCATGCACATGCTGCAGAATTTCAGTAGACGTGCTTTGCGGGGACATCATCGCCTCCCGTATTCCGCCCATTGATCCACGTATTCTGACGCCACTCTGGCTGAACCGTCATTCCGCTAACGTTCTACAACTTTGCTGAAACCATCTTCACCACAGCTGGTGCATTGCGGACGCGTTCAAGTGTTTGTCTATTGCGATTTGCCGTAACGACAACCTGCCCTTCTCAGTTCAATCACTATGCCCCTCATAAACTCTTCTGTCTGTTGGAATTGACTCCATCGACGATGACCTGGTATTCTCGGCAATTACAGGCATCCTTTGCGACAAGAACAAGTTTTCAACGATTATTTTCCAAGCAGTAATAACTGCGCGAATATTGCCTACTTTGCCAGTTCCTAATCTTATATCTTATCCGACGTGCACTGGAGAGCTGGCCATTCTGAAGTTGGTTTATCTATCTTGAAGTTTGCTCAATTTTCTGGCCCTCCTTCTTGGTGTTGCATTTTCAATGTATGGCAGCGTATGCTGAATTTAGTAAAAATTTTAGTTGACCATTGAAGTTTTTTAGAAGATTTGGACACAAAAAATGATATCATTATCATATGAATTTTGTAAATGTTAATTTTGATAATTTACAAGCATTTTATGACGATTCTTGGTTTCATATGAACAGTAACAATAAAACTCCATTAAAAGTGACTGTTTGAACTAAAAAGAAAATATTTTCTTATACTACTTTCAATCATCTTATTAAATTTGGTGGAATTTCAAAAGATTGATAGATTGTTCTCATTTTTGTAATGTAACGAACATATTTGGCTAAAGTGAGCCAGTCACTGGCCTTCTTATTGATAACTAGTATCAGGTCTAAGTTTAAATAACTACTATTAAAACTGTAAGTCTAAATTTAAACTTAAATCAGAATAAAATTCAAATAATTTTAAATATTTAAATAGATTTTGGTGAACAGCCACCTATATTCACAGGTGAAAGTAAAACAAATTTGGTGCATTAAGGAAAGGCCTCCGTGCTACATAATTATACAAGTTATAATGAAATGTTTTTTAGTTATACATTGAATATAAAAAAGTAAAGTTTGAAAATAATGTGCATGTACTAGTATATATATCAAGTGCATTCAATATATAGTATTACTTTTGTTTTTGATGACATATGTGATAAAAAACATATTTTTATGTAAGGGAAAATTTCATAATTTTACTGGCTTGTGCTTTAATAAATGTACTTTGAGACGAATTGACTCTTCTCATCACAAATGAATATCTGATGTCTTCTACTATTAATGAAAAGATGCTTTTTCTGTTTCTGAACAAGGGAGCATCGTTTTCTAAGTTTCAAATATGACTTAGAAGTCAGCAAAATAGTACAACTTTTACTTCCGATGGTAAATTATTGTATAAGAACTCAACTGAAACTAAAATTGTGAATAAAGTCCTATGTATTTTAAAAAGAAATAAAAAAATGACTCCATGACAGTTGATGATAATTATAGTATTTTAATTGACAGTTTTAGAAATAAAATGTTCAACATCATAGAACCAAATTAGTTTCTGTGAAGAAAATCCATTAAAAGTAAATATTTTTCAAAAATTTTAGAAATTGAAGAAAAAATATTCCTCGTTAATTCAAGCTTATGTAAATTTATGCAGAAAAAGCTAGCTACCAATATTTTTGAAAGAATAGAACAGGTATGTATGAGTGAGAGAAAAATGGGCAAACATTAGGCTCTCGCAATTACGAATGTAATTTTTGTTAGTGCATTCGTTGACAATAGTCAATGGAGTGTCACAATGTTTAAGAAAGGCCGTTTTCCCGATTCGTTAAATGGGCAGGAAGTCGGATGGATGGAAATGGGGATGTCAAAAGTTGATGCTGCCTGTTGCCTTAATGTGTCCCACAATTTCGTCGATCGTCTCTGGAATCAATATCAAACTGAAGATTCTGCATTCGAAATACATGTTCCAGGCCAACCACAAGCCGCAGAAGACTTTTTTATAGACTTTTTGGCCCAAAGGAAAAGAAACATTTCTGATTCGCAACTTGTTGCAGATCACTCTCTAGCATCGAGGGGAAGAATATCCACTAGTACGATGCGAAAGCGTCTTCACAATGCGGGTTTATATACAAGGTGGCTAATTGTATGTCTTCCTTCACCGGACGACAGAGAGGGTCCCGCTTATCATATGTAAGACAACATGTTTCCAGGAATAGACAGCTATGATCTTCTGTACTTTTTACATGCAAATCCAGATTCACATGGAAAAGTGATTCAAGGCGTGTGCTGATCAGGAGGGAACAAAGCACCGGGTACCATCAATCCAACACTGTGAAAAGAAACAGTTACCGGTGGTGGAATATTGGTTTGGACAGGGATCTCACTCGGTGGTGTCATTGACCTGTATGTTTTCCAAAGAGGAACTGTGACTGGTGTGAGATATCGGGATGAGATCCTTAATCCATATGTCTACTCATATGCTGGTGGAATTGGCAATGATTTCATTCTGATGAATGATAACGCATGATTTCATCAAGCTGTAGTTTTTGAATATCTTCAGTGTCTTGGTTTGGAGAGAATGGAAAGTTCAGCACAATCATCAGACCTGAATCCCATCTAGGTGATTATCTTAGTAGACAACACCTGCAGAAGACCGCTTTATAGTTCTTTCGGCCCGACGAAAAAGCCCTTCTCTGCCACAACTTGTTGCAGTTTTGAAAATACTCGAAGTCATTGACTATTTGCATACCTGTCGCATGACAGCTAGGTATTGAATATTAGAGTTGAGTAGAAATATGGATTTCTGATTATCAAAATATTGAAGGTTTGCTTCTTAAGTGATAGAAAGGGTTATTTGATTTGGAAAGAACATGAATCACGTTAAAATTCATTTAATAACTATGAATGAAATTCATGCGGGTGTCGCTTACATTGCGAAACTTGGGGTGGTATGCCTGATTGGACCAGATACTTTCACGCTCAACCATACATATCTATATCTACAAAGATGAGATCCTTAATGCTAATGTACACGTTTACAATGAGGTGATAGGAAACGATTTAAAAGCACGATATGACAACCATAAACAATACAAGATGCATATCTTGCAATTATCTTCAGCAGTAAGCGATTCATCGTAAAATAACGAGATCCAGTCAATAATCAGGATTGTGCCCCATAGAACTTGTATGTGTTTCATTGGAAAGGAGTATGATTTCTCTCAGTCTCATAATTTTATCTCGCTGACAACTGCTTAACAAAAGCAATGGCTCTCACGTCCTGCTCAGTTGGTGGAAATAAAGTACATAACTGACAACATCACAAAATGTGATAAATTTTTCAGCTACGGGTGGTTATATAGCATATTTAATGAAATACTTTTGTACAAAATTCATATATATTTCAAAATTATATTTTTACATTCACTAATTTCTAATATGACAAAATTGTTTTTTAATTTCATTCTTATTCCTTATATTATTAAATTGTGCATGTAGTTTTTTGATATATATATATATATATATATATATATATATATATATATATATATATATATATATATATATATATATATATATATATATATATATATATATATTAAAAGATTTTGAGCAAAATTGTTTTAAAAAATCTTTTACCAATCGTCGAGTCTTGTTCATAAATTTCTATGTGAGAGTATAAAAATAATGTAAATATTAAAAGATTTTTAAGTCTACACATTAGTGTTATTATTGAAAATATCAAAATCCTCTGTGATGGGTACTAAAATGTTACACCATGAAGGTGGTATGCAAAGAGCATTAAATATGTTTCGAAAGTACGTGATGCTCAGAAATATAAATGATTTACTTTTCAAAACATGCATACAGACCAGGGGTGGGAATTATTTAGTTGTAAGTGTAAACTACACGCGTATTGTCTTAGTTGATTTGCATTAGTGTTACTTTTACACATAGTCATGTCAGAACGTTTTAATAAAAGACTGCAATTCTCTAAAAGTAACAAATTTATTGAATATCACTGTTAGCCATTCTCTGACCAATTCTGACGGTCGACGTACACCATCTGACTATTTACTGTTTGCCCTCTAGTGGCGAATTTATATTTCTCACAAAAGATATGAAAAGTTAAAAATGAATACACTTTTTAAGAAAGGTTAGCATGCACAGAGTACTTCGTACTCGGCAGTTGAATTTGAAAGTTTTTTCTTTGTATACATAAACGTAGCCTTTTTTCATCAAATAGAAGAATTAATATAAATAGTTGTTGGAATTCACACACAACAATAGTAGAATTGTAGTTTGTCATGAAATCGCTTCATTGTTTTAAGGATATTGTTATATTGTTATAACAACTTTGAGATCTTATTTAAGTAAAAAAATATGAATGGATGCATCTAGGAAATAGAAATTGAACGCAATTAAGAGTTATGTGATCCAGGATCATGAAGGTTCAGGGAAACATACATAAATTTTCGGTCTTGCTGGATTGCTCAGATGCGCCATGTTCGTTTGACAGATGCTTGGTGTATATGTTGAATGCGTCTTCGTAATGACCACGTGACAGTGTTTTCTATGCTGAATTGTCAGCTTATTCACGAAAGATTTTCTAGAATCTTCAGCAGTGATGGGAACGCCTGCATTGAGTTGATGAATGAAGATACCGAAATTGTGATACATGGATTTTTAGACTTAACCTTGAACTTCTCAAAGCATCGTAAGAAAAGTGTGCTTGTTTGTGAAGTCATTATAATCTAATATGGTCAGTTTGAGTTTTTCTCCTCATATGGTCCATGGAGTTACCAGAAATTATACAGGTTGCAACTGCCAACATATTCAATTACCCTCTTGTTCAAGTGGCCAGCAATGGGGATGACCACTTTTACATTTCTTTTATGTTAAGGCTCATGTTTTATCTTTGAAAATTCAGGACTTCATCGTTCAAAAAAATCATGTTCAACTGCAAGTTTGATTTTGAAATCATAACAAGAAACAAGGATAAAATTTTTTAACACATTCTTGTTGTTGTTACTTATCTCAAATTGTCAAGCTAGGCTTGACAACCCCCATAAAACCAAAAATATCTAAAATGTGTAAAAATTGTGATGGGTCCCGAAGGACATCGTCTTTTTTCAAATTTAGGCAGGTTAAGATATGTGCAGGGGAGGCAATATTGACGGAACACCAAGGACAGTCTGGAAATGTCCTTTGCCCTTGCTGAAAGGTGATTCCTCTCGTGTGCCCACTCAGATAGCGGGAAAAGGCTGTTTGATAAGATCTAGGTCTAAGTTTGCAGGTCTCACCCGCTCTTTTGGCGTAGTACCATGGATGGCTGGGAGGAATTTTCCTAAGCTTATTGAATTCAGTTTTTTTGCCAGGGAAGAAATCCCACTAGATGTGAGCTCTCTTCCTGGGTTTATTCCCTCCTCTGACGCCGATCTGTTCAAGAAATCCGCTCTTTCATTCCCCTCTACTCCCACGTGTGAAGGGATCTATTGGAAATGCACTGTGTGTTCGGGTGACAGTCTCTCAAGAAGATTTAGTATGTCCAGGCTAGTTTGATCTCCAACAGTGCTCCAATTTAAAAGATGCTGGATTGAAGCACGACTGTCAGTCAATATCTAGATATCCCTTAATTGATCCTCCACCTCTACTGCATACTGTAAGTCTCTTCTAATGGCTATTAGCTCTGATTTAAACACGGTATCTGGGTTTCTTATTTAACACATTCTTTTGTTATTCATCATTCACAATTCGCCACGAAAAATAAATTTTGGCCTAGACTACAGCATAAACCTTATAAACAGTATTATGCATATTTGCTTTCCTTTTAGTTTGTTTTGAAGCTAAAAACTGAATTAAGACTATTGTTTCTAACTTTAAACATGGTAGCTTTGTTTATATAATGTTAAAATTTAATTATGTCCTTCTCTCATTATGCTGATATTACAGTAACTGCGATTCTGCCCTTTGCCAACTTTCTTAGTGTCGTAATTTAATCGATGTGTACTAAATTTAAACATAAGGTTTGTGCAATGTGTGTATATATTTTGGACTGAATTTAAAATTGTTTTACAAACATTTTTTTCTTAAATATAAAATTTAAAGGAAATTTTATACTTATATATATTTGAAAATATTTAAGTGTTTAGTTGGGAAAAAAATATACATATAGGAAATTGTAAAAATTCACATTGGAAAGTAAGCAAGTTACTTTCTAGCAAGAGAGAGATAGAGCTCGGGATAAAATTTCATAATTTTCAGTAGTTTGTGAAAGGATTTAAGGTTTTTTAAAACGCAAGCTTATTCGTTTTTTATTTTATAGATGCCAGAGTGAATGATTTTATTAAAATTCGTATTTAAATAGTAAAAAATAAAGGAATTCTCTACTTTTTCACAGACTCTTTTTCTTTAGATCAATAGTATTACACCCAGTTCCTTTAGTGACCAATTCAAACTAAAGGTATACATAATGTAAGTAAATAAAGAAATTTTATATATTTAATGCTTTTGACTCACCAGGAAATTTAAAAAGTGTCTTTTCCATAACATTCTAAAATGACTAATCTTGCATATTCTCATCTCACCTGTTTGATAAATCGTTTTCTAATTTATTTTGAATTTCGCAAGGGAAATTATCCTTGCAGATCAGAATGTCTCAAAAATATTAAAACACGGCTTTCCAGTTTGGGAAAGAGAAAATCAAGAGGAATGGTTCGGAAATACATTAAGAAATATAAAAAAAGAACATTAGTTTGAATGATTTCAAGCTACTGGGCCCGGCTATTACTTGTGGGACAGTAAATAATTGTTACCATTTTATCTCTTAACGATGAGGGTGCTGCTATACGAGATCATTCTTCCTTTTAAAAAGTGGTGTGGTTACAATGGTAGATGTATGCAGTTTCAAAAAACAGATTATGGAGAGGTGGAAAAATATTTTACTTTACGGAAAGATTCATCAGATTAAAGGCGATTTATTCAATTGTTAAATATGAATATCACTATTTGTCGGAATAAAAAAATTACAATACTAAGGATGAGGTACGGTTTGATGTTTAATATACTGCGTTACTGAAAATATTTATACTGAAAAACCATAATTTTACAAATGATACGAAATTTCAACAAGTTAAATTTTGAGCATTTTTGAACTTTTTCATTCTTAATGAAGTTTAATGATTTTCATTTGACTTCATTTTTTTATTTTCTAATTTTCATTTTAAATTAATGAGTGAAATTAGATATGTATTTTTTCATATAAAATCCACAGAGTTATCATTCATGATGTTTTACTCCTGATATCTTATTAAAATATGATATAAAGTTTCTTTTTGAAAAAATGTGATAGCAACGTTCATGTTTTGTCACGTACTTGCAAAGTATTTCAATGAGTATTTTGTTGAAAGTTTTAATTTTAAGCTTTAAAAGTCACAACAAAAAGTATAATAGCAGTGTAACCTTGCTATTATACTTTTGTGATAACTTTCACTTAGTAATTTCTTTATTTTCCATGAATATGTTACTAATTTAAATGATTTGAACAAAATTAAAATATTTTCTTTAGTTATCATCTCCTTTTCAATATTTAGTTTTTAATAGTTTATGAATATAAAAATAATGAACCTGAAAATCTAACATATGCTTGAATCAGCTACTGAGATTAATTAAATTAATATTAAGAAATCAGTTATAGAGCTCAAGAATTAGGTACGTTGTCATAAAAAATACATATCTAATATTTAAGTACCTCTAAAACCTTATAACGTAGGTCCTGGTCTAGTTAGCCCTCGTATGCAAAAAAATGACCGTTGAGGAACAAACTAACCAAACCTGAAACCTTATACCTAATAAAAAAAGTTAATAAGTAAGAGAGAGAAAAAAAATGAATATATACTAAAATAGTTCACATGAAACTATTAAAAATAATGAAGGTAAATATTTTAGACAAGTTAAAAAGCTATAGACTGGTTATGGATAATAGTATTATAGTTGAATGATACGTTCATTTGTATTGTTTTTCACCCTAAATGATTAATATATTTTCCTTGATAATTTTCATATACAACTTAGTTTAAAACTGTCCTATTTGTACATTTTTTAATTTTTAGTGTGTATATTTTACTACTTATACTACCAAAACACATCCTTAATATCCTAAAGATCTTAGGTATTTCAATTTTGTTTTTGAGGTATTTATTAAGCAAATTTTTAAAATTAAATTATAAGAAAAATTTTTCATTGAGACTTCTTTTATTTATTCATATTTCAGATTAAATAAGACTGATATTTTAAAGATTTTTAAGGAATTTTTTGCACTTTGATAGTGAAATTACTCTATAAAAATATCTATAAGGACCTGTAAGATAAATTTACGCATACACATCAGAAAACTGGTCCATAGGCTTTTTTAGAAAATTCACATGTTTGCCTTTTCAAGTGAAAATAAAATTTCAGGGACATTTTTGTACAAAATAACATAAATTGCACACAATAAAAACTTTTAAAATATCTCAATGAAATGTATAATGGAGTGAATTTTTTACAAAAATTTTCCCGTTCTTTATCACTTCATTTACGCATTTAAACGCTATGTACTGAAATATGCAATTTTGATATGTACATTTTATAAACTTTATCGAGCCATAAACAATAAGTTTTACAATAAGACTATTTTTCAATATTTTCAAAGTAACTTCCAGCACATTCAATACGCTTCTCTATGTTTAAACCAGCTTTATCAAGTTTCATCAGGGTGCGAGGCACACTTATTTTCCAAAGCCCACAGAAGGTTCTCCTCACTATCAAATCATTCTCCTTTTGTCTTCATTTCCACATGCGGAAATAGAGTGAAGTCTCAAGAAGCAAGGTTTGGATTTCAAGGGAGCATCCAAAAAGTCTCATACTAGTAGTGGTCAAACATTTTTGCAGATATTGCTACGGTGAGCTAGGGCACTGCCATTGCGGAGAAACCGGGTGTTCATTCTTTATTTTGGTCACTGTTGTGTGTACCACTTAGCTGTGATGGCATTTTATGTATCCAAAACGACATATTCTACAGTTCCATTTAATTTGAAAAATTCAGCGGTACAATTTTTCTCAACAGATCAAAACTTTCTGACTGTTTCTGGCGTGTCTTCATCATCAAACACCCAAACTTTGATCTTTAGTCTGTATATCTTAATAGTACAGCCAATTCTCGCCACCTGTCACAATGCTGTCCACACTACCAATATCGCCAATTATCAAACATTTACAGCATTTTTCGAGTCTAAGTCATACAACAAGCTATCTACTTTTCTGTCAGACTAAGCGGTATCCACAAAGCAAAGTTTCTTTACGTGTAAATTGTAAGTCAGAATGGAATGAATTGTAGGTGTATGAAAGTCTCTTCTATTTGCCAATATATCACTCACTGGTCTTCATCAACCATTTTTTTTATAACAGAAATGTTTTATTTTGTTACTGACGTTTGCGACTTTCTTTCTCTCTCACCAGAGTAAATTTTACCCTTTTGAATTCCCTGTACCACCTAACTATAGTAGTATAAACGTTGTGGATAAACATTGTTTAATGTAAGTATAATTTTTTTCTATGCACTAACCAATGCTTAAACCACGCATAAAATTATACTCAAAACTATCCAAGTATGCGATCACGATGCCGTAATTCGCACGCACTTTAAACAACTTTTAATGAGCAACTGAGTCTTTTAAAATGCCAGCTTGAGGATGTTTGAACATGCTGTAAGTTGTAACTCCCTGAGTTTTCTGTTGTGTTGTACAGAAAAACTTTTATATGAAATATGTATGTTATAAATGTATATCATGTCAGTGAAAGTTTTAGTAGTTTATAAGAATAAATGATTTATCTCGTACTCTGTCTCATCCCATTTACTTTTTATGATGTTAAAATCAGTGATTATGCAACCTATAATAATTATTCTTATAGCAGGAAAAACAATATCTTCTAAATTAAATGCCAAAGGGCACAAAATTTATAAAAATTATTATAAATAAGACTTTTATTTTATTAATAATTTTGTTTTATGTAAAGAATTTGACACCATTTTGGATATTTAACTCCGTTAATGTAATAAAATCATCTAAAATAGTTAGATATTTGCTTTCTTTTATGAAATTTGTCTAATGATTCTTCTAGGAATATAATTCGCCCAATTCTTACGAAATTTATGAGGCTTCATACCATAACATAAGGAGAAATGTTAATAAAATAAAATTTTCATTGAATTGACTTTTCTTATATTTCACAACTTAAGAATTGATTATTATTTGGTTCAAAGTGGATGTATTTGGACTCCAGAAGAAGTATTAATTTTACTCCGCCGTTTATAGTTTTATAGTTTACTAACGAAAATTTGTGCTGAGTTACGGAGATATTTATGTGTGACTGTAAAATAAAATGAATAAATATATACTACTGAATTAAGAGAATGGGAAATCTCTGAAATAGAGATGCATGTATAAAAATATAGAGGGATAGTTGGGAGTCGTAATATTGCAATATTTCAGAAAACTATCTATTTATACGATGAAACGGATGTGATTCTGAACGAAATCCTGAATTTATAATAGATAGTTTTAATATAAAAATATTTGTTTTAGAAACTTAGAATATAAATGTAACCACTTTAATTCTTCGTCACAACTTTCATGAAACCATATTAAAGTGTATATTTATGTTAGGATATTTCATTCGCATGACTGCAAGGAATCTATGTTCCTATATTAAAGATCAGTTAGCTATTTAATAAAAATTTTGACAAGCAATTTTCTTTTAAAAGTAAATAATTTCGCTCTCTTTGTTTTAAAACTAATTTAAAAAAATATGTTCTCTCTCTCTCTTATATATATATATATATATATATATATATATATATATATATATATATATATATATATATATATATATATATATATATATATATATATATATATATATATATATATATATATATATAGTATCAACTATAATATTACATCCTTCTCTTAAGATAAAAGTGTATTTCTTTAAACATCAAATCCATCAATGAACATCAATCATTGTTTTAAAAGTTCAAATGCATAGTCATCAATAGGAGATATTATCTAACTTGGGTGGAACGCATTTAAAGTTAATTGGTTCAAGCGATTTCTCTTACCAATTTTTCGAAACATTTTTCGATTAAACAGCAAATGTAAAAGAAGACTTTGGCCATATCTTAATGAAACTTTATACAATAGATTGTTTATATAAATGTATAGGATATCCTTTATTAAAAATAGTTCGATAAAATATCTTACGAGTTAATTTTGACAATTTTCAGCTTCCTTCATTTTAAGTATTTTTTTAAGAGTCCAGTAATAACCTTAAAATATTTATCAAAATCGTCCTTATTTTTTCTTAAATAACATTTTAATTCTCCATTCCGCTTTTTCGTAAGTGAATTATCATTTTTTTATTGCAATATAATAATTAGATTTAAGCCGCATCAGCTGTAATCATACGCGTCCATTTTGATGTCGCACGTAATTCTCATATATACATCAGTCTTTTCACGTTATGCAATAAACATCATGTGTTTTGAACAGATTTTATCTTCAGTCAATCAACTTTCATCAGATCTGATCAGCTTTCAATCAGATTTTATTATTTTGTAACCGATTCCATGTAGATACAAAGAATTTGTAATAGTTTTTTTGGAGAAGAAAGTTTTGGATATTTAAAAGAAGGAGATGCGATTTTAAATGTAATAAGAGTTCTACCTGTCATTGTCCATAGCGAAATGAAAACCATGACAAAAATATATGAACATCTTCTGCCTTTTTCGACACTTTTTTTTTATTTTACAGAAATTTATTCCCAAGTATAACTCGTTTTATGAAGTAAAAGGGTTTATATATATATATACATACATATATATATATATATATATATATATATATATATATATATATATATATATATATATATATATATATATATATATATATATATATATATATATATATATATATATATATATATATGCGTGTATACAAACGTTCACATGTATATATATCCTAAACAGAGATGCATACATAAGAATCAAACTATATTCAGAGCGTACGGAATAAAAGGCTAGTGAATATCGCCCATCTGTCTGGAACTGATAAATAAATGAAGCACACGCAATAAATATTTGCTAGTCAAATTTTTTCTCTGTGCAAGCTCATTAAATATTTCAATGAGAAAAGTAATGTAAAATCATGCACTAACACTTGTAGGGATATTTCTTTAAAAACATCCAACGAGCATCTACCAGATGTGAAATAACAATGGGAGAAAAATGGAGCACAGAATGCGGTATCATTGTGGCGGCGCTGTACTAATGTGTCAATGGCGTGCCATTCCTACATAAGGTCTTGTCATAACGAATTTGTTTCGACATTGCTTTGGGTAATACACACGCCAATGAATTTTCTCCCCCCGCCTACCATGCATTGGGAGCGGTCCCTCAATTTTCATGCAACTTTTCTTTAATCATTCATATATTTTCGTACCTAAAGTTATGGAATTTATATAAAACTCCTCCCTCGTAGTCGAGATTTTCGTGTTCTCACTCGATTACGAAAATGGAACATTTTTATCTAAAAAAAAAAAGGGAGAAAAGTTTCTAACGATATAAATTGAAATTGTTATGCATGTTGCTTTTAAGATACTGTCAAATATTTAACTTTAAGTTAAATTTGATACAACATTCATATTTTTATGAAAATGTTTAAATAAAATTGTAAGAAGAAACATCCACCATTTTCTATACTCACCTGAAACAATTTTGAATTTTCATTAAGAGCACTTTGCAATAATATAATGCCTCTTATTCATTTCCAACATTTCAAAAGAATAAACTAATGCTGTTTCCTCAATGAATTTTATCTTCAATAAAACGTTAAAAAGCATTTATTTAGATACCTTTGATTTTTTGATAACATAATTTTGTACTTATTACAGTTTAATTATCATCACAAGAATATAAAAATTACGTCCTTAATTTCTAGAAAATTCTTGAAGAAATTATGTACGCGCGATGCTCTTTATTCTGTCTTTAGTTCAACACACTTTCTCATTCCTTATTCAAAATTTACTTTAAAATAAAAGTCTGTGTTCAATTAATACTGCGTGGTATAATTGTCCGCAGATTTCACAACAAAACAAATTAGTAACATATTTGATGAATAAATCATAGCTCTAACTAAAATTTAAGAAATATTTTGCTACACGAGACAGCAAAAATCTGGGATCATTTCCATTTTCTTCAGCCTGTTTTAACATAAAATATAAAAATTACAGATAACCTTTTTTCCAAAGTATTTAAATACGTGGTAAATTTGATAAATTCGATACTATACTTGACTGCTAATCCTAAGAAAAAATTATATAAGTTTTAAGGTTCTCCTGACATTATAAGAAACTCATCTTTCCCCACGCTTTGTCAATAATCTGGAAGCATTCGTGAAACGCGATATTTTTTGATGTAACAACCTTTCTCTTTTTAGTTATCTTTTCTGAAGCTGTAATTTTACTAAATATTTTTTTAAAAAAAATATCACCTATCCTTTGTTGTTCTTAAAAATGCCTGCTCTCTCCACTGAGATAAGAGAGAATCACAGGCTAGCTTTATATTAAAAAGTGATATTTTTACTCTTATTCCAATTCCACGTATTGTGACACACACACACACACACACATATATATATATATATATATTATATATATATATATATATATATATATATATATATATATATATATATATATATATATATATATATATATATATATATATATATATATATATATATGTATGTATATATATATATATATATATATATATATATATATATATATATATATATATATATATATGTGTATGTATGTTGTTGGCTTATCCTCTTTAAAGATCTGACATTTGTCAGATCAACTCCAATAAATTGTTGACAGTTAGAAAGTCAATGACAAGCAAAGGATCTGAGGATAAATTCTCCCGGTAAAGTAAAACGCAATCCAGAATATGTTTCGGTGAGGCTGGATGGTTACACAATTTTTACAAGTGTGGTAATTTTTTGTACTACCTTCAAACGATAAACATTTCTGATGTCGACTTGAGAATTTGGCCAAGTCAATTTGAGATTTTCGGTAACATTTCATTTCCAGAAGAGTTCCAGGAGGTGTTCCAGAGTATCATTGGTGTGTTGGTGGAATTTGCCAGATTGAATATAGTCTAGATTTTTCATTAGAGTAAAGTTCCTGATATGTAAGTGATCGGTATTTATCGGTATTTATTAATCGGTATTTACTAATTATATCTGGTACTTAATTAATTTACTTTAACTAAAATTTTTACAATCAATCATCTGTTTAATTCAACAGAAATTTCATCTATTGTGAGAGCAAACTTCATGAATTACATATACTTGTATAAAAATATTCTTCTCAGGTTTTGCTTTCAATAACAGTCTAACAACGAGAAGGAGAGGCCCTGGTCTATACCTATAGGTTATTAGGTATAGCCCCTACTTTAAATAACATAAAGGATTTTTATCAAACAGCTGATAGTTTTATATATCTTTCAAAAAACTGAATGAAATGAAAATCACCAGAAATATTTTGTGTCAACCCACCTTTTACAATTTTGGAAAAATGAATATGAATTATAATGATAATCTTAATGAATAGAAAATATATCTTGTGCTAAACTTTCGGTGAACATTAAATCTTTATTTATTAAATATATAATAATGATTAATGAAATTTTTTCAAAGAAAGTATTAAAGATGTAAAGATTATAATAGGGATTTATTCCTGTTTTATAAAATATATACAAATAAGCTGCAGAATAAAAATTGACTTATTGGTTTTACATGAAATAATAAAAAATAGGGTTATATAAAAATTATATTACTCTGTACAATTTATACAAGTTTTAAATAACTGTTTCATGAATTTTATTTGAGTTTTTTTTAAAGAATTAAGAATTAACGGTTAATGAAATATTCTGTTGCCTTCAAAATCCCCTTATTATCATTCCTATACGTTCCGTTTCTAGATATGTTATCCTTACCAGTTGAAATATTTCTCTGTTTGGAGTCTAATGGACTTTTGAGAGTTTAGTTGGTTACTTCAAGGATGGAGAAATACTTAATGGTGAAGAACATGTTGGCCTTCTCTGTCTTTACTTCTGAGCAGAGTATTTTAACGCCTAAGAGGGTTATATTTTTTATATAAATTATCTCTCCTAAAGTATATATGACTGTTTTTCTGTTTTATGCGTGTCTGATGATGTGCAGCGAATGTCGATAGCTAGCATAAGGAATAGACATAATAGAGAACTAAAGAGATGCTTTTCCTCATTTTTCTTTTTTCTAGTTCTTGTCCGTGTAATGACCTGTGACAAACGCTTCGTAGATAGTCAAATGAACGTTTTTAGAATTGATCGCATGTGTTTATAACATATTTTTTATACATAATAATACTGAAAAAAGTAGATTATATACTGAACAGTTATTAAAAAGATACTTAAACCTATTTAATCGTAAAACCAAGAAACCAATTGATAAAAGCAGTTCATTGGCATGTTTCAAAATTCAATCTTCTGACCGTAACTTTTACATAGAGAAACAGGGACGCTTTCATTTTGATCTCTTTTGCATCATTAAAAAATCTTATTCTGATGTTTTTATCTAGAGTATGAAAGGAACTAACATTTAAAGAAATCTTTAGTGAATTGAAAGAATGAGGAGTAGATCCTGATTCCAAAGTGTTTGTACAATTCACAGAGTCAAATTTGTCCTGCCTTGTTTTACAATGAACTCTACCTCAACCAATATTGCTCGTATTTCAATTACTGCATGTAGACTATAATACAGGTGCAATGACAATGCAAAAGGAGATTGCAATGGCGCTGTATCTGTCTCATACTCCGTATTAACTTGTTGGAGTGGTGGGGATCTCACATAGAATAAAATCTATCTGTTAAAAACAATGATGGGAATTCCGGTTGATGTATTAGATTTATTTTTGCTTTAATATTTTTTTGTAAAAGTTTTTTGTAAGTCGTTTATTTGTAAGAGCTTTTTTCTAGGTTGGGGAAGAAATAATGAACAGATTTCTTTAAGTTTATAGAAATCTGTAAGTTAGTGAGGAATTCATGTGATTATTTTCAATATTTATCTTCCCAGTTTGCGTAATGTGCAAAAACGGCTAAAAGAGACGCGTAGAATTTATTTGCAAGTTACTGATATTTTTAAAAGAAACCTCTTATTTTTGAGAATCAATATCATTGCTGACTTTCTTTCAAGAAATCAACTAAAATTTTTAAGGCTTTTTAAGCAAATTTTAAAATATCGAAGCTACCTTTGTTCAGTAGAACACTCATAAAGATTTTTCCATTCGTGTTATGTAGAAACCATATGGCAAGTTTACGTGATACATCACACAGGGATGTTTTCTAATTGAAAATTAGTTTCTATGTGATTAAGAATTCGTTAAGTGAAATTTATGTTTTATATTTCATTTTTAATTTGGTTTGTAATAGTTTTCGTTGAACTTAGAATACAATTCTGATTCCTTTTCCTGGTTTGAAAACGTTGTAATATATTACTTGCATGTAGAAATACGGTAATAATAACTATTTAACATCGAAATGTGCAGTGCCTATGAAGTAAGGTTTCTATACTTCACATTAGATTTTTCCGATGAGTTACAAAGGATAATAAAATAACTTAAAAACAGTTCTATTATCTTAACATTTTAAATAGTTTGTTTTTTGTCTCTGTCATTTTTTGAAATACTATTCGTTCGATTTTTTTAATATTTACTGGGTTTGTAAATATACACATGTTTACGTAATATTCAGTGACCCATATAACAGCTTTCAACTCATTTTGATATGCTTTTTGAAAAATAACTAAAAATTAACTGTAATTCAGCCCTGTAATATATTTAGCAAATCATTAATAATTAGGCTCATCTTCAACTCATGGTTGGATCACGCTTTTCAGACTACTAGTCCTGGTGCTGATCACTAAATGATTTAATAGTTCGTGGAAGTTGCATTTCTGTTTCATACATACTCATCTGTCAGGAGGAATATTTCAAAGCTTTCTGGGTTTTGTCTCTTGCAACACTTGAATGTGACTCAATATCCATGGAAAGTCCTCCCAGAAGACGATGTGCCGTGGTTGTACAAATATCTAATCAGGGCTTTGAGCTGTAAGCTATCTGTATCTTAAATGGTATTAGAGTATCTACTATTAGGATTATTTGACCTTGTGATAAGCTGTTTAGAGTGGATTAGATAGTTTATCACCTGGTAAATAATGTTTCGATTATAAGATCATGCTTTTTATTTTAACTACTGTTAAACAATGCAAGATGGGTGTTGAAATTCCACTTTTCAGCATAACCATCAACCATGGAGGTCTTTGCGATAAATGAATGTGATCTCAAATCTATAAAAAAACAACTTAGTAGATAATAGAGTATCTGTTAAATGTATTTGTTAAAAACCCATTATATGCTTTCAACTACTAGGCTATTCATTATGCTTTGTCAAGTGATTCGTTATTTTTGCAAAATAGCAAAACAGAATGATATGAAAAAAGTGAATTCAATGAAATTATTATTTTAATATAGAATATGAGATAAAATAAGATACTAAGCTATTTATGTAAGAGAAAAATATGATCAAAGTTATTTTGAAAAAAATTATTTAGTTAAGTCAATTTTTCGCTTAAAAGTTTTCAAATTTTACGAAATGTCGCAAGGCATTTAACATTCTCTGAATAATCATTAATGTAACAGATAGATGTGATTTTGCATTTATTTAGAGATAGAGAGTCTCTATTATAGATTCTAAATCTCAGTTCCTCAAAAGATAGAAGATATCCGCCATTTCTCTCGTCAATATCTTTATTTTTAAATAAAAATGCTTTTACTCGGTTTTGATTTGAAGCAATTAATTACATTAGCTTCTTAGAGTCTTCCTAACTATCTTTTTTATGATTATTTCTTTGGATGAATTATTTGGGCTATCAATATAATTTCTTTTTGAAATATTATTTAATATTTAGAACACATTATTTGTCAAATATTTTCTTTAAAATTTAAATTCTTCTTTGAAATTTAAATAAAGATTTCTACTATCACCCCCTCTTATTCCTTAACGTGTAAGTCTCGAATATTATAGGTTGTGAATGAGGTTGCATGATCTCACAAAATTAATACCCCTTGTTCTTGCAGATACTAAAGAACAAAGACCAATTTGGGAAGAAAATTATTAATTAAACTTTAACTAATGCACAATATTATTTACAAATTTCCTCTTCACAGTCACTTAGCTATTGCTGCAAGCCTAAATAGTATAACTTGAGATGAAGAGAAGTATTGTAACAACTATAGAAAGAAAATAGAGATCACACGAAAGAAAGAAGGGGTTGGAATATGTCAGGATTAACTTTCCAGCGCATTCAAAAAAAAAAAAAAAAGGAGGAAAGACAAGACTTTTAAAGTCATGAACGTTATATCAGTTACACAGAATTAAAGTTATATGAAGTTATAAAAGACATACAAAAAAGTTGTGCAGTGAACTTCTCTTTCGGAAGTCACTTTGTAAATTCGAAATTTCCTAAGAATATTGTGTTATTTCTTGAATAAAAAGAAATGCTTATCAGTAAATGTAGGAATTCGGTAGAAGCATAATTGTTGCATGCTGAGAATGAGTAATATCGATCTGTGATATTGCCACGCACTCTACAATGAATGACACTAACCTGTGTCATACGTATACGGACTTGATGAGTTGCTTTGGGTCATACTGAGCTACATGCACGATCATAACGCCTTTCCATGACTTACATCGAGAGGATAGGTATTGTGATTACGGCTTTACATAATCTTTACAACCAGATTATGAACCATTTACCAGGAGATGGTTTTGCTTTGCAGCACGTCCAATATTCCTTCGTATAGTACGAAGACATTTATAGCAGCATGAGCTTTTAGCACATACATAAGTACATAACGGTGAAGGCGAACACCAGACTGTATCTTAAGGTTAACTTGTTTGGAATACTCGTCTATAACTAATAGCCTCATAATTTTGAACTACGGTTAGGTGATGAGAAGGCACCCTTTTTCCCCATCCACGCCACACATACAAAACTTCTTTCGATGTCATTGATTAACGTGGACACATACCCAAACTACAGATCGGCAGTAACCCAATGAGGGTGAATGTGTTAGCCTTTCTAATCACTGCCTACAGCAAATGATGCTTTATTATGCTGATCTTATGGAAGCGGCGTGAAACTACTCAGCTGCTGCGGCTTAGACTGTCAGCACAGTAACTATCATTTCGGCTTCATTTTAGAATGTAACATACAAACAAGTGATGATACGACCAATTTAGGAATGGAATAATACCATCTGTTCAGATGAATCCCAGTTTTGTGTACAACGGTGTGATGGCAGTATTCATATCTAGAAGCTATATGCATTCTTGATTTCGATGTAGTGATAAAAGGATAGAAATTGTGTGATGGTAGGAGAAGCCATTAGATACATAATACGCACATCCTTAGTTAATATGTAAGACATTTGATTTGGTGAGGCCTTTTGAGTGATCAGTAATTTCTGACATCTTAAGGCCAGTGAGTCTGCGCTCTATTCAATGCCTGTGAAATACCATCTTTCAACAAATTAATATAAGAACACATGTTGCACATCATTATTTCCCTTTTCTCAATGCAGATGATATTCAATTGTTGTCCTGGCTTTCATGATCTTTAGATTTCTCATTAATGGAAAATATCTGATTATATACTGCTAAGAGACTGGCCTACTATCACTCTCTAACTATTACTGTGTATGAAAAATAGTATATACAAAAAGTAGCATGAAACCGATGCTCATTTCTGTCATTTCAAGTTCACTTCTACCATATGTTTGACCAGTTAATGGCCAATTTAATTAAGTTTCTATGAGTGGCATCTGTTTATATTAATTTTACGTCCATATTAACGGACTAACTTCTGTCAAATTTAATCAATTTGTTTTTATGCCAAACTTCTTGCAAATAATAAATATCTTTTTATTTTTACTATAATTTATGTGAATTTTAATGGCTAGCATATATACTATTGGTAAATGGTGTAAAAGTGACAAAACTCTACAATATTATATTTCTGAGAAGTATTTGCCATTTCTAAGTTCTAATTATCTCAGCTTAAGAAAAAAGTTAGAAGCAATAATTAAGCAGTGAGACAATGGAGTCAATATACTGAACTTTGCTGATAGAGCAACCTGTGTTACCGAAAGGCAGAATTTTAGTAGTTGGTCTGAAAATTAATAATTTTTGCCATTCATAGTAATTTATTATTATCATAGTTTCCAGCTTTAAAATTAAAATACATAGACTTTATTATCGAAACATTTTTAGTTTTCTCCTTATTACGAAACGCATAGTATAATTCTAGAAAAATTTTCCAGCAATTATAAAAATTTAAATTTTTCATTTCTTTTGTTTATTTCGCTTGTGTTAATATCATTAAATAGCTCTGAATCATTAGTTACACACGTAACTAGCATAAATGTTTATTCGTTTTGAACAAGAGAAATAATCCTATGATGATTTGTGGTTGGAAAATGCGATGAAATTCAATTGAGAGATATTCAAGAATTTTTTTGTTTTCTTTTCTAAAATTTTCTTCAAAATATTCTAATAGATTCAGAGACTATTATGATTAGTGTTTACACTTGTCTCGCTGTCAAATTGAAAATATGGAGTTTTGGAGATGATGAGTAGGGTTGATACTATTTTTTGAAGATTTGCATGTTGTCCTTGATATTAAATGAAAACAATGAAAAGAAAAATGAAGGACCACATTAGTGTGGAAAAATGAGAAAAGAGTGCACATCAGGATTGATGACAACTGTATACATTTTTTTACATTTACGGTTTCAATGGTACAAAATTTTTATGTAGTGAATGAAATATTATATAAAAAAATGATAGTATTAAAAATTCACATGTTAGATTCATTCCTAAGACGCATCTTTACTTAGTTTTGATAGTGAAAATGAGATTCTTGTAACAATAGAAATTTATACTGTTTTGTATCTTGAAGCCAGATGAGATTTTTTAACTGTACAGTGTCACAACATACAATTGTAGTAGTAGAAATCCTATCTAGTTCACTTCATTTTCAGGAGAGTGTTTTGTGAAAGTATTAACTGCCAACTCAAAAGCAAAAAAATATCCAGATATTATTCAGGGATTTATTTTTATTTTTTCAAACTCACATAGTTCTTATAAATCACTTTTTGAATGACATTTTATAGATTCCCTTATCACTATCACCATCAAATAAAGACAATGAAACTAAAGAGATGTACATAGAAGGAAAAGTGAATGAATTTTCACTAATATTTATCAGGAACTACATTATCAGTATTCAAACTTCACCTGAAGATTTTTTTTGAGGTTTAGGCTATAAGGAGGGAATGGTCAGAAAAGAATTCATGCAATTCGGAGGTCACAAGATGCCTGAAATTCGATACTGCTCAAAATGGCAATCTAGAATGCTCTATAAGGCCTTCAAATCTAGAAAACATTGAATTAATGTCTTTTTAAATAAGAATATTTTCAATAATGAATTAGTTATTGATGTTAGGTTAAAATCTACTCATGCTAAAATGAGAATTAAAGTTGCCATGTGTTTAATGTCTGTGACCCAATTTAGAAGAATCTGTGTGTTTTTATCGGTGATATTTACAAGAGAAAAGATGAAACGGAAATTCATATAGAGTAAAAATACTAAAAAGAATTATAAAAGGAAAAAAAGAAGATGGTATGATTTAAGTCAAAATGGCGAGTTAACAAAAAAGGGTTATACAAACAGATTAACAAATCTTTGGAGTTTACAAGTATTGCGGATGGAAAAAAAATCAGGTCGATTTATTATAAGAACTATCTTAGTTTTTATAAAAATGAAATTCAGAACATATATAATTGGGATTCTGTTACAAGAGACATAATATCCCATACGAGAGATGTGGTTAGTTAAATTCATTAACAATATCTCCTATAACATATTATGTCTCCTCTAATCAGAAATATCCTCGGATAAATTTTACCTTTAAGAAGTCATCCATCCCATGAAGTTTGAAACAAAATATTATGATATACATATATATTCAGCTATTTTGGTGGTTTTGTTAATTACCAATCTATTTCAACAAGTTCATTTCTTTTATATATATATATATATATATATATATATATATATATATATATATATATATATATATATATATATATATATATATATATATATATATATATATATATATATATATAAAATTGGGATTTTAGTAGCCTAAATTGGAATATAATTGTCTGATTATCATTGGTTCCTACTCCAAATAAGTATTAACTATATCAAGTGATATTAGTAATGAAGTTAAGAAACCTAAACCTGACACATTGTTTCGAAGAACCATGTTTTTTTTTACACGCCCTGTTAGTGTCACATTTTCCTCTTGTAGAAAATACAGAAAGCGTCCCTGTTATAACTTTATACCTCCAGTAAGTGTGTGTCTTTAATGCCAAGTAGGGATTGCTTTAATTCTGTTGTTTGGTATTTGAACATTACTCGCTTTTTATCTTCGAGGAAAAGTTTTCATAGATCACGGATCCTATTCCCTTGCAGCAACAGGAAATTTATATAACTCTCAAGCATCTACACTTTTTGACGTGTACCCAGAAAACAGAAACACAACTCCCATATCCAAGTGTTCAAGAGCGGCTGCAATTGAACTTCGAAGAGCGAAGTCCTACAACGTAGCCGAAAAGAGCTTTATACTTATGTCTCAAAATTTTTCAAAGCATTTTTATAGAAAAAAAATTAAAGATCAAATGTTTTTAAGAAAGTAAGCCTTTTCTATGAGTTTTAAGCTTTTAATTTTTAGCTCTTAACACACATTTTTCTCGTATGTTATTCTCAATTACTGTGTTTTCAACAATAAAGTCTAAATATTTGGCAATGAAAAGATTTCGACTTTCTTTTTAAAACGTTTTATCCAAGTTTTAGTAAGAATAATTTTGTAAATGTATTAAAGTTAGATAATATTTACAATAATGTAATTCATTAGATTAAATTTATATCTTATTCACAGTGAAGATTGTATATAAATTTGAATCCACCACAATATTATCTTATTTGTGTTATTCATTTAAACACAAACATAAACAACAAGTAATAAAATTACAATGCCCTTATCTCCTGAAAAATTATAAATTCTATAAAAGGATAAACTTCATAAAAATGCATAAGAATATCGCTAAATGATAAAATAAAGTTTTACGTTGATAAAGATGCTTGAAAAGATAAAAAAAAAATATTTACAAAGTAAAATCAAAATACAATAGCATTTATAGAAAAGGAAAATTACGTCAGATTTTATAAATAGCAAATACACTCTGAATAAACTCTTAAGCACTTAAAGCATTACATGAATATATTAAAGCATTACATATAAAGTCTTGGTTATTTGTTATTTACATCTTTTTAAGGTAATATAATGTTCATCAAATTCTAAATCATTTACTTTCAATATTTGGGTTAGTATTAAAAATAAAGAAATAAAAGTTCAAAACTCATCAATAATTAAACTCTTCGTTGTGTATTTGTTTTGATTTTACTTATTGTAAACAAAAACAGTTCAAAATTGAAATGGATGGAATTGTGGACCCAAAATTTGCTTAAAACATCAATTTCTTCAAAGATATAATGATATATAAATAGTGTTTTACTAAAAAGGAGACATATTTTGAATTTATCAAATATTTTGATACACAAGGATGTATCAATTACTCTCTTAACTTAAAATTTGAATTTTGCAACTACATCAACTATTATCAAAATAACTGAGGTAACTATTTCACGTCAGAGTGATATAATATTAGTTAATTCAATTTGTTTTTAAATTGAAATTTAATTTGCAACTTAATTTTAGTATTAATAAAAACTCATTGTAAAATAAATGTAATAAATAAGTCGGGGCAAACTTTAAGAATTAATATGTTGTATTTCATTTTATTTAAATGTAATGATGACGTAATTTCATATAGAAACTTTGAGGAATCCATTCTTAATATTCAAAGAGAATTCAAGAAATTACTTAAATTATAAGAAAAGAAAAACTATAAAAGACTTATATATATATATATATATATATATATATATATATTCCGAACTTCCTACAAAGTTCAAAATTAATTTAAGGGAAATGTTATTGTTTTTAAGTATTAAAATTAACGCGTTTTAATAGAATTAACGCGATTTTTAGAATACATATAAAACGTGCTCGCGCGCGTTTCATCTGTTTTCTAATATTCTTAATATTATTGCATATACTATACATGTGGTTTATTTCACTAATTACAACATTTCTATAGATTTTAAGAGAAATATTAAAATTGTGCAAAATGTTAATTTATTTACTTTAAAATCATGTGTTTGTTTTGTCATAAATATCAATACAAGTCAAATGATCCTTAATATCAATGTCCAATTCCAAAAATTCAGAATTATGACTGCTAATATTAGTTTTTATAAGAATTAACTTCTTAGGATAAGTAATTCCAATATATTCTTCAAATTCAGAACTATTAAAAATAATCAAATAATGCAGAAGGAAATTGAAAAATAGAAATGCAGAAGGAAATTGAAAAATAAAATATTTTTCGTTACGAAAAATATTTTATTTTTCAAAAATTTTTGAAATTAGGCGTCATTTAAGTTTACATTATTTTCATTTTAATAACTCTGTGAAAATTAGGAAACCATGCACTGCTTGGATAGATAGTTTCTTCAGCAAAATGCTGATAGATTTTCTTTCTGAAACTCCTTTATTCCAGAAATGTTGAGCTAGAGTAGAGCAATTTATTTATGAGTCACGTTCCCCATTTATTCAAGGGAAAGACGTCGTTATTTACTTTTCTTTTTCGAAAGAATTATTTTTGGGTGAGTAATTAAAAACCTTGGATCTTCCGCGCGAGACGTTGATAGCCTCGTCTTCCCACCTACTCTTTTGTATCGCTGCATTAATTGCTGAGAAAAGCATCATTAAAATGGCGAAAATGACACTTTTCAGAAACTAAACACTGCATTTTGAAGAAAGTACTTATTTAACACATTTTGTTGTCTTCGAACAGAATAAAATATTTTTTATATATATTTTTGTGCATGAGAATATTTCCAGACAGGAGATTTTGTAAAAAATAATTTTAAAGCTAATATGAAAACATTTTTGACACTGATGCATAGCATTTTAAAACAATTTATTTTAATTCTTAAGATAACTAGCAACGCTACAAATTTTTCACAAAACTTTGTATCTTAAATATAAATAATGCTTTTAAGATGTAATATGACCTCACGAAAAGAAAATACTCTACTTCCTTGATTAATACATCCTCAAAAGTATACCCTAAATTAAAATAAAAATATTCCTAAGTAAATGTTTTGAATCATAAAAAATATATTCTAGTAATATTATGTTTCTTCATTTATTTTCCTTTTTATAGATTTGTAAAAGAAAATGAATTTATTTAAATAAAATTTTGCAATATTAAGTCTAGTTACAATAGAAATCTAGAAATTTAAGTATTATACATGGTAATACGACGGATTACTTGGCAATATATTAAAAAAAAATTTTTTTTCATATCGAAAAATTTTCTTGCAAAAATAAAATCTCAATACGATGAAATAAATATAAAGCCAAAAAGAATTTGGTAGATTTTTTGGAAATTTATATAACTATAACATTCATACACAATGAAATGCTATAAAGAAGCTATATTTTTACTTACACCGAAATGTAAAAATTTTTAAATCTTTGCTATGTTTTTGATCCGGGATAACTTCTCATTGAGGAATTTCCTGCTGCGTTCCACTCTCATGATTCCCTCGTCCCCTCAGTCCCCTCAGTTCCCTCGCCTACCAAGGGACTACGGTAAGCCCATAGAAGACTTTGTTAACGAAATCCTTCTGAATCAAAACTGCTGAATAAGATTTTCAGTCATTCTATTTTCTCACAGCTGAATCGAAAGAATGTAACGATCACTAAAAATTTCTCAATTTCAGTCTCACCATGTAAAATTGATTTTTTCAAATCAGCTACTTCAGGAAATATTAAAACGAGGACTTTTAAACCAGAATCAACTAGCTCTAGATAAAGTCAACACAAGACATTAAAACATAATAAGCAAACTTCCTTAACTAAGACTTCTTCCTATGTTGTAGAAACATGTTTAAAAACGTATTGTTATTGTTTTCTATTGTTACTTTCACAGGTGGTTGTTGGAAAAGTAAAATGTTTCTAAGGCAGAAACTTTACTCCTTCACTTGTTTTCAGCATTTTTATAAACCTAATACTAATATTTTATGTATACTAATATTTAATTATAAAATGTAAAGCTCATTTTTTGTACTAAAAATAAAGGAATAAGTAATTGCAGAGCAATTTAAAAATTGAAATTGATATGAGAAGTTTTCAGTTTTAAGCCTTTGGTACATATAGTAATATAGAAGTGAAATACACTACTGGCCATTAAAATTGCTACACCAGGAAAGCGGCACACCACAAACGTGAAATTTGCATGACAGGTAGAACTTGCTGTGATATGCAAATGATTAGATTTTCAGCGCATTCATACAAAGCAGGCGACAGTAGCGACATCTACAATGTGTTTAAAACCAGAGATTTGACCGCGGTTTTCTCATACTCAATTTCCGTTTCAACGTTGTTTTCGGCGAAGAAAATTGTTATAATGCCTCGTGTAAGAAGAAGAAATGTCTATCAGCACGTGTCTGACTTTGATCGAGGAAGGATAATAGCCTATCGGGATTGCGGATTATCGTACCGCAATATTGCTGCTCGCGTCGGTCGAGACCCCATGACTGTTAGCAGAATATGGAATCGATGGGTTCAGGACAATCATACGGAATGTCATGCAGGATCTCAGCGAACCCCCATCACTAACAGCAGAGAAGACAGACATCTTATCCGCATGGTCACAAAGGATCGTACAGCCACGTCACGAACCCTGAGTCGAGAAATGGAGTCATTTGTAAGGCAACAAGTTTCTGCTCGAACAGTTCGACGACGTTTGCAGCAGCATGGATTGTCTGCACGGTGACCATGGTTTCGGCTACCATTGACGCTGCGTCATAGACAGGAGCGCCTTCAATGGTGTGATCAGCGACGAACCTGGACGCGGAAATGGCATCACGTCATCTTTACAGATGAATCTCGGTTCTGTATACAGGACCATGATGGCCGCATCCGTGTTTGGAGGCATCGTGGAGAACGCGCATTGCCAGCTTGCATTGGACATAGCCATACTGGCCCATCTGCTGGAGTTATGGTATGGGGTGCCATTGGATACACGTCTCGATTACCTCTTGTTCGCATTACCGGCACTTTGAACAGCAACCGTAACATTTCCGATGTGTTAAGGTCCATGGCTCTGCCCTATCTTCGAGGCCTCCCTAATGCTTTGTTTCAACAGGATAATGCACGACCGCATGTTGCCCGTACTGTTCTGAACTTCCTTGATACAGAACAGGTTCGACTGTTACCCTGGCCAGCACGTTCTCTTGATCTGTCACCAATTTAGAACGTGTGGTCAATGGTTGCCGAGCGATTGGCACGCCATCACTCACCATCCACTACTGTCGATGAACTGTGGCATAATGTTGAAGCTGCATGGACTGAGATCCCCGTACATGCCATACAATCTCTGTTTGACTCCATGCCTAGGCGGATAAATGCTGTTATTGCAGCCAGAGGTGGCTGCTCTGGGTACTGATTTCTCAAGATCTATACATCCTAATTTCCTGTAAATCTAATCACTTGTTCTTTTCACTATAATGTATGTGTCCAATAAATATCGTTCTGTTATTTGCAGTCCTTCTTGGTGTAGCAATTTTAATGGCCAGTAGTGTAATATGCTTAACCATTTTTGGGTAAGAAAACAATGTTTTTACAAAATTTTGTATTTCATTCTTGTATTTATTAGAAAATAGTAATTGATATTTTTCCTTTTACACACTTTCAAGAAATTGTCTTGGAAATTATATTTCCTGCATGCATATATTCTAAAATAAGTTTGATTAATGTGTTGCTTCCATAGCTTCCAATTGTATAAGCTTTAAAACATTTCTTTTTCCATCTTTCTTGAACAAACATATTAAAAATTTTTAACAGTGGTAGCTCATATCAATCATGTACATGAATACAAATGTTTCACATTCTTATATAAGCAGATATATATACATATAAACACTGTCAGTCATTATAACTAGAGAACACTTAAAAAAAACCTATAATATAGATAAAAGATATTTTTTCTACGTAAATAGTATAACATAAGGGCAAAATTATTAATTTTGTTTATGCAATTTGAGGGTTCCAGGCTTGCGAAATCAGTAGAAATAGCTGAAACTACTGATAGCTAGAAACGTCCTTACTGTCTAGACAAAGAGTCGAACTGAACTTGAATGACACAGAAGATACCCTCAGAAATGTGGAAAATGTAGAAACTTGGGCAATCAGGTTTGTAGAAAGCTTTGATACATGTCCTCCCATATACGAGAATTTTCCTATAATCAGAAGTTTAGATGCCGCAAATCTGAAGTGGTAAGATATTATCCAACTATTATACATAGGTCAAACCGCTAGAAACAAATTCGGTATCGTTTCGCCTGATTTCTATCTCAGACTTAAATTTTAATGTGTCTTTTCCTTAAAGGTAGGGTATTTCGGAACTATGTTGTTTTATTTACTCTATTCAATTCCAGACATATGGTTTCTTCCACGCACTTTTATTGATCTGAGTATTAGAACAAAATAGAAGCAAACACATTGATCAAGTCATCACAGCAAAGCTACTAGATACTGAAAATAACTTTGTATTCACTCGTTCAATTAAGAGTCAAATAATTCACGATCCATTTCGACACATTCTCCACAGTCTAAATACATGAAGAATGGCGATGCATCTTATGTAATATGTATATTGATGTTCACCCGAAATGTGTAACTCGCAGAAAGACCAGAGATATCACAAGAAAATTTATATGGCAGATAACAAGTTATTGAAAGATACATAGATAGCAATTAAATCCTCTGGTGAAGTATGGAGGATAACAAAATCAGTAGTTAATTTAGTCATTATTGTTATCTATAACTGCTGCCACACATAATGGCATAGAAACAAAAAGGCTTTGGATGTATATTTGGTATGTCAGTGCATACGGCTTTCACATATCACCAGAGTTGATCTTTTGTAGCAGCGACTAATGTATACCGTGTCAATTATTGTGCAAAAGCAAAACTTACTCGAAAGATGCTCCTAATACATACATCCTAATTTCCATCCTAATTTCTATACATCCTAATTTCCTGTAAATCTAATCACTTGTTCTTTCCACTATAATGTATGTGTCCAATAAATATCGTTCTGTTATTTGCATTCCTTCTTAGTGTAGCAATTTTAATGGCCAGTAGTGTATTTTTTCCTCTTTTTAATCACTTTGATATTCCTCCGTACTTAATAATTTTAGAAAACATGTTGTCATCAAACCATATTTGTTTGATTTATAATTATTTAATTTTTAAAATGAAATATTTTTTATGAAAGGGAAAACAAAAGAAGTTATTATTTTATTTCAACTGGAAATGCAATGCCTTGATTCAGTTAATCTGATATTTGAAACTTTCCTTTATTTTCTCCTTTAACTGCATATTTCATCAAGCTGAAAAAAAGTGAAAACATTCAGTTAATATTAGTATTGAAATCATACTATGTAAGTTTACATTTAATTGGCTTTATGGCAAAACATTTTCATTACACTCATACTTTTAATGACACCTGCGTCAGTAGATTCTCCCTCTACGTCCTCCAAACAGTAATTTGATGCCTTCTGATTGTTTCACTCAAAGCAAGAGTTTAGTAAAGAAAGTTGCAAAAAATCTTAGTTTTTTTCTTTTAAAATGCATTGATTCACTGTAAATATTAGTTAAAAAGTGAAGAAAAAAAATCATTTTCAAATTTTTGAATTGAAAAATTAAACATAAAAAGAGCAACTAGCACTTAAAAATTATTATCTGATTTGGATGAAAATAACTGACTAAAATGTCTATTCATCTTTCATGAACATTTAGCTTTTTTTTCTAAATGTTTGTCTCTGAGAATGAATGAGAGGATCCAGTGTTTACAATTTGAACTACGAATGGACATTACCATTGGATTTAGCAAAAGAAGAGAATATGTCGTTCATTATTCAATGACAGACAGCCTTCGAAATGTTTCACACATACATATACCTCATTGAAAATTTAAAATAAACATAATTTTGTTTTAAAAAAATTTTATATCTGAATTTAACTTTTACATATAACACATATGATCCATTAAATCTCTCATGCAGCACATTTGTTAACTAAATGGAGCAATCTAAACTTAAATGACTAGAAGAAATTCTGTTTTTAAGAACATAAAAATACTTTGTTTTTTAATTATTACTTATTAAGCGAGTTAAGATTATCATACACCGCAAAAGTTTTATATGAGTCATTGTGTATTAAGTTGGATGAGTACTCTGGCTTGTGCAAAAAACCAAGTTTGCCCAATCTTTTTCTCTGCTGATATGAAGACAATCAATTTTCTCTCACAAAACTGAGATTAGGTAAAAAAAGAAATTTGTTTACAAGAGTTTCAATTATAACAAGATGAGTTAATATTGAAATATGTCTTAAATAAATATAGACTAAGATTAGTTTAATATAGATTTCTTAGAATTTCAAGAGTTGGTAACAACCAAGAAAAAATTTAAGATTTTCGCTTACCCTCTTGAAGAACAATGTGAGTCTATTTGTTGAAAAAGAAATATTTTTTTTCTCTTAAAGACATTTACTTAAACATTCGATAAAAATAAGTTCAATAACAACTATTTAAGCAGGAAATTTTTTTCTTCAAAAATTAATCTGTTTTAATTCCTCTCTTTCAAACATAGATTCTTTGGCCCAGATGAATCTATTTTCATAGATCGCAAAATAAAACTGGTTTATAGCGTAGGAACATTCTGTTTTTTTCTATGAAATTAAGCACCAACAAACATATATATGTGTATGCGTAACATTTCATGGAAAAAAATATATTATATTGACACGCCATAGTAAGATCAGGAGAAGTGTTACAAAATCTCTTTAAAATATTTTTTTTTAATTAGGAGTTTCTAAAAAAATATTCTATACTTAAGGTCACTATGTTATCCTTTTTCTCAAACTTTTCTCATTAATAATACTTTATGTAAAATTCTTGCAATTTTCAATTATAAAACTTTTATTTAAAAATTGATGAAATATACATAATAATATAAATACAATAAAACTATTTATTGTATTTATATTATTATGTACATTTCATCGTTGCATTTACATTTAAATTTTATTTATTGTTTTATACAGACATTTCACTATTTATATAAATTATTAAGTCACATGTTTGAAAGCCTTCTAGTTTACAATTATAATCTGAAGTTCAGAAGATTTCTTGTAAGTAAGAAAAAGATGACAACAAGAAAGTTACAGCCAAATTCCAAACATATATATTAGATTTGATTTAAGTATATTTAAATCCTTACGAAAGTTTAGAATGTTTCTATATTTGAAACAATGCGTCTGTAGTTTTGATTTTTGCTTAATTTGGCTGAAATCATTTATCTAAAATTGAATCTAACGTAAACATTTTATTATTTAACGTAACGGTAAGTTATTATTTTAATCTGTGAAAATTGATTTTATAACTTAATTTTTAACATGATATAATCTAAAAAATGTGTATAAGTTAAAATGTATTTGTAAATGGCTAGTTGTTAAATGATTAAAAAAAGTATGCGGCAAGAATAATTCGCTATTCAAATCTTAGACTTATCCTTCTATACAATTACGAACACTGAATTTAAAAAATAAATGAAATTAAAAAAATATAAAGCAAAAGTCATTTAAATCTTTCAATAAATAATTCTTATATTCCTACTGTTTGTAAGAATTAATTTACATAAACTTAATTTTTATTATGAAATTCAAAGGACTAAGAAATCAAAGGGAAATAAAGCGGTATGTAAATATTTTTTCTGACTATATATAAAAACTAAATTAAGCAGAATGTAAATTTTTGGATACAGAGAAAAAAATCTTTCGTGTTAAATTCTTTTAAATAATATGATAAATCCTTTTAAGTAATTTTTAATAATAGGCGACGAAACATGTATAATAAATTAACAAATAAATATGTTCATAATTTTATAAAATAAAAAACAAATTAATTTTATTCACAACAATTTGAAACATTCGTTAATAAGCTTAATTAATTATACATTAATGACAATTTACTAAGTTATAGAAATAAAACTTAAAATAATATGAACCTTTTTTCAAGTTTTATTTGTTTCACACATCTACGTGGAATTGCTAACGCACATAACCAGTTTTAAAATAAATAAATATATATTTTTTAATAGAGCATTTGTTCTAAGCTCGTATACATTTCAGAGGAAACACATAAAATTAAAAGGATAAACAGAGTCATTATACAGCATCATTTTTAAATCAGTAAGGTAAATACATAACTAGATACCTTTGCATCGAAAGAGTTCGATTTCGTGACGCTGTGCTGAGGGGAGGGAGGGAAAACAAGAGAACCCCCATGTGTGCAGCGGTAGCGGCACATCATGCTAGGTTGCATGTGTCACAATACGACAGTATTTATGTAAATGTTTCCCCCAGTATTGGGAAGCGTTATTTTTCAAAGTGTTGCCGATTGCATGAAATGGGCTGTTCTCGCCATCAAAGGTAGGAGGGACTGTCCACTCATTTATCTCGCATAATTGGTGAGGGGAATTTATTTGCAGATAAAAAAGAGCATATTTATGTGCTTAAAACATAACGCACTCCCTTTTGTACACATTGCTCATTATTTTGATAAAATTTATTATTTGGAATCAATGTAGAGTAATTATAATTGTGGGTAAACATCGTCGATGCCTAATGTCGCATTTCATGCTTTTGAATGTATTAACTTACCTAAGGAATTAATAATATTTGTAAATATTTAAAGTAATTGTACTAATAACTTTTTATAAAATGTCCACTAGGATCAACAAAAGAAAAAAAGCATGTTTCATCTAAAACACATTTCTTTCAACCAGTGCGTTTTTATTTTAATATTTTTCATTTAAATGTAGCAAAGGCGAAAAAAATGTATATATATTACAAATGTAAATGTATATGTATATAAAATAGCTTACAAAAGTTTATTTTACTGTCGCTGTATGTAAACATGTATAATGTGAATGAAAAAAAAATTACCACTCAATCCTTACTTTTTCCACACTATCGTAAAAATGAAATGTACTTAAAAAAATTCAGCGAGTAAGATTCGTGATTTCTTGTTGAGACTCACAAAGTTATTAATTTAATTCTAAAAATCAGGATATTTGAGTGTGTAGAAACTGTAAGTTGTGAGAACTGATGTAAGATAATTCCCTGATAGTAGAATGTTTTTGTAATTTCAAAGTCAAGTGCTAGTTCTTATCTGAAATATTTAATAGTATCAGTTATTTCTCTAAAATATTGTATGCTGATATTCTTAAGCAATAATGTATTATCATTCAAAAAACGTACATTTAAAATTTACTTATAATTTTGTAATTATTCAATAATGTTTAAGGAGAATAAAACATAAAAATTCATATATTTTTCAAATGCAATTAAAATATTTTGGTGATTGCTAAGACAACTTAAGAAAAAAAAGAAAGAAATTGTTATTCTTAAAATATTATGTTGTAGGTATATTTTCGAGTCAAAATTGGGATACAGAATCTAGAGTTCTTTCTCTAATAATTTGATTCTATATCATTTTCAGGAAAAAAAAATCCATAATTCATTCAAACCAGAAAAATTTATATTTAAATATAAAAAAGTCTAAAAAATTTTTTTATTTTTCATCACTTTATATAAAACTTTTGTTTTTTTCTTAAAATTCGATGACAATAAGCAATTTAATCCCAGAAACCCTTTAACTCTCTAATCCTCAGGTTTGGGAAAATATTGAGCAGACAGACTTCACACCATGGGAAAATAAGCAATTTTCTTAAAGGTGAGACTAGATACTTTTAATTTCAGAAACTGCATGTTTGAGTGAGATTGAAGTTATTTATAAAATGAAATATTTTTTTTTATCAAATATATCTTTAATAAGCATGAACATTATAAGAACATTGTGAGTATCGAATGGAAAATAATACCGAAATGCCTTAAAGATTTAGAATTATTATTAGAGAAATAAATACAAATCCAGATTTAACTGATATCAACATTTCTTATGTTACAGTAAGTAAATCAGTGAGCCTCTCATGAAATATTCACCGGTATGAATGCAATAGAAGGATTCTTCACGTGAAATTATATATCTAAGGATAAGAACAAGAAAAGCATCTGAAATTCGTCAAAGAATTTTAGTAATAAATATTTAGAAAAACATTTTATTTGCAGCTAGAAGCAATTTTGAAATTTTTGATGCAAAAGACATCTGCCGCGCGAAAAGCCAATAATACAGAAATGAATGTATATTAAAAAAATTATATGTATTGTGAAAGGTCGATTATAGTTTAGGGTTGCTTAGTAGAAGTATTTAAATCTAATCTTTATCAATTTTATCAAATTTAAATGAGTTTCTATTAAGAGAAAGTGGTCGCTCTAAATGTACAAATGTTTGGTTTATCTCTCTGGTGACTTAATGTATTCTAATAGAGCAATTATCTTAGCATATATCAAAACTAACAATGAAACAGATCTAACAACAAACCTCAAAGAATTTGAATTATCTAAATAGTTTTAGACGATGAATCTAATGAATGTTTATGAAAAAATATACACATAAAGGAATAAAACGTTGAGAAATTTCCAGCAAAGAAAATTTAAAAAAGTTGTAGCTGAAGAAGGTATGCATAAAATTGTTCCCAAAAATAATGTCGAATATATTTCTGGAATTTTAAAAGAAATTATAAAGACTGAAGAAAAAACTAGATTTTTTTGAAAATAATTTAACACTGCATTATCTTTGTTTTCTGTATTTTCTTCTGCGTTTTTATTGACGTGTAGTTTCGATATATTTTTAGCTGAAAGGAATTATTTCTCTTGCTCAAGTTTTTTTGTTTAGTATTTATAAGAAATTATTAATATAATTAATTCTCTTGCTTAATTCTCTTTTATTTCATATCATTATTTTACAAATTAATTTTCATATCAAAGTATTTTATATTTTCAATACAGGTTTTGCTTAGAAGTTCAGTTATTATTTTTCGTCTAATAGGCAAACAATAGTCATAAAAAACTGTTCATAACATGAGTTTGTAAAAGCAAATATTAAATGATATGCTTATAGTAAAATTTAATTAAAATTTCCTCTGAGGTAAATGGTTTTTATGGTTACAAATTTTAATAATTAACAACCTAACGACTGCAAAAATAAAAAATTTTGAGGATAATTTTCATATTACTTTTAAAATAATATATTTTTTATCTCTCTCTCAAATAATACAGAAATAAATATAACTTCACCTACGTATTATATAATAAAACTTATTTAAAATTTAAAGTTTTAAAGACCTGCGGGCATAAACACTTTTACTTACAAAATAAAACTATTAATGTTAATCGATTTAAAATTAAATCACAGATTCTGTATTCAATAACTTAATACTTGGGATATATATTGGAATACAATCAAAATAAATTACTAGCATTGATTTGATTTGCTAAAGAAACTTGAAGCAAATGCATTTCTTATATTCTTAGAAAAAATTTTAGTATTTAAGACAGACACATTGTGAATGATTGCATACATTGATGAATCCTTTTGATTATTTTATGGGTTAAGGTACTCATAACAAGACAAAGTATATTTTCCATCAATTTCGCGTACATGATGAACTATGGATACTAGTAGATTTTAGGACAGATAAAAAAAACACAATGAATGCCTGCTAAGGCAAAGGAATTTCTGTTTGAAAATTGATCTTGTAATCTAAAATCCTTGCAAAATATCTGTATTGGGAAATGTGTAAAACTTCTTACAAGTTCCGCATAAATGGTAGAAAAAGTCAAGCACTGGAAATTCTTTGAGCAAAATATTATCTACACGATTTGTGTCTTCTTGTTTTATTACCTCAAAATTACTGTTAAAAAGTTGAACATAAAATGAGAAGGAAATAGTTTAGGGATTCTCTCTTTCCCATAGAAAAGGAAGATCACGCTATGTTAGCAATCTGTATTTTTTTCATGACGTAGTCCTTCCCAAAAAGATGTCTCTGACATAAGAGCGTGAGATTTTTGAAGACTCAATTGATTAATTAACAGCATATGCCAGGTCACGCGAGTATTTCGTCTTCTTATGAAGGATGAAAAGGAGGACTTAGTAAAGGTCACTCAACTACACACTAAGAGACACCAGCTTCATGTGTCATTGCCTGTTTGTCATGACCGTTCATCATGTTCGACAAGAAAGAAGTGAAGGCCGTCTCTTGCAGATACATATTTTTTACTAATTCTATTACCCGACTCCTCCGATGTATTCAGCCTTGTCTTCCCTTTCGGATAGCATTTTGATTGTCAAGATTTCTTTTTATTAGAAGTGAAGCTTTAAGGATTGTGTCGTTCTTAACAGAACTCTTCCGATATAATTATCATTGTATTTTAATAGGAAAATGGTTACCCTGTTCATTTTTTTCTCTCAAACCTTGTTTTACAATATTCACCTGTAAATTAATTAATATAAAATTGACAAAATTCCCTTATATTATTTTAAAACTGAACATAATAATTTATCCAATAAATTAATTTCCCTTTTCACATAAAAGTTTACTTAAAACAATTATATTATCTTTCTTTAAAGTACAGTAAGAATTAAAACTGTATTGACTAAAGTAAAATTTTGGTTCCCATCATATTGTAGAATGCTAATTTAGAATTATGTAATAAAAATATATTGGTAAAATGATATATGTATAGGTAAAATCTTGAAAATTATCTTAATAAAACTAGACAAATTATCTGATAGGATGAACATGCGTTTTAATTCAGTATATGTTAAAGTTTGAATGGTTATCATTTAAACATAACTTTAAGAATTACATTCAAGATGGTCATGATAAATAAGTATTTAAATAAAATGAAAGAAAAATTTCAAAATTCAATAGTAATATGTTTCGAATTACTGTCTGAAGAAAAAATCTTTAATGCTTGAGAAATAGGAAATATATAGTAGTAATTAAATGATCAGCGTCTCTTGGTTAAAAATTTACAAATTTAATATTATTGATTATCTGAAAAATATAAAATTATATTCTATTAAAATCTAGGCTGCATCTAATAACTGATGCATCGTAAAAGGAGATAACCAAATTTTATTTAAATTGTAAACAAAACAAATTTACATTTGCCATTTCTAATGACATTTTCTTGAAGCAAAAAAGCGATAGCCTGGTATTTTCTGACTTTCTAATCGGGAAAGAACCTAATGATGATTAATAAATACTGAAGTTACTGGTTTGTACCAAAATGTTTCTTAGCCTTTGTTTAGCATGCACGTTAGAAATATTTTAGTAACAAGCTTCATTAAGTGCAGCATTTTGAGATCATGATACTATCAAAACTAATGCAAAAAATTGCGTTATTAAAAGTCCATGGTTTTTTAGATTTCAATTGACAAATGTAACTAAAAATGATTATTTTGAAAACCGTTCTAGTACATATTTCAAGGCAAACTCCTAAAGTAGAATATTATAAGAAGATTGTGTATTGATTGTGAGGTATATTATTTCTTCTTGTTTTGAATGCAATCCAAATTTTGTATTTATAGCTCACCTGATACTTAAAATGTTTAAATTTCTAATAAAGTTTGATTTGAAATTAGCTTCACTGAACATTTAGATCTTTAAATCACAATAAAATGAATGGTTTCTAGTTGAAAACATTTTACAATTTTTAATTTTTTCTACTAATTGATTTTAATACATTTGAATTCTAAAAATAAAAATTTTCTCTGAATATTGTTTAATATATATATATATATATATATATATATATATATATATATATATATATATATATATATATATATATATATATATATATATATATATATAAAGTAATAAATCAATAGGCAAATACCATAATACAAGTCAATTTAAAAGCAATAAAGACATGAAAATACAGAAATATATCTAACCACATATCCACTTCAAAAGTAGCTAATTGTAAATTATTACGTATATTTAGTGCGTTGGAAGTTTGCCCTACATCTCTAAATTCACAAGAACTGCATTCAATAAGGTATATAACATTATACATTTTACAGGCAAAAGATAAATTTGAATCTTCAAAAATATATAGATGGTTAAAGTTAAGGCATCTCTTAGAGTTTTTGGAGCTACATCTTCTAAATTTCAATTTATCATCTTAAATTAATAATATTACGAAATAAATCTGAATTAAATATTTCATTGCCCTTTGCGCGGTCATGGTTTATCGATCCCCTATAGTACCAACCACACATAAACGACCGGACATATGAAGAAACTTCATCTTTTTTGTCAGGTTCTAAATTTTTTACTTTGTAATTCATTAAATATAAATATTAAAGGCAAGACATATTAATACAAAATAAAATGAAAGATCAAAATACAGAAATAAATTAACATCAATTCTAGGGCAAAAGCAGTTGATGAAATGAATGTCAAATTATAAGTAACATATATATATATGAAAGGAAAGCAAGCATTATTTTTTTATTAAAAGAATTTGTATAGTGAATTATAATACCTTAGCTGTTTTATGTTTATCATTTGTATGTGAATTATTCATAAAAATCTAATCAAGTTTCAGCCAATATTGTCTTTATTCATCAGCTGCTGCTTTTGACTTGGATCAACACCTAAGGCTTTGTTGCTTATAACGGTTAAGAAGCCACTTTTAACTGTTCCATCTAATAAGCCTTAATGTGGAGAAAATGACCACCGAGTAACAAAACAAAAAATCGATCTACTTTTTATTGTTTATTGGATTATTCCATTTAAGGGGGAATTAGATTTACTTAAGTTTGATTTCTGCTCTAAATAGATTTTCAGATAATAAAGAAAATACTTTAAGGCAAAGAAGTTGATATTTCCAATTTTTTTCGTAAGATTAAAACTTAACACAAAGATATTGTAACTAATTTAGATAGACGTAGAAGAATTACATTTTTCGAATGTTAACAATTAGCTTCCTCTGATAGAAAAATTAGAGACTCAAGTTCAGTTATTTTTAATGTATTTTAGGATTTAAATTTCAATTTGTTTTTATAGCGAAGAAAAGGGAACTGAAAATCATTTAATTTGCATATTGGTGAATGTATCTGACAATCATTTGACTCAAATAAAACAGCTGTTTGAAGTCTTTTGTAGCATATTTGAACATCCATCATATTTTTGCCTTTGAAAGGCAAGCACAGTGAATTGTATCCACCAATAGCAATGGAAGAAACCTGGAAATCTTTCAAACATCCATTGTAACATAGGTGCAGGAATAAAGCAACAGCACAAACACCATTTCCAGTTTTCCTATATTGTTCAGGGTAGAATCCAAGACCTTTCATTCTGAAAAGTATTTTCTTAAGATTAAGTTCCAACTGACAACTATTTGATATTGTATAGTTGACAATCTAACAGCTGAAGGCCATTATGAGACAGTTGAATAATTATTGAGTCCTTGCCTTCCCAAAGGACTACTGTTAAATGGTGATCCCTATTTAAGTATTTTGGGAGAGTAAATCTGACAGATATCGAGCAACCAACCCAACAAACGTGCTTTTAGAAAGCAGGAGTGCAATGTTCATCTTTTGTTTTTCAGTATTGGCTGGAATCGGTTCAAAAATCCATAAGGATGAGATTAAAAGTGTAATTGATAAATTTGTACAGAGAGAGAAATTGTAGTTTTGTAACTGTTTGGAAAGCAGCAGATTCACGCTCTTTGAAATGGATTCTAAGATTCTGTTGAACAAGGGAAATGGCAAAGTTGTTTCTCCGTACATATCTGTCGTGAATGCATAGGTACTCACCGAGATTTCTCTTTGCGATCCATGAATACTACCTGTGAAGTGTCATTCCAAATTACAAAATATTGATGTTATAACAACAGATTCTATCTTTTAGACCATATCCTATGGAGTGTCAACTTTATATATTTAAAGTTCATTCAATGCGTCCCTTCACTTGTTGTTGTTTAAATAGATAAGGACACAAGTTGCGGTCATATCATCTCAGAAAATAATTGAGATATATACGTTTTAATATGTATTTAATTTTCCATGTAATCAGACTGAAATGGTAATATTTTTGAAATGAAAGAAACTGACAAAAAGTGTTGTCAGAACTTTCTTTTACTGAACAAATATTAATTTAAATGAGCTTACTTTTTTCTGCCTAATTGAAAGAAACTGGGAAGAAAACAATCTTTTAAATCGAAAAAAATTATATAAACCTTCAGCGCAAAAGTTTATAGAATTGTTTTATTTTTACTAAATGTGTCTTTATTGTATACTTATAACACTAAATTTGTTTTTCAAAGTTTAGCGTATACAAATAATGTGTATACATTCTTTTGTCACTCGAAATATATATTTAACTACTGTGCATACTGTGTTTTAGACATAGTTTTATATACGAGATCTCTGATGGTATAACACTGCTAAACGAGAGCTATCAATGTTGACTTCAGAGAGTGAGCAGTAACTCACAAGGAATGCTGAGAAAAAAATATTTCTGTAAAATATTAATTTAAGATTAAAACCTGGAAAAATTCAAATTATTACTAGAAATTTATTCTATATAATAGAAATGTGTGGAGTTTATTTCTAAGATAATTATTTTTGTTTGGTTGTTTTAGACTTGTCGGTTAGAGTTATAATCCAATAATACGCATTTCAATCAAAAACTGATAGCGGGAAAATAACTTAATTTTCATCCTGAACAGAAAATTTAATAATTCCATCTGCAAAAAATATTAGATTACTACATTTTTTAATTAAGTGTTTTAATAAGTACGTAAGTATTAGCAGTTTTCTTCCACTGTAACTTAGCCGAGCTGACAACACAACGCTTAGCATTCTAGCTTCCGATTCAACAATTCGTGGATTCGAATACTACCTCGGGCTTCAATGTTTGTAGTTGTGTTAAGTATGTACTTTAAATTGCGTAAATTCTCCAGTCAAGTTAGCTTTTGTACACACAAAAAAAAACGATCTGTTGAGCGACAAAGAAATCAACCAACTCATTATATCATAATTTGCTGTACTTTCTGATTATAAAATGTCTTCATTGTGTATCAGTGATATATTCAAACCATTTTGATCATATTTTTATGCAAATCCTTAGTACATTCTAAATAAATATAATAGTTATAAAACCACAATGAGAGAGAAAGAGAGCAAACAAGTAAAAAGTTTTAAGATTATTTTTAAGTTATCGAAACGTTTTCGTAATTGAATATTCAAACATTCAATGAAAGGTTTTTATCCTCAGTTCATGACTTTTTTACAAGAGTTTCCTTGCGCCAGAAAACCATCTTTAGAAGAGTTAAGTCTAGAATGGTTCATAAAGAATATATGATTGCTTCTAGAAATGACCTTGTAGAAAGACGCATTCGATAATGCCTAAGTGAAATTGGAACGCTATCGTACAAATTGAAGAATTTTATCTACTGAACATAAATCATAAAACTTCAAAGATGGTTTTAAATTTTTCTTGATCAATAATTTCGCTCGAAATAATTAAGAATAAAAGCTATTTTATAGAGTAGAAAATGAGAGCCACAAAATACTCACATTGCAAGAAGTTGTGCTTTCAATTTTTAGTCAAAGATAAGAATGTAAACAATATATCATATATATTTAAGAGAATTCACACAATAAAAAATTAAATTTATATGGACATCTCCAGTCGCACAATACCAAAAACATTATGCGCATTGAATAAGATATTTAAATGATATATTAGATGAATATTTCATTCATTAAAACTTCTGTATCTCTCATTAAAATTAAAATGACTAAATAAAAATCCAAATCAAATTAGAATGCAAAATAAAGTAGTGGTTTATATGCATTTTGTGGAAAGATTATATATAAACTTTTATCTAACAGAAATATCCCAACACTTTTCCTTAATTTTAGTATTTAAAACCGCATCTGTTGATAAGGATCCATAAGCATTAATTTAGAGTAATTTTAAAGCTGTAAGATAAACATAGAATGAAAATATTGGAAATGAAATTTCAAATTTAGCTGTAATGATTTTTTTTTGCTTCTATATATTCGTATTTAAATCTTGAGGTTTTTCTTCTATAAATATTGCTCTTTTTATCTACCATGTTTCCATTGAATTTTGATAAATCAAAATATAATTCAACATTAAATTCATATCTTCACTTACTGAATGCAGGAGTTAATAATATTAGTCTAAAGAAATTTGATTGAAAGATTAGAAAAATAATCCTTTCAAAATACAATAATTGCAATATTTCATAATACATTCTCTTCCTCAGTAATTAAACAATATCTTATTCTTTCCTTCTCTGACTATATTAAGTAAGAATAATTATATTTGAAATTCTACATCACAGTTTCAATTGAAATTTTATTACATTTCTAAATAATTGCTTTAAGCATATTTATTTGTGCTTGGAAAGTTACATTGATGTTAAAAGATCTGCAGATTTAAATGCTGTTGATTTAAAACAGATGAAACGTTATTGACGTCAACAAAAGATTTGAAAAAAAGCATTAAAAACAGAAAAAAAATTAATTTTAAAGCAAGAAGATTTTAATAAAGCATTAAAAACAGTTTTTCCGGAAGTTAATATGTAGCTTATTGCGAAATGGTAATCAAGGTTACTGTGAGTTTGCGTAGATGGTTAAGGACAAATAAATAACATATGACTATAAATTCTATATAATTATTCTGATTAAAACGTTAAAACAAGTATTAGGTGATCCGTACTTAATAATTATATACAAGTAAAATACTCTTAGAATTTCTTCTGCGATATTTTAGCCCTGAAAAATGGTTTAACACACACACAGTTGAGTTTTTTTTTTTTAATTTTTCTAATACAACTAGTAATATTTTATAATTAATAAACAATATAAATTCAATTATATTATTAGATTTTTCCTTGTTTTTATATTAGTAATTTTTATGAAAGGCTATAATTCTTTTTCTGTGCAAATCCTTTCCAAAAATAATTAATACAAGAGGGCTATTTTAAAATCCCTTCAAAATATGACATCCTTAATAAAATAGAATACTGTATAATTCAGACACAGAATACTAATTTCTATTGTGAAAAATTCTCATTAAATTTTTAACTTTAAAAAATTCCTTATAATCAAACCAACATTTTTGAAAATAGTGTCTGATAGTGTGAGTAGCTTCTCTTGTTTCCTAAATTGGCTGTTAATTTTCCCATTTGGCAATTTAAAAAAATTACTCTAAAAGAAATTGCTCATCATAAAGTTATGAATAATAGTTAAAAATATTTTGAAAATCTAGAATCTATCAGCTTAGTGAAAATCGGAATAGAGATTATGCGGAAGGAGGAAATCGGAATGACTTTGTGTTCAGTGATTTATAACACTAAGAGTCAGTTTTCATCACAAAAGTTACTACACATTTTAATCTTGGCATATTCGATTTTAGGGAACCACCAATTTAACACCAACAAAAATATATGTATTTCATTCAAAATCTTATATAACAAAATTGTATTAATAATTTTTTTCAAGGACGGTTATTTTTGCTTACCAAGTAATTAAACGTAATTCTCGTTGATTTTATGTAACGCAAACGGATTACAAATTTTTCGTGATAAAGATACACATGTTCTATATTATGACTGTGTCATCCTTGAAGCTTTCCAAAGTGCCAAAAGAGCTTAAAATATCAGTAGTTTACATAAATCAAAAAGTAATTTTAATTCCAGATAATATTAATGAAAGAATTATGCTGAAGATAACACTGGAAAACATACTTTTTCTCGACTTTGATTTCGTACAAATTTTAATTTTATGAATAAAAATGTAGTCAAAATTTCTATTATATCCGCTATTTATGATTTAGTGTACTGTATGAAATTTTGGATGTCTAAAATAAAGATTTGGCTCCACACAGATATTCTTTTTTAAATTTCAGTCTAAGAAATTTCAGCGATTTTTTCTATTGTAATTAATCACCTTTTGTTCTTTTTTTAATATTTTCCTTTTTAGCCCTTAACATTTGGAGATTAATATTTCTTATTTATCAGGCAAAACAATTTTTTTAATTTAATTAAAATAGAAGTGAGAAAAATCAATTATATCTTCATGTTGTAGTATCCAAGTAGAGGAAGATAAACTTTCGGTGATTTTTTCTTGACCATTTCCAAAACTGTCTATAAAAATAGCTACGAATGAAAAATAGTCTTTTTCATCCTAATTATGGCAGATGTTATAATATGTATTCTTAATCAACATAATTAATGATGTTTTTCTTAATCTATGTGCTATCAAGCTTTATATATATAATATATATTTTTTAAATTAAAACCCATTAAATACTGAACTTAGAAATTTAAAGGATCTCATTTAGTCAGCAACACTGTTGAAAAGTTCTTAATGAAACTTTTAGTTTCAGCTGTGAAATTATATTTTACTTATATCAATTTGTGGCTCTTGCATAATGAATGGATTACAAGTTTAGGAAGCATTTTTGTAAGACTATGCAACTCAGTGGACATCAATGGTTCTATTGCTTCACAGAGGTATTTTATGCATTCATATTGCTGAAAAACAAAAATAATTACCACAGGACGATACGTTTCAAATTTCATCATTCTGCATACTATTGATGGAAGTCATCATTCAATAGCAAAATATTTTTAAATTTTAATTTCACCCTTATATGTCCCTTGTTGTCCAAATGTTTTTTATTATTACTGCTTCTAAAATTATAACTTGTCTCTCGTTGCAATTTATACCTAAATCCCTTCTTTCCATGTAAGATTTTGCCATGAAATATTGATGCTGAAAACACTAAGTCTTTTTGCATTCGTATTAAATTGCCAGCCCAATCATTCAAGAAGATGCACAACGTGGAAAGTAAACTGGCCTTTGCAGAAGAATGCTAAGTGTTGGTTCAAAATTTACACTCACATTTTGACCAGACATTCAAAAATCAAAATCAACAAAAAAAATTATGTATTCACAATTACTTTTCCTTGTGCAGTCAGTGCTTCCTATTTAGATAATAAACCTAAATTAATAAAATACAAAAGTAATAATAAAATGTAGGATCTATCTTAACTTGAGAGAAAACGTGATTAAATGTAAGCAAAGTCGTTCATTCAGGCCTGAACTATAACAATTTACAAGCTAATATAGAAAAACTACGACTTTTATTGCTGTTGTTTGTTCACTAATGACACTTGGACAAACCAAGCTCGCTATGCTATGCGAATTAAGTCGATTGGGAGCGTCTTTCGTTTTTTAATCAGAGCACCACGAAGGTGAAAGTAAGACTTTGCTCTACACCTCATTCATACAAGGAAAGGACAAAGACAGGATAGATAGAGATAGAAAGTACATCGATGTCTGAACCGGGATTCAAACCCAGGACCTCCTTATCCATAGTCAGGCACGCTGACCACTAGACAAGTTGGTCGGCACGACTTTTATTAAAAACTGCATGTATCGGATAAAAAATTAGATTTAAATCTTACCAAAATACATATTTAAAACGGCATTACAAATTTAGCTTTGAATATAACACGCAGTAAAAATAAATGTATTATTATTGGAATCACGATCAAATTATTTCACGATCAAGTGATTTTTCAACTTGCTAAGCAAAAAGAACTTGGCATTTACAAATATATGCATTTACTGAAACGAAAACAAATTTACATTAGGTTCTAAAAACTAAAAAAAAATTCTTAATAACCTTTACTTTAGGAATTTTTGTAAATAGTAAATTACTAGAGTAATGAAATCTTTCAGGAAGCACTAGTCAAACGATATTTCATAAATCAGGCACAAAGGTAAAATAACAGTCTCTCTTCTGGGCAGTTAAATTTCTGTATCATGAAGGAAAGCAAATGAAAGAAGGTATCTATTGTACGTAAATAGTATGACCAAAAGACAAAATGATTAACTTTGAAAGCAGTTTAGGTTTTTACTGGGGTGAGAAATTAGAATAAATAATTACTGCCCTTAACAGCCTTAAATGACTGTTACCCGGTTAAGCGGGATTAAACTGGATTTTGATTATAAAAATTGTCTACACAAGTCACCCAGAAACCCATGGTCTGGGTTATTTACTAGGCGAAAGAGAGGTCTAGAGAAGTAGACTAATACAATTTAATACACTCTGTATCAAGAAAAAATAGAAAACGACGTGACGTTGTTTTTTGACTGACCTTAAGATGTCAAAAATTACTTAATCGACTTTCAAATTACCATTGGTTCGAACTAAAAATGTGCCTTTCATATACCCAGTGGCTCTTCTCATAACATCACACTATCTATAAGAACCCTATGACAATATCGAATTGAACCAGGGGACTTGCATCCTCCTTTGAGACTTGAAACTTGTATACGACCCTGAGATTACTGAACGCAGAATAAAAATTCAACTACTAGACAAGATTGTGCCACTTCTGTATCCAGCTTTATCGCTAAACATATCAGAGTCCCCATCTATCTGTATGCTGCATTGTCAAGGTAAGCTGATGTAATCGTCACCATGTCTATTCAATGCTGCTTCAAACGTCATAATACTATACAAATGGATAGTGGAGATTCTGCAAAAGAGCCCATATCCTAAATAAGAGTCCATTATGGGGTTGTACTTTCTTGCAAGACCAATCTCACAATTAACGCATCATTAAGAGCCATCATTATGTGCAGTATGACTCTCAGCAACTCATCGATTCAGCATTTTTAAGATTGTGAATGGATTTCGAAAAATGCAAGGCTAAATATGAAACGATAATCCACAATTTCGTTTGGGAATGATGCCATGATGTCTATTGAATTCTAACACTATGTTAAACATTTTTTATTCTTATTCAAGGTATAATGTGATATTCTGAGAAACCTCCGACCATACAAAGTGATTCATAGATGAGAAATTCACTGCACAATTTCTCTTTTATGTATTGCTTCAGATGTCATTTGACTCTCCTACTTAGCCCAAATGTGCTAAATTTTTAATCATTAGTACATTATAACGTTTTCTTTTCATATGATTTTGATGTTCAAAAAATCTTTCATTCCTAGCGTTGCACTTTTAATAGCCAGTATTATAGATTTATGTTATCTATGAAAAAAAATTTTGTGTGCAAGAGAAATGCAAACGATTAAACAAATTATTTAACTACAACAGGTGATCACTTTATAATTTTGCATTTCTGTTTGAATTCTATAACCAGAATTTTATATTTCTTTTATGAGATAAACAGACGGATTTTCAAAATAAAAGTCTATATCAGTAGATTTGCACATAGAAAATATAGTTTTCGTTAAGTCCCATGGCAGACAGACGTATTACATAAGCCAGTGATTCCCAACCATGGTTTGCGAACCCCTGGAGATCGCAGCGTTTGCAGAGAGGGTTCGCGAAAATAATAATGTAATGGTGAATTTTCTTAAAACGCCGTTAAAATAAAAAATAAAAAACACAAAAATTAAAGAACATACCCATATTATATATATATATATATATATATATATATATATATATATATATATATATATATATATATATATATATATATATATATATATATATATCAACAATTTTATACGTTATAATTTATTTCTCTTATTCAAATAATCAAATACTATATTCTCTTTTTATTACAAACATTTATTTATATTTAAAACATTTTATCAATGTGATTAATATCATGTTCTGTGCTTTATGTTTAAAATCATTGCAGCAGTATTCTCTTCCATGTAATATTTTTTGCAATACAGTTGGATTCAAATATAAAATCAAGGAAGTTTACTACAGATTTTAGAATTAGATACTTGTTCACAACCGGGAACTGAGAGAGTATATATAGTGTTATATTAACCGACATTCATACATAGGCTTAGCACTTGTAAAGCTTGAGTGATAGTGATACTGTGACTGTCAAGTTCTCTTGAGAATGATTTCATAATTATTAATTCAATTATTATTATAGCTTATTTTTATTATGGATCGATGGTTAAAAACGGATCGTTTTGAAACGAGACATGATAATCGAGAAGTTAGTACTGAAAGCTGCAGTGAGGTAGCGTTTCACCATAAGAAAAACAAATGAAACGATGATAGAAAATGGAAAATGTTACAGCGAGTATCTACAATTGGGCTTTCATTTTACTGGGGATGAGTATAAGAAATAAGCTGGTCTTATTGTGTGGGTGTGGGTGCAGATGTTCAAAATCAATGACGGGAAAATTTTCTGGTTTTGTGGCACGGGTAAAGTAAAGTTAACACCAGAAGAGGTCCCTGTACCTAACCCTGAAAGGGTTTTTCCAGATTTGATGCACCCGCTGGAGAGAAAAGAAAACGGAACGCAGTACATACAAGACAATAAAATTATGCTTGCAATCATATGGAGATACTAGATATTATTGCTTTTACACAGTAAAGAGGGTTTGTAAAGTATACTATTTAACACAAATTGGGTTTCAATTGAGAGTTAACACTTGGACACGTAAGAAGCATTCAATTTAGGTATCAGACAAAATACATTACAGGATGTGGTAAGACAGGCATATGAAATACATATCAAATTGCATTCATATAAGAAATAAAGAAAATAAATGGAAAAACAAAAGCAAATTAAAAATGATAATACAAAATTGAATACATATACCTGTACTTACTGCAAATTAACGAGGTAATAATGGTTAATAAATAAAGCATTTAGTATGGATTTGATAGTTGGGTGTATCAGTTCAAAGTAAGTTATGTCATATGAAATTCTAAGCTATATGTACAAAAAGTTTAGATAGGTTATACATAATGCATTAAAATTGGTCAATATAACATGATGACAATAATTGTGACTAAGTAATTAAGTGAGGGCGCTGGAATGATGGTGAGAAAATAGCAAACAAATAATAATGAACTATATACAAGGAGATGAAAAACAGGCGAAATGTTATAGGTAGAGAGGGAAATGTCTAAATGTAGAACATGAGAGAGATGGAGTATGCGGATTTTACGGCTCATCTTCTTCCAGCTGAAGTCTATCACCGTCACGGGCATCACTATCTTCCTATTCCTCTGGAATTATAAAGTCCCTATATTCAAGGAGCGCATTCCTGAGTGTTTGCAGAGTTATCTACTACTTTAAGTGATGCTGGGAAAATTGTGAACTTTATAAAATCGCCATCTATTCCGTACTTTGTGAGGATTTTGGAAGTTTCCACGTTTCTTTACTACTTCACAGAGAAGCTAGACTGCTTTCGAGGGGTAAAGTTTTGACGCATTTGTTTGAATTGAAGTCTGAACTTCAAGCATTTTTATTTATCATCCGTTTCATTTGTCTTCTTGTATATCCAATGTTCTTTGGCAACAAAAGCTTGCGTATTTAGCTGACTTTTTTTGTAAACTGAATGAATTAAATATGTCTTTACGAGGCGCTGGTGTCACCATTTTCAATGTACATTATAGAATTGAGGATATGTTGAAGAAGATCAATTTTTGGATTCAATGCCTGCAGATGATTGAGTATGGATGTTTCGATTCTGTCAGCACTTTTTTGTCAAAAAATTGAATTAAATTCGACGAAAACATTAAAAGGAGTATATGTGAACATTTAAACTATCTTCGATTAACTTTCGATGACTATTTTCCCAACAGATGCAATATATCCATCTCAAACAACTGGATACGTAATCCATTTGAAGGAAATATAAGTTCAGAAACCTCTCTAAATATACTGGAAAAAGAAAAACTCAGAATCTTGTGATAGTTCTCTAGAAGCAATTTTTAAAGATCAATCTTTAATCGAGTTTTGGCTTAGTATACAAAATGAATATCCTGTTCTGTCAAAGAAAGCCATAGAAGTTCTGTTACCATTTTGCACAACATATCAATGCGCGCGAGAAAGGATTTTCAGCGTATACTTATCTGAAAGATAAATGCAGAACCTGATTTAAGCCTGAAATTATCAGATATCGAGTCTAACTTTGAATTGCTTTGTTCTATCCAAAAGCTACAAATATCCCATTAAGAGTCTTTAAGAATGTAAAACATAAGAACCAGTTAGCTAAATTTTTATTGTTTGTAACTTTTATAGACAACATTTTAGTCTTATTAATGTTGATTAAATGTTTCACGATTAATAATATCATTTATTCTGCGATATGAGAATTATATTTTCTATCAAATTTAATGCTTTTTTTACCTGTCATTAACGACTACATAGGGGGTTTGTCAATTTTTTTAGACCTTTCTTTTGGTTCACGAGAAAAAAGTTGGGAAACACTGACATAAGCTATCTAAAAAGCTCTAAGAATTATTCTGAGTTGGTATGCGTTTCAAGTGCACCATTAAACAGAACTGAAACGATTTGATTTACCATTGATCATGCTTTGGGAATTTGCCTTACGGTATAATGAAAAGCAGGATGCCTAACTTGTGCATGGAAGAAGAAGAATTAATATTTCACCTTTTCAAGAGTGTTAACGGAAATATTTGTCACATATAGAGCTAAATCAAACTATATGCATTTGGTTAAGCATTCATAAACCAACCTAAAAGAACAATCTGATGTGGCTTCATTTCTGTTTATTTTTCGGGAAAGTTAAAAATAAAGCAAAGAATTTTTTCTTTAGGGTTGAGAACTATGTAGCATTGTCATGAGTTCAATATCTTTAAGCGCAACAGCCTGTCTCCATTGATTTACATTACTTTAAATGTCCATAGAAATTAGCCTACATTTGTTTAGCAATTTAATAACATGTGTTACATTCAGTTATTTTATGAGATTTTATCATCGGTTGCTTCCAGACGAAATATTTTATGGGTTTCGGCAGTGAGATCCTTTAAAATACCGTGAATAACTAATCATTGATTTCATCGGAAATGCAATCCATCTCAACATATGTTTATTATTTATAAAATATACCTTATAATGCTGTGGTACTTTTTTTCACAACTGGGCTGCTGATTAGCAGTTTTTATATTGAATATTTATGGCCTTGTTTATAAAATTTTATGATTTTTTTTACTTGAATGTTATCCATTATATAAATAAAACTAGTAGTTCTATTTCTGTGTAGTAAAATATTTGAGCTTTCTTTTTTATAAAATCAGATTCTTTCTAAAATTTTGATGTAAATTTGATCTTTTTATACTTTTTCACTTATTTTTTAAATCATTAGTTTTTTAATGTTTTCTAGTGTTTTAGATTATTGATTAATTGAAAATAACAATGTTTATTTGGTATTTTCTAAAAACAATCAAAATTAAATATTTTGAATGATCTTTATCAAAATATCTCTCTAATATCTACTCTTTAATGTTTATTTCGATACTCATATCCTTTTTTCTATAATTTATTTATGTGTTTTATATAATGTCTTAATTTTTTTTTATCTCTTGTACACATTCCTTCACTTGTATTACACCATATAACATAGAAAAAATGTGAATGTAAATTTTAATTTGTGATCCAGAAGTCAACTAAAACAGCTTTCGTCAATGAAATTGCACACATGAAACCATGAAAATAGAACCTAAAATTCTTCGAAGTAGAAAATCCCGAAATTTATTGTAGCTAACTATTGAAACAGCAGAGAATGGGCGTTTTTTTGCTTTCTCCATAAAAGTTTAAGTTGGTTCTTTAAAATTTTACGACGATCTCTTGTAACACTTGAATAGGGTCCCCTATCAATGAATTTTTATTCCGCGAGACAAATATCGAGTGAATACTCAAACAAGCTGTACAATTAGTGTTTAGCTATTCGCTATATGCTTAAAAAATTATGTTACATTATTAGAGACTAATAAATCTTCCATAGCTGTTGCAACAACTAACTCTGCATAATGAGATAAATTAGCAAAACTGATTATATTACACTGGTTGCAAGAGATACAGTTAATGGCCTAATATAATGCTCTAAAGGAGACAGGGATATTAGGGATTATATACTAACCCATCTATATAACGTGTCAATTAGAGTTAATCTAATTCGTGAATTACATTAAACATTGCGCAAAGGAGTAAAAAATGAATGTTATTCAGATATATAAGTGACATTCCATTATAAGTTAAGAAGCATCAAATAAAAAGTTTTGGAATAACATTTTTATCATCTCTGTAAGCAATAAAAAAATTTAAATAAAAGTGAGTCAATTTTAGCAGCAAAAGTAATATTTAATACCTTCAAAATGCTGTCATTACGTAGTAATAAGGAAAAATGTTTTTAATGAAAAATTACTTGGTGAAAGGAAAATCCTACTATCCAAGCTTAAAAATAGAGAAACTAAATATCCGAAAGTACATCAAACTCCATCCCAAGAATTCATACTTAAAAATACTTGGGATTATGCAATAGTATACGGTGGAAAATTTAAAAAAATTGTTGACCCAGAGGGCTGAAATGTGTAGATAAAAATTTACGAAAGAAACAAAAATGAACTTTTGTAAATATCGTTTAATCAAAGAACGTTTAGTCATTTACTAAACTTTTTTTTTGTAAAAAGTCGCAAATAATTGTGAATTATACTTGACTCCATTTTTACTTAACATATTTCTAGTTTTTTTGAGGTAATCAAAAGTTTGATCATCAAATGTTCACTCTTTTGCTCTTATTATTTGAAAAATATAACACAATTTTGAAATTCATTTTATGCCTTAAAGAATTACACTAAAAATATCTAAATTTTAGCTTTTGAAGTTCAGTCTTTGCTATCAAATATTTGCATGACATTGTTTCATTAATTGAAAATTAGAATGAATTAGAGTTTTAATCTGAATTAAAACAATGAAAACATAAATGCATAATATTTAATCAACAAAAGTAAAAATTTTAAATCAGAAATATACCACACACAGCACGCATTGAAAATACTTAAATATTACTTTGTTACGATTATTGTACTTTAATAAAATATTACTTTTTTACTATAAAATATACAATTTTTTCAGCAAAACTTTCAGTTTGTAAATATTTTTTTCTGTTTATTTTGAGAGAAATGTTTTATTAAAACTTACTAGTATGCTTGTTTTCTGGAACACATGTACACGATGTGGCCAGATAACTTACTTCTTTTGTATTGCAGTAACAAAATAGTTTTAAAGATATTTTTTATATACTTTTGTATTAAAAGTTACATATTTATAGTTTTAGATTGCAGACTTCACGGCAAATAAGCGGTGTTCATTACTCCAACGCATGATGACAGTTGAACTACATTGTCACACAACTTTAGGATCTAATCTATCAAATGAGATTACTCCCACCTCTTTAACTTTACTGCTTTTTGTATTATTGCTATTCGAAAGAAGGAAGATTTTGCCGCACCTTATATTTTAATGAATCATGTCAATTTTATTAAAACTTGTAACTGAATATTGTAATACTGTAAACTTAATAAAGTAATATTTTATTTTTTTCAGTGCGTGCAGAGTGTGGTATATTTCTGCTTTAAAAATCATCTTTCTTTCACTAACATCCAAAAGTGATGGTTTGTGCACTGATTTTCAGTTCAGCAACTCGTGGATTGAATTACCCCTTCAGGCGTGAATGCATGTATTAATTTAGAATCCAATGTGTGCCTTCAGTCCTGGTCAAATCGATCCTCGTGAGCAAAAAGATTTAAAAGCGAATCGTCAAAAAACTAAATCATTATTCACATTGATTTTTCTTGATACGTTGTTCATATGTATATAGTTAAGATTTCTTATGTTTACAAAAACATATGTTTGCTAAATTTAATTAAATTTTCTAACGGAAACAAATATTTATGATATGGAGAAAGAACAAGTTTTTGGCACATCTCTTTGGCTTATCCTCTAATACTTCTCTTGCATCAACTGGGATTTCAGAGGCACTTTTAATAAAGGAACATACTGTAGGCAAAATGATTATTTGTACACTACTTTTTTTTTAAAGTTTAGAAACATATAATCAGCTATTTTATTCGTTGTGATGTGTAAGCTTGAGTTTGTTTCTCAGTAAACGAAAAAAATATTTTGAAATAATTGAAAATAAAATCTAAGCCTTACAATTACTTGGAAAATTTCTTGCAAAAAGTATATTTGTACATTTATATCTCCGGTAAGTGTTATTGTCATTTCATGTAATTTTTCACATAATAGTTAATTTTTTAGGTAGTTTGTATTTTTTTAAATATCGAAGGTTATCTTTTTTAACAGTGAAGGTCACTCGCAGAGAAAATTTTAGAAATGACCACGAAAAATCAAAAGAAGTCTCTTCAGACATGAAAACTCAAATTGCTAACCTTATTGAAAGTAGAAAATCTTATCGCGAAATTCAAAAGATGGTTAAGTAACCTTTTGCAACTTTTGGTTACATCGTTGGAAAATATAAAAATACTGGATGAATTGAAAATAAACGCAGGCCAGGTGGTCCGAGTAAATTAACTTCAAGAAATAAACGAAGTATTTTTAAAGTAGCTATTAGAAAACCACAAATTTCTGCTCAGAAAATTAAAGATGACCTTCTCGCATCTTCTAACATTAGAATGACCGTTCAAACAATAAGAAATGTGTTACATAGTGCTGATTTAAAGGGCAAAATTCAGAGAAAAAACCAATGATCTCTGAAGTTAATAGAAAGAAGCGTCTAGAATTTGCTATGAAATACAAAGACAAACCGATGGACTTCTGAAAAAAGGTTAATTTTTCAGATGAGAGTAAGTTTGAAATTTTTCACCCCCTAGTATTCGAAAAATCTGGCGAAAAAATAAAACAGCCCTTGATAGTAAAAATGTACTTCAGACCCTGAAACATAGTGGTGGAAATGTGATGGTTTGGGGCTGTGTAGCTCATGGCGGGGTTAGAAAATTACACTCTACTGACACAAAATTTACAGCTTTAGGTTGCATTGATGTGTTGGGGCATAACTTATTAAACAGTTCTAGAAAACTGGGCATTGGAGACACTTTCTTATTCCAACAAGTCCACCATAATCCCCGGATATAAATCCAATTGAAAATTTGTGGCTGCTGTTGGATGCTCAAATCTGAAAAATAAATATTACAAGTAAAAATAGTTTGAAAGAAGCACTCATGGAAACTTGGGAAGAAATAGATCAAGAAACCACCAAACAGTTAATAGAATCAATGCCAAAACGTCTTGAAGCAATTGTAAAAGCCAATGGAATGCATAGAAAGTATTGAATTCTATTAAATAATTATAATTATGTTTAAAATTTGTCACTAAGTGTACAAATACTCTTTTTGTATAGTTTTTATAAAGTTTTATTCAGTAATCAACTAAAGTTTGTGATTGTTTTTTTGTTGATATTTTATTATTCTTTTACCTCACAAGAATATATTTCTGCAATTTTAACTTAGTTACCTTATTTTATTTTGCTCTAAAATTCCAAAATTGAAGTTTACAAATAAACATTTTGTCAACTGTAATTCATCGAGAATCACCGATACTAATATTTCTTCTTGATTAAAGTAAAAAGAAACTTGAAAAGATTATAATCTATTAGGCTTGATAATAGTATGTAAATTTATGTTAGACTGCCAAAAGTATTACTAAAATTATTATAATACTATTACTTTTTTAAATTATTCTACATAAAAAGAAATTATCGATTCATTAAATACTACCATATGAAATTCCACATTTACCAGTTATCAGATGCACTTTTTCGTTTAAAAATAGGACAGAAAAAGGAATCTGAAGAAAAATTATTGGATTCCATTGGGTAAATTCACACTGTAGTTCATTTTGAGGATCAGTACCTTTCTTAAATTTATATGAAATTAGTGTCCCCTTATAAATCGATGCGGCTTACTCGCTGGAAAATTCGGTAATTTATTTCTAAGCTTAAATGCATGCGTTCACTATGCTCAGAAATTACAAATGATTATAAGAGTGAAAAAATTGGGAGTGTAAATATGTTTAAATAATTGATAATTTGCATTTCATTTCTATGAAGGAAAATTCAAATTTTCATAATGTAATTGTGACTTAGATAAATTATTGTTTTTACTTCGAAAGCAATGTACATTAGTTTTAAGATTTGATTGAAAGAGATAATTCCGGAACTAAATAATATTCATGTTAGGTTAATATGCATCAAAAATTGCGATTCTTTTAATTTTACATATTTATAACCTTGACGTTAAATAGTAATACATTATGTAAAATTAAAATACGAATTGTTTTTCCCCCAATAAGAAAAAGCTCAAACTAAAGAATTTTAGGGTGTTATTATTAAATACTTGCACCGAGCTGGCAGCAAATTGATTAGCCCCCGATTTAACACAGTTCCTAGGTTTTCTCCACACTTCGGTAGAGGAAGATTGTAGTGATTTATAATTAACTTAAAATTGTAGCCGCTGTTCCAATTAGCTCTCATTAGAAAAATTAGAAAGGAGACATAAATAAATCAAGATTTCCAAGGATCTATTAAAATAACTTTCACACCTGTAGAAATCCTCAAATCTAATGATAATTTTAGTTTGCTCTAAAACTTTATCTAACTTAAATTTAATTTGCAGATTAAAACAAAATTTTTCAAAAGATTTAAGTCTGAGTAAAAACTTTAAGGCCAGTAGACATTTTTGAGAAAATGGAAACATTTAAACTGAGGAATTAAAATACCATTTGATTGATAATTATTGAGCTTATATAAAAGTAAAAAAAAGAAGAAAAATTAATTTGCAAATATTTTATTGTTAGAAAATATTACATAACACACAGAGGAATATTTGAGTCTGAGTAAAAACTTTAAGGGCATCATAGAAAATAACATATAAGAAAAAAAATTCTTAGAAGGATGTGTAGGAACCATTTCTACGAATTACTTCAAATATTCTTGTTCTCATGGATGAAATGAGTTTTTGACAAAGGGTGGGATCGGTTTTATATCATTCATCTTCGATAGTAGATTTCAGCTCTGTTGTTGATGTAAAATGTCTCCCATTTGCATAAACTCTTCTTGCTAAGTCACGCCAAAGCTCCTCGATTGGGTTGAGGTCAGGTGATCTAGCTGGCCATTTCACAGTTTCAACATTGTTGACTTGGAACCAATTTTTCATGCTGTTATTCGAATGGATCGATGCATTGTCTTGCTGATATTTCCAATTTTCTCCAGTAAGACATTCAGCATTTGCCAAATGATGATTTGTTAGGACATTTTGTGGTATCCTTGTGAATTCATTCTATCTGAAACGAATGCAATTGAGCCCACACCATTGTAAGCAAAACAACCCCAAGTCATGACAGACTTTCCACCTAATTGGTACGCGGGGAATATCTCTTTTTCATTTCTTATATTATGTGCCAGTAGAAATTCCAGCCATCTGGTTCATCCAAATTCCATTTTTTTCGTCAGAAAAAATAATTTTTATCCATTGATTGTCCCATGTCATGACTTTCTGGCCAAAGTTCAAACGCTCTAATTTGTGTCTCTGCAGTAACTGAGGCTTAGTCAATTTTGCTGTATAAGTGTACCTTTCAGACCTTCTAATTGTATTATAAATCGTTTTTTGACAAACTTTTAAACCTGTTGTCGGAATCAGTTTCCTGGTTGAGTACTTTCCAGTAGATGCAAATTCGCAAACTCTTCTTTCATCACGCAAGGACAAAGCTTTAGGTCTTCCCCCAGTATTCTTTTTACCATAATTGTCTTTCAATTTTAAAAAATTGTTGACTAGTCTATCTTTATCGCAATAGCACGACTACTCATTCCTGTTGAATACAAAGCTTCGACCTGTCCTCTTACACGATCAGTTAACTTCTTACCCTTCGACATCTTCACAAGGATAACCAATACTTCGAAGAAACGTGTGACAACAATGAAAATTGCAGCTTTGTCATAAGCTTGTAGTTGCAATGATAATTACACGATTATATTATATTTATTTTTAAAAAATGACTGGTGGCCTTAAAGCTTTTACTCAGGCAGAATTACTAACTTTGTAAAACCACATGTTTCTCATAATTATGTATTTACAAATTTTGTTTATAGCATTTATTTCCGATTAATGAACTTTAATAAGTAATATTATTTGAATCCCTTTTATTTAATTTTACATTTTCTCAAAAATTTTTACTGGCCTTAAAGTTTTTAATCAGGCTGTATTCAAGTTTGTTTTAAAGTATGCTCGATTCAATGAATGCCAAGAGAGCATACTGCCCACTCAATGTAGTTTAGGAATTCAGCTTCAAGCATGTCCTTCCTAAGATAAGTTATATAAGCTCTGACATTATATTATGCATTAAAAGAAAAATGCTATCAATGTTTGCAGCGTAAATTACAGTGTAATATATCATTATCTCATCTGCATACCTTTGATTTTTAATATTGCTATTCCAAATTTTAAGCATGGTTATTAGATTCACATTTGCTGATTCCAATAATGAAAGCTTCTTGTCTTTAATATAATTTTCCCTAAAAAATGTGGCATTATTACTCGTGAGGGTCTTTCTCTACATACTGAAACGCACACAACTGGTACCACTTTCCAAACCTCAGTAAACAGAACTTATTACAATCATTTTACATGTACCTCGACGTTCAGCAGCTCAGATACTTCAGAGCGCACTGTATCTTTGAAGACACAACCGAACAAACATGAAATATCTCTATTCCCAGGAATGACGAGGAAATCTTCATCATAAATCAATTACTTGGATCAGGAACCTTATCCCTGCTTCCAAAAGTAACTGCCTTTGCAGCTGAGTAGAAATGTCTGTTTGGTTTCGACGTGATGGAAACAGTTAATATCTCCTTATCATTCTATGATAGCACGTGAATATACTTATATTGATAGACCTCTAACATGAATTTTTCCTTAGAACTGTTTTCAAAACATTGAAACGACGCTCCTTCCACTGGAATAACATTCATCTCACTTATTTGTGTTTGTCTAAGATCAAGTCTTCTGATAAAGCTTCAAATCTCTAAAATTCCAAAAAACCAGGTTGTGTAAACATTTTCAAGTCATTTCTTCCTTAAGCTGAACTTTAAAAATGATGTAGTGATACAACTCTAAGCTTTTTTCAAAATCACTATTTCTTCACTTATAATCCTTTTCTGGTTTTGATCTCGTGAACACTGATTGGCATATAAAATTTTCCTCCTTTGCTTTTGATACGCTTTAAATTATTATGATTTAACAATAAAATTTCGCAAATATGCAAATATTTGCGAAATTTTGTTAAAATTATATGCTTCACTTATTTTTTGAGCAGTGTAATTAATTAAAAAATATACATACCTAAGATCAAATGAACGATATCTTTCTTTAATTAAAAATATAATTTTATTAAATATTTTAACTTTTCCTTAATAACTATTCTATTATTAACAGTATCTTGATGTTATAAGTAAAATATCAGAAAACATTGTTCCCTAATAACAATGGTTTTCAAAATACCCAAACAAATTCAGATTTCAAATCAAAAAAGAAGAAAAATTTTTAACAGTTTTCACATAGAACGAAATAAGTGACAAATGATTAGACAAAGAATTTTCACTAACCAAATATCTCATAAGCACTTGAAAAAGTGATGATGATTCATGCCGCCCAACCTGTCTAGTCGTCAGCGTGCCTAACTGTAGATAGAGAGGTCCTCTGTTCGAATCCCGGTTCGGGCATGGATGTACTTTCTCTCTCTATCTATCCTTTGTCTTTTCCTTGTATGAATGAATGCCAGCCTAGCAGGCACACGACAAGAACAACAATGAGAAATTTGCATATTTTTTGTTCAAAATTGTACTACATATCATTTTTGATATTGTTCTTGTAAATCAAATAACATAATTTTTTTATAAAAACCATAAGATCATCCACTGCATATTACTTTTTGTTACTGAGAAGAGATAATTGGAAAAATAACAAACACTTACCTAGAAATATAAAAGAAGGAATTTGAAATCTATCCTCTATTGATTAATAAGGACAATCCAGAGACCATTCATTTTGAAAAATGCGGTCTTTCTAATAAGTCACATAGAATGCTTATGAGGGGTGATGATTTTTTTTTTGAATTTTTATCGATATTTTTTGTATATTTAAATAAAAGTATGTAAGCATCGTATTTCATTAATCAAATTGATATGCAAAATTATCCTCAAGGCACTTAGCTACTTAACCAATCCTAAGTAACCGACTGCATGATATCTTCATGTTAAAAATAAATGGTCTTAACAGCAAGATTTCAAATATTAAATAGATAAGCAAGTCTATATATTTGAATTACTATTAAGTTCTGTGCTGTACTTTTCATACATTATATAAATAATACATTCTCCTTAAATATAATACACAGAGAAAATATTTTCATACCGATTCAATTATCAATTTAATATTATCATTATAAATATATAGTAATAAAAAAGTAGATTTTGGCAAGTAACACAGCTTGGTTTCACCAAGGAATCAATTCATACAAGTACTCTAAGCACACACCCGTAGTTTTGTACAGAAAAGTATTATAGAACAATTCATCAGACCATATTAGTTTGTTCTTATCAATCAATCTGGTTTTTTTAGTGTGAAACACACAACTGTAGATGATATTTGTTATTAACCTCTGTGACAAGTGACTTGGGAATTGTTGCTCTGTTGTAAATATTCTGTTTATGAAATTACCCTCTAACAGTAATCATATGCACTGGATGGTAAATGAGTTTTGTGGTCATTATGCAGTTATTGAATTTTTATCATACTTTAGACACCATACCTCTAATAACGTATAAAAGTTGGAAAGATTTCGTCACACGTGCTCCAGCAAGAGCAATAATTTGACTCCTCTGAAAATCTGAGAGCACTGACATTTTACACTTTTGAAAAAATCCTATAGACTTACGGAAATTCAATAAATCTCTACTGCACATACTACTAGAATATATACATTTCTATTTGTAAAAGAAACTTGTAGCAATAATTATATTTTGATGCGTACGAAATGCATTAAAAATGGCCCATTTATTCACAGGCGCTTCCATTAGTCTGATAACTACCTATATATTTATTATGTGTCAATACAGTGGCTACAAATTTTCAGGAGAGATAGAGTACACTTAGACGATTGAAAATTACACAGCCATGTATTTTTAAAAACTCTTTCCTGGCTCAGTAATGAAAATCCAATTTTAAAGAATGAAAGACAACACGAACAAGATAAGAAGATAATTTTATTATTCTCAGTACAGCAAATATACTGGGAAATCTTTGGCTGATATAAGCTACAGATGTTCTAAGTAAAGTGGAGCATCAGATGACATTGTATACGCACACGGTGTTGTTTCTGCAGCACCCTCTGTGAAGCTTCCTTTTGCTTGAAGACAAAGTGATTTTAGGATGTTACCTTACAATAACGCGGAGTTAACTAATATCTAATTTGCATACAGGATCATTAATTGCAATAGGTAAAGCGCACAGCATTTTTAGGCTCAACGTTACCCCAGAAGGATAAATTCTTACAATTTCTTTTCTACACACTTGGATCAAAGACTGACAATGGATCCTTCGTCTGGAACATATGAGAACATGAGTGAAGAGTAAGAACTCCAAGCACCAAAAAAAAAAAAAAAACTGCTGGATCTAATACTGAATCATCTCGACCAGCAAGCGTGCTATCACCAGTCATATTAAGATTTCCTATATGACCGTTTAATTGATCCTACATACTAACTGCATGCATCATTATCGCATCCAGCACTTGCATTTACTAGACAAAGGAGATTTTTATTCTTTATTTGCCTTTGCACGTTAGTATTTACAGAAGCTTGCAAAAATCTATGTTTTTCAGGCACCATTTAGTCCAATGATGAAGCGAAATACACTCGGAAAAAATGATTAACTCGCATAACACCCATGTATGTCCTGGGAACTCACATACAACAAGAATACGTGCAAATCAGGAACAGTTTTCAGTAAATGCATTGACCAATACTGTCTGGACTACTTGTTGCTACAACATCTGAGAGGGCTCTGTCTTCAGAAGTGAATTGATTGCAATAGACCTGGGACTAGAAGCTATTCTTTCTGAAGAGGATTATGGTGACCTATGGATCTTGTCTGACAGCCGTAGTTCTCTCCACCATCTTAGTAATTGGCTTCTTGTAGGCGACAAGATCAGCAACTCTATCCTGCTTAAATTAAAACTCATTTCACTTAATCATGATGTTCACTTGCAATGGATCCCTTCACATGTGAATATCCACAGGAATGAAATGGCCGATAATCTTGCTAAGGAGGGTTGCAGGATTTCAAATACTCCCTCTTCCACACTTACTTTTCTGGATTTATACTCCCGGGAAAAATCAAAAACCTCGGAGGAGTGGAAAACACCCCCACCCATAATTGGTACAAGGGATCAAAACCGGGCTTGTCCCTTGACCTCCCGTGTGACAGACGTACCCGGACTGTTCTCTCAAGACTTGCTAGCGGTCATATTAAGTGCCTCACTTTCAACGAGGGCAGGAAAACTTTCGTCACCTGCACCAAGTGCCAAAATCATCAGGCTTCTCCTGAGCATCTTTTGGATTGCATGGGTCTCTCTAGGGAGGATCTCTTTAGCAATCCTCTTTTAGTCTTCGACTTCCTTACAGTCAACGAACTCGTGGATCTAGTCTGACTCCGTCAGACATGGAGGATAAGCAACAACAACAACAACACATCTGAGAGGTGAAAGCCATCTGCTCTTCTGCCAGCAAATATTCCTGCACATGTTGGAAGACGTACATGCATCCATTTCTATGTGATTTTTCAGTCTTTCTTCAGCATGATGCTCCTACGTACATTTTAACATTGACGTGAGTCTTTACTTGAATACAATGTAAGGCCAGCAGAGATTTTGGGCTTGGTCACCCGATACAATGACCTTTTCGATTACCAGACCCTATTTGCGTTGATTACCTCCTCTATAATGTCGTCAAACCATTGATATTTGTAACTTCTGATAAAATGTATTGAGGACTTTGCTGCATAGGCCACGGCAACTGCTGGAGAAGTCCAGGATATGACCAGTTTTTTTTGCTAAGGTTGAATCTTAAATGCGCCGAAGATGTGAGGCCCACTTCTCAGCCCGGAGTAGTAATTTCGAACACTTTCTTAATGTGACAATCATTACCTTTTCTATGTCTTTCTTCCTTAGTTTTTGTTCTATTTAGAATAATATAAACACGTTTTCTCATTTTATTCATGCCCTTCCTTTCTTGCGTGATGTGTCGTCACTAAAAATCTGAAACGAGTTTCCGATCAAGCATTGTCATGTGATTTCACATCGTCGAGGTGCACTTCATCGCTCTTGAAAGCTTGTAACTACAATACTGATACACTTTTTACACACAAACACACACACACACACATATATATATATATATATATATATATATATATATATATATATATATATATATATATATATATATATATATATATATATATATATATATTTTGTCACGATGAAACACAATGAAGAGGCAGATAGATAAAGAACACGGGTTTATTAAGCATACTTTGCAGTAGAGCAACAACAGACTGAGAGGAAATGAGCTCTTACAGTCAATTGGAACATTCCAGAAATACCTTCTGGAATAACTATAGAAAGTTGAAAACTCTTCCAGAACATGAAAACAATGAAACTATAATTTAACATAAATTTTTGGGTGCAACCTGCACCTTAAATAATTTCTCGAATCACCTGGATTCGAACCGATGACCTTTCGGTTCCAAGCCGAAGACGCAACCTCTGAGCCACGGAAGTTCACTTTCTTCGCTGCATTACTCTCTCCTTAAGAAGTACAGAGCCTCGCTGTTCTAGACCTTGTCACAGGACCAGAGTATGATTGTGGAACGAGACTAGGAGATGACGTCTGAGTGGTTTCTTCGCTGTCTGCTTCACCAACAGTGGAGTCTTGAGCATCAGAATCACGATAGGGCTTCGTACGTAGGACATGGACTACGTCTTTGCACTTGCGTCTTTTTGAAGATGGGTCATAACCCTCTACTTCGAATGTCACATCAGATAACTGACGTAAAACCTTATGTGGCCCAAAGTATATATATTAACATTAACAACTATATACATATTAACAACTTTTTTGACAGTCCAATCTTTATGACAGGAATAAAAATCCAAACAAGATCCCCAGGTTTGTCTCTGGTCTTTATCTTTCTGTTGTGCTTGTAATGTATGCAGACGAGATAACTGTCTTGCCTCTTCGGCTTTTGTTACAAGATGGCCCACATAACCATTATCTGTGTCGTCGGGTTGAAAGGGAAACATGGTATCCAGCGTTGTCTCGGCTTCATGTCCGTGAAGCAGGAAAGAAGGTGAAAAGCCGGTCGTCTCTTGCGTAGAAGTGCTATACGCAAAGGTAACGAATGGCAGTACTTCAACCCAGTTTTTCTGTTCGACATCGACATAGATGGAAAGCATGTCGGCTAGAGTCTTATTAAAATGCTCTGTAAGTCCATTTGTCTGAGGATGGTACTCCGTAGTCATCCGATGTGAAATATGGCACAATCTTATAATTTCAGACACTACTTTGCTCTGAAAAACTTGCCCTCGGTCACTAATGATAACTCTTGGTGCTCCTTGTTTCAAAATTACTTCTTTTAGCATGAATCTGGCTACCTCGGTTGCTCCTGCATTCGGTACGGCTCTTGTAATGGAAAAGCGTGTTAAGCAGTCAGTGCAAACGATAATCCACTTGTTCCCTCAGTTAGATATTGGAAATCGTCCGAGCAAATCTATTCCTATTCGCTGGAAAGGTGTTTCGGGTGGGGGTATAGGCATCAAACGCCCCGCTGGTTGCTGCGGAATAGATTTTCTTCGTTGACATTCTCGGCAGTGAGCAACATACCTTTTCACACTTCTGTATAATCCTGGCCAATCGAACTTTTTTCGAATTCGGTCATTGCCTTTAGGAATCCAAGATGTCCAGCAGTCGGAGCGTCATGGAAGTGCTCAGAAATTTCTTGACTGAGATGTTTTGGGTCATACCAGTCATACTGGCAACCATTTCTTCCCTTGAGGATCATAGTTTCTCTTGCAAAGAATACCATCTACTAATTAGTATCGGTTTTCTTCTATGCTCTTTGCAAATTCCTCTGGCATTCCAATATGTGTGCAAGATCGGCATCACGAATTTATTCCGACGCTAGGTCAAAGAGAGTAATAGCGACAACATCTTTTTCCAATGGTGACGTATTCGTTTCCCAATGGATTTCGTGAGAGGCTATCGGCATCTTTGTGTTTTCATCCACTTTTATATACTACCGTAATGTCGTATTCTTGTAGTCGTAAGGCCCATCTTGCAAGTCTTCTGGACGGGCCTTTAAGACCCGCAAGCCAATATAGTCAATGGTGATCCATCGCTATAGTGAATGCTTTTCCGAAGAGGTATGTTTGAAATTTTTTAATGGCCTACACAGCTCCAAGACATTTCCTCTCTGTAGTCGAATAATTTCTTTCGGCATTTATTAAGGCTCTGGATGCGTAGGCAATGACTTTTTCTTTTCCGTCTTGTACTTGGACGAGGACGGCTCCAATCCAATTACCGCTAGCGTCAGTATGTAACTCAGTGGGACAGGTTGCGTCAAAAAGTCCAAGCAATGGATCAGATGTTAAAGCCTCTTTTAGGTCTTCAAAAGATTATTTCTGCTCGGGACTCCAGGAAAACTTGGTATCCCCCTTCAAAAGAGTTTGGAGGGGTTGAACTCTGCAATAAAAATCCCTGATGAATCTACGGTAGTATGAACACAACCCAAAGAAACTTTTAACGTCATGTATGTTTTTTAGCATCTTGTCGACTTCTTCACGTATGGTGCATCATTCAGTGGGTGAAACTCTGTAAGCCCGTTGACTTATAGCTGGATGATCTCCAGTTCTAATGTGATATTTTACTCAGATTTCACAAGAACCACCTTTCCTTTGACTGCCGAAAATGGATGAAAATTTACGGAGGAGTCGTACTAATTCCTCATGCCCCTTAGGGGGTTTACCTTCTTTCGGTAAACACGGGTGTCATAATCCCGAGGTACCCTATTAAAATGTCCTCTTCTTTATTTTCTGCTCTTCTCTACTCTTCTGCTGTCTCTTCCTTTTCTCCCTCGTTGTGATTGCCTCGTAAGAGTTGAGGAATCCCCTGCAGTAGCTTTCGTCGCTCTGTTGCTATGAGCTCCTCTTGGGGACTAAATCAGCTACGTGTTTGCCGTGCGTGGAGACACGTGTCCCTGGAAAAGAGGGACCTGGTAATTGAGGCCCCCAGAGACTAACACATTACTTTGGCCTCTGCTTCAGGTAAACGGGAGGTGTGTTGTGGTCGTCAGCACATCAATTGGCTTTATGGATCAAGCAATCGGTACATTTACTTGGTGATTCGTAAAGGGTGGAGACCACTTCAGGGATGTACTATGAGCGTATACGCTCATAGGGACTATAGGGATTGACTAGCACTGGTACCTATAGGGACTGACAAGTACTGGTACAGTTAACCAATATCCCCTAGTAGGGCTCCATGGTGGGTGGTGCTGTCTGGTCCCTGAATTTTATTTAACTCCATATGAATAAAGATACTTTCTCCTCACTCCCTCGGGAGCAACAAATGCCAATGTGTGAAGCTAAATTCTACATAATTAAAAGAACTGTAGGGTCTTTTGAATATGTTTCTCCCTTTCTTATTAAAAAGGGATTAATATCTCATCTGGGTTTTTTGAAATCAGTGAATAAATTACGAACAGGTAATTTACTAATTGAAACTACATCTGAAAAACAGTCTATGATGATACAGAGTATGAAATCACTTGCTGACATACCTGTCACAGTAGAGCCTCATACAAAATAAAATTTTGTACAAAGAGTAATTTCTGCAGAGGATTTGTATTACACGTCAACTTATAAAATTCTTGACAACTTGAAAAGCCAAAAAGTCTACCCCGTGAAAAGAATAACAATCAAAATGGATGATATTGTCTTAAATACCAAATACCTAATTTTGACTTTTGCGAGGCCAGACTTGCCGCAATACATCAAAGTGGCTTACATGCTTTGTTCAGTGCGACCGTATATACCAAATCCTCTTAGATGTTTTCAGTGCTAACGTTATGGACACTCTAAAATGGCATGCAGAGGAAAACCTACTTGCGCTCGCTGTTCTCAAGTTGACCATGATAATACTGCCTTCAAAGCCAAAGAAGTGTGTGTCAACTGTAAAGGTGACCACACCTCTTATTCTAGATCTTGTCCCGTTTGGCAACAGGAAAAAGAAATTGTCACCATCAAAATTAAGAACAATGTTTCCTATGCAGAAGCTCTTTGCATAGTTAGTTCCCACACTCCCACTCCTGGTGTTAGTTATGCAACTTTGGCAATAAAAATGACCCGATCCTGGAGCACCCAAACAGAAACAAATTCTGCTTCTACAGTTAGCTTTCTCCCAAAGCAAAAATCAGTAGAAGTATCTACACCTGGAATCGCCAAATCAGCTTTGGCAAAATCAAAAGCCTTAGGAAATTAAAATTGGCCAAGGAAGGCATTCGAAAACCTTCCTTAACAACAAAAAAAGCTCTTCTGTGTTTGGATGCAGACACTGTCAAACTGCATCCATCAGATGATGATTTCAATTTTGAAGACTCATCTGAGATGACTATGAGCAACAGTGATAAAGGTTAGAATATATTCCATTGATGACTTCCTTTGTTTCCTGGAATTGTCGTGGTTTTCGGTCTCGCATTGATGATGTCAAATCCATCATCTCTAGCTTTAACCCCGCATGTGTGGCTCTCCAGGAAACATTTCTGGATCCTACTGTTATCACCAAAATGCGTGGGTTTCAGTACTTCAGAAAAGATTATGGTGGTGATGCTGCTGTGTCTGGTGGAGTTTGTATAAGTACATCAAACAATTACCCCAGTACAGCACATCAGCTCCAGGCAGTGGCTGTGAGAATCTACACGACATGTCTAATAACGGTTTGTAGCCTCTACTTACCACCGAATGATTTCAGCCAAGGAGAGGAACTGAATGATTTAGTTGATCAATTCCCAGCTCCATTTTTATTGCTTGGTGATTTTAACGGACATAGTCCTCTGTGGGGTAGTGATGATACGAATTCTCGCGCTTGTCAGATAGAAAAGTTAATTTCTGACAGTTGCATCTATTTGTTAAATACCAACGAGAAGACTTATTTTCACGAACCAACACGGACATTTCACTCTCTGGACTTAGCTGTATGTTCTCCATCACTCCTGACATTGCTGAATTTTACTGTTGGAAATGACCTTTACAATAGTGATCATTTCCCTCTAATCGTGTCTCAAGCTGGAAATAATAGTGTGCGTCACAACCCCCCTAATTATGTGTATAGTCGAGCCGATTGGACTCTTTTCATGCAATTGGCTGTGATCAGTGAGACAAGAGTTAAGACAGATGTGATAGATGATGCCGTTATATATGTCACTGACACAATAATCCGAGCTGCGGATGTTGCTATCCCTAAAAATTCCAGCATTCCACAAACACCGGAAACCTTGGTGGAATGAAGAGTTTCAACTCTCCTATAAGAAACAAAGGAAGCAATGGAATGTATTTCGAAGATACCCATACATGGATAAACTTATTGCTTTCAAGAAAGCCAAAGCGTTTGCTCGTAGAGTTAGACGTAAGAATCAGAGGGAATCTTGGATTCGTTATGTGTCATCAATAACCACATCGACATCAAGCAAACAGTTATGGAGGAAGGTGAAAGCAACCAATGGTATGTATCAGGATCATTGCCTTCCTGTTTTAAAAACTGAAGCTGCTGTATATTCTTCACCGGTAGATATTGCCAATGTCATCGGAGAAACTTTTGCTCGTGTTTCCAGCTCTGATTCATATAGTCCTACTTTTTTAAGGACTACAGATATCGCTGAGCGGACACCAGTAAGATTTCATGATCAACATATTCTACCTTATAATTGTGCTTTTTGATTGTCAGAATTAAAGACAGCAATATTACAGGCAAATAACACCAGTCCAGGGCCTAATGGAACTTCCTATCAAATGCTCCGTCATTTAGACAATGATTCGTTATTGAACATCTTCATATTGTTTAATAGAATCTGGACGGAAAATGTCTTTCCAACTTCCTTGAGGGAAGCGATAGTGATTCCAATCTTAAAACCTGGCAAAGATTCATGCTATCCTCTAAGTTATCGCCCAATAGCTCTTACGAGTTGCTTATGAAAAACCTTCGAGCGTATGGTCAATGCTAGACACATTTATGTCTTAGAAAAGAACAAGTGCATCCCTTCTCACCAAAGTGGCTTTCGAAAAGGATGGTCTACTATCGATAATATCATTGATTTAGAATCCCAAATTCAAATTGCTTTCGTGAGGAGAAACCACCTTCTTGCAATCTTCTTCGACGTTGAGAAAGCTTATGACCGTACATGGCACTATGGAATTCTCCGTACTCTGCATAATCTTGGTTTTAAGGGTAATCTTCCAATATTTATCCAAAATTTTCTGGCCTCATGCGTTTTTAGAGTACGCGTTAGAACTACAATTTACAATAGTTTTAGCCAAGCTGAGGATGTCCCTCAAGGTAGAGTTTTAAGTGTAACAATTTTTAACCTTTTTATCGGTAACATCTTAATCAATTACCATCTTCTGTTCATAGTAATTTATATGTTGATAATTTGCAAATTTCATATCAGGGATAAAACATGAATATAATTGAGAGACAATTGAAAACAGCTGTAAAGAATCTAATTACTTGGTGTGAACGAAATGGCCTAAGTATAACTCCTAGTAAGAGTTGCTGTGTTAATTTCTGCAGGAAAACCAGTCTCCATGATGATCCTGTGCTTCTCATAAATAATAGACCCATTCCTGTAGTCAGTGAGATAAAATTCCTTGGCGTGATTTTCGACAAGAAAATAACTTTCCTTCCGCATGTTTTACATCTGCGGAAGAAGTTAGGTGCTTTCCAATACATCTTGAGGTGCAGATCGCACATCACTCCTTCGAATATACAAGTCAATAATTTTATCTCGAATAGATTACGGCTGTGTTGCTTATGGATCAGCTAGACTCTCCATCTTACGCAGATTAGATACTCTTCACCACTCTGCTTAAAGGATTTGTTGTGGTGCATTTCGCACATCACTCGTCCAAAGTCTATATGTAATCTGCCAACAATTACCTTTAGACCTGCGGCGGATGCAGCTGTCTCTTAATTATTATTCGAAAATAATGTCCTCAACTCATCATCCCTGACATTCCACAATTCCTAATGCCTCTCTCTTGAGGTTATACATTGCTAGGTCATCAAGCATTCAACCTTTTCTCTCTCGCATTAAATCTATTTGTTTGCTTTCTGACCTATGCGATGTCCGAATTGAGTCCACAGACTTCTTCGCACATTCACCTTAGTATGATCCAGATATCATTGTTATCAATCTCTTTGAAAGTTACAAAAAGTTGAACACTACTGCGACTATTTATCAACAGCTTTTTGCATTCCATCGCTGTCAGTATGAACGGTACACTCCTGTATTCACAGATGGATCCAAAACAGCAGGACACGTTTTGGCTGTAGAATTTATTTTGATAATATCTCCTTTAGTTACAGCCTGCACAAGTCCTGCTCTATCTTCACTGCTGAGGCTACGGCTGTATACCACGCACTTCAACAGATGAGTACTAGAAATGAATGTAAGTTCTGTGTTTACACTGACAGTAATAGTGTATTGGAAGCTTTGAGAAATAGTAACGTTAACTGTCACCCTGTTGTGTCCAAGATTTTCAAACTAATTGATTCTCTAACTAGCAAGGGATTTGAAATACGGTTTTGCTGGATACCAGGTCAAATGGGAATAGATGGCAATGAGAAGGCTGATGCAGCAGCTCGGTCTGCACCTACTCATACTCTACCTTCAGTTCCATCAATGGATGTGAGAAAGGGAATTAAACATTTCATAAAGTCTCGTTGGCAGGAATCCTGGAATTTGCAAGTCAGCAACAAACTTTTTTTCCATCTTTCTATTAATCATCCCATTACCAGTTTTAACGCTTCGGAGCGCAGATGTTAAACTGACTCGCCTTCGTATGGGTCACACGCGTTTCATTCATAGGCATTTATACTTAAGTGACTTAAATCCTTGGTGTGAGACATGTGATGAACCATACACAGTGCGTCATATTTTAATTGTGTGTCGAGATTTTAACAATTATCGTTTCACGTTTTTTAATAGTAATAATTTAACCTTACAAGATTTACTAGGTGAACCACTGCATCGCAATCTCTTTGCATTTTTAAAAATAATTGGTTTTATAAATTTTATCTAATTTTAGAAATTTTAAAACAAAATTAATTTAATTTTAAATCTTATACATTTTAGATGATATACATATTTATATTTTATTGTGATATTTTAATATATTAACATTTTATTGGTTTGAGCAGAAAAAGTAGATAAAGACGACTTTGTGTCTGGCGCAGCTTGTCCTTACTTGGACCTTGCGCCAGTAAAACCAACCAACCAACCTAATTCCTCGTGATCCTTACTGGTAAGATCAGGAGAAATCATCGACGAGAAATTTATTCCTTTAGCAATTAAATGCGTGTCTTCCGAAGGTGTGGCTTCTATAGCATTCAAGTACTCCTCTTCAAAAGATTCGGCAAAACCTATACATGTATCCCGAGCTTCAGACCTTCCATTAGCAATTCATATTTCTGTTTGATTCTGAAGGACACTCGTTATTGTAGCCGGCAGAAAGATTTCTTTTGTTAGCAGGAAATTCTTGTTTCCTATGGCGACGATATCAATACATCCGATCTTCTTCGAGATTGACACAGATATTCGAGACATTGACCGGGAAAGTATGATACAATACACAATCACTCAAGGCTGTTTGTCTCCATGGACCTGAATGATTCGGCTCTCGTAGTTTGTCACCAAGAGATAATTCATATCGTCCACAATTTATTACTGCTTGGGAAGTTTCTAAAAAGTCCCAACCGAGTATGACATCATGGCTGCACTGGGGAAAAACTATGAATTCAAATGGAAACACCTTGTTTTTAACGGCTATTCAGAGGACACGCTTCCCCAGCGTTCGGTCGAAATTCCCCTCGGTGACCTTCAGTTTGACATTCTTGTTCGCGGGAAGCAGAACATTTTTTAAATGGCGGTGATATCCTTCAGAGACGACGGAGTAAGAAGCGCCAGAATCAACTAGGGCCCGAACCGGCTGGTTATCGACAACTACGTCAAGGTAATTTGCTGACATCTTTGTGACGGTTGGAGGATTTTTTGTCTAGCGGCCTCATCTCCCAGGGAGGTCGCGCTACTTAGTTTCCCTCGGTACGGCGGCTTGGAGATCTGCTGGGTCGACTATACGGCGAAGGGGGCCTATAACGGTGAGTCGGTAATCATCCTCGAGAAGGGCTAGGAGATGAGCATCTTGCAGTAGGTCGGTTGAAGTCGCGACGAAACTTCCCTAGTCTATCTGATTCCTCGTCTGACCCTGTAAGTGTCGAATATGGCTTTCCTTTCGCGGCAGTATCTAACAACGTGCCCCGGGCGACCACAATGAAACCATACTGGTCTGTTGTCCATTGTTCTCCAGACGTCCGTCTTTCTTTGTTGTACTTCAGGTTTCGGCCCCATTCTTGTTATAGAGTTCTCAGAGAAGACTTGCCATTGAGGTTTCACTTGAGACCACATATTCGTCTCAGTCACTGGAGCGAGAGCCCTTCTAACTTCTTCTTGAACTATGCTTTCAATAGAGCAGGTCTGAGGTTTTGGATCCGTGGCAATCACCCGCTGGATTTCTTCTCGGAAAATCTGTCTTATAAGGCTGGCGAGGTCTGATGGATCACTGACAGCAGTTGTTGATACGACATTTGGTAAGCGCTTGAATTTGTGACGTTTTATCCTCTTTAATTGTATACGCTCGATGTGTTGACACCAGGTAATAAAGTCCGCAGTTGTTTCCAGCTTTTTTGTTAATAAGGCTTGGTAAATATTTTCGCCCACACCTTTCATTAGATGTGATAATTTATCCTCTTCAGACATCTCCAGATTGACTTCCAAGCATAGTCCAAGCACACTTTAGGTATATGATTGCGTGCTTTCTCTTAATTTCTGTGCTCGCACCTTCAACATTTCCTCAGTTCGTCGAACGTGAACTTGGGAATCTCCGAAGACCATTTGAATTTCCTTTTTGAATTTCTCCCAAGAGAAGATCTGGTCCTCATTATTTTCATACCACTGCTTAGCAGTATCTTCGAGGAAAAACTACGTATTTGTCAAACACATTGAGTGATTCCATTGGTTGAATTTCGCCACTCTCTCAAATTCTTTCAGCCATTTGCTCGGATCCTGACCGCTATCACCCCGAAATATCGGCGGACTTATCTGCTGGAGGAGCGGAGAGGGAGATACTGCAATCTTTCTCCTCAAGCATTTTCCTTTTTTTTTTTTTACTCTGGATAATACAATCCGTGTTCTGGAGGAAGTCCTTGTAAACGTAAACTTCTACGGATTTCCGTTGTCAGTTGGTTTCAGTATCCGGCACTTCCACCAAAATGTCACGATGAAACATGATGAAGAGGCAGATAGATAAGGTACACAGGTTTTTTAAGCGTACTTTGCAATAGAACAACAGCAGACTGAAAGGAAATGAGCTTTTAATCATCGACGAGCAATTGGAACATTCTAGAAATACCTTCTGGAATAACTAAAGAAAGTTCCGGAAACTTCCAGAACATGAAAACAATAATTTAACATACATTTTTGGGTGCAACCTGCACCTTGAATAATTTACTCGAATCACCTGAATTCGAAACGACGACCTTTCGGTTCCAAGCCGAAGACGCTACCTTTGAGCCACAGAAGTTCACTTTCTTCGCTGCAATATATATATATTTCCATATGTTGCTTTATGGTCTTTCTGTAATTATTACCAATTTATATACAAGAAATTCTGTGCAATCCTTAATTCCAGGTACGAGATCAGAGATCCCTTATGACCTATGAACAAATTCTTTGAGTAAATAAATTCCTACCAAGTGTGTTGTCACCAAAATGGCGAAAGAAAAGCTGCTATTAGAAGAGAAAAAAATAATGCAATGTCTAAGGATATGATAGCTAAGAAAGTTTCTCGCTATCATTAAAGAGGAATTATACTCTCCAGTGCTGCACATCAAAAAAATTTTTCAATTGGCCATTTTATTTCTTTGTTAAATGAACTTATTTTAATAAAATATGTTGTATCTTTATAAATTTGTATTTCTTTATTAATTTTTTAGCATATATTGCTAACCACTAAAATTTTACAAATGAAAATTAAAAAAGCGAAAAGCTAAGTCTCAAAACAAAATGCATTGCGTTTTTAAGTTATGTTAGTATGACTATTAAAACACAAGTCTGAAAATAAAATAACTTATATTAAATTTGATTATAAATAAATGATACATGCAAAAATTTTCTTCCTCTAATTAGATACATCTTTAAATTACTAAATTTTATTTTAAAAAAATGAACTTCATAATAAAAAAAATTTTACAAAAATATACAATTCATAAAACCATAATATGCATGCGTAAATCTGGAATGGGATGCTACGCAGAGCCCTTTCCTGATAGAATGGCTACCTCATGGAAAACAGTGAAAAAATATTTAAGAGTGCAATAATTCTATAGAATCTTTTTCTTTAACAAAACATTTATGTGCACAAGAGTTCTATAGGATTTTTTTCTTCAACAAATAATTGGCTGTCTAGAATTATTCTGGGACAATAAAACGGTAAAAAATTCAAAAAATGATAAATACATAAGAAATATTTTAAATAAGAGAGAGCGAGAGAGAAACTAATATTAAATTACAGTAAAAATAGGAAATACGAAGCATCAGGCTATTCCCATGTAGGAATTTGCTAAAAAGTAATCATTCAAATATATATTTTTGTTTTAAGAAAAATGTAATATATTCTCGTAACTTACATAATTATATCTCGGTATCGAGATCGTAATGATATATTTAAGAATAGCCACGAAAATGCATGAAAATAAAATTTTACCTTTATATTTTAATAAATATTTGAATATGGTTTATTATTCTGGCCTTACCTTCCAACAATAGTTGTTTGTGTTTATTTATAAGTATATTATTTTATTATTATTATTTAACGTGTTATATATTTGAATAAATGCTACAATAAAATTATGTATACATATACCACGTTTACATATCTTTTTATTTTATAGTTTCCGATTTTTGGTATGTCTTAAGTTATACAAAATAATTATTCTCAATTCTATTTTTAATTTGTGGTTTTTATTTGCGTTCGATATAAAAATTAAGAAAAAATTATTAGTAATTGAGTTACTTTTAAATTTTTTGCAATTAATTTTTAATGAGAAATATTCTTTAGGAATAATGGATTAAAATGATTTTTTTTAATGTTTATAAAATGTGCTTGTGTGTGGGGTTATGCGTACGTGTAAGACCACAGAAGCAAACTGAATTTACTTAGAGAGACTATTACAAGCATTTTTTATATATATATATATATATAAGCAATTTCTACTTTATAAGAATCTTGTGTGTATTGCGTCAAGAATTGAATTTTTTAATGTGATTTTTTTAATGTGATGTTTTTTTAATGTGAATGAGTCGTTATAATGTGGTTTATAAGTACGATAATGAATCAAAATTTCTCTACAGTACAATTTTTAACTGAACGATCTATCAATACGAGTTTTTTGTTAGTACTGGATCCTAATTTTTCTCCATTGTTCTTTACTTTTATCAACAGAATATAATCGCTCTATTGAAGTAACTAAAAATTATTTAAATAAAATTACAGAGAGAAACCATTCCTGTATTTGCTTAAAAATATATGAATTTTCTATCATAAATGAATTTCATCAAAATTCTAAAATGATAATTAATAGTAGTTATGAATTTTATGAATAATGAATAGAATTTATATATGAGAATGGCAGTAAGTTATTTTATCTTCATTAATATAATTTCATTCAATTTATCAATGAATAAAAATAGCATTTTGATTCATATTTTTAAATTTATTATCAACTAAAAGGTAAGAATAGAGAATCAGAGTTTGTCGACATATTCTTGCAGTAAATTAATGAACCAGTTTCCGCCATCGTGTTATCTGGGAATAAATAATTACCTTAGTGAAACCACTTAACGCGGATTACACATTCATTTCTTTCTACTAGCAGGGCGTATCTTTTCACAATGGCTCACGTCGACCACCCGCCAATTGACAATTGTTGTAACAATTCTCCTGGGTGTCGACGGTTGCTTTAGAAAGCCAATCAGCCTCTTTAATAATCAAATTATATCTACGGAGAAAAAGAAAAGCAATGATGCGGTTAACAGCGATTCAATTGCCTTCACCACCTGGGAGAGTTTGGTGGGACAAAAATTAGAGTGGGTGACATTCATTCAGAGGAGAGCTTCTGCTTAAAGAATAACAAATGAATAACATATAGTTTTTACTATAATAAAGAATAGTAAAAACTATATTATGCATATTAAATACTTTTTTGTGTAGGTGAAATAAATGAGTGCTAAAATCAAAAACACAATTTTATAATTAAAATAACTTCTTAGACATACATTTATAAATATATATGGAGCTGTGGCCAAAATTGTGGATAACTTTTGAGATTTTTATGTTTTTAACTTTGCGTGTTTTAAAATACCTTAACTTTCTCTTAAATACAAATATTTATACATCAAATTAAAGGAAATACAATGTAAAATTTAATAAAAAGCACAGAATTAAAATATCTCTATCATATAAAACTTATGCTTTTTCCAGTCTAAGAAACAAACACAGTTTGTCATGAGCTCTCAAGTGTATTGCACTAAAAGCGTTCTAGTCAATTACAATTACTGTTTTGAGAGCCAATCAAGAGTCTGTATCAAAATTACATTATGCTTTAATTAATAAAAGCTTTATTTTGCTGGAATGTATATTGCAGAAGGATGGATTCTTGTTTAACTAAATAGAATTATGTTTTTAAATATTTAAAAATATTCTTAAATACCGACAATTTAAAACAATGCCACCAATAATAAGAAATGATTGTATATCAGTAAAAAAGCAGAATTGTCATATTGAGAGAAAACTTTTTCTATCAGGATGGAATTCCAAAATATGCTGGTAAGTCAGTGACTTTATCTGTCATACGAAAATTGTACTTACATTATGAAAAAACTGAATAGGGGAAAATAATGCAAGATCAAGTCGAAAATAACTCACAAGTGCAATTGACGATGGAATGATAAAAAAGACATGCATCAAGTACAGAAGGAGTTCATCAATTACTGTTATAGTTATCATTATAATAATGAATGCAATTATTATTTCACTTCATTCAAAAGCAGTAAGGTGAAGAATGTACTGTTTTTGACTACTATGTAGAATTCCAAAGAAAATATCATGTTTAAATGTTAAGTAAAGAAAGAGACGAATTTAGCAGGCAAGAAAAGTTCATTAAGTGGTCAGAAAATCAGTGGAAGCAAATAATTTGGTGCGATGAGAACATAATATAGCTGTTTGGGTTGTGATAGACGAAAATATACGAAACGTTGTGTAGAGGCTTACATCCTGAATAACTGGAAGAATTCCAAAGAAACAACATATTTAATGTTTTTATTACGTATATTTGCAAATATTATGGGGTACATTCGAGTTATTGACGGCATTCTGAATGGAAAATATATATATATATATATATTATAACATTATCCTAAATATTAGTGTATATATATATATATATATATATATATATATATATATGTATATATATATATATATATATATATATATACATATATATATATATATATATATACATATATACATATATATATATATATATATATATATATATATATATATATATATATATATATATATATATATATATATATATATATATATATATATATATATATATATATATATATATATATATATATATATATATATATATATATATATATATATATATATATATATATATATATATATATATATATATACATATATACATATATATATATATATATATATATATACATATATACATATATATACATATATATATATATATATATATATATATATATATATATACATATATACATATATATACATATATATATATATATATATATATATATATACATATATACATATATATACATATATATATATATATATATATATATATATATATATATATATATATATATATATATACATATATATATATATATATATATATATATATATATATATATATATATATATATATATATATATATATATATATATATATATATATATATATATGAATTTCACAGTTAAAATCAAGAACTGCACATATTATAGTTATTAAGAATACTTCAGTATTATATTTCCTGAATTATTTTCATTGTTCCAATAAGGCAATGACATTGTTTTAGTGTTTAAAAAATATATGTTGTGCTGTACTGATTGTTGCTGGAAAGCAAACGAAAACTTAAAAGAATTAAAAAATTTTGAAATACATTCATAACTAGTTTGTATTTGAAAAGTATATCTAATATTATCTGACTGAAAAAACTATTATGCTTTAGTTATATTAATGCAGTTTATATAAAATTTGCTCTTCAATTATTTACTGTTTTCAATTACCATTTTCAAAAATAAAAAATTTTTATGATAAATAATGTATGCACATTTTACGATTTACTTCATTTTGATTATTTAAAATATTATAAAGAAACACTAAATTTAAATTAACAGAAAAATATTAAAGCAGCTTATTATTTCTGATTTGATGATCAAACCAAAACATTTGGCGTGCCTTGCATTACAGGATTTTTTTAACTTAATTTGAATTCTTAAAAGCAAGAGCAACAGTTAAATTATTTAAAACTATAAATTTAAACCAAAACTATAAATTTATAAATCATTCAGATTATTATCATGTGTTTATATAACTACTTATTATAAAAAAGAGAAAGCGTTTCAAAGCACCATCCTGTTGACTCACGTCATCGAATAAGACCACGCTATTTGAAATGAAATGTCTTAAATTCATAGAAAGGGATTGTTAAATAGTGAATAATAGGTACTGAATGTTGGTTTTGTACAAAGATTTTTCCCAAAGAAAACTTGAGACCTTTCCGAGTTTCCACAAATGCACAATATTTAAAAAAGAGATTTAATCATAATAACAAAATCACCTGGAAGAAAGTATACGATCAGTATTCAAAGGCCCATTACAACAGATAAAATATACATCAATTGAGACAATTAAAATTCAAGCAATGTTTAATAAATTTTATATCACCTCCATTCTTTTAAATTTAAAAAAGTCCTTAAAAATTAATAAATTTAAAATGCTAATGTATCATGTTTCATAATATTTTCGAGCCATAAATGTAACAATGTATTCCTAACAAGATACCATGCATTTATTTGTTTTGAGATAGTTTTGAGCTATTAGACTGACCCACATAGCTGCATAAAATTAATCATTATTTTTTAGTGGAATTCACGTACGGAAAATTTACTAGTTGAAAAAATATTTCAATTAACGATGAGTTGGTTAGAAAAATATGGGATTCGTTGGGATTGATTTTATATAGAACAATAGAAATATTTTTATTAATTTTGTTATAAGGTAAATGATAATGCTTAAAACTTCATCCACCAAAAAATGTTTAACTCTGAATCTATAGGTTGCCTTTATTTAGAGAAGTAAAGTAGAGAAATAATAAGAGAAATCTTGTGATAGTAATACTTATCCAAAAGATTCATGTATGATCTGAGAGAATGAGTAATGGGTCACCTAAAAAGGAATAAGTTTCTCTCGTGTTTATGTTACGAATGAAAGATTTTATTTCTATCTGAAATTTTAAAAATATTAAATGTGGAAGGAAAAAATATGCCCATGTACTCAAGAACGTCTAGCATAAAATATATTTAGGTGAAAGAATTGGAAAATTGCACCAGTCATTAAAGTTTATATATATATATATATATATATTCAATTTTTTCACTTATATTATTTATTTATTAGATACATAAGGAAACAACTATTATCAGATACTAAGAAACATTAATAAATCATAAAACGCAGCTAAGAAATTATAAAATAAAAATGAATATTTATCTCCGTTATTGAAAAAAGTATGGAAAAAAATTACTGTTTGTGGAAGCTTCTTGTATATAACTATAAAACTTAATACAATAATATTCTTATTCCACTAGTTATTGTAACCATATGTTTGATTACTCTATTTCAAAAAAGTCAATTGAACAGCTTTACAGTAGCGTCTAAGTTTAAAATATCATTAGATTCTGTATCTTTTTGGCAAAAATTTATCTTACATTTTAGGTATTATCTTACAATTGGAATTATTTTTCTGTAACATTCAATTTTGAAACGCCATTATGATAAATGTTTGCCCGAATATAATCAACTCAAGAGAGGTACATAAAATATATGTACGATATGCATAGGAATATAGTCCAAATATTTCTATGTTTGTGGAAAAACTACAACAAAAAAGTCTGCCGACCAACGAGTGCAACTGCATCGATCTCTTTTTTTCTAAGCAGCACATCTTAATTGGCTTATATATTTCCGTCTAATTTGATTCTATTTAAACTTAATTCATATGGGATTATTTTAATTGTTGAACCAAAAGATAAAAGTTAGTTTTCATTATTTGATAAAATAGTTAACTTGTGTTTTCTACAATTAGAAACGATTCTTAAATGAAATAAAAATTAGAAACCTACAATTGATAGAGAATAATTAAATTGATATATTTTATAAATTTAATTTATTTTCTATCAACACTTCAAACATTTACAAAGCTTCATCATAAAATATTTTACAAAGCTTATTTAAAATGAATTAAAATTTCGTTATTCAAAAATTATGCAACATTTCTTAAAAAATCATTTTTTAGTTGAAATAAGTCACTTGGTCATGTTAGCATATTAAATCACAAGATTTTATCCTAATATTTTTTTTATTCAAAATGAACTTATTTAGCAAGTGATTAATTTTCATTGTTGAATTTAAACATAAGCAATGCTACTAAGTCATAAGAAGATAAAATTGAACAAAATGAAACCAAACTGGAAAAAATTCTATAACTTTAGGGTATAGATTAAACTTTTATTTGAGTTTCTCAACATCTTCCTCTAAGTTTTCCCTCCACACTTGTTTGTGTACATTTTACGATAACCAAATGCTGCAATGAATGTGGTTATAAAGCATTCGAATATCGGCCTGCTGTCTCTCATCACAAAAACTGAAATTAATTTGACGACTGGTTAAGCACAAAAATAAAATTTTTTAAACAACTTATAACAATTTAGAGTTAGAAAAAATACATGTTTAAAATATTTGATATTTCTAGTCTTTGTGTTATTTGAGTTAAAACTGTTTTTTTCTTTCATAATTTATAAATATGCTTCAAAGGAGAATTCTTTGAAGATTCCAAATGAAAGCTTTCATATATTTAATCCTAACAAGATTTTATAGGAGCAAACACAAACACAATCAGAACGATTGAAAGACAAAATAAATCTCTATATAGATATTTTATAGTTCTTATTAAGACAACTAATAATATATTATTTTGTCTTCCACAAAATAATTATTTATGTATACACGTACATAATTTCTTTCAAAGGTAAAATATGGAGATAGAAAAGCTCTGTTCTTAAAATAGCAAAATTTATAATTTCACCATAAGTTAATAATTTAAAAAAAACCTAGTAACATAACTGCTTATTGGTGCAAATAATACAAGAAAAAGTATGTCAAATAAATTTACAAAACAGTTATATAGTTCACTTATAGTTATGTAATTTAAAAGTATTACGTATATAATATAAACAAAGGAAAATTTAATAAAGGTTTTGTTCATAATCATCTTCTGAAAAAAATTCGTCCCTTCAATCATTTTTCATCCGTCGCATTTAAAAACATTTGTTATTGATTTAAATGATTACATTTTGTTCATAAAAATTAATATTATATAAAATAATAAAAAATTTCTAAAATCAAACTCTGAAAAAATACAAATATTGAATTAATCATTTATATTCTAAAGAATTGTTGCGTTCCTCAGATAGATCTGTCCAGATATATAGATAATTAGCTGTTTTTGACCCCTTTGAGTCTCTATTTTACCACTTCAACATTAAAAAAAAGCAAAAAAGAATTTAATGCAAAATATTCTTCTTACAAAACTACCTTATTGATGGGATTCTTCTTACAAAATTACCTTATTGATATTCTAAGGTCATTTATTAAATCAAAAGAAAACTTTTATTTGAATAGTAGACCTTGTGTACGGTGATTTATAACCACAGAAACAATGTTGCAAAAGTCTTAAATGTATTATAAGCCTCAAAATTTTTAATAGTACTTCAGGGGTTGCAAATAGTCAAAATCAGAGTTGTCTGTATCAAGATAAATTCCTAGCATAATCTAAATTTCAACTTACGTTAAATAATGCTCAATTTACGTTAAATAAAATGGAAAATTATAGGATAAAAATTTTTTAAAATATTTAAAATATCAATAATCATAAATATTAACGTCACCTTTTGTTGAAGCTAAATTGTCAAAAAACCTGAGTACCTAAAACTCATACTGTATATAACTCTACCATAAACTACTAGGTAAACAAAAAAGTTCTTGAAGTTTTCTCATTGCCATTGAATGAAGTGCCAATTATTGTATGATATGGTTAAGACACCAGTTAGTTGAGAATAGGAATAGAAATGGACGTGTCGGTGAGAGTTTGTGTTCGGTGTTATATATTTTAAGATTTCAGAGTGGGCTTATCAGATGCTGCATCAAAACGCTGAATATGTCAAGCGTTTGGAAATCGTGCTGTGAATGACGTACGGAAAAGCATTGGTTTCACAAATTCAGATTGGGAGATTTGTTCCTCTGTGATGAACGCATAAGACGATCGCAGGCTTTGGATGACGAAGCCCTGTAGATGGTCGTTAAGGAAGACAATAATCAAAAGTGTGTTGAACTTGCCAGGCAATTTAACGTTTCTGGTGAAATGGTTTAACTTCATTTGCACCTCTTAGGTAAGACATACAGGCTGAGCAAGTAGGTTCAACACATGCTGTTGAAAGTCCATAAGCAACAACAAGTGGCGGTTTGCTTATCGTTGCTTACTCTACCCCATAGCGTATCCATGTTTAATCGAGTGCTGAAGAAGGACCAAAAGCTATTTCTTTATGACACTCCCAAACCGAACATTGGTTTTCATCCTAAGATACTGTCCCGTACAAAGCAAGACTACCTATACACCAACTCTGCAAGATTGTACTTTGTTTCTGTTGGACTAGTCGTCAAGTGGTTCACTATGAGCTGCTACCAACGGACCAAACAAGTGACTGCGGACCTGTACTCACAGCAATTAGAACACGTACAACAGGCATTGCAATAGAAAGAGCCAGCGATGGTTTATCGCAAGGGTGTGCTATTCTTGGCCGTTAACGTGGTTCCGCATTTCGAGCGGTGGCCAGGAAAACTATACAACGAATCAATTAGTAGGCTTTTTCTCTTCCTCCTTATTCACCTGACATTGCATCATCAGATTACCACATCTTTAATTCCTTGTACAATCATCTTCGATGAAAACCTTTTACCAATGAAGAAGATTTGTGCAAACCACTCACTTCTTTCCGTCCGAAACCTCCGAGGAGAATTGTAAAATTGGTGACACGTTGGCAGATGGTGCTGAATGACAATGGTGATGATTGTGAGGACTAAAAACTGGGCACAGTTTCTGTAGGTTATGTTTCTTTGGGTCATTAAAAACGGCAAGAACTTTCTTGTTTTCCTTGTATTTTAGAATGCCCTACAAAAGTAATAGTAAGTTAATTTTAGCAGAAATAGGATTGGATTTAGAGTCACAGTTCACAGTTCTAGTAATGCAAGCTTACCTTTTCAATTGCGTTTTTTATTTAATCGAGTTAAAAGTACAATCTTTATAGTTTAAAATTTCAAAATCAATATTGCTTAATAGTTTTGATAATATGAATCAAAACATTCTGGAAAAAATAATTTTTAACATTAAAGTTCAAGAGCCATGTTTAGTATCTTTGGATAAGCACAATTTTTGTATACTTATTGTAGTTGTTTCTCCGTCTCAATAACAGTAAGTGCTTCGAAATTAAAGAATTCACCCGATCCTCTTCACTAAAATAACTGATTTTTGGGAGGCTATCACATGAACGGAAATCAGCATATGTAGCCGTAGGTGGGAGGGCAGAGGAAAGAAAAAGTGCAACAAATTTGACCTCTGACGAGGATTAAATCAACATCGCCGCTCCCTGTCTCTGAACCAGCGTCTGATTCATGGAGCTGATTAAAGAAATATATTTCTATCCAAGATAGTTCTGCGAACCCAGATGCCCTCATTTCGCCAATTGATGGCGTAAACTAAGCGCGATTCTTCTAAGAATTACAGATCTGGGCGAGGTGGAAACGTCAATTTTAATACTCTCAGAGAAAAGAAGAATGGGTCGGGTTTCGTACGTCCTATATTAAGCTAGATACTCTGAATTGTTTTCTGGTTATACTTAAAATTTTGTGGACTTGATCAACTGCTTCAAACGAGGAAATACCTATTTTTCATTATCTTCGAAACTTTTTTCTTCTTTGCCACAAAACTTTAATTCCTTTAACAACATTAAAATTCTTTAAGGAAACACATGTTAAGACGTATTTCGTTACAAATGTAGACATCAAAATATATATAGTTAAATTTAAAAAGCCTTTTATATTTACGTCTTTGTAATTTTGTATATTTATAACTTTTCAACTGATGTTAATATTGTTGTTAAGATAATCAGTATAATATATTAAAATGTGTGAAACTTTACTATTACTAAGAAGAAAATTTGAAATGTAATCTTATCTGTCTTGTAAATAAAGAGGCATTTGCTATCATTAAGATAGAAATAATTTTTATATCATCGATTTCCAATAGAAACATTCCGAATGATTTGAATAAAGAGAAAAAAAATCTGTATTTACTTGAAATTTTGGCAAGAGCTTAAAATAATAAAAACATTGAAAAACTAATTACAGCAATTTTACATAAGATTAATAACTGATGATCATGTTAATAGCTATGCATATAAAATCAAGGGATTTATGTGCAATTATTATAAACATTATGACTGTTTTTGTCCTTTAATTTTTTGCAGCAATTCGGTAAGTTTTAAGAATTACTATCGAAAGATTGCTATACATGTGGGTTTCACACAAGTATTATATAATCTTATGATATTTTCAAGAATAATACTTAAATAATAGTTACAAATTGAAGCAAATTTGTTCTTCTTTAAGTTATTATCATAATTAATGGCGAGAAATTTAAATGATGTTTTATGAAACTTTTGACTAATGATAATATAAAGAAATTAAAGCTACTATTTTTAATTATTTATTTCTTTGAAAAGTTAATAATTTTCTTACAAATGTTTGTATTAGAATTTAATATTTTAAAGGTTTTGCAACTTAAAATTTCTTCATGTACAAGTTGTATATAATGTTTTGAATGAAACAATTATTAGCAGATTTTTCTATGTTGGAATGGTTATAAAAAGATTTTGGATATTTTTAATGGAATTAGTAAATTCATTAAGTTTGAAGGCATTAATTGTATTGTTTTAAATGTAATGTTATATTTTAATTCATAAAAAAACTTTTTATATCTTAAGCAATAAATCAAGAGAAAAGTTTTCTCACATTCAAAAGTTTTTTTAAATCTAAAGAGCGCAAATGAAATATTTAATTTTGAAATTAAGGTTATTCAAATTTGAATTTATTTTAAATGCCACAAAAATGAGTAATCCTATTAAAAATAATAAAGATTTTCTTTCTTCTTTCTTCTCTCTCGAAGAATTTGATGGTTTTCAAAAATAATTATTCTTGGTTAAAATACTACATAAATCAGCTTCTGAATTTGTAAAATTATCAGCAATCGAAGTCAATAATCATATTTACAATGAACGCAAGATTTGAGAGCAGCTCTTTTCTGTTCTTGAATCCAAAAATCGGTGTTTATTGCTTCAAATGTGCCGTTCCCTGAAAATAGAAACCCCTAATTTCCGTAACGCCGAATTACCCCTAATCATCACGTTTGCTGTTGATCCCGCCTATTCGTACTCTTGGAGCTTTCTGTGACCACCGTGGGAAGGAAGACCTTTCATCTATTCCAAAGAGTAGGCATTTTTTCGGAAAGAATTTTTCCTTGGGTGGTGAGAGAGCGAACACTACAGTGACAGGATATTTACGTTTGGAATCAGTTTATGTGTTGAATGTAAGATCCACTAAACAATTTTCTATCGGAAACATTTTTATAAGAAATTCATAAAAGTATTGCTAATAATCATTGTGAAGTTTGAAATTTACAATTTAATGGGTTATTATATTCTTTTTCTGTACACAGCAGAATAATCAATTGATTTGACTAAAATAACTTTTCAAAATATTTCTCAGATATAAAAGGTTCGTAAGTTACATTATTCAGTTATAATCCTATCATAACAGAAGGAAATCTTACAATCTATATATTATTTTCTTTTCCAATCAATCTACATTGAAAATTCATCATGAATTGCATCTTAAGTACTTCATACTTGAAAAGCATACATTTTTAAGAGGCGTTTGTGATAAATTTCAAGATAATGCAATTTCAAGATAAAGTATTAAATTTTGAAATGTAGCTCAGCATAATAAAAACAATAGTAAATTTCTGGAGCTAAATTTCTCTTCTTAATTAAACTAATTCCATTTCTTATCAACCTATTTTAACATTTTAATTGAATTTCATTTCTTCCCGCTGGTTCAAAATAATGATTACTGGAGCACGATATATTCCTAGAAGGAATTTTCAATTGTTTGTTCGGAGTTAAAATATATCCCCAACACATGCTGTACAGAATTCTAAACAAAAAAAAATGATAGTCCTTATTGACTAATTTTGGAAAGCACTGTGCGAGGGGTGAAGTGTTTCAACTCTAATATTCCGCCTTATAAAATTTGACAATGTGCTATTCAGAATTAATAATTTAAAATATTGATCAAGTAACATTATTAAGTTGATTAACTGAGCAAAACTTCTAAAATATCATTTCAATTTTTTAATTGCTTCCTATATTTACGGAACATGTTATATTATCCCATATAAAATGTCTCTCGAAGGAATAGTACCTGAATCCAAGATTATATCGAAAACTTTAAACATTAGGTTTTATGAAAAATTCCTTTCAAACTCTGTTTTGCGAATTTTCTGGAAAACAATTGTTGTAAGAATATGTTCACTTTTATCATAAAGAATTCACTCAACATCACAATTAGTAATACAAATCAAAAATAAGTTCGTTGGTGGAAAAATGTGAGAAAGCATCAAGACTGTCAACATCCCATTCAGTCTCGCACCCTGTAAATTCCATTCAGCCAATCAGTGTCATTTTATGCTCTATTTCAAGTAACCACAGAATGATAATTGCAAAAATTGTATGAATTTAATAAACATGTTATTTACAAGATAATGAATAAAATGAATTTTATTAATTTGTTTATTTTCGCGAAATTTGTCAAGAAAAATTCACATAGGGAATGATGTAGTAACTTTATATTTGCAATATTAAAACATACCTATGTTTGATATACAATTTAGTACTTGGGAATAATTTAAAATATTCTTAAAAGTTATGCATTGCATTTAAAATAAGTTAGAAAGAGCATAATGAAATTATATTCTGTAAGAACAATGTGTACAATCAATTTATTTACAATTTATTCAAATGGTTAATGATGCCTTATCTTTGATAATCACATCAAAATAGGATAAATGTTATGCTGCGTTAAACTACTTGTGGAGCTATGTAAAGACGGTAGCAACACAGACAAACTTTTTTACACAGAAGAAACAATTACCATTCAGGAATTATATAAACAAAAGGGTGAAAAGCAGCCACATGTTGCATGATAAATACCTCCTTTTCACAAGGTATTAAAGAATAGGATTTCTTAAAAAAAGAAGTAGATCACTCAATAAACAAAATTTTTAAATATTTATTGTGTTATAATAACAATTTTTGTATCCTTTCCACATAAAAAAATAATACAAATTAAAACGCCTTCAAATTTTTTAATAATAGTTAGTTTACCAAAACTGTTAGAATAGCCAACTAAATAACTCTGATATGCATACATACTTTGTTTTATATCTTCTACAACTTCTAAGAAAAACTTAAATCCCTCACTGTTTTACTAAAATTCATCAATTACTAATGGAACCCATAATGCATAGCGTAGTGCAACGCATTATTGAACGTTTCAGCAGAATTCACAAGATGATTAAGAATTAATTTACGAAGAGCATTTTTGTCAAATTTTGTATCATAGTAATTAAGCATTGGCTATGTTATTATGCTGTTTAGATAATATAGATGCAATTCGCATGGATTATTTTTTAGAATTTTATTGAAAAATATTTACATTAGAGGTTTTTTTAAATCTCGATTAAACTTTATATTTCTCATATTTCATTTTTGAATTATTTTTAAAATAAAATATTTTGATTATGGATAAATTTTTTAAATGAAGTAGATGTCACAGTATATATCTGACTTTCGTAAACTATGGAGCTTTGGCTTAAGATATCGATATGATTGTTTCGAAACACAAGAAGAATTGAAAATTCATTATTTAATTTTAAAATATGCCTATTAAATTCAATTTTTAAAGAAAATGCCTGTGTAAAAAGTTTTAGATATAGATATATATTTTCCAAATTCCTTCACAGGTATATAATAGATCAAAATGTCATTCATAAAAAACTCATCCAAGTTGCAACTGACACACATCGCAAAAAAATGAAGAATTCTATTTATTTCTTATTCTTATCATTCCCAAAAAATTTAATAAAAATATCTCTAAGAAATTGCGTAAAGACAAAAACATTTTTGATCCCTCTTCAGAAAATTTTATTTCAGCTGTCTTTTAAAAGTGGGATGAAAAAGAAAAATTAAAAATATACAGTTTTCTGTGAAAATTTAAAAAATAAGATAGTTTAAAGAATGCATCTTAAAATCGGTTTCTTAGTCCCAAGCCGGTCACTGAAATGATGATATCTGAAGATTCATTTGCTTGACATTTTATGATAAAAAATTCTTCAGAATAATATCCTTTTTATTGAAAACTTTTTCTGTGACAAAGAAAATTTTAAATATACGAATTTATTTTAAATTATGTCCACTAAATGAATTCATAACAAAAAAATGTGGGCCTAATTTGCCGCCTGAAAATGTACTTGTCATGGTATATTCACATTCTTATATTGTGCAACATACCTTTTGAGAATATGTAACGAATCTATGACAATGGGTCATTATGAAATTCCATATTGGGGATCTTCTCTTTTAAAGGAGTTTTATTCTCTGTAGTTTAATAATTGATATTGTACAGCAAGGTAATATTTAAAAAAATTGACGGCAGCTATATGAGGCCGCAAACTCAATTTTTTTCTCTGACATGAAGGCAAAGAGACAGATCCAGCATGTAAAATATAGCTTACTAATAGCTGATGTTGGTCCATATCGGTACAATACTGTGAATATGCGTTTAAAAGTTTGTTTTCCCATTTTCCTTCCAGATATTTCCATTCACAATGGAAGTAATTTTCTGGGAAGTAGGTGTCTCCTTACTCAGTTCGTCAGTCGAAACATATCGTCATGTCTCAACACTTATTGATCCTGCCAAGCCTTGTTTGTCACTGAATTGTTGGTGAGTCTGCTATGGAAAAATGTGCAAATTTAATGCTACATGAGTTTTGACATTTCAAACTGTACTTTCTGCGGTCTGAACATTTGACACTGAAATAAAACTTCTATGCAACAAACTCGTCTTTCATATATCTTCTCATCATAAGAAGAAACCATGCAGAAAATCGATTCAAATTTGTCTGTGAAAAGATAAATATATATGAGTGTGTTGTGTACATGGGAAATGTAGAGAAATATGAGGCACACTAAGTATGTAGTAGCCGCATTGTCCTCCAAGAGAAATGATACCTCTGGGGGTGGCAAGTATTGGGAGTCTTTTGCTTGATCCCTGTCTCAAATAAATATATAATAATATCTAGCATTAAATTATGCCAAATGATTTTAAAGTATTTGTAGGTTAATGAATAGAGTTTAAAGAAAGAAAATTTACTCCCATCCTCTTAAATTCATTTGTATAAAACGAAGGTTACTAGATAAAAGAGCAAAACTATTTTCATCGTAAAATATTCATTTATAAAATATGAGTATAGAAAATGATTATAACAAAGAAGCATGTTTTACTTTACCAAGTATAAGGACTTTGTACTCTGATGCCTTTAGAGATTTTTATCTTTTTATTTAAAACTGTTTATTGAGTCTGTTTACCATATTTTTTATTCTAAATATTTATGATTTAAATGATATTTTCATATCATTTAGCAATGGAATATAATCAACATTTGCGATCTCTAACAGTATTCATTTTTTCAACTAATGCTAGTTTGGCATAAGTAAATGATTTCTTATTCAGACATGTGTCTGTGTGTGTGTGAGCTCGCAAAATATCGATAATTTCAACTAAAATGGAATCTTTATAGAAAAGTTTATTTCTTTTGAAAAGAGTCTTTTTGTAAGTGTGAACTAGACTTTTTTCATAGACTCAATTCTTGTACATCATTTGTTTCCACTTAGAGGGATTTCCGAAAAGGTAATTTATTTATTTATTTATTATCTTTTTTTGGTGTCTTAAAGTGATTCCGAAATGTCATTTTTATTTTATTCATTTTTTCTTCCTTTTTGCTTTAGGCAACATGAAAAGGCGGAAAGCAAATAGAGTAAGGATGAGGGGGGGGGCAAAAATGCTGTAAAGATATAAGTGGCCCCAAAATGCCGTTTGTCTTTAGATGCAGTTGAACATCAGGCGAATAAGAAAAATAAAAGAAGAAAAAACAGCTAAACATCGAACGGAAGAAAAAAAATTTTTTTCTTTTTTCAGATGGACTGCAAAGTACGACTGGGACACGCCTCTCTTTGCCGGGGTTCCTCCGCCCATCAGCGGCGAAGCTTTCGCCGTGCCTCCGGGTGAAGAGTCACGGCGGCGCCGTTGTTCGGACTTCCGTCTGTTTCACCACTTAAGCTTTTTTTTATATATATATATTGGAAGATATTTTCTAATAGCCATGTGCTGCGTGCGGGTAGGGAGAGGGGATGGAGTAGAGGGTCTTATTTTGTATGACCCTTAAAGTGAGGCCGAAAAGAGAGACACTCTTGTTTATGTATGCTTTTTATATTATTATGGCGACCATGAAGAATTTTTTCTAATATCACGCATTTTCTTATTAGTCTTTCGTTTCATTGTGTCCTAAGATGGAATACGGGTAGTGGTGGTGGGGGAGAGGTTGCATCGAGCCACACAATAGTTGTCGACTATTAAAATAGCCATAAATGCAAAATATTTCTACCGTCTCTACCGCAAACATTCAAACATATTGCCTGCAATTAAAAGCTCAATGGATCTCCAAGAGGATTTCGGTTGAATGAATAGAACAGTGAACTGTAATACGAAATGGAGGAAGCAGGAACTTCATTTGAAGGGGATAATGTGAATTGACTCAAGCTGCGATTTCGAAGCCTAGATTACAAATGTATGTAGCAAATTTTCAGAATAAAGTAATTTCTGCTTAGATATGAAATATAGCACTGTGTTCAGGTAGTAAAGTGCTACAATTCGTTTTCATATAATTTTTCTTTTCTGGATAGTATCACTCATTCAAAGTTTTATGCGACGATTTCCAGAGTGTGGCTTCAAAATAAGAAATACTCAGTTTTTAGGGAAAAGGAGATTTTGACATCTGAGGATTTTGAATAAAAATTCTTTCCATGCTAAATTTCATAAAATTTTGTAGAAAGTTTTTGGGAATAAATTTCATAGAAAAATTTTTCTTGGGTTTAAGAAATTGAGTAGCATTTTAGAAAAATTGATAACCATTCAATAGAACATTAATATAAGATATTATATTCTATTGTAGACTTCTATGACTGCGTGTTCATTATATATCTTACTTATAAAATGCATTCTGTTGAGGGACATGTAGTGCCCCACTGTAGAAAAGGACAACAAGCGAAATTATGTTCTAGAGTGTACTTCTTTTCATTGCATTCATTGTCTACTCATTACATTCAATGGCGTAGGACTGCAAGCCAGATCATAGAAGGCAATAACATATGACATAAGTGATTTTAGATGCTTTATCATGTATTCTGTTCCATGAAGCGAGAAAAATCATATCCTAAATTGTATGATATACAAAAAATTTTAAAATGTGACGATAAAATAAATACTAAACTAGCTTGTAATATAAATTTAAATTACGAATAATTTTCTAAAGACTGTTCATTTGACAAAATAGAGGATTCATACAATCCGTAAATGCTTCTGATTTGTGTAAGTGATGATCCATCTGTTTTCTAAAGACAGGTGCATAACTGAATCAGAGTAATTCATATCTCTGGATGTTGTATGGTAATTTTACTTATATTGATAAATATACAACACATCCAATTTTCAACTTTAATGAGGATAGTTATAAAGTAGACATAAGAAATTAATGTATAATCTCAATTTTATTTAATAGTTTTTAAGCAAAAATGTATTATATTAAGTTTTTGAGAGGGGCCGACCGATGGCTGAGTGGTTAGCTTTTATGACTCCTGAGCTGTGGGTCCCGGGTTGGAATCCCAGTTCGGGCATGGATGTTACTTCCTCTCTGTTTTCTGTCCTTTTTTCTGAGATGAGGTATGAATGTGGCCCATCCTATAAACGGGTTTGTGGTAGTATGGCGTGGGTAATGCTATTCACCTCCGTGGCTTGGTTCACAGATGCCTACTGGGTAACGACAACTGAGTAACAGCTTCCGGCCTTGTTGTGGCGAAGGGTTCGTCACCCAAATGCCCACCGTTGTTAAATAAAAGTTTTTGAGGTGATATTTTAGGCATAAATATATTATCACAAAATATTATGTTTCTCTGTTAAAAGGCATATCTTGTCAATAGATTATTTCACAATCAATATATCATTTGTCTTAGGGGTGATTTTGACTTAACTGTAAACTCTTATAAATTGACTAAAATTTCAAAGGTTGGAAGTTATTTTTATTGATTGTAACTCTAATTTTTGTACATAAAATTTTAAATATTAAAATATAGTGGAATTAAATAACATTATTTTCCTCCTTATATCTTAAGATCAACACCAACAGAAAATTAGACACTCTTATTTATTATAAACGTAATTTTATTTTTTATTTTTCAATTTTTCCGATGAATATCTCTTGTTGAACTTCGTTGCTCCGAAAGTGAAGTTCTGGGGACATGGTATACTAAATGAAAATTACTTAAACTGGTATGGTTTCGAATCATTGATCACAATACCTGGTAATCTTCTACCAAGACCTATCACATCATTCTGGATGAGAAAGTGCTTCATAAGCTGGTATACTGAAAAAGACAACAGCAACTATCACACTGCGAAGTGTACGAATGTTTGGTATAGCAAGAATGGAGTTCAAGTAGATAGACCAGCTAGGAGTCCAGAATTTCATGCTATCGAGCCCTTTTAGATCAAGTTGAAGCATCGAGTCAAAAGATGCTCCCACCTTCCGGTATCTCTAGGTGAATTGATTTAAATGAAATCCATAATTACAATTTTATTTTGTACTGCGATGCTGCTTACAGTTTCAAGCATGCGTTTGAATACATTATGCATCATTGTTTACTTAGAGAATAGATGAAGTTAAAATGAGAGACCAGTTAGAAATCCATAAGTGTAAATATTAGACACCTGTATGGTCGGTGCATCGGTAACCACAGTAGCACAGTTGTTGCAAGCATCAATAGGTACCATGTTGAAATTTATGACAGCCAATCAACGATCATGACAAAGTAACATTTGCTAAACACAACCATGGAAGAAAAACAAAGCACACTTCAAGAAACAGATGGACATTAAAAAGGATTGTAACCATTCGAAGAAAGATTACCGTGGCAAAAATAACTACTGAGCTGAAGAAACATATGCTGAACTGAGTACTGAGCAACACAACTTAAGGGAACTGCATAATCAAAGTATTTGGGCCAGATCGACTGTTGCAAAATTCCTTGTTCCTTTTATGTTCAAGGAACATAAAAGGAACTGAAGAGTAATAGAAACACCTTATTTTTGGAATACGCCTATCTCCTTCCGGATAGATTTTTTGACCTGCGTCTCTCCGGGAATTAGAACAGTTTCTACATGAAAAATGATATAACATGCCATTTGCAAACATACAGAATTCGTATATGTTATATTTCAAGGAAGATTCAAGTTGTGTGTCTATATATATATATATATATATATATATATATATATATATATATATATATATATATATATATATATATATATATATATATATATATATATATATATATATATATATATATATATATATATATATATATATATATATATATATATACATACACTGCTGGGCATCGTAAATGCAACACATTGAAGGAAGCATGGAAATTACTACATGCATAAGCGGAGGTGAGATATGCAAATGATTAGAATTTCAGTGCAGATGCACATCATGTGCGTCTGTGGTGCCACTTCATGGCAATATTTAAGGCTTGGAGATTTCAAAGATTTCAGGTTTGGCAATTGCGTTTTTCTTCTTATTTCTTAAAGGAAAAAATGATCCGTTGTTCCCCCTTAGAAAACAGTGATCATTTGATCATTTTTTGATCAAGTATCTGAGTTTGATAGAGAAATGATAGTGGTATACCGAGATAGGGGATTATCTTTCAGGAAAATCGGTAGTCATGTTGGACGAAATCAAACAACTGTAATGCGGATATGTAATCATTGGATGCTGGAGGGTACGATGGACCAACATATTCGATCACACCTATCTCAATGCACATCTTCACGTGATGGCAGGTGAATTGTGCGCATGGCAGTGACAGATCGCTTAGCCACATCAGGAACCATAGTCCATTAAGTCTGTAAAGCATCATCCAGTGTCTGCGCGTACCATTCGATGCAGTTTACAGTAGATTGGTCTGTCCGCAAGACGTCCATTGCTTCGTTTATCCTTGACGCAGAAGCACAAACATCTGTGACACCAATAGTAGAGGAAAGAAGGATGTGGATGGAAGAATGGAATGAAATTGTCTTTGCTGACGAATCACGTTTCTTTTGCAACACCATGATGGTTGCATTCGAGTCTGGAGACATATGGAGAGAGGATGGTGAACCAGCCAGCGCCACATTTCCGATGTGTTGAAGCCAGTTGTCCTTCCTCACATCAGGGCTTGCCCACAGCCATATTTCAGTAGGATAATGCACGACCACACGTGGCACGCATTATTCAAAGGTTCTTCGTCAACCTCCCGATTAAATTGTTTTCCTAGCTGGCTGGCTGCCTCCCTCTCCGGATCTGTCACCGATTGAAAACATGTGGTCCGTGGTTGCTCAACAATTGCCCCAGCTTACGTCCCCAGTTGTCACATCCTATCAGTTTTGGCAACTTGTGGAAGCTGCTTGGTTTGCTGTACCCCAGAAAACATCCAAAGTCTCTTTGAATCAATGCAGAGGACTGTGGTAATGGTGATCTCCAACAATGGCGGCTACTTTTTTTTAGTCATTATTTGTAATCCTTTGTATTTTCATACATTGTAATTCTTTCACATTGTATTCTCATCATTTGTAATTCTATGTTTTCCTGTAAATGTGAAATTCCACATATTTTTGCAACTTGTTCCGTTGCTTTCGCTAAAGGCGGCCGGGGCACGCTAAATCATACCACAATGTCCTCCAGGTGAGGTCCAATGACCACAATGTCCTCCAACTCACCTGGGGGTGGCAGGTCAAGTCTTGGGAATCTTCTGCTTGATCCCTGCTTCATAATCACGAAGAATCCATCCGGCTGCTTCTATCCAACTGGTAAAGTCAATCTAAGGGCTAGGTACAGTGAAGTATGCTGGTGCAACAACAACAACAACAACTGATTTTGGCTGGAACCACACTTTCCAGAAGTCTATAAATTTAATCATTTGATACTTGGTCAACATGTTATCTACAAATAAATTTTGTTTTGATATCTCTTGTCTTTCTTGGTCTTGCAATTTGGGTGGCTAGCAGTGTATATATATATAATCATAAGTTAGGCTTTAATTATATATAATATTATTTTTACTCATGGCAGAATAATGGAAATATCATTATACTATAAGCATTTATATTGATTAAATCTAGATTTCCGTTGATCAATTTATTTGGAATGCCATATTTTATTTATAAAGTCAGAGTCCATAGTTACAATTTATACAATCAAGTATTGTTTTTGCTTATAAATGATAAAAAAAAATTGCTCCGACTAGCATTGAAAGCACTTTTGCTTTTTTGAAACCTATCAATATTGACATCGCAGCTCACATTTGCTCTGTAAATAAAGTAAATATAATATTTTTTCATTCAATAGTGGAATAAAACTTGTTTATAGTTTTAAGCTGAAAATACTATGTAGGTATATAATTTTATGATTGTTAAGAATTTTAATACGTATAATTCATGTTTAACATATGCAGTGTAGTAAATTATGAAGTTTGCTCAAATTTTTATTCAAAAATAAGTAAAATTGTAAAACATTTAAATATTAAATATCAAATATAATTGTGAGAATTCCAATAAAAGCATTTTATTAGCATGCAAATTTTTATACGCATTTTTTCTTTAAACTTCCCTTATGAAATCTGTGCTGGTAGTTAAATGTTTAGCTCTCTGGTTTGCAGTTCAGTAACTCTGCGAATTCCATTGCCGTCTGGGCTTATAGTGAGTTTGAATCCAATTTAAATTACAAGCTCTGGTCAAATTATTCCTTGTGTGCAAAAAAAGCAATTGTAAATTGGTCGACAAACCAAACCACTGTGTTATACATGGTAGACAGCTTCTAAACCTAGTGAATTGATCATTGAAAAAACAGGCTCTGGACTGTAAAAAGGATTAGCGCAAAAACATAAAAAAATTGGTTAAGAAAAATTCACTGAATGATGCTTTGTGCAGAAAATTAAAAATTTAACAAAGGAAATCAAGAACATGGACTCATAAAAGCACTATACATTTATTGTTTTTTTGTATATTATGTGATTGAATTAAGGAGTAAAAATTAATTGAATACACTCTTATGCTGATAAAAAAGTACTCTTGAATTTATAGAACTAAGTACTGACAATGATCAAGTGTTTTAAATAGGATAATTGTTACTCCTGTTCATATATGATATGATGCAAACTATTTAATATGGTCTATGGAATTTCAGGAAGTTTGATTTTATATATAAAGGTAGAAGCAGATGTTAAATGTGTGTGTGATACCGAATGACACAAGAAAACAGTTCCTTGAGATGATCATCACATTGTAACACCTCCGTACAATATATTTCATTCTTCAACAACAACAATAATTCATACTCTTTCGTAGACAAAAGTCACAAGGAATAATTGGATTATGCAAGCATTGATAACTTGGATTATTAAAACATTTAGCACTTGGATCAATCAAACATTGAATCAAATGTATTTTTAATTACTATAAGTCATGAAACTCTCAGCGTTTTACATGAAAAAAAATTATGTAAGGAAAGGAAATTGTTGTAGTTGAACCACAAGAAATGTGTGAAACACGCCATGGTATGAATGACTCTAGTATAAACTGCTATGGGACCACAAACTTTCATTACTTAAAAGAAAAATAATTTATGGATGAATGTTTCCATAATTGACACAAAAATGTCTGCTTTGGAAAGTTAAGGCAAATTTTGTGGAGCATTCACTGATTTTTCTAAATTCAAATGTGTATAGAGTCATAATAATTAATTCCTATCAAGTTCATGATATTTGCGTTGATGAAAAAGTAATTATGATTAAAAACAATAAAATATAATATTGCATAGAAGTTGAGGAAACTTTAATTTCTGTAAATTCTAAAGTCCGCAATAAAATCAATATAAATATAAATTCAGCCATTCGTAGAATCTGTTGAGTTGCCGATCTCCTTCTGTAGAAGATTCTGCCCTGAATACATATTTCCTTGATAATCCGAGATGGGTGAATTTATCTTTTCAGAACATCCAAAAATGTTTTTACGGAGCAAGTTCAGGTGATTCAGCATGTCATGGAAGGATATTAATATATTTATGTATATTGAAGGGGAAATTGCATACTATGTCAACGAGTATTATCTGGCTGATAAATGGAATTTTGACGACTTAATAACAAAAGCAGTACCACTGAATATAAAATGATATATTTGCTAATACTCTAAGTAAGTTAAAACTTGTCTATACATTAACGCCATACACCATTTTTTATTTATTATATATTGTTGTGCGGTGATTTGTGGAATGTGGTAATCAGAAAAATGTGAGACTATTCTTAGCCAAAATTTAAATATTCCATAAGAACAGTGAAGTTTTGATTTGAAAAAATAGCCTATATAGTTAGTATGTATACTGTAAAGAAAAAAAACATATACTAAAATCCAAAAAAGAATCTGAAAGTCTGATATCATTTCTCAGTTTTTCTATCATATGTATATGAAAGAAAATGAACAACAAAATGAAATAATTTCTGTTATCTACAGTAGTAATTTTGCATTTTTACTAGCTCCTTTGAGATTTAACAAGCCTAATCCTCCAATGGAGAAATATATATAGCTTAATTTTCTACTACATGTGACAATTTTTTTTTTGTGAATGTAGTGTTTAGAACTTTGCGATCTCTATAACTTTTTTTCGTTTTATTATATACCAAAAAGAAATTAAGTTACAGAAATTTTAAAATATGCTGCGTCTTTTAATAAACGGAACAGAAAGTTTTTTTTGAAACCGAAACTTGGAAATAAAAGTGGTATTTTGCTTTTTTTACTATTTTTAACTCACATATCTTTGTATAATGTGCTGATTGATAGCAATACGTATGAGGCCGTTACTTGGCTTATACAGAGTGCGGCATGTCAACCGTTTCATAAATTAAATGCATAAAATGAAACGTAATGTATTAAATATGATTACTTCCCTTCACTGTAGGTGCTTAAATCACCTTCTACCCACTTCCCCACATATGCGAGCACGCTTGAAGAGATTTATATGTGTACTCTAGTCAGTTCTTGTGTTTAATTTATAGATGACATGCTAAACCCTGGTCTTAAGCTCTTCAACTGTGTTTGGATATGTTTCGTATATTATTTCCTTTAACAATCCCTACAAGTAAAAGTCACACGTCGACAGCTCAGTGACTGAGAAGACCACAAATTTTTTCTGATCGTCTTCTCAAGTGTAAACACCTCATGCACACGAGACAGTCATGATCTGATGTGTTGCGCCGTTCTGCTGAAAGTAACATAAATTTAAGTTTATCTTCAGGAAAGTTTGAGTTAAACTCCTGTAGGATTCCTTAATGGAATTCACTGTTCAATGTCGACTCAAAATATATGGGCCCCACACACAAGAATTTCGTTGCCAAAAACGATGTATAAAAAAATAAACAAATAGTTGAGGACAAAACTCAATATTCAATAATATTATAAAGGGCCGGTTTTACGTACCGCACTCTGTACATTCCGAAAGAAGTGGCAACATCGTAGCTATCACAAGCGAAACATATCCGGCGATATTCTCAAAACTTTGTTCAGCAAAATATCTCCACCCTCCCGTTGACACGATATCTCAAGTAATAATGAAGATATTTGTATGGCCTTCATATATATATATATATATATATATATATATATATATATATATATATATATATATATATATATATATATATATATATATATACACATATATATACATATATATATATATATATATATATATATATATATATATATATATATATATATATATATATATATATATATATATATATATATATATATATATATATATATATATATATATATATATATATATATATATATATATATATATATATATATATATATATATATATATATATATATATATATATATATGATAAAATTTTTTCTTTTACGGCATTTTAAAAGGGAATATTCAGTAAAATGTCGTTAAAAACTTATTTTGTCTTATATTTTTAGCAGTATTTTATTTATATAGTTCAACATTTTTCTCAGATTTTGCTTTATTTCAAGGAACACTGTCAAATAAACCTTATGCCCAAATTAAATTATGATAGATGCATTACAATTTTCTATTTCGTGATGTTAAAGTTTCGCTAAAATTTGCCAGAAAATAACAATCACAAATAGTATGCTCTATGTAATTAAATATTTGGCAATTTTATGTTTTTACATCATAATTAATCTAAAAACAAGATAAAAGAAAACTACGGCTCCAACGTAGAAGGTTATTTTAAATCATTAGATATTCAAATCGAAATTTCTTCCTCCAATGCATTTCTTTTATCAGTAATGTATTATTAAAGCAGGGAACATCATCAAACAAATTTTAAATGTCAGCAGTAACAAGTAAATATAATATTTTTTGAAAAATTGAAAACGAATTTTAAATGTAAGTTTTTTTAAAAAAATAAAAGAGTATACTGAAAATGTAGAAAGATGGTGGTTCAATGCTATAAATATTTTTAACAACGCGCCAGCGATTACATGATGAGTACACATAAATGGCAATTTTTAAAAAGGGTAAAAGAGAGAGGGATTTAGTTCTTGAAGAAAATAGGTTCCAGTGCTAAGTGTTACATCCCTTAAATTGATTACATCATGATATAGGCAACTTTATAGGAAGTTCTAGTCAGCGGTAATTACGGTTTAAATTAATTACAAACGCTGTGATCAAAGTTTCGAAATAAAATACGACTCTTATTTTAGGTTTGCCAAAAACTAACTTTCTAATATAAGTTTTCTTCCATTCCAAGCATCCGTCCTCAATTCAATTCAAGACAAAAATTAGACGGTACTACTGAATGTGGATTTTATTTATATAAATAAAGAAAAATGTTATTTTTCTGTTATTTTTATCTTCATTTGATTTGAACTCTATGTAAATTCAAGTGTAATGTAACGTCTTAACAATAGCTTTGGTTTTTAAGGAAAGGATTGATAACCTATTTTGTATCTTTTTTGTTACATTGAGAACACGAGAACAAGTAAATAAGAGAATTATAATCCAAAAAAAAAAATACTTGTTTTAAGGGAATTCAATATCATGTAATCTATGAATCAATCTCAACAATATCGAGATTTCATAGTCATGATCATTGTCGACAGAACGTCATGTTTTATAAGAATGGTGGTTATATGACTTACTTGCATAAAATTATCGTATTTTTAATGACAATGACATGGTGTCAATGTTTCAAATCTTAATAACCATGTATCTTTAAGAATCATGTAGCTGTATTATTATCTTCGTTTTGAACTAGAATTTAAGCTCCATTCCAAGAAAGGAATTTATAATGTGTTTTGTTTATGATTCTAATTTTGAATTTATAATTATATAAATTATATCTACAATTATCTGAATCTCGAAATTTGCTTATTACTTATGTCATTACGTGCTATATCACATAATTGCTATAGCTATTGTAAACTTATGCTACACTATTCTTGAGAAAAATTATTTTTCTGTGTAAAGCTCATTTTTAATCAAGAATATTGTTCAATTTTCGGAGCAAATCCTTCCTAAGCAAATAAATTCCTCATTTTTAAAGGAAACATCATTTTTATGTAAGTGTATGTTTTATGTAAGTTGTAGAACACCATCTTAATTTATATACTGATTTCTAAAATGCATGATGTTTTAAGCTTTATTTAAGTGAAAATATGTTACATATTTTACGCTTCTTTCAACTATTTCCATTAAGCGTAAATAGCAAAGAGATTATCTAAATAGTGCACGCGCATTTCCCCGTCTAAATTCGTTAAATTCTATATACTTATCATAAGCGTTATTTTAACATTTATTGTTTACTTGATTAAACAGGGTCAGAAATTTACAGTGATTTAGAACAATTTTTTTTAATTGTGGGGTAGATTTTTTGAAATTTCGAAAATAATGTTTAACAGTTAATGTGATAATTTTCCTAACATTAATTTTGAGATACTACACAAATATCATAAAACGAACATTAAAGAATGTATATTTCTTTAAGAATAAAACTTATTAATGGGAGTACAGTTTATTGCGCTATATTTCATAAAAAAGATAAAATTTTAGAATTATAGTATCGTATTAGGTACAACAAACATTTCCTCAACTACTTAGCAAATTTGAAATAAAGCTAAAATGAATGAAAGATACTTTTTGAGAAGAATCAATTATGTAAAATGTAATCCTATATTTGCTTAGTAAATAACAAATAGGAAAATGTTTTTTAAAAGATAAGAAAAAATAATTGCTAGAAAATGTATTTTGAATTTTACAGGAAGCATTTCAGTTTTTTTAAACTTCAGAGAAACCATGGAAACGCATTGTTATTATGATAGTGGCATACGCAATCATTTCATTACGTATGCCACTACTTGTAACATAAGATAGTTCAGAAATAATTTGAAGCTAATTTGTTTTATAAGGACTTTAAGATACTTATAATTTATTGGAAGAATGTATTTATAAATATTAAATTCAGTTATTTTGTGTGCAATAAAGATTATTAATAATTCTAGGCTATTCCTTTATATTTGATTTTCTTATTTTTGGCGAAGGTGTGACATTTTATTTAAGAATTATTTTCTTGCAGTAAAATTGAAATATAATTCTTTATATTATACCCATTCTCCACGTGCAGTACATTTCTTTCTTTCTTTTTCTTTCTTTTTTCTCTTTCAGGGCTATACTAAAAGCATACAGTGGTTTTTAGGTAACGATTTGTGTTTGATTGCTGTTGTATGATCATTTTTTTTGTGCCTGAGTTGGATTCAAAGACTTGCAGAATTAAAATGAATTCCAAACTTTTACTTACAACCCAGAAGAAAATCATCATGTGCAAAAAGCGATTGCAAGCAACCGAAAAAAATCAAATCAAACCTTACTTGAAGTGGAATTAACTATGAATTATAAATGCTGATAAAAGTGGTTTGTATGTCATTGAGCACCTCACCCAATGACATACAAACCCGACTCTAAGAAGACGAAGAAGACGAACTATGAATTATTGGACATTTCTCACAACCCAGGGTAAAATAAGGAGAAAAGACACATTTAGAAATTCAAAATCTATGATTTATAATGATTTCATCTCCAATGGAGAAGAAAAGAAACATTATTCTTTAGCAATGAGATTTAAGCTATTGTCATATTATACAGTTTGTAATAATTTATATTAATAAATATTGATTGCAAATCAATTAACTTCTGTAAATTATCTGCGCTTTCAGTTAGTCTTCGTTCTATAGCAATAGATACCGAGCAAAAATGAATTTAGAGCATTTAGCCTTATGGAATTCTCTTTGAATTTTTATTTTAGATTGCTGTATCAAACAATTGTAATTTTAAAACAGACATTCTAAGCCCCATAAAATATATATATGAACCAGGAAAGGGATAGGCACACAACCTTTACATGTAAAAGATGTTTCCAGACATGTGATGATTTTTATGACTTTCCAGGCAACTGAATAGTATTGAATTACGAAATAAATACTGTGTCTGAACTTTGCTTTTTTAAATTGTTTCATATTTTTTATATCTTTTTATTAATATAATAGAATGTGTTTCATTTCAGACAGTGTTTCAACAGTGCTTATTAACGTTGTTACTGTTTCACGGGAAGAGCAGAAAAAAACTGCCCCTTTTACAGACATTTGTCTGAGAAATTGGATAACAAATATAGAAAGAAATATACACATGGAATTCATCAGCACACAAATTTGAATTTTTAAATTTAAGCCATTTGAATTTTACAGTTACATTTTAATACCATAAAATACAAATATAATCTCATTCATGTTTTACCAATAGCAATGCCTGTATCAGATGTTATACAATTTATGATAAATTGTTCTGTGTTGTTGTTATTTTTTTATTAATAGTTTTCTTGAATATACTGTATACTTTGTACATATATTCTTAATATAGTCCTGTATAATTAGTTTTGAATAAACGAAGTACTGCAACTCAAAAACAATGATTTCTTAAGAAAGTATTACTTAATGTGTTCATACTCATGCTCATTTGCACTATAATGCCAAACGTTCACTTAAAATATTAAAAGAATGTTAAAAAAAATCATGTTACAAGTTAAACATACCTTTAATCTTACTTTAATCGAGATATAATTGACAATTATTTCAAATAATGAGTCCTTCTTATCAGGAAAGCAGGTTTCAAAAGAAACATCGTTTTACCCAGTCTTGATATCTCAATTTAGCAATTAAGAATGTAAGTTGTTTCTCGAAAGTGACTAATTATTTATTCTTGCTAATCTGTGTGATAAAAAGTATGCTATGGTAGATACTTAGGACACTTGGATGGATATGTGAAATTAAGTCAGAAAGGTATGTCTTTCCTTTTTATGTCTGGAGGGTTTAATCAGAGCATTGCGAAGGTGAAAGTACATCTTTGTGCTCTAAGACTCCTCTGATAGATGGCACCACCAGAGGATCCACTGTCTAAAAATGCTAGCAGTACAGAGTTGAAGTTTGATTATTTCATTATTAGAAAATAGTACATTACTTATGTGTCTTCTATGTAATAAAACTATGTCAAATGATTTAATCAACCCTTTCAAACTTAAGGGATATTTAATAAAAAACCGCAGTGACCAAAAAAGATCAAGATTTAATGGTTATTTATCAGTCAAAAAATATTTGAAAACATTGTCAATGCAACAACTCATAATGACAAGTAAGCTAGATAACAATGAACTGTGTGCTTTTTAAAACATTTCTTTCAACAACCACCCACAGGACTTTTGATTCCACGAATTTAACTAGCACATATAAGAACTATGAGATATGCCTATCATTATCTTCAAAACTTCTTTCATTTATAATATAAAAATAAATTGGTTATTTAAAGAAATGCAATTGAATGAACTATATCTTCTAAATTAGAAAATTTGAAAATAATTTTGCTTGTGCATAAAATAAAAGTTAATGTAAAGCAAAAAGAGATTTTCGATGTAAAATAAAATATATAGAATGAGGAATATAAAAGGTATCAAAAATTTTTATTGAACTGTAGAAATTGTGATAATGGATAACAAATGATTTATATTATACTACCAATAGAGCATTTCACATCACCACTTTTCTCATTTAAATGTAATACAAGAATGTAAAAGAGAAATGCAGTTCCCTCATCTTAAAATGAACATTGATTGTGAATTAGTATTTATATAAATATATTGATAGGAAAAAATACTTTTTCAAAGAAAAAAGTATCAAAAAACATAAATGATTGGAAAAAAGTAAATAAATAAGTTTACATTTATTTATACTCCAACATAAAGATTTCAACGGACATCACTTTTAAATTCTGATGCTTCCGGAATGCAAAACGGCAAGATGTTCATCACTTGGTAAGATTTCCACCCACTAATTTTTTGTTTCTTTAAAAATTTTACCTTAATGCAATTTTCTCACGACTAAATTCAAAAGACTTCGCTAGCATGAGAAAGGGACCAGATGAAAAGTAATTGCGATGGGGCTCACGTTTTTCAGTTGCGTAGGAAATAGTTTTATTCTTCGATTATTTTTGCTGCACATTTATTAAGTACCCGTGATTCGCATATTTCATTAAGACAAGAGGCAATTAAAATTACTGGATTTAAAATACTTCATGTTTACACAAACTTAGTCTTTGAAAAAATGAGTTTCATGAATAAAATACTATATAAAGATTATCTTCTTGCACATTTAAAACTTTATTTTCAAAAATTTACGAAATAAAAATATCTGTATATGTATATATATATATATATATATATATATATATATATATATATATATATATATATATATATATATATATATATATATATATATATATATATATATATATATATATATATATATATATATATATATATATATATATATATATATATATATATATATATATATATATATATATATATATATATATATATATATATAAATATTGAATAACATAGAAATCATTTTCATAACAAATATAAATATGTAAAAAAAAAAATTCTTTATTATAACATTTTTTATTTAATAGCTTTCTGTTCAAAAAAGAGTGCTACGTTATGCTGTCCGAAATATATTCAGTACTTTGAAGTATCAGAGAAGTAAGGGATTCATCATAGTTGTTAATGTAACATATTAGAGACCAAATTTATCTTCATTTTAATGCTAGTGAAAAAAATTAAGGACATCTTCCATAATGTTACATTTATACTATATAATATTACAATACATTTGCCTTAATGGCGTTTCATTTCCAACTTTTCCGATCATACCAATGTCAATAAACAGTGCATAATATATATATGTATGTGTGTATATATATATATATATATATATATATATATATATATATATATATATATATATATATATATATATATATAATATATATATATATATATATATATATATATATATATATATATATATATATATATATATATATATATATATATATATATATATGTATATAAGAGAGGGAGAGAGAGAGACTTGCAAATCAGATAAAAATTCAGTAATCAGAAAATAATTAAGTAATAATTAAATAATGCATTTAGTTTTCCTATGAATTGTGTGTGTTATAACTGAAACTTTTTTATGCATAAAAATTTTAGTTGACGATAATGGAAGCTCCTTTTTCTTTTACACTGCTCAAAACAATTAAAGGATATTGCGGTTTTAGGTGGATCTTGTGGCTGGGAAACTTTTTAGCTGATTGCTACGTGGTCGACAGACGTAGTAGGTTATATGAGAATAAATTACACATGTTTGGCAGAAAAAAATGCATTTTATTGTGCATTTTTGTACAAAAGGAAAAAAACACAATTTGTGCATATGAGAAAAAAAAGAATAAGAAAAGGTATTGTCTTCAAAAGAAGTCATTTTCAGTAGGGAGTATGGTTTCCACGGATGGTCAGCAACGTTGAACACCTTTGAGGCATGGAATCAATGAGGCTATTAATCACGAGTTGGGGTAAACTGTTCCACTCTTCTAGAAGAGCTCTTTCCAGTTCTTGAAGAGTTTGTGGGGGTGGTTGGTGGCCAGCAACTCATCTTCCTAGAGCGTCCCAAACGTGCTCTATTGGATTCATGTCTGGAGAACACGCTGGCCATTCCATTCGTACGATTCCTTCCTTGAAAAGGAACTCCTCCACCAGGTTAGCACGATGCGGCCTGCAGTTATCTTCCATTAAAATGAAGTCATCTCCGATTGCTGCAGCGTAAGGGACTACAATAGGTCTGAGGATCTCATCCCTATATCGACGACCAGTCAGAGGTCCATCTCGAATGATATAGAGGTCTGTGCACCCGTCAATGGAGATGCTACCATACACCAACACCCCCCACCGCCAAATCTGACACTTTCGTGCACGAACGCTGGATTATTCCTACTGCCACGGTCTCTCCAGATGAAAATACGCCTATTATCAGGATGAACAGAAAAACGGGACTCGTCAGAAAAAAGAACATTGCTTCATTCATTTCTCATCCAGTTCACATGCTCTGTTGCCCATTCCCTGCGGTCGCGACGATGCCTTGATGTTAGTTGAACACATACCATCGGTCGGCGAGCATACAGACCTACACCATGGAGCTGGTTTCGGAGAGTCTGAGTTGAAACCGTGGTGTCAGTAGCCGAGCGAAGGTGCTGTTGGAGAAGTGTAGCGTTTATATTTCAGTGTCTCCGAGCCGTTAACACTAAATAACGATCTTCATTGGGCGTTGTTGCCCGTCTACGACCTTGCCCTGGTCTTCGGCCTGCACTTCCAGTCTCCAAAAAACGGTTCCAGATACTGGAAATTACACTTTGTAACACTCCAATTGCTTGCGCTACGGCTTGAGTTTGGCCTCCTTCTAACCTACCAACAACTCTCCAAGCTTCTGAATCGGTTAAATGACTTCGCTGAGCTATCGTACTCATCGAAACAAAGCAGTCACTGAATACCGATAATCCTTTTATTCATTGTCTTTTATTCAGTTGAAAGTCAAATTTCATTCACTGCCGCTGAAGCGGCGTTTTTGACGTCGAACTCAGAATTATCATACTCCACAGTTTGAAAATCAGAAAAAATTTCATTTGTGATTCTCTTTTTCCATTTTCAGCAAAAAAAAAAAAAAAGAAAAAAAATTCGTTTATATCGTTATTTTATGTAAAACTTACAATATCCTTTAATTGTTTTGAGCAGTGTATATCCTTGTTTTCCAAAGTTGGGACTTATTTCAATTTTAAGAAGGTACTTTTAACAAATTTTAAACATTCTAAAATACATTAAAATGTTTGATATAGCGTTTATTATTATAAAGTACTAAGGATAGTTTTAGAAAATATTTCCTTCATTGAGAACTGAGACAGATATGCTCACTGTTGTATCCTTTTTAAATGGTGTTTTTCCATTGTATACTGAGAAAAACTCAATGCAAGGTATGAACTTTCGTTCCAATAAAAGTCATTTCGGCAGGGAAAAATGCATGATGACGAATTTTCTGCGATAAAATAATAAAACTATTGAAGTTAATTCTGATAAAGGAATAGTCCCAAGAAAGGTGTTTAAGTATTAAATTATTTGCTCAAAAGTAATGGAAAAAAAGTAGGGTCATAAAATTTAAAGCATATAAAAATACAATGCACTCTCATTTTTTTAAAAATTATACTGATAATCCTAAAAATTAATAAATTGTATCAAATTATTAAGAACCAACGATAAAATATTGATCAAATCTACTTACTGTTAGATAAACTACTCACGTTAGATAAAAAATTACCCAGGCAAATTCAGCATTAACTCAAATTTAAAATTTTTACATTGATTTACAAAAATATTTACCACTGCGAAGTATTCAATAAATTTGTCATTTGGACTCCTATATATTTTTAAATAAAAAGTACTTTCTATAAGTTAAGCAATCATATTTCATTTTCCCTAAATTTTAATTTTAAAAAATAATATATTTTCAAAGTGTCCTTGCACTTTTTACTTTTTTAATGAAATTTTATATTCTTCCATAAGAAATGTATAAATAAGTTTACTTACTTTTTTGTACTAGAAAAGCTGACCTAAATATTTAAATTCTATATCTAGATTTATTTTGGATTCCTTGTTGTAGAGAGGTAAATAGGTACATTTTTTATGCTCTCAGATTTAATTAACTAACTAAATAATGTAAATTAAAGTCATATAATTAATACTATATACTATAATTCATACAATTTCTATTAAAAAGGAGAACAATGTGGAAAATAACAGCTATAATATCAATCAAACAATAAAGTAAGTTTGAAGAAGTAGAACCTGGTTTTGTTCAGGTTTTTTAAATTACTTATTAGGAAAACTATATCCTCAGAGCCCTGAATGGGAATTTTTTGTCACTGAGTAACAGTGGACTGTGCCACCTCTTTTTATAATTGTGTTACAGTTTAAGATATGCTGTTTTGGAGGAATTTCTGTTTATTAAACAATTTTGACAATAATTAAAATATAAGAATAGGTTCAAGACAAAACTTGACAGCAGAATTGCTTTATGTAGCCATAGATTGCTTAGAAAAAGTTAGCAATTGTGTGTAAAATATCTTAAGATGTGATTTTTTGGCAGATGATTAGATATGAGGCTTAGAACAAATCCTAGAAGAACCGCTAAAATAGAGAGTATCTGTGAAGAAGTGCACAGAAATGCACACATTAGCTATCTCCCACATTAGATCATAGATTAGAAATCTGAATGATTAGAAGTACAAAAAGGACTTAATAAATTCCGTATTTTATCCTGATATTTTTTGTCACTGTACTATATTTTATTGCTGATGGTGATCCATTTACAAGTTTACCTTCACATTGCTCAACTCATGAAGCAGTATCTTGAAAAAAGTATATAATCGAAATTACAGAGACAGCAAACTTTCCCTGTTTTAATACATTTGAGTATGTATACAACCAATGAATATAGAATCAGTAATTTTTTAAGGAGACAGTGTGCGGGCCATTAAGTATTGTTTCAGCTTCTATATGAGCTTAGAATTACTTTGCTCGATAAATGAACATGACTCTCTGAGTATCATAAGCAGCTTCAGGTATCATTCTGATTTATATATTGTTGTTTGGATTGATCCCATTTAATTATGAGATATATTTTGTATTTTAATTTGTATGTACACACATACCCACACACAAACTCAGAACTTCACATGTTCTAGTTGATATCACAAAACTGAATTCTTACAGCATTTCTTCTTTTTAAATGATACTACAAATTTGGTCCAATTAGCTTGCATATTTTGAGTTATCAGTTTTCTTTTGTTACTAAATATTTTGAAATCAGTGTAGTAGAGTCCTCTTCTTGTGTTACGAAAAATTTTAAATATGTGATTCAATTTCTGGTATTTTCTGTACCACTCTATACTTTGATATATTCTTTGTCACCATTTAAGAAGCATTTTAAAATCATCTCTGATGATAAAATGGAAATTTTTAACCAGAATCATATTTTAACAGAACTCCTTGGATCTGACGAGTTAAGGTATTTTGTTGGAGAAATACGCTTTATATATATTTTTCATTATTAATTTCCAATCTCAGTTAAGGAATAATGTGCAAGAAATACGCCAATGTAATGAATGCAAAGAAACTTTGCTGTAATAAGATCGAAAAAGAAAAAAAGTTGACATTATAACATTATTCTTGGCGTTTTGAGTTTATGAACAAATTTTTTAGAACCAAGCAACTAGAAAAACGTATACTGGCTATGCAACATGAGCCTCTTTGATATGAATGATAGTATTTCCATCTATTTCAAATAAGTTTTTCATTTTGGCCGAGAATTCAAATGTTTGATTAAAATATTTTCAATTGCAAATTACTTACCACAGGTCCTAAGAATTAGATCTCTTATAATATGCGTCAAGGTTTTATATAGAATTTGGCTTAGTAGTGATATGCAGTGTAATCATCTCATTTCAATAAACCTGTGATTCGAGGATAAATACTAGGTATTTAATGTTAAAAATTCACTTTAAAATAAGAGAACTACATAAGTCCAATTGTTAAAAACCTGGAAATAGTTTATATGAAGCCATTCTTTATTTTCTGAAATAAAAAGTACAAAAATTTGCCATTATTGATATATGGTACTATATCATCAATTTTAACTGAAACAGCTGTTTAAGGTGATGTGTTAAAAATAATTTAGAAATGTGAAAAGTATAATACTCAAATATTTCTTTAACGTTCTTCTTAATAATGCTAAGAACAAATTTTAAACGTTTAACAAAAATAGCATTTGATTAACAATATAGTGTAAAATATTATGCCAATTTTAAATATTCCCTGATTCCTTTAAATTTTCTAATAAAATTATAACGTTCAATCAAATATTTATTCTGCAAAAGTCTTATCAAATTGGAAAATGAATTTTAAAAATTTACTTTTTTTTAGCAAATATTGACAACATGAGTAGGATTACAACAACAACATGACGATTAGATCTAAAAAAATTTCTAATCGTCACTTATTATCTAATCTTCATTTATTATTACGATTAATTGCTTTTTCATCAGTTAAAATTATCCATAATATTTTGAAATATCATCTTTATTGGCATAATCTTGGTAATTCAAATTAAAAATTAAAACTTAACATATGTCTACTTAGTGACATTTACTATGTCATATTTAATGTGACTGATATTTGCTCCAGCTTAGAAAGCTATTTTCTAGTTCAAAAGACAAATATTTCCATGTATTGCGTGGCTATATTATGATTCCAGTAGAAACGTTTCTTGTATGAAAAGTCACACGACAGGGAGAAACAAACTAAACCAAAATCCTATAACTTCTTTATTTCAATAAATACCAAATTTAGGTCATTTTCACAGTCACAAAGGATGCAGTGGAGTATTTATTTAAATAATTTAAACTGACCATTTTGGTTCAATCACTCTAAATTTATCTTATAAAGTTAATTATTTTCATCCCAGTTTTTTCTTATTTTTGGGAAATATAAGTTTATTATGTAAAACCAACATTAATATTTATTTAGAAATTAATTAATTTTGGTTTCAGTATGCAAACCAGGTAAATTACTTCAAGTAATGCCTGGTGAAGTAAGTTTTTTCATAGTATTAGTTGAAGTGAGAGAGAGAATTCGTAAAATCAAAAATAATTTAAATAATGGTTACCGATTTTTAAAAGGTTTTTCTTGAACAAAAATATGTTCCGCGCGAAATTATTTAAACAAATACTATTTGACACTGTTTACTGAGTTATTATCTAGGAAAATTTTCTCTTAGTAACATTTAGTAGCTCTTCTATAATTTTTTAATGTTGCAGCCATCATCTGATTGCAACAGCACTGCCAGATAATATGCCTAATTAAGGTACTGTAAAGAAGTATTAAACATTACGATAAAATGAAAAATATTCCATTTGAACGAACAAATGAAAAGTTTTTTTTATTTGAAACTTAATAGTTTGTATGCTACTTTAAAATGCCTCTTTGTAACCCTCAGAATGGAGTATTACTTTAGTTTGATGGTAGCTGCACTTTGATAACATAAACGAAGCTCACAAATTCCCACGGGTGGCAATTGCAAGCGTATATAACGATAACAAGAATTACTATTCAATCATTCGCTTAAAACCAATATTAATAAAAATAATATATTATACTCAAACATAAACTTTTGATAATTATTTAAAAGTAATCAATAAACACTTTCATCTGAATTATTTTTAATGCAGAGGGATTAATTGAATATTCCATAGACACATAATAAATATATTCTATAAATATATTCAAATTTACCACTGTAATAATTCACTCAAAAACTACCTTTTTTCCGTAATGAATTTACTTCTAAATAAATTAACTTTATTGGGACAACTTTTTTCTTATAATCTTAAATATAATGCCTTTTCTGCAATTTGAAAAATATTATGATGAATAAAATTTAATGTATGATTTACTCTTATAGAAAGATATATGTGTATAGTGATCTAAAGGAATCTGACAAATTTGTGAAATACAAAAAGTGCGTGAAGTATAAAATATTCATTTATAATATTATTAATAATGATTTCATTTATATTTTAATAAAATTACTCTTTTATGTCAAATGCACAGAAATTTCCTACATTTAGAGAGTCATGTTTTATCAATAAAAAGGTATTGTATGATTAATTTATACTTGACTTTTAACTTTTATGGGTATACATAACAATAACAAAGAAATATTTATTTATAATTCGCTCACATATTCGAAGCATTTTTAATCAAAAAAATAAGGTGTTGAATAATGAATTGCATTTAGAGTCAGTACTTTTCTCTTTCTTCTTACAATATTCTTATAACCACGTTGCTTCTCAACAAAATTTTTCATGCACCAATTGAATAGATTTCAAATATTTAATGTCTTTTAACAGCTTATTTTATTACAACATGGATTTCATTTACATGCAGAATTATTGGCTATCATTATGTCTATTTTTCCTGAAAAGTATGTTTCTCCCTTCATGGTGGTCCAAAAAACATGATATTAAGTATAGGGTTAGCAAGAAATAAGTTTCCCACTTCAGAGGGCTGTAGAATACGTTCTATTTATCCAAATGAGATAAAATTTGAACTACAGATAATTCAAATAATGCGCTTGACATTTATTAAAAAAATTGTATAAAATTTCACCGATAGATGGCGCTGTAATACTAATGGTAGTTATTTGCATATACTGAAAATATGAAAAGTCATTTGCTTTACAGCGCATGCCTATTAGCATTATCTTTGGGTAAAAAGAAGGCGGATTCTGAACGAGCATTAGTTACTTCTCTGCACATCATGCCTTCTTTGCAAGAAAAAGTGCTACTTGTAAAATTGTTCCACCAGAACCATTAGAACTCCGTTGCAACAGTAAAAGAATTTCGCCGTATGAAGCATATACGAAGAGGTCCAATGTCTCCATGTCCGTTACGCAAGATGATCCAGAAATTTGTAAGAACTGGACAGCTTGCAGTTCTTCCCGGTAGAGGACGAAAGCCAATCCAGTCTTCTAGCGTCGAAAATGTGGCTACCGCGGTCGTTGAAGCCAGCAGTCAGTCGGCGGATGGTAGTGTGAATGTGCCAGTTGTTTCTCGTGTTTTGGATATGCCGTATTCCACTGTACGAAAAATCTTACGGCGGATTTTGCATTTTTATCCCTACAAAATCAAGCCTCTGCACTTGTTGCAGGACGGGGACTCAGAGGTTCGTATAATTTTTTCACTTCAGTTCCTTGCTCGAATGGTGGTTGACGTCACTTGGCCATGGAATATTCTGTGGACTGATGAAGCCCACTTTCAACTTAATGGACAAGTCAACACACACAATTGTTGAATTTAGGCAGCGGAAAACCCTCGCGCTATCCAGGAAAAACCCTTGCATCCTGAAAAAGTGACAGTATAGTGTGGATTTACGGCTACTTTTGTGATTGGACCGTATATTTTTGAAGAGATAACTGCAAATGGAATCAAAACCTGTTCGATCACAGGACAACGGTACCAAGATATGCGGAGGGATTTTGTAATCCCACAACTTCAGCAGCGTGGATGCCTTCAGGACATCATTTTCATGCAAGATGGCGCACCTCCTCATATTGATCGTCGTGTAAAGCAACTGCTAACACAGCATTTTACTGAGGCACGGGTTATCAGCCGTCATTTCCCTACGGCATAGCCTCCTCGTTTACCGGATATCACCCCTGCGACTTTGGTTGTGGGGTTTTTTGAAGGACAATGTCTACCGTAAAAGGCCATCATCTGTACCAGATGTGAAGGACAGCATTCGGCGCAAAATCCTTGATATTCCGACAGACTCACTCCGGTCTGCTGTCGAAAATATGGTTCTGCAATTAGAGCACATTGTTGAAAATGAAGGGGGCATATTGAACAGTTGTAATGTTACTTTTTTATTATTATTATTTAACATTTATAAAGCATATCAAATGTTTTATGTGTATTACAGCGCCATCTATCGGCAAAATTTTGTACTATTTTTTTAATAAATGTCAAGCGCATCATTTGAATTATCTGTAGTTCAAATTTTATCTCATTTGGACAAATAAAACGTATTCTACAGCCCTCTGAAGTGGGAAACTTATTTCTTGCTAACCCTGTATATTAAACTCCTGTGATTTCAAATGTACTAATATTCATTACAAATCTTCCCTTTTGTAATAGTACATATATTTATAGTTCAGATGAATGCTTGATTACTGAAAATAAATAATAAGCCATATGAAACTACTCATCTTGGAAGAAAGAGTATTGATCTTAAGAAAATTGGATGAGAACAGTCAAATTAATGTCATCGTTCGATCGACAAGTCGTTAAGAGTTTGAATTGATAAGATTATACCCAGAGTAGTGATAGCTGCGTCATAATTGGTCCGATATTCATTGATGATATGATGACAAGAGTTGCTGATGATGATCGAGGGTTGCTAGAGCGTTACTTTGACACAAAAGTGAGTCGTTTCAACATGACACGCCAATACAGATTTTTGAAAATAGGGGCTCATCAGCCGAGAAATTCTAGCTTCTTCACGAGGCTTGGAACAACATTTGCTGAGCATTTGATTGCATTGCATGCAGAGAAATTCATGGGATAAAATAGTCTTCAAACAATCTGAACTAAAATCCGTACGACTACTTATTGGTTTATACCAAGAAGTGAATGTATAGGATGCCTTAATTCAATGGAGGACTTGAAATTAGCCATCAGAAGTGAAGGTTGATGCATTTGATTCCAATGAACTCCAATAGATTTTGGCAGAGTTCCAGAAAAGGCTGTATAACGCTATAGCCAGTAAATATTTCAAGCTTCTTTTATAATAAATATCATCCACATCATATTCAAAAAAAGCTTCTCGTACGTTGTTTTCCTCCACATGATTGTCTTTCTTTCCCTCATACCTTTTGGACTACGCTGTATAATATAAAGTATAATACATCACATTAAAATTTCAAAACTGAAATTATTCTAACTTTTTTATAACATAGCATTAATATAAGAATATAGTTTTGTATTTATATGTTTAATGATATTATGATTTCTCACATAATTCTTTTTAATCAAAAGTAAAACTCCATTTTCTTAACAAGTGATACACAATATACGAAAAACATTAACAACCACATTTCAGTATTTTACCAATGTATTACAATAATTTGAAGGATATTAGAATTATATGTTAGATTGTGTGTTCTGAATATATATATTTAAAGCAATTAATGTGCTACAAAATGATAAGGCACAGTTGGCTTTTGGGACTTTTATGTTTGTTATACAAATATAAATTTTTTAAATTATAGTTATTTGACGCGTAAATAAATGATATATATACATACATACACATACATACACACACACAGACATACACACACACACACATATATATATATATATATATATATATATATATATATATATATATATATATATATATATATATATGTATATTATCAATAATTTAAAATTTTTCCATGTAAACACCTTTCCTGAAATTATAAGACCAATATTAAATTTTTTTACAAAAATAAAAGAATGTTGCTTATCATTTTCCTAGATTACTTCTCATGCAGGACTTTTCAATGAATTTAACAGGTTTGTGAGTAAAGTTTGGGAAATTTTATTCCATTTATTTATGTAGCTACTTTCAGTGTATATATACACACGCATGTTGACAATTATCTGCATAAAATTGACGAGCTAAGTGAGTCCTCAAGTTCTTTATGGAATTCAAAACTTATTGACTAACCATTGGTCAACATAGGACCTTGATTTGCTTTTCCTGAAATCAATTTTTAATTGATTTTAACACATATCCATGATCACTGAAATTTCTAGTTTGACCATCTTGAAAATCAATTAATAGATGTTAAGTGTCGAAGGATCAGTGACTGATAGCAGTTGAGTCTAATTTTCCTGGAATTGGTTGCTGCTCCCACTTCCCACGATTTCCAAAAGCTCTCCATACTATCGCAACCTATAACTACAACTACACTGAACGGTCTTTACATTTGATTTAAATTTACGCTTTATATTAAGATTGAAGCCTTAAAACTTACGCTGATTTTATTAAGCTTGTAAATAAAAAATTTTATTCTTCTATACGAATACGTTATACTTAAAGTCTGGTACAGAACATATAACGTTTGATATGGCCATATGTTCTTTACCTTTCTTGAAATAAAACGTATTGTTATATAAGAAATAAAATATTTATTTACAAGCCTCATAAAAGCTTCAATATTAATATCAAAACGTAAACTCATATCGCAATATCAAACATATTACGCTTCATATTCTATTTATCAGACTTGAAATAAAATCATAATCATATATGAAAAAGAAAATATTTATTTACAAGCACCTCTCTAATAAAAACAATATTAAAACTAAAAACTTCAATCTTAATATCAAAATGCAAACTTATATTAAACGTAAAAAGCATCTATATTTTCTGTATTAGACTCGAAATAGTAACGTATTCATATATAAGAAAGAAAATATTTACGAGCCAAATACAAGCAGCATAAATTATTAACTTAGGAACTTCAATCTTAATATAAAACGTTAAGTTACATCAAATGTAAAATCGGTCTTCTATACTTCTATTGAAGAAATCTCGAGTTTCTGTTCGTAATTCATAATTGTAGTTGTAAATATAACTCTACGAGATATCTAAAGTTTCTTTTCGTAGGAAAATTAATATTTTTCTAATAATCCACCCAGGCTTCACACGTTTGTCACGACTCCTTTAGCTAATTTCATTCACTCTTCTTTGTTTGAACTTTCTTGGTTTTCTCTTAATTTCCGAGGAGCAACATTTAAATTTGATGATCAAGTGAGCCAGATTGTCATGGATGAAAAATTTTTAATTTTCTGAGGTGTTATTTTACGAGCATAAATGTTCTATTTAGTTACAATCATAGAAATTTGTCTATTACTTTGAGCTGATATTTTTTTTTTTTTTAGTCTTTCTCTCAAATCTCTATATTTTCAATAAAAATCTCGTTCAATTTAAGCAGGTGGAATACCAGTTTAGAATACTTAAGGCGATCTTGCTTATTTCTCCCTTCAAATTTGATGAAACTTCAAAATCCTTCAAACTTCCATCTCAGATTATCTTCTGCGTGAGAGTGAGAATTTCCTCATAAAAAGCAACAAACTAGATTTGTGAATTTTCTTTTCATTTTAATTCTTTCTGTATGAACTAACTCATTTTTTTAGATTTAAGGAGTTCTTTGAGAATATATATATATATATATATATATATATATATATATATATATATATATATATATATATATATATATATTACTCTCTCTAATTTCAATTTCCTTACTTTTTTTAAATTATTCATTTTATGTAATGAGCTATAGTTGAAATGAATATTTTAGGTGGTCTTATCTCTTCATTATTAAGTGAAATTTGAGACTCAGTTATTTATATTAACTAAACTTAATAAGGTTATTAATTAAACTTAATTAACTTATTCTTTAAACTCTCTAATATTTTCCCGCTTGATACTATACCTACACCTGTATTATCTTGTTTCCTGCATTAAGAGATTTTACAGCTTAAAAGAAATATATATCATTCGGAATGAGAGAATTTTAAATGTTTTGTCTTTTTCTGAGAAACTGAGCATGTTATTTCACCTCCTTCATCTAACGTGTGTCTTATTAAGTTATAAATTGTTACAATTGTATTTATTTATTGAATTTATGATCATTCAAATGTTTTGCTTTGTTGTTTAATTTAAAACTAATCTGCTTCCTCGAAAACTTCAAATTAATTTTGAATATGAAAAATTGAAACTGGCTTTTGGGGTATATGACACATTGGAAGGTTACAAATTTCAAGGTGAAAGTTATTTTCGGGATGGGAATAATAAACGACAATTATTAATATTTTTAAAAATCAGCGAACAAATGATTCTGATTTCATCAAACTCAAAATTTCCCAAAAGATAAAATCCTGACTGTAAAATATTATCACTTTTGAAAAAATTAACCACTTCAGGAACTAAGAGAACATTTAGTTTTTAAAAATTTGATATGTTAAATCTTTTATTTATCTTTCACAAACAAATTAACACAAAACCTTTAATTTCTGTTATCCAATAAGAAAACTATTGCAACATAATGTAATGAGATTTTTCTCAATAAAATTTTTTTCGAATTTCTTGTCCATTTACCTATAGTGACAATGGGATCGTACAATTAAAAGTTATTTCAAGTAAGATATAATCCTTCATGTTATGAGATAAGTAGTTTTGATTAGTTCAAACATTATCACCTACGAATGTACAAACATTATTATATCTATAAACCTATTAGTCTAAGTTAGGCATTTTACCATGCTTAACTATCCCAATTTTTATCTGTGCCAACGATTTTGCCGTGGTGTTAAAATTATATTATTATAATATTATTTATGAAAACATTAATTTGCTGCTATTTATTTTCTTAAATGCACAAAATTTTTACACTTTTAATAGTTTTATTTATAAACTCTAGTTATTTAGAATTTGAAATAAAGCTCTCATTGGAAATCATTTGTTTGTTCGTATGCAAAATATTTAGAAACTCTATAGATTTTCAACCCAAGAAAATAATCCAATTTTAAACACGTTTTAATGTTTTTACAGTTTTTCAAAAACATTCACCATAAGTAAAAGTTTTATTATTGCAACATAATGTAATGAGATTTTCTCAGTAAGATTTTTTTTTAATTTCTTGTTCATTTACCTATAATGACAAAGGGATCGTAGTTATTTCAAGCAAGATGTAATCCTTCATGTTATGCATTTGTGATAAATACATTTTGTACATTTCTATCTGGTCCAGTCAATCTGTATGTTCTTACAAAGCAAAAGAATTTTGATTGAACAAAAACAAGTTAGGTTTCAAAAACATATGTGAAAAAGCATACTTAATTGAATTATTCTTTAAACTAATTAATAAGATAAATTCAATAAATATTATTTTTAAAATATGATTAGCGATACATATGAATTCTGCCATTTACTGTTTTTAAATGTATATGTAACCACTGAATATCCCCTAAATTCATAAATGATTTATACATGCATAAAATTTAGAAGAATTTGTGCATTCGATGCTTGTGTTTCAGTAAAACAATCATTAAAAATTATTATTTTGTAGAGAGATAAATACGTGTTCAAACTTCAAATTTTTATTCATTGAGAGTACTTCCTACAAACCATATAAATTATTATAGTCAGAATCTTATAAATATTAAATTAAAAATGTTAGGAAGAAAAATTAATAATTGTCAATAATCATTTCTGAATTTTACTATTATTGATGCTTCCATAATAATTTCATTTACGTTAAATTTACGTAACTGAAATACTAATTTTAAAACAATAATTAAAGTTGTCCTAACTCAGTTATAATTCTTCGTATGAAACTTTGTGAAAATATTTTCCGCACACAATGCTTTACAATTGCAATTCAATCTGCATTTTTTATTTTGAATAATAAAAATAATGATAAATTTTCATTATTCTAAATTCCTTATGGGGCTGTATGATTTTATTTTAACATTCGATGAAATAAGAGGTTCTCCCAAATACAGAAACTCCAACAGATATAAAAATTAATATTTGATCGATAAATACTTTGAGAGTCAATCAAAATCATTGAATAAATGAATATAATATCCAATGAACAAAATATGTAGTACAGAAAACTAAAAATGTCCATGCAATGTCTTGAAAATAGAGTTGTTTCTGTCAAAGCAATTGAACTTGAAAGCATGAATCACAGAAGAAGGATTATATCAGACATTTAAGTGAAGCTGAGGTTTCCCCACAGTCACTTCAAAGGTGTAATTCTCCTAGAAATGGTATCACAATTAGGTACTTGACTCTGAGAAATGTGACTTTCCATGGCAATAAAATCCTTCTTTGGCACGCTTTTATGATCTTATCGAGTAATAAGTACATCTCAAAGGTTATCATCATCAAAAAATAACTACGTGAAAGGAGTAAAAAAGGCCTTGGATGGTTCGCAGTTTTGCCAGGTTTCGAAGAAAGGCCGCTGAACTAGCATTTCTGTTTAAAATTAAATTAGCAAAAGAACGGTCAAAGAAGAGTTCTGCCAATAATGACACAGAATAACACTTGCAACGAAACATAATTCAAAGTTGTGAAAATACATGCTTGGAATAACTATGGTATAAAAAAGGAATTTATATTTAGGTAGCTTTTGAATGATGGTTATATAAAAGAGATAAGTTTTTTATTAGAATGTTTCCTGCTTGTATTCGGTTTTCCTTCGTTTTTATGGGCACACTTTATTAGTTTTCAATATCATTTTCTTATTTCTCTCATAAGAAATAATTCTATTAAGTTATTCAGCTCTTAAAAATACGATAAGAAATAATTCCATTAGATTATTAGGCTCCCTAAAATATGCTTGCCCACTGATTTTTATATATTTCTTTGAAAAAGACAGCAAAGGATCAGTCGAAAAATAAAGAGAAGCTGACATGTTTCTTTTAAGAAAACTATTTTTTTCAATTGCAAAACGATGTTTCGTGATATAGATAAAGAATACATTATATTTCTCTCAATTCTATTTCTCTTATTTAAAACTATTCAAAGATTAGTATAATTTCTATTAAGTTTTAAAAATTAAAGTAAAGATTACTTAAGTTATTAATAAAAAAGAGCATTTGGCAAATAAATTTTCTACTTAATAAAATTGATACACTCCTTTTGTATTTCATGAAAGATGTATACGATGCAACACCAACAGTTGATTTTAAATGCTCTTTCAATCTCCTACGTCATTTCAGAGTTTAAGCAGATGATAGAAATTCTTGTAGTGATAATTGAGTTATTTACTTGTCAAACTAAACTGTTGCTTCACTAACTGTATCTTATGAGAACTCTACAGGAAATCTCACAATACTGACAGCGAATTCCATATTCAGTATTAAAAGAAGGGAGCCATTCTAACAATACAATGAATCGAAATGCCTTTGTCACGTTTTCATGATCAAATGAAGAGCTTAGACTCACTTGTGCTGCAGTTGGCATCCAAAGTTTTGTAAGAATACTATAATTCTTTCATCGTCAGTTAGCTTACTATTAAATTAGTTTGATGATTATATTTTTCCAACTGCAGTGCTATTTTTACATCAGTTGTTGAATATCTTTTAATGGGAGAGAATTGCAAAGTTTTAAGATCTGCATTTTCGATTCTGTTATGTGATTGTCTTATTCACAGTAATTTTTTACATAAATATTTTTAATCGAAAACGACACAGAAATTTTTTAGTAAACAGTTAAAATTATTTAAAAGCCACAACTGTTTCCTTTGAAACATAATCAAATAATAAAATTAAGCAAAACAAACAAATTTATTCGTATAAAATTATAAGCAGTTTTAGCAAAAGGAAATACAGCGATCCAATTTTGTTGACCGTTGTTTGTTTGAGAAAATCAAGGGCACTAACTACAACTTGTTGGCGGCCAGATTCGTTTCTAACACTCATAAGTTATTTTTTGAAAAAAAAATTTTGCTTCATAGAAATATTTTTTAAAAAACTTAGCAACAAGCAAGAGTCTAAAAAGATGCATTCCTTTTCCTCGAATATTACAAGCACTTAGACAATTTTTCGAAGACAGCAGAGAATTTGTCATATTTTTCCTAGGAATTGGTTTAGATAGTTCTATAATCCTTCCACAATGAGGCAAATTTAAGGATGGGGGGAAAAGAAATGCTAGCTATATAAAATTTAAGTTTGTAACACCCATAATAAAAGAATTAATTTGAAGTACTTCCCTTTTTGGTTGCGCTGCTTGGTGTAATTAAATAAGAGAAAATAAAAATATGCTTTTAAAAATATTATAATATCAAATGTTATACTTGTTTATATGTATATGTAAGCATAGATATGTGTGTGAATTTTATAAAATTTTAAGAAATTTTTCATACTTAATAATATTTATTTTAGTTGAAAGCCTTTTAAAAGAATTCTTTAATATACCAAGGCTTACTCTAGATAAAGTGATAAAATCTGTTTTTCTATTAAAATGTGTTCGTTTTCTCAAGGTAAACCAATTTTCATTACAGGAATTGCTTACTATTACAGAAAAATATCAAGAATCAGTATAGAGATAAATCATACATATTTTATTCAAATATCTTAAAAAAGTGTTCAAAAATGAAAAATAATGTAGTTAATGTAATGTAAATATGTTTCAATATATGCATTACTCATATATAAAAATAAATTGTAGTTTATACTTTTCCACCGATTTTTTTTATTCATTACTTTTTATATTATAATGAATTGTTTGCACTGTAAAATCGTAATTAATTTGCATATGAAATCCCCTTTGAATAATCGGCACTCGAAATGAAAGAGGCACAATATCAACCACCGAGATAAAAATGTTGCATTACGTATGCACATGTGTTGCGGTGGGTGCTTGCAAGTTTTCCATGTTTTCTCCCAATACGTGATAATATCTCGCATCTCATTACATGCTTCCCCCACTCTATTACATAATTTCATTCACATCATGCAATAGAATTTAACGCCATCCACTCTGTCTTATAGTCAGCGTGCCTGAGTTTGAATCCCGGTTAGGCCATGGATGTACTTTCTCTTGCTCCTTTCTTTGTAGGAATAGGTTGTGAATGATTGCCTACCCTATAAACGGGTACTTATAGCATGCTTATACTGAGGAAGTCGGACTCCACACCAAATTACGGTTCAGTTGGAAAAGTGGAGCAGCGCACCCCATATTATCTGCCTAGCAACAAAAATAGAACCTTAAGACAACGACATTATAATTTAACAGTTTAAGTCACTAGTGAATCATAATTGGCTTATTCGAATGAATGGATTCAAGTACTTGTAAGCAATAAGCAATTTAGTGTATTTGATAAAATTTAGAATGTAAAAATAATAAAATATAGGAATGTTAGAATTGAGAGATTGAAAGTTTTGTAAAATGAAAAAAGTTTAATGTTATATTACCAATCATACACACCCTATGTAACAAAAGGATTTTAAAATTGACGTGATATGCAGTTTTATGGTGAAAAAGTCTGTAAAATTTATTAAATTAAATAAAAATCATCCTCTTCTGTCAATATTTTAGTAAATTTAATATTATTCAAACATCCGAAACAGAAACGAAGGACTGGGGGAAAGTATTTAATTATTTTGACAAAACATACTTTTTTAAAATTTGCGTACAAATTGCATAGTAAAATATGAATCTTTTTAATACATTAGCTATTCAAAGCATAATTGTAGTAATTATGGGATAATAAAGAGAAGTTGAAAATAACTGTAAGTATGTCACTGGAAAACTGTTAACTTGAAGTTTTCAGAGGTTCTTTTTATTTTATACTTTATTGGAGGTATTTAAGGGTTTTGTGGTTACAACTGAAGGAAATTCTATATTTTTTGAAATTTTCATTTAAATTTCTTAAAGTTGTGATCATGCTACAATAATAATGGATTTTTAGTTAAATGCTGTCAATTTACTCATGAAATACAGTTTAGAATTTCAGAAGATATAATAACGTTTAATAAATGCCTAATTTAATAGATAGATAACTTTAATATAAATTATAATTAAACTTTCATGTGCACAGTAAAATTTCTTGTTGAAACACACACATTCATAAAACAAAAACAGTTCTGGATATCTGTAAGAATTCTTGAACGTTAGAACAAGATTCAGTATTTGATATATTGTATCATATATTTAGCATTCAATATATTACATAATATTGAAATTGACAGGGAGTTCTTGGAACAACCAATGCACTGGAGCATTTTTATCAATTTAGTGTCACATGCAGGCTCTTAAATACAATAATATGGGTAAATTTTGAATCCAAATTGTCTGGAAATAGTTTTAATTTTTTTCAAGCATTAAGTGACAACTTAATTAGTCTTTCTTGTCAAGCACTTTCTTGTTGACAAACAACTCAATAAAGCTGTGCCGTTATATACGATGTAAGAGAAAATAGCATGTTTTGAGATCTACTTTAACCTGTCATATCCATTGAATTACTGTTCACATTGAAAGAAAAATTTTAACTAAATGTAATTACATATCAATACTCTAACATGTACAGAAAGCAGCCTTATACAAGTTTTGAGCACTTATTTGATTCTTAGAATGCTATATTAAATCTTTGATAATTTATTTTAAAAACAGAACCCAATAGAAATCATCCTGCTCATTATCTTTAACACTATGCTATTAAAAGTTAACTTTAAAATACATTGAATTTATACTTTTAATTTTTTAAGAATTGATAACATCAAATATGAATATAATAATCATATTAAGAAATAATCAAAGCGTCAAAAAAGCATCGAAACAATATTGTACAAAGTAACAAGGTTCCTTTTCCTGTCTTACAAATATTTGAACATGAAAATTTCAAGATATCCTTCAAGTATTTATGTTGATTCAAACTCTGTTTGCACTCTTTAATGAGTATCTTTTTTCATAAACATTAGGAATATTGCTAGAAATATATCTCATTCCTGTAAAAAATTATATTACTTGTCACAAAAATTATCACTTAAATATTCTTCAATGATAACTGCTTGTAATTGCATGACGCACGTTTTTTTCAGCCATTAGAAAAATGTTTGTCATTAGTTTTTAGCATTTGCCTATAAATCTTATATACAAGTATTTTTGACGTTTCTGTCTTTCTTTTTGTAGAATGGCACATTATTTCATTTTAATAATAATGCAAATCATCATTTTCATATAAATAAATTTATCAGTGATATCTATTAACAATTAATCATTTCAGATTTGCATCGCAAATTGTGCTTACTAACAAATTCTTTTAGATGTGACTATGTATAGGTCACATTGCCTGTGTCCACAAGGTTCTAGTGTTAAAAAAATAAACCTTTCTCTAAATAACCGAGTTCTAAAGTGACATTTATAACTTTTTGTGTCGGTTTTCTATGGTAGTAAATTTTAATAACTCACTTCCTTTAATTTAATTCCTAACTTTTGCTTTCACCTTGGCAATTCATTAAATTAAAAGATCAAGATGAAAGCAAATGAATTACTCATATATTATCTGGCTTCTCTAAGTATATATATATATATATATATATATATATATATATATATATATATATATATATATATATATATATATATATATATATATATATATTTTAACCTACGCCAGACTTTGGCATGACTGCCATTAGTCTGAGACCGGCAGCCCAATAGAGTTCTGACAAACAAAGTAAGAAAATTTTTTAGCAGAGTTCAAATGATCTCTAGACATGACAAAGGCATTGCATAATGGGCAAGTCGTATTGTCTGCCAAACCAAATCTGTGTAAATGTCTTGAAAGGTAGTCATGTCCTGTTTTAATTCTAAAGTTAGCGACACCAACAGCTTGGGCAGGTCTCATGAAGGATATATATATAAATATATATATATATAAATATATATATATATATATATATATATATATATATATATATATATATATATATATATATATATATATATATATATATATCTTGTTCTACGGTGATTTTTCTGTTCATTGAAGCTAATTCAATCGGAACTTTTAGTTTAAATTAGATTTCGATAACATCCATACATAATGGGAATCAGCGCACGAGCTCTTGCAATGAATACCAGACCACTAAACTATTCTATTGCCAGCTTGACTCAATGTATGTACATATGAAAAATATGAATGTAATATATAATTTCAGTTTGATGACTCACTTGTGGAATAAATTAAAAAAGATGGTTTAGACAATACCCTCAGGTACATACCCAACATGATCCCTGTAACAGGAAGCCATTTTTATGCAAAAATGCATCTAGACCCAATGGAAATCATGCTGTGATATTTTGCCGCTAAAATGTAAGTAAAACTGTACTATATATCAATAATTAAAGGAAAAAGTCTCTTGTTTGAAAGATAATCAGTGCATATCATTTTTATATGCATGTTTTGAGAAAATTATGTTTAGGAAGTCATCAGAAAGATCGGTAAGTTTAAATTACAAAGTATGTTGTTTCTAATAATTCTTCGTTATGAATAGGAATAACTTCATCCCCGTATGAAAAGTATGAAAAATAAAATCCATTCATGACATTATCTCTGATATCATATTCATACTATTAATAACTCTGTATGTTCTTCTAAAATTTTTTTTCTTACTCAAATTTTTTTAGTGACTTAAAATATCATTTGTATTAATTTTTTGCAAAATATATATATTTACTCTAATTTCATATTTATAAAATTAAAACTGAAAATTCTTCTAGTATTATTTTTTGCTCATATAAAGTGATTTTAGTAATTTCAAAAATATCAGTTAGGGGCCGTGAATTATAAACTATAAATTTTTCTAGATGCAGTTCATATTTTCGGAAAAAAATTAGTATCATTACAAAGATTTTATACGGACTACGAAGCTTCATTTTTATTAAGTCTGAAATATTTTTCGGTACCCAATGAATTTCTTCACCCAGTTTATTTGCTAAAATTTTGCATTTTTTGCTGACATAACTTAAAAGTTAATATAGTGAACAGAATTTATGATTTAAAATTACAAATAAAGTGAAAAGCATATAAATGTTTTTTAAATTAGTCAATTTAGTAGCTAAACGATATTTCTAACACTTATCAACTATTTTACAAATACCAAGCAAAATTATTGATAAATGCATTTATCAGTCCCTCCTTACCACTCATTTTATGCACTTAGATTTCTTATTTACAAAAATTACTGAATTTTTCACAACATTATTTAATTTATTTGAAATAAATATTTACCAAATTTATTTAAACAGTTAGTTTTTCCATGATTTGTTTAAGTGATAATTCAAGTTAAAATTTCGCTTAGAAATAATTCGTAAATTTGTTTTTGAAAGTAAATAGTACTTAGAATGTTTTAATTTAGATAAATGACAAACTAAAGGAAAATTATAGAAATTAAAAAGAAGCAAATCATTAATTAAAAAATTTGTTGAATTTAAATGTTTAAATTTCTTAAATTTAAATGCTTCTCTCAGAAATTTGAGCTTCCTACTTATCATTATAATTCCTCAAACAATTTTTAATTGATTTTATTATTGAAATCCACATTATGTTTTAAAATTACAAAAAGCTGAAAGTTGTTTGTTTTGAATATGTTGGTTGGAAAAATATACAAAGAATTCTTTCAACAAATTGTAAACACTTTAACTTAGTAAACCAATTATAAACAAATAAATGTGTTTTCGTAGATTCAGTAAGTTCAGTTCAAATCTCAGTTATTGAGATGAAGTTTTTATTTTTAAGCATCTACTTGTTAATATATGTAAGTTTGCTTCAGCGAATGCAATAACAACCAATGCTGATTTTACATTAAAATTTTATTGAAGATACTCTTTAACGTAGCACCAAAGCTTATCAACCTATTGAATGTGTTGAATTGTTGAGCCTGTTGAATGTGTCATGTTTTAAATTTCTGATTCTAATTGTTTTCAAATAACTAGATTATATTTAGTTTAAGCTTTGTTTTTTTAACTTTGAATTCTGATAATAATTCAGTGAACTCAGTAACTTAGAAATTCAGGGAACTCAGATTTATACCCATCTGACATATTCATATAATGTTTATATGAGTCGAGGAAAAAATGAGAGTTTAAGCAATAACTAACTATATGCTGGATGTAATTATCTTTTTTCAAACTCTACAACCAAAACCTAAAATGTCCTTTAAAATTTTCGGCTTAACAATTGTCGAAACTTATTTGTAAAGTGCATGGAGAACAAGTATTTCAGAAATTTCATCCTGCTTTCTTGAAATAGGAAGCTGTAGAATAATATCTTGAAGGTTCTAGAATTTGATGAAAGATTTTCAGAAAAACTTTATGCTTCAAAATCTGAAAAGAAGTGTTATGGTAATAGATCTCTGTGATACTTTTAAAAACAAAATTTTATTCTAAGGGAAGTATTTGTAATATAGATTGCAAAATAATTATGGGAAAAGATTATTTGAATTTGGTATTAATCTGTAATTTTAAATTTATCTTTGTAGAAGCACATATCATTTAAATTTTATGTATTTGGGGATAATTTTACGAACGAGAATTTTTCTGACATATTTTATTTACTGGTAACTTTCACTCTACAGATCAGTAAATAACACACACACACATATATATATATATATATATATATATATATGTATATATATATATATAATGTGAGAATTTATCCATTTTATTCCTGTCCATCATTTTTTAATCAACATAAGTTAATAATTGATGATTTTAAAACTTGTGAATTTAGTATTATCATTGATTTTTATATTTATAACTACAGTAATAACAGTTAAAAACAAATTTTCATTTGTTCCAGAGGACTTTTATCTATCTTCCACAGTTATTAGAAATCAGTGAAAACAATTTTATTAGAGTTTTTTACAATATTCTCATAAATTGATTTGTAATTTTAAGGAACAAATTATCATACATTATATTGTATCCTGTTAGGTACTGAATAGAATATTTTGTGTCACACCATGTGTTAATAATTCAGTAAACTGCTTATTGTGGTTTACTTTATTCAATTTTTGACATTTGAAAAGTAGACACTATTTAAGAGAAATAAACATTCTTCTGAAATTTTATTCATTTTAAATTCTTGCAACAAAGTGAAAACTAAAAAGAAAAAATGCATGATTGGAAAGCATGTTGCATTACATTTTAACAACTTTTGAAAATCTGAAACATCTAGAAAATAAATATTATAAATACTAAATCTAACAGCTTTGGAAGTACTGTTGTAGTTACATTAATCTAGCTAATATTAATGACTCATTGAAATGGAAGTGAATTTAATAATACAAAAATAATAGCTGATATTTTAGCATTGTCTTTTAAAGAAAACTGAATGCTCTTGAATAAGCGATTGTTCAGAATTCTTTTATCATCTGAGCAACTGACATCTGAAATAAAATAAATCCACTTAAATGTTTATAAAATTATTTGGTTATGATTCAATACTAGTTTTCTCGGGAAAAACTGTTTCTATCTTTTTATTTGTCTATTTTAAGGTGCCAATAAATGTATCAATTTCCTTGATGTTTGGAAGAATTCAAAAATTTGAATTATAGAAAAAAATTCTCTAACTACTGGCCTTTATAAATGTAATAAATTTCTTTAAGGTTACTCAAGATCTTTATTTGTAAAAAATTATATATGTTGACGTTGCGAATGTCATTTGAAATTAAAACCATGATTTTATATACAGGATTACACTTTTACTAATTTATTTATGGTTAATCATGAAACTATGGCAGCTGTTCACAAATAATGCTAAGTTGGTGTCATATGCTGACTTACCTAGAACTTTTTATTCTATTGAATTTGCGATTTAATGCAACATTTAAAAATAGGGATTCTTTTTCAATAATAGTATAACGATTTACGTGGCAAGCAAATATATGCTTATACGAAATATAGAATCTTTGCCAGATTTGATTTCCAGGTTTCACATTCAGTCATGTTGCAATGAATCAATTTAGATGTTAAATATAATTCTTATTTTTTTGTCCTTTAGAATCTAGAAACTCTTACGGTAGATTCATGTACTTTTTGATTAAAAAACTGAAATTTCATTAGTTAATAGCTTAAAACTTGAATATGCAAATTTATTTCAAACTTTATTATAATCGAAATATGTAAATGATTAAAAATATTTTATGTACTTCATATTTATTATTTTTTAATTATTTATTTGGTACTATAGTTTTCATGACAATCTTTTCCTTTCTAGCTTGAGAAAAATCTCTAAAGAGTTCTAATTGAGAATTAGAGAAATTCCATATAAGCATTTAAGGTTTTGAGAGTTTTGATTGTTGTAAGAGGAAACAATTTCGTATAAGCTCTTTTAAGATTGTGAGTATTGATTTTCTTTTATGAACTTTAAAGTAATTGTTGAATTCATCAAATTTCTAATTTATTTTCATTACTTCTATCTTTTTCTCTCACACATTCATTCTCTTCATTTATTTTTTATTCATTCCCTTCATAGTTGATCTAAGGTTTCTTTTATTCTTCATGTAAATGAAAGAAACCTTTGATCAATTATTTTCAAGAGAAAACTACTTAAAAGTTTAGTTACTAGGAATGTGCTTACGTTAATTTGTTTTGAAGTTTATTATAAGTAATAAAATTTTTTACTTTATTCAGGAAAATTTTTGTATTTTAACAATGTGGAATCTAAGATAGTTAAGAAAAAATGTGTAGAATTAATTTCTATTCTAAATTTGTTCTTTTTTTCACATTTTATTTAGTAATCAATTTAAATTTTCTTGTTGCTTGTTTCAGTATCATATAATTGCATTTTAGCTCATTTTCATCCATTTTATGAAATAAATAAAAAAATGATGTAAAATTTTAATTTAAAAAATTAAAAATTTTACTCATATCTAGATTGATTAATACTAAAATTGCAACAACAAAAATTAAAAAATGATCGATTAACAAGTTTTTTCATATGCAAATTATTAAAAAAGAAGCAAAATATTCAGTATAAAATAAGACTTTCTTAATAGGAAACGTACGCATGAACACACTTAACCATGGCACCTATGAAGAATATGAATAAGTCCTATTGAGCGAGTGCGCCTGAACAGATTAATCCTCAAGATTGACAACCGGCAGATCCGTTCCCAGTTTTCAACCACAGAAGTTCCGAACGGGATCAGTGGAGGAGGAAGCAAGGGACACTGGGGTCAAACATCCATATAAAGACGAGTACAATGTAGATTTGTGTTATCTTGATAAAAATGTTTGCAAAGAAATGTTAAGATGATATTCACATAACTGGTTGCATAACCATATTAACACTCAACTGTCATTGTACTACAAAGTAAGACAAAATAGAGTTTCCTACCATACATATAGTGAAATCGTGCATAAATATTTCAGAAGTAGGGCAGTATAACTTTCTCTTTTAAAAACTCACAATTAGCTTTAACTGCAATCTTTTCGAAATAATCCGTGGTCAACAACGAATATAAGACAAAAATGAAGCATAAGATATTTTAGAACTGTATTATTTTTTCAAATGGTTCTAAATTTATTTTAAACTTAGGTCCGATTTAAAGTTCACCAGGTGTGCAAAAAAAAAAATTGAGAGTGCTATGCAAACCAAAGGAAATATAATCCAACAATTCGTCCAGACAAATTTTCGTTTGCTTCCATCTCTTATTATCATTAAAGTAAATATACGCAAAATACGCGGAATTGTTTTGTACTAACAAAGAGCAGAGCAATTTGACAGAAAATTACAAAACTCCTTTCTATTCAAATATTTTGATCCTCTATATTTAAAATAGATAGTAATAATTAACAGTTTCTTAAGCGGGGAATGCTGCAAAACTAAATTACAATTCCTTAAAAATTTTTAATTCCCATTTGCCAGATGAAAACCAAAACTTCATAGACTGTTATGCTATTCAATCGAATTCCATAAGATGTATAATGGATCTACGCACTGCCTGTTTGTGATCCCCTGTATATTTTACCGATATCTACAACTCCAATAATGTTCAGAACTATCCAAAACCTCAAGAAGGTTCAAAACAAAGAACAAAATCCTTATAAACTTTCTAAACAGAGTATTAATCTTTTGGAATTTTTAATCTTATTTCACACATGATTTAAAGATTACTTTCAAGGTCATATGCTATTACTTGCAATGAAAATATTGCACATTATGTAATACCTTGGCATTGATGAATATCCCCTTTAGCTCACAATTATTTTTTTTAAGGAGAATTGTATTTAAGGTTTATATAAAGATTGTGGCAAAAGGTTTATTTATTATTTGAGTTTACTTTTTATTGCCATACAAATATTATCAAGAACTATAAAAATTTGTGAGAGGAGAGTCTTACAATTAATAGGTATTTTTGTTAATAATCTGAACAAGATTTATGTCTTTACTCCCAGTTACTTGATATTGAAAGAAGTAATATGTTCTTTTGCTGAGAAAATCAAACACCAAGGTTCAGGATACTATCAAACTACTAATAGTTTCATGCACAAGATCAAATAAAAAATTGTTTCATATTTACTAAGGCAGCATGATCTTTAGAGACAGTTGCCTGTTCATAAAATTGCAAATACCAGAATTAGATTCCTTTGTTTTCATGGTGCTAAAGAATGCATACTTAAAGAATGTTTTATCAAATCTAAATGATATCTAAGTGATTGTTTTGAAAACCCAAGTTTTGAAATACATTATAATCCATAATTACTATATTTTCAAATATAAGAACTTTTTAAATTGATTTCATGTTAGTTTTTGTAATCATCTAAACTCTAGAGAATATAATTTTTCTTTCCTTAGTACTGCAAGCCACAGTAACATTAAGTATGATATTACCATAAAACACACTATACATGATAAATAGATTTTTACATTTAGAAGTTTGGATCTTTGTATTTACAGGAATTCATTCAAAAATTTGGATTATAAGCATGGTATTTGAAATATTTCTTATTTTGGAATGCACTCAAAGAAAACATATTCATACGTTCTCATCTTTGAATACTCAATGGATATTATAAGTATTACTTGCGAATTACTATTTAATGGATTGATCTTTGGTGCAAAATTAGAAAATACACATTCACACAAGATACAGCCTTTCCTATTAGGATTGAAAAATTATTTAGGAGAATTAAAAATATCACAGCCTTTCCTTCCATCATATATATTTAAATGTAGTAAAATTTATGTGTGTGTGTGTGTGTGTGTGTATTTGTGGAATTTCACTCTACATTCAACTGAATACGTAAAAAACACGTAGTATTAAAATATTTCTAAATAAAAAAATCTAATTTATAGAATTCAAATATTTCCCAAAGTCAAGTGCAGTACCAAGGCATATTTACAAAAGCTGGTAAATATTTTTTTTTATCTTTCTTTTTATTTCCCGAATTCTTTGTTCTAGTGAAGAATGAATTAAGTACTCAACACAATACAATTTATTTACATCTTTAATCTCTGAAATAAAATAAAAAATGTAGTATTATTAACTTTTTTTTTTCAAAATGTAGGAAATTTTTTCATTTAATATTTTTTGAAAAAGATTTAATACTCTGTATTTTGTAAAAAATAAATTTTTCTCTGTTATTCATCAATTTTGTTAGAGGCAATCTAAAATTTCAGAATTTTTACCCTTCTTGTTCTATTAGAATTATACATAATGATGATTCTTTTTACATTTCATAAATGATGGATTAATCTTTGGGTTCAGAGAATAAATTTGTGAGAGAGTAGGTTTGGTTTATACATGAACGGAAAACTTGCATATTTTCATTATTATAGAAAAAGACAATAATTGTCAATTTATTTCCACTATATTACATTTCATAACTTAATTTCCAACTATTGTGAAAATATATGCATTAAAAGTTATATTTATATAGTTTTTCATATAAAAAACTGCTTAAAATATTAATGCAAAAAATATATAATGAGCATGCTGCTTTGTCACTGTTACATTTCGTTTCTTTTCTCATATAATCCACTTCGTTAAATTTTGTTATTATAAGTGAATATACAAATTATAAAGTAACATAGGTCCAGTTTTTGTTTAATTTTTTATAAATAATGTGAAATAAATTAAATTTATTTTATAAATGTTGAACAAATACAAAATAAAATAAATATTTTATCAATTTTAAAAATAATTTCAATAAAAGCATTATTTCTTAGAAATTTTATTACTTCATGAGAAAAAATTTATCTTTGCTTTTGTCGATAATTTTATACATTTTTATCAATAACTATCTACAACAATAAAAATATGTCAGCAACTACTATCATATAAATTTTTAAAAAGAAGAAATATCTTTAAAAAACTAAACTATTAGACGAATAGTTTAAGCAAGTAATCAGTTTTAAAACTGATTTATCCAAAAGTTTATTCATCTTCAAATTTTATTTTTCATTACAAAATAATTGTCTGAAAATAATTTGCCTATTATAAATTCTTTATTTGCATTTACTAACATACCACATTAATTAAGTTAGTTTAAAAGCAGTGCTCGATTAAAACTAAAACGGAGGTATTGGAAGTTCGGTTTCTGGAAATTTGTAATTGCGATTAATATGGTATCAAAATTATTTTTCATTCTTGAAAATTATCGGAATGATTTGACGATTAAAATACCCCGAAATACACACTGGAAGGAAATGTGTGCTGCATACGGAATTCATCATTGCATGACACTAAACTATGCAAATGTCCCATATACTTAACTACACCATAGATTCATTTTTATGAGATAATTTGAAGTGCTCTCTCTATGTTACAGACTAGGTTCCATAGATTTGGTTTCATTATAAATCATTGCTTAAATGATCGCATTTTGTTTATAAGGCTTTAACCATCAGAATACCAGTATTATTTCAGTTTCACTTCAATAATTATGCATTGACTAGGGCTTGAAAGAGAACAGAATCCATTGACAATTACAGTTTGCGAAAGATGATTTTACCTTTCGAAAATCCTTATCATTTTTAATGGAATTGGATGAATGCCGTATAAGCCACATCAAATGAACACTTGGAATTCGTTGCAACTGAATTATAGAAGTTGTATGTCAGCAGTGTTCCGTGAATAAGATGACTCCTGGATATGTTATCTTCAACAATACAAATATCATTCGAAATCGATTCCATAGATTCAAAATTAGTTTTGTCAGTGAATTGCTTACAAAAAATGATACGTTTTAATCAAATTTTGGTTGTCTAGAAAAGGAAATGCTAGATATTTAATAATTTTGAAGAATCAAAAAACCTTTCAAATATGACTAATCAGTGGCGATTTTTCTTGTTTTGCAATGAACATGCTGTTCATACAAAACGTGTTTTAAAAGGGGATGAAAAGCAACGTAGCAAACCAATTAATAATTGAATTTTAATAAGCCTTTTCAATTGCAGTCTTCTTTATTCCTTACTAATTAGGAAACATTGTGTACACAGTTTTTGCTTTTAACTTAGTGGGGGCATGTTTTAGGGAACATAATATTATAATTTTTCCACGGTGTCAACTAAATTTCGAATTTATTTCCAAGAACGGATTTCTATTTGTCATAGTCCAAACACTTTTTTTTGAAACCACCAAATTTTAAAATTCATTCAAAAAATTATAAATTTAGTTCGCAATTAAATATTTAATTAGGGTTTAATAATACTTTAAAAATTATGCGATTTTAAAATCTCTCTTTAAAAAGCAACAGAGAGAGGTAAAAAATCATACTGTTCTGCATTACTGTTGTACATCATCATAGAATGTACAAGGAGAAAGAAAATAAATTTTGTTGTGGAATTGCTTTTTATTTCGTTCTATTTATCATGAAATGATTTAAAGTCATTTAATCATTTAAGGATTAGGAAGTGTTTCTTTATACACACACACAAGCACAAAAAAATAATTTCACAGTGATAGCTTGAAATAATTATCATTTAATAATGTAATTTACAAAAGATAAGTGAATGTCATCCTTTTTTTGTAAAAAATATTACGAAAATATTTTTTTCAATCATTGGTACAGAATCTGTATTTTATAATTTTGCCAATAAGAAGATAGCTTGAAACAAACATTTGCTGGTTTTAGATTTGAAAGTACTTATCAAAGACATATGAAGCATTGAATTATATTCCATGATCACATTGTGTGTGTGATGTTTCTGAAGAAAAATAGTTATTATCTAAAGGTATATGTTTTGAGAAGAAAATTATGTTACAGTTTTACTACATGTAACAGAATTTTCTGATTTTAGAAATAAGAAATAATTTGTTAATATATAACTTAATATACAAATTAATATTAAATTCAATTTAAGAATATTTATCCTTTAAAATTAAAAATGATTTTATATTGCAAAATTTTATTAATTGAACTTTTAATATTGATAAATTGAAAATACTTCCCTTTTATTAAAATATTGGAAAATGTAATGCCATTTAGTAATTTTAATTACAGAAGAAAATTGAAATATGAACCTTATTTTATTAGAGCTCAAGAAAATTTTCATTCATTTCATTTTAATTTTTATCAATTATTTCACCCTAAAATGCATGATTCATTGAAACCAAGATTGAAGATCAAATAAATTTGCCACTCTCACCAAAGTATCTCAGAAAATCTGCCGGGCTGAGAAATGAAAGTTTTGAATTCATTAGTGAGATTTCCTTTTGCTAATATTTAAAATATCTGACAAAAATGAGGGAATTATAGCTATTTTCTATTCATTTACTTCTTTATAAATTCAAATTTACCTTGTCCCTAAAGTTTAATTTCATCTTTAATAAATTTATTTATTTATTACAAATACCCAGAAATTTGTCTATTACGCCATTGTTTCTCAGCCTTCCAATATTTCTGAACTCTACAGTTCAAAAACACAAGTGCAGAGCACGACCCGAAATGAGTAGCATTAAAAATTTGATGCTGTCTGCATAGAGTACATAGGGGAGAAGTCCAAACCTGCGGGCAAACAGTCAAAGAATTCTGTCAGAAGTGGTCAACTTTATATAAAGAAAAATAAACTGGTGAAGAAACCATGCATAAAAAAGGTGCTTTAAATTCTTTCACTAAAATTTAAATGGCATAAAAAATCCAAAAAATTTAAGGAAGAAATGAAATGCTTAGAAAATAAAATTTCCCACTTTCCAAACATAATTATATTCAAATAAATAATTGAAAGTCATCAAAAGTTTCTGCTATATTATATCGATGCACTTATCAACTATGCAAATTTTACTGTATGACGTGTAATCATGTGCTCTTTGCTTTTTACGTAATTTTTTATAAAAATATTTTTATACTTTTATAAAATTTTAAAAACTTTTGTGGAAACAAAAATGTATGTCAGATTTTAAATCAATTTTATTGAAAAAGCTAGGTACTAGATGAGAATTACTTGGCTCTAATTAATTGATAAGATCGCTTTCTTTTTACAGAAAATTCTAAATATTTTCTAAATTCTGGCCAATATTTAGTTACATTAATATCTCCATTCACTAATTGCAATTCTGAATTCCCAAATTACATTTGTAAAAATTTTCTAAGCAAAACTAAAAAACTACATTTTACATAATATGTTGAAACAGTAGTTCTTAACATGAGATCTAATTTTCACATACGAACAATATTTTCTAGGAATATTAAGGATTTGCATATGATAGAGAAAAAATTAACAAAGATCCATAAATTTCATAACATGGCATATTTCATCTTGAAAAAACATTCAAGTTTGAAATAGATATTTTAAATAAAGAAAAAATTTCAGTTTGCTTGTCCTAGAAATGTTCTCGTCAGTAGCATACGATATAAAACTATAAGGCCTGAATTAATAAAAACAAAAAAATATCCCTTTGTTGTACCACTTTTCATTTTTCAGCCATCACTACTAATGGATTTGACTCCTTCGCTTTACTTTGTTCAGACGGAGATCTTAGAAAAGTTAGGCAAAAGATTCACATTTTTCCTCCCCCTCCTACTATTTCCATTCAACATCGGATTCCGCATCGCTACATACAGACCAACAAGGAAAATAATATTGCTTTCAGGCCTTCAACATCTTCTACCAGAGTTGATGGACATGACTGATCCGCCCACTATTTTCACATATAAAAAAATTAAATCCTCTGCACTTAATGTGGTTTGCTTTCGTTCACCTATTCACACACAAAAATGTTGCTTGTCTAATATCAAAATCGATTAATAGAAACTTTTCAAATTTAATAACTAATTAACTTTTATGAAAAACATTTTCGACATTATTTATACTTGCAAGAATTAAACTGCTTAACTTTTGAAGAAAATTTATATAAATAATTAGTTTTATTGAAATTCAAAAAATATTTTTACAAATTTTTTTAAATTGACATAGCAGTGTATGATCCTTAAAATGTGTTGTGTGCTTTCAATAATTTTGCATAAGGTGCTGCTGAAGAATTTTTCAGTGTCATTTGTATTTACTCTTTTTCAGAAAGTAACACTGAGTGTCTGATTTTTTTCTGGTTGAAGAAAATTAGGACAATTGATCTTCCAAATGTAATTTTTTTTTCAATTAGGAAGACAATGTGTTACAATAGTTATGTTTAACTGTTCACCCTATTGACGTTTGCGTAAATTCAAATTTTGTTGACTAAAACATACCCCATTATTCAACTAAAATTTTATTTAGCCAAAACTGAAAATTAAAAAAAAAATAAGTTCGTCGGATTATATAATAATGAGCCAGCGGTATCATGCTATCATTTGAAAACCAGACAGTATTTAGTGATTTGACTTAAATACATAAAAGTTTAGTTTTTACAAGTCTAAATAACTTTATTTTTCAGCTAAATATTGAAGAACAAATTTTTGTTATCAATTTGTTTATTTAATTCGTAAATAATTCCTGAGATTCTTAAGAAGTTCTAAAAGTGCCTGAAGAAAAATAAATCCTTCCAGTGCTTATTGAAAAATTTTATATGCAAAAATGCTTATGGTTCTCTTTTGGGAAAAAGAATGTTTTCTACTTGTAATTACAAGCTTTATTTACGACAACATTTTCATTAAAATTTTACTCAAAATATAGTTGCTATTTTTTTACTAACGTTGGCTTATAGCTTCATTTTAAGCACAGAGGTAAAAAAAATACCATCTGAGAAATACAAATGCGTGCGTAATTTAGTAATCAAACAACTTGAACTCGAACACCAGTTCAACAAACGAAGTACATTCATACACGCAGGCATTAGCAATACTTGATCCATCTCTTGTTATATGCGAACCATTTATTTTCTCTATCCAATTTTATATTGTTGAGTTAGTTGATTTTTTATTTTCCTACAATTAATATAGAAAGCAAGCACTCATCAGTGTAATACACACCGGTTCTATAGTATCTGTGAAAATTTATGTAAATTACAATTCCGTGTACTTATGCTGACACCGATTTTGGGGGAAAGGAATTAGCTACACATACAAGCATACATAGGATGTTTGTCCACCTAAATCCAATGAATCATTGAAAATATTTTATTAACATGATTAAGGGAATCATATTAATTGCCTCTCAATTCATGTTTAATTTTCTTTTACATTTATAGGACAATATCTTTGCTGTTTACAATACATCAATGTGAATTTCATATTTTGTGATCTCGTGAATGATGAACATCTTAAATAGAACAAATAACAATTGAATGATCTTCTATTAAAAGAATCGCAATATTATTACATTTTCAGTAAAGAAAGTTGTCCGATTTCCTTTAATTCATTCTTTTCCTGGAGAGAAAAATGAAGGAAAACAAAAAAGATGAAAGTCGGGAAAGCAATCTCCTAACTCAAACAGCTACATATTTTATTTACGAATTATTCAAAAGTTTTTGTTCCACCTAATAACCTTTAATAAAAGAATTTCGATCCTTTTTCCTCTCCTCTCCTTTTTTTTAAAAAAAAGGGGGAAGAGAAAACTGTGATTAATCACAGAAGGGAAAAAGGGGCGAAAAGCTTCTCGGCTGCCTCACAAATCGAGCACATTTTGAGGCGTTGACGTTCAAAACGAAATCCACATTTTTTTAGTGCTTCGTGCACGGAATTCCCCCATTAGTTCGCCCCATTTCATCCCTCCTCCAGTACAATTGCTTACCGTTATCAATTATAAGGTACACGTTACGTGCGAACACTTTTTTCCCCTTTTTTTTTGACGTTCTGGATATCAATAATTCAATTGGATGCAATCATTTTACAAATGTCTCCACAACATGTTGAAGTGTCGACACGTAGAAGAAAGAAGAGCATTTGAACTAGCTTAAGCACTACTTTCAGTAACTGGTGTAGGCATTTTCAAACTAACAACTTTCATCACCTCTTAAAACTCATTTAAAAAATTTTAGATGAAAAAACAGATGAAATAGTCTTTCAAACTACTTTCGAAAATCTATGCATCTCTATTAAAACATGTAATACTCTATAGCTCTTGTTTTTTACACGATAACTGTCTGTTTCATAAAGCTTTTCAATAAACAAAAAATTAACTGCATCAGTTTTAGATGAATTTTAGTTATTCAGTTTTCTATAGTTTATGAATTAAATTACTTCCGCTTGTTGAAGAAACTTATAGTATTCCCCCCACATAAATTTTTAAATTAGAAAAATATTGAAAAAATTCAAATACACAAGTAAGAAATGCTAATAAATTTGATATGCAAATTAGATTTCTAAAACTTATAAGTACGCTTTAAGTAGTGTCTTTTGAATAACAGTTTATAAAGCTTGTACGGTTTTTGTATATTTAGATTTTTTGTTTGTTTATAAATATAATAATTTTTTTTATCAAAGGAATATCATTTGGTTACTGTATGCATCAACCATGTATAAGCATTAAATTTTGGGCTATTTTCTCACTAAACGAAGGAAACAATTTACTATTAAAAATATTATTTTAGGATTCTAAATATTTTATAGAGTGTCTTTGTGAAGCCAATATTTTATTTTCGAACCTTAAAAACAACAAATCATTTTGCAGAAATATACGTATCTCTTTCATTATTAATTCAACATAAATTTATTTCCATGCATCAATCATACTTTCGAAGGATTTCAAAGGTACAAGAAACTCTTTTTACTAATACTTCAAAAAATTTAATTTCTTTTTAATTTCTCATATATTGGAATTTTAACGATCAGCATTATCATTATTTGTATGGTACACCATTGTCTTAAATGGATTTCATTAAAACACCATGAATTTCAAATCAGAATATAAACAACTCAATTACATGATAGTGCTGTAAATGAAACAAATTTTGAATTTATCAACAGAAATGAAATTTTTAAATGGGTTAATGGTTATAAATCCTCTTGTGTGTGTGAAATAATAATTAAAATATTTTATAACAGTCCTTTGTTCGTACTAATAGGCTTTAATAATTTACATTTCTTGACCACTGAAAATCTCATGAAGCTACATTGAAGTGATTTGTTCTTTGTGTCTGTCTCTGGACAGTCCATTGCTCTTTTATATAAACACTGAAATGAAACTTTTGGACTTATTCTAAAATTAGTCTCTGGTTTTGAAATCTTGATTTGATTTAGGATTTCAATGAAATTGTCTGTCATCGGGACTCTTTGTAGAGTTGTATGAATGGAAAACATTTTTCAATAGATTTTTTTCTCCATTGGAAGTGGCATGGAGTGCAAAGTGATGGATGGCCATTAGCAGTTGATGTGTTGTAGGAAGGAGAGGCGGAACTCAGCAGGCATACTGCGTCAACACTGCTGGGGAAGGTTAAAGTTCGCGCCCCATGACTTCACAAGTCGCTGGAGAGAGCTTAGTATCCGCATAAGCAAGTTATCATTCAAAACTTGCTCTTGCTCAACATTCAAATGGTCTTCTTTCTGTATAAAATGTTTTCATCCGAAAGGTTCCTGTCATATTTGCGAGAAACAAAAATGAATTTGAAATACTATTTTATAGTATTTCAAATATAGTTTTCGTTTCTCGCAAGTATATTCTTTGAACTCTGACACGTCCAAATGTCTACAACACTTTTATTTGTTTTTTACAATAAAATATGAAGCTTCATGGAGCAGTATAAGCTAATCATATTCTATGATATATGAAGGAGAAAATAATTTATGAAATAACAGAGATATAAATTTTGTGAAATATGTAAGTCAAGAAACTTTCTTTTAAAATTCATTTTTGTGTTATGAATAAAAACATTTATCTTAAATAACAATTTTTTTCATGCTTATAAAAGAAAAATAATTTTGTGTAAATGTTTTCCTATCGAATTACCTTCAATACGTTTTTCAACTTTTTGACTTCTCATACTGAGCATTTCCTCATCTCAAGAATAATTTGCTACAGCGTATACTTCCTTTCCAAGAAATATTACAAAGATCTGTATTTTCATGTTACAAAGGAGAAAAATCCATACAGCTCCAAAAGGTATGTTGATATGTCACTTAAGAGAAACCCGGGAAACCTCCAAGCATAAATCCAAGAGACATTAAAATCAAGAGCGCAATCCTTTATTTAACAAATTAACATCAATTAATTTTAAATTGAACAAATTTTAAAAATTAATTAAAATTTTACTCGGAAATGCATGATTCAAATCAATAGGGCGTAAAAAATATTTTCAATTGAATTTTAAAATGAATATAATTTAAACAATCAGACCTATAAATGGATTATGGTTCAGTTGGAAAGTCCTAAATTTCTGATACTTTCTGTTCACGGTATCTGTTAAATTTCTGTAGACAGTACATCTTTAATTTTTCAATAAAATAAACATAGAATAAATGCAATCATTTTTTTTTTTGCATTACACTTTTTACAAAATCAATGCTGATAACCATTTTAGAAAACTATTTTAGTGATAGTGTTTCATTCTTCAAACTACTTCTGCCTATCTTGCTATTCTTAAAGTTATGCATCCCCGTGCATCAAAATTTTTTCATTCGTTCCATAATGTAATACAAGGGAAACTATTAACATTTGTACTTATGCATGACATAAGCAAACGCATAAACACCACTACCTTTTTAAATGCGATTAGAATTTTAAGAGTTTTATTCTGTGTCATAATTATAAGAGGTAGAAAACTGATTATCAGAGAAGAATACAAATTGAAAATTTTTTGAATAATTGTTGAAAAAAACAAATTATAAAAACTGAATGTCTCTAAATAAGTAAAAATGATTGTTACTGAGTACAATTTTTAAGAAACTGTATTATCCATATAAATCTTCAGTATGATTTCTTTTAGTTGATAATTTCTGCTATTTTTTCCAATAAATATTATTATGGTAGCATTGATTTCTTCAAATAACTAAATATATTTAGTTGAAATTCAATTTAAATGGTATTTAGTGAACGTTGAAAAATCTAAGAAGTGAAGAAAGTAAAATCTAAGAAGTTGCTTGTCTTCTAAAAGCCGCAAACAGTGCGTGCTGTCGCAGAACTGTGTGTGACGAAACACACTCTTCCATTACTTGGAGATAAAATCTGCAGAGAAAGGACAGTCAGTCAGGCAGAACACGTGTGATCGGAGAGATAGAGAGAAGCATTTCAAAACAAAAAAGCTACACTTCACCACAAACATTCCAGTTATTTCTCTTAGTAAATTGGGTATTATTTTTGTACAGATTTCATTTAGAGACAGAAATTTATTTATCCTTTGATTTTGTAAAAGGGAACATTGTATTCGTTACTTCTCTGAAAATACTACTTACAGTTGCAAAGAATATCAATCAGAAATTATTAGAAAACTGTGACATTTCCCCATTTTTTAATAGTATTTATAAATTACTGTAGTAGTAGTTTGTAATAATTTTTGTTGATTTCATTTAGTTTGTCTGTAGTTTTTCATAATTCTAGACTTCTTGTTACAATTTTTCGAAGTTGAAACAGGGGTAAATATCTAAATAAAAATGTTTTTTGGTAAGTGCAGTGTTCCATTCGCAATATGCTATGTGGATCATTGTTTTATAATACTTTGATTTCCCATTGGAAAAACTTCCTGTGATAAAATATTTCTTTGTAGTAGCTCTATTTCTCATTTTATGGGAAGCATGTGTATTTATATGCACTATCATTTTTTAAATTATGCCAATAAGTTAACAAATGATTATGCAAAATCTGTGGATAAATGCACTTCGAGTTTTCCAATGGTATGTGAATTCGTATATGATCTCTAAAATGCAGAACTCAATATAAGTTGTTATTTTGTAAGCAAATATCATGAGATAGATTCTTAAAGTAAAATTGTATTATTAATTTGTGAAGTAAAATTGTATTATTGATTTGCAATTTTGTATCATTAAATAAAATTTTGTATTGTATTATGGTAATAAAATTATTATTTACTGTAATTATTAATTATTGTAATAAAATTAATAAAAAATACGAACTTATATGTAGAACTAAATACAAAATTTTATTATTGTAATAAAATATTGTATTTAGTTTTACATAAATCTATATTTTGTAATTTTGTATTAAATTAAATTTTATTTCATTTTTGTTTTGCTTATAAAATAAAATTTAGTACAAAATAAAATTTCGAATTAAAATAAAATTTTGCATTAATAAAATTTTTGATTTAATTTTGTTAAATAAAATTTTGTATTATTTGTTGAAAAACATAATTTTACTTTAAAACTTACATTTATTTAGATTTACCTTTCTCAACAATAAATTCCATCTTCCAAATAAAGTAATTTGTACAAAGTTATTTGCATTCAAAGTAATTTGCATCCATTGTAATAAAATGCCCTTTGCATTATACAAAAATTACTTTAAACAAAAATAAAAAAGCATTATTTTCTTTTATTTTATAATAATTATTATATAATAATTTTCTTTTTTATAGCTTTTACAGGTACCCTTAACGTGTGTGATGAGAAAATAACACTCTTATAATGCGTCATAATTTTCTTGAAAATGATAAAGACCTTGTTAAGAAGCATGTATAGTATTAACTTGCAAACCATATCTAATAGTAATTTTGAAAACATTTAACTATGGTAAATTTTTTTTACTAATAATATGTTCCATGCGTAATAATTACATGGCAGATCAGAAGTGTGCAAATATAGCAATTATTTGCAAAATGATTTTATTAGAAAAAGGATGATGTCTATTAGATGATAGTGTATTTTGTTAAAATATTAGTTTAACAACTTAAAAAGCAATTTTTAATAATCAAATATATGAGGCTTTTGTTTTGAAAATAGACACAGAAAATATTTCTTACTAAACACTTTTTCACAAATATTTTCATTTACATAAATTATGAACATGATAATACAATTTTCAGGAAGAAGAAATAAGCAATTAAGTCCTAGCTTAAATCACACAACACAACACACACACACACACACACACACACACATACACACACACACGCACACACATTCATAAAATTAGCTTTTACAGGTACCCTTAACATGTGTGATGAGAAAATAACACTCTTATAATGCGCTCTTGAACTTTCGTTCAGCCATTCTTGATTTAGTTCTGAATGTTTATACTGGCTTAGGGTACCTTATAAACCTTGTCTTTAGTTTAATTAACCCTTATGTGCAGAAAATAATGATAGAACTTAACCTTCCTACTAGGGTATTAGGAAGGTAGTGAACTTAACCTTCCTAATTTCTTTCTTTTATCTCTGAATTCTCATCAATAATACAGTGAAAAATTGTGTATTTTATGCTCTTATTGCAATAAGAAAAAAATGTTTCTATTTGTATTAAAACAGTTTATGAAATTCAGTAATTCTTGACAATATATTATTGTGATAGAAGTTTTCACAATAATTTTTTAACGATCTCTCACTTATTACAATATTTATTTTATTAATTATTTGAATTTGAAAGTTTTTACAGTAATTTATTTTTAAATAATTATCATAATATTTACTTTAATAATGATTTGATACAGCGATTGTTGGTAATGAATTATTGCGATATGTTTCAATAAATTATTATAATATATCCTCATAGTTAATTAGATCCATAAAAATATTAGATTTTACCTGTTAAAAAATGCAACTCAAAATTGAATATTTAAGTTATATTAAATATTAAATTATAATAAGTAAAATAGAAGAATAAAAATGCTAAAGTACATTTCTAGTCATAAAAAAATTTATAACATTAAGATATAAGAGTTTTGTTAAATTGTAATCCTCTCTCAATAGATAGAAAATATTAAGCATAACATGTAAGATCAAAATTTAACATGCAAGTATCAAATTTTATAATAGAAAATATTTTTATATTTTTTGAAAATTTGTATATGCTATTTTTTTCTAGTATAATCTAACCTTTCAAAATTTTATTGAAATCAGTCTTAAAGTACATAACAATTTCCTTATTTCGCAATACATACTTTTCTCTTTTAGTAAAAATTAGTGTATAGATCTTCAACATATTTTAACGACATGCATTTCACTTAATATAATTTAATTCTTTGGTTGTTCCAGCAGAAACTTATAAACGTAGAATCCCAAATTTTTGTGATTCCACAATTTAACATTTATTTGAATCCTAACTTGAAAGTTTTGAAGCAGAGCAAAACTTTTTGAAGATCCTTAACTTGACAAAATTATTAGAATAAAGACCTTCAATAAAAATAAATTCGGCTAAGTAAAAAGTCTCGCCCCCCCCCCTCGCCTCAGCAGCTTCATTAATTGACATCATGGCGTCTTCTTGTTTTCAGGCAAGTCTACAAATTGAGACTAATGATTCCATGATGGGGTAGGTAATAAACAAATAAACTGCCGAGAGGGGAGGCAGAATTCAAAAGCCTTAGAAAGCTGCCGTGAAACAAATGGTTAAACAATCCTTCTGTTTTTGTAGTCTTTGAATTTTTACCTTCACAAGAATTTTTCCCGTTTTTCCTTTTCTTTTCTTTATTTTTTTATGAAAGGGGCCTGCCGTTGTCTGGTAATCTCACCTTAGGCGCCTTGAGTCCTCTTCTTTGCGAGGCCTTAATTACCGTCGGAAAAGAGTCAGTATTTCGACGAAAAAGCACTTATTTTAGTTCTAACTGCTACCATCTTGTAGAATTGATCGATAGAGCAATTTAGAGCTGAAAAATATCCCTTCGGAAAAGTGTAACCACGATTCCTAAGAACAAAAGTACAGAAATTATTAAGCACTAAAATAACATGTTATTCCAACAGTATATGCTCCTAGAGGATATATTTAACAGCTTATCGAAATTTTAGTTATTGTGAAAATCTCGGTTTCGCTGAGGCTTGTTCGATAGGAAAATTTTTATTCGGTGAATCAATTATGTTATCTAAGTGGAGTAGTAAGTACGTTATATAAATTTTATTTAAATAAAACCTGTTATGCGAACAATAAACTGATATAAACATACAGAATCGTATGAAAAATTACTCACATGTTTTATATTTGTTACAAAATTATTAATGTAGCAAAATAAAATGTTATATTAGTTAAATTTTAATTTTCACTAAAAAGTAATAAAATTTTAAATCTTTTGTTTTATATTTTTTGGTCAAGATTAAAATTGAATTTAATTATTCTAAGAGAAAGTATCTTCCATAACATAACTTGCAACTAAATAAAATCACTTAAAGAAATGAGAAATAGTTTTGCGATCGATGATTTTTAAATGTTAATTTTTGCTAATTAAAATGGTTTGCATACAATTGTGAATTGTCCAGGCCTTAAAATGGATTCAATATTATAATCCATCGTCAATACATCTTTTCCATAAATCTTGAAATTTAAAAATTGATAATTATTATGTACTCGGGACAGTATTATTATAAGAGTATAAATTAATTTATTCGCCTATTCTGCAGATTTTTACAGATAAAATGGCAGAAATACATCAGGAAACTTGAAATAAAAGTATATCATTGAGTTCTCCAAAATTATTCTGTGATGTAAAGCTAATAATATTTTTGTTTTCGGATTGGTTCCTCACACCACGATCACTTTTTCTTACGAAGGCATATTCGACCGAAAGAATTTTTCGAAATTCAAACCCAATGTTATGAATTTCTCAACTTACCCCATATCAACAAGAATCGTATAACATCTTCTTCCCTTCTGAAATACACACTGATTGAAGAAATTTTCAAACGATTGCTTAAGCCTTGATAAACAATTAATAAGCCGCATGCATCTCAGAAAATATTCAAGAATAGTGAAAAATGCAATTATCATTTGCTGTTGAATACAAAGTATTTTTTAATATTCATGTGAAAAATATTTGAATAAGAGAAAAAAAGTTCAAGGTATTTTAAACTGAATTCACACACACACACACACATTATTATATTACATAAAAATCTTCAAGAAAAATTCTCAAAAACAAAACTTGTCAATTAAAGTCTCCATGATTAAATTTTGGCTTCGTTGTAGTTGGAAAAGACACCAGATAGAAATATAAATATCTAGAAATTTTAAAATTTTGTGCAGTAAGAGATTAGCAGAAAGATTGGGTGCAGAAAGTTTCATTTTATAAATTTAAATCTAGACTTTGCACACAATGATTGCAGACAAAGTTCTCTGAATGAAAACTTGCTTGTATTCTATGATACAAGTTCTCTCAAATAAAAATAACCATCACAATATTTTCATTAGTATGATCTCATTTATTTGGGCAGAGACAGGAAAACTAAGCTTAAAATTAGATTAAATTTATCAAAATAATAGGTTAAAATCACAACAGAATATTAGAATTGTGCGACAAAAATAAAGTTATTACTTAAATAGGAAGTCGTTTATATTATTGCTAAATATTATTCTTAAATAGATGAGACTCGTCAAAGAACTTTTAAAAATCCCAATCAGCTGTTAATGTTCCCATTTAACAAATTGTATAGATATCAATAAATTGTATATTTTAAGTGAAAAACTTAATAGTTCATTTTGCACCATTGTGTAACATAAACAGTTTATTATTAATACATATTATTATTTTTATTATTAATAACAGTTTATTATTACTACATATATTTGTTTCATTGATTCTCACTTTGAAATTGTTCATAAGCTATATTTCTGTGCCAAAATTTTTGTGCGGTATACTACACAATTTAAAAAACAATAAAATAATTTAAAGCAATAAAAATTATAGTTATCAATAATTACAATATTCTACAAATGAAAGTTACAGATTAAATCTTGATGCATGGAACTAAAGACAGTTAATGAAATCACAACATTATTGCCATAAAAACACGTTTTGATATTACTTATTATATAGAGTAAAATATTATTTAAAAATAAATCTTAAGAATAACTTACATTCGATAACAAGAATAACTTACATAACGATACATTCGATCTACAAATATTTTTAATGAATGTTTGTTTAAGAAAAAGATCAGCGAAAGTATCAGCGAACTACTCCACTTTGAAATACACCACAAGTAAACAAATGAAAAATAAAGATATAGGGAGACTATTTTATATTTTGTCTTGAAATCTTGTTTATTTTTCTGAAGTAGAATGGATTAAATATTGTAGAAATTCCTTATGAAAAAGAATTTACCATGATGTGTACTCATACACTCAATAAATCATCTCTGCCGGAAAATTATTTAAGATTAAAATTCAGTCTTGTTGCTCAAATCAGCTTTCCTCTATAAAGTGACCTTCTTTTTTAAAGTTTACTTGAACAACTAATGAGGTAGATAAATGTAGTGTAGAGATAATATAAATTCTAGTGTATAAATGATATCTCTAAATTTGGTTGAAAGAAGATGCATGTAAAATATTAGATATTATATATATATATATATATATATATATATATATATATATATATATATATATATATATATATATATATATATATATACATAAGGATAAAGACATTAACATATCAAAGTTATTTTCCCCAGAATATAATTTCCCTAGTGATATCTGATAATTTGATATAAATATTGTTCTTCTATTTTTCTATCAATTCAGTTTCCCACTTGTGCATAAGATGTGGCTTTAATATGTAGAATATTATTGATTTTAAAATAATAGAATGACGTACCAACCTTTTTTGAAGATGGCTAGTGAAATAATATTGACCATGATTATTATTGAAGAGAATGTATGCAATACGTAATTATATATTGCAATTAAATTTGCACATGAACAATTGAATTTAATAGGTTTTCAAAAACTGTGTGATGCCTAATTTCTAAAAAACAATTTAAATTCAATTGCTCGCGTCTTATAGAGAAATCCTTCTGAGTAAGCATCTCTAGTGAATTATCCAGTCAAAAAACAACTGGTTTTGTGTGAATAAATGTCCACATTCCATAAAAAGCTCAACAGTTGTCCAGTAGTGTGATATTCCGTGTGGAAGGTCAGTTGACCATTCTGTGCGTGGTTTAGAATTTCAGCATTTATCCAGATAAAGATTTCCTGACATTAATTACGATGCGACACTCTTCAAAGCTAGAATTAACGTCACGCAGAGCACGCAGGCTGTTCACTGCTCATTTTCTTTGGATGATTATAGTCTTTCCATTCACTTTGTTAGTGTTTCAGGAAAGAGGAATTTGATAGGAAAGGCTCCAATTCATTCGCATACACAGGTCTTTACCTTAAACTGCACTTGGGTGAAAGAAGCGGCGAAGGGAGAGGAAGAATGTCAGTGAAAATTGCTGTCCATACAGTTTTTAAGATTTTTTAATTGCTAATTACTTAACAATACATTTTAGTGAAATAATGATGAAGGTCATAGACAGATGCTTTTAATGAAATAAAGTGTTTCTTGATTAACATATAATAACATTCTTAAAAAATATTACATTCTGTATACGTTAGAAAAAATAATTATTTTATTTTGTATTTTAAATGTATTCGTTATTTTCAACAATACAAAGGCTATATATTTTAACGTAAATTAAAATTTCATTAAAATGCAGGCAGAAACGCATTAGTATTTTGATTTGGAGATTTTTAAAGATATTTTTTAGGTTTTTAAAGTTTCGAATTTCTTGTTAGCATTTATGTTTTTGCGTATGAATGCGTAACTCAAGATACATTTTTACAAAGTGAAAGTGTTAATATTTTTTATAAAAATATACTCATAAATAAAGTTTTATTTAGAGTTGAATCTGATAACATTTAATATTCACTCAAAATTTAATCTATCCTGTAGCTCTCTTGGAAAATGTATTTCTCTTGAGATTAGTATAGAACTGATCTGGCTTACGATATTCATATTGATCAGGTCTGTACATATTCTATACACATCTAATCGTCGGCTATTGACCTCGTAACATAAATAGGAATCAAATTCTGGTGCACTCTGCCTAAAGATGCATCTCAGACTGTTGTTAATTATCAAACACCTTTATTTTTTACTTTCTCTGGAGTAATATAAATATAAAAATCGATGGTTATAAGTACTGAGATTATTCCCCTCTTGTTAATATAGTCACTGTGTATATATATACATATATATAAATAAATAAATATATATATATATATATATATATATATATATATATATACATATACATACATACATACACACACACACACACACACACATATATATATATATATATATATATATATATATATATATAAACAGTAAACGACATTAGTTATTATTCCATTTAATTTATTCACATTTTAACCAACAAAAGTGATATGACATATATTTCTCTATAAATTTGATGTAATTTTGAATAAAATGCACAAAATTGATTCTTTGTAATCACGTCATATTAGAGATACACGGATAATCATTTCCAACCGAAATTCAATCATAAATAAGTAATTAAAATTTGGAAAAATACTTTATCAAAATCAATAGACAGGCTTCGGACTATGATTCTAGCCTTTGCTTAGTAATTCAAATGTAATGAAATTTATTTTTTCAATCTGGCAGTTTTAAATGAGAATTCAGATAAAAGGGTTTTACTCAATGTTAGACGTTTTCCATATCTGTCTAATAACTATACCTTGCTTTGTTATTATTTTTCTGCAAACTGTGATAGACAGCTTAAATACACAGCTCTTATGGTTTGTGTATAATAGTAAATTAAGCTTTGAATCAGTTTGAGAGAAACACTAGTCAGTGTGAAAAATGGTAGCAAATTATCCCATTGGTCTAAAAAGTTAAGCATTCATGAAATAATAAACTTTAAAACTATATATATACAAAGATTTGTCCTCTTCATTTTCAAATTTCTATAATTAAAAAATTAATTAAGAAGAAAGTCAAATTATATAAAAAAAACTTCTTCTCTGGATGTATTCATAATTTACATAGTAAAATAAGGCTATTGATTTTGCTGTTCAGTTATATCAGTATACTGAAAAAATGTTTCGAGAAGAACAAGAATGGGACAATTTTGATAAAAATGAAACAGCCTTTTTAAAAGTTATCATTTTTAGAAGTCACTTCAGTTTTTGTTTGTTGTTCTGCTGTAAATGAATATTGTCTGAACTGAGAGAAAATTCCGAAGCCATGAAAACTCCACGGAGCTAACAACTAATGTGCCAGTACAGTAACAAGTTTTATCACTCTAAAAGCTTAAATTCAATCGAAAATCAAAACTCAAAATAGAGAAGCAAAAACCTCAACGATACTACTAAAAAGTAGTGAAATGAACACTTTTATAGGGATAATGTTATTTTTGTGACGTCAATTTATGTTTATCTAACACATAAAATTACTTTAAAATTTTTTTATGAATTATTTTGTTTAATTTCAGTCCAAAATTATTAGAATTGGTGATTTATTACAATAAAGTTAGATGTTAAAGGAAGAGAATGTTGAGTGTTCATACTTTTTTGAGTAATATTTATAAGTATTCTATATTTCAGATGTCGTTTATGAAATATCCTCTAAATTTAATAAAGGTAGAAATCCTTGAAAAACAAAAAACTTAATAAATTTTATAACTTCATGATTTAAAATTTAAAGAAAGGAATCAATATATAATCTGCATAATCTTATTGGTTTAGTTTCTATAGTCATTTTTTCAGACACCAGAGTAGACTCCAAGAGACCCGCAAAGAAAAGTAGATTCGAAATGTCGAGATGATGATTTATTTTACGAATTTCTTTTTTAACAATCAAACACTGGAAATTTTCACTTCAAATTGTTATGATATATATTCTTTTGATATTTTTTGAATTCTGATAATATTTATAAGCAAATTAAACTCTTTATCTAAAAATGATCAATATAAATTATATAACATTAGTTAAACTTCTTATTGACATCATTTTACTCTTATTTACTTTTTCATAGATCTAATTAAAATTCTGTTTTAATGTATTTTCTCTATACAAAATTGCAACATGAAATTATTTCTTTTTGAAACTTTTTAACTGTTTTGAGCTTAAATTCTATAATTTCTATTATTCAAAATATAAAAATCCTTTGTGATGATTACAAATACTTCTAAAAATAAATTTTTTCTTTCTTTTATAGAATCTTGCAAATCAATACAAAAAAAATTTTAGTCTATTATGTTTTTCTTAGAAGACTAAATGAAACAAAACACTTTAAGATTATACATTTACATTATGTTTCTTATTTGCAAAGTATTATATTTATTCAGTAGAAAAAAAACTAATACAATGAATATATATTTCAATTGCACCAAAATCCTTCCACTTTAAAAATATTTTTTAAGATTCATATTTTCTTTAAATTCATGTTTCTGCTCTAGAGACATCACTAAAGTTGTAGCTTGTAACTTCTTTGGATAAATGCATAGTTAACTTAAAAGGTTTAATTTCCATTATATTATTATTTTAACATGCGTCATTTTTCACTTTCAAAAAAAAAGTAATTTAACCCCATCAATTAATTATTTTGATTTGAAGATTTATGCTACTTAAAAGCTATGAGATTTCACTAACAATTAGGACATCATGTTACATATTTATTACAATTAGCCACATTCATGAAATAAAGCCCTTTATTACTATTGTACAATAAATATAAATAAATTCCTTTTTCTCTTGTAAAATTAACCATCAATTTTTTATTTGGAGTTGAACTGAGGACGGCTAAATGGGAATTAATGAAAATTATGTAAGAATGTTGGCTGTCTCTTGAAACATAGACAATATTTCATTTTAAAATTTTGATGGCAGAGTTTATAATCAATTAAAACTTTTAATATGATTCTTTTTAAGACTTTGGAAAGTTTGCATCTGCAAACAATTCATATGAATTCCGAAATTTGATCGCTTCAAGAATGGAGAAAGGCGTGCGGTTCTTTCCTTACTTTTGCTATGCTCTATAATTAATCAAGGTTTTGGAGAAAATTTATATGTACTAGACATTAAACTCTAGATTTCTAAATGTTTTCCTTAGTTATAAAGAAATAGACTCCATTTTTTTAATTTTTGAAAAAAAAAAAAACATTATTTTCATTGATTGTAACCAACATGATTTTAGTTCTTTTTATTTCAAATTTGATAGTAATTCTATTTAATTATGCACGATTTGGCTTTGTTTTATAGTTTTACAATTACTGATTATAAATAAGTAATGTCAAATATAGCAACAGAGTTTAAAGTAAAAAAAATTGCTTCAGTTGAAATATATGTAGTTAAATCTTTTATGGTTATGCTTAACTTGATACATCTACTATTCCTCTACAAGCTATACAACAATATAAAATACATTCCTAAATAATAATAAATGATTTCATATTAAAAATAATGTTAAATGTGTGCAGCTACTTTTGTTTGAAAAGAGAACATTGCTATTTGTTTTTCTATACGAATTGCTTAAAAATAACTAAATCACATTCGCATACTACTTTTAGACACCTTTGTATATAATTAAAAGTTTCTTTTAAACCTGAACTGATAGCATTTCATAAATACAAAAGTCACAGAAATAATACATTTTTTAAAACCAAGAGCTGAAACCAATGAAAGAAGTGTATTTCATTTTTTTTAATGGAAAATTATTTTTCTAATTATTGCCTGTTTTCTGATGCAATCACAAACTTACTAAAATTCAAATTGAAAAAATTAACATATAAACTAATTTTATAATTATACTATGTTACTAATCAGACTAATGAGTAAGTAAATAATGAACATCCTATATAAATACAAAAGCTTAAAATCAACGTTCATTTACAAGAAAAGTATTATTACTACTTGAAAATTTTAACTCAGCATAACACTTGACGCAAAATTAAGGAAATGATACTTTTTCCTTGTATTCATAGCATACAAAATTAAATCAAAAATATTTGATAGTATAGTAAAGTTTGATAACATACGATACACAATAATTCCAATCTTTCTTGAAAATTGAAGCAAAACAATAAAATTTAATAAAATTAATTATTAATTATTGAGGAAAATACGCTATAGTTAACAATAAACATACATACATACTTACATATAAATATATATATATCCATTAAAATATAAATTTTATTACTGTTTTTAAGTATTCATAATAATTAATAAATTCTTTGAAATATATATGCTAACATAATCAATTCAGTCACTTGAATATTTAGTTTCTAAATTGTTAATAAGTTGAACAATTTTTCTTTTGTATTTAACCAATTTTTAATAGTTATTTCAAAGAGTATTCTATTTTTGTTGATTTTTTTATTAAATATAAAATTTTCTGAATAGTCATTGAAACATTTTTCATCAAAAATGTTACAATATAATCAGTATTTATTAAAGTACTTTACCAAAACCAATTTTTCTAAAAATTCTAAAATATACAATCATTTAATATCGTGTAATTTCATGAAATTCCATAAAAATCATTAATAAATTAATGTTCCTTATATGAAACCATGAAGTAATAAATTTTTGTCTTTAAATTTTTAGTAAAATATAATTTGGTAAATTTCATTTGATTCATATCTACTTTTATTGAATGCATAATGTTTACAAACTCTGTTTTACAAGAACACGTGTTTAGAGCTTTTCAAATGGTCTTAATGTTAAATAGAAACTCCCTAAATGAAAATTATATAAGCATGCTAACATTTATAAAATATAACAAGTATTCCTATTTCTTAATATTGTTACAAAAATAAAATTATGTTAAATATATCTGCATTATTTCAATTTGAACTTATAGAATTGTATTTTTGTAGAAATACAAGCCGAAAAATAACACTTTTAATTGATGAATAACAAAAGCTGTAGATCATTTTAAAGTTCAATTTATTTAAATTTATTTTCTAAATACAAATATTCAAGTTGTAAAAACTGCCAAAGGTTATGGAATTTTGAGTTATTTATTTTATTATTAAATACTATTTATTAAATATGATTATTGTTCATTTTGCAGCTCTGTTCAAATTCTGTTAAAATATAGATAACTAATCTTTCCAAAACCTATTCTTCCTCAATAGAATTTTCCACCTAATTACCACCTATACCTCTCTAATTTAAATAATAATAGCTGGATTAATAACGGTATTCCACTATATATTTTTCTAGAAAAATATTTCTGCTAAATTTACAGCTTGATATTTCAATAACTGATAAAATGGGCACCATAATTTAAAAATGTTAGTTTGTGTTATTATATATTAAATATATACATTCAATACAGAATTTCAAAAATTGTCATTTTGTATACAAAATTTGTGTATTTGTTTGAATATCTTTCCTCATAATAAGTATAAACATTATATTTTACATGTGAAAATAAGAAATTTTCTTAACACTTGAATAAAAATTTAATTCTTAAAATATATTTTTTCAACGATAGCACATTACAATCAAAATTAGTCTGAAGACTGAGTAATTTTTATCTATTGTGATTTAAAATATATTTAAATTAATCTCTACAAAAATTTTTATTGAAAAAATAAACCGAATCATTAACTTTACTTATTTTGTTATCGAAGTCACTTTTGCTTTCTAGCACCTAAGCTTCTCATGAGTGTACAAATCTATAATTACTAACTATGAAATTAAAATTATACTTACCGATTTAAGAAAAATACATTGAAGGAGGTTATATATTGCACAAGATATTAATAAGTAAGTACATTTTTCCCTCGGAGGATTACTATTTAGAATTTTCAAACTTAGAAGTAATACTTCAAATGCCAGCAATTATTTCAACAGTAGTGGAACATCGCATTTCTATAAATTATCGAGAATCGCAATATACTTTGAATAAGAAACTTTTCTAAATAAAAACTAACATATTGACGATAAAATATTCATGTTTATTTTTCTTTCACATAAAGGGAATTTTATTTTGCATTGTATATACATATTTGTAATTTTAACATTTTGCAAAAAATTTCATATTAAATATTTCCATCATAAATATTTCCTTTTTCTTATGAGAGATCTAAATAATCAAGCTTTAACATAACACCGGATTCAGTTATTCTTACATATTCCAGACATTTCACAGTGAAATCAGCTCTATCTTCCTTTTCCAAGAAATGCTGTCAATCAAAATATCTAATGTTGCTATTTCTGACTCCTGAAAATATTTAGAGTCGCTGAGAAAACTGCATATTGCAAATGTTGAATAAACTGCAAGAAAATAGAATAATTTTTTCAATCTATTTTTTCTGACACTATCCAATCCATTTTTTTGTATAATCTATGCTGCTATTTTCATGAACAGTGTATCTCGTTTAACTTTAGAAGTAAAAGGCTTCTTTTGTAATCCCTGACAGGATTAAGATTTCACACAACCGAATATGAGGATCCGCTTTATCTCACGAGCTTCCACGAGGGGTATCTTATGCGTTGATGCCACGTTTCCTTCTGCAAGTCCAACCATCCAATGAGTGTCTGAACGAAGTCTGATTCCTTTAATAGCAGCAAATTTACAAGTTCTTTTGGAGCACGATCTATCGTTTACCATCACTTTCTGATCCTCACTTCTTCCTTCCTACCATAATCACGGAGCTCTCTCCCCTGCATATTTAAATATATTGTGGCATGCAATGTATTGCTTTTTAGGGCACCTCTGCTTTTCCCGATTGATAATTTTCCACAGGGAACCCTACAAGATAATTAGAATAATTCGATGAAATCACATGTATTGTCTTGAGTACTGATATTGCGGTGTAGTGTATTTAAGATAGTGAAGATTCCTTAATAACCATCATTGAATAGAAAGAAAGCGATCAGGTGAAAGATTGACGTCTTTTGACTCACAATCTTCTACGAAGACTAACCAATTTCATCATCTTGAGTGTTCCCGATTAAAAGTCTATTACGTGCATAAAAGAGAAAAAAGTTTTCCTCTGCTGGATATAATTGGGTAATGTGCTCCAATCACTGCTTTCGAGAGAAGCATTTGCTCTCAAAATTAATTCTACTGCACTCAAATTAGAAACTATATTGAAAGTTCTTCAGTGGCCTTGAACTAGAGAAGAGTGACAGAAATTGTTAACGTATTGACGTATATATAAATATACTTTTCCAATTAGATTAATCTTGAGATTATATTTACATGCATATATGGGTAATTGATTTTCTTTAAAAATTTTATAGTTTTTTATTCTTTTATCTCTTTTCATACCCTCTTTCTACAACTTTCTCAAATCAAGTTATCTTTTATACTGACTAATAAAGGTATATTTGTTTAAAAATACACTTGAGCCTATTTTCTCATATTGGAGATAGCTGAGATAAAATTTCTAACTATTATAACTTTCTGATGATATTTTAAATTTTTTTGCTTAAATTCATAATCAATATAAATTAATATTATAAAAATTCTTAAGTAAAATTAAGCGTTGGAGGATTTAAAATGTCTTTTAAAAAATTGCTATATTTTTCAGCTATCGCTGTCACTTAATTCTTTAGTTTTTATTAGTGTCTATAATTTTAAAGTAAATCTCGGGTATATTCATTTCAGAATTGCTATTCCTAGATTTTAATCCAAAATGTATATTTCAGGTTATTATTTATATTATTTGTACCCCGAGACCAATTGTAACTTATTAAAGTAGAAAATTATGTGTGTTCATTTAATGTTTTATAAATATTTACCTAAGTTACATATAAAACTTTACCTATTTACTTAAGTTATACATATGTAAAATATAGTTAAATATTGTTAACTATCATATATAATTATCACAAACGTAATTAAAAATAGCTACGTTACGTAAAAAAATCATCTGACTACAATTGATTTTTAAAAATATTCCTTTATTTGGAATATTTATTAATTCTGTTTCTTTTTCCCATGAAAGTAATAGTAAAAAAATAAGGTGTCGCTTTCATTCATTTTAAATTCTATACTATTCTTTGTAAACATTGAAGGTTTTTAAATGAAACAGAATTTTAAATCTATTAAAAAATAAAAAATAAATAAAAACGCAGTTTAAATAATAGCATTTAATTAATTAAAATCTTATATTTATTATTAAATCGAAGATTATATATTTATTGCAAACATAAATATTGTTCAATAATTTCCGTAGCATTTATTTAAGAGTAAAATTTGTTCAAATGATGAAAAAGACTTTCCTACTTAGGGCATTACTAAATATATTATCTAATTAGTTTCTTTGTAAAATATTTGGCCAACTCACTTGCTGGTTCATAGAATTTTTAATAAAGACATTGATTCTTAATAAAGGATCCATAACTTGTGATATTATAAATGCTAATGCAATAAAATTATATTCTGTACAATATTCCTTACAAATTGTATTAAAATTTATATTTATAAATGATATTTTTTGACAAAAAATGTCATGTTTATAATTTTATCGAACTCCAATGAGGCTGTATGCATGGATAAAACTTTCAGTTTTAAGGTTTTTAACATCTTGGTTTGAATTGTTTAAATTAAAAAAAAAAACTCAACATTTTCTATTTTTTTTAAGACAGGCAGGACAGATTCATGGATTTTATAGTTTAAATATATGTGATATTTGAGAAATTTCAACTTCATTATAACTTTATATATGGACAGGGCTTAATCTTATTCAAAATACTTCCCCTTTCTGTAAAATTATTATGCGTTTTGAATACCGCATAGCAAATGAAATGAATCATTCCTTTTAACCTCACAAATATATATGTGTGTTTTAATGTGATCATCGAAGAAAGATCTGCAATTTGTCAATACGAATTCATAAAACACAAAAATTATTGCTGAAATATTATATTTATTTCCTTGCGTGAGCTCTTTGCTTTTGGTTTTGCTACCATTCCTAGATAGAGTAAATAATATTATTTGAATCTTTTTTTTTAAATTAGGAAACTTGCTAGTGGCTATTTTTGTTTCTCAAAATATTTTATTATTCAATTACGTCTTTATTCGAAACAAGTAAAGGCAATGATTCACTGGTTACTTTTGTATAACATATTTTAAGAAATGGGAGGACGCTGAATATTATAAAATGAGTGGTCAAATTAAATAAAACTACAAACTTTCAAAAATATAAATATCGATAAAATTGATCCTGCCAAGTATAATTACTCTTGAGGTAGGAAAAAGATACTTATTTTTAGAGTATTTTCTTTTTTGAAGATTCCATAAACAATTTATTGAACTTGTATTTGAGAATTTCTTTATATTAAAACTATTGAATGGCTATGTGATCATCTGCTAAAACATTTCCATAAACATTGATATATAATTAGGCTCCAGGATCAAGTGGCGAGGTTGACACTGATTCGGCATCCTTCTGTTCAATTTTTATATGATATTAGCAATATTCCATAAAGGATTAAAAATCATCAACCCTCCCAGTGAGAGAATTTTTTCATTGGATTATAGGGAGACCACAAACTTTGGGTCACAATAGCTAACTGGGTCACACGTCTATGCAAACAAACTAGATCATTCAAATGAAAGGCAGTGCGTATTTTGAGGCATGGAGCAAGCGGAGGGGTCTTCCGTCAACTCGCAGTCGGCTGTTGGAGGGCAGAGGACAAAAGTGAAAAATAAATGGGAAGAGAAGAGTATCTGTGGCGAGAGTGACGTCATCGGAACAAGGCGTTCATAAGGGTTAATTTTGTCGTGAGAGAGAACAGGTTCCATAATTATGAAGGGTGGAGCAAAAGAGGAGCATATATTGTCAGATTCTCGTCTTGTTTAATGACTCATCGGTTATTTACAACTTTCCATTTTCTCATTCACTAAACTCCTTAAGAGGTAGTAACTCTACTACCTCGTGTCGAGTAGTGACCTTCCATCAGTAATGATGAACGATGAAAATCCTTCAAGTAGCCTGTTTTCATGCTTCATCTTCGTACCGATATTTCTTATAGAAATATCTACTCATATGCGTCAATTATTTTGAAAATCGAATTCTTGCTTAATAGGGTACGATATTAATAAAGCAATGGAGACATTTCCACAGTTTTCGATTGAAAGGTAGGCGCCATTTTTACGAATTAATGATTAGTGCATTCATTGTTGTCCTACAAAAGGAAATATTTACCTTAAAGTGTTTCAATGGTGCTGAATTCATGAATGGCGGGGACATGACGGAATATTTTATTTGAATTAAGCAAATTACTTTTGTCTCAAAAGCTTTTGCTTGTTTATACTATGAAAGAGTCTTTCTATATATAGTTTTATATTTTTTAAATTTTTATTTTGGAATTTTTGTAAGTCTTTAAATAAAAGTTACATGATAAATGTCCCTTTGGATGATTTCTACCCAATTATGAAAGATTTCTAGCTGTGGTATGGATAATGATTTGTTTCAAAGTTCTGACACCACATATGTGTTCCAGCAAAGATACGCTTATCACTGGATTCAAAGACAATCTGTTTATTCAAAATAGTTACACTACAAATTTTATCTTCAACAAAAAAGAGAAATTCGAAAGAAAAAGGGAGCAAGCTTTACTTTTAACTTACTAGGCAAATTGTTCTCCATAGAAGAAGATATAAAAAATTCTAATCATTCATTGTGTTTTTTTTTTTATTCGACTGTCGTTTTAGCTCAGAAGGCCTTCTTCATTCTGTATCCATTATTTCAAGTGGAATCTGAACCACTATAAGAATCCATGCCCACCGAAATTTATAATCGTTAATGACTGCAATCTAAATTAAACCAATCATTCTTGTACTACATCATGAAAAATAATTGCTACATACTATACATAAGCAAATTAAAATTTATATATAAGGATACTAAAACAGTCACTCAACGAGAAATTGCAGGCTAATTAGGCTTTTGTGTCTTACAAAGATTAATGTCATTCAATGTGAAGGTATTTTCATTTCACTTACATGTCCTTTTGAAAAAGAAGAGAAAATTTTTACAAAATTTATATTTCACACACACAAGTGTGGTAACAAACAATAACTCTCTCTCTCTCTCTCTCTCTCCCTCTCGTTTTTTCTCTATTTCTCTTTCTGTCTCTCTCTCTCTTTCTCATTCTCTCTCTCTATCGCTTTCTTTCTGTTTCTCTTTCTGTCTCTCTCTCGGTCTCTTTCTCTCTCTCTCTCAAGCAATGAATTAGAATTAATTAAAGAAAGGTGGTGACTAATTTTACATCAGGAAACGTTAGCTGTCAGAAATTTATAAATAAAAGATAAAATTCCGGATTGTAAAATGAAATGTTTCAATGGGGAAAATCAGCTTTGCAAAGATAATAACTGTTTTCTGAGCAGCATAAGCAAATATGCTCAATTTATTAAGTATTCAGGCCTTTTACAAAATATCTAAATTACAGAACTAGGAATAAAAAAAACCCAATAAATGTGCAAAATCATTTTTCAGCGCATAATCAAAAATTAAAATATGAAAAACAATAGTAATTTTTTAAAAATTTATGAAAGCAAGTGAAATTATACGAAGGCAAGTTTGTAGCAGGATTCAAAAATGTACTTGCTGATAAAAGCGTTAAAAATAATAGTACAAGAGTAACGCTCATTTTATATAACGTAGGAAAAATTAAAAAAAAATTAGAGTAAATAGAAACATTAAAGTTCACTCTCAAGTCATTATTTTAAGAGTTGACGAAATCATTTCTTACTCGATATTCAAATCGTATGGATCTGTAATAGTAAGAGGCCTATAAATTTATTTCTTATAATAAATAGAGATAAAAAATGTTTTCATTGCTATAATAATGCATGCTGATTATGCCATTCTACATAATTTTTAGTCGACATTTTGCATACCTGATTTTGACTAATTATCAAAGATAAGATAAAATAGTTTTTCACAGAAAAGTTTTTTTTTTAATTTGAGATTGATGATTCCATACATTTCTTGAATTTCAACAAATTAACTATTTTTAAAAATTTTGGACAAGTCTTATTAAAAAAATATTACAGTAATTAAATACTATAACTGAATATTATTTAAATTAGAAATATTTTTTGTTTTTTATCTATTGCTGAGGGGCAGTTTCATCGACTCTTAAGCAGAACCCCTACTCACTCATCCATGGTAACATGTACTTCAAAGCTTAATATATTAACAAACAGCTTCCTTCTAAGAATAGATATATATAATGTTTTAAAATTGGTAAAACAAGTTTAACAATTTAGAAGTAATATATATATATATATATATATATATATATATATATATATATATATATATATATATATATATATATATATATTGGGTTGTTCGGAAAATTCATTTCGTTTTTCATGAAAGTAAAAAACGTCCAGCAAATAAATATTGAATTGCATTGCACATTGTCTATTCTAATCCAATAGCTTTTACCATCTTTCTGGTAGTAGTAAGATTCCACAGTCCTAAAGTGGTTGGTTTTTACTAGCAAAAAGCTGGTAGTCCATGTAGGAAAAACGAAATTACTTTCTGAACAACCCAATATGTATATATCTATATATATATATATGTATATACACTTCAAGTGCATGTTATAAAGCACACTTCGAATCTAAGCAATCATGCTTCTTAGAGAACTATGAACCTCTATCTTGTTCTAAACTTACTTTAAATAGATAGACATTGCATACTTTTAAAAATTCACAATTGGCTGTTAGATTCCTCATGTGCAATTCGAATCATATATTACCGCATTCATTATAGCCTGAAACAGTACAAAATATATTTATTTTATTGAACTGAAAATCAATGGATACCTAAGAGTATAATCTTTATGTGGCCCAATTTGATGGGTGAAGAAAAAAATTATCAATTCTTTTACTATCTCTCTCTCTCTCTGTTAATATTAGCATAATATAAATAGATAAGGACACTCTTTCTATAGGATATTCCATAGAGAACACGGTGGACCTGGGAAAAGTGCTCTATCAAGCATTTGCTCTCACTTTCCGCTCACAAGGATACGGACTCTGTACATACTTATCAGAAAACATTAAAAAATATGAAAGTGAGGAATAATCAATCATAAAGCTAAATTCTTTATCTGTAAATTCTCATCAGCACCAGTTCTCGACGAGTAGTTTTCTCTCAGAGTTCCAGAATTAATCAAACAGAAAGATAGATATTTATAATCAATTTGGGAAAATGACATCTTTTAAAATTTTCTGTTGAAGTACCCGTTAAAAACGCCAATCAAAATAAATGTATAGAACTCCTGATTTTTAAAACAACTATTTAACATCGTTTTAGTAATACAATCAGCCTTCTTAAGTAAAAGAACAAAAAAATCACGAGTTTTATATTCATTAATTTTAACGTCGATTTCTGCTACTTTATTGTTAAAATTATTAATCCTACTTTTTATTTCGATGTATACGGATCTTTAAATTCTACTGAAGAAGGGATTTATTTACTAACTTCCTTTGTTATTCAAGAAGTTTTCATTTGTCCAAAACCTAACGAATATTTCAGACAGGCAAACTTAGGAAATTTGAATGAAAGTTTCCAAGAAATGCTTACCTGAGTCGTATAATAGAATAAACGTAAAAGATATATATATACATTTAAGAATTTTTATTATAATTAAAATAACTAAAAACAAAGCTTTATGAAATGAAATAACTACCTTAGTTTTCATTGTTTGTCTTCACCTTTTGCATTTCTTTTTGAAAGTTTAAATATTTGTTAATCGTTGTAAATAGGAAATAGAAAAGTTTTCTTGATGCAAATGACGGTTTTTAATTTAAATCTTCAAAAAATTAAAAAGGTAGAATCAAACCGGAGACTTCAAAAAAATGTTTTTGATGAGATGTATTATATTTAAAGAAAATAAATTTTCTATGTAAATCAGAATTGTATTTTTTTTTTAATCTTTAATTCATTTTTTATAGATGATATTTGAAAACTGACTTTTATCTTTACTCTGAAAAAATTTTTTTTTTCATATTCATTAAATAAAACAACTTTCTAAAAATCACAGTGTAGATAATATAGAGAAATTCTATATAAAGTCTATAATTTTAGAAGTACAAAATTTTATATTAAAGGCGTTTTGAGATAAAGTGCACATAATTAATTTTTATGTTATTTGGGTCCTATCACAATCATATAAATGGCATTCCTTCAAAGTCATCCAATAAGGGAAATAATGTTATACGTCAAGTGCAGCTAAAACATTTACCTGTTTGCTATAGATCTGCATTACTTAGCAAACATTTACCTGCTAAGTAATCATTTTTGCAGAGTGACGTTTTATTTATGTTTTTTGTTTGAGTTGTTGTCATTAAAACTTGGTAGAGCTACTTAATTGGCTTTTGGTGATTATCTGGAATTCATTCTGAGGTATACTTGAAGATAGTACTGTTAATTTTACCATGGTTAAGTGGCAAGATCAACATATGTGTGATTTTGAATTCTCCTATGCAAGTTATTCCAACAAATTGGAATCAGTCCGGGTGTAGGTTAATGTGCATAGATCATATCGAAATGAGAGTCTTATGGCAACAGTTATATCTATTGACTCAGTTTTTGAAAATTAAAATTGAAAAAGATATTTACTGAGTCGTTAACTGGTATATAATACTGACTCGAAAGTAAATGATTGATTTAATTATGAAACATTTGGAAACAATTAATTTAACGGTCTGCTTTATGAGACTGCTTTAGCAATACCGATATTTTCGTTACATTCAGTTATAAAGAAGAAATCATTAAGGTAATTCAGACAAATTATTGGGATTATTCTTAATGCTGTTGGAGGTTTCTTTTTGTTTATTTAATTAAAAATGTTAATTCTTTTTAAGATCAAAATTTTAGTATTTAATCACTAAAATATTTTAATAATTTGATGAATAGATAGAAGATGATTTTGATTGGAATTGCAGATCACTAAGATAGAAATAAAGTTGCCCTTATAAACTTTTGAATTATTTTTCAATATTTTCTTCAGTTATTAAGAAAGATTACTAGCTTCTAGACAAAATCAGAGAGACGTGTAATTACAAGGTTAAAAATCTACCATGAGGAGGGAAATATTGTATTTTTTTGTGATTCAAAACTGTTTGTATAAAAAAGAATGTCAATTAATGTATGTGAATGGTAAAAACATAGTACAGCTGATTCAATGCGTTTATATTTTGAAACAATGTTAAAGGTAGCAATGGTCTTACTAAATACATAGGCCTGATATTGGTATTGTTCAATAAAATCTTGAGTAAGAGCAATGAAAAACATTGTATTTACATAAATAATTTTTCTTATTTTTCTATTAGGAATAAATATTTTCCACTCATGTAAATTCTTTCTTTTTTATTTCAGAGACTGGTTTTTGAAACAGATAGAGTGAAACTTAATCTATCAGTATAAAAATGAATCAATTTCAAGTGTTTGATTCCAATTCCTTTAAGAGAAAAGCTTAGGATAAATTTAACAATATCATTTATTTTCTTAAATAAATCAGTGGCTATATTTTTGTAATTGAAAATTTTAATGGAAAGAATTCCATGTATTGAAAGGAATATTTAATCATATTTTCAATTTAAAATGTGATGTCTCCTTTTACAATTAGTTATGCATAATGTGGAACCATAAAATCAAAAACAATTTATGTGAATTATTCCAACACTTTTACAAAGGCTCTTGAAGGACTTAAATAATTCAACTGATGAAAAAGGAAGATCATCTGAAGTTGTCTTGTTGAACTGCAGGAACAAAACTGTTAGAATAACAAGCGAAAAACGGAATGAAAACATTGCATGAGAGAAAATCATGAATGCCAGCAGAGCACACACGTGCATGAAAAGTGCAATAAAGAAACAATGAAAAAGTTATGCAAATGTTTAATCCTCAGTAATAATGAAAAAATAATAATACGGGAAGAAAAGGTGCTTCAAGAAAATTATTTTGTTATTTTTATAAATTACAAAAAAATTGCTATGAAATTTCATAAGCTGTTTAATTTGGCGTGTCTTCATTTCAAACAATTGAAACTGCAGTATATGTGTTTCATGGTGTATCTCTCTGTTTATATGTGATGAAATTATCAATAAGACTATTGAGCGTATTGTTTCCCAAGGAGTGTAGCAGAAATGTAACTGAAGTGCTTAGCACTTTGACCTTGAGTTGAAGAGTTAGAGGATCGATTTCCACACTGAACAGGGCTGTTTGTAGTGGTGTCTTAAATTACTTGTCCCGATTGAAATGTTAAAAGAAAAAATAAAGTACATAGCAAAATAAAGGGATCCTAAAGTGAAGCAATTATTTAACTGATTAATTCCTTTCATCATTAAATGCAACGTAATATTTAAAAACATTAAGGAAGAAGTATACTCTTGAGTTAGCATCTTCTTCTTTACTTCTCAAACATATAGAGACATTTTTTCTTATAAATTTTCTGGATGTGCTGACATTCTCTATGCGGAGGTCTCTAGCATTAAAAAAGTACAAGGGTTAACAATGTTCTTAACTTTGCTTTCATTTCACTTTTGATTAACCTGCATTTTTTGCAATCTCATTTTTTAAAATGACCATGCAATGTTATGTTAACAATATTCTTACACATTTTTACTAGACTTTTATGATAATGCAATGTTACAATAGATGTCTTTAGAAATTCTGAGGAATATCTTTGAGAGAGAATATTCCTTCATAAATCATCGTTAAAAACTTACCAATTATACCCTTTAAAACACTGTTTATTCGTAACACATAATTTTTGCCTTTAAATATGCTAATAAATGTTTAGTTAGTTGCCCCACTTCTTCAGATAATTTTAACATGAACAATTTTGCAGTACCTAACATGTAGTGTTACATTTAAAAAAAATACCTATGTTCAAAAATTCCGAAATTTCGCATTTGAAAAAGGAAAATTCTCTTTACAGTCATGCATTATAATTCTGTACTTTAGGTAAAGTTATTGGCATTTGAAACAAATGAATGACATAGTTTCCTTATTGGTAAAGAGCAAGTTATTTAATCTCGTTTTAATATGCTGAAATAGAAAATTTAAGACTCAGTAATACAATGCACATATATTTTACAACTTTATCTGACCTTTTAATTACGTATTTCATCCCTGGCAAGAATTGTCCTCTGCGCATTTTTTGACGTATTCATATAAAGAAAGAAAAAGAGCAAATGGTGTACAAATAAAATTTTTCAGTCTTGCTCGCTTTAAAAATTCCACTCAATTAAATTGACATATTTATGACACTAACAGCATAATCGACACACTAACTAATTTAATATCATATTATTCAATTAAAATAGCTTCAAATAAAATACTAAAATTTTTTTAATATTACAAAGAATTGTATTTAAATCAAAGTGATAGTGAACTCTGAAAATGATCCAACAACGTTTTATGGAAAAATATGTTTGCATATGTTTTTAATAACCAAAACTCAATTAAAAGAATGAAAAAATGAAACATGAAAAATTACAATAAATTTACGATTTTGTTCATTGTCTTAAAATCTTGTTGAAAATGATAAAAATTTGAGCTCTAAAGAAATCATTAAAAGCCATGAATGGAAGTAATAATTATAATACTACCAAAAAAAGCAGTTTTATCGAAGTTTTTAATTCAGATGAAAAAAAATGCTATTTTTAGGAGTACCTATAATTAATAAAATTAAGTGCAAGTATTTATTCAAATTAAAGAGTGCAGTTATTTAGAAGTAGTAAAATATTTAAGATTTTTGATTACCAGATGTTTTCATTTCATAAACAAAAATAAAATACTGTAGATATAAATAATATAAATCACATCAAAACCCCACCAAATGAAAGCCAGTATTAAATTATAATAGGATGATTTTATAATATGTATATATATTTATTATTTTTATTAATATATTCTTACTAAAAAATAATCACATGTTGCTGCAACAATTTCACTAAATTAAAAAAATTAAACGTATATTTACCTTTGAATCCCCAAGTTTGTTCTTATTAAGTTTTAGAAAAAGATAAATTAAATTCATGTATACGCTACTTCCCTTGTTAAGAAGAAAAACGTCTTTTTACGACCATTTATTTTTTGGAAAGAAGCCCGTCCTTTATCCTTCCTCTCAGCAAATGCATAAAAACATTTTATTTTTTTCGGCGGTGACGTTTACTATGTTGTTATAGGAAAAAAGCAATTTCTAGTCTTTTCTATTAAATCTTATAAAAATCTGCATAAAAGTATCATGTCGAAACAAAAATTAATTAAGAAAACCAGAAATTTCACAATAAAAAGAATCTCCCTCCATATGTATATTAAAAAAGTAAGAGCCATTTATAAAAAATTAGGAATTATTATAAAAATGTTCAATAGTGTCTGAAATTTATGTGCAAATTGTTTAAACTATTAAACTAGTAAGAGTAAAACCTTGCGGTTTTTATCACATTTTATTAATCACAATTAATTTAGTTCAAATCCATAAATGTTTTCATTTCATTATTCTCAGATCTTTAATAAATCATATCATTTTACTGTGGGAAAATCATAGAGTTCATCTTCAGTCTTGTCTAATGCCCTGTCTGCAAATACGCGTTTTAATGATTTCTGAAGACTTAAATTCTTCACTAAGGATTTTCTATATTTTATCCTTCCAAGTACATGAATAGATAATCTATAAGATGTTGGTCCAAAATGTTTGGGAGAAATTGATTTTTAGAATAAACCGCACAAGAATAACACCTATATATGTACGAATGTATATAACTATAATTATAATTGTTCTTTATATTTTTTAAATTTACTTTTTAATTATTTGAATTAGTTGTGTGTTCATCTTCTTGATAGTTCGGGACTTTAATTGTTTCAGTTCGTAATACCAGCTTATTTTCATAGTTTATTTTTCATATTGTGGTTTACTTAGTAAAGAACATCTATGAATTGGATTTCTGTAATAAAAGACTAAAAACAATTTGCCTATGTTACAGTGCTGCCTGAATAAAATAATGATTATGCTATGAATTGAAGCATGTTAAGAAAATTTTTTTTTTTTTACTTAATTTGCATTAAAAGGACATTCTCGACTATTTTAATAATATTATATAATTTATTTCTGATGTTAAGACAAATCGGTGGAGTAAAAAGACAAAACTTTTTTGCTACAAAAATCTTTAGTTTATTAAAAAAAATTACTACTATTTAATCATTTATTTCTATGATTTCAACATTTAATTATACTTATTTCTTGACAATATTAAAATTTGTGTGAGTACATAAAAATAAAAATTTAGTGGTATAAAAATACGAATTTGTAAAATGAAAAGCTGCGCCAATAATATCCCTGAAAAAAGAATCTTTGTCCATAACTTTTGCGAATTCGTGTTGCAGGAAAAAGCGACTCTATTCCTACAAGAAGAGTGCGTTTGTTTATGTAACGTCTTATCAGGGACGTTGCGTGATGGGGATTATAGGAACATCTTCTTTTCATCATATTTTTCTTGTTTTGTTTCATTTTTTATGTGAAGTCCGTCCTTTCCGAAAGATCAAGGACGATTTCTTGGACCTTCAAGATAGTATTTTAAAAAGACAATGTGCATTGGGTGGTGGTGCGTAGCCTTCAATTCTCCCTAAGAACAATGGCATTGTATTGGATAATAAAGCACGCAAAGCTTTAACAATGACAATTATCAGTTACGAATCTGATGATATGCATTTTGTGTGCACAGATTTAATCTTAAGCAGAAACGAATTCAAAAACAAGTTTTTTTATTTTTTAAGGAATCTTAAAATATATTCACAACTTTTCTCTTCATGTACATAACTTTCTTCATTCTATTGCATAAACTGTCTTTATATATTTACATCGCTAATCGTTTGCTTTTATATTTACTTTCAATTAACCGTCAGATGATATTAAGTAAAATAATATCGTGAATACCCAATGCATTCACCTTAATTTTTCCGTAATTTTAATAGGGATTTATATCTCTTCTTTCAAAATGGTAAATAATAACAACTTAAATATAACGTGTAACTCAATTTTTTGTATTAAAATTATATCACAAGACAAAATGTAGAAATTGAATTTCACTTTCAATTTTTATCACCGTAATTTTGTGAGTAGCAAACCAGGACTTCTCTTTAGGGGATGGAATTCCATTTTTTCATCCCGTTGGAAATTTGTCATTTGTTTACGGAGGGAAACAGGGCAGAAAATTCTTGCGTGACCTATACTTTTTCTGCCACGAACCTCATCCAGAGAACTACTGTGTTGATTTGATACGTGGTAGATCGGGTGATTCCAAATAGATTCTGACCATTGTGCTGACCCTCCCACTTGGCCATTCGGGAGGGGGTCGTTAAGGGCAGTTTGTGGAAGGCTTATTCCAAATTAAATAACTCGTGAGAAATCTCTGTATGGCAAAAAGATTGTCACGAGACCCCATAAATGGGCTGTACCGTCACGCAAAGAATATACCTATACATGTTGAGTTCTTTGGGTTTATTTCCACCGAAAGAAAAAGAAAATAATTTGTTATTTCTTTGTCAAGGATGTTTTGAAAGAAACATTTTAAACAACTTTCCTATAATTACATACAAACACAAATATATATATATATATATATATATATATATATATATATATATATATATACACAGGGGTGATTATAAAAATGTATCCCTTTACGATATTGATACTTAGTGATTTTTGGAAAATGAATGAAGCTTTGATATAAGAAATATTGACACATAAGCGCTTCAAAATTATGTGGGGGGAGAAATCAGTAAAATGTAAAAATTAGGATACAGTGGCCAAATTCCTTATGGCAACAATTATTAGAATGTGATCTGTATCGCGAAAAAAGAGGAAAAATATAAGTATTGTCAAAATAGAATCTGGAGAGCGAACGTTGTGAGAGCTAGACAAAGAAACAAGAAGAGTGAAATTAACTAATAAAGGCAGAGAAGCAACAGAAGGAAAATAATTTATTGTGTTTCACGATTTTAAAAAATGATTTCATTCATCCATGACACTTTGCATGTAATTGCAGATGATGGATAGCAGTAAACTTCGTACCATTCTCAGAGGCATGCGTTTGATTTCACGTCTGTATCATTCATAGTATCATTCATATCAAACACAATTTTCAAATTCATTGCACATCAACTGATTAAATGATTCTCAACATCATTGATATTAATCATTAATTGAATTAAATGGTTTTAAATATCAGGTATCCCAACGGTTAGAAATTCTTTGATTGAAATTGGGAGACCTTAGTGGTCACTAAAACCAGAAATAGTGGGAAATAACTCTATCCCCAAACTTTTGTGTTAAAAAAGTTTAACAAAAGACTCAAAATGTAGGGAAAGAAAACCTTGCATCCATGTGATGTCAAATAGAGTATTTCATTGTTGCAAGTGGAATAACTAGACTGATCAACATTTCTAAATAGTGATCACTCTTTATATAATTACTTACAGTATACCAAAAACAGCAGTCAATTCAAAAAAGAAAAAAAAACACACACACACACATTAATAAATGGTTGTGATTTGCCTAATGCACACAGTTCTTCAAATTCATGTTACTAGTCAAAGATAAATAAGCCACTTTTTGTCCACAGCTATTGTTAGCCCCGTTTTACTGAATAAAAAATGTTTCCATAAAATCTAGCGCGAAAGTTAGTTACCTCCCCCTCACAAGTTTTGGACACATTGCTACTGATACATTTACATTATAAAAACATTATGCAAACTCTCAGAAACCGAATAATTAGGCAACTGCTGAACGCGTTAAAGTCAGGATAACTTCACTTATCGTCTTCCGCAAGAATCCCAACAGGAAAGGAAAGTCAACCTGGTCAAAAAGGATATAGTGTGTAATAATTTTCTACAATATGTTTTCAAACAGCTTTTGCAATTCAGTCTTAAGCAACATTTGGAATACATGTCCTTCAATTTTGATATTATTTTCTGATATACACGTTATCGCAAACATCATTTTGTTTATTGTATTTTATCTTATCTGGTTAAAACACATGAAACGCAACATGGAATCATGTGTATGATTCCATGTTGCACCCCCATAAGCACGATGATGTTCTCAGACTAAGAAAGCAAGCTAAACGGCACGCATTGACAAAGTTTATTGGTTCAACTAGTGCGACGACATCATTCATGATTGTGTCTTACGACAGAGCACGAAATAGTAGGAGCTGAAGTCTCAGAATGAAATCCGACTTCATTAAAAAAAAGCTTTGGTAAGCACACTATAATTGTTTTCTCCTTTCTTCGTAATCTGTAAAGACCCAGCAATTTTCAAACTACATGTATCATTCTAGCACTATTTATGGTTTATTTGCTAAGATAATTACACTTCATTAAAGAAAGTAGGCATTGCCAAAGGATATTTTTGAAATTTTGTCACTGTAACTATATTTTTTTGAGTTTAACTGTTGTTTTTCAAATGATTTTGGGAGCACATACCTCAAAATTTCCTACAAAATTATTGATAGATAATTTTATTGCTAAAATTAAAAAGATAAATGAATGTCATTAAGAGTTAAATAAGTATTTGATTTGAAATTTTGTCTCAACACACGTCGCATTAGTGACTATACGAAAGGCTTAGAGAATTATTAAAAGGCCCGGAATATTTGAAATTGCATATTGCTTGAAGTATATTTTAATTAATATCTTCTAATTTTTTAGGCAATTATTATTGAAAATTTTACTTCTTAAATAAAATTATTATATTCTTTTCAAGAATATTCAATTAAATGTAGATTAAATTTAGACAGTAATATTTTAAATGTAATATTCGCTTAAATTTCTTACCAATGTTTCATTTTGCAAATGAATGTATACATTCACATATTCAAAGCGAGAAAAATGTACATTGTTAAAAGCAAATATTTTTGAAATATGTTGTATATAATTCCCTTTTATCTGTTATAATTTTTCTTCCCTCTATTTTTAATAAAATCCTTTACTGCAGAAATAATATGAAATATCCTAATTTGAAGCTTTAGACACTAAAGGAAATAAAATAATTAGGTCATCGACAAACTTATAGCAAATATAATTTTTAAGGATTTAGAAAACCATGAACAACCTAAAACTAAGTAGATATGTACTTAATTTGTAATGCCAGAGTGTTATTAGAAAAAAGCTCGACAATGGCCAGCCTTCCGCACGCGGTCTCGGTTATTAAAATCCCCTTCAAAGAAAGAATCCCCGTAATTGGAGTGCATTGGCAATCTTGCTTGAAACGCATTCGAAACAAGAAGCAAATAAATGAAAATGGGACACCGAGACAAACTTTTATCCTTCTTTCTCCATGACGTCAGAGGCTTTTCTCTGAAACCTGTTCCTTTCTTCAGGAGATTCCATGCCAAACAGAGGTAAATACTAATTACATGTAATCACTCACATAATAAAGCTCAGCTGATAAAAGTCAACACGCGTGGTACTAGTGAAAAGAGAAAAATATCGTATTTCAATAAATCAAACAAATAGAAATATCACTTCAAATACAATGCCTTAATCTGCTTTTGATTGTGAAATTATTTCCTTACCTTTATTGATTAGGGTTATGTTAAAATAGGATTAAATGTTGTTGCCTGAGGGCACGCACCGGAACATCCATAGAAATCGCTTCATCAGTAGCTGAGACAACATCTCTCAGCGTTTCCCTCTCTTTTAGATATTAATTGGATTCTTTGGCTTCACATTGAAGAAATAAAAGTTAAATCAGTTGTTGGCAAAGATTCGTTCTAGAAAGGGAAGTCTTTTTTCTTTCAGATTTTGCTTATTGTAACCTGTATACTTTTAAATTTTTAATAAAAAAACTTATTTAATAAAAGTACAGTTCCATTTGAAAATTTAATTTATTAGAAATTATTTCTAAGACCTTAATTCTCAAGCAAAGATTTTTTCTGTAGTTTGTACGCAATACATTGCATTGTGTAAGGAATTATTACCACGAAAAATAATAAAAATACTTACAAGAAAAACCCTTATGCAAATAAACTCGTGAACATTCTCTAAATGGTTTGGGTATTAACAAATATTATATAAAGCTCTACTTTTTTAAAATTATTGATACAAATTAATATAAAAATTAGAATATTTGTAAATATTAGGCTATCTTGTGTGTGTGAAGTTTCAGCTAAGGAAATTAAAAGCTGATAAAATGCTAAAGTGGTAAGGGAAATTTCTCTATTGTTTAAAATTTTGTTGAGGCTCTTTATTTACTTTTGCCTTTTTTTAAATGAACGTTCATAAAAGAGATAGGAATTTTCTTAAGAAATAAAAGGAAAAACTGTGAAGTTAATATCAGAGAAAATAATTCATTGAAAACTAAACATAACATTTAACTGTATTATGATGGATAAGAAGAAATGTCATTTATACAACTATTATTAATGTGCGAAAGAGAGTACATTCAAATATGTTTGATCTGAAATTGATAATGTTTTATTACCAACAAGATCTATTTGAAAATGCCCCCTAGTATCTTTCTAATGAATGTCGAATATGTAATTTCTTTTCAATGTACTTAAAAAACTTTTAGATGATTCCCTTATAAAATAGAAATTTAAAATTTGAAATAATTTAAAAACTTATAGCATTCTTTAATTTCTATCACTGATAATAATTTGGAAATATATTTTGTACAACTTAGATTCACGCGTTAACTAAATTGTATTTTTATGTAGACTGATTCAAGGAAATTCATGTGTTTGAATCTGAACTGTAACATCATTATTTGTTAATCATTGTAACCGATCACAACAACACCATATTTAAATAACCCCTGAACCAAAGAAGAAATTTGAAAAGAAAGCCTTTCCTCTGGAAACTTGTCTTCCTTTTGTCATGCTTATTTTTTTCACAGAGTACTGAAACATACTTTCCCTACTCATCTAATCGATTCATTCTCTTCATGTTTGATCACTTGAAAATGTATACATAAGTAAATTATAAATCAAGGAATAATTTTGATGACTTCGTCAATAAAAATCATTAGTTACATTCCTAGTTAAGATTTCCAAAAAACTAGATTCTTTCTCTAAGATAGTTTCTGAAACATGTTACAAATGTAAAAAGGGATAATGCAATATTTTAAGGATTTCTCCATTTGTAGCAATTTTTATTTCAATTACAATAATCGATAAGGTTTCCAATTTAAGAATCTGTACGAAATGGGGAGAGTAAAACTTTTAGCAAAATATATTTAACAATTTAACATTTTCAAATAAAATTTGTATCTTTCAGATTTAAATCTCACTAAGCAAATAGGGAAATTTTATGAAACAAGTTCACAATCAAACTACAGCATTCAATTGAGAAATTGAAATTTGCGCTTGATTTAAAGAAATTGGTTTTGGTTTGCTTGATAATCTATTGTATTATTTGCACGCACAAAAGTTAATTAGAATGGAAACTACAATCCCAAAGCATTACAAATATCCGCCACCGAGGAGTGATTCAAACCCCAGAACTGCTTCAACCAAAGCCAAATTACTAACTATTCTGCTTGAAACGCAAGAGATATTGTTGCTCACAATTAGAATTCTTTGCTTGAATGTATACCATAAAAGGAGCTTCAGCTTAAAATGTATCCAATAATTGAATAAAAATTCCTTTTCAATTAAAGTACGTACAATTTACTTTTCTTTTTTAAGTAAATGACAATAAATAAAATTTTTCTTTTTTAAAAATAAAAATTATTTGTTTGAAAATTTAAAAATTCTTTTATCTAAACAGAAACGCTTTGTCTTAAAGAATTTCCAAATTGTATCGAAAGAGAATATTTGAGGTTCATAAAATATATTCTGATCCATTTATTTGTCTTGTTTGTGACAAACATGAGCGACGTGAAGAAAATCTGAGCAGAGAAATCGTAAAGAAAACAGTGTGAACGTGTGATAAATGAACGGCCGGTGATCTTATCGGCTCCTCAAAAACAGTAGAAAAAAAATAAGATTTGAATTGCAAATCAAGCAATTGGTATTCGTGATGCAATGCAAGTCGAAACAGCTTTCTTTCATGTTATGATGCTGTTAGACTAGTTTTGTTGTTTATCGCCTGATCTCGGCGATACGTGTACATATTTTCTTACAGTTGTTCCTCCGCGTATCGTGTTTCCAAAATCATTTATTAAACTTTTTCTTTTATTGTATCGGATATCTTTTCTCAATGGATTAAGCTCCTTTTTATTACGTGGTGCTCTCATAAAAATATTGCGAACTTAAGTAATTCGTTTTGTTTTTGATTCGAAAAGTAAACTACAATTATAAACATGGATAATTCTTAAAAGTAGATAATGTTGTGATTTTTAAAGGTAAATGATACTTAGAATTATGCGTTTCAATATTTATAATGCTCTACATTTAGAATAAAGTTCGTGATTGGCAATATTTATTTTTAGATGTGACTGATTTCTATTTTTAGCATTTAAATAAAGTCATCTTCATTGAAACCGTTTCATATTCATTAAAAATAGGAAACTCATTAAACTGCACTTTTCAAGAAACATAATTATAATAATTATAAACTGGTTACTAATGAAGATTAAGTGGTTAAAATGAAATATTATATATATATATATATATATATATATATATATATATATACACATATGTATGTATGTATGTATACATATATTATAGAATCAGAGCTATTTTTTTTTATTATTTTTGCTTTTTGTATGGATGAGCGGAAAACTTAATTCATTAACAGCATTTAAATCTAGCAAATGAAAATTATTTTTTTCCAAAATAATTAACTATGATGTAATTTATTTATATCGGTTATTTTCTTACAAACTCTTACAAATTAAATTTATATAAAATTTATAAAAAAAGAGCTATATTAATTGTATTACTAAATGTTAAATTTTTTTTCCTTTATTTTTTACGTTCGAAAAAATAAACTACTTAAATTTAAACCTGGTTAGAATTTTTTAAAGTTTCTAATTGAGTTTAAATATATACTTCTATTAAAATAATAAAACATAAATAATTCACAAAATAAAATAAAATGAATACACATTTTAATTTATCCAAAAAGAGTAATAAGCTTCTCCGTAAACATAGAGATAAAAATTTTTATTCGCTAAGTTTATAAGTAGTGAAATAAAAGGATAACAACTTCGACCGATCCTATCTGAAGCTAAATTTATAATATTTATAATCTATCATCTGACAGTAATTTATCATTACTGTAATTTTTTAAGAAATTTTGGTCAAGTTAGTAAAAATAAGAAGAAAAAAATTATCAGAAAAAGTTGATTTAAAATTTAAGTATAAAATAACGTAAATATAAAGCTTTTCTGTGACATTCAAGTAATTGTATAAAGATAATTATGATTCTAGCATGTATTGAGAATTTATAAGGATAATTTTTCAAGACAGTTTTTTAGAAAACCTTTTTGAATTTTAAAAATTTGTCAGAAATTGAGTTCAAGACTATTTAAACTTATTTTTAAATGTTAGTGCTTTTATATTCTCTTTTTTTTTCATGTAAGTGTTAACATGATTCTTTCCATACATTGTAAAGTGACGATATTTTTTCGTTCGTTGTAAATAAATATATTTTTCTTCCAATGGCGGGCACAAGAGGATTGAACCCTATGCCACAACAAGGCCAGAGACTGCTACTCATTTGTCGTTACCCAGCGGGCACCTGTGAACCAAGTCACGGAGGTGAATAGCGTTACCCACGCCATACCGCCACAAACCCGTTGATAGGGCACGTCACATTCATACAACATCACATAAGAAAGGACAGAGAAACACAGAAGGAAAGAAACATTCACGCCCGAACCGGGATTCGAACACGGGACCAACATCTCAGGAGTCATGAACGCTAACCACTCAGCCAATGGTCGGCGTAAATAAATATATTATTAGCAACATTTTTATTGTTACATAGAGGTGTTTTTGAGCTTAAAATTCACTAATATATTAAATAAAACTGGTCTAAAAAAGAGCTTTCAGAAGCATTTTTCCATATTAAGGAAAAATTACAATTTCCAAAGATAATGAAGCTATTTAACTAGAGCTGCATTCCATTGGACTTTTAAAACATATCAAAATATTTTCCTTTGTACTCAAGAGCATTTAAGGTAACATTTTATTGTTTGCATTGAAAAAAGCTTTGCGGATATAAATTGAAGGTATTCCTGTTTTATTATTGATACTAAAAATGAAAGAATAAAAAATTAAGAGTAGTATTATCCAGTACAAAATTATGACAAAAAATATATTGTGTTTTGTGGGGATAAATATAATTAAATTTTTCGAAATAATAATCTATTTTATGAATAATTTTATTGAAAACTAGTAATAATTATACCAGTTTAAAAAAATAATGTAGGGTAGCTGGATTTGTATGTCGATATTGTGACATACCTTTTTAACACTTCGAGGTAGATTCGATTGCACATTAAATGATTTAATACTGTATGATTGACTTAGTGTTGTGTATAGATGATATTCTCACACATAATCTTAGAATACATCTATTATCATAAATACAGATATCGATAAGTTATAAAGTGGAAAAATGATTTATTATTTTACACTTCAAGTGTATTAATTCGTAAATTTTAATGTTTCATATATATATATATATATATATATATATATATATATATATATATATATATATATATATATATATATATATATATATATATATATATATTAATATATATATATATATATATATATATTAATGTCAATTTTATGTATTAATTACATTTTTTTATTTCGAGAAATGAATATGAACTTAAGCATATAATAAAATCACTTTAATTGACACTAATTTTATTCACATCGTTATGCAAAGCAATGTATAACCACATGAAATTAAGCTATTGAAAAATACCTATATATAGTTTAATATAACAATAACATTATTTTATCAGATAAGAAATTTTTTTTATTTACAAGCATACTTATAAATTTTAAATAAGAAACTAATATGCTAAAAAGAATATTTCACTACTATGATATTAGGTGTCTAATTTAAGGATGGAGCTGTGTTAAATGGAGTGGAAAACTATGAACATAATTAGAAAGCTTGCAAACGAAAGAATGCTTAAGTCTGAAATTGGGGACTCAACGTGTAGAACGTTTATCCAGTTCGTACGATCATTATTCGAAATTATAATTTTTAAATTTCAGAATATGTATTATGCAAGATTAAATTTTAAAATATTTTATCAAAAATCAATTAAATCAACAAACTACGATTAAAATTTTCTGCATAGTCCTTAAAATCAATAAAACGATAAACGGAATAAAACATCTGGTATAACTTCATACCCTACAGATTGCTCTTTTAAAAGATGCGGCCAACTCTAACTACTGCTGCTCATAAGGGCTCCCTCCGTTGGATGATTTATAAAATTATTGAAGACTTCAAGCCGCCTCCATCCAGAGGTTCCCAGTTAACTGAACCTGAGTTTCCGAACACACTGTAAAGGAAGAAGCTTAACAATTTGCGTACTACTAGCTGCCCAGTATTATTATCATTTGGAATAATTACAGTTATTTTCAACCAATCATACTCTCTCAACCCCAATTTAAGCTTGTAATTGACGAACGGGCGGTTAAAGTGTACCTTCACACACACTCTCTCTCTCTTTCTCACTCTTCTCTTTAATCGTCTTTATATTTATATAAGGCATCAATTTAAAAATCTTTGAACTGAAAAATATATATTTGTTGAATGAGCGTTCGATTATAAAGTGCTTCTGCAACCTCACATTTTAAACCTGATTTGAATCTTCTCGCTCTAAAAGGAAAGCTTAGTAAAGTCTAGATATATTAAGTCATACGATAAATATATTTGTGCAAACTCAAGAAAAAGTCTTTCATTTTATTAATGTTTTAGTTTCCTTGTTTGAAAATATATTCCCTTTCAACAAGAAATAAACATAGAATTATAAATTTATTTTAATATAGTTGAATAATCACTTCAATGTAGCTTTCATTCAATTCAATCCTAGTTTTCGTAACTATCCTAGGGAATACTCAACTCCTTTAACAAAGTACAATACCAAATTAAAATTGGTGACAAAATTCAACCATATGAAAAAATTCTTTGTTAACATTAATGAAAAGAAATTGGACTTATATCAAACATTTATGAAAAGAAACTGAATTCGAAACAGGAAATATGGTAAAGACCTCATCGTGGCTTAGTGGTAGAATCACGATCTTTGGAATAAAAGGTCTCGGTATTGATCTCAATCACTATTAACTGACTGGACACAAGTATTGAATTTCTGATTTCAGATACACTTCAGTCATGGTGGACATTCTGATGCCTTTTGGTTTTTTACCTTTGCAACACTTGAATACTGCCCATGATCTATAAAAAGAAAAGACCTATATTTATCTATCCATCTCTCTCTCTCTATATATCTACTCTCTCTCTATATATATATATCTCTCTATATATATATATATATATATATATATATATATATATATATATATATATATATATATATATATATATATATATATATATATATATATATATATATATATATATATATATATATATATATATAATATTATGATTACTTCAATGATGAAGAGCGTATCACACTTGATGCACATAGGTATTAAATAAATTTAATTTGTATATCTACTTACCTATTTGAAATGCATTATGAATTATTGATGAATGTCTGGGATGAAATTATAAGAAAGTAACCAAACATGATTCTTAGAAACGATAAAAGGAAGAGTAATCCCGATTGACATTCCATCACTTCCTTTCATAATCCCAACCGATATAATATATATATATATATATATATATATATATATATATATATATATATATATATATATATATATATATATATATATATATATATAGTATATACGAATAAATATTCAGTCGATGAAACATCGATACGCATAGACATCATAAAGTATATTTAAAAAGTTATTTCAAGAATAGGAATTACCAATTTTTAAAACTGCTGTGAATGATTATTTTGAAGATATATTAAAAATTAAATTTGTAATATGATAAAAAAATAGTCAATATTATTTAGAAAATCATACAGAATATTTAAGTTTTGTTATGGATCTATGATTACTTTTTTTATACGCGAGAATCATTGCGAGAGAAAATTACAGTTTTAAGAGGACATAAAGTTTAAAATGAATTCCGAACAACTATAAACATCACGGCTGAGGTGGGAATCGATTACGCGAACAGTTGAACAGAAAACTGATCTTTCACTGACAGTCTACCCCTTTCCAGAGCAATCAGAGTCTACCTAAGTTCTGATTAATGTTATTTGTTAACAAGACGAATTTTCATTAATTTTTAGAATGTGCATAAAATCTTTACAAAATATATACATTATGGTTAAAATATATTTACTATTAAAATTTATTGATAGCTAATTGCTGCGAAGACTTGACCTAAATAAAGACTTTTGATTCTATACCAAGTATAAAATTCATATTACATTAATTAAAGGTAATAGAATTCTTGGATTTTAGGACGTGATTTTTTATTCCTATCAATTAACAGTTCAAAAATTTTGAAATGTCTTAAGAAGCATTTTATATCATATAAAATGTAATAAATAATACAATTAAAATAAAACTTATTAGAAGCCATTTTTTTAAGATTGTTATTTGAGAACATTAAATAACACAATGGCTTTATTTAATATTTAACCAAAATTTGTAAATGATGTAATAAGCTTACACAAATTCTCACCCATTATGAAAAAACATCTTTATTTGAAACGCATGTAAGAACCTACTGAAGACTTCAAAAAAATGTACGAATTTTATTCACAGAATATCAAATGAAGTTATACCTCAATAATAAATTAAGTCAATCATTCAATAATAAAAATTAATAAATAATCCGTTGCTATGGATAGATCAAGTGAATGAAAATACAGAACACTTTTATTGAATGTAATGATTATAAAATAAGTATAAATAGTACATGTTCACTTTGTCTGCTTTTCATTACAATGAAATCATAATTAGAAATGGATCCAATAGGAACACGTGCGGAATGGCTGAAATATCACAACCAATATTGACCAACCAATGATTTTTTGCCTTTGATATCACTCGATAGGAAGGTTGTTTAATAATGCCAGTTTATTTCCTATACGCATTTAAAAATTTTAGCACCTCAAGGGACGAAATGGATGCCTGCTTTTATAAGTTGTTCTACAGCTATCCAGAAGACAATTATCCGTAATTTAGAATCTAAGTTCAAGCAGAAAATCTCGACTCAATAAGTAATTACTCCAGCCATACTCAGAGGTATCATTTCGCTTGGAGGACATTGCGACCACGACTTATTCATGCGACTCAATAACCATTTGCAAACACTCTTCGGCTTACAAAATATCTCAACCAGAGGCCTTCCAGCGACAAGTTGAACAATATGTCGCAATCTCTCATTCTTTTGATGCTTATTGTGTTCATTATTTGGCGCATCATTACTATAAGACGCATTTAAAAAATAAAGAAAGAATTGATTGATAAATATTATTAAATGTTTTATTACAATGATAGATTGATTATTGTTTGTTTTTGAGAATATACATCATAAACTGAAGTTGAAATATTAATTCCTAGACATTTGTCGCTCAACAAATCATTTTCGATTCAATTATTTTTTTTACCTATTAATTTATCCAAATTGATTATTTATAATTTAGCTGAGTGTTGTGGATCACATCTTTCGGTGGTATATGCTTAATTAATTTTGCCCTCTTCGAGTGGAGGGCAATAGTTTCATATCGTTATTGTGTATTTGAGTGAAAATGTTCGTAAAGCCGCGAAACTAATTCTGAAATTTAAATGCAACAAAATTGCATTTGTAAGTCATTGATTGTAACGCGGAATTGATATTAAAAATATTATGTGAATATTTCAAATGAGCTGAACTGAATTCCAATTCAATGATTTCAAAAATAGCAATTTAGTAGCTTCAGTACAACTGAATTGTTACAGAATCAGATCATTTTAGTGTTTTCGCGTATATAAAACATTTTCTGGGGAATAAAATAAAGCATAATATTTTCTTCAAAACGCATGATGGACGAAAATGTTCTAAGCTATTACATTTTGATTAACTGAGAGCTGAGAAAATGTAATATCATTAAATGAATATCCAAATCTAGGTAAAAGTCTAAAATTGTTGAAACTAGCATTCACACCATAATTTAACAAATTAAAAAATTAAAATAAGGATTTCAACCTTCTTGTTTTGCTATCAGATACCACATTATTAAAATGCTTAAAAATAAATTTCTGACGATACATGAAAATATATTCGAAGTCGGTTTTAGTTCCAAGATCAGATCAAAAAGTGTTTTCCTCTGGGGGTGACAGGTTCAGTGAAAATTACTTAGAAAAGAATATCCTCATTTATAAGAAAAGATGTTTTTATACATAATGATAAAATTGCCGATACTTTAATTTATAATTGAAAATCTTATGGATATCAAAGTCAAACTAAAAATGCAACTAGTATCGTTGGCCAAATATGAATATAGTATATTCAAACCTTTCTTTTGCTTTTTAGGAATGAAAATAAATAAATATGTATTCACAGTAAAATGTATTGTATTAAAATATTGTATTTTTCTTGAAAAGAAATTTTTGTAACAGTAAAAACGTTTTGATTTGCTTTAATTTCACACCATAGAAATTATAGAGCTTTCAATAAAAATAAGTATGTATCACAGTAAAAGGACAATTCATCCAGTACCCAAGCTTCGACCAATCGAAAGTGATAACTTGTAAGATGAATTATTTGCACTGGCTAATGATTTAACAACCCAAGAATAAATGGCAAATTTTACATGGTTAACAGCTTTTATTCGCTTGAGTCTCCCAACTGAGCCGAAGATCCCAGGTATTCACGAAAGGCTGCTGAGGCACACTAAATATGTCGCGATGTCCTCCAAGGGAAATAATACCTCTTGGGATTGCAGGTCGTGTATTCGGTGTCCTTCGCTTGCTCTATACTTCTAAATTATGAAGATTCCCACTCAACTGCTTCAGAGTATCTCAATAAAAAAGGGGTATGGCTCCAAGTAGTGCTTGTTCATGCGGTCAGGTTGGGACCATTGTACATTACACATTCGAGCGTGATTTCACAAAACAATGGCACCTAAAAGCGCCTAAAAACTCAGAGGAACTTACTCCATTTCTCCGCTATGATAGCAAAACTTCTTTTCTTCTTCATGAGATAAAGAGCATTATCTCCTTTATCTATAAAAAAGGATGCAAGCTCTGTAAGGATAACACCATAACTAAGCAGTGAATACCATCATAAAAACAATTTGGTAAAGAATGTATTACGCGGTGGAGCTATACCTGATAACCTAAGATACAGACCAGGTGTTCCGTCGCGTATGTCTATGTCTACACGACTGCTTCCATCAAAATGGTAGAGCCCAACTCAGGGATAGGCATAGGGAAGCATGCTCGTGGAACAACAACAAGCTTGGAGTATATGTGTATGTGTGTGCGTGTTTGGAGGATATCATGCGTGTTGGTTATGAACCTTTTTAGACCTTTTAAATTAGATGGGAGAAGAGAATACTATATTGAATGCGTTTTCCCTCTATATCCCACAAATTCTTTATGGAATAAGATACGGGCTCTGTGGTGACTAGAGAATGTTTTGGATGTCAGAATAATGTTCAGTTAACCAATTTTGAAAATTCCTGGCATGATATTAATTCTTTTATTGCCCATGATGCATCTGTCGCTATCAAAGTAAAAATGAGATGGATTTAATCCTCCAGTATAGTTAGGTATACCATAACTATTTGCATATTTTTGAGGAAATACCTGTGCTCCACATCTATGCTATCAGAACATGCCCTTTATCAAGATACTACCACCAGACCCTTCCACAATGCGAGTAATGCCAGATTGAGTCATGTCTTCGTGGGGTTATTGCCACATTCTACGTCCACCATCAGTTCAAAGTAAGGTGCAAGCTGATTTATCTGACCACATTCCTCAGATAACCAGTGTCTTCTTTACCGACACCACTGCAAACAAATTTTTGCATTTGACAATGCATTCCTATATTTTGCCAGTCTCTGCTCATGATTCAAGTTGAAATTTGTTGAGAAGAGTCTTGGTTGGTATTTTTTGTCATTTAAAGCGGAATAGAAGCCCTGTTCTATCAAATAATTTATCAGAAACGATACGGAACACGCTTTTGGGAAATTGTACTCGAACCATAATTTTCTCTTCTAGACAAGTTCTTTGATATAGCTGCTTTGGAAGACCCAGTTATATTTTCTGTATATGAAATCAAAGACCCAGCTAAATGAGCACCAAGAAGAAACTTTCCATTTAAACTTAAGAAAGATTTTCTTCTTACATTTGGGTTAAAAAAATAAATAAAGTTAAATTAGTAAGGAAATATAGAAAGATCTGGAATTTCTTATTTATATAGATCAATTCAGAGCTGCATGAAATGCATAATAATGAGATATGCTAAGAATTTCTATGTAAGCAGTTATATAAAAAATCTTAGATAGAGCAGACTTTTCGATTGAAAAGAGAGAAACTCCCTCATCGAGAGCCCGACGGAATCATTAATATTTCACTGGACGCTTCAATGTTGGCGCCCGCACTTCTTTTCTGTGCTCCATCTTTTAGGGTTGCTTGAATTTTCCCTTCTGTTCCAACACAGTTTTTCTTTCGCACGCAGCAATTACTGTTGAAAAAATGCTTTGTTTATTGCTGTAAAAATGCTGTTGTTTGATTACAAGACCCTTATTAACACTTGTTTCCTTCTAAATCCAACAGTAGCTGATAAAGCTTTTAAATAAACATGAAGTCAATAGCTCAGGATAATAACTAATAGCTCAGGATAATAACTCAGGATAATAACTTATGTGAAAGGGCAAAAATAAGAGTATCATAAAAAAAATTTTAAAAATGGGGAATGTAGTAAATAATATAATAAAGTTTCAAATTCAGTATTGTTGACCTACAACAGGCTCCTCTAAATGATTTCAATCCCTATCCTACTCTGAACGAATCCAAAACCCACTTATATTTTTGAATAATTCAAGGGATGAACCTTGGGGTTACTGGAAACTACAGTGCAGGAAAGGAAGGACGAAAGAATAAAAATTTAACTGAGAAGTTATTCTTACATGTTTAAATAGCATGAAATTTTTATAGACATATCAGAATCTTTTTTTGCTTACACAGCATTTTATTCTTGCTTACGAATGTTGAGATTCAACGTCTGAAAGCTGCAAGTAAAAAGCTAATAAATGAATAATCATAAGCTTAAGTACGTGTTTATTGATTCCATTTACAGTATGGATTCCGGATAACTGTAAAACTCAAGCCCTTATGTATACTCTTAATTGCTTTTTAATGTGCGTTTTTAATCTCAAAGTAATTATTTTTTCATTTTGATGATTGTTCACTATTATTTCGAAATCGCCATCTTATTCACTTATGGTAAAATATTAGAAAACCCATCTCATCTACTTTCTTTGGGTGGCTCTACTCACATCATGGTTGCTTTGATGAGGATGCTATAGTAATACCACAGCATAAGCATTTAATTAAAAAAATAGAGAGAAATAGAGAGTTATGTGTGCACATACGTTCCCTTATACGATATCCCACTTACTAAGTATTTACTCTAACAAAATCTTTCAACTTCTTTATAGTAATTTCCTGCATGTAGTGCTGATATTATTTAGGAGCTCATTTCAATATTGATTTTCATAATTATTGTTTACCTTCTACTATAGAATTTGCAGTACTTTTCCGGAATATTCTGAAGCATAAGTGAAAATATGTCTGCATAAATATTAATAGTCTTGGCATACATTGAATTACCTTGAGTGAGGAAAATCGTCAAAGCAAATTCTACTGCTGTGGACAATGACATAGTAATTAGCAGGAAATGCCACTCTATCAGATATTAATATGATAGTATGAGAAAATCATAAACTGACAAAATATTTCAATAGAGAATGTCAGATAATTTTGGTTGTTTTCGAGTGATAATTACCTTCAGTAGTTTTATTGGTAGTTCAGTAAAAAATATCAAAATTCCTTTATCTGATAGTATAAAACATTAAAAATGTTAAATGATTTAATTATGAAATATAATTATGAAATAAATAATTGCATTTCATCAGCTGAAAAGATTTCCATGTGATATAAATATTATAAGAATAATTAGATGGCCTTTTACAAAGAGTTGTGCATTTATCATAAATAGTCATCAAGTAAGAATGAATTGGATTGACAGGTTTTGAAATCTTAATCTACATTCGTTAATATTACATTTTACACTAACCAAGTGCTTATAAGTGGCGTTCTCCTTAGGATTCAGAGATAGTAATATGATGTGATTGTATTTGTTTGCCATTATCATCAGGTTTTGAAATTTCAATTATTTCAGTACGGCTGATTTCCCATCTTACGTTAATCAAGTACTTATCCATTTTGCTCATCAGTTTTGTGTGAATAGTAAAATGTGTGTGACATAAATATTTATTTATTTTTGGTAATCTTTTTCGTTTGATCATGTTTATTCTGATGCAAAATACTCTAATTTAACTTCATCCAAAGTAAAATTCATTTAATTAATTTCACGAAAATCTTCTCATTATTAATTTCAGAGGCTTATATATTTGGAAGGAGTAATGACAGTCTGTTTAATCCGAAATAACCTCTAATTTTTTCATTAAAGTGTATGAAATTAAGTAACTAGAGGAATTATTCGTAAATTAAATAATTAGAGGAAAAACAACAAATTTTAAGTATTTTATGCTGCTGATGAATGGGATCAAAGTTACATCAATATTCTGAATTTTTGGTCAATAATACTATTTTTTATTAGATAAATTTAAAACTCATCTTACGTAGGCTGTATATTTGTATGCTTATAACAGTATACCTAGCCAATATAACAGTTAGAATCATCGTTTTATAAATAGGGCAGAGTGTTCGTAAAATAATCACCATGAAAGAATCAGAGTTAAAACTCGGTAGCAAACGAAGATGACATATACTATGAATTGTCATGGGAATGTCTACCGCAACATCAAAATCTTTCTTGGATTTATGTGGCGTGGATTTTTCTTTCTCTACATTGCTACAGTGACAACACATTTCTAAATAATGGTGTTTTGCATTATATATTTCATGATTAGTTTTCTGTTATCTTTTCATAATTTTTCTTATAAATTGAAACAGCCGGTTGAGGGCTAAGTGATTAGCGTTCCAGACTCCTAAATTGTTGGTTCCCAGTTCGAATCCTGGTTCGGAGATAGATGTTCCACGCTTTTTCTTTTTTGTTGAAATGGTGAATGAATGTAGCGCACCTTATAAACGGACCTGTGGTGCAGTGACGTGGGCAAAGCTATTCGCCTCCGTGACTTGGGCCACAGGTACCCACCGAGTAAGAAATGAGTAGCGGTTTCCGGCCTTGTTGTGGGGAAGGTTCGTCACCCAGTGCCCGCCGTTAAGAAAAAACAAAACATGAGATTCTCTGATTCGTATGATTTAAACTCGAATTTCAAGTGTGTAAGAAAAAGAAACAGTATTTAATGGGAGTTATAACAATAATTAAACAAAATACAAGAATAACAAATTAACAAAAGGGAAATTTTTATGATTTTAAAATTTACTTGGTTTTTTTATGATAAATTTAAATTTATAGAAAAATTTGATCTTTCTATAGCAATGCTATATTTTTTTCTTTTTATTGTTAGTAATTTTTAACCTAATTAAATCTATAGTGTAAACCTAGATCTCTTACAAAGTTCATTCCTTTCTATTTAATTTCAACAGGAAATTTTCTGCTGAGATCTTGTATTTGATTATATGATTTATCACTGTCAATATCACAGGATATAATTCCAGAGTGCTTCTAAAAGTACTTTGAATTTTAAACTTTTAAATATTTTTTTTAAAAAATATTAGTTTTTGAAATATTGCAATTTCGTAACGTTTTAACATTGAAATGTGCATTAGATTAGTACTTGATCAAAATCAAGTTTTTTTGTTTTTATTTGCTTTTTAAGATATGTGAGTACAGAATCAATTACTGTAATATTAATTGAGAAATGTATGATTTTTAAAAAACGGAGGAATATATTCATAGATTATACATTACTCTTAAAAGCAATTCTCTATTCCAGTACTACAGACTATTACACAGCAATTTAATTTAAAAATGAAGATAATTCAGTCGGAGAGTGAAATTTGGCGAATTGGCGCGAAATGTAGATAAAGCAGCCTTTCCTGAGCCCTAGTGGGTGGAGTTAAGCGGTATGCCGTGATGGCGTGATTCTTAGCCATTGATCTCAAGTTGACAATATCACGTAACTGAGAATAGATATAGCACCTCACACGATCTACCCACACGTATTCCTCCTTATTCTGGAACTACAGGAATTAAAATCGCGCAGTCACTATTACATTGCTAGTAGATTTTAGAACACGGGAATCGCGTCGAGGTTCGTGTTGAAACACCGTTCATAGTGGTCAAAATGTCAGTCGATAGAAAACTTTACAACCTTTTATATTTCAAGAGGGAGAGCGCAGATAAACTCCTACATTTCTAATAAACCATTAGCTCGCTACTTGAATCAACTGGGGTTAGGCTGAACAAGATGTTTTTAATAAAAGAAAATTTTGTTTTCAAAACACAAATTAGTGTCCACATGAATATAAAAGACTATATCGAACGCTTAAAGATTATGATATGCTTAGCTAAAATATGCTTCATGCACTTGTAAACACTAGAAATATTATTTAAGTAATATTTAAATAATTTTTCTGTAGTTATATCAAGAATAAAATACGCTTAATATTATTAAGTAATGATAATTATAAATAATAATAGGTAAATTACACTTAATTATTTAAATATTTATTAATTGCTGACAAGTTTTAATTACAGGAGAATAACAAAAAATTAGGTACAAGGAAATTCTATTGAAAAAGTCTCTGAGAAATTAGAAAAGTGAGGAGATTAAGCACAAGGGAATGAATTAAAAAATGTAAAAATCAAAAATAATATTAAAGTGTATGTCATACATGTGTCTGATACTAACAATCAAATACTTATTACATAATAAAAGAGAAAACTGAACCAATTCTTAAAAACAAGCTTTAAGTAAGCATTGTTCTCGTATCATATTCATAATCCATTAAAAAAATTTTGTGATATCAATTCAAAACAAGCATATTTTAAAAATGTATCTTATAAAATTTTATACTCTATAATAGTCAATAAATGTGATTTAATCTTGAATGAACTAATAAATGCAGAATTAAAATAACTACTTTTATTTTATAGATATGTATATAACATTTTACTCTTTTTGGATATATCTTACTGATTCACATAATTTTCAATGAAAATGTTTATTTACTAATTAAAGTTAGTTGAATAACTTTAAATTACCTACCAAACTTTAGCTACTAAAGAAATCTTCTTACAACCGTTTCATTTGCAAGAAATCCTATTTTTTTGTCGATGAAAGTTGTGATAATCTAAGATAAAAGCTCTTTCTGACAATATTAATTTGTTTGCAATATTTTGGGGTGGATAGCAGAAAAAAATTTGAAAATTTATCAGTAGATTTGCCTAAAAAGGGTATTGTGTTCTCCAGGCACTGAAATCTTACAAACGTAACACACCTTCCGTAAGTAGGCAATCAAACTTCCATTTATTTAATGCATTGCCATCACCCGATATTGTAAACTCTTCCCCATTCAAACTCTATAAATTCTTGAAAGATCACTCTCTTTTACAGAAGTAGCATAATATATCTCACTTAACATTTGCCACTAACAAATAACCACATATTTTTAGTAGCTTTGAGTCAACTTTAAAGTTACAAATGATTTGTATCAAGTTGGCAAGTTAATATTGATTGTCATATTAAGTTTTCCATAATCCTTTCATAATAAAGATTGAGCAGCACATTCCTCAAATTTCTGTGCTGGCATTGATAGCAAGTTTCTCCCAATAATCATTTCAAAATTAATTCTTCAGTAATCGAATACAGAAAGAAATTCTAATAATATAATCAAGAGTATAGTTATGTGTGATTAGCTTTGTCATGAATTTCTTACCACTAGAAAATGTACATGGAAAATTTTAAATCCAACAACAGAGTTTAAGAAGCCTTTATTCATTATCAACATAAAATTTTCCACTGAAACTCTAAGATTTTCATTTGCTCTTCCTACAATTTCCTTTCAATGTCCTTAATAGTAATATTATGAATATTGAATCAGGGGTAATCTATAACACAAAATTTTAATGTTGTTAGTCAGCATCTATGAGTTTAAATAGGGGAAAATTAAGCGTCTCAAAGTTCAAATAAACTGTAACAAACATTTTTTGCTGAACATAAAGGGATTGACCGATAATTTCATTCATATTTTAATTTTCAATTAAGATAATAGTTTATCTTATATATATATATATATATATATATATATATATATATATATATATATATATATATATATATATATATATATATATATATATATATATATATATATATATATATATATATATATATATATATATATATATATATATTCCTGACAGTGCAACTGAATTATCAATTCTTTGTGAACTCAGTACATGAATATCTCACTCTACAGATGCATGAAAATATCAGCACCGATAACATCAGAAAGAAAATAATATTTATTTCAGCACTCCTTTATTTATTTTAATATATAGATCTACTGTAGACATTAACGTATATTTGATAAACAGGAAGTAAACCTAAATATGAATAAATCTAAAATATTTCACAGATTTTTCTTTAAAAGCATTTATAAGCATTTATTAAGCATTTGTCAAAACATTTTTTAATTCATTTAAGTAAAAAGTAAGAAAAAGAGTCTATTATCTTGCTCGTGTTGTTTTTTTAGTTCAGAATACTTATTACATAGGTTTATATTTTTATATAGTGTGTTAGATTTCTTAAAAAAATTCACTTTGCTTATAAATTATGTTTATTATTAAATGCTTATACACTTTCTAAACAAGTGTCTGTTTAGTAAGGAGCAGTTTATCAAACCTTTTCTATAAAATCTGCTCTTATTTTTATTCTGTTTTATTGAAGACTACAATTTAAGACAGAATGGTTTATTACAGCTCTTGCTGCTTCTTGTCTCCAATATTTTACACTTTGGATAGATAAAAAGAGATTTTTCAAAGTCCTGTGAATTATTTTCACCATAAATGAATTCCGTTCACATATTTAAAGATCGTATTTTTAATACTAACCACAAGGAAACTTCAGTAATATTGGAGGTCATTTTCAATGATCAGTAACAAAAAAAAATTGTAAAGCGTGATTTTTACGAAGCATTAAGTATTAAAGGTTTTTATACAAAAATATAAAATACTAAGTGGTAAATAGGTACTTTTCATAACTTTACTCATTAAACTTTTTTGCTTGATAGTAAAATCAAAAAGTTTTAAATTAAAATTAAATATTTAAAAAAATATATTAGTCAATAAATATTAGTAACAGAATTCAGAGCATTAATTTGAGAATAAACATATGCTATAAAAACTGTACTTAAAATATTAGAAATGATTGAAATAACAATGATAAAAAGGGAAAATGGAAAAGACACTTGTGCCCTAAGTAATTAATAAGTTTCAATTGCTACTAGTGTAGTATAAATTTCGAGAAACCAAACTCATTCTACTAAATATATTTTTCAATATAACACTTTTAAATTGAATAAGCAAGATTAAGAAGTTGGTTAACAAACAAACGTAAAAATGAAGAGAAAAACTATTAGTATTGCCTCGCAAACACAAGGTGAAGTTTAAATTTTCCTTCGATGCATTAGGGAAAAAATAAATACTCTCGCACGAAAAAGAATGACTTTGAAATCTGTGTTTTTGTGTTTTGTAACTATCATGAATACATATTTTAGGATACAAGCAGAAAATTTTGTTCACTATCATCATGGTTTTACTCCTTAAAAACATATCAATCGGAGCTGTCTGCTCACGTCTAATAATGCCAACGGTGAATAAAAGATGTTAAAAGTAATTGTTCCCTGGGACTTCCAGAAGAGAAGGTAAGGCTTTGACCACCAATACCAATCAAATTTCTAATTAAAATATAAATTTAAAGACAATATTTATTTTCTTAAAAATTAGCAAATATAAAATAAATCTTAGCAAGGTTTTTAGATTCATTGCTCTAAGATAAATAATTCTGAATTTACTGCATTCATTTTGTTTCCACAACAAATTAACTTATAAAATTTTGAATAGAACTAACTTTATTTTTTTATTATTATTATTATTATTTTTTTTTTTTATTTTTTTTTTTTAGCTTGGTAACATTTTCTGATTACACTTCTCGAATTCTTGGAAATATCACCTAAACGCACTTGTTCTGACAGTCACAGCCTGAATTTTAAAATATTAGTTTATATTAAAAACATAAAATTTAGAACAGTAAATTGTGTTTTCATCAATTAAATTATGCTCTTCTGCCACCTCGGTATGCCACCCACATACTTGAGATACTAATAAATGTATCTTATTCGTGGAAGAAAAATCGCAGAAACAATTCTCTACAAAGACTCATGGTATGACATGTTAAGATTATACACTGCTGGACAATTGCTAAGGACGGATAACACTATCATCCATAGCAACCACAAAATGAAAGGAAGCAAAATGTGGAAAATTAGAATAAGTGCGGGATATAGTAAGAAGTATGCGTATGCAGATTTTTTTTCCCACGTTTGTTCATCACGTGATAGCGTTCATAAGAGCTTTATGGGTTTTGACGCGTGTGGACAGTTGTTGTTTCAAGTCAAAGTTTTACAGGAAAGATTTAATAGACGAACTTGAAATTTTTGGCATGTCTTCCCGACATTACTTAGATGATTTTATGCGTGGCCGAATTATTGGAAAGATCGAAGAAAGTCGAAAAATAACAGATGTTGTCAGGGAGTTCGACATCGCTCACAGCGTTGTTTCACGGCTGTGGAAGTCATTTGAAACTACTGGGATGTGTAGTAGGCGGCACGGGAGAAGTCGTGTTAGAAATACGACGCCTGCAGAAGACAGATATATCGTCCTATCAGCAAAAAGGAACAAAGTCACAACAGCTCAGCATGTGGCAAATCAGTCTCTTGCTGCCTCAGGAAAGCAGATCTCCCTAAAGACTGCTGCCAGACGTTTGAGGGGAGGAGGACTATATGCCCGCAGGCCTGTTGTGTGTGTCCCATTGACCAGACAGCACCGTACTGCCCATTTGCAATGGTATCGTGAGCATTGCAATTGGACTGAACAGGACTGGGCATGCGTATTATTTTCACATGAGAGTAGGTTCAGTCTGTCTTCGGATTGTAGACGCCAACTGATCTGGCACGAGAGTGGTACTGCTTATCGTCCAGAAAATATCCAGGAAAGGGACCGATATCCGACATGCAGTGTCATGGTGTGGGCCGGCATCATGATCAATGGCCGCACGCCCCTACATGTGGTTGTGAATGGGACTATGACGGGCCAACGATACATTAATGAAGTTCTACTTCCTTATGTTCGTCTTTTCCGTGGTGCTGTCGGTGATAAATTTGTTTTATGGACGACAATGCAACATATCATCGAACACTCGCTGTTCAGGATTGCCTAAACAGCGAAGGTATTCAACGCCTCGTATGGCCATCACGTTCTCCGGATCTAAACCCCATTGAAAATGTGTGGGATCCTTTAGGGAGGCTAGTTGCTAATCGAAACTATCCTCCGACAAACAAGAACACCCTCATCCGTGCACTCCCAGAGGAATGGGATAAATTGCCTCAACAGCTGCAGGATAATATTGTGCAAAGTATGATACGACGTGTGGAATGTTGCATCACACTCCACGGTGGACATATCCCGTACTGATACCTTTCTTCAAGGTTCCTGCTGACTTTTAGATGCATTGTACCATTTTTTCGTATGCAGCATCAAATGAAATATTTTTTCTTTCAGATGTTTCACAGCTTTTGTACTTTCCAGAACAATAAATATTCTTTATTCTAATGTCTGAACAGTTAGGCAACTATAATTTATCCTACTAAGCCTCATGTCTCGCTTAATGTTATGCTACATTGCAATTTGTGATCCATCCTTAGCAATTGTCCACAGCAGTGTAATTCAATTCACAAGGCTTTAATATAATGATATCGATAGTTTTTTGTTCAAAACTAAAATAAATAAAATATAAAATGCTAAAAATATTAAGCATATAACCTTATAAATATTGTTATAAGGGGAAGAAAAATTGAACCAAATATTAAGTAAAGGTTGAGTGAAGTACTTCACGTTAAAACTTTTTCAATTCAATTTGAATTATTTTACATAGCATTTATATCTTTCATTTTTTGACGATCATAACACAATTTTATCACTTTAAGTAGACAAATTAGATGTTGATGGATGTTTTAAAGCTTTTGATGATTTTTAAGAATTCAATTATAAATGCCTTTTGGTGAATCTTTTCAACATTGGTGAACAAAATTTACTCATTCCAAAGGAATAAGAAAAAAAATGATCGCCATTCATCTGTGCAAATGTGTTTGTAAAATCCAGAAACGTAATTTCATTTCTTGCTCTCTAACATTTGAGTTAGTATAATCAATTCTTCTCTCAGTTGCAAAAAGATGCTCTTATTACGACATTCATGTACTGAATCTTATGGGATCAAAATAAGGACTTTACCATCATCAAAAATTGTGATTTTAAGAGCCTGATATAAGAAAAAATTTAAGCGGATCCAGTTCTCAATTAATGCAATACCAGTGAAGTCTTTATTTTTTAATAAATAGAAAAATAAAAAGTCCTATAATTCTATCGATGTAAATTTTTCTAACTTACAGCATAGATTCGAACTGAACTCTAAAAAGATTTTTGGTGCATTTAGACCATTTATCAAAGGCAAAAATTTTCCAATCGAGATTTAAATTACTGAAATAAAGTTACTTTTGTTAAATTGTAACACAAATATATTTAATATGAATTTATAACATTCACGTGAAGATAATACATTATATATTAATTTTATATGATTAATATATTGTATATGAAGAAGTTTCTTAAAAATAGTTTTATTCACCTAGGACACTTTGCTAACATACTGGAATGAAAGCTAAAAGATATTTCTTTCACAAAAAGATATGAAGAAAATATTAGAATTAATAGATTATTAGAATATTTTAATAATAATATTCCTATAGGAAAATTGAAAAATCACATCTCCTTTTCAAATCCTTTAAGATTTCAAGCAATGGATATGCAAAAAGTCCAGTGAGCAACCAAAGAGTGTTAACTGAAATGCTTTTTTGTGAAGTTCATTATCCCAACAAAAGTAAAAGAAAATGTTCAGAAAGATAAATAAAATATCTTCTTAGATATAACTACCATATAATGTACATCATTGCAACCATTTCTGTGAAAAGCCATGCGTGAATATTCGAATGTTCCCATTTGAAGAAAGCAGTGTGAGGCTGACCTACAACAAAAGAACATTTTGAAATGACTGACAGTTGCTGAGATTTTACGTCGTTGTGGTAAAATCCAGTAACAAGGACAAAAAGAAAATTCTATATCTATAGTCACAGAATTGGTATAAAAGCCTAAAACGTTTTTACAATATTTAAACTTCGACTACGTTCTCGTTCTACGTGTATATTTTTTATTCATACTGATTTTAATTATACTATATGCAATTATTTTTGTTTTTTTATGTTTTAATGTTGCTTGGGTTATAAAAAATATTAAAACTACACGAAAACATAGTTTTGGTGTAGCTTGTCCTATTCTTGAACATTACGCATAAAACCCAACCAACTAACCAAACGTTCTAGATGCTGTAATAAATAATATTATGAGTTATAAAAAATCTCTACACAATATACTTCTTCAAAAAAAAAACCATTAATCAAGGACTCTTCCAACAATATCCTGAATTTAACTTTTATCATCAATTCCAAAATACCTAACGGCTGCCATTAGATGAAAAAAATTAAGTTGCTGAGAAAGCTCTTCTAAAATAATTATTGAATTTGACACATGTAATACAAGAATATATTCTTTTTATAGATAGAAATCAGTATTTCAGTATTTCCTATTGCACACAAAAATCAGTATTTCATATTCATATTTATCTACAAAATATAAAATACTTTACACCTAGCACAACAATACATTTTCACTCTAAGAAACTTGCGATTTAAACATAGTATACCATGAAATGGTGTATCATTCAATCATGTAAAGTGCATACGCACATAAATTTTAAAAGTTCTTACCTTAATTCAATGTAAGTAATCATCGATTTTATAGTAAATTTTTCTTAACAGTATCAACTTTATGCACCTTAATGAGATGGCACCATTAGAGATTCTTGAAATATTTAAATTGTGTTTTTACTTTCAAGAAATGAGAAATACTTAAGCTAATGCCTGATTTTTAAAGTTCAAATAATTGAAATATGAAAATATTGCTCCTCTTCTATTTGTTTTAAAATTCACCTTCGTGAAGAATAGTAAAACTATTTTCTCTTTTCCAAAGAAAGATAATAATAACTAAACGAAAAATACATAATTCATTTATAAATCTTTAATATGCCAGTAAAATTTTCAATTATGTCTCATTAGACAATTTTGGCACAGCATATGTTCATTATCAACTTCAAGTTTCTAAATTATATCTTAGACTTGGATGAAAATCATTATATTCCGTGTTTATCAAATAAATTTTAAGTAGATTTTATTTGAAGATTAGCTAGATGTGTTATTCCTCAGAGTAAAACTAATGGGAAAAAATAAAAATAAAATTTTCTACTTAATTTAGCAAGTGTCATAAATTTAATTTCTGATGAATTTCACATTATTTGTGAGTTACACTTCGAAAGGCAATCAACGTTTCGATAGATATTGCACTGCTGCCTGGAAACAGTTTCCAACCCCTGTTACATCATATGTTTCCCTCAGGAGGTAGAATTATCCTTTTTTCAATGATTTGTGCCACCGTTTTTCGATGAATATTATCTGTGTGATCAACGGAAAATGTGGCCCCTGAGAAGAAGTTGATTCATGATGTGGAGGGATCTCTCCAAATAGCAAAACTTCTTTTGCATTTCAATTTCTTTGGAATTTTCATTCTTTTTGAGTCAAATTGCTTGTAATGTTATGTTATAAATTATGTGATTTGTCAAACTTGCAATCAATTAATTAATCCATTATTTTAATTAAAATTATAATTTAATATCCATTTTCTGTCTAGAGGTTATATTTTTAAAGGATAAACTAAACTAAAATCCATGGTACGACAGCCCATGTGGGCCAAGGCATACAGTGCCCATAACTGTTTTCATGACCGAGGGCCCTGGGGTGCGAAGCATATGTCCCAGTTAGGTGGTCAGCCTAACGTAAGACCCCCAGTGTTTAGTTCCCAAGCATGCTTGGTACTCAGTTAATCGACCCACTGAAGGGATGAAAGGCTGAGTCAACCTTGCCCAGCCCGAGGATTTTAAAGAATAAGTTGCACTTTAAATTATTAATGAAAAACTGAAATTGTCATATATCAAACTCTATTTTTAATAATGGATATTAGCTTAATATGTATTTAATTGCCTTACATTATTCAAAATAATCTGTAACAAAATGTAACTAGAAAATTTTTAAGGAGTTTGATTGTGGGAAAAAATGAAAATTTACTTCAATTAAAACCATAAAAATTATTTTGAAAACAAAAAGAAAAGAACAAATTAATACAAAAAATTAAAATGACATTTAAAATAAGAAAATCTATCTAAAATTTTTTAACAAAAATTACTTAAATTTTAAAATAAAAGTTTAAAATAAAATTTTTTAACAAAAATTTTATTTAGTAAAATTTAAGAAATTAACATATCTAAAATTCTCGTATTCAGTTCAACGGTTAAGTCTGCATGCAGTCGGTATTAAGAGTTTCTCGTGTAAATGCATTGAAGACAAAAAAAATATTTTACAACTCACTAACTTCTACCGTACAATGAACACCTGGAGATATTATAAAAAAATATTGAAAGTTGGAATATTTATGGATAAAAATGCATTTGCTCATTTAAATTATTACGAGATAATAAAGCAGACAAGGAAAGGCCTAAAATTTCTTAAAAATAGCTTTTCCAACATCTTCCTTCATCACTTCTCTGAGTTGATAGTGCAAATAATAACAAAATATCCACTTGTTATTTAAAAAAAATAATAAATAAATAGAAAAAGGCATCTGAAATACAACTCTAAATATGTGCTCAAGAATATAGGAGGTACAGATGTACCCAATGGAAACTAATTTCTCCTAACACTTCCGTGTATTACTCCGCAGTCGAACTTATTGAAAAAAATCAAGGAGTTGATCTACTCAAATATATTGTGATTTTTAAAACTACTATTTGTTTCATTCCCAATTTGCTAAACAGGTAATTTACAATGGCCTGGAATAAAATTCTCTGAGAAGAATCCCATTTTAGATGCTTATAGAATGTACAGCATGTAGAGAACCAATTCACAAAATTTTATTCAGCGGGAAAAAATACCGTTGCACGGAAATAGATTTTTCAATCATACAAATACCATTTTTTGACAGAAACTATTATAATTTATTTCAAATTAAAATTTGATAATACTTATAAATTAGGATATCAAGTCGATATTAGAAGTTGAAGTTATTAATCTTTAGAAGAATATATCTGTAAACTAATGAACTATACTAATGATGATATGAAATTTCTATAAGAGAAAGAATCGGAAAAAAACGTAGGAATTTAAAGTTTCCATAGTTTATCATATAAACCACAATCAATTACAATGACTGTTATATATTTTAGAGTTGACACAGGTACACAGATTAGTAACGATGATGTGTGCGTTTGACACACTGTTTTATCACGAAGCAAAATTTATTCGAATGTCAAAAGATACAAGATTAATGACTAATCTATCAGAAAAATACTACTATTTAAAAAAAGAAAACTAAAAGCAAGAGAAGAATTTATCCATATACACGTTCATTACAGCGAAAAAAGACAAACTTTGAGTGTGTTTTCTTTGCATAACAAAGAGCAAATTTGAAATGGATGCATTATTATTTACTGAAGGTTAATTAATTGTTAAAACAAAACGCTATGTACTTTTTCATTTTTTTAGCAGGCATGAACAAATAATGAATTCATGCCTGTCAATAAAGGTGTCAACAATATTAAATAATTTGCTTCTTTCTTAAGATCTTTAGTTTTAAGATTCCGGCACCACATAAGAAAGAAATTCTGGGTAATTGATTGAAGAGCTCTATATATATTCAATGAAGTATAAACTATTGAAATATTTATAATTTTAACCTCTAACTTTCTCAAATATTCTAGGTCATTCTAGTTTTAACTCATTAGGTATAGAAAGAAATTTTGCAATGTGAAGTGAAGTAAAACAACAATATTGTTGACCTCGTCCCTTGAGCATTCTTCAGAATTTATAATTATGATGCTAAGGGTAAACAATAAGTTAAGCAACATGTTTCTGTGTTTGGAGTTCCACTGCATATTTATGTGAATGTACATAATGAAATATAGACATTTTTTCCAATAAATAAGTAAAGATTCAATAAATTTATTTGAAAATTATATAAAAAAATTCAAGCACATAGTTAAAATGTTCCTCTTTGTAAACTTACATTTAAATTTAAATTAGAAAAATAAGTACTTTACGAAATAAATCCATACTTTCCAAAGATACTGTATAAGTAATCTGTACATTGTAAAGATGGCTAATTTTCCTCTAATGTGTGTTTTTACAAAATACGCAGACACAAATAAATAATTTACTGTGCAATAAAAACCCTTGGGAAGTGATTCGAAAACGGATTGTTAATTTCACATTCCTTTAGAATTTATGTACGTACTTTACATTACTACTTTTTATAAAGACATCATTCGCATTTAATAAATTTTTTTATAGGAAAATTTCCAATTTTTAGTTTTCCTCTCTTTCCTCTAGAAGAAAAAAAAACTCCGTAATATCTGTAATTACATTCATTGTTTTGTAATACATTGTTTCAAAGTCTCGTGACAAATAACATGTAATTATGAATAAAGTTTAAATATAAAAACGCAAACCATAAAAGTGGTATTCTGCAAAGGATAAAGTTATTATTTAAATATTTGGTAATTTAAATGATCATTAGATACTGGTAATTTTAATTCATTCTGACCATTAGATATTTTATTTTTCTTAATAAGCTTATTTTTCAAAAAATGCCAAATATATTAAAAATTTGTGAAACAAATACACGCTATTTTTACTATTTCTAAAAAGTTCATTTAATAGATTCCTTTATTATGTTAATATGTCATTCATAAACATCTACGCACGAGATGTTCTTGTTTAACAAGCATACATCAAGCGAAGGAAATAAATTCAATATGGATTTTTATAAGCCATCTCTTCTTATACACTCTAAAGGAGTATGTGTGGATTGGTATACGTTTGATTCTGCCACTTTACTTGCCTGAACTCTCAGCAGGCTTCCATCCTTTAACATAAGTGAGCCAAATTCTGAAAAAAAAGGCTCATATTACTTCTACTGTTAAAAATGTGATTTAACCAAACTGCTTTGATATCTCTTCTGAAGAGAGGAACAACAAATGAGATGAAATCCAGGACTAGGCCTGTTAATTAACTTTTTAACTTAAAATGATGTTAAATGCATCATTATTTTGAACCATGGGGATTTGACGAGATTGGCATCTGACCTGGCACCTCGTCTCCACAATATATGACCAGAGAAAATTAATTCCGATAATATTTAATGTGCACCATCTCAACACAGTAGTCTCGGATTGGATTAGTATAATTAAATGAGATCAATTTCTCTACCAATCGGATTTTTATAAGCTTAAGACAGGAGTAGCCAAGTTATAGAGTTATTGTTCGCCATCTTTACACGTACAAATAAAAGAATTCTTTTTGTATAGTTTTTAATTGTTTGTAGTATTCTATTGTGTCTGAATTACGTTCCATAAACCATTATAACAGAAAAATAAGCAGATAATTTTTCACGGGCTGTAGATAAAAAGTATGTAGTAAATTAAAATGTTTTCTTACCTGGTGAAAATTTCCTTGTTAAATCCTCATTTCAATTACAAAGCATTTTGTTTTGAAAGAAAAAGAAAATTTTGTGAGCTTTATTTAGGTAATTATCGCGTACAGAATAAATATTCTTGAACCGAAAGTGTGTAGTTTAGAGATGGGGATCTTAATTTACAAAATAGATATATTCCCAAAAACATATATTTCAATATCATAATGTTTAAAGTACTTTTCTCTTGTTAAAAAAATTTTTTTCTTACAAAATTATTCTGTATTCTTAAAAATTATAGAATATATACTGACTCTGATGATAGTTCAACATAAAAGAAATGCTTGTTCCGAAGAAGATAAAATAAATGTTATAACTGAAATATATTAAAATACCTATATTGAAATATATAATAATATAAACTGAAATATATCACAATATTAATAAATTCTTTTGAGCTTTGTATAATAAATCTGAACTCATGATATTTCTTAAAAAAAACTTAGGATGTCTGTTTTTAAAAAGAATTAAGCTTAGTATATAAAAGCTTATGCCTTTCACATGCGTATAAAAGAATTACACATCACTTAAAAGTAAATTATTAGATATAAAATCAAATATAAGAGTCACAAAAACTTTTGAGTTATACATAAACGTCAATTTTTGAAATCATTATTACATAAAATTATTATAATCAAAATTTTATTACAAAAGTAGTCGAATACTTCAAGATATTTACAATTTTTGACAAAATTGTTAAAAATTAAAAATTATTCTTCTTTCATAAAATTCAGTGAATGCTTGATATCATACAAATATTGTGAAGTGAAAAAATATGAATGTCACTCCGAAAGTTGAGAGAAATGAAAGCAGATAAACAAGTGGTTAAAATAAATAATAAAAATACCGGATTAGAGATCTGAAAATATGAACAGCTAATTTTTCCTTGCCCAACTGATATTAATTTAAGAGGGAATTAATTTCAGAGAAATAAGAAACTGTGTGTATTATCGTATTATGATTTTAGATTAATTCAAGTAGAATGCATGTACAATAGTTAGCATTTCAGAATGAAAATCCACCTCTCGCTGTATTCAGATGGCTTGCAGAATTTTTCTCAGAGAGTTTCTTACAGAATTCTCTTCAAGGTGAGGAACACACAGATGTAATCCTGGATAATGTATTAAGTTGGAAGGACAGAAAACAATTACAGAATATTTTATAGGATTTTTTAAATGAATGTATGTGAGAACTCACGCTCCTCCATGACAATGAATCTTCTCATTCAACGAAATAGACAGTTCAGTTTCTTAAACAAAAACACATCAAAGAGAATAACAACTGCCCTATATACTTCATCTAGTTATGTGTGAATTTTGTCTAATTTTTAATCTAAAAAAGAATATGTGTGGCCATCTTTTCATTTCAAAGATAAAATTAATGAAGTTATAAATGCATTTTAATCTATTTCAAGAAATGAATGAATTAAGACTTTTATATTTTGAAGAGTCAGCCTATAGAAGTGCATTCATAGTGGAGAAAACCACTTTGAACACACCAAAGATTTCGTAAATATAACTTTGAAAACCTAGGTGAATCTAAAAAAATTCAAAGTGACTCTATTAACATACTATAATGATAATAGTGACTTTCTATTATTATAGCTTTTTTCTCTTATGTTGTTCTTTGCAAAATTTACATCAATTATATTATTCTATATTGATCATTGTTCTAATTTATTTTAAATAATATAATCAAATTTTCATCAAGAAATTAAAATGAATCATTTGAGTATAAGCATGGTTAATAAAATAAATAAATTTTAATATACAACACACCCACAGATATATACATATATAGTGCCGGCTGAACTTCACTTAATTGGAAATAGAATTTTAATAAAGAAGATTACATTCGTTGTTGTTATGAAAGGAAAGATGTAAAATGTATATAAATGTAATATGTGAAAGATATATATTGTATGTAGAAACAAAAGCATATATATTAGATATAAAATTAAATTGAAATTAAGACTTATTAAATACATCATAATAATAATGTTGTCAAATGTATAGTATAAGCATGCATTAACTACACACATACACAAATGTGTTCATCATTTAAATCTGTATTCGTTTTTAAATATTTATTTTTATTAAAAATTATATATATATATATATATATATATATATATATATATATATATATATATATATATACATAACATTAGTTAATATTTAAAATTATTCACATGGTTTATTAAAATATAGTTTTAAATTTTTTTTTGTACTGAACTCTTAATAAATTACCTCCTCTGTGAACTCAAAGTTGAACTTCAAATTAATTATTTAAAAACATTCGTCATTAACACATACCAGAGATCCATTCTTTAAAAAAATAAATAATAATATAGGAGATACATTAAATAACATGTAATAATACTCATAGAATCTTTAAATATTCATTTAAAAAATATTATAAAACAATAAGAAAATATTTAAGAAATTTAAACTATTTGATTTTAAAATATATGTTTTTATATTTCAATACCGAAAAAAAAATTTTTTTTGAAATTGTCACGCATTTTTACAATATTTTACTCAAATTTGCTTTCAAAAGTATTACAATTAGCATTTAAGTTAAATAAGAAACGTATTTCGCGTATTCTAAGTTAAAAGTGTTTATAAATCTTCACTTACATCAAATAAAAATAATTTCATATTGTGAAATTCTTAAATTTTGAATAAAAGCCTGAAAGTATTTTTCATAAAATAAATTATTTTCAGTGTAGTGTACTCTCAAATAATACAAATCCTTTTTTCGCATCAATTAACATTCAGAATGTCGATTTTATTGAAAAATATAAAAGGTACCGCACAGATTTGAAACTCTTATATGATTTTCATTCCTCAAACAAATCAATAACTTTGTTTTAGGTTTCTTTGTCGTCCAATGGTCCCTTTTTTGCGCGTGTCATCTAATTCGATCAGATCTTATTGATTAAAATGGATACAAAACCACACAAGTAATATCCGAAACGAAGGGGGAAATCCAACCCAGGAACCGAAAGCCGGAGCTCCAACCATTCGCCTGCCAACTCGAATGGCTTTCGGTTCGTGAGAGGAGGAGAGTTCATCATTGGAGGGGGGTGAGGGACAGGAATAGAAAATTGCAAGTTTCACATTTGAGAATTTTACAAAAAAATATAGTTATTCAATTCTATTAATTTTATCTGGCTATTTCATTAACGTAATTTGACTTCAAAATTATATGTGTTAGAAGTATTTTGGAAACACTTTAGATTAACTTTCATTTTGAAATTAATTCTACAGATTTTAATTAAAAGATTTTAATTGAATCACAATTTTTTGTATTTACTAATTATTTTAATTGAAAAATAAAAAAGCAAATTTTGATTGAATAGAAATAAATAGAAAAAAATCAACTGTTGTCATTCAACAAAAATCAATGGACATTTCAATTAAATTAAATGTCATTTGTTGTAAAAATAAATAAAAAAATGTTACAGTTTTCCAAGAAAATTACGAGAAATCTATTGTTCCTGACATTAGCTTATATATTTCGGTCCTTTAAAATGCTTCATATGAAGACTTATGAAATATAAAAAAAGTGTTCCAATTATTTATTTCGTCACAAGTATTAGTAAAACTCTAAACGCTCTAAAAGAAGTGATAGCTTCATTTTCACGAAGGTATGAGACAGGGACATGCAGCTTTACATATATTAAATTTTGCTTACATTTTAAAAATTTATAATATGAAAGCTGATTTGTATGATACATTTTATATAAATTAGTTTTAATATGCAGGTGATATACTTATTTTATAATCTTATAACATTCTATACCTTCTTTTTTAAAATATTCCAGTCAAGATAACTGAAAATTTATTGAAAGTCCTTAAAAAAGATTACTAATTATTCCTTTTCATTGATTGTTGTTTCAGGATATATGAATAGAAGCAAAGCAAAATATAGTTTTTAAAACAGAAGTCTTTTAAATCCTTAACTTAAAATATACTAAAATATTGCTAATACATTTGGATACAGCTTTTTCAAACGTACCTGTATAAGTTCAAGAACTTGTGATATCTGATTATTTTAGAACTTTAAATTTTGATTGATCTAAGGTATATTATAGCTCACATAAATTTAAAAATATTTACCAACACTGTAAGGATTTGAAAACTCGTATTCCAAATCACATTTGTCTTGTCATATTCACTATAAATATTAGAGAGAAGTTACGCCTCTAAATTACTCTAATCAGAGATACAAATATATAAAACAAGGTTTTTCTTTATTTTTCATAACCATAGAACTCTAGATTTGGAATAATCTAGAATAAAATTAATCTGATCAGAAATCCCTCCAAATTTAAACTATAAAATTGTCTCCAGCAATGAATCTCATCTTCTTTTAATTTTCTACAAAAATAAGGGATTCAAAAATATATCCCTTAAACTCAATATCAACGGGAGGCAAAATATTTGCTTATTCTGATTCGAATTCTAGAAAGTTAAAATATCTATTACTTTTTTTAAATATATACCTTTAGAGTGAAAATTGCAGCAAATCCTATTATATTTGTTTGAAGAATTAATACAGATTCTTAAATAGAATCATCAATTTACAGGCAGTTTGTTTTGAAACATTATTAAGTGTTATCGTAAGTCTGGGGTCTCAAATTATCCTAATCAACATGTAATATTCCCTTACAAAGTGTCTGCCATAAAGTGAATGTTGCAAGCAAAAATACTACTGTTTAGTACATAACTTCAATGATAAAAGCAAACCAGCTGTAAATTATCCAGCCGACTAATTTTCTTTGTGAGACACATCGTAATAACACGACTAGTTGAGATCCTTGGAAAGACCCTCTTCTTTATCAAAAGCCCCTTTCCTTAAATCCTTCTTAACAAAGAAAGGTTTAAAGCGAAGCATCTTAAAGCAGTTGTTCGTTAGACACAGACGTATGATGTGCAATTAAAACCTTTTTAATCGGTATAACAGATTGTCCCCTTTATCCGTGACAGATGCATGACAATGCCTTTAAGCGAATCTGTTCATCAGCTACTGGCAGCTTGGCCACTAAGACCAATATGGCTTTGAGTGCATAAAATAAGATGTTTCAAGTTTTTTATAAATTTCCAAAATAAACAGAGAATCAGGATAGCTTATTCATTAAAAATCAATTATACAGTACATAAACTAAAATATTTTGAAGATACTTTAAATTAGCTCGTTATAAGTATAAGATAAAGCCTAATTGAACGATATTAAGTACTACAATATCTCTCTGCCATTTCTTTTTATGATCGGACAACTTCATCGTTAAAGCAATGTCCCATCAGTTGTCCAATGCTGGCATTTCCATGGGTCCAAGAGAATCATTGAGAAGCGATTCAATCATTACAACAATAAATCAAAAGGGCGAATATTTTTAATTAAATTTAAAAACTTTTAATTAAATTTAAAATTTTTTAAAGAGATATTGCTTTCAAAAGCGAATGCTTTAACAGTGTTTTGCAATTTGTGTACTGAAGTAAAGTATTGAAAACGTAATTCTTACAGTATTAATAATTAATTAAGACTTTAACATAATACGGTAAGAATGATAAAATTTTAAGAATACTCATTTGACATGAAACATTTGGATGGATAATGTGTTCATAAATTCAAATAGATATTTTACTTATTTAGGATAAATATGTTAATAATACACTTATATGTATTAGCTATAACACAAAACCTTTTTGTAATAGTTTTATGTTAAGGAAACACATAGTATTTTCCAAATAGCGCGAAATCAGTTAGAAATTAAAAATTACTTTGAGAATTCAGTATTCAAAAATTTGAAAGTAACATTCCAATTTTTGAGCAATTCATTCCCCAAGAATTTCATTATTTGGAAGATGCTATGTACGCCCTCCTGAAAAATGTGACTTTTTTCAAATCATATCAATAAATTTCATTATTTTGGAGTATAATATTCGTAATTAGTAGTCATAACATATATTCTAAAAATACCTCAAGAACACATTCCTATTAACTTGTTTTTCTACATGTCTTCAAATTACCTATTAAGTTTCATAAATTTTAGCGAGTGGATGAGTTTGTCTTAGAGCGTAATATTTTTCTCTTATTTTAATGCTAAAAACAATGAATATCATAGGGAGCACTGAAAAAATAATTAAATTTAATTCGATTACTTGCCAATTATAGAACTTTTTTCACTCCTCTTTAATACTTTGCTCATTGAAATTATTTTACTCATAGAAGCAGCAAAGATTACATCTTAAAATAATTTTATTTTATTCGAATAAAAATATTACAACGCAGGATACAAACATTTCAACTCTATTGTTTCACAGCTAAGGCTATCATGAAATAATTGACAAATGTGTATGTATGGCTTACACGTAAAATATTTATGACAATAATTATCAAAATTAATTTACACAATTTTTAGAAATTTAATTTATTAGCTGTCACTTAAAGATCTCATATTTCTTCAAAAATATAGTAGCATTTTCGATAAAGAAATACAGTGTGATTTATAGCGAATTTAAAACAAAGTAAAGTATATATATATCTTTTATATGAGTTGTAATCACATGCTGAATCATGAGAAAATGTAATAATCCTATGCTTTACTATAAATTTGAATTAAATAAAAATGGAGACATTGAAAAAAATAGTAATTTTAAGCTGATTTTTTATTTTAAATTTTGATCTGATCTTGTAGTTATTTGCAATCCAGTTCATTGTAGTTCAGAAATCACTTTCAAATGTGCTCCTCATTTATTTTCTGTATGTAACACTTAAATATTCATCTTTCAAGGAAACATGGCAAAGGATTCTTCATTACTTAATCACTGCAAACAACGGGAGCATCTGATTCGCTAGTAGGCTTCGTTATTTAGAACTTGTATACTTTGTTATTTCGCGTTGTTGTTTTTTCCCCCAAACGATATCTTTTGCAGGGTATGATTCATTGATTAAAATCATCTTGAAGTGGTTTTTACCTTTCTAAAATAATTCATAAATTAATAATCGGGTTGTGGTTGTCATTCAACGGTCTTTTTTTTTTTTTTTTTTTTGCACACGAGGATTAGACGGATTAATTTTTGCATTTTAATGCAATTTTCTATTATAAAACGAGATAGTTTTGAATTTTCGGATAAAATATTTTGAAAATGTAGATAAAATAAATGTAGAAATAAAAATACAACATATAATATTTTGCTTTTCACTTTTAACTGTATTTTTAATTTAACAGAGATTTGTATCCCACGAACAGAAGGGAAACAGCGATATGTTCTTTATTTTACACTTTCACTCAAGAGATCCTAAGCATTTTTACATTTTATTCATCTCATTTAGACAGACAGACACCATTTACGGACTGTGAAAGTATGCCAAAAGGGGTCTTCAAAAAGGGGAATTTGATTTAAAAATGCCCCAAAAGCAGATCAATTTACAAAACTCATTATAACAAGCTTGAATAAAATCACAGAAAAGGAAGATCATTAAGATGTGATCAGCAGTCTCAAAAGACTGCGTCACTTACAATAGTCAGAAAAGAATCTCCAATTTTGTTACACAAGTTCAGAAAAATCTAACTGCAGAAATAACAAAATTAAGGATAATTTATTCTTATCTCAAAAAAAGAGGCATAGCCAATGAAAGTGTCTAAACAACATAACAACAAGCCTAATATTTATGGGGGAAATTTCCTTTATTGAATCTGTTGCAATATTTATGTGATGCTAATTTTTATAAAATCCCTAATTTTTTTCTCAACTCCGATCTTGCCAATGAAGTGACAAATTGTGTGTGCAGTGATGAGTCACAGAAATCCAGAATTGGCTCTTTCTGCTCCCCATGCACAACACTTTCCAACTCTATTGATGCAAATAAAATATTTCTCTGGTGGTAAGTTCTCAAAATAAAAGAACTCATAAAACATTCGTAAAATGTCTTTATTCTAGGGAAGTAGATTTTCATAAGTAAGTTCGTTTATTATTATTGGTTTAAAAGTGACAATGTTTTACAGAAAATCAAAATAATTTTATTTCTTAAAATATTAAAATAATTCATGATTACTTTGTAGATTGAAAACTAAAATATTATTCTAAATGTCTATTTTAAATAATAGAAATGAAACAAAATTGATTACAAAAAACTCAACTGTGTATTTTTAATTTATATTTGTTTTAATAGTTCTTATTTCTATTATGTATATAAAATATTATTTTATTTTTCTTTCATGTGCATAGAGTTTAATTCAAAATAACAAATATTTAAATCCCATTTGTGCTTAAATTCCATGACTAGTTTAATTCATCACCTTATAGAATTAAATTACTTACTTTCATTTCTTCAGCGCATTTGTTAAACGCATTCACAGGATTAAAATAAAATATTAACACACACACTGAAATAAAATATTTAACCTAAATAAGAGATATTCTTCTGCACTGTAAAAATATTTTACTGATAATATTGAAATAAGTTTTTCACTTAATATGAAAAGGTATAAAATGTTATAAAATAAAATAAATCCTGCTAAATATTGTAAGTTTCTAAATTTTTCCAAAGTGTTTTCACTTTAAATTTGATCATTAAGCAGTAATAAGTGTATTTTAAATATTTCTATGGCAAAATGTGCAGTTATGAAAAAACATAAGCATATTATATCTTACAATTGATGAGGTAAATAGGAAGATTATTTTAAAATGGGAAATAAATCTTAAGTTTAATAATTTTTTTAACTATAATGTTATTATTAATAATTTTTTTCATTCTAACGTTTAAACCATTCCAAAGAATTATTTCTATATACCTATTCCTGTAGATATTCTATATTTATTAAATTCATGAAATGAATATAATTTTTAGTAAAATGTGCTTGTATTAAATAATATAATGAAACAAGTCTGTAAACAAAAGGGAGAGTAAAGACATTACCTTCGTTCTTAAAGCAAACATCATATTAAAAAGTAATCACAGAATAATAAAAATAATAGTATTTTTTTCTACAACCAAGGCTTTTTGTTATAATGTTTGGTACAAAAAAATATTTGTACTATTTTTTTACTTGACATCATTCTGTGTATACATATATAGCGCATATGTATTAGTATATTAACCGAGCAAATACCTTTAAACTAGTTTTATTTCATTAATCAATAATGCGATATATTTATTTGACTCCGTATTTGAGCACCTTCTAAAAGGCTTTTTTATTCTGTACATAATGCAATGAATTATCAGAGAAGCATTGCAAGATCTACAAGAGCATCATTAAAGTGTGTTGTATAAATTTAGAGCGTTGAATTAGTTTTTAAATATGAAATAAAAAGGAATTGAATAAATTATTTATAGCACTGTAAATTGTAAAATTACATGGAAAAAACATTAATGTAGTGTGATAAGTTGTTAACAATAACTTTCTCTTTCAAACAAATATATATAGTTAGAAATATAATCCAATACTATAGTTGAAAGATTAATTAATAAACGTGTTACTATCCAAAATTGATTAAATTCAAACAAGTATAACAATTTGAATTATTTTTTATATTTATTGGCATTTAATAAGCAAGCTGTGAATAAATTTGAAAACGTTTATTTTTTAATTTACGCAGTGTTGTTAGTCCTGCATTTTCAAGAATATTTCAATAATACAAATAGGTATAATAAGAAACACTGAAACTATTTTTTAAACTTAAAGGGTCTGTCACACTTGTTCATATTGTGTATACTAAAGGCATATGCTGGGAAATATATAGACTAAACATCATAGTTAGGTTTAAGTGTCATTATTTCACATCTACCTATTTCTACACACAATTAACTAAATTTTATGAAGGAATATAAATTCTACCAACAAAAGATTACTCTTTTTTCCATTTTCTTAAAACTTATATACATTGAAGGTAATATAAAAAGGGTTAAAAAAATTGCTAGATATATTTAATGTTATAAATACTGGCATATGTGAATTCTTGCATTTATGTATTATTATATTAGTCAATTTAAATATGGAGTCAGAAACTAAGAGAACTTCACTTACGCATTCTACGCAAAATATTTATCGAATTCTGTGATATTAGTTAATTAATAACCAGAAAAAAATCAGTTTTTATTAAAGTAATCACTTATTAATCAATTAATAATGATATAGCACTAAATATCCCTGTTTGGATATTAAGTATAAAAAAATTAGAGGAAACATATATAACATCAAGATAAAATATTTACAAAGGAATTGTAGACAAATAAATTGTGCTAATAAAATGTCAGAGCTAACATATCATAAGCTGTGTTACATTTTAAACAAAACAATGAAAGTAATTGTACATTATATCGTAACTACATTACCTGCGATTTATAAATAAATATTTAAAGTAGAATTTTTTATTATCACAGTGTGTTATCAATGTTGTTGAAGTATTGACGGAAAATGTTAAAGAAAACTAGAAATAACGGCTGTTTCTTTATTTGTGTCAAATTGCAAAATGGCCTTTATCAATTATAGAGCTATATAATGGGCTATTTGTATATATATATATATATATATATATATATATATATATATATATATATATATATATATATATATATATATATATATATATATATATATAAGCTAAAACGCAATGTAAATAAATTTGGAGACTAACTTTGACTGCTATCAGAGTGGCAAATCCTTCACATACCTGCTTTTTCTTGAAGAGACTAATTCTAACCTCTAAATCATTTGGATGGCTATTACATAACACATTAATTAAACTGCATTTCCAATTATTTTATACCCTGAATATCCTTTGCTGCGAATTGAAAAGAATGTAATATAAAAAAATGAAGCATTTATAAAATAAAGGAATATAAATATTTTCAAATAATGGGGTGGTGAAATTCAACCCTCTTCTTTTTTGCGAAAGTACATTTTTGTGTTTCACATCATACACATAATTTTTTAATATCCAGAAGAATTAAATAAATAATCACCAAATTAATGTATTATCAAATTATTGTATATTAATAATTCCCAAAATTTTGAAAATTTTTGTTGTCAATTTCATAACGTTACATTTCTCCTGATTTGATATTTTTCATATAAATCTAAATGTTCTTCAATATCTATATGCAAAGATTCTACAATATTATAAAATTAGATTAATAGATTTTGGTTTGATGAATTATTGAAAGACACGCAGAGCTAAATATTATATTTCCCTGTAATGTGTTTTTAATCACTAATCTAAGAAAAACTTTCTGGGCAATTTCGGAAAATTTTTAGAGCTTGTTTGATTTTATTTATTACTCAAAGTCATTTTATGCTCAGGAAGGCTAATTAGACCGGGACCTATAGTTTAAAATGGATTCCGCATTGTTACAAGTATCTAAGCCCATTGTGGGATTCAAACCCACGAACTCTCAACCTGAAAACTAGAGCATTAAATATTCGGCTAGAAGCCCGGTTTCATTCTCAAAGAATGATCGTAAATAATTAAATATTAAAAAAACTATAATATAGCCACTTAAGAAAAAACCTTACTATTTGCAATTGAACGTGAAAATGAGTAATTTTTATTTTTGTAGATACAAATAATCAGTTTCTAGTCTGTCGGATAGACTAACTACATTCATAAATGAAGAATTATATCTCACTAATTGCAAAGAGAAAGGTATCTTTTTTAATTTCCAATTAAAATGGTTTCGAAAATGTGCCTAGTGTAAATTGAGTTGATAATACATTAGTAGTCCTAGACGATAAGATATGTAAGCCATTGATATGTTTTCACATTTTTTTAATGTATCTTACATTGCACCTTTGATTCATCTGTGAAAACAATGTATCGATACAATGTTTCTTAAAAAGATAAAAAATCAGAAGAAAAAAATTTTATTGATAAGTTAAGAGACACATAATAACTTGATGAAATTCATCAAGAAACCAATTTATAATGAGAACACTTTTAGGATTTAATTATTGCTTATATGTGAAAATTCTGACAATTACTTCAAATTAATTATTGCTTATATGTGAAAATTCTGACAATTACTTAAGGATTAATATCATTACTTTTCTGAAATTTATTCGTAATGGTATGGATAGTTAATTATTTGCTCTACAAAGAAAGAGTATGAGGTTTGTTAATAAATATGTTTTTATGTATATTATAAGTAATATACGAAATTTCTTTTAAGAAATAATCCTCCAGAAACTATTTTTAAGTGAAATATTTTTACATTTCTGATATAATCTTTCTACATGAGTGAACATGAAGTCAATAATATTTTTAAATAAAAATATATGTAATATGGAATATATTATGATAGAAATCAATTTAACTTTTATAGTCTTAAAATTTGACAACTCTCTTAACAATATCTTTGCATTTTTGCAATATTTTTATTAAATAAAAATCAGTAATATAATGTTTTAAGCTTCGTTAATTACTAATTATTTTTTATGTGTTAAGGTTAATATATATATATATATATATATATATATATATATATATATATATATATATATATATATATATATATATATATATGTATACAGATTGAATTTTTGCTAGTGCTAACTTTAGAAGTGGACTGATTTAAATTAGATTTATTTTATTTGACAGCAGCTTGATATATAAGCAATTAAATATATGGTGAAATAAAAAAGACAGACAGAAATGTATAGGAAAATCCTGTGTCCATGAGATTTCCGTACCCTATTTTGTATCGTTGCATGTAGAGTGGATATTGTAGGATTTCATATACATTTGAATTCATGTTTCAATGCAGAAAGAAAAAAATTCTGACTTCATACTTTCCATGATGTTTATTACTGATATTTGAGTCATTTTTCTGAATTTTACAACTGATATGTACATACTGATTCCGTATTTACAATCTTTTCACATTGGAAATCAGTAAACTGATTTTGATATTATTAAAACCTTCAAAATATCCATTCACAAATGATTTTTTTGAATGACACACATTACACAAAATCACTTCTTATATATCCAATTGATACAGATTGTTTTTATAAACTATTGCATCATGTTTTTCAATTATACAGAAGAAAACAAAAACTTATATAAAGAACTCTTTTTTTAAGCCTTCGTTGTTATCATGGGGAAAGATTTTGACTGCTTGAACTAATGGCTTTGGTGCACAAGAAAATAAATTAAATTGTACAAATCCTTAAATTAACAACTGAAGCACACATATGTCAAATGAAATAACAATTAATGTGGATGAATGGTATCAAATCCTATCTAAAATCATGAACAGATTTGGTTGCTACAATTTTCAACAACTCTTGTGGTCAGCAAAAAAATAATTTTTTTTAATCAGTGGTATCAACTTAAGTCTTAAAATCAGCAATGCTGTCACTTGAAATTTATGTGTAACTGATAACTTTTTATTTTGAAGGAAACGTACTTCAGTCATACACAATGAAATCTATCAAACTAAATATGAAAGTAATAAAATTGAATGCTGAAGTAATAAAATTAAAATATGAATAACATAATAAAAAATGTTTACGTATTTGGCTCCATTGTGAGGATAGAAAATGTTACTGGCCAATGCAGCCCGCATGCGTTGTTGATGGACTAAGAAGTCATGGCTTTGTTAGAGGGAAAAGAAAACTCTTCTGGGCATTTTTGTGAAAGCACTCTTCGCACGCAGTATCCAGTGTCCGCAGATCGCCTCTTCCCACGTCACGAGAAGAAGTTAATACTGGAGACGCCATCACACACAATCACACATGTTGAATTAAAGGACATTTTGCCTTAGGAAATGCCAGCCAAGAAGATATCGATTGGAAAATATTAAAAAGATTTTTTTTTCTTTCCAAAAGAATACAAATAGGTTAGATCGCACCTTAAACACTTTTAAGATTAAAAGAACGGATTAAGTGAGAATTTGTTGACTCATCGATGGGTCCGTCTGATGGTACCATGAATATTGAGGCATGTACGTGTTCGTCACATTCATGGCTTTGGACGAGGCCATGTCCCACGAGGAGATGGGCGGGCTCATGGCCGGAGGGCTGACGGTAGCGTTCGGCATGCCCTGCGCCGATGGGTTCGGTGGCAGGATGCCCACCGACGGTGGGCTGTGAGCGTCGTGCGATTCTGGCGGGGTATGCGGCGTCGACGCCGGGTTCGGAGGCTGTTGCATGTTCGGCGTGGTGCCTGGCGTTTGTTGGTTCGGCTGCTGGCTGTTCTGCTGCTGCTGCTGCGCTTTCAGCATCTTCTTGTACTTGGAGCGACGATTTTGAAACCAAATTTTAACCTAAAAAGATAAATTATTCGATTAAACAGAGTTCTTTACAGTATTCAAAATGTTTCATTGCATCTAGAGTTTTACCCAAAAATAAATAGAAACATCCCCTGATCTATAACCGTGGAACAATTAAAATTTTATTTCACCACACATTTTGCAATTACCTCTTTACACATTTTTTTCATTTTTGAAAGTGAGAGAGAGGGAAAAGGAATAGTAATTTAATTTTCATTATTTCTGAAATATCGTGGAAACATTAAAAGTTGAAAATTTACAATATATTTGAGGAACTTTGATTTTGTGATATATTTATGTCTTCTCTATTTCATTTTTCTCCTTTTAAATAAGCTCATTAATTTTCTACCATCAAAAATAGTGATAAATTATTATCAACTTATTTAAATAAGCGTGCATGATAGGAAGTAAATTGGAAATATTCATTTTATATTCAATTTAAAGTATATTAAAGCATTTGGCAGATTTCTTTACTCATAGAAATTATAATAATTAATGTTTACCAATTTATGAGGTAATAAATAATGCGTAATCATTGATTTCCGTAAAAATCTATGATAAAAAGATATCAATTATCACTCATTAATCCAAAAGTTTATTTCATTGAAAAATGAATAAACGACAACATTTTAAAACATCAACTCTATTCTGGTTGAATTTGTTAGGTTGAGAATGCTAGAAAAAAGTCTAAGAATCTTAAAACAAATTATTAGGGAAACACAATTCTTATATTAAACTGAAATATTAAAAAAATGTTTAATTTTTTTTTTCTAGTTACAAAATTTATATACTGATCATTTGTTTTACTTGTTCTTTCAAAATAAGTTTGGTAATTGAGGAATTGTTTTTGATTTTTGAGCAAGATAATTCTCTTAATTCCTCAGTGTTTCTAAGATTTATTTTTATGAAGATTTTAATTTACTTGAATAATTTTTTAAAGTGGTTAAGCTTAATTAACACTTTAAAGATAGTAAAAGTTAACGTAAGGATAAGTTCGCATAAAATTATTATTGGTTGTTGTAAACTATTCAAATGTCTTACAATTGGATGCATCATTGCATTTCAATTTCATATTAATGGGATACATTCTATCACATGAAAGAAATGCGCGCCATATTTTGTACGTAAGGAAAGTTGGGCTGAAAGATTGATGTGTGAAAGTCATCGACATACTCAATGATTGTAAAAGCAATCTCTGTACTTCAAACTTTTCAGTGGATGAGGAACGCATTTCACTCATAGTTTAACGCCTCAGTGACATTTTAAAACGCTTTGTTGCAGAAAAAAATCACTCAACGGAGAAAGTGTTAACTCTTTAATTGATAAGGAACAATGCTTTTAAAAGGCAAAGAAAATTTTGGTTAACAGGAAAGCAAATGAACATTTTCTTATCACTGCTAAATAGGCCTAAACACTTGGATAAATGTTTCAAGCAAGTGCCTCTAAAATAGCTTTTCTGTTTCAAGTTCAAATCATTGATAAAAAGATATATTTACTAATATCACATCCAAAATAATTTTTACTATTCGAATAATCCCCATGTGTAGCAAATGTACTCTCTTATAATCTTGTGTCACTTTATTTCAGCAAAAATTATAGTTCATTGGACAAGATTGCGGTTTAATCAATTTAAATAGCTGTTCGCTGAAACTTTTACAATTCAATGAGAATAATGAATAGTTTTTTAAATTGTTTTTCAGATTTTGTCTTCAAATTTATTTCTGACATCCCGTACATATGTTTGCCCATTAACCGTAGGAATATTCTCCTCCTTAAAGACGCCATTTGGTAATCAATAAAACTTGAAATTGGAATAAGCAAGCCTAATAATTTACTCAATTTTATGACAGAACATTAATGTAAATATTTAAAACTAGGAAAAATATATAGACATAACTATTGTAATGAAGGTAAATTTAAATACATATATATATATCCATATATATATATATATATATATATATATATATATATATATATATATATATATATATATATATATATATATATATATATATATATATATATATATATATATATATTTTAAAATGAAAATAATTAGCAGCATAAGTGACATCAAAGTTCTTTATTATTAATTGATACATTTTTCTTATAATTCTACAGATTAAGAGCTTTTGAGTCATTTAAAAAATATAAATCAGGTCAAATGTTAGTGAGTTTCTGTAAATTTTTCAACAACAAAGTTATTGATTAAGAATTCTGTCTTCACATAAGTTAAACAGAAATATTTATGAAATTTTGAAGAAATTAAATAACTTTCTATCCAACTAAAATATGATGGCTCTTGTGACTAATTTAAAGGTGGTCATGTTATGTGTGCGATGAAGGTACATATTTATTAGTCCTGATATAAAGTTCTATAGTGGACATGACGTGCTAGCTAACAGGTCAGCTATTCCAATTGATTATCATAAGAAAGTTCAAAATATCGTCACAGAATGGATTTAATAACTACTCCAACTCATTTCCAATTGTTTTGTCTGTAGCTTGAACGAGAGTAGAGCAAAAATACAACAAAACATGAAGTATTTTTTAAGTAAAAATTTTAAATTAAGAAAAATGTCAAGGAGTGAAGTGTATTGCTTAGGGAATACATGCTGTACTCAAGATCGTGTGTATTTGTCCCGAAGACTGAAGTTTCGTTTTTAATTACAAGTTATTAACAATCAATGAATAAAATGAGTAGTAAAATTAGTGAAAGAAGGTATATTTCAATAAGGTTATGAAAATATGAAGAAAATAGCTCTTCATAAAACGATTTTTCAAATATATTGGCTTTAATTATATCATCTGAGAGTATAGTTTTCACTATTCTGTTTAAGATTCAGTTCCCTTTGACTCCTATTTTTACAGGAACCAACAGAAAATTTTAAGATGTGGGTACATAGATGGAGAGAGAGAAAATAGCTTCAATTCCCCGGTACAGTGGAATGGTCGCCCGTTTTTAATTCTGTGGGTTGAAGACAAAACAGGTTCGAAGAGTGAGCCCTCAGAGACGCTTCTTGTGTTACACGGGCTGCCTGCGACCACTCCCACCGAAGGCTGCTGCAATTTAAAATAAAAAAAAACATTTGACTGATTCCATCAAATAGAGCTGAAGGTAACTTGTCATGAACTCGACTAAAAACAATCCTTCCAAGTCAGTCAGTAATCTTGAAATATTCAATATATATATTTCCAGAACAGGAAATATGCAATGTTTTGGTGCCAACGCAGGTTCAGTCAGTTCTGTCCTTAAATTTTAGTGCTTTAAATTACAAATTGGAAAATTTACAATTCATGACATTAATTGCTATTGAGTCGATTTGAAAAATTAAATGTTTTCATTTTTTTCCAGCTAAATTAAGATTTATTTTTCACTCTGTTTTAGTCCAATATATTTAAAATTTGAAGCAATTTATCTCTAGCTATATAAAAACAAAATATTTGTCATCATTCTGCAGCACAAGAAAAAAAAAGAAAAAATATCAGTTTCATTCCCTTGTGTCAAAACAAAGGTAAATAAAAGCCATAAAAGATAGAAAGAATATCATATCACTAATAGATATATTTCCTTTTTTCTATTATTTCAATAATATTTTCTCAACAGTCTCCCCCCCCATAAAATCCAGCTTTTTATGAATTAAAGTATGATCATTTAAAACCAAACAATAAATTATCTAGCTAAAAATTAGTTTTTTAGCCACTTTCAATTACAAATTGCTTTCTTTTGAAATTATTTTATGAGTCATTTTTATAATCAATGATTTTTTAAACAAGCTTATTTCATGTTAACTTAAAAATCATAAGCAACAAAATATTTTATGGTCAATTTTTTTAATTAAAACAATTAAATCTCATAATTTTCAATTATAACTTAAAGGAGGGGGAATTCAAGGCAAATAAAAAAAATTTAAATCTCCGATGCAAGCAATTTTCTTTATCTCTTACATTGCAAAAAACATTATTTTATACTTTTTGAAATGTAAAAATAAAGCAAAAAAAAATCGTTACGTTAAAAATAATACAGGAATTCATTTTTGAACAAGAAAGTATGTTTGAAATGCATTCTTTGTCGGTGGAAGTAACACCAGTATAAGAAAGTGGGATAAACTAAAATATTTCTCCACAAATTTTTAGATGAATGATAACTTTTTACTCGTATCAACAAAATGTATTTAAATATCCTTCTGTGAAAGAATATATATATATATATATATATATATATATATATATATATATATATATATATATATATATATATATATATATATATATATATATATATATAACATTTAAACTTATGATATGATAACCTGGAGGAGCTTTCTTATCAAAGCTATGAAACGAGTGTTTTTAGAATTTAAAAATAAAAAGAAACTGTCAATTTGAGACATTTAACTCGTCAAGTGCGTTCTCTCACTATAATCGTGACCTACATAGCCCCCTGGAATTCAAGAGATTCTAACTAATGAAGAGACAGGAATGCTTTTATAAGTCCTTTTGTTGTCCATTTTCTGAAAAGCCTCGATAAGCACGATTGGTTTCTTTCCAGCCAAAGACTTTTTTCTCGGCAGAAGTGAATCCAACTTGTTGAATCGCACATTTAACAAAACAACTTGTCTAATGAGTGATCCCGTACAATTACTAAAATAGGTCTTGTATGCTCAATTAGTGTTGCGTTACTTCTTCTCTTCTCAAACAAAGGATGAATTCCATCGGACACCAATGAATGGAAAGTGCTTCTCTCCAAGAATTTATTAAACACACTTTATTCAAATGAAAGGATCGAATCTCTTTTTATTGAATTCAGTCTCGTAAAGTTCGCTTCAATTTATTTCAAAGAATGAGAAGTATTTTTTAAATAAAAACTCATTTTAATTTTATAAATGACCCATATTAAATACTTGTTTAAAATGTTTTGCTTAAACAGATAAACTCGAAAAATAAAATACAATTTTCTTATCTGCTATTGGTATTTATAAGTACCGCTTCACTAAAATAATTTTATAAAAGATTACCTATATGAAGACGTGTAAAATTATGGAAATTTTGCTGGTACATAAAAATGCGGTTATTTTGATCAGTAAAAAGTAAGGTTCTCATTATCAAGTACCATCAGAATTTAAAAGATATTAAGGATACCACATTCAATCTACTGTATTACTAATACATTTTAATACAGTTTCGCTGAAAAGTATCTACTAAATGAAGAATCAATTGTGTCACTTTTATTTTCACCAAGAATATGTCGAGTCACAACAGAGAAAAACATTCCTCAGATTTAGGAAGAGTAATTCAGGTTGTTGTGCTGTTGTCATCTGCTGTGAATCCCATATGAGTGCTTACAGTTGTCACTCTTCAAGACTCTCTCAACATAATTTTTTATGATTTGTGAAGGAGTAAAAAACAGTCAGGAAAAAGTGGATTTAAAGCAAATCAAAATATGGCTTGAAGAACAAATTAGCACACTTCTTTCAAAGACTTTTAATTTTTTTTTCTTTTTTGCATAGCTGAAAGTTTAATTACAGCTTTTATCTCCCCCATCCGCAGTGGGAGGTGTAACATTAGAAGATGGAGTGGATTGAGATATCGGCTTTCACAGTGTGCCTCTTTCCATGAATCTTCCTCCCCGTAGATCGTATCAGTTCATTTTTACGCCATTTGCAGAATTTTTGAAACAAAAGAGACACGCGCTCAACTTTAGACTTATGTGAGTTGTGTGATAAGAGTGTACACTTTAAAGTTGATTAAAATGTTAATTTAGTAATGTTTCGGCAATAAAATCGTAATAAAAAATAGAGAATTTTATATTTTGATGAATGCAGTTAAATCTATATATTCTGCTGAATTCTTCTTTTTTTTTAATCAATATCAAAATGTAACGATTATCATATTTTTTATTGCAAAGAAATTTTGAATCCGATTTTACTTACAACTAAAAAATACGTAGAAATATTAAAAAATAATGTTTCAAATAGAATGCTTCATTTAAACTTATTCGCTGCTTCATTGAAATAAATAATTTTTTCTAGAAATGCGTAACTTTAAATACACACATACACATATAACTAAGCAGTGAAAGTGTAAATTGTTAGAAAAAAATTTCATGTAAAGATTTCAAAGCAATCTTTGCCATTTATATATAACTAAATTTATGATATCTTTGCGAATATTTTTGTATAATATAATTCTCCGATATTTTATTTGCATATTTTATATTCATTTTTCCTTATTATACAAATATGTATTTGGCATGTTAATATATCTATTGAAAATTATTGGCAAGAAAAATCTTTTCCTTATAAAGTTGTCCTAAAATTTAAATATTATTACTGTAGAATTGTAATTAAGGCAAAATTAATGGAATTTAAAAGTCATAATTATTCGAAGTAACTCTATTTCCTCCTTTCTCTTCTCCTTTCAGAGGGCATTTTTAATTGGCTTCTTCTATTCATTTTTCTTCAGGATTTAAAAGTATCTCACAAGAATTTAGAATGAGGGGATGGAAATTCGCCCAGTGACAATCAAATATTTATTAACAAAATGGAGTATAAGAATTCCTTCAGTAATATAAAAATAAAAAACACAAATTTAAAAGCTTTATAGTTACTTTACTTAAGAAGGGCAAGGATTTCAGCTAGGAGTTCGGTTCCAATTAATTCATAAAAAAAATGAATAATTATTTTGCATAGTACTTGGTCTCTACTACTCAAATACAATGTTTCTCTACTACAATAAATTATTAAACTAAGCTCATGTTGGCAAATTAAATAAATAAATTCAAATCTTTTAATTTATATAAGATTTTATATGCATATTTCTTATATATATTTTGGATGAATTTTTTCCTATTAATATCAGAATTCTTCTTTCAAATCAGCTACCGAATGTAAACCATCAATCTACAGATCAATAGAATTTGACAGTATACATTTCCTACGCAAATGAATATCAGATCAGATATAAAGGAATTTAAGAGAAAAAACTGTGTTTTCTCATAAAAGTTTGTGTATACTTTTTACTTTGTGAGTAAGGGGAAAACAAAAATAAACGATTCGACAAACGAGAACATCCAAGTTTTTCACTGTGAGAATGTTCCAAATAAGTGTTGTGTGACGAAGAAAATGTCTCGCTTTCGAGCTCACACTTCCGTATTCACTTGGAAAACTGGAGGAAAAACTTGTTCCTCTCTTGTTTAATTTTATGGAACTCCAGTTCCTCTAAAGACAAAAAAACTGTTTAGGGTAATGTATCTATATTCAAGGACCTTTCACATTCCCTTTCCCGATATAAAAATAAAGAGAAACGAAACTTTTTCCCAAGCGATATCAGAAAAAATACTCATTTTTAACGTAAAAATAAGAATTTCAGTCATGGTTTATTCTTTACGCTCAATTGAAGTGCGATGCGAATTTAGTGAATTCACCCAATTATATTAATTTTTTTTCTTGTGATTTTTTGTGGGAAAAACTGATATTCTATTGCCAAAATGGGGAAGTCGGAGAATTGAATTCGGAAAGTAGTCTGATGATAGAATGCAAAATAAAAGTTTCGAATTCTGGTTTCTCTTCCTGCACTATACCTTTAATATTTCTTATTTTGTTGGATTATTAATGCATAATATGAATATAATTAAATGGTTGATGTATGTGTTATTGATTTCTTTTGTAAGAAAAACTTAACAAAAAAATATCATTGAAATAATTCCTTTTATTTTTATTTTAACTAATTCTATAAATGCAAAAGATAATAAAACAATACTCTGTAAAATACGTTTTTTTAAATAAGATATATAACGTAAATTTATTTTTGAGGAACAAAAAAATAAGTAAAATAAATAATTTAATAAAAATAGAATGATAATACGTAAGACGTTTTTTTTTTTATACGTTTTTGTGATACCTTGTATGATGTTACATAAACACATTTTTCCATTTTGGATTTTTTTAAGTATTTCAAAGAAATTAACAGTTAAAGTCTTAAAGTCTCTTACAATTTCGTTTCTTTAATTTAAAAAAAAGGTATATACGTTTTTTCTGCCACATTTTCCGCATTTTATAATTTTGTTTTCAAAATTTAAACCTTCTTTAAATAACCTCAAAAGAAATATTTTATAAAACAAAATTTCGATTCTTATTATAGATTTAGGAATAAAATATAAAATCGCATAACTCAATATTTTTTCAATAAATATATTCATAAAATGTCTTAAAGATTATGTTTCTTTTTTTTAACATATTCGTTAAAAGCTTAAAATTCTCATCATTATGAAACTTGAAAAGCATTTTACCTTTTCAAAGTATTACTAATTATTAATAAAAAATTGCAAAAAATTAACGCAACTATTTTCCATAAATACCTTATGATATAGTATAAATTTGTATACTACTTTCTTAAATATCATTTCCTTTAAGTATATATCATTTATAAGGGATTATGATTTTAAATTAATTTTTTAATAATTGGGTCAATAGAGTTTGAAATTAATTAATTTTGTACAATTTTAGAATTTTATATTCATGTAAAAATAAATAGTTCGAGTAAATTTATTTGGAAAATGTGATTTAATTACTCAAGAAAAACCAATTTTTTTCATCAAACCATTTAAAAACATTTTGTAAATAAATTATCCAACTTTTAAAATGCAAATTATATTCATATATATTTGCTGTTACAGGCTCAGTTTTCATGAGTGTTGACAAGTATCTGCATTTTATTTCAATGAAGAGTGACTAACTTGGTCATCAATTTTTTAGCAAAACTTCTTGGGAAAAAAATCTTACATATAGTAAGTATGTAACAGTGAATAAAATTGTGCATGCATGTGGTTATATTATTTTACTTACATAAATAATAGAATATATCTAATTGAAGATAATACATATGTTGAACGCACTGCGAAGAGGAATCGAAAAGGATAGCATCTATTACAAATATTGGCGTCTTTGTAAAAACAAATCATTAAAAATAATTTCTTTTGTATTGAATGAATAAATATGGGCATTACAAAAATCATAATTTTTAATAGAAAAATAATAAAAAATATTGTTTCGAGAATTTTTAAAATGTACTTTTGAATTTATTAACAGCATACATTTCTTCAATTACTACCCAATGGCTAAAAAGGAAATGTTTTTACATTTTTCGTTGGTTTAAGAAGTTATTTACAACAAGGAATTCTAAACCGTAAATCTTTGAATCTTCTTTTAGCTTCCTATTGAGAATAGGTTTATGCTATGTTTTGACCTGAATTTAAAAGCGATTTATGATCATAATAACAACAATCTCCAACTTTATGGTAGCTTTGATTCAACCAATTTTTGATGCTATTTGAGTAAAGCAAGAATATGCTGTAATGACCACGTTTGCTCCCACGCACGCTTTCTCTCGCCTTGTTTATAGAAAATAGATATCGCTCTCGACGATGGATGCATGCCTATGAAAAAATTGTTTCATGAACTTCTATTTCTAAAACTTTCTGAGCAAAAGGAACCCGACATGCTTAAAATGGCAAGTATTCAAAAATTCATAAATACTCGCTATTATTTTCAAAAATCTTGTTTTGTCTAGCAACTTTTCTTGCTTATTCATTACCTGGGATAGCTTTTTAATATTACGTTTCGCAACACTGATTTCAATAAACACGCAAAAAAATTATTACACCCGAAATAACTTTCTATCTGTCTGAATGGGGGGGGGTTAGTGTTTCCCTTTCTTTAGATATAGAAATACAAATATTGTACTCACAAAATAAAACTGTTGGTTTTATTCATTCCATTAAATTATTTATTTGATTGAGAATCTTACATTTTTTCTTTTTAATTCTATTCATTAAAGTATAGGTTTTCATCTCATTTGACATTTGGAAAAAAAAATAAACTGCTGATTAAGAAGAGAAATAGTCTCTTCCAAAAGGATGTTTACTCTTCAAAATATTCAAGCAAGATGAAAGATCGACGTTTAAATTTAAGAGTAATAATATTCGATACATTGAGTAGCTTAAAAGGTAATACTGATCTACATAAGTAATTAGAAAAAGGAGTAATAAAGACAATAAGAAATTATAAAAATTGAAGTTTCCTCATTTAAAAATAATTTTTTCTATGAAAGGATCATTTCGCGAAGAAAATTTACTTCCGGGTTTAAAATTTTAAGAAAGATTTACAAAGGAAGGACAAACTCTTTCCCCCAAGGTATATTAAATATAAAATAAAAATAATTAATTATATAAAAATAACTTTATTCTTAAAATTAAAGTTTTGAAATTGCAAAATCCTTTATGTATCTACTTATTTTTTGTGATTAGTTAAAATTTATTTTACCCGAAATTTATGACTAAATTTGAGTTTTTTAATTACATTATGTGAATAACTTCACGATGCATTCAAAATCATGGACCCTTGAAAGAATTTAATACCAGCAGAGTCATAAATCTTTATAGAATCAATGGTTATTTACAAACATAAATAATCGATGAAATTTCAATTATAAATCTACAGTAATTTAAGCATATAAATATTTATAAAAATATATTAGGATACATAAAATAAAAGGAACACAATGTTTAAAAAAAATTGTAATAATTTTTGATTAATATTTAAATTTTTTAGTATTTATGTTTAGTCCTTTGATTTAGTTATTTTATACAATATATTTTTTCATTGTAGAAAATAATTTTTGATTTATTTTTCTAATCAAATGAAAGTATTATCATTTCTGCTTTTAATATGCGATGAATAAGACAACCTATGAAATATTTTATGATATTTGGAACTTTTTAGAACTAACATTTAGAACAAAGAAGAAATAAAAAATCCAGAGAAGCTGTAATTATTACTAATTTTAAAAATACGTGATAAATTTTAAGACTTCAAGTCATCTGAATAATGTAATTCTTTTTTAGTTGGCTGTGCTACCACTAGCATAGTAAACTCTTCCTAGCTGATGCGCAGAAGGCACAGATCCAGATAATAGAATTAGGAGAGCCATTTGCATACATATGCGCCCATTGACTGACTCGGCAATCAATTAGAGCCTACAACGAGCATCAAATTTGTCTGTTCATGCATTGAGAATTATCTTGTCGGACGGCATTGCTTTGTATTCCATACGTTACACTCTAAGAAAAATTATTCATGTATAAAACTATTAACGTTATAAACATCGTTAATAGCTCTCGAAATTATGTTAAATTATGTAAATTATATTAAATCTATTGAATTTCTAGTATAGATTTCATTGACGACGATTTTGTTTGTTAATCAATAAATTTTGGAGATCAATCTCGAACAATATTTTTAAAAGTTATGGGTGTGAAAATTCAAAGTTAGAACCAATTTGAATGAAAAATTTATCTTGATCCTTCAAATAAAAAACTTACTTTTTTACAAGAGAATACGCGTCTTCGTTGAATAGAATATACCTGTTTTATCGTACATAGTATTTATTGAAGATATTGAATTTAAATATTTAGAGTTTTCAAAACATTAGCTATTCAGCCATAATATAATGTTTACAACAAAATTTAACCGCTTGCGTGTAATAACTAGGTTGTAAAAATACAAAATTTTAATGAGGAACTTCAAGATATATAGCTTTTTTGCCTCCATATCCGTTGGGATGGATTTTTGAAATTTTTCAGAGTTTCCTCCCTTTTAATAAGCAAACTAATCCCATTTTAAAATAATATGTCCATTATGAAAAGTTTTACTATGGTGGTGATAAAAACTTGTATTTGGGGGTGAAAGAGTATTTTTTGAGGACTTCGTTATAACTCTTCTTATAACTAATCAAAGCTGAACAATACTTTGAATGGAAATCATTCAAAATCAGTTATTTATGTTTAAAACATCGAAGCAGCTGAAGACACATGCCAATACGACTTACTGTAAACTAGTATTTCTGAGCATTTTCATCTCTAGAAAATGTACATCGATCCCCACTTGTTGATATTCGCAAAAACTAAATAAAAATTACGCCTTGGCATTACAATTTTCAAATGAAATTCTAATGAGTTTCCGTATCTACAAAAGATTTCCAAAATAAGTACGAAATATTTGGGCAAAATATGTCATAGCTGAACATTTCGAAACAAAGTTGGAAGGTTTCCCTGGTAACAAGTAGCAGCGCTAAATCTTATCTTCAAGATAAATTATATGAGAGAGCGAAATCGGGCTAGTAATAAATCCACTCGAAATGTGTATGTGATTTTTTTCGTTTCTAAGCTATATTTTTCCTGAGGCAGTTAATTGTTGAAACTCTACATGCTGCACTTTTCAGACTTATTTTAAGAATGTATTTAAGATTCATATTCTCAAGCACAAAGCTAGTATAAATTGCACTTTTTCAGTTTGAAAAATGGTTTAAATTCTTTAATAAAATATAATTAACTTTACTTTATAAGAATAATTTAAATGCATATACAATCATATATTTAAAACATTACTAATTAAACTAACTAAAACAGTTTATCTTTCTCTTTCAATTGAATACTCAATATTTTATTAGCCAAATTATTACTGGCATAACATAATTTGAGTTCCATTTCAAACATTAAAATAAATATCTACTGTTTTAAGGGAAATGACGATTATCTAAAATTCATTTTATTCAACAATAATTACAATCAAATAAAATCACATTTATTGATTTTTCAAAACAGGTATCATTAAGGTAGAGTAAAGACATAAAAAGCAAATAGATATAGAATATTTTCTTCTATTTAATACAAGCACACTTTCAATTTAAGTAGCCAAATAAAGGAGATAAATAGGCTGGTGATTTATGTGTAAACCACAATTCAATAATTCATTCATCCTCTTGTATAATGATTAACCATTTGAATAAAAAACACTTCTGAACACAAATGACACACATTTCTTTAACAAAAATGCAGACATTAAACGACAAACTTCAAAAATTATCGGGAAAAAGAATATGCAAGCAATTCATCATTTTCGGTTTTTGCATTCAAGTCATTTTTTCCTCTTTGTTTGAGAGTATTTTGCGGAGCTGGTGATACAGTTACTCCTCACCATCATCGAAATTTAGTAAAAAAAATTATTAATATCATTAGGAGTAATCGAAGTAAGGGTAAGATGACTGGCAGAAGAATGTATTCAGAAATCCGATAAAATTGTAATTTATATCCAAAATATTGAAGATACCAAAACTGTGAAAAGTATAATGGAGGTAATTATTGATAAATGTATTCTGTTCGCCTGCTTCTAACTGAATTGTACCCTTTATCTCATTTAAAAGTTTATTACTTAACATCTATAATATTGCTTAATATATACACATTTATAGAATTCTTATTTTCACACTGAGCAATAATCTGACTCTCGCAGTACGGATTTTTGTATGCAATGTTAGCTATATTTTTTTTACTTGGAAAAAAATGCATCAAGAAAATCATATTCACTTTATACAAAAAGTTTGCCTGGAATTTTATATTTATTAGCTGATTCATCAAATATTAAGAATGTAAATCGGGAGATCTCCGTAAAACTCGCAAATTTACACGTAAGTCCTCATACAACGAAAATGTGTATCTTTGTACAAAAACAATACATTTATGTCACAATAAATTTAGAGAAATTAATATATATTTTAAATTGGATTAAGAATAGAACAAATTAAAAACAACCATTTAAACAATGAGGATGACAGTATTAAGCAACTGTGATGTGTGGTTAATAATTGCCATCAATTCATTAAAGTTTAAAAGTTATATTAAAAATATTTAAGATAACTTTTAAACTATATAGAACAAATTAAATAGTAATAAATTATAACTTATAACTTATAAAATTATAACTTATATAGAACAAATTAAAAACAACCATTTAAACAATGAGGATGACAGTATTAAGCAACTGTGATGTGTGGTTAATAATTGCCATCAATTCAATAAGTTTAAAAGTTATATTAAAAATATTTAAAAGTTATATTTTATTAAAAGTTATATTAAGAAATTAAAGTTAAAGGAAAAGGCGAACATAGCAATCTATATATATAGATCAGAAAAACCTCATCGTATAAGATGCTGTAAGTTTTTTAAATCAATGTTTTAATTAAAAATGAAATCTATCAGATTGTCGATTGCGAGTTACAATTATATTAATAGTGAAGATATTAATAAAAACTATATATATACTTACAAATTAAAGTGACATTATAAAATACATAAACCTAACTACCAATCTTTTTTAATAAAAAAATGTATGTATCATGATAGTATGAGATAGCTTCCATAAAGTTCTATACATTTTCAATTTTGGTCCAAAGAGTAAAATCCCAAACATCATGATTGAGACCTCCCAAATGTCACGTATTGAGGGAGATTTGTCACGGTACACACGGCCATTTCCCCTCGGAACCATTTTATCCCTGAAAGAAAGAATCCCTGGAGAGATTTAGAAGCCAGATCGATCCAACGATGCAAACATTGTTTCCTTAAAGAGATGGAATTTTCTAGGATGGTAATACTTTCACTCGTCTTAAGGACTTTTCCAGTCATAACTTGAGGAAGTATGAAGTGAAATTTCTACTTTAACTTGCACAGTCTCTCATACTCTATGTTATGGAACACTATGATCTATTTTAGAACTTTAAATACGAATTAAGTTGATATCCTCTACCAGCAATTATCCCAGAATTTTCAAAATATGTCTATAAAGAATACGATACAATACTCCTCTGAGCACTTTTCAGACTCGTATAATTAGACTACCAGGTAAAACAATACTTATTACACGCTAAAGATTCCTATGGTTTAATGATAAAGGATCCCTTATAAATCTAGTATGTCTGTCTATGTCTAAATGCATGTCTTCTTACATATATTGTCCGGCAATCTAATTAAATTTTCAGAAAACCTATTTTCATACGTTTTCTGTTACAAAGGAATCTCTTTTATTAATCGAATAAATTATTTGTCTTAGATTTCTTCACGTTATTGTTACTAGGAAGATTACAAGGTTATGCAAATTTATTCTATTATCTCATAAAAGCAAATTGTTAACAGCAATCCAACTGTCATATTTTTCATTGCTTATTAATTTTTATGTAATTAGATGATTTGGGGAATCCAAATAATATATAAAACATTTAGCATTTATATTCTTAAGGAAATTTCAGAGATTGCTGATTGTTCATTCTAAAGATTTGGGTTGGTTTGGATTGCTTATCAATCTACGATCACAGTTTAAACAAGATTTATTATTAAGGAGCTTATCAAATGAAAGTATATATTTATTCAGCAATTTGTAAGAACTCTTAATTTTAAATATTAACAAGCATAAAATTATATCTGTAAAACCATTACGTCATTATTTTAACTTTCAAAATTACACGTGAAATTTTCATGTAATATTGATGGGGCTAACATTGTAAGAACATAACTAACTGAAGAGCAAAAAAAGTTGCAGTTTTTACATTACAGTTTTTCATACCATTCATATCGCTTTTAGTCGAGTAACTCAACCAGTTACATAACGAGATATTCAATCTTGTTACAGTTGTGTAACTATCATACATAATCTATACAAAATGTATTAGTTGCATTCATTTAACAGGTATTTTTATTAAGTCAATAAATTATTTGAAACCAATAACACCTACGCTGTAAATTAATAAAAGAATTAACCATCTGAACAACTCATTGAAAAATATTTCATGTTGATAAAAAATCATTTCAGGTTTTTAAAATAAAATGTATCGAATCCTGAAAAGAAAATATTTAAAAATTGCAATGTTGTAATCAGTAAAATAGTATAACATACAATAGAACTATATTCTTAAATTAAAACTGGTGAATAGATTTAAGAAAGCCATTTGTACAATTCTTACACAAAACTTGTAGCAAAGCTCAAACACTGAGCTTTTATAGTTTAAACATTCACATATACCAAGTCCAAAAATTAATACTATAGAAAAGGATATGTTTGTTGATCTAAAAACAAATCTGTCAAATATTCAAAACCATTCTAAGTAAATATATTCGAATCCAGTCAAAGCTAAGTCTATTTATCTAAGGCAAAAAAACCATCAATAGCCAAATGATTTTTATCACGTGCTGTGTTACGCAGAGGGATCACAGTTAGCTCATAGTTTAGTTGACGGGATCGATCTTAAAGTTTTAGAATGGCTACTGACTCAAAACAGACGTCTCAAAAATAAACGAAATTGCTCAATTTGATTTCAGTTGGGAGACTTAACGAATCGGTTCAATAAAAAAACCTGTGTCATGAAATTTATAATTGTCCGTTATAGAGAGATATTAGTGTTTCATAGCTTTGGGCGAAAATGCCTCGTATAGGATTTAGCAATAAACTTTAAACTTTCTCGTGTATTATTTTCTGATATACATTCATTAGGAATATCAAGAAGGTCTTCGAATATTCCCGTATTTGTAAGGATTTCATACTAGATCATCATCAGTAACACATTACGTAACTCTACAATGACTTTATTGCTTAAATCTCCGTTATTTTGCATAAAAATTCCGAGACATCTTCCGATAAGCGAATGAGTGGTAGAACTTCAAGTTTTGCAATGAAATTTTAATTATTTTTCTATCACTGTTGAACAACGGGAGATAGCCCATTAATTGAGAGTTCCAAATTTTCTCTTGCAATCTATAAATATTGTCCATGCTTTTAAAAAAGCTTTCCGGCAATAATAGTACATTGGATTTCGTAAAATCTTTAAGCGGAATGTACTATTAAGCCTTTCGCTACTTGATCTTAAATGTGAACATAAAGAATTCTTAATTATATCATTTAAGGCTTGATTAACCATGATTGCGTAAAATATAATTGCTTTGCATAAAGCCCAATTTAGAGAGATGTATCTAGGTGGCATGTCACTTCTGGAGGGACTTCAAACATTTAAACTCCATTTATACATAGAAATAGCCTTATTAAAGTAGTGAAAATCTAGATTAACCGTTTCATTTGATGTAAAACAGTAATTACATTATAAGCTAATCAAGACAAGCAAAAAGCTAGCTTTAATAAGAGTTACAAATAGAGCTAACCGCGGCCTGGATGTAGCACAGCTCTCTTTGGACGCTAAGATCTGGAGTTCGATATTAGCCTCCATTGAGCGACGGGAAATAGTTGTTGCGCTTTGGAAGATTTGCATGTAGTAAATACTACATGCATATCTTCGGTATTAATGCTTGTCTGTGGGTAAGAATTTTCCGGTTTTTCTCCTTGCGACGTCTGAATGTATCCCATTATTTACGAAAAGCACTTCCGGGTTGCAGTTTATGTGGTGGATATTTAAATGCCTTATGATGGTCTTCGGACGTATGGCTGTCCATTACGAGGTGGCAAAAAATCCTAAATAAATTTGGCCGATTATGAAAACTAAATGCCTAATTGAAACCCCAAATCTAAGTGGCGTTCTATTCTGAATTTATTTTGATACCTATACTGTAGCAGAATGGTTTTATACTCCAAAAAATATTTGCATCAAGTCTCGGATTAGCTAAGTCGGGCATCGACATTAGCTACGTCATATCGAACTTCCTTGAAATAGGCCATAGTGAACAACAGCTAAACATACAGTGTTTCCAAAAAGAAATCTCTTGACTTCTAATTACTTATGGTAAAAGATAGGTTATATTTATTGCTCTAAAATCGCTTTTTAAAAGTGAAGGCTACTTCGATCTGGGCTTACAGCTTAAAGTGAATTCCAAATGACTACAAACATTCATGTGGAATTCAATTTAAATAACCGTTTAACCATTTAACTGCCATCTCGGTTAATGGTAGGATATTATGTTTTTTGCCTTGTACTTATAAGATCAAATTCCAGTCTTATTTGGTGATAGTATACGATGAGTGACTTTATATTCTCAAACTCTTTTCTTAAAAATATCCTGCGGTTTTTTTTTTGTGCTTTGTTTTGTAATTTTAATTTTGTAAAACTAACTTAATCCAAATATTGCAAAACACATGGGACTAAGGTTCTAATCCTCATGTATTATTTATTAAATACATGTCAATATTTCAGTAGCAAAATTGTTTTCAGTGAACAGAGATCAGTATCTATCAAGTTTAAGAGCAAATAAACTGAATCATGAAATAACTAATACATTTCTTTGCTGGGTTACCTAAATAAAACAGATTTAAATTGGTTGACCATGAAATACGAAACTTCAATTCAGTGAGTTTTTCTCTCACACAAGAAGACAATCAATAATCTTTTTTTTTAACACAGTACTCAAAATCATAATTACAGCAATGAGTTTTATAACGAAGCAGAAATATCAATAAATATTTATGCTATAATTTTTCAGGAAAAAACTTACAATTTGATGTCATTTTTTTCTTTTTTGTCTATTGAAAAAATCTATTTCACTTAACATTTTAAAAAAAATTTAAATTTTTTTAAAATGTTACGTTAAAAAATGTTAAAAAATTTTTGCCAATTCATTTATACCCGAAAATCTCCCAACTAAAGAAAAATGTAAGCTACTAATCACCTATTAATGTTTCGTACAAAACATTTTATTTTTTAAATTAATCATTCGCACTGAAAATTAATTCTTAAAGCAATAATTATGAAATCTTAAAAAACTAGCGATTATTTAAAAAAGATTGCAAAACTATGTCAGTATAAGCAAAAACCTAAAAGGATTAGGCATCTTCTTATTCATCTATTTTAAAGTAATTTGACTGCTGATGCATAAAGTGTTCACTTTTGTTTTTATTGCATACCACCAAATTAATCAAGTTTATCATGAAATCCAGTTTGTTATCATAGTGTATGACATACGTAAACCATACATATAAATCAAAGAACTCTAGTGTATATTTCTTTATTTTATTATACTTTAAATAAAAACAGCTGCAATTGAATATTTTAACATCGTGTACCGTTGAAAGATCTAAACAGACCAAAGAAGCGTGTTTCCGGACTAAAATTTCCGCTTTTTTGGCCGGCCGCTGCGCAACCGTTGAAAATGAAGAGGCAGCTGTCCGACAGCAACTGGAGATATGCACGAAATATCTTTCTTTCTGTGAATGAATTTGGGAGAAAGTATTTTATGACAAAACACAAAGTGGCCATTCTGCAGATCTATTTGTATTATTTACTGACGCGTTTTATTAGTTGGCACGACAAATTCCTACTTACTCTCTTCCAGTTTTGTCTTTTTTTATGTTGTTGACTTCTTGTTGACTGCTTAAATGTTTTCTTTTCAGCACTACGCCTCAGTTGATTTCAAACAAACATCTTTTGCGTCTCGTCACATGGATCGATTTTGCATTAAAGATACTGTGTTTGGATTTTTCTCGTTCTCCTATTTCTAAAAACTTAAGTTTATTTTGAAATCATTCTTGAAATGTTATTTGTGTTATGCTATCTTAAGGGAGTAGAAGTCTGTGCAAGGCTGAAATATGTAAATGTAAATGGGAAAGTGGTCAAAGAATTTATAATAGCATATATCAATCGTACGAAAATCTAACTAGATATTAGGTCAGTTAATTTTGTTATAAAAAGCCTTGTGCTTAATATAAACCTGATTCTAAGTATCTTGCTTAAATAGTAAATCAAGACTATGTTTTCCAATCCAAATCAAGACTATACTTTATTTTTATTTAATCCGAAGATATAGAGGAAAGTCGCATAAATTATTGGAAACTAAAAATAAATTTTCATTTTTTATGTTAAAATATATTTTATAATATTATTCCTAGCTGAAATCTGCAATAGAAATTGTAAATTGACTTCAAACATACGACAGAAATGTTCAAAGAAAAGTGGCTGATTAGTACGTTTTATCAAACTGAATATACTATTGTAAGAAAGCATACAACAATATTATAAAAAATATCATTTAATTTTTTATTGATTTTTTATTATACAAAATAACGGCCTAATTTCACCAAGATTGGATAGTTATGTTCTGTAAACTAAGGCTCAGAATAAAATTAGCTTTTCTTGAATAAAAAATTATAATACAAGCTCATCAACTGGTCCAGCAATTAGAGTAAAATAATATCACAAATAAAAATTGAATGTGTTTCAAATATGTATAATTTATTTAAAACTCTCAGTTCTATAACAATAGAAAATGTATTTCCCATACCACAATAATTTCAACATATATGAAACATTTAGTAAATTTTAATCCATTTGTAAAATAGAAAAGTGTATGTGATTATTGGAAATTTATCTGAACAAAAAGTATATCATCTATATTTGAATCACTCTCAAGGAAGACAAGAAGAATCAAGGCAAAATTTTTATTTATTTATAAATATTTTAAACAGTTTCTTAAATTATTTTTAATGCAAAATTATTTCGCTTTAAATATAAAATGTATTTACAAAACAAAAAGCTCTTAAATAATTTAAGATCAAAAAATGCCAAGAATGAAATATGCTACACATTTTTAACTTAGCTTTAAAAATGTTTATTTATGGGCTACATAAAAGAGAATAGGCAAAATAACTTTTTTAAAGTTTTTGATAAAGTCTCACTAAAAGTTATAAAAAAAAATTCACACTCAAAAATCAAATTTTATCGATAAATTTTTTTCAAAAATTAATATATTTATAAATATTTGACAAATCTTTATGATGAAATGAAATATTATGTTTGGAAAGTGTACAGTTCAAATTTTTAGATATATGTTAGACTTTAATTACCTACTTACAAATACAAAATTTTAAAAAATCGTATAATAGAAAAACACTATTAAATTGATTGCGATATGTAAATTTGTAAGTGGCCAAGATGCTTATAAAAGAATATTTTCCTATCTATCCCGACTATAAAAAATGTGATTACAGAGTAATTAATTTATTTCAAAAGAATTCAAAATTTAAAAATAACAAGAAAAATTTTTAATCATTCGAATTTCATTTGTAGCTACTTAAAATAATGAGCAGTTCATTTTCAAAAGATAGACGTAAAGGATTATTGTAGAAATAAATTTAAAGTTATATGGAAAAAATTTTTAATTCTTGTAACACACTTATATACATCATAAAATGATTTAGCTAACTGATTTTTGTAATGTTTTCGTTGCACAAAAGCACGTCCTTCGTAGAAACACTGATAGCTAACACTTCCTCAAAAGTTGTTGTCCTATCCATTCGACTGATAGAGGAATAAGCTTTAAAAAATGTGTTTGTACAATACTCGATAAAATTCTTAAAAAAGTACTAAAAAGTTGTCACTACCTGTGACGGAATCGCATCAATTTTTAATAAAGGGGCCAACCATTTTTTAATGCAATGCAATTCCTCCCGTCCTTCCATGTAGCAGGGGGGAGGTTATTCTTGCCCTCTTCTCATACGAGACAGGCCGAGAACACCCCTTGCGGGGAGAACAAAGGTAGGCCAAAGACAGACGGGACAATCTATCACCTGCTCTTCCACAGGTTTTGTGTGCTTTCCCCTTCTGGCCCCTCCTTTTATATTTTTTTTCTCTCTGCCTTTGAGTCCGTCCCTGTCCCGTAGCTAAAATCGCCTGTCCAAAAACTTGCACTCCCTTCTCCCTGCCTCCCCCCACTTCCCATCAAACTCCTTTTAGCCATCATTTTTAGTTTTGAAACAGTTCTGGTGGACTTGTTACAAATTATCTTCTGCTTCAACGACCGAATCAAAAGCTCTCTTTCCCCTCAATGTTTCCTTTCATGCAAATACTCTTTCGCAAACAACTTATAATGAATACACACACATGTAAAAGATGGTCATTTAAAATAATTTAATAATTTTCAGAAAATTAAGTTCACTTTTTAAAATTAAATAGCTTTTAAAAAAATGTGATCTGAATGCAAATTCAGATTAAAAATTTTCTTAAAGATAGTTTAAATCAGCCAGTTTTCTTAACTTACTGTGGATTCGCTTTAATTCTGAAAACTGAAAGTTTTGCAAATTTTTTCTTATAATTCAAATGAAAGAAATAGAAATAATTATGACCGAATTACTTGCTAAATTTTGAATTCAAATAAAAGTTAAGAAATAGCGTGATAAATAAAAGTTGACAGTTTAGTATCAGATACAATTTTAAAATGAAAACTTCTGCAATTATTTTATAAATTGAGAATATTTAGTGTACGTGATTTAACTAAAATGTTAAATTCTAAAGTATAGCCATTCCTTGAATCTTTCTGAAATGTAGATTTAAAGATTGAAAAATCGGGAAAAGATTTTGCATACTTTAGAGAAACAGAAATTTCTTTTATTTTCTAAGAATATGTTGAAATGACAGGAAAAATACAATATTGTGTTTAAATGTTTAAAAATATTTAAAAAATGATTTGCGTTCAATATTATGTAATTTTTTAGGTATTCACGAAGCAATGTGAAATTTTACACTTAAATTTCTATTAAAACTGATACAGAGGAACACAAAAATTATTTTATAAACTAACGAAAATTCTAGAAAAGAGAGAGTAAATTAACAGCTCAAATATAGCTTTATTCCTCATGTTATATATTTGACATAATTGTTATTTTGACATAAATACTATATTTCGAACATATAATTTTAATTTTATTTTTATATATTAAAATATATTATTAAAAAATGTTCTTATCAAACACTAAATGCATCCGATTAGATATTCTCAGTCATTTTAACACACCATGTATTCTAGCATTTGTATGGCAAAAAGAAAATGATCTAAATTTGTACAGAACCCCTTAACGACTAGTTTGACGATAATTATCAGCGGGGTTTTATGGATGTTGTTGTAGAACCCCTCTCGAAAAGTTTACAGAACACCCTGGTGAGACCTTAGAGCTGTGGTTATGGCACGCGTACTTCTGACAAAGATATCTTCCCCTACTCTTCCCTACCTGTTTCTGCCCCTTCTTTTTTGTTGCCTCTAAAATGCGAAAAGATAGGATTCCAATTCCTAATCTTACTAGATCGCTTCTTTCAGATTGTAGGGAATGTCTGAACAGAAAATCAGGGACTAATAAACGAAGGTTGATAACAAATCTCTCACAATGTTGGTGGCAACGATGGTTTATCAAGTTAAAACAAGTTCATAAGTTGCAACACATCTAAATCTGATATAATGCAGTCTTTTTTCAACTAATTTTGGCAGGCTTCTAGTAATTGATAAAATCTGCACAATCACTTCTATTCCATTCAAAATTTCAGGTCTACTCTGAAAGCAGGTTTAAATCAATTTTTTACTTATGCCAGTTTCACAGTATCTTACTGGAGAAAATTTGAATTCAAGCAACTACTTGGAATGTTTGATATCAGAAAATTTTGACAGAAAAAGAAAACACATTTTTATATCTCTCTGTCAATCTTTTAATAGGATAAATATCTTATGTAATCTAGTTCTGAAGCATGCGCCTTTTATTTATTCGGAAAATAATAAATAAGCTCCTTAAGATTTTTTTACTAATAAGTGCTTGTCGGTAAAATTTCTACTTTTAATGAAACCTTTCGAAATGAAATATATAATTAGAACAGCGCACATTCTTGATTCGTAAGATCTAATTTTACATTTTGAACTTGTTTTTCAAACAAAAAGCAATGCTTTTTAAAAAGTAGTTTTGTTTTCAATCGCTTAAAAACAAGGTTAACAAAATTTACGAATAGTTTCATTCCATGAATATTTCAGAATTATTATTTAACTCTGAATTTTCAGTCAATAGAAACACAAATGTGTATATCAAATCAAATCTTAGACTGCGAAATTGACTTAAAACTCTCGAAACTCTTCCAACTTTTACGAAATATTAGAACGTCTATCGAGAGTATACCGTTTCATGGACCAAATCAGCATACTTTTCCAAAAATATTTATCCGAAGGTATCAGAAAAGATAAACTCATGAAACAGACACACAATGGGAGGAAAATTATTCATTTTAATATTATTTTATCTTACTCTGTAGAAGATAGCGCCTATAGATAATTTTAAATGAGGAAATTGTGCCAGAATTCGTCGTTCTGGAAGGTAACATTTTAAAAGGCAAAGGATTTTTGGCCTTGAAAAGTGGCTGCGTTTGAGGGAGACTCACCAAGAGTCAAGTGAGAATAAGTTATTTTTCTGAAAACAGGTTGAGTCAACTTGCTTAACGGTCTGTCGAGATCGAAAAGCACCGAACCGCAGCAATGAGAAGTGAAAGTGATGGGAAAAAAGTAGCGAGGGTGGCATTTATGTTGTTACTTCTTTTCTGATGCTCGACAAAGTATGTATTTGTTCCTCTCCAGCCTCAGCTCCCGCCAATAATGTCTTTTCACACTATGCAGATCAAGAAAACTAAAATTTAGTAAATGAAAAACTTTGACTTGAGGGAAAACACAAGTGAAGTTAACTGCAAGATGTTATTGAAATATCAATAAAAGTAAAGAGAGAAATAATTTATCTTTAGCAACCACTTTAGTCGAATCGTGTTTGTAAACCAATTGAAATGTCTTTTCGACACCGCCGTGTATAAAATACAGTCTAGAATATAGAAGTTCAATAGTGGTTTCAATTTTCTTATACCAATCTAAACATTACGTTTTTCCACATTCAATATTACCAAGTTACGAATCTTGGGAACATATGAAATGGTCTTTAATTCCAGTTAGACTTAATATGGCTAAAATTAAAAAATATTCACTCTAATTTTATTATAATTTACAATTAAAGAAAAATATATAAGCAGTATCAAATCTCGCAAAAAAACATTTTTTTCTTAAATATGTATTCTAATTAATAATTCTTAGTCATTCATTAGATTTTACTCATTGTAATTTAATAAAATGACATATATATATTCCTTAACTGATTGATATACAATTTCTCATCATATTATACTTAATAATTAAATCGAAAGATGAGAAACATCTATAAACAGTATATAATGAATTATAAGAAAATGTCTCTCAATATCTATAAAATAAAAGATTCAGCCATCATATGAAATCTAGACTCAGTTATACCCATCAGGAGTTCAAAAAACCGAAATATTTCGAAAATTTTATGAATTATAGATACAAGAAAATAAATTAGCATTCAAATTCAGAATTAAGATTTTCTCTGAATGTTATCATTCCTTTACTTTGAAGCAGATTAAGAATTCGTATTAAGTCGATTCAAAATAAAATAAAATATTTTAATAAGCACTAATGTAACAAAATCAGCAAGTCAAGAAGACATCAAAGAGATACTAAAACGCAGTACACAAAGGCAATTGCCGTAAAACCTTTAAGCAATTCTATCAACGGAGTGATAAAAGCTTGGTCATTACTTCGCGCGCTACTGCCTTCTTTAATAGTATGAATACTTTGCAAATATTAAATCATTGGTACCGAAAATATAAACCTATTCAAGAATTTTCATTACACGTAGTGATGAGTTATTGATTTTTCCCTATTTATGATGAAATTACCCCATTTTCTTTTTCCCCCTTACTCTTTTTCTTACTCTTTTCATATCTCATTTAAAGTAAATAGCAAAATTAATTATAATTAATAGATGGTTATAAATATCTCTGAAATAATACACATTATAAAATATTGATACCCTTCGGACGCATATAAACTGTATGAACTTTAGGGAATACGTGGGGGGGGGGAATTTTCTATTCTGTTCATAAATGTTGTCTGTAACATTTATGGTGGTTTATAAAAAATAAGATTGCAATGATAAAAATATTTTAAAAATCGAAAAAATTCAAAGTAGTTCTTAAGTATTAATACCGAAATTTTTGAAAATAATATATCAATTTATGTGAAAGAATATTAAATATATGATAATCAGTTTTACAATAATATAAAGCAAATATCATGTTCATTAATAAATTATATGTAACAAAAATTTGAATGAAGAGAATATCAGGAAATCATAATTAAATAAATTTGCTTTTATGTGTTTTTAATACATATTCAAGAAATATTTTTAATTTGCTCAAACACTGAGCAGTATGAAAAAAATATAATTTAAAAGGAAATTTATACATGAAAGCATATTTTACCTTTCCAAAAAAAGACAAGAGAAGTACTAGGGAAGTTTTTTTCAATTATCTGATCATTCAAACACAAAAACCCTTTTAAATCAACGCAGAATAGCTAGAAACATTCAATTTCCTAATATTCTCGTTAAGCATGTTAAAAATGTAAATGTTCTTTAAACTAACCATCTCTCATCGTTTTCGTTGAAAATAATCACCTCATTTTCAATCCTGTAAGTTTATGAAAACAAAATGATACCATATCATGCCATATGACATAGGCTATTAGGACTTCAAAAACTGATGTATTGAAATAACATACCTTTTCTATAAAAATTTCATTATGGAGTATACCTTCTGGGTCAAAGGACTTCAGAAAAAAATTTAAATTTGTACTTACCTTTCCAATTCCAATAATTAATGACTTTCAATCATAGTATATATATAACTTCTTGAAAATATAAATTAAATATTCAAAATTATTAGACAAAACGCCAAATTTACCGAACACAGTGAAGTATATAAAATAGATAAACTTTATCTGTATCTAACCCTTATATATTTAGAACGCGTCCCCAGTATATAGATACTTCACGATGCTCTGCGTAAATTTTAAGCAAAAAAAAAATCTTATTTTATTATTTATAGACAGATTATTTTCAGATAAAATTAAAAAGGGAAATGTAAAATGGGTAGCTTTGAAAAACAATTGGAAGATATTTTGTGAAATTTATATTTATTTATATTCCAAAAATCTGGAATTTCATTCCCTTATTATTCTACATGAAGAATTCTATCACATGTCACCTAAGCATATTTGATAGTGATTTATTTTATTTTATTATAAATAGTATTATAGGTTAGCGATTGTTGAATGAGGAAGAGTAATGTCTATAAATATTTAACAAAAAATTTACTTTTATTTCTCAAAGCATTATTTTTGTAGGTTTCAATCAAGAGGAAGGATTAACAGAAAGTGTTCTTATTTACAAGTTATCTAATTTTCATTTTACATTTTTCAAGATAAGGGTAAATGAATCTAACTAGCAATAGAGAGAGAGTTTTGTTCATTTCATTTTTAAGTCAACAAGCTTCATGGTATAAATGTATTTTTATTCAACTTTTTAGTACAGAATGCTGTCAAAATGTTTTCGTTGTTTCATTGCAATCATTTCCAAATTATTTAAATTCTACTAAGTGGTTGTCAGACCTAATTTCTAACTTTTGAAATTGCCTTAGTTATTAAGGAAAAGTCGGCTGTTTTAGATTATTTCCCAATTTATAAAAAAAATCATTTTACTGTTTTGGATTATTTTATTATTCAATTTTTTATGTCAATGTTATGCATAAAAGAGCAGTGATATTTTTTGCTTATTTCTCAATCACGATTGTCAAACGAGGCAAATAAGTTGGTCCAAGAAATGGACGATGGGGAAAAAACGAGTTAACCTTTTGACCGCAATCTGTTCTCCCTGAATAAGCCTGAAGGGGTGTTGGGTGGGTCATTCTTACCTGTGTCTGCGTGAGGCCTAAGGAGGCCGCCAGTTCTGCCCTCTCCGGAAGAGCTAGGTACTGCGTTCTTTGGAATCTCCTGTTCAGCTGCTGGAGTTGGAGGCTGGAATAGATGGTGCGCGGCTTTCGCATCTTCTTCCCTTTCCCATTCACTCGCAGCGTCTCCTCCAGCTGAGATTTCTCTGAAAGCAGAGAACACTGATATCAGATTGCTTCTCATGATGACAAAAGTTTAGGAAATAACATACTAGAAAATAAAATTTCATACATCTAACATTAAAAATGCTCTACTGATGATCATCGTCAATAGTTTTCCTCAGTTAGTGATCTGAGCTAAATATGCAGTTAGCAAAATTGAACCATTAACATGAAAAATCAATACTGGACTTGAAAATGGAACAATAGCCAGGATCCCTAGCACAGTGTGGGTCTTTAAATCTTACCAATTATCTTCTATTTTTATTATATTTAACGTTTTTTTAAAAAAATCAATAGTTTTAATAACTGATTTCGAAATCAATTAGTATATTTTTTTTTTGCGATGCATTAATGATTACTTGGAAAAATTAACACATGTGCAAAGAAAATAAGAGTAAGAAACAAATTTTTGTATTTGAACTAACTCATGTTCTATCTTAGCCTCATGTTCTATCTTAGGCTATCATATAAATGCATTCGATATTTATCTTTAATATCGAATGAGATATGTTTATCGAATCTTCAATATATATATCTCATACTTTAATATAATTCTGTGAAAGAAGAGTAAAAAAATTTAGTTATGTTTTAATAAAAATATCATATTAAGTAAGGGATGAATACATTATGCAATTCAGATAAAAATGATTAAAGATAAATAAAACACAAAAATTTGAATGTAGTTAACTATTCTATGGTGGTATCGATAAAAAAAATAAGAGCATTATATATTATACTGAAAGTGGAATATTTATATAAATAAATAGAAAGCTGTATTTGAATTGAAATACAATTTTTGCTATTAAAATATATTTACAAATCTACTTATCATCAAAACGTTCTTATTGGAATAAATGTTTGTCAAACGCATCACTTTAACTATGCAGACGAAAAACAGTGTTGCGATATTTTTATAGTTAATAGAGATACTTAGTAAAGGTTGAAAGTACCCTTCCGGAAAAATTCAAGAGAATCCCGATGAGAAAATAGTTATTTTTCAATCTAATGTTGCGCCAAGTAACTCATGAGCTGAGTCATTGAACGCGATCGCTGTCTTGACCCTGGTATGTCCTCAACTTTCACTGGAGTTAGTACATTTTTGTAGAACATTGAATTTTAATCTTTGTATAGAGACCCAAATAGTTCCAGATACCTATGCAATAAATGACTTCTATTAATTCATTACCATTTACCTTTTTAAATTTCGCAAATTGTCTTATAGAAATCTGGGAAAATATTCTGAGAGATGTATTTCTCTCCTTGTTTAAGCGGAGATAAAATATAATATTATGTAATTTATTGTTTAACTTTTACATGTTGTTTTTGCTTTACGCTTTGCATTACCCTGTACAACAATTTAGTGAATTTGCTAGAATAAAAGTAAGGTTGTGTTTTTTTTTTTCTTTTTGTTTGGTTTATACTTTATTGTAATACAAATGTATATTTTTCTATATCTCAAGGCCTCTCGATTTCCTATTTATTATTATGGGTGTATGACATAGGAAGAAACATACATATATATATATATATATATATATATATATATATATATTGCCCTTGCAAATTTTCTTGACCACTTATCTAGATAAATTTATCGAACTGGTTTTCTTCACTTAGAGAAATTAAGCTTGATTATTTTTGCCCGTAGTTTTAAACCTAATGTGAATGACTTCTTTACGAGAAAAATATTTATGAAACAATTATCACTTTTTGTCTTGTGACTCTATCCAATAGGAGGAGCTGACAACAATGAAATGTATCCTAACCAAATTTCGGTTTTAAAATCCTTTTAGAACTGTGCACATTTATGCATCACTATCAATACAAGTAGGACATAATTATAATAAAATTATGTTCTTATAATTAAATCTCTCTGAATTTCAAATCAAATGATCAGAGAAGTTTCTTTTCCCCTTTTTATAATTTCATTAATTAACTCAACTATTAACCAGATCAAATTTTTATCTTTTTAAACGTATAGATATATTTATCTCGTTTATCAAAATACTTTCCAAAAAACAATAAAAGCGGTAGTATCGAAAACCCGGAAAGAAGTACCTTTTTTATTATAAAAAATGTCTTTTTGTCCCATTATATTAAAAAAATCTGCAATGCCAAAAAATATTTGCTGACAATCAAATTAAAATGATTGCAATATTAAGATGTGTATCATGTTATTAATAGAATAATTTATCATTTCATTTTCAAATTTTTTACTGTATGTAATGAATTTTTGTATATTCCTTTAGGCGGAATTAATCAATCCAAAAAGACCGCTACTGACAAAGTGAAGCTCGAATGACATTTCAGATATCTGGAGATATTGTATTGCTTCTTGGATAATGCATCTTGCAAACTGCATCTTACTAGAAAAGTAGCTTTTATGGCAGTAAAAAAATGAAATCTTATTTAAAACTTGTTTCACTGACAAACAATTTTTTAAGTAATCTATACAATAGGTACGCTAAAATTAAATCAAGCAAGTTATGAAATTTTTTTACCTCAGTTTCCAGCTTTTTGATTGCGAACGTGTTTTAAAATGTTCTATATGTATTTAGTAGAGTCAAATCTGTAAACCATAAAAATAATTAAAATACTTTTACGTTCTTAAAATTTCTCCATCGCATTTTTTTGCACTCTATACGTATTACTTTTTGTTAAAAGAATGCTTTGTCAGCAATGAGGATGGATTTCTTTTAATAGGGATATTCTTATGAAATTGTCTTAAATAAACATTAATGAAATATATATTAATTTAACGAATTTTGTTTCAGATGGGAATTTTTAAATCAGAAGCAAGGAATAGGAATTTGCATTTTCATTATCAAATCTGACATGCGATAAACAGCAGCCTAGATTTAAGTATAATAGATTTATATTTTAAAAATAATTAATCTTTTAGTTAGAGTAATTTTTTGTTATTTCAAGGAACTAGATACACTCCAGGACTTGAGAAACATTAAATACTTGAATAATTTCAGAGAAATATTTCTAACTGCACTGGATTTGTAACTAAAATAGATTTTAATATAAATTTTTAAGTCATGTTATTGCTTTCCCGACTCACAGAAATTGCGTAGAAACAATTTTAGTTATGGAACATTTGCCCATAGTAACTTTTAATACCATTCTCGAGTTCTGTTAACATTTTAGATTTCGCCAAAATTTTTCAGGTATGTTTAATTGAAGAGTTATAATAATTCTGAAATATGAAGCATAAATACTAGTTTGTTAAACATAAAAATTAGAAAATAACTTTCAAACTGGAGGTTATCAACGCAAGTAACAAATGAAAAAACTGCTAAAACAATAAATGATTATTCACAAATAAAAACCAGAAATAATTATTAGTTTAATGCCAATGAGATTAATTTACAGTAACTTCTTTTTTTTTACTTCAGTAAATTTTTACGCCAATTTTATGTTAATTCACTAGAGTGCTTATTTAATAAAAAATGCTTATAACAGAAAACATTACGTCTAAATAATTTAAATGGTAGGGAGTTGAATAAATTTTAAAAAAATTTTTTTAACAAATATTTAACACTTTTTAAAGGGGGAGGGGCTATATACTTTTCTAATAGATATTAATTCTTTAAATTAAGTATTAATTCTTTTAGTGCATAATGAATTAATCTTTTTTCAGCTTCCCTTTCCCCAGTATTTCAATAATCTACCATCAGTAGTTATTAATTGAAATAAACTGTATTCCTCTGAACAGTAGTATTGAGACTTTTAACTTTAAAAAACGTGCATAATCTGTACTTTCTATTTAATTGATAAGAGATCAATTAATGCAATTATACAATTTATTTGTTATTTTTTGAAAGTCTGTAGTTTTCTTTCAAAATCCATACTGACGAAATGTGTATTGATTTTGATGCGAAGATACTGCTTTCCGAAGTGTGACATTTTTGCGAAGAATCTATGTAACATTTAGTATAAAATAATGTAATCCGATTTTGCACATTATCCTTATTTTCAAATTATCTTGGTTATAATATAGCTTAACTATATAAGGAGTATCATAAGCATAATATAACTTCTTTGAACATAAAAAGCATACGATTAGGTAAGTTTTATTTAATTATACTAGCGTTAAATATTTTTAACCACAGACACACAAATGTTATTTATTAGCATACCATTTCCATAAATTAAATTAATCAGTAGATAAATATTAATTGCCATTTTGTTAATAGTTCCTTAAGAATAATATCCAAAATTTTTTGCATGGAATTCGCAATATGTAAGAAATTCCTGGTGATTTTGTTTTCAGTACATTTGATTTATTATTTCATTGTCGAGTAAGTGCAAGCGTTTCACTTTCTTACTCATTCAGGATGTATTGAGTACTGAGACATTTACACCGAACTGGAGCCACACAAACAGCATAATGTTGAATCGAGGACCATTATTTGGATAACCGAGGACAGCAATTTCTAATCCTTAGAATTTCTTTCACATAAATCATTTCATCTCATTTATTAAATGTACCTATTTACTGATACATTTTTCATCCTTATAATCAGCGAAAGTAACTTAAGTATTGGTAAATACAGACTTAGTTTACATGATTGAGTATTGTTAAAAAAATAAAAATAATTAAGTAACTCTAAGCTATTATAAACTGCCGTTATTTACCTTCATGTAACAAATAAGTTTTCATTAGTTAGTAAAAATAAATTCAGCGTAATATTACTAACATGTGTGCAGAAATTGTAAACAATTTAATGAACTAATAGTATATAAGTATTCGTAATTTATAAAGTAATTCTCTTAGAGTAAGTACTTAAAAAGATATTTGGCTAATACAGGAGAAAATAAGAGCTTCCTAACTTAAAATTACAAGTCAAAAAAAATTTCCTATATTTCTAAATATATTAAGTATAAAAAGCATGAAATTTATGGAAAATATAAATATGTAATAATATTCCGAAAGTTATTAAATTAATTTTAAAAAACTTTACGTCAATAATGTTGAGAAAGTAAAATTTAATTGAAAGTGTTAAAATAATTGTATACAAAATACCCCCTAATATGGGAAAAACGACTAAGAATTTTTGCTTTTAAAACATTTTTTTCTTATAATAAAAATGTGCTCACACCTTTTTAGAAACCCTAATATTCATAAAATAATTAATTGTTCAACTGACTTCATTTAAATGGACATCTACTGGTTGTATTCATTATATCTTGGTAAACGCCAAATGTCTGCATTTTTATAGTTGCTATCCTAACTCAATGTGAGAGTGCATAAACATCTCAAATTTAACTGTAAGCGCGTCAATATGTTGTTTAAAATCTTATCTGAGTCTCTCTATTAATGAAATAGATATAGATATAGTAAATATCTGAAAGATTCTTTTGAATACAATATCAATATATGAATTAATTTCATAAGCGAAACTGAACTAAATTTCACCATAAATTTTCTTAAGATTCAAAATTTAAGATACAGATTATTTAATTTATGCTTTGAATTAAGGACAGTTTTCCTAACATTCGAAAAATGATTTGATTAAATATTTAGATTGATCATTTCTGTTACATTTCTAAGTAATATAAATCATAGAAACTTCCTTTATTCTTATCCAAATATTTGTTAAGCACAGAGTGTGATTAAAATAAAGAAAATTTATCAAAATATTATTTCAAGATGTATGATTTTTAGGATCATTATGTGTATAAAATTTCATATAAATGTTTGCATTTAAAAAACTTTATGATATCATATTTTTATTTTGACTTTCCATGTTTTAAACCTGAATGTATTAAAGCTCTGAAAAGGTATTTTATTGTTTTAAGAAATGAATATGAAATAAAGCCATCAAAAACTAGTTTGATAATTAAGATCGATGAGTAAGCAATGGATAATGAAATATTAAATTGACCCATGTGCTTTTTAAATTATATTATCTTAGTAATTAACATACACACAATTAAATAAAATGTAATTTATTGAAACATAAATTAATGGAGGGATAATGTATTTTTGCAGATAAAAGAATCATTATTTGAAGATACTATGAAACTAAAATCAATTTTTTAATGGAAAAGTCTTTAAGGCTACAGAATTTGCAAATTAGTAAAAGAAACATAATAAATTTATTGTCAAGTTTGTATTCAAATTAAAATATGGTAAAAATGCATCTAGCTAGTTTGAAAAAGGCAAAATGTTTTAAGTGAAGTAAGGTATACAGAAAATGAAAAGATTTCAAGTGCGTATAGCACTTCTAGAAGTCCGCCTTATAAAGATATTGAAAATGGGAAAATAAGAGTAAAATTATATTAAAAATGGAGAAGAAAAGTAATTTTCTGTGGAGAACGTCTTTGAAAGCTCTTTTTTTGGTTCTTAGAAAATTGTCCTCCTGCCAGGGTAAAAGACCGAATTTAAATCAGCACGTGGCCTAATTTAACCGTGGGAGAATTTTAATCTGCTGTGACACGGAATCATCCTAGCGGCAAATTGCTGCTGCATTTGTAGAAAAAGAACTCTTTGATATGGAATTGATATTTCTAAGAGTAATGGACGAATTGATGACTAACCTACATCATACTCGAAATGTATGGCATATTTCAAAAGATCGGAAATTTTTACACTATGTGTGATGGATTGCAAACTTAATTTGAAAATAAGCTTGCCTTGAATACAATATATAGTCACTTTAAAAATAAGGATTTCAAATGTTTAATCTACAATATAAAACAAGTTTCTATATTTCACAATAATTTGAACTTTTCTATATTGATAAAATTACATGATATTTTCAAAAGTAAACATTCCTTAAAATATCAGAATTAGAATGTTTCCAAAAGTGAAGGAAAATGGCTTAGAAATTTAATGTCAAACCCTAAGGTTAATTATAGCTTCTTATTTCAATCGCAAGATGTTTTGATATATATTACCAGAAGTAGAGCCGTTGTTACTTGTTTCATTTACTAAATTCCAATAGCTGGGTACATTTAATTAAGGCAGAGAGTAACCTGCAATTTTCTCATAACTTCAAAAAACTCAAGTTTTCTATCACTAAAAATACATAGGATTATCACATTTTTATTTGGATTATACCCAAATTTCTTCGAAAAATTTAACTGTCGTATTTTACTTTGGTTGAGGCAATCGCATTTTACATATTACACACTTCATTCATAATTTTAATTCGAATAGAGACTTTGATGAACATCATTGACAGCGATATCTAAACTAATGGCTGCCTTCACTAATAATTCCCAAAAAATTGGTATCTACCTCGCGAAATGTTTCCAGTATAAATATATTCTTGTTTTTTTCTTTTTTTTATCTCTTATGATGTTTTCCAATTTGTTTTTCTTTTTGAATAGTATATTTGAATGCTTTAAAAAATAGCTGTAATTATGTCAGTAAACAGAAGCTATTCATTTAACTATTTCTTACAAGAAGTTGTCATGGACTAAAAATGACATGTAATCTATTATTTATTTTATTCTCCTATTATCTATTATATATTATTTATTATTTATGTAGAAGTTCTGTAACTTACGAATCCATAGAAAGCATTAAAAATTTCTTTCCAGAAGCGATCCAAAGTAAACCGGTCTGATAAGTCTCTGCAGTCAGTGGTCCACTGTGCAACTAACGTTCTTCATCCACATGCAATATATAGCTGTCCGAAAGTTCCTTCAAAGTTTCCCTCAAATATATATGATATTACATTCTTTCATAGATAACATTCGGAAGTATTGATATGAACTCCTAGTTTTCACCTTTCCTCCAATTAGGGGCTAATTATTGCGCTCTTTAATAAACTATTGAGTTTCATTTTTACTCTTATATTGAAGTTGTTAATAAAATTTTACTTCCCATATAAGGATCTTGAAATGTTATATTAAAGGATTGTTAACAGTATAGAAATCATAATAACAAATTGAAATTTATTAAAAACATTACAAAGTCGAAACATTATTTAAAATGATAAGACTTATAAAAAAATGTCTGATACTCTTATGTCTTAATTTTTTTTTTCGTTTTTATTAAAACTTTTACTCTCTTCCAAATCTATCAACATTGTTACTTAATATGCGTTCTATGCATGTAAACCGAAAATCTATTGACAGTTTTGAGGTATGTCTTAAAAGTTTTTTTAATTCTATAGCATTTAACTGATGAATGATGTGAGCAAACGGGAGGGTTAATATCCTTTAAGCCAAACACAAAGCTTAACTCCGGTATTAATTGTGTCGCAAGAAATTAAAAGTATTTGTTGTTTTAGTGAACTGATTGTTGAGTCAATTACAGGTAAAAATAGAAAGATGATTAAGAATTTACCCCTTGTTTCTTAATTAATATCACTGTTTAATAATTTACTCTATTGCATTGTCAATAATTTACTTTAAGCAACATCAATGTTTATATTTCTTCGACAGTTTTTATATTTCATTATCAAAACTAGATAAATAAAATTATTAATGAATAGATAATTAAAATCTGTAAAATTAGTAATTTTTAAACTATAACAATAGAGGTCATGACGAAATATTTGCGAGCCTCATTTTACTGAACCTATATAAAATCCTTGCACCAGACTGCAAGGAATAGTTTCATAATCAATTTAAAAATATTTGTTGTTCTCCCTCAATATAGCTTATTCAACTAATTATTTCTTTCAACCCCATCAGTACTACGTGATTTGACTTGTCTCTGGTGATTGGGGGAAGCTCCAAAAGACCATAAAGATTGGAAAATTCCTTAAAGAACATGCGCACTCACATTAACTTCTTCGATACAGATGCGTGAAATAATGTTTTTACATAGTTGAATCACTACGTAAAAATTACAGAGAAAATAAAGAAGCTACATTAAAAATATCGAAATACTTAGGTAAAACTGAGCAGTCAATTTCATTAAATCATTTGTTGCTAAATCTTGAGAATAAATTAATTTTAAACATGCCGGATTTTTTGTACTTTAATTTCTGTATTTATAGGTGAATTCTTTTCAAAATGTACATCACTTCTACACATCTCTTAACGCATTTGACAAATCTGAAAATATTAAAAATATACAAGCTAAATTTCATTATATATATATATATATATATATATATATATATATATATATATATATATATATATATATATAAAGAGAGAAATTAAATATATATACACTGTGATCGCCCGCTAACGGCTTAGCTACATTGCGGGTATACAATCCGCGATATGTGCAAAGTATAAAAAAGTACCAATACCTAATAAAGAAAAAAATGCTTCAATTTAAAAAAAAACATTTTAATGAATTTTTAAAAGTATACCTGTGAATTAAAAGAAAATAATTTTATTATTCTTCTAGTAATAAGTACGTTTATGTTTTTTATCATGTGAATAAACTTTTGAAATGCACATTTGTGTTTTTTTCCATTTTTTCGTAACTTTGAGGATTATCCGTGATATCCACGGCACACAATTCCTCAGATAATTAGAAGTTCACAGCATGCATCCATGTAATACGAATGACCAGCGTTTGGAGACAATGCTTCTTATTCTTAAATGAGGACCAAAGGATGCGGGATGAGGGGGATGGTTTTTGTTACTATGTCTTTTCAAAGCAAGTGAAAATTCTCAAATTTTACTACGTAAGATGTGTCATAAAATAATATGGAATTCAACTGGCTCAAAGTGCAGATGAACTACATTTTGAATACGAGAGTATTGCTTTTAACCTCTGAATCATAATGATTTGGTTCATTACTCCTAAAATAACATCCGAAAACAATGTCGTGTGTTGGATTGTGTGAAAGTACAAAACAGGTCGGTCTTTTCTCCAGGTTTTTAATCCATACCAACCAAAGAGGGTGAAAACTTTATAATATACCCAATCGCAAGCTTAGTATTTGCAATTTATTACATGTAATTTATACTAATTTATAGTATTAATGATTATCATTTGTTCCATTTTCCACACACAGAACGGTTTATATAAAATGGAAATTTTACTTTGATTTACTTGTTGCATTTTCTCGCTTTATTTTTGAGCGTTTACGATAGAGCACACACAGCACTAAGTTTTGACGATTATTTTACGCACAGTTTCTGAATAGATGCTCTCTGTTTGGTTTGTTGGCTGCTCAGCAGTCCCTTTTGAAGAGTTGATTGAAACGAGACCCATATAGTTTAAAATGCATTCCAAACCACTAAAACAGCCAAACCTAGGATGAGAATCGAAGCAACGTATTGTTGAGCCGAAGAATAGTGTTGAAACTCCAGATTTTTTTTTAATAACTTTCCAAAGTTAGTTGTAATGTTTTCTAATTTTCAATATGTTTCTAAAAGATGTATTTAACATATAAAGTACTCTTTAGTTTTTGTAGTTAATATTAGGAGCTATGAACCGAGACTTTGGATTGATACATTAGCGTCGTCTTAGAGCTACACAATGAATATTCAGGCTTAAAACCTACACATGTTATTCGGACGCAGATAGTAGCATCAGAGAATAAGTGAAATACCAATGAATATCCTGTGCAATTTAATCAAGCTTTAAATCAGAACTTATTGATTTATAAAGAAAGTCTCTAATGTTACTGCATATGTAATGAATGATTTATAACAAATATGGTATATATCATGTTTAAGAAATAAATGTACATTTTGCTCCATTTTATAATACTCGCTTACGTTTCCTATAAGTTTTTATAACTTTTTTATTCTTCTAAAATTTAACATTGTGATAGTATGTGATTTATTTCAAGACAAATTCAAAATTTACACTCTGCTATTGTTTTATGAAATTCATTATTTATATATTTACTAAAATGCTTAGGACTGCCATTATTTTGGTAATGTATATTTTTAAACTACAATAAAATTAAAAATTACCAAGTAGCATCGTTAAAAAAAAGTTTTTAAGTATTATTTTGTGTTTTAAAGTATTTTCTCTTCGAGAAGAAATCAGTATAACTTATAAATAATTATATATATGCATGTAAGCTTATATCGTACTTTATAATGATTTTTGAAGTGCACGTTAACAGTTATTTTTAAAACCGACAATTTAAAATTTTTTAATTAAGGGAATGTAAATAATTAGGAACGATTCAAAACTTGAACATATATTACTCGATACACTTATACTTTTATTCAGTTGGATTAAAAAAAGAATATTTGAAAAATATTGCATTTTAAATTATATATTAAATGAGATTGAATTAATCATATCAATTGATAAAAAAGGCGCGATGTCTCAAAAAAGTAATCATTTTATAACATTGGAACTTTCATTGAGCTGTAGCGAAATCAAATTATAATATTATGAAAAAATGCATCAAAATAAAATTACAAAATGCAGTCCATCAGGAAAGTTTACAATCACATGTGTTTAAATGTTATTGAATTATTGATGTTATAAAGATCAAAATGAAAATAGCTATTAAAAATTGCATCAAGATGCAAAATACAGATATCAAAAATATTTTCCATGCTGAGAATGGAAAGATACTTTGGGATATTATTGATCGGATACTATAACGGATACTATTGCGTTTATATACTTTGGAATACTATTATCTTGGAAGTGTGCGTTATTGGAGAATCACTTCCCGCGCACGTCAATGCACATCAGCTAAGCACTATACCAAAACCGATTTAATCTTTGTTTCGATGGTTTGCTTTAAAAAAGAACTTTAGGTAATGCGATATTAAAAGTTATTTTTAAATAAAAAAATTAATTAGGGGATTAATGAATTAGAAGGTAAAATTGCTAACACACCCATTCTAATTATTTTATTTAACCAATAATATTTTTTTCATTTCATTGCTTAACTGTATAATGGTAATAACAAAAGTGTTCTGCTTTACTTGATGGATACTATTTCAAAATGAGGATTGAACAATGAAATCAAAATCGGTGCTTGAAATTCATTAAAACAATTGTTTAAAAAATACAAAATTTGTTAGAAATACAATTCTTCGACCGATGTACCAATGCATTCAGAAACATAGCATTCTTATTTATTTATTAAAAAAAGACAATTCCATAACTTTGTGCTGTAAGTACAAAATATTAAAACACGAAAATGAAACATTATAACAAGGGATGTGTGCATTATATTATCATTAAGCCAGTCCTTAATACACACAATTTGCTTCTTTTTTTATATATAACTGTAAGGTCGCGTAAATTCTTCATGTTTTTCCGGAAATTAGATGCTAATCCGTATTTGATATTTCAGTTTTGTACTATAGTATGCACATGACAAAGCAAAATAAATAAAAATTCAAATAAAATGTTACAATGTATTTTAAAACTGTCAATACTTCGGGAGAGAGAGCTTTGTTCCACGAAAACGACAAGATGTTTCAATTTTTTTATCCTTTCTTTTTGAAATGAAATAAATCACATGCTAGAGAAATGCCGTTTTATAGTAAAATAGCTGGAATGCATTTAGGACCCCTTTAGGGCTGGGCGTCCAAGTTGAAGGGGCGTGAAATGTGCCTCGGCATAACCATGGGCAGCTCTATTCAGCTGTTGAGAAACACTTTAACAAGTGACATTTCTATGCTGCTGCTCACGCCCCGTAGAAGTGATCTATAATATTCAGATGACTTTCTTCACAAAGGGAGAGGGAGATGACAATGGAAAAGATCAGTCTTGCTGGTTTTTCTGAAAAATCCGCTTCATATCGCTTACAGAGTCATGGCCACACACTGACAGAATTTCAAAAAGTGACCTTAACGAAAGCTCAATTCTAAAAAAATCTGACTATGGAAAACCAAGTTAAATGGACAAAATTTTCTGCCATGTAGAGCAAAAACTGATTCCGTAAAGCAAGAATGCTTATGGAAATGGTGTAAGATGTTGGAATATTGGCGACATTTCGTGAGGGAGTTGAACACCCTTTTGCAATTTCGAGCTTGAGTTATGTTAATTGAGCAGCATAGTTCGGTCATGCGCACGAGCAATCAGTTCCGCTAAAAACGTTTTCTTATTATTCTTGCTGACAAGTTTCGAATAGGATTACAATGAAATTAGATGAACGCGGATTACAAGCCCGTGCGCAGCTTAGCATTTAGAATTTCTATTTCATTAGATTAAGGTAACAGAGCTTTTGATGCATCTAATTGAAGTGAAAGGATGGTTAATAAATGATGTTATTCTTCATGAGGCACCTCTTAACGGACATACAATTGATAGAACGAATAATGATATCAGTTATTACACAGGGTATAAAACAATTAAGTTAGTTTTCAGCTCAATACAATTGCTGATAAGTATTTATGCTGTAAATCGGGTGTAAACAGAAAATTTTTGTTAGCAAAGAATTTTCAAAACATTCTCATGTTTTTCTAAGTTTTGTATTCAGATTATTTAATCAGTCTTCATTGAAATCCTGCACATAATTCAGTTTCGATTACATTTGAAAAAATGTAACTATTAATATGCTCCATGTAAATTTGTAACAAATCTACCTTAAAATTGGTAAACATTGCATTCTGAGATATTTCTTGAAAAATACGCTGAGTTCTTCACAAGAGTCTCACTCTCACAATGTATTTTTTTTTCAAGATTATGCTTAATTAACCATGGAAAAATCTTTGAAAATGCAGCTAGAATTACTGAGCTTGTAATTATACCGAATTATGAGCATGGAAGTTATTTAAAATTTAACGCATAAACTGCAAATCAAGAAATATTAAAAATCAAAGTTTTAACGTATTGCAATAGGTAAAAACATGCAGCAATAACATTAAAAATACTCCTTTCATATGGAAATCATCTGAAATTACTATTTGATGGCAAACTTATTTTTTAAAACTTTAAAATACCCTAATTTATTATTGTAAATTTGAATAGTTATTTAAGACAAAAATCTATTTTATTTTTTAGCACAACGCAAATCTGTTTCCAAATGCGGTAATATTTTATGATTTAATATTTTGAATCAAAAGTGAAATTGACAATGAATTATAAGCTTTCAGAAAGTCACATTTAAATCACAATAAATTAAAAAAAAGAAAAAGGACTGAAATCAACTCTAGCTTATATTTTAAAGATTATACGGAAAAGATCAGTAAAGAGGTGCAGTTTTTCATTTTACCTAAAAAAGTCACAACCAAAAAAGCATTTTGATGAAAGCTAAGCATTCAGTCAAATCATCTGCATTTCTAGGATGCTGCATATTATTAAATATTTATATGGCATAAAATAATGAATTGGTACTGATTTAGTAATAGTTAATGCCTGACTTTATTTACTTTCAGTCTATTTTTTTACGAGATTTTATTACTAATAAGAATCATAAATGAATAACTCTTTGTTACTTGCAATTAGTCAAAGAGAATTTTGATATTTACACTTAATGTATTTTTATTAGTCCTTTAGTGCTTAGTATAACTACATAATATCGTTTTAATAAAATTTGGAAATGTGGTTCATTTAATTCTAAATTTAAAATATACTCTACAGTTGGAATTTTGAACTTCATGGAGAAAATAATAACGTATAAAAATATTCTATTTATATTTTAGCTATAATATGTATAGGAAGTTTACACTATATGAAATCAGTAAATATTACATCATTTTTAAACAGCATATCATATATCTATATCCAGGAAATCCATATCCATTTCATTTTAATGGAAATAATGTAAAATTAAGCTCTTTTGAGATTATCTATGACTCTCAAATTTATTATCCTTATCGTAAGTAATATGTATTCATTAAAGATAAAATTAATAATTAAGTTTAAATCTAGTACAAAAATGCATATGCTAATAATTTTACGTTGAAGTTAAACAGTTTTTAATTTCAATTTATAAACAGTATTCTCGAAATGTGTAATTTTTACACACACATATATTTAATTCATTATTATTATCACACATTTTTCATGCTAATTTAACAATACTGTTTTTATAAATTATTAATTTCTTCCATTCTTATAAAACTTCAATTTTACCCTAATTTATATTTAATAAATAATCTAAACATATTCAAAAAACTAATTGCACTTTCTTTTTTTAAAAAAAGTAATGTTTAATAAAAAGGCAAATTATTACCCTCGCTCTTTTTTTGCCCGTTGCATCAATAATATTTCAACTGCAAAAATTTTAAAACAGAAACAAATTTCAAAAAAAAAAAAAAAGTCTTGCAATTTATCTAATTTATGCTTCTTTTAAATAATTTATCAGTTTATCATGACTAATAAAAAATAAAATATCAGTTTAAATAATTTATCAGTTTATCACTTAAATAATTAATCAGTTTATTTGGAATCTATCCCTTTTTTATTCGAGGACTCGAAAAATCTTTTCTCCGAAAAGTGTATTATTAATAATGTATGGTAATCAACATGTTTGCTTACTAAATAGTACAGATATTCTAGCAATCCAAAAGGATGAAAGCGTCGTATCTGCCGAAACAATGTATTTACAACTGGAAACTAAGAAGAATACTTAACAGCGTATAAATCCAGCCTGTGTAACTATATATACTTAACTGATTTAAAGGTTTATAAATTTGATCTTATTTTTTTAAAATTCTCAATCTGAAGTGTTATCAATTATAATAGCTGGCAAGCATCTTTCAAACCTCAGGTTCACTTTATTTATCTCTTAGTGTTAATTTTTGTACAAAAAGACTCATTTGACTGGTACTTATAATTTAAAGTGGATTCTGAATCACTACAAACCTCCATACTCAGGATGGGATTCGAACTCACGAACTAGTGAATCAAAGAGAACAATTCAACTTCCAGCTCAGCTTCAACTTTCAAAGTAAGGAAATCAAAATGAGTGAATATCAATCAACCCCAGATTTTTCTTAGCAATATAAATGTGCAGGAAATTTCTCTCTTTTACATTAGATATTAAAAACTTTAAATTTTTTAACGTAATATTATTCAACAATTTACAATGAAAATTATCAGTACTAAACTGAACTTTAAAATCCATCCATTGCATCCACCATTGTATTTTGAATATGTTAATTTGGTAATGATAATTTCAAAATAAAATAATCATTGCTGAATCGCGATTTAAAATCCATCCATTGTATCAACATTATGTGTGACAGGTACATGAATGAGCTCCTGTTATATTACAATAGGCTTAGTTTTTCCAAAAGACATCAGTTACTAAATTTTAAAGTTAAAACATGGAATTTTGATTGGCAAAAACAATCAGATGAGAAACCGAAATGCCCTCGATTTTAAATTACAGAGTTGGTGTGAACTTCGCCTCTTTGTTACATCCGATTTTAACGGTGAGGGTAGCTTTTTCTTCTCTGTGATGTTTGGTGAAGCGTAAATTTACTTTTTACATGACTCATTCGTTTTTTCTCTTGATATCTAATTCTACTAGAAATCTCCACCAGGAATCATATGCTTTTCTCCTCCATTAGAAAATCTTTTTATTTTCGTTCGGGTTTATAAAAACTAACTGAGATAATTTGTTTATGCAAGGAAAAAATCTGTAGAAAGAAGTCCGATACACTTTGGACTTTGATACATAGTACATTTTTTCGCTTATTGGATTTTTTTTACTTGTGTTAAGGATTTGTTAATATCTGTCAAAGAATATTCAGGCGCAGTATTAACAATCAGTTAAATGGATCTTACAAAAATAAATATTAACTTATACAAATTAATAAAATTATATTCTTTAGGTATAGGTATACATTTTTAACAAATATAACTGTGCTTTAGTTTCATATTTTTGTATATAAAAAATAACCAATTTAAAACATTTAAAAGGCTAAAATAAAACAAAAGTATATATTAATCAATAAAGAAATTATAAATAAATAAAATATCCTTTATTATCTTTCAAAAAGTAGTGTATTATATATTGAATTCTGAATAAACATGTGCCTCTAATATTGTACATTACACCCTGCAGTATTTTAAAAGCGATCTGACCCTTTAAGAACTATTCATCTATATTTTTAAGAATAATCGTTCTACTAATCAAAGTTAGAAGAACACACAATTACAATAAATTAATATTCATAATTATTTTACTTATACCTTTCATCTTACTATCAAATTAATTTCATGCTTCTTTTTTTTCACTTTACTAAAATTTTCTATTTTTATTGGAACTATAATAAAATATTACACAATTTGTACTACACCCCTTATATAAATTATTTTATTGCTAGCAATTGCCGAGCATGACGCAACTGACAGCAGCCGCTGACACGTAAGTTTGCGCCGGAGGAAGAGAGCCAGCACGATTTTGCCCTTTCGGGGGTGTAGCTCATTTATTTATTAAGCAGAGAACACAATTATGCTAATATTGATGGAAAACATAAGTCATGTAGATACTTGTGTAAATCGGTAGCAGAATTAAAAGGGAAAGCACCTTTGAAATCAGTAAAATTCGTGTTTATTTGTTTAGGAAAAGAGAAAACCTCGAGCTCGAAAGAAAAATCATTCAAACGATGTTCAGGTTCAGTCTGAATGCATATTTCCTTTGAAAATATTTGTCTCTGTTCCATAAGAAATTGATTCCTTCTAAACTATCAGTTTCTAACCGTACATTATATATATATATATATATATATATATATATATATATATATATATATATATATATATATATATATATATATATATATATATATATATATATATATATATATATATATATATATATATATAAATTAAGATCTTATTTTAACGAAAACCTAGACAAATTTTGACTTGTGAACAAAAGGATCCGACGATAACGCTTTTCTCAAAGTATTAATAATTTGTGACTTGCAATATTTTGTAATAAATCATAATTTAATCAATAGAACGAATGTTAATTTTTGAAAAAATTTTAATTTTCATATACTTGATATACTTTAAACTCTGAAAAGTAAATTATTATTCTTAAATACCTTAGACAATAAACTTTCGATTTTTATTGAGTCTTTAACATTTTTAATAAATATAATTATATTTTAACACTTTATTCAAAAAAATATTATTTCCACTTGAATAAAATGATCAAAAACGTTTTTATTACAATGCTAATATAATTTTTTTAACTTAATATAGTACTAAATTTTTTACACTAAATTATGAAATACACTTCTAAAAAAATAATATATGAATATTGGATTCACGGAGGAAGTGATTTATCCTTTATTTTTTAATTTATTACTTCTCAGATATTACATAAATTTGAAATGCCAATTAAATAAGATGAATCTTCCTTCCTTTGAGAATCCTTAAAAAAGAAACTTTGAACGGCACTGCTCTTACGAAAACATGGAAGCCCTTTGTTATAAAGGAATGAATATTTAGAGAAGCAACCACTTAGCGGAATTTATTCGGATAATTGGTTCCATGCCTATGCGCGTGCATTATTTCTGATGTAATATTAGAGCGTGATTAATAAATCACATTATGGTCTTGAAACATGAGAATATGTTTTTAACTATTGACAGGGAGAAAAACCACTTCAATATGAAAGCAAAAATTTTGATTTTAGTGTATCCCGAGTGTTCTCAAAAAAATTTAAATATTTTTTTATTTAATAAAATTTTTTTTTGCGTGAATAAAAATTTTAAAATTGCAACATAACATTTAAAAGTTAAATAAAGATAATAACTGAGAAATAATCAAAGGATAGTTTTAGAATTATGGGTTTTGAGTGAATGAGATAGATAACCTTTCAGTCCCTCCTAAAAGCCGCTTGATAAAGCATTCTCCAACAAACACTGATTTTGCACAGTTGAAATACTGTGTCTGAAATGTGATAATAGCACTTAAATTTCTTTCGAATAAAATTAACAATATCACAAAAAATTGTCGAAATTTTAAAAATAATTTTGATTGAAAAATTTTGATAAAAGGCCTTGATTGAATTCAACGAAATTAAATTATGATTTAGAGTTATCTTAAGTGTTGGAAATGTATTGATAGGTATTAGTAACAAAGACAGATCCAGTGAATGAATTCAACAGTTAGTCCTGAACAGTTCTCAAAGGGGAACTTCGCAACTCACTTGGGATCCTTAGGAATGGGTGTTCCATGACTAACTAGAAGCAGTGCCGTGTGCTTAGAAAGATATGAATGGAGGTTTCAGGCATACCTACACCCATGTCATAGTAACCAAGTTCCCAGTTCGGTTCATCTTTGATGGACCGGGAGTTGTACTTGTAGGGAGCACTGCCCATCATGCGGCTCTGGAGGGCGACGAGGGACGACGTGGCTGCAATTGAGAGGGGTGGCTTTTACTATTCAGAACGTACTACATCTCAGGTAAAACAGAGTAAGACATACACTTTCCCGATTGTTTTTCCATAGTAACAATAAAGTTGGATTCTTTGATTTGGACATAATTTTTTACTATTATCATCTTGTAAAGTTATTAGAAATACTTTCTGTTTCTAGTATGCATGCCAATGTGTAAAGATTTTAAAATTTTGGTGAGTAACATAAAATTATATAATTAGATTCTGAATTACAATCGAAGTGAAATAAAAATTCAAACGATTAGTGGTAATTATATTAAAGAAATAATTTTACCTAAAATAATAATTGAATTAATGCGTCGTATATTACAATGATTGGATAGGATTCCGTTAAGTAAGAAAAAATCAATTAATAAATATATTTTTCATATTTAAAACATTTATCTCAAAATATTTGCTTCTATTGGCTAAACTAATATATATATATATATATATATATATATATATATATATATATATATATATATATATATATATATATATATATATATATATATATATATATATATATATATATATATATATATATATATATATATATATATATATATATATATATATATATATACAAATAAAGAAAAGCATTATTTAATACAATAAAATATAATGGCTTAAAACATACAAGCCTAGTGAAGAATATAAAAAAATGCTATAGATAATTTATTTAAATATCGATTGAGCATAATACGTAATGGTGTGAAATGGTGCTTACATATATAAACACTATTACACATTTTAACAATATATAAGTTATAAAATTAAATGAAAATATATTCTGAATATATGAAATATATATTCTTGATAATTAAAGCTCAAGTATGAAAATTAGAATTGATAAATTATGTAAAAGTAATGAAAATTACTTTTCCTAGTATTTCAGGCACTTAATGAAATTCCTTTCAGAATATTCATTCTTTTATGAAACTGTTCTTTAAAATAAGCTAGATTCATCAACGCATGAATATTACTTTATTCTGAGATTTTACTTCACTTGCGTGTGTCTGTTGTGTTCTTTCTGTCACTCATTACATAAGTTTATTTTCTTATATTCTTAAAAAAAAAAAAACAATTTTCAGTTCCTTTCATAGAAAAAAGTTTAAGATCCTACCTCTTGACCTGTGTGGAAGTACACTACACATTTTTGTATAGATATACTGATACATATTTCTTAAATTAATATTTGAACTGCTTTGAGAAGCGGATAAGATGAAGATTTCTAAAAGATCGGCGAGTAACAATGGCTTCACAGTTGGCGTGACACACAAGGTTTGACATGTTTCGGCATTCACTGATTTCTCAATTGTGACCAAACATGAATGAATGGTGCGTGACTTACATGTTTTATATCGTGTAGAATGTGTCGTTCAATGTGAAAAGAATTATTTATCCTAATGTAATGATGTCAGGAAGGAGATTTTGTCCTGAAGAATACGATTTAAGGAAAGGAACAAAAGTTTATATCAATAAACTTAAGAGAGTTCAATTATATTACTTTGGAACAAAGAAAAATAAATGCTTATATATAGCTTAGAAAGAGTAATTTCAGTTTAGACACTCAATATTACATAAATGCCATGAAGTAATGCACAGTGCATTCAAAAAGTTTCAATGGATGGAAATAGAAATCTTAAATATTTTGGAAAAGAGATATAAATCCTATCTTTTCGCAAAATCTCTTATTAAAATGTACTATTTAGGCATATTATTGCAAGTGAGTTATTGGAAAGAAATCCCTCTGAGTGAGGTACAATCCAGTTGCTTTCAATGGCTTCATATCCTTAATGAGCAAATGGAGAGCGAACACAAATATTTTAACAAAATAACAGTTTTTAATGCGCGATAAAATTAATTTTTTTATTAACCTAGAGGACATAAAGGGCGCACCATTTCTGTTACTGGAACTCAACCAATGAGAGGCTCCACATTTAAAAAAATTAAAATTATCTTTAAAAAAAATCGGTAGATAACTGCATAACTAAATGCCATATCTCGGAAAATGAACTTGATGGGGAAAATAATTTTTTTTAATGTGACTCTTTTTCCTAACCAATTATTTATTAATGAAAAATGTCTATTTTTACAGCATCATGTATTGATAAATTCCTAATTCTTTGCTTTAAGCATCTGAAAAATTAACTCCCCTTAAAATGTAACCCTACTTGAAACAATCATGCGAGAGAACTCTGCGAATATTCTTTACTTTGATTATTTTATTGCAGTATAATTAAGATCGCAAATAATGTTTCTAAATCTATTGATTTAGAAATGTTAACTATAAAACTTCTATAATTTATAATACTATCTGTTCACCCAGTTCTAAATCATCTGAAAATAAGTAATAAAAACAAATTTTAAATGCATCAGTTTTAGATATGAATTAAATTAATATCAAATCCACATATTTTCATGTACAATATAAGAAAATCTTTCAGTTAAAGAAATAAAGCTTATAAATTTAAAACATAATATTATTGAAATTTAATTTATTTGTCTCGTTAATACGTTTTGACAAGCATTTATTTTCTTTCACTTAAAGATTTATACATATATTGTATTGCAAATAAAAAATAAATATTTTTTCTTCAAAATAAACTTCTTAGAATAGAGAACCTAGAATAAATTTCTATCTATTTATAATAGAAAAAGTTTGTGAAACTCAACTTTGTCCCGATCCAAGAATGGTAAGAAATGTGTTATCAAAAATGTTCTCAGTAAGCTGCCGAAACGATCCAGAAAGAGCAGTGATCTGTCAGCGTTTGGACATTAACAGCAAGTGTAGCCTCTCTTTTTAGCACACTAATCCCTCATTTCGATTTTTATTACTCTTAGAGGTCAGTACGGTAGCTGTCAACAAAAGAAAAAGATTGATGTTTCTCATTACCCCCAAACCTGGCGCACCCCCAAGTGTACAAATATTGATAAAGCAAATAAAAAATGCCGTCCACTGGATCGAGGCAAAGCTTTTTTCAGATATCCAAATAGATTTCCGACCATCTTCATTACAATATGGGAAGGAATTTGACCACTTCTGCCGCACGAAAAGCAATTTTTTTCCTACTGTTTGCAGAGTCATGAAGCAAATATTGAAACACTCGCCTTTTTCATGACCAGAGCTTCACTTCTAGCACAAGCCCTGGTTGGATTAATTTTTTCCCTTTTCTCATAATTCAATCGTTCTGTCTTTTTCAGCTAATGTAATTCCCTGAACAATTTTTCTAATTTCTTTAAAAAATTGATTCAGGTTATTTTTTTAATTGTTTAAATAGGAATACAAAAAAGGGGAAAAAATGCCTTGTTTGATAACTTAAACAAATTAAGTAGAAAATGCTAATCTAGTTCTGTGGCAATTCGAGGAAAACACTTATTATAAAATCCGAGTTTCTCCAAAATACGAATGCATTTAAAAAAGATTTATGTTACAAATAGGTGTACAAAAAGTTTTTCAGCACCTTTTAAAGGAAAATTTACAAAATTTCCTTTACAAGGTTTACAAATTAATGTGTACTTCTTTTCTATTTGCACAGTTAGACTTTTAAATTCATACAAAAATATTTATTTATAAAATTCCTTTTAAGGTAAAAAAATATATATTCAGACTCTTAGAAATATTACATGAAATATTTCAACAGTATTATAAGTATTAAATGTAGGAATCTGATATTTGATTGCTTTTTTTTAACCAGCATTTTTCTTTGGAAACAATGATTGTATAAACAGGAATTTTAATTTCAAGACAGTCTACCTAGTTAATTTTTGTTCATTGTCAATAAAATAATAAAGTACTAAATATCAAAATATTTTCTTAAACAGATGTGTATGCATTAAAGTAAGAGTTTTTTACAATATCTTGATCATTTAACACAATTTAATTTCATTTATGTGCAGATTTAGTTTCCAGAGATAAAAATCCTCTCAGTGTAACAAAATTACTCATTCTTGAGCATACACACAATATTTTTATAACCGACAGAAAATGAAGCCAAACTAATACTGTGAACATCAGGGTTTACAAGCACACATAGCTCTGGTTATAAGCAGGCAATATGCAAAAGGAACATTCGAATTTCATTTTTTAATATTTTTGGCTTTTCACTTCAGCTCCATAGATGACTTTTTCTAAAAAAACTGTACGTTTGCCTGAAAATTTGTTGAAAATAAGGGGAACAAAATTTAAATATTTTGGAAAATGCTCAAAAACTGTATCCTTATTTAAAAACTTTATATAAAATTAATAAATTTGCAAGTAATGAATAATTCTTTTAAATGTGTTAACACTCTACGGTGGAAAGACTTTTCAGCCAGGAAAATATTTAGTCATTTTTTACGAGCACTTAAGCGAATAGTGTACATTTTAAAAATATTGTGATTTAAATCAATTGCATTCAGTTAAGAGTAAATTTTGACTATCATTCGAAATTTCTTTTTAGAAAAATCATATTATTTATGTCAATATGTAGTATCTGCCAAATATTCATGACAAACTCTGCAGGGAAACTGATATTCCATACTAGATGGAAGAGATAATTTCTTTGCAGACAACAGAGCAGGAAACATAATCATGGGTAAAATTCATGATTAATCCCCTCCCAAAAGAACTAAAAATAACCACTATTTCCGAAATCAAAGATCTGCTTGTTAAAATTCATCAAGTTTAAAGACAGAATTTCATTTCCGAGGATAAATTCCACGCGTTGCAGATGTCTTTTTGATGGAGACAAAGAAATTAAGGATCCAAATAAGGAATTTCCGAGAAAAGGCTGCCAGAGGCCCCTGATTGCAGGAGCCTGCCATTATGTAAACAGAAGGCGGCACGTGCTCGACTCCCTTAATGAGGTCGGGTCCATGCCGTAGAGAGGCTAATAAAAGAAAATCACTTACCATCCCTGGAAGGTGAAGGGCAGGGCGGGCATCCGGGCACATTACCGGGGTAAGATCCCAGGTAAGGATGCGTGGGGTATGAGTGCGTGTTGTGCAGAGAAGAGTTCAGGGGATTGTAGTTCATAGGGAAAGGATTGGCGCCCAGCGGCCTCGAGTTGTGGGCCGAGGCGAACACGGCCTCGTGCTGCGACGGTTGGCCCGAGTACGTCGAGCGGATGGGGTACGCCTGGGCGTGATGGGGCATACCGGCGAGCCCTTGCTGCTGAATTTCCATGAAGGCCGACTTGTTGGTGCCGTCTTGATCAAGGCCATCCGCTGCACCAGCCATGCTGGAATAGGGGGCCGAAAACTCTGTGAAATTCAACGTGGTGACGGCTTTTCAGATCACACCGCGTTCCGAAAAAAATCGTGGAAATCAAAACACAATTTTTTGTTTTGTTTCTTCGCACAGCGTCGAACAGAGCCGTCCGAACTTTCGACTTCTCGCGCTACAAATGAACGAGTACCCCACGGCGGCAGCTCTCCGTTCCCCCAACCTCACCATGAATATGGATGAAAGACTCGTCTCCGTCACCGCCCACTGGCGCCGCGCCATTGGACGCAGTCGTTCTTTAGCCCCGCCTTTACCTGTCAATCATATTCTCTGCCCGCTCTACAGGCTTGGACGACGTACAGGCCCTAAAGCAATTATCGTGACGCGCGGAACAGAAAACCACGTTTTGTCCGAAAATTGAAGAGAATTTAACCAAACACATAGTGTGTGCTAACCAGACAAGATTCTTCTTCAGCTAACATGGAATGGCAGTTTTTTTAAGCGGGGAATAATTTTCTATGACAATTCGGATAAAATTTCAAATTTTCGGAACAATTAAAAAATCATTAATTTAGAAAAATTAGAATATTTAAATAACATGAAAACAGACTATTTTCTTCACTGTGATATCCTTTTATAGTTATTCAATACAGTTTCAGAAAAATTATATTTATTACGGAAAATTAAGTATTTAAATTTATGCTAATTGATAGAAATTATCTATTTCGACTTAAAAAAAATTTTCTCCTCCAAAATATGCTATTATTTTAAATATTAAAAATGAGTTTTAGCAAAATATTGAATACTTTAGTTAAAGTATAATGATATTAATATCTAAAAGCAGTATAAGAGCTATTCGGTAATTAAAAATTCTGTATAATAACGTTACAATTACCAACGTATTTTCATTTTAGAGCAGGCAAAGTATTGATTTCTTAATTCTTAGATGATCAGTCAATTATTTTAAATTAAATGACATTATAATCATTAAAACATAATTCTGAAAACGTATGTATGAAATGATAAAAAAAAGTTTGTTAAATGTGAAGCTTTTATCAAGAAATATCAGACTGTTAATGTTGCTTAAATATAGTAACAGTATTTGATATGAATATAGTAGATGAAAAATTTTTTATTTTAAATCATCATCACTTCTATAAAATGTCATGCAGTTAAACGTTATTGTCATAATAAGGAGGCTCACAGATAATCCTCAGTTAGCTACAAAACTAAGTTATCTCCTTCGCTTATAACGAAACCCAATAGAAATCAGAAATTTAGCTATGGTGAATTAAAATAATTTATTTTCTTCTTTGGCCGCAGATTTCTTTCTTTCCAAATCAAACTTCAGTCAAGAACGTGTATTTCAGTCTATTGTAAATGAAATCGGTGTTTATTTGACTTTTCATCATGACAATTTGATCATTTTGATTTCAAGACGAAGCATCTCACTTGCATATGAAAAGAAGTATTTTGTGATTTCCAATATTAAAAAGATATGATGAAATACTCTCTTCAACTCTCATGTTTCATGTGAGAATAAAAAGAGATAAAAAAATATTTCTTGAGTGAAAAGTTTTCATTCTCAATAATTGATTTCGAAAATTTGAGAAATCTTAATATTTGTATATTGTCAAAATAATTTTAAAAAGTTAATTCCTAAATTGAATGTGCATAATACTAAATGTAATTTCAGTGTTTTATGTGCATTATTGTGTAGTCATCAGTATTTCCTTTATTTATATTTAATTACTTTCATGTTTCAAAAATCGATATAATTAATTTGATCAATTTATTTTAGAACAATATTTTCTCAAAATTGTATATATATATATATATATATATATATATATATATGTTTGATTTATTTTCTCTCTCTTTAAACTTCTTTCGATATATTAAAAAGATGACTTTTTATTATTATTATATAATAGAAAGAGAGACTAAATCTTATATTGTGAAATAATTGCATAATTACTTCAATTATAATAAGGCAAAAAAACAATAAAATAGTAGTGATGAAAACAAACTAAATTTTAAATTTACATATTTTCATTTAAATTTAATTATACCAAATACAAAATCTTAAAGGAATAAAACTGACATTTTTTATTATTTATTTCATTATTTATAGCTTGTTATTTAATCATCTATACAGATATTTAAAAAAATGTAAGTATGATAGAAATTAATTTTCATAGTCCACTACATTAAAATAATTCAGCAAATTTTCATAATTTTCAAATACATTTTGAATCTGTGTATAAGAGTGAGCAAGTTCATTTTTGAGAAATAAAAATATATATTGTTCAATTATGTATTTAAAAAGCAGTGGCGAAGTAAAACAGTTTGAAACACCTGTAACTCTAATTCAAAGGCGAAATTCACATTGATTCATGACAGGGAGAAATTAGACATTAATGTTGCACTGAAAAAAATATTTAACTGAGGAGATCTTTTGGGAAAAAACAAGTATGCATGAACTTTTCTTTACATTGTCCTTTGGAAATGAAGTTTGACTGTAGGATTCTGACAAGAATCTTGGATTTTAATTCTTTAAGTAAACGAGAATTTTAGACAGAATATACTAAAAGGACTCATTATTTTTGGCAGAGTAGAATTGAAATATTGTGAGGAATTATAGGACAAAAAAGAGAAGACGGATGATTTCAACAGTACTATTTTTATGACTTATATCTTTGGATTGCTCACAATCTCTTTTGAAAAGTTAGCAATCATTTGTTACGATTTTCTTTCATGATCTTCAATAGAGATTTAATTCACTAGCTTTGAAGATCTTGAACTATTTTAACAATAGTTTTTCGAAATTTGTTTCTTTTTTTCATGAAAAGTGAACTCTAATTCGATTATAGAAGCTAAATAATAAACACGTCAATGTCTGCGGCCACTAGTAATAGGTGAAAGAAAATCAGCAATTTCTCGAAAGCTCAGAAATAATTGCCCTGATATGTAAAAATACACGGTCAGGGGATGAAATCGGTATCTCAGTTGGTACACTCAAAATCCGCATAATTTTGTACACCAGCACAAGTAACAGTACAACCGAAGAATGGTTTTTAAACATATTAAAGCTCTACCAAAATGGTAGTTACTGAATGGCTCACGAAATCACATTGCTTAGAAAATACATTTCACATGAGAACGTTTTATTAATGAATTAGGGCTCCCTATGCCTTAGTAGTGAATCAAGCTTTTCCCTATAGAAAAATCCTGGTATTGATTTTAGCTATTGCTAAACAATGAGAAATGGGTTTTGTCTTTCTGCATGCCTATTTATCAAAGTAAGTGCTTGAAAAATTATTGAATTTCTTCTCTTGAACTCTTGAATACAATTTTGAAAAGATTTTACGAATTGTAGAATTTTCAATGCGCAAAATAAAATACTTTATAAGGATAAGGCGATGTATGTTCAAAAGAACCCGACAATGACTTTCAGCTGTCGACTACTACTACTCGGAATCTTATGTATTTATTAACTATAATTTTCTATATAATGTCTGGATCTAATGTCTATGCTCTCTGGTAAGGTATAGAAGTTTACAGAGGAAGAGGGAAAAACTTAGGGGCCAACCTTAACACTTAAATGTGGTTCAGAATTACGAAACTGTATTTAGTGGCTTTAGTTTGCAGAAACAGAGCCAACAGGAAACTTATGCAATAAGACAACCAAAGTAAAAATGCTACTCACAGAAGAGGTTGTAAGAATTGTGTGAAAATTGATAAGTTTTGGTTACTATAGAAATAAGATTAAATTTCCAAAGGCCGATTTTTTTATCGAAAACTTCGCAATTGAAATTGTAACTCTATTAGAAGTCTCTTATATGAATGCAGTGATGAAGTAATGTTTACATTATTAAACGCCTGAAGATTACAAAATATAACAGCTAAACATATCCAGTTCAATTTAATGATCTAAGAATCTCTTAATTATAGAATAGGGATAAATCCAATCCCTTTTGCATGATAAATCGGATTCCTTTTGTCCTGGGGCTCCTTTGTTAAATGTGGCTGAACATATAGGTGTTACTGAAAGCTGGATTTTAAACAATGGATGCCAAAAGAAACTCAGGATTTGGTTTTGCTGTGCATTTAGTTTACTTTTAGTCAAAGATATCCAATCATTGAGAGTTTAAGACAAGCTGGAACACTAATGTTTGACGTGTTGTTGTCTGATCAAAATTCCTATCCCCATAATTTATGTAGAAAAAATTTCAATAAACATTATAGCTAGTATATTGCATCTTGCATTTGCTTTAGCATTGTAAATTTCGCTTATACAATTTTGAACTATAAATTATTGCATTTTGGAAAAATTTTTTTAATTATTTACGTTAACGAATAAACGTACCTTATATTTTTGTTCAGTTTTAACATATTCTTTCCGATGGACCAATTTCAATAATTACCAGTGTATATTTCATTCTTCCAATAGATTTATTTTTATTTAGTGTACTTTGATCCATAATTGATATTATATATAAATCAATAATCAATCTCTCGAAAATCAATAAATGATGAAAAATGAACGTTGCAAAAGCTTTTAATTATTGGACTATTTCTTATGTCGTATCATGTCTTAACACGATTAGAAATCTGGGGTTTGAAAATTAGAACTTGTTCAAATTCTCTAATACTAATTTATTATACATTTTTAATGAGTTCTAAAGGAAATATTAGAGTTTTTAGTTATTTTGCTTCAGCTTCTTATAATGTGAATTTAAAATTTAGAATTTAAAAAAATGAAAGTTGTAATGCCAATTAAAACATACAATAATTAAGGTATTAAAATATGAATTACGAAACTTGAAAATTATTTATATATATATGCTACAAAAAGAACTTCCTATAAAATTTTTCAGAAAGTTTTATCCAAAAATTATTTTTTAAATGCATTAGTAGACATAAATCAAAATCAAAATGCTTGTAGTATAAAATTGTAAAAGTGCTTATCGCTACATTTGCATATCGCAAATTTTATATAAAAATGACTGAGAATAAATACAAGAGCACTATAATATATTGTTAGAAGAATGCGTATACTTCTCTGCTATGGTTTAAAAATTTTGGCATCTAAACTCGAAATTTCAGCAGTCCTTTCATGTGAACCAAAGTTTTCTTAAAGATATGAATCCGTGAAATGAAAATTTTAAGATAGAAGAGACCAGTACACTGTCTAGACACTTTTCTTTGATACCATCTAGGTACTATTGTCAAACAATCACGGCTTGGGATGTGTTAAAATTTTGAGAATCTCAAAAAAATGAGTGTTCTTCGTAGAATCCCCCCGAAAGCTCTAACGCACATCTTCACGTATAAGATTCGCTACAGTCAATAAATATCTTATTTTTTGGCATCTTCTAGCCTGAATAGCTTACATTAACATAAGTTGCTTTTATCATAAAAAGAGAGAGAGAGAGAGAAAATGCCGATTTGCCATGGGAGCAAAATGTTACTATTATTCCATAAATAAAGTGAATAATACAAGCATTTTCTGAATAGCTTTAATTTTAGACGTATATTTATTGACAGACTCACATAAAAGCCTTTACAATTTTTATTATCTTCCTAGAACATAATGAGCTCCAATATATCTATATATTTAATACGAGGTATTATCTGTAACTTTTATCCAATGCAACAATAAATTTTCAAAGAAACACCAATAAATAGATTTTGATGAGTAAGCGTTCTCCAACCAGTTATTTTCAATAAACTTCAAAGAAATATGATTACAGACATATATATTTAGCCTGTGATCACATTTCTTAGAAGTTCTGCAATCATTTCTTAAACAACAGTCAACAATAATTACAGACAAATTTAAATTCGAAACTAATTACCGTATTGGCATTTAGATACTTTTAAATGTTATTATATTTTCAGTTTGATTTTCACATTTAGTGTTTATTTTCAGTCTCATCATATATGGTATCCTGATGAAATTCACTACAGGTGCTTCTTATTTTGAGACCAATGGGAGTCAATTTTGCACTTCTCTCATTGATTCACTCCTGTTCGACACATGATCTATGTAAAGTATCCTTAGGAACAGTCTGTGAAGTTCACTCGTACCACTAAGTATGTAGGTAAAGTCGTACTAAAAAATATGTATAGTGACATATCAACTTAAGAATACTGGGGTGGGGATAATTATGTGGTTTTTGTCTTCATTGCGATCAAATTTGTTTATCCACATAGTGATGTAATCCCGTGAAAGTTCAAATAAAATTTACAAAGCTTTCAAAGTTTCCGACAATGCCATTTCTATCCGGTATGAGATAAATAATGTTTCATTTTGTTTTTAATACAAAAGCCAATCATTGATTAACGACTTTTATGAAGCAGCTGAAAGGAGAGCATGCATTGAAGTATTTTGCTAACTCTCTGATGAAAATGCTATATTTCTTACCGATGCAATAAGTGCCACTATTTCGTGTTCAGTTCAAAATTTTATATCTAAACTTTGCACGACTCGTCAATTCTTTTATTTTTATAGTGCTTATGGCTCTTTGCAGTACTGAGTGACGCAGCTCAAAGAGCTTAAATATTAAGTATCTGACTTGTCGAAGGACAACAATTTAGGTGATGCGAATTTCACGCACATCTCACTTTCAAGAAAAATTTATTAGCATCGAAGTTTTAATATTTCCAAGCCAAAAGTGAACAGCATTATCATATTCAGTAATCACATACAAAATATCTATGGATTCACAGACATGGTTTGTATAAAAAGAGTAAAATCTCATTATACAGCGGTCTAAAAAAAAGTCTTTTATACAAAAAATAAAGAAATAATATGAAAAATTAAAATTCATACTAGGAATCAAAATTTAAGGCTTTAAATACAAATAGTATATTAAACATGAAATCAATATAAAACAGTAGTACCATTAATATTTTTGAAGTTCTCCTAACTTAATGTTATTCATTTAAATCTGAAAGTGTAATTTTTCACATTGTGTAAAAAACTTAATTCCTCAAATAAGATGCTTGGTAAAATGTCCAGACATAATGAATAGAAGGGAATTGCCTTAATATGTTCTATATTTTTCGGTCAACAAAGTTGGTTTCTTTTCGCTTAAATTCATTGATATTTTTTTAACGTAAGTACTTTCATCGGCTTTAACACAATTTCAAAAATAAAATTACAATTTTCTTATTTAAAAACCACTTTTCATCCATCTATTTTATGACATTATATTTTAATGATCCCCTTTTTTTAATTTCGTAGATTGTTTCTCATTCACCTGAAGCTTTTAATTTCCTTTCAACAGCCAAATATTTTCATTTTCCTTTCCATAATATAAAATTCTGGCTAATATTAAAATCTTAATAAATATGAAAAAAATTACATGGTTGATAACAAGAGCTCTAATTTAAGGGGCGAAATCATTTTAAATTTGTGTATACATAAAGGCTGACTCTTATCTTATGATAATGCTAGCAAGACAGAGCAAAAATTTTCAGGTTTACTACCGTTAAATAAGAGAATAAGGGTACTATATTTCTGATTCCTTCATACATATGTGTATAGGTGGGTACTTTCCGGGTTTCCTCCTTTGCGATGGGGAAATAGAGCTCATTATCTATGAATATTATCGATAGAAATCATTATATTTAAAAATCAAATACCTTGCCACAGTTCATAAGCTATCCACTTTGTGGTGTCTAATTTGTCATTGCTGCGAACATGTAATTGTCAGTTCCTTGAGTATTTTCCTTTGTCTGTAACATGAATAATACAACTGTTCACATTGATAACTTAATAAGCATATTCTCACTAGTCTTCAGCAAATTTCTGTAGCTCTAAAATAGTTAACATAAAATTTGTTAGATCAGTATTTACATAAAACACTGCAGTTAATTTAGTAAAAATGTCTGTGAAATTATAAAATAAATAATTCCCTCTTTTAAATAAGTTTAATATATTAGGAATATAAGTATATGAGTTTCATAAGAACTCAGACAAATCTAATATACACTGCATGACATTGATAACTCAGCACCAAGAAGGAGTTGCCAGAAAGTAAAGAAACTCAGCAAACTGAGAGAGACAGCAACGGACAATATGTGATCTGTATTTCGAAATGATATGCATAATACAAAGCAAAAACAGGGTCGGGTCACTAGGTTGTAGGACATCAATACACGAAGCAACAGGTCTAGGCACAAAGTCATTGAGAGTACAGACGGCGTCCTCAGGGCTCTCCATTCCCTGTCAACCCTTTCCCAAAGTGCGTCTTCTGAAGGAGGTAGTAGCAGGTTCTGCAAATGGAGTCCAATCATATCCCAAACCTGTTCGATTAGTGAGAGATCTGGCAAGCATGGTGGCCAGGGAAGCAGATGTACATCTGGCAGATTTACACCTTGTCATTGACCTCACAACATAGATCGTTGGGATCTATGTTGTGGGGTTAATGACAATATTCTTAACGGACGCCATGAGCACAGACCCCTAGCAGCTAGTCAACGGCAAAAGGTTCTACTCGATTGCACATGCTGCGGAATTTTGGTAGGCATGCAATGCGGGGCCACCATCACCTCCCGTTGGACACGTTGGTCCATGCGTGCTGACATTACTCTGGCTGCACGAGCATCCCGAAAACATTCCACAGTTCTTTGTTCCAACCATCTTCGTCACAGTCAGTACATTTGGAACACATCCAGGTGCTTATAAGCTGCGATTTGCCGTAGATGCCAACCTGCCCTTCTCAGTCCGATCACCATGACCTTCGTAAAATCGTCTGTCTGCTGGAAATGGCACCGCCATCGATGGCCTAGCATTCTCAGCAATTACAGGCGTGCTTGCGCAACAAGAACAAACTTTTAACGATTATTTTTTAAGCAGCAATAACGGTGCGAATATTGCCTCCTCGGTTGGTACCTCACCTTGTATCTTATCCTACGTGAACTGGAGAGCTGCGAATTTCACATCATTTGCATAACTCGGTAAGGTACGTCTACACTGAAATTTGCATAATTTTCTGGAGATTCCTTCTTGATCCTGCATTTTCAGTGTTGGGCAGTGTATGTGTGGGGTAGTTCAAATTAATTTGCTTGCTCTAATTAAGCGGTCTACAGTCGTAATAAGTTAACATATTGACAAAAAAAGCTGTAATTCAAATATATTGAAGAAATATTAACAAAGGCTGTAAGGAAATCCACTGAGAGTATATGCGATAAGAGAACTGAAAAACTCAACATAGAACATGAACCAACAAGATAAAAGTAGCAATTTTTGCATTCACGGGATTGCTGAAAAGAATCAAGAAAAGGAGCATTTATCATTTCTGGAATGAAAAAAAATGAGATTTCTATGTCTGTCGAATGATGAGGGTAAATCATTTTAGTTAACACTATAGGAATTTAACATTTTGCCTCATTACTGTTTGCCTCTATTTAACTTTATGTATATTTACTAAAATTTTCAATAGAAACAATAAAGGAGTTACTATTGAGTTCTATCAGTTTTAATGGGCTCTCAAAAACTATGTTTTTGTAAAATATTTTCAAAATTTATCATCAAGAAATTCAGTCTGGAAGAAAGTCTAAATCCGCATCTTTAATGAATGTAATTGATTTTAGATCTGTGATAAGAAAAAATATCTGTGGGTAATGAAACTTACTCCTATCTTAGAATATCAGTTGAGAAGTAGAATTACACATCATTAAAGATATGAAAATCCGCCAACCTAACAAAAAACTCTTCTACATTTTCCTATAATGCCTGTCCTGGTGACATTCATACTTGGGTAATTCTTCTTTGAGAAAATAAATCCAAGTACTTCTATGACGACATTTTGAAGCCTTAATATGTTGCCAATTTCTTGGAAGCTCTTTTAAAAAAGAGACGAAAGGGTCAATGTGCGACAAACCTGACTTATCAAAGGAGTACATAAATAAAATTTTATATAAATAATACGAGGTAAGCAAGAAAGGTATTGCAGTGACCCAAAAGAACATGAATTACAGAAAGTGTAGCCTATTGTGCTAGTCCTCGAAGTACTCACCATAGCCATCCAGCAACTTCTGCCAACGTGTCTCCAGTTGTGCAATCCTCTTGCATTTTTTTAATGCAAAGAAGTCCATGAGTGCTTGGCGTAAGTCTGCTTCATTAGTAAAGGATTTTCCACGAAGGTGTTTGTGCAGAGAAGGGATGGTAATCTGATGGTGCAAATAAGGAGAATAAAGAAGATAGCACACAGTCTCCCAACCAAGTCTCTGTATGGTATTCCTGGGCACCCACGCGACAGTGCGGACACGCGTTATCGACAAAGAACGATTAACCCTTGTGATTAACCAGCGCTGACTCATCAATGTCTTGTCGTACATTCATTCACATCACTATCCTTAAGCGCTTGACATATTCAGCGACTTGATGCAGTAGCTGATAAGTCCACTTTAAAGTCGTAAAGCAAACAACACAGAAAGAGCTATTTCAACATGTCCATTAATTTTTGATACTGTAAGAATTACGATTGATGAATGTGCATGGTGAACCTGCTTCTATTACGACTGATATTCCTACTCCAGACTCTCCACTGTCTCAACCACATTATACACTAATTTTCCTATTATTTTTATTCATTGAATGAACGAGAAACGACTCAACCAGTTAAACAGAAGCAGCCAGGTGAAGTCTTCGTGATTTTGAAACAGAGACCAAGCAGAAAACCACTAATACTTGGCCTGCCACCCCCAGAGATATCATTTCACTTGGAGGACATTGCGACCACAAACAGTTTTAACTTTTCTCAGCCGCCTTTAGTGAACATGATAGATCTTCAGTTAATCTGGGATTCGAATTCACTACCTTCCGACAATGAGCACGACGTCCTAACCAACCAGACCACCGCGGCCTTCCTTATAAAATGTTAGCTACAAGAAGGACCTCAAATAAGAATTTGTCTCTTGTTTTTTAATTCATTTCATAAAAAATTTCATCCATTGATCATTTTCATTTAAAATAGTGCTTTATTACATTCTCACAGTTCAGTAAAGATAGTTTGTCCACAATACATAGAAGAGTAACTTATTTACCTCTGCCAATTTGCTTGAAAATGCAAAATGTCTCTGATGATTTTTATTTTAACAGCTTCTTGTCGGAATTCATTTGTTTTCGCTTTTTCTTGCAGCATAATTACATTTGATTGATCATAGATTTCCTCGTTCATAACAGAAACCCGACTCCCAATTTTGCTATTTTTATGAAATATTATTCCAGATTAATTACTATTAGTTGTTTATCACACATCTATCATAAAATATTGCATGATGGAAAATATATAAAATTATTTTCATCTGCCAAACTTATTAGTGTTTGCGAGAGTTTTTATTTTTACACCTGCTACTTGGAATTCACTTTATTCCCTTTTTTCTTGCAGTATAATTTATGCGATGAAATTTTAATTTTTATTTCCTATTGGTCATTTCACAAGTTTAATTGCTCGTATTTTTCTACATGAACTATTTCGTAAATTTTTTGGATAATTTTCAGAAAATATAATGTATAATCTATTAGTATGTACAGTAAGGTCCTGTCTCGTATCTTTGACTTTGGAGCATTGTTAGCTATATTCATAAAAGAAGTGTCAAGATATTGGAAAAGGGGCTGTGCACTATAAAGCAAGACGACTTGTGGCTCCCCTAAAGACAAAACGCAAAATTTAACGATCATGTCTTGGAATCTTGGAAATTAAACAATATACGAGAGAAAACTCACAAAGTTTTACAGTAGCAGTGATTTAGAATTGAACAACACCTTACACTCTGCTATATGAGGAAGAAAACACACATTGGCTTGTTGACAAGTTCCAATATTGTTTTGTTAAATAAAGCTTCATATAAAGGAGCTATTTTCTTCTCCCTTAAATCTCTTCTTACATGGCACATATTCTAATGGTAATGTAGCATGAAATATCTACTATGTGAGACTATTTCAAAAGCGTTGCATGTCCTTTGACCCCGTCTACCAGATGCTTGTGCTAGCTTGTATGCGATATACTATAAAATGTGGCATATGAGATTTACTGGTGAGGTCAGATGCATATTGTAATAGAAGAAGAATGGATTCAACACTGGTAGTAAAGATGACTTTTAACAATTTGTGTAGCTCAATTCGAGTTTAACTTTCAGTGTTACAATAAATTACAGTAGTATATTTATATGATAATTTAGATTGAATTAAATTTTTCCTGTATAGTCCTGTAAAATTGATTGAAGAAAACAATTAAAATTTCAAATTAAATTAATATATTGACAGCTGAAATTTTCATAAAGATGTGATTCAAAAAATTAATGGTTGTGCAATTATTTCTTAAGAAGCATTGAAGCAATTATGCTTTCAAACAATACAGCTAAGCCTCTAAAAATCTAAATGCATGAGGATCAAAGATCAATGCTTCTTGAAAACCCAGAAATTTTATATGTAGTTTAGGAACCATGATGAGTCTTACGGATACTCCAGCTAACGGTTCTAAAGATATTCCTCCCCCCCCCTCAAGTCGAAATTCGCCGAGGGTATGAAGAAATTCGAAATTTGCTCCAAGTGTATAAACAGGTCTCTCCTGAACATATTCTTCAATGCCTTGGTCTCTCCGGGAGAGATCTGATGGAGAATCCACTGATGGTGTTGGACTTTTTGAAGGTGTACGCGCTCATGGACCTAGTCTAGCGCTGCTGACCTTGGAGGCATGCAACAACATTAAGATATTCCCGCTGAACATGTTCGTTTATTACCTTACTAAACAGACTTTTTATAATTGTGCTTTAGGTTTAGTTTTTCCTTTCACTCTACGATCAATTTTCACAGAAGCACTGATTAAATACGAATATACCGTTTAAAGTGATTTCCGACCCGCTATAAGCACTTTTGCCCAAAATAGGAATGGAATTCCTATTGAACCGAAGTCCTGAGCATTTACTATTCATCTGCCCGCTCAGCATTCGAACATGGGACAGCAAGGTATTTTGAATCAAAAATTAGAAGGATTAACTGTCAATAATTATGCTAGACATTAGACCTAATGTCTCATATTTAGATGATTATAAATAATTTCGGTTGATATGACATCTCAGAGCAATGATGTAATATTAATTAGCGAGAAAGACCAGGACTATTTCTCTGGGGGAAAGACATTTTGCTGAGCTTATGACTGGTGAATGGAGAATCTGGGATTTCTTTAGTGATAGTCTGAAGGACTCATTTAAAACTTAGTTCAAATTTTCTCGAATTATCATTTGATCATTAATCTAAGTCTTTCAAACTGTGTTATGAAAACATCTCAATTATCTACTGCTATGATAGACCGATGACCAAATTCCATACTAATGATCATACTCTTCTCTAATCCAAATGCAAATCTAGAGCAAAAAGTATCTGTTAAGAAATTCATTAATCTCTTTTGTCCATTTAAGAAAGCTCGATAAATTCAATTTAGGAATACTTTCCTATGACTAATTACTTCATAGTTCCGATAAAATTCAACACATGTGTATTGAATATTGTAATGATATTTACATAAAATTCAATTACTGCAATCTGTTGTACAACTTAACTTTCAACAGCTGCATAAAGTTTTCTGCAGGGAAATGTGGCATCATACACCTCTCTTATCAGAACATAAGCTTTGCATCATATCCAGTTACTTTCTTGATCTGCAGTTTCTTTTTATCTTTTTCTGATAGAGCACGTATGGGATGTGATTAGAAATTATTATTATTATTTTTTTAGTGTATAAATTATTTTCACATGAATCCAAAATGAATGCAATAAATCCTAATTCAGTCCCAAATGGATGAAAAAAAATTTAGAAAAAATTTTATTCTTTTTTCAATTATATATACATATTTTAACTTTAATCATAATGTTTTGCAGTCAAAATTATTCAATACTTAAATTTATTTAAACACTCTTATTAATATTAAAAACTGACTTTGAAACCCTAAGCATCACACTGTATCCACCAATACATTACAAATTTATCAACCACTTGCAAAAAAATTATTACAACAAAATAAAATTATTCAGTCAATAAGAGCATGAATTAAAGACTTTTTTGTTATTGTTGCACGAAAAAAATCTATGAATGTTTTCGTCTAAAACAGCAATTATTTAAATAATCTTTTTATTTACTGAAAGAAAATCAATTCTTTCAAAATAGAAAGCCTTAAATTATTAAAAATTCATGGAAATCGATTATTTTCAAGTTGCGTCACTTTTCTTACAAATAATGAATATTTGCTTTCAACATTAAATAATTTAATTAAACTTTAAATTTTGTATGTTAATCGTCTCTTTTCTTTCTTGATTTCTCAACATTAGTATAAATTAGTGGATATTTTCGGACTACTCATCAAAGGAAAAACAAGAAAGGTTTGATCTATATAAAGTAGTCTTAGTAAGAGCATAATTTATTTCCAAAAAAGAAATAATAAATAAATAAATAAAATACTGATATGATTTCAAAATTAACTTCTAGTCCAAAATTCATTAGATATGTTCCCTTTTGAGTATGGTGATAGAAATATCTGATATTTACAACGTTAATCATGAGTGAAATACAATGCGACATTTGGTATTTCTATCATTAATAAAACTGTTGCTTTGCACAATACTTTATTTGCTTATAGTTTGCGCTATATTTTAGATGTTATTATATGCACGAGGCAAATAAATGTGTTTTGATGTAAGTGGAAGTAATATTTCTTTTAATTAAAAAAATCTTCATATATACGTAATGAAAATTCATATAAATACGGAATGAAAAATTCAGCAAATATAATTTTTCATTTCGTATTTATATTTAAATTTTCTGATACTACAAATAAACAAAAAAGTTCTTGCCGTTTTTAATGACCCAAACGAACATGATCTACAGAAAATGCAACCTATTGTTAGTCCTCGAAGTATTCAACATTGACATTAAGCACTTTCTGCCAACGTGTCTCCAAATATCCAATTCCCTTGTGGTGAAACTTGAGGGCTTTGGTTGCACAGAAGTCTGTGAGTGCTTATCGAAAGCCTACTTCATTGGTGAAGGATTTTCCGATAGGGTGATTGTCCAGGGAATCTAAGAGGAGATAATATGATGGTGCAAGTACAGGTGAGCAATGAGAAAGGCACAAAATCTCAAAACCAAGTCGCTTAAAAGCATTCCTGGCTATCCGTGCGACATGTGGCTTGGCGTTATAGGCCAAGAACAGCTCACACTTGTGATTAACCGGTGCTGGCTCCTTCTTTTGCAGCACTAGTAGCACACGTTCCAATTGCTGGAAGTACAAGTCAGCAGTGAATAGTTTGGCCCGCTGGTAGCAGCTTATAATGAATTACTTGACGACTAGTCCACCAAACACAAAACATAATCTTGAGTGGGTTGCATAGGTGGTCTTGCGCTGTGTGGAACAGTATCCTAGAATGACAACCAATGCTTGAAATTGTCATACAGGAACCTATTTTTGTCACTGGTCAGCGCGTGATTCAATATGGATTTGCTACGGTGGCTAGAAAGAAACAATAAACAGGCAGCCACTCGTTGTTGCCTATGGACTTCTAACAGCGTGTGAGGAACCCACTTGCTCAGCCTGTACGTATAAGCGGTGCCGGTAAAGTCTAACAGTTTCACCGGAAACGTTAAATTGTCTGGATCTTTTCCACACGTTTGATTACTGTCCTTTTCAATGGCTGCCTGCAAGTCTTCGTCATTCAAGGCCTGTAATCGTCCACTGCTAGCTTCTTCACAGAGGTACAAATCTTCCAATCTGAATTTGATAAGCGAATACCTTATCGTACGTTCGTTTACATCACTGTACCCAAACGCTTGACATATTTGGTGGCTGTGAAACATAAAAAGGTGAACAATCTGACATGCCTTTTTTTAACCTTTCTAATTTTTTTACTTAATCTTAATTATTTTTAATTAAAATATTTTGGATCACAAAATTATGAACTTGGTTAAACGTTTTACTAAGATATGCTATTCTGAATGAAATCTTTAAACTTTCACAACGATTAAATTTAGATTTTAATTAAATTTTCTTAAGAAATATTGTGCAATGAGTTCTTATTGTTAATAATTAGTAGGTATATAATGAGAAGAATGTAAAATGTGGATAAAATCCACACTCTCTGGGCATCCCAGAGACTCTTAGTGAGATCGGAAGTATGCGTCTTTTTCAAAATAAGGAATGACCTCAGTCTTCAAAATACATAAATGAAATCAGTTTAGTGGAAATAGTCATAGTCATGAAAGAAAAACCAATTCTCCTGGGTAGTCTCTCACAATAGCAACCCATCTCAATAGCATGTTCCGTCGAAACGGCTATTATACGATACCCAATTGAATATGCAACTCACAACAGTCTAAATGTGTGATGTTTAATTCTAAAGTCTGATTCCACATGTGCAATATTCTCTTCACACCCTTACATGCCTATCATATGATATCAAGTCAGATTTTAATTCATTCGTGTCTTAGGATTATGACCACACAACCACAAAATTTGATTTACCCTCTTTTCCGTCTATTCTAATTTGATGGATTGTATTTCCTCACAGAAGTCAACTTCGGATTTCTTTTTATTGTCAAAATGGGCAGATATCTTCCTTTTTCCATTTAAATTGAGTTTTTTTCATAAAAAATAAAAAGGAGTTTTAAAGGGCGATATAATTTTAATTAGACTTTTTTCTGTTGAGTTTCTTATAACTCAATTTTGAAAAATCGGGCTGTTTGAAGCAATGTTTGATAGGAGTGAAAACTTTCGATGTTATGTTGCTAAGAAATTAGCGAGTATTTTTGCTTTGAAAGAGTCCTGTTTGAAATTCCATTCGACTGATATTCTAAACTTTTGAATTCTCTAAATAGTATTGCATTAGTTGGTAAATTGTACTTATTATTATCTGGCAGAAAAAAAAGATTTTAAAGATGTGACTGGTTATTATGATTAATTACTATGAAGTAGATACGTTCTAGAAAGGAATTAAATAATTAAAATTGATTAAAAAAAGTTATGGTATCACAACATAAATATTTTATAAATTGTAAATTTAGAGAAAAACAATTCTGCTCTGTTAAAATAAAAACCAATAATTATTTTTCTTATATAATAAAAACTTTTTATTCTTTATTTTATAAATATATAGAAAATAATGTATACATATTTTTTTGTATAAAATTTCATTAGTGTAATTTTTACAAAAACCTTGACTACAAAGTTATACTTGTAACAAGGAAAATAAACAAATGAAAATCTTGGTTAAAATGGGGAAATTAATGTTAACAAGTTGTAAATGTTTTTTTTTAATTGATATCCCTAAATAATTGTATCGTGAAACTCAGAATCAAAAATATACAGGAACAGAAAGACTTTCACAATTTTTACTCATCTGACAGTACATACGATTTTCTCTACCCTAATTTAAATTTGAATTACAGGAATTATATCAGCATTATATCTGCATTTGATGAAATAATTAAAATAAAATAGGAACTGAAATTATTTTCCTTAATATGACACAACGCTGCGTAAGATTAAGAGTTTACACAGCACTAAGTGAAATTAAAAAGTGTGAATCGAATAGCTTCATGTTATAATGCTTTGACTCTAATGAATGGCTGATACTAACGAATGTCTAAAGATTTGTCAGAATGCAAGAGCGGGACTCAGCTCATAAAGGGATGTACAGGGGAGCAACAACCATACGAGGCTCATAATTGAGTTCAAATAGATTCGAATAAAGGCTCTAGAAATAAATATTTTAAATTAAGAGTACTTTTACTTTATTAAATAAATTACTAACTTATTGATTAATAGTTAGAATGACAAAATATAATAATTTATAGATGTAGAAAGTACAAAGTTTGAACATATTATGTGTAAAAATGTGCTTTAAACAAGATGTAAGTTTTAACGTTATGATAAATATAAGAGAATAATATTCTCTGTGCCATGTGAGACTCATACTCTTTGCATATTTTAAACAGGCACAAAATGATGCAATTCATTTCGAAATTTAATATCATATATATTTTTATAATGATTAATAATAATGAAATTTATGAAGTAGGTTAAATACGCAAGTTTTTTAAAATATGAAATATACATATAGGAAATATATGTATATTTCATATGGTAAAAAGTAATAATTATATTATATAATGGAATTATTAAATGAAAGAAGAAATATAATTAAAAAGAATATCATTGAATTATTCAAATATATATGAAATATATACATATTTAAAAAATTCTATTATATTCTGTACATATATTTAAATATTCCATGTATTCTACTGCATAGTTTTTCAATCTTTTTTAAATGCACGTCATACCTATAGCATTAATATATATACATTATACATATGAGAGCTTATGCATGTATTATGCATATAGGTTGAAGAAAGACGAAAAATGATCATAACGTGAGAGAAGAAAGAGGAAAATGTGATCATTAATCCCTCGCCACAATGATATCTATTAACACCCAAAAAGTTTCTCTTCATTTAATTTAATTAAAAAGATAGTATGAGTTTAGTTTTTGTTTTATTTATTGGAAAATACATAAAAACTGATTGCGTGTATATATATATAAGCAATAATGAAATATACGTCCGAAATTTTTCAATTTAGTTAAAGAATTAAATTTCGATAATTTTAATAAGAATTTTCTTTATACAAGAAATAAAACAAAACTCGTTCACTGAAATTCCATTTTTTCAATTTTAGATGTTTTTCTTATTTATTAAAGAAAATTAATTTTCAGCTTATTTCAGTGTGAAATACATAAATTCAATTTGTGAGAATGTATTTAACATCTACACTTATCAGACCGCAAGTACAAAAATATACTCTCACATATAAGATAATTTATATATATATATATATATATATATATATATATATATATATATATATATATATATATATATATATATATATATATATATATATAAAATTATAAGTGATTTATTGAAATTAAACACTGATATTTGCTTGTTTAACTCATTTTAAAAATAAGCTTACATGTTATCATTTCAATTCATAGAAACTTTGAACCGGAAAACATTATATACTTTCTAGTTCATTCATTCTCTTTTCTGTTTGGTATAAGATTTGTCTGTTTGCTAGATCGAAAGTATATTATTTTGTTTTCTTATATAGAAAGTCTGCGAATTGAAATGTATATATTGCATCCTCTTTAGAAGCTTTCACAGTGCACTTATGGAAAGGGACGAGTGAACTCTTCATTAGATCAGGCATCTTAACTAGTGACAAATTTACATTTAAAAAAATAAAATAAAAAAGAGCTTTGCCCGCACTGTCTAAAATTCTATCGTATACTGAAGTTTCGTATGTAAAACTGAATCATTTCTTACAAGTGAAGGAGCATTTTTGAAACTTTTATAAGCATCTATCAGCATTTATCGAAATGAGAAAGTATAAATGTTTTGGAATGATAAAAAAAACGCGCTGTGTGTGTGTAAGAGTGTTTTTAATTTCAAAACAAAAATTATAAACTTGGCAGGGAATTACTTCTTTTATTAGATAAAAGCGGTTTCCCGAAAAAAAATTTCTTCCTTTATACATCTCAGAAATGAATTGTGAACACGTACTTGACATAAACTTGACAGTCAAAAGATATTCTTGTGGAACATTGAAGAGTCTTTGGAACAAGTAGCTTGCAACTCTCCGTGTTTCGCCCCTCGGTACAAGAGGGCACCGCCACCTGTTTGGCGCCAAAACTCTCTCCCCTACTCGCCCTTCCCAGAAATCCCCTCGCCCTGCTATTACCGAGATTCCATTTTCATAATGCCATTGTCATTGGGAAGCAAAAGCAAGTCGGATAGCAATAGAAGAGCAATTGTCAGCCTTCAAATAATTAAGAAATATGCACAGAACTGCGCATACCTAGAGGAACAACCAAAAACTATTATTTTTAATTAAAATTTTTCAATTTCAAATGGTTAGATTTTGGCAGATTCAATTTACAAACTTTTTATTTTTTTACTAAGAATACTTTATTTAAATAATTCAACTTATTCATTCACCCTATAAGTTTTATTATTTGTCAGTATCTATAATTATGTAATACTATTGTTTATAACATAAAATATCAATTGAAGAACTCATATGTTCTAACATTCATAGAGTTCTTTTAAGGATATCATTGAGAGCACCATGCGTTTTTGTATGCATACACATTCATATATAAAATTAATACTTATTCTTTTCAAAAACTGCTTTTCCAATTAAATTTCTACTAGTGACAAATACGAAATAAATTTCTATCATGCAAGTTCGGAAAAAAAAAAAAAAAGAAACCAAGAGAAATGAGTAAAACTTAAAATTTTTGTTTAGAAACTTTATTTGTACAAGAATACATTCAAGAACCCGTTTTTTTGTTACTTTTTAATATAATAATGTATTTTAAATGGGGGACTAAAATGTTTTTCATTTTTTCGTTGATTGTGTTTGATAAATATTTAGTATTAAATAGTATAATATACATATCTGTACGTTGTAGTTCACATAATCCAATTCAAATACTTGATCAAGGGAAATAGCTAGTTTTATTTTTTTTTATTAGGAGGTTGGCATCAATGAATTATATTAAAGTGTGCAGTAACCAGAACTCAAACCAAATAGTGAATATTGGTAATTGAATTAAGATGTTTGACTTCCATCGCAATCGAAATATTCCAATTGAAAAATATTGATGAATATAATTTAAATATAAACTTCCATAATTAATATTTATTTTATAATAAAACTGAAGTTTTGTTTGATCAATACATTTTATTACTCTATTGATACTCAATTTTTTTTTTGTTGGAATGAAATAATTTAAGTATTTCATGAGAAATTTTCGCTTCATCAGAAAAATATAAAATTATTAAGTGTTCTTTTTGACAAGCTTATAGTTTTTCAGTCACTGTCTTATCAAACTTTTAATTTCAATAAAATTACGCGAGAATATACAAGCAAAAATTTAATTCTTCATCTCTGAGTAGTATCTTAAGGAACATTTTTCGAAATGCATTCTCAAAGATTATGTTCATAAATTGAGGCACTCTACATAAAAGCAAAACGTCCCTTTCTTGTAGGAAATGAATGCACTTTCTCTACCGAGATTTCATTGCATTTGGCGACACGAAGCAGATCATTGCTTCTATAGGAGCAGCCAACGGTTGACAATGGGCAATCAAATAAAGTGTGGTTTTTTTGAAATCCGTTATAGCAAGTGGCCGCAGCCTGTTTTCATTGCCGAAACCCAGACATACCTGTCCCTTTGACGGCAAATCCCGGCGCCTTCGGTTCGGTGCCTGGTGGCTACTTACAGCCTGTTGAAAGTTCATTTCCACGGTGAGGTTTTTTTTTTTCCTTCCATCTTATAATTATCCACAAAAATTCCCTCGTCAGAGGAACTTGTATTTATTAATCGAGTAAATTATATTTAATTGCCCAACATCTCTAGTTTAATATATGATTGCGTTCCCTGAAACGAAACTTATTTTATTATAATTAAAATCTCAAAAGAAGAAAATATTTATTTTTTTCAAATATTAAGAATACTTAAATTTTGGATAACAAATAAGTATTTTCGGTTAGTTACATTAAAACAGTAGCGGAATACAGTTTTATGTTTGAAGTTGTAGTTGATTCCAAAACTATAAAAATAATACGATGCAAAACGAAATTTAATTCCATTATTTTTGACACAATTCAAAAATATTGATTTGCAGATAGATTGCGAATTAATAATGAAATTGTAGCACTTTTTTGTTCAAACATATATTTTCTAATTTCATACTGTTACTTTCATCGTATGATAAAAGTAACAGGTGAAAGATAAGTTTTATTTTACATCGTTCTAATTATTACATATAGTTATCTAACTGTATTTCACCTAACTATTATGCGACTAACAGGACTTCTTTACTCTTACGTATGAATAAAAAAAATTAATAAATTAATAAAATTTTCATGAAATTGCTTAGCACTTAATTTTGAAAAATTCTTTTAAATTCTTTTAGAAATATTTAATTAAATTCATGTAAAGCTGGTTTTTATCAAATAGATTGAATACTTTGTTTTCAAAAGCAATTTTTTCTTTTGCAATGACATACAATGGATAACATTTCTCAGCAAAAATTTCAATTTCGAAGAAAAAGACAATCTTATGCAAAATCTCTTCCTGAACTTAAAATACAAGTATTATAATATTAAAGGAGAATTTAGCATTATATACGTGTAGAAAAGTGATTTTCGTATTTTTCATATTAAAAAGCACTTTTTCATTTTAACATACACATTTTCGTATTTATAAAATTTTAAATGATATAATGTTTCCAAGTTCTTTAAAACTAAATGTGAAATTTATTTCTACTTTGAAAATGATTAGCATTTAAAACAAAAAAAAAAAAACTCTGATCTAAACTTTTATATATTCATAAATTTCTATTTCTTTTATGATAAGAATAATGCACACGTTAAGTTTTCAGTCCTCTTTTTTTTCTATTTCTTGCCAAAACTGGCTTCCTTCTTCTCAGCGTACTTTCCTTTGATAGAAAAGGCAACAAAACATCAAGGCGTTACGTATTATGCAAATATTCTCATTAATAAAAGCGTCGTTGTATCTGATTAAGTGAATTTCTGAAATAGGCTGCCACAATGTTTTATTGATTACTTATAAGGAATATTTTAATAAAAAAAATAATAAAGTTTAACTTCCGATGTAACAAAAACAGGCAGTAGGAGTAGTTTAACTTTTTTACATTTGTGATTTAAGATGTGGTTTCATTATATGGAAAATGAAATACTTTAATTTGCGATAGATTATAAGTACTTTATTTCAAAGTGATTTTTTTTCTTTTTATGAAAATAAAGTAATTAAGAATACCAAAATATCAAAGCTATTTTTATTATATAGTTATATACTAATTTTATGCTATAAAATTGCATAGAATCAATTTCATAACATTTGTTAATTATGTATAGATATGACCGCAAAGCATAAGAACCTAATATAAATTGCATCAAACATATCCACCAGACAGCAAGTCTTATCTTTATTGATGTTTGAAATAAAAATTATGCACTATTAGATGTACCTCAAAATAGATAAATAACTTAATATATATAACTCGCAGATTAATCAATAACAAAAAATATTTATTATTGATTAATCTGCGATCATTTTTACTATTGATTCTATATAGTGAATATCACATAAGGATATATGTGCTGAAATTCAAATGCGAAAAGTCGCCTTAGAAAATATTTTGAGAATTACATACTTTCAAAAACTACCTTTAACTGTATTGAAAGAAACTACTGAGTAAAATTAAGAAAGAGTATTATATTTGTGTTAAAAATACAAATTATACGGTATCTGGTTATTGTACTTGTATTTTATAAACTGGAGCATTAAAAATTATTTTTGTTTATTTTTTTTTCTTCTTATGAAAAAACAAGGTTATCTTACAATAAAGTTAAATTTAAGTTACAAACGCTTAATGGATTGAACCTAAACTTGTGACTTTATTGAAGTCCAGTCAGTGACTTTTTATATTAATGAATTCTTTCACATAATGAAATAAACTGCAAATTTGTAATTCAAAATTCCAAATTGTATGAAATTATAATATAATGATAAATCATAAAAATATATGTGCTCAACAGAAGTATAAGAGAAACTTGTGTGCCTTTATTAACGGGAAGTTTCTCTTCGGCTTTTAAGTTTTATATATGAACTTAGGTAAAGATATAGTAAATTATTAACAAATATAAAATGTGATATAAGTATCCCCAAAGAGATTAGGCATCTTTTACGATTTTGAATTGATATTTTCATAAAAATAAAAATCCCTTTTTCGATTAAGATTAAGTCTTCAATGGGATATATGTATCTAAAAATTAGGAATTCCTGATTCATCTTGATATCTTGAATATTTCTGTGATATAGATACGCTTAATATATAAATTACAACCATTTGCGCAAAAAGTAAATAAAGCAATAACCTTTTTTTTTCTAACAGTGGGCACTGAGTGAGTACCCATTCGCCACAACTAGACTGCAAACTCACATTCATCGTTATTCAGAGGGCATCTGTGAACCAAATCACTGGGGCCAGCAGCCTAATCCCCTCACTTCACCATAAGCCCGTTTGTAGGGTGGGCCTCATTCATTCGTTCATCATCTCAGCATAAAGGACAGAAATATAGAGAAACATCCATGCCTAACCTTGGACTTGAACCCATTACCAGCTGTTTTAGGAGTTAGGAATGCTAACCATTCAGCCATCAGATGGCGTATTACTCTAAACTAGTGAGTTATAAAAAACTCATCAGAAATAAAATGTAAGAATCATTTAGTGAATGTTTTTAAACTTTTTTTTTCTATATAATTTTACTATACATAACTTAAAGAATGTCATAATAAGTTACTATTAAATTTTTTTTTGATTAATTAATGGTAATTTTAAGAAATTATTTTAATCATGACATTTTTGGTTAATGAAGTAGATTTTTAACTTATCTAAAAGCGAATTTTTACTTAAGAGGTCACACGAAAGCTAAATGTATCAGGATTTACAGTTTAAAGTGAACTCCGAGCTACTATGTACATGTACCCACAATTAGAAAATTCTGGAATCGAACCCGCAAGCTGTTGCACAGAAGACAGAGCGATAACCATTTAGTTGCTAGATCAACTTTCATTTTTGTTGAAGCTCTGTGTAAAATAGTTTAGTTCCGTGTAAGTATAATGCTCGTATTATTAAGAGTTAACGTGTTTTTATATGTATCATCTTAAGAAAAATATGAAATTTTCATTGACTACCAAAAGAAATATTGATCACATGCATGTAAATAATTTATTATTTTCTACATTATTTATCAAAAATTCCTTTATTTTGAATGTAGCAAAAAGAGGAAAACACTTATTCGATTAATCCATATTTTCAGGCAGTAAATCATACAAATGTTTCGTCAATGAAGTCTCTCGATAAACGAGAAATTAATAATTTCCCCTCAGTCTACATTGTTTTTCTTAAATATTCACGTTTCTTTTATTGTTTTATTTCTATTTCTTTATATTCTTTATTGACTAAGAGACTTGAAACATCATTGATATTTTTTACCATTGACTTTTTTGCCTTAATGTTGGTTTTAAAAAGATCCTTTTTTTCTCTTCAAGTAGAAATAATATCTTCGCATAGTAAATTTTATTTCGAACGAGTCATACAAAAGTAGATTTGACTAAATGGAGGATATGAAATATAAAAATGAGAAAAAGTAAATGCTTAACTATTGATTGATTTATGCCAATTTTAATTGATTTTCGAATATATCAATTTGGATTGTTATTAGAATTTGACAATATGTTTAATATCCCATGAAAAAAATTTTTTGATCTACATCAAAAAAGTTAGTTTTTTTTACACCATTCACAAATTTGTGTATTTATAAGTTAGCAAGGTATGAGGATTTTTTTTAGGTTTTTTGTGTTCAATAAAAAAAGTAGTCGGTAACATAATTATTCCTTTCAGAAATCAACAAAATCCCTGATTTATCTTAGCAAATGAGATTAATTATTTTAGATGTATTTTAGACTCATTTCACTACTATGGATGATAGAAATAACTCTTATACGTTGTGCTGAAATTGCATGGACAGTTGTATATGAGCATGGGCTCTACTTCCCATCGCTTCTCGTTAAAATAAGCTAAGAGAAGAATCATTTGCCGCAGGCAGTTATTGGGAGGGTGAGTACGCATACTCCCTCACTGGAACTCTGTGGGTTAGGGACGTGTCCACATTAATCTGTGACGTCCATAGGCCTTCCGCTGGTGCGGCGCGAATATTTAGAAGTCGGTACTAGCTTAGGCGTGACCTCGTCACCTGAACGTGGTTCAAAATGACGAGGCTCTTGCTGACAGGCGAGTATTCCAATCCTAAGGTGCAGCCCGGGGCTTGCCTGCACCCCTATACATGTATCCTTATATATGTATACGAGCATACCAAACACTATCTGTTTGTCTCAATTAACTGCTCATAGAAATGATATGGTTGTTGCCAAAAAGGATTATTCTGGGTATTTATTTCTGAGGAACTGTCCATTCCGATTTCTTGAAAATTTGTTTACTTGTTATTTCAATAAAATATATATATATCCAATGTCATTTTGTTACTTGCAATTTTTCCCGATGAACCGATTTTAAATAAAAGAAATGTAATTTAACAGTTGTCAAGCTTACATGATTTTAAGCTGATAATCAAGGGAAATTAAGCAATATTTTAAGTGTTTGGCTATTTTAAAATGAATCATTCTACATTAAATATAGAATGAAATTATCTTTTAAACACAATCTAAGCATTTTACATTTCTTTGCAAGTTGATTTACTATATAACGGTGTTTGTGTGACAGATTTTAAGCAATCGAAAATTTATCAAAATATGCTTGATATATTTATTTTCAGTATTGAGTGATTTATTAATTAGCATTAATTTTATCTACATTAATATTTTGCAAAAATTGTTCCACATAATTTAATTATATTACAGATTTTTTATCAGCATTTTTTTAAGCAGTTTGGGCTATTATCGTGTTTTTAATTATATATATATATATAATCTTCCCTTTAAGTTGTTTAATACTCAATATGTATTGAAAAAAATGATCACAAACTTTTTAAAATATTCCATTTTAATTAGTAAGAACACTCTCTGTATATCTAGAAGGCTCTTAAGAAGGAAAGAGCCTGATTCCAGATGCTGATTATTTAAACTCTTTTCTTTTCTATTCTTTTTTTATTGTTTCCTTGTAAAAATTGAAATCTTTATTAAAAGCTTTGGTTACATAAAACATTGAAATAAAATTGTTATTAATTTCTAAAGGCAAAAGTAGTTTTATATAAAATATATACTTTAAAAAATTAACTTTTTTCTGATGGTATGTACATATTTTTCAACTACAATGACTGTTTCGTTATTACTCTTGCAAATATATTTTTTTGAAATCGGATCATTATTGTTGACTTCTACTTAGAAAAAAAGAAGCCAAAGATACATTATTAGTCTTTGAAAATTTCATACAATCTTTTTGATAAATACGAATATTTGGTAAACGTAGTCTCAGAGTAAAATATGCTTACACAAAGCTTTAGAAAATAGGACTTCAGCAGAAATTTTTTTCATTAGAAAATCAGAACGTGTTTTGATTCATTATCTTCATTCATGAAAAAAAATGTCTATGAAAAATGTCTATGAAAAAAGTCAATGAAAAATAACTAATCACCTTGTTCAATCTTAATTTTTCAATTAATCAAATTTAATTTTTATGAGGCAGGTATTCATTCTGTTAAATTTATTTGTAACTCCATATGTGTGTCGTATTTTTCACTTTGCAGTTTTTCCAGATGTAATGACTCCATGCCACTTTCTTCCAGGTGTTTTCTGAAGGAATGTGATCGGTCTTATCGAAAAGGTGACTAAGTTGTAAATTTCTGATATAGTTACAAACTGCGACCGTGTCGAGAGTGTCTGGAGGAAGGGGAGGAGCAGTTCTTTCCAGGAGGAATAAATCCATTTTTTGCGTCCCGCACTTCCTCCCTTCAGCGCTAAGGACTTTCTCATCCATCTTCAGGGGCAGCTTCCATCCATCATATCCACTCATGCATCGACTCATGCATGTATTCATGGAGTTGGGTGGATCGGATCAGGAAGAAGACCAAGATGATGTTGCTATGGAAACCACGTGACTGGCATCTCGATTGAAAAGTGCCTCCTTCGAGCGGCATTGAGTGGGCGTTTAAAGGAAGAATATCTAGAAATTCATTAGCCATATGCCTCCAAGAGAAATCCTGTTTTGACCCTTCTTTAATCTCTCCCCATGCATCTGTCTAAGAGAATAAATTATCCCCTGTAATAATTAGCACACTTTTTCTTTCTGTTATACATTTCGTTGAATGTATCGATTTATTACTGTAACATAAATAAAAGAACATTTTTATACTTTAAAAAACTATTGTTTACTTTTAAATTTATGCAAGGCTTATGAGAAATAAAATTAATTTTAATTGCTGTATTAAAAATCATTCTTTTAACAGAGATGTTTAAACCATATCTAAAATTTATTTTACAAATGCAGAATACTAGGCTTAAGCCATTAGTTCAGTGATCCCCCAACACTTCTTGACAATATTTTCACACTCAAAAAGTATTTGCTTAAAATGAATTCCTTCTTTTCTATTACTTTTTGTTATTTTGTATTTAATTTATTCATATATTAATTTTTTCTCTTTTAAAGATGTTGGTTAAAGCTCACAGTATTAAATTCACTTAAAATTTGCTATGTGCATTGAAGCAGTCATACACCATATTGAACCCAAACTAGAAATGGTATTTTCATCTTAAATTTCTAATTTTTTCTTTGTTATTCTGTTGATTTGCTCTTTTACATTATATTTTAAGATATAAATGTGTAATTCTATATATAGTTAACTCCCAATTATCCACTTAATTTGGGATTGTGTTTTTAGCAATTTTTTGTAAAGCTGTATTAACATTATATCGCAAAATATATCCTTGTTAGATTTTTCAAAGAATTTGACTAGAATTGAACTAAGGATTAAATTTCTAAAAGTGTAACAGTCTAACTATTCATGTAGAAATAAGAATTTGATAAAATTTTCTCCAATTCAATAACGCACATTGGTTGAATTTCTTAGGAAATCTGCACAATTTATTTTTTTTTAAGTTCATAATTTCAATCAAAACAGATAGAAATACAGTAACTAAAATTTGCCAATTTTTCAATATTAACATCAAAGAAGACTGATTTGTTTAAAATACTAATACGATTTTAATACTCTAGATTGTATTTCAAGTCCATGGAAGTGACTATGTTTGAGGAATTGCTATCCTATTGTGTATCCCTGAATAATATTGTGTTGAGGGGGGGGGAATTCACCGAGAGGAATAATTGATAAGAGGCTATGAGGAGGGCACAGGAAAAGCAAATTAAGCAATTGAAAGACCATAAAAATGAGACTTAAACAAAGAGAGGGAGGGGCATTGTTGAGAAGGAAAAGATCAAAGCAAGAAATATTACATCGAGAAAAAATGAAATTTCAGTTTTAAAAATAGTGGAATTCTATGCTACATTTTTAAAACGCAACACAAACTTACGATAGAAAGCATTCAAAATTCATTATACAATTAGCAAGGAATGAAACATTTATTCATAGATTAGTTATTTTTCATACCTCTAAAGTCATCAAATCTTGTCTTTCAAAATTCATGCAGACAATGTGAATTTAGTGAATATATATACAATATGAATTACGAATAATATTAAAGAAAACATAATAGCTATGCTTTGGGCTATTAAATTTAATTGTATTACACAATATGAAAATTTATCCCTTTATCCAGTATTTTTACTAAGGAAAAATATCGCCTAAATATTGAAATAATCAGCCTAACTAAATAATTTAAATTCCCTGATCAATTATGTTAAATGTATGCTGCATTTTCATTAAATGTATGCAGTTATTTTTATAAATACCTGGTAGGAATTGAATAATATGTGCTTATGTTTCATCTTCTCATGTATTACTTTTGCAGGAAATGTTACTGTACCAGGCCTTGGCAATGCATGGTTGAAATTCATTTTTGTGATTCAATTATTAAATTTTTTAAGTATTTTTGTCATCACAATAAACATATGAAATTATGCTAATGAAAAGTGGAAAGACTAAGACCATTCTAATTTGAGAATTCTGAATTATAATACATAATATTTTAGAAGAATATGATTGTAATTATCTTTTTTTTATCGTGAAATCAGTTTTCTTTCATTTGAAATGACATAAAGGAAAAAATTAATATCATAAAATTATTATTTAATTATCATTCAAGTAAAACTGAGCAATGTAAAGAGAAATGAATGATTCAACTCTTCATATTTGAGCTGCGTGTGAGCATAAAACATTTTCACTATAATTAGGTTGTATTCCAAAACATTTTGGCTTTTCTCAACTCAGCTAACTCCTTAAAAAGATGATAAAAATGAAAGAAAGAAACCGTTTAGAACACAAGAATAAAACTACAAACTTCTGTAAATTTGCAGTACTATAAATTGCATTCAATGAAAAAATCATTTCTCTTGTCTTTTTTTAAGCAATGAAACACAATGTCTTTGATTCCCGCGTAAAAGAACGAAATAAAAAATATATATTTCTTCATTCAAGAAGTAGCAGGAATTGTCTTTTTTTTTTTCTTTATTTCTTTTAACTCCCCACAAGGAAAACCTAAGAGGATATTCTAGGAAAAGTTTAGAGGAGGGGGTGGGTTCTACACAGGCTGACCTTGGCTACAGTGCAGCAGATGAAAGAAACCTTCAAGACTTCTTGTCCATCCCACAAACGTCACTGCTGTCTCCTTCCACCGTTTCAGGCCGAATGCTGATTTTTATTTTGAATTGCTCCTTTTCAATTAGCTTTTTTTAACTTTTTCATTTTTACAAAATTCTTTTCAACATCTATTTTAATTGAAAGGAAATCAAAAAGGGAGGGATTAAAATAAAAAATGAGTGACATTTTTGTATGTGGGAAATGCAACAATAGACAAAGATCCTGAAAAGAATCAAGTAAATGTCCCACAGATAAAAATATTTTTACAATGTACTCCAATATTTAATACATTACTTAACAAAAAAAGAAGCAAATTAGCTTCAACATATATTATAACAAATTTATTTAAGTAAATGTAGTCGATTTATATACGTTTTATACCGCATAACAACAGTATCATAATATAGATAGATTAAATTTAATAAACTATCACAATCTTTTTAGTGATTCTTAAACTATCGATATATATGTTTCTAACTTATTGATGTTAAAAATTAATGTACCCGAAAATGCTAATTTTTGCTAAATTGTTTTCTCAAGCTCTTTTGTAACAATTTCGAATAAAGAATTATTTTCGGGTTACAAAATATATAAATAAAATTGAAAGAAAGAATAGAAAAAGAAATAAAAGCAAAAATCTCAGTAGTCCAGACTACAAGTGATTATTGCAACAGAATAAATCATTCAAGCTGATGAAATATGAGCTGTTAAATTATCGTTTAAAAAAACACACATTTTTTTTTAAAAAAGTACCAAATCAAAAAATATATATATTTAATGAAATAACTTATAGTGCCACTTATCAGCTTAAGGTCGTTATATTGTACGTGAATATCCTCCATGTCTTTGCCTCCCAGAAGATTATTTCATAGACAAAGAGTCGTATTCACATTTACCGAAGGAGGAAACCGAGAAAACCACCAATCACCCATGCCATCAAGTGTGTAGGAAATTATATATAAGTTGTCATATTCAATTATAACTTGATGTTGCATATGCTTACAATTATTTAGCATACATTCTACCTGGGAATTCGATGTTATATGTCCTGTTATCTTAGAATTGGTAGGGATATATTTTTAAGAATTCATTTGATAATTGCAAAATTATTTGAAAATTTTACAGAAATTCAATTTTAATAGGTATGTTACAAAAATTTATTTTATAAATCCTTTCTCACTTTAAGTTAAAGTTTTTACCGTAATTGAAGAGCAAATCAGTTTTTGGAAATGGATAAGTAAAGTAATAATGGGCAAATGCGATCTGCCGAAGGTGCAGTTTTTGGAAATGGATAAGTAAAGTAATAATGGGCAAATGCGATCTGCCGAAGGTGCAGTTTTGTCATAATCCTTATAACATAATTTCGCTTCCAATTATTTTAGAAATTTTTCAATAGAACTAAACTCAAAGTTTTGCAGTAAATTCTTAGAGTCTTTAAAGTCAGAAATGATAGTTTTATGAGGAAACAAAATGAAATATGTGATCTTCAACCGCCACTTAATAAACTCTAGAGACTCTAAATTGTTTTTCTTTCTATCAATGAATTTGATAAGACTTTCAGGGTAAAGCTGAACTCTAAATGACCATTCTGGTAATTCATTATTTGTTTAATTTTTCTTTCTGGTTCAATTATATTCTATGGTAAGCATTTTGATTTCAGAATGCACTATAAGTTATTTCATTAAATATATATTTTTTGATTTGGTACTTTTTTTAAAAAATATGTCTGTTTGTTTTAAACGATAATTTAATGGCTCATATTTCATCAGCTTGAATGATTTATTCTGTTGCAATAATCACTTTTAGTCTGCACTACTGAGATTTTTGTTTTTATTTCTTTTTTTCTATTCTTTCTTTCTATTTTATTTTTATATTTTGTAACCTGAAAATAATTCCTTATTCGAAATTGTTAATAAAGAGCTTGAGAAAGCAATTTAGTATAAATTAGCATTTTCGGGTACATTAATTTTTAACATCAATAAGTTAGAAACATATATATCGATAATTTAAGAATCACTAAAGATTGTGATAGTTTATTAAATTTAATCTATCTATAATTTGATACTAATTGTTTCTAAGTTTATATTTTTGACTTTGTTATGTTATAAGCGTACAATTTGATTTGAAGAAGCGCATGAATTATAAAACATCTTTCACTTGTTTTAAGTTAGCTAGGAGTAGTTTACAATGATAACCCAACTTTTTTTTTAAAAAAATTAAGCACTTAAAGGAAAAATATATTATTTTATGATTGTTTTTTGATTAAAGAAAAATAATCATATTCTTTCACATTGAATGTTACATGGATCAGCTTAATGCTATATAAGAAATAGGAGTCCCTTTTAATTCCATTCAATTATTGAATGCAACTCTTTTATTTATTGCAGTTTCATTCCACTTTAAAGTAGGATAGCTGTTCTTCTCACTTCATAGATTGTGCTGCCAATCTGAAGACAATACGCCTACTACACCATTAATCAAGCGGACAGGATATGACAAGTTGGACGAAGAGGGACTTTTATTTATCTCCCAGATACAGAATGTCCAAAGTACTGGAGGGACAATGAAAGGAAGGAGTGAATGTTCCCTGCGCAGGGGCAACTCTGGTTTCCTTTGTAGGAGCTTTGAATGGGAAAGCAGGAAGCAGCCGCGTTGCCACTCCGAACGGAGGAATGATTAGGACGAATGTCAAGTACGATTGAAAGAGACGTTTTCGGAGATAACTCACTTCTCCCACTTCTATTTGCACAAATCATTTTCCTTTCAGTTATCTTATTTTCACTTAATAATCGATCCCATCGCATTTTCTTGTTGCCAAGAAACCTTTAAAGTTATCAATGACATATTTTATGTAACCTTTTATCAAGTATACCTTAAAGTACATTTCGTACTTGCATATTTCATCTATAATTTTTAAATTTTAAATATGACTAATCATTAGAAAAATGGATGATACTTTGAAAATCTTGCATATGAATGTTTATACGAAATAAATTTAACACATATTTTGAGAATAAATTTTTTTCATATTATGGGTTAAAAATCTTCCGACGCTGAGTAAAGAATAGCCTAACTGAGATAAATGGTCTTAAGACTTTAGGAGCATCCTCAAAGTCTTATATCCAAGTACATCAATTCAAATCCATTCCCTATTATTCAACAATGACTGGGATCGAATCTTAGAATCTTGTGTCCCCTTCCACTCCCAAAAATCTGATACTATGAAAATAAATATTCAAGGAATAACTATCAGATTGTCAATAAAATTTTTTCATTAAAAAACTTATTAATGTTCTTGAAAAATTGTACGAGAGAGTTGAATATATTTAGAATTTTTTGAAGTTTTACAAAGCAAGCAGTTGGATATAAAATGTCAGTATTTTTGCTCCTTTGTAAAAAAATTAAATTGTTTTATAACATTAACTCTGAAATACGTTCTTATATAACTCTAATTAAGAATCTACTTCTAAAGAATTATTAAAAAGCACATAAAACTTACTTATTCACATGAATAATTCATAATACTTTCATAGAAGGGCGAGTGAATCAGACAATTATACTTTTTACTGCAAGTAACTCAAAGAACTAATAGAATACCACTTAACATTTTTAAATAAAATACTGCCGCACAACTTGTCTAGTGGTCAGCGTGTCTGACTGTGGATAGGGAGGTCCTGAGTTCAAATCCCGGTTCTGGCATGGATGTACTTTCTCTCTTTATCTATCCTGTCTTTGTCCTTTCCTTGTATGAATGTGTTGTGAATGGTTGCCTACCTTATAAACGGATACCTGTGTGTACTGAGGAAGTCGGACTCCACACCTAAATATGGTTCTACTGAAAAAGTGGAGCCGCGCACCCCATATTGCCAACCTAGCTGGCACACGACAACAACAACAAATGAAATACTGATAATATTCATAGACTCTTATTTCAAGGTGAGGACTTTCTGTAATTGGTAAACTGTTTCAAATCAGAATTTAAGTGAAAAAACATTTCAGTGACTTTACAAAGCTATTATGGGTAAAAAAGTTTTCATATCAGTGTCTCAGTATTACTGGGATAGTCCAGTAAATCAAAATAAATGGTTCTTACTTCACGAAGACTAAAATTTATTGTTTAGAATTTTAACGTAATTATTTCTTGCGTTATGTTGGCACTTAATTCGCACAGAAAACGTCAAATGACTCAGAATTAACGGTAGTGTTTAGTAGTTATGAACAAATGATGCTTAAATTAATCATCAATGTGAAGGATTTATAGTAACTTTTCTATGTACTTTAGTACTTTGCAAAAGCAATTTCAAAAAGTGATATAAACCAAGAATATTATTCGGTCATTAAAGGATAGTTTATCTGAAATCTATTTTTGTTTTAGTATTTTTCAGTAATGACTCTATTATAAAAAGAAATAGGATTCGAAACATTCTCGGTGTGTAAACAGTTACTGTTTATTTATATCTCTAAAATATTTTGTATTGTACCACAAGAATTGTAAAATAATTGTTACTTGGATCAGTAATGCAGAAGACTGAAATTATTAAACTCTAAATGATCCTGGGAAATAATTTCTGAAGAAGTATGTATATATAAGCAAACTATGATTCCTCGTAAAAGTGCAAATAGAATGTAGCGAACGAGCTATGTTTTATTAAATAATTTTATCAATGAGTAAATCTTTTTTTTAAAAAAAGCATATATTAGAGATAATGATCAACAGCTTAGTTGATGTCTTAAATAACTACCTAAGACTTTTTTCTTTTATTTTTAAAAGTAATAAAATAAATATTTAAAATATATAAACATGAAAAGAATTAATATTTAAAAATATGAATCTTGAGAAGTACAGAGGGTATTAACACATTTTTAGAAAAATTTTGGGACCGTTTAATTAATGTTTAAAATGTAAAGACTATGTTTTTAAATGTTCGATCTGATAGCTTTTTTTCTGGATTATAAGTCTGCATCGTGATTTCCATGATATAAGAGCTTTTCGTAAAATTTCCAGGGGTATTGCTTTCCATTCCTCTTCTACTACTTTCCAGAGTCCATCCATCGTGTTGGGTTTGCGTTTAGAAAAGCTCTATTTAACAGATCAAAGGCACAATAATCCATAGGTGAAACGTCAGGACACTTCAGAGGAATATGTTGAAAAGGTATATATGCAATACCTGTTTTAGTCTTTATTTTTTCAAGGAATGCAGTGGTAGTTTTTGAAGTATGACTTGTAGCTTTGTCTTGTTGATGTTTCACTCTTAAAAAGTCTTTGGGATAAAGAAGTGGAATTTCTTCTGTAAATATTAGACGTAAAACCTTCTCCTGATAGTATGATGAGTTGATTTTAACATTTTTTTCCACTCTTTTTATTTTTAATTTCCCATTGTAGGAGAAACCTGCGACCATCATAAGCCCCTTACTGAAACTTTCTTAACATTGACGGAACCAGGTTTGTACATTTTTTTCTCCTCGAATCCTATAGTAGACCTTTTTTGTTGCAGTCATTTAGGTAAACCCATGCTTCATCAAGGGTCACAATGTATTTCCATTTATCTCTTGTTAAATGGTTTTCATACAGGATTCTACAAAATGTCTTGCGTTGAGCCACATGCCTCGGCAAAAACTGGTGAACATTATGTTTTTTAGCTTTTTTAAGTTGTAAATCTTGATTTATTATTTTATTTATTTTTGATATAGATGTATCTAAAGACTTTGCAATTGATTTCTGTGTTGGCGGATTTTCTCTTGTTACCAGGGATTTCACTTTAGAAACATTTGAAAAGTACGTACATTTTTCGGATATTTGTTTGGAGTCTTCTTTCCATGTAGAAATAATGATTGACATTTTTTACCTGTCCGATTAATAATGTTGCTTATTTTGCACTTAGAAATTTTAATACCATGCATTTCACAATGTTTTTGAATCCTGGAATAAGAATATTTCTCTTCGGAAAGTGCAAAAACATATCCCTCAATCCACAGCTTTTTTACATGCTACATTTTGAAAGAACAATAAATTTAAAAGTAGCAGACGATATTTCTCATTTCAAATGATAAGCTGTTGCTAAAAATTTTTATTTCAAAACATTTACTTTTTAAAAATTTTTAATCGAAATCGTTCTAAAAATGTGTTACTATCCTCTGTATATGTTAAAAAGAAGAGTTATTGATACTGCTTAGTTGAGATTAAGTTTTGTGTAAAGTTGAATGTTTTATTGAGGCATTTTGATGTACACTTTCATGTAAGTAGGACTGACTCATATTTTTCATAAAACGGTGCATTTTCTTCTTGAAGTTTTAATCCTCCGTGAGAGTTACTAGATTAAATTCTGGACTGAAGTTAAATATAAAAAAGTAGTTATAGGAACGAACCTTCTAAAATGTTTCTCCTCAGACAATGTTTTGGAGACTTGTTTTTTTACTACTTGTCTTTACGGTCATACGTGTTCCTTAAAATAACATTTAGAGTACTTTTACAGCCGCCAAAAAGTGGTACGTCTGCCGGAAACTAAGTTCTGCTTGGTTGGAGGCATTTTTTTCCTTCAGTGGATTTTTTCTCGCATGTCTGATGTAGAAAGTTTGGTGCACCTAATGCGATGCACGCAACAACTCTCGTCAATGCAGTCCTCTTTGCTTTTATTATTTTTTTCGGTCCCCACCGCAAACACACTGGGTCAAAGGTTATCAGCGCGCGCTGTGCGTGAAGTCTGATATGCACGCTTCATGATTTTTATTTGATTCTGATAGATTAGCGCAGATTTCTTTTCCATCCTGCAGCTGAGCTTTTTTTTCCTTCGGTGCGTTTGCTTACAGCGTCTTATTTCATTAAATTACTTTGATACACTGAGTAAGATCTAATCCAAAGAAAATCGGAAGTTATATATACTACTTTGCTACAAGGTGAAAGTGTGTACCGACACATCTCGTAATAAATCGAAAAATTTTATTAATGTAATAAAATCTAAGGGAATTTTTTGTTTAAATTTTGTACAAGAAAACATCTAAAGCAGATATAATTAGATTTTGTATTTTCAGTAAAAGGGGAAATTTTCGTAAGAATAACTGGACAAGAAACCCAATGTTTTCTAAGCTTTAGTGAGTGATTTACACCACATGAATGTATTTATTAATTAATTCATAATTAATCTTGGAATAATTATTGCTTTATTACAATTAAATTTAACGAACTGAAATGAATTCCTCAAATATGATTTAAGACAATATTTTTGCCTTTATAAATTTATGTTAGTATTGAAATATTATTTAAAGAATGGAATTCTTTAAAAGACAATAGTTTATATGTAAGCAGATATTTTTCTTCTATTCGTAAGGAATAAATCAAAAAATAAATTCCATTCTATCGAAAATATTAGATGTCAAAGTTTGACCAGAAAAATTATGTACTACAATAGGAGTAATATTTTGCCAGAAGCAACAAAAACATTTTTCATACAATTTATCTGCTAATAAAAAAGTATTTGCTTAATTATGCTTAATTAATTAGGAGTTAGCTTGATTTTGCATTTTGATTTTTATAGGGTATCATTTTGCTGAAATTCTCTTCTCAATATAAAATAAATATTATTATTTATTTTAGTATTTATTTTATATATAAACAGGGGGTTAATATATATAAAATAATATTACCCCCTGTTTATTCACACTTGATTTCTCTGTTACTTCAAATTATTTTAAGAATAGACCTATTTTAGTCTAGAATAACAATTTAGATACAAATATATATGGATGACAAATATGTTATATATATGTATATATATTACTGCTTCATCACCTCCTCGTATTTAAAATATTCGATACACTTTAAATGTGCAGAATAGAAGAAATAAATAGATATTGATTGAGTTGGATTTTAGGAAGTTTTCCTATATGAAAGGAATTGTAACTTGAAACTTTTTAAATGGGTTGATTTTCATTAAATGTCTATATTCATAGGCATAATAATAAATGCCTTTAAATGAGACTGAAACTTTTGTACTCAGGAATAAAAATATCTCTTGTTTCTATATTTGAGAATATATATTTTTTATTTATATCTTCTAATTAACTCCTTACACAAAACATATAATTAATTATGCTATTATAAAATACTTCATTAATGAGACTTTGATATAATCAAATAGTGATAAAAATGAAAATGAAAATGAATAATGGTATTTTTCAATTTTTTCTTGACAAACTTATTACTGTCCCTTTAACTATTTTTTGAAAAGGTGAAAGTGCCCGCTAAAGCTTATGTGAAGTAGTATGAAATGCAAACAATTTAGTTAAAAAATTTTGGAGTGATTTATTTTAAATACATTAATACAGACCTTATTTTTTGCATTTTTATATACCTTTAGTAACCAATTCTAAAAAATGTATAGCTACGTTAATAAAATAAATTTATGTAAATGAAATAAATATATTTTATAAAATATTAAATATTTATATGAATGATGATATTGATTCTGTGAATATGAATAGTGGAACTGGAGTATAGTGAATATGGAACTGAAACGATGAATAAACATTTTGGCTTAATAGTATCGTTCTCATTCCAATAACAAAATAATAAAAACACTATTAAACTTCTCTTCAAATTACTATTATTTGAATAGGTTTTTATTTTGCTATGAATATCTTAATAAGATATCAGTTTGATTCAATGGTTTGCGAGTTTCATTTCATGTGAAATTATTCAGTGAAGGAGGGGAAATATTGGACACGAATCAGTGATGTTCGTCGATGTTTGTAGAAGCTTCTTAATTTCTCGTCCATGAAATGGAAATGTTTGACGCAGAATTACCTTGTTTAAGTTTGACTTGCGTAAACTGATTCTAAAACTAATTCCTTACACTCCAAGTTTTTAAAAGACATAAAGAATCCCTGGATGATTTTTTTATTATAAAACTACAATTTTTTAAACAGTAGCTTATTCATTCTAGAGGTTTATGAAATTAAAAACGACATTCATTTCAACTGTTCATATGCGTAAAAATTACTGATTCGTCAAAAATAAAAATGTGCTAAATTTAATGCATTTATATTTTAAAATATTTATGAATTATATTAATAAAATATTTTCCCAACCTTTACAATAATGTATCACCTATTGTAAAAGTCATAAAAATTTCCTCATCCCGTGAAGCTCATTAACAGCTAATTTTAATAAGCTTCATTAATAAGTAAATTATAAACTTCACAGCATAATAATTCTTTAAACTAATAACGAGGAACAAATATTAGAAAATCTAAGTTAACTCTAACTACTATTCCGGAGTTTTAAAATTCTGCAAAATGTGTGCTTTGTGAATACAGTGATATACAAGGTCATGAACACAAAAAATTTGTCAAGAAATTTTCTGTCTTATTTCAAATCTAATTGATAACTTTAATTTAACATGATGATGATCATTTTGTCATAATTCTAAAATTATTATTTTTTTAAATGTATATCACACAACAGAAACATTCATTATATACTTGATTTATATGATTTGGAAGATATATGTCTATATTATACTATAAATTCACATATTTATATCTGTGCTTATTTAAAGTATATACTTATTATATCTGAAAGCATTTATTGAGTTTATACCAAAGTTGATATTGAATTTTCGCTATTTTAATATTTGATGTATATCAGTATTGAATATACAATTTATAAAAATATAAATTCCAGAAGCGTTATCCTTTTGTCAATTATGTTTCGTTATGGGCAGCACAGAAGTTCCAATACTAATGGGGTTCTTTAAATTGCAGATTAGGATTTTTTTCATTTGTAAAATAATGTTTTAAATGTTTTAGTAATTTAGTGTTCTTTTAAAGTCATTACTTCATTCTGACTCAGTTTAAGTCCAATAGCTCCTTTGCAATCAGCTGTTATCATACACTACTGGCCATTAAAATTGCTACACCAGGAAAGCGGCTTACCACACACGTGAAATTTGCATGACAGGTAGAACTTGCTGTGATATGCAAATGATTCGATTTTCAGCGCATTCATACAAAGCAAGCGACAGAAGCGACATCTACAATGTGTATAAAACCAGAGATTTGACAGCAGTTTTCTCATACTCAATTTCCGTTTCAACGTTGTTTTCGGAAAAGAAAGTTGTTGTAATGCCTCGTGTAAGAATAAGAAATGCCTATCAACACGTGTCTGACTTTGATCGAGGAAGGATTATAGCTTGCCGGGATTGCAGTTTATCGTACCGCAATATTGCTGCTCGCGTCGGTCGAAACCCCATGACTGTTAGCAGAATAAGGAATCGATGGGTTCAGGACAATCATACGGAACGTCATGCAGGATCTCAGCGACTCCCCATCACTAACAGCAGAGAAGACAGACATCTTATCCGCATGGTCACAAGGGATCGTACAGCCACGTCACGAACCCTGAGTCGAGAAATGGAGTCATTTGCAAAGCAACAAGTTTCTGCTCGAACAGTTCGACGACGTTTGCAGCAGCATGGATTGTCTGCACGGCGACCATGGCTTCGGCTACCATTGACGCTGCGTCAGAGACAGGAGCGCCTTCAATGGTGTGATCAGCGACGAACCTGGACGCGGGAATGGCATCACGTCATCTTTACAGATGAATCTCGGTTCTGTATATAGGACCATGATGGCCGCATCCGTGTTTGGAGGCATCGTGGAGAACGCGCATTGCCAGCTTGCATTGGACATCGCCATACTGGCCCATCTGCTGGAGTGATGGTATGGGTTGCCATTGGATACACGTCTCGATCACCTCTTGTTCGCATTACCGGCACTTTGAACATCAACCGTTACATTTCCGATGTGTTATGCGAAGGAACAAATATTGCTTATGGACTTCTTTTAATCAGACGAGCTGACAAAAGATGGATGCGCATGATAAAAAAAAACATTCATAACAATTTTAGTTCCACTGCCGAATCAGAAATGTAATCACTACTAACAGTTTTAGTTAGTAGTCATTAAATTTTCGGTTGCCTAAAATACAGAACGGTGATTATAACCATCATAAATCAAAGCTGTAACATTTAAGATAGATCTTCATAGTTTGCTTAAATTGTAAACAGTAAAATAAATTCCATTCGTCTCAAAAATGATTCATTTATATTAAATTAAACCCAAAAACTTTAAGAGTTAAATTATCACACGTAGAATAATCTATTGTTACAACTGTATAGATGATTTGGTAATTAGAAAAATATATGATTTCCACAAAAACAATTATGATATAAATAACAATTTAAATAAAATCCTGTGTGTATAAAGAACTTGAAATTTTTAAGTATTTACTTTCCAAGCAAACTTGGTACTCAGTTTTATCAACCACTGAAGGTATGAAAGGCTGAGACATTTTTACTCATCCTGTGAATAAAATCTCAGAACTGTGGCTAGCGAACGCTAAGCTTTACGACTGGGCCACCGAACTTTTTCTAAGCACTTGTCAATATTTCTGCATTTTTTTAGCTTAGAAAACTGCTTTAGAGTATAATTTGCACATAAGAAAAGCACTTATGATATTCTGTAAGGAGAAAATGTCGTCTTGGAGACATTAAATTAAAACATGAAAATGCTTAGATAAAACTATTTATAATCTTAGGAAATCAGTTACATTCTTTGAAGAAAATTACTCGCCATTAATTTGAAGAAATCATAGTAGCCAAGCCTAAAATATGACCATTTATAATGTTGTTATATGAGAAATGCATCATCAAATAATAAATGCTTTTACTACTTTCTGCATCGGCACTTTTCGTGTTGCCACAGATATAGATTTTTTCTATTTGGTGTTTATGATATGATGTGAAGGGAATCAAAATTTAACTATTTTCTATGCACAAAGTTTTTAAAGTGTTTTGCATTTGTTATATAGAGGATTTAATGCTGCTTTAAAAGTTAGAAAACTTGCATTAGAGTTTATATATGTATTAATATCTTAGATTTAAATTAACTGGAGACATTCTTGGTCTCTCGGGTTATATCTTTCAGAACTTCTCTTAATATAAAATTGTAAACTGAAGCAACTGTGAGTTATGTGTTATCCATTTTTCTGGATATGTGTAACCGTGAAACCTATATTATATCAACTTTTTGATTGGATATATGCTAAATCTACTAAAGGAAAAAAATGATTTTATGAGTGGAAGGCTTAAGAGATACAAATGCTAATCTAACATCGCTTGCTTCTATAAAATTTATCAATTTCACTAACATTTTTCTATGTAGTATTTTAACTTGAAGTTTTATTAAAGAGGAATAAGTTACTAGGTTTTCAAGGCATGAATATTTTATCGGTTCCATGTAGCCCAAGTAACATTTTAAGATAGATGAGTCTCCAAGCTATTGTGATTGCGGTTCCTTTTGTAAGTTTGGAAAGACCCGCATTTCGCGCCTACGGTTCCTTACAATGGACATCTTTCCTCGTCTACATAAGCTTACAAAATGGCAACACTCCAGAAAGTCCACCCCTCTCTTCTTTCTGAAGCGCTTCAGAAAGTGTTTTGAATACTATTCAAACACGAGATGAAAGTATCAGATTTCATACGGAGTCTATTGGTTCGCAGTGAATGGAAATTTACAAATAGAGCTCTTGTGACCCTCTGAAAGGAAGGCTCTTTTTATTCTCGCAGAGTTGTTCGATTTATTTAGTTATTTATTTATTTGAGAGACTCAAGGGGCTTTATCCATGTAAAAACTTCGATTCTTCTTCTATTTGTTATTTTTTAGTCCCTGTGCTCTCTACTAGGATTTGCTCTTCCCTTCACAGCTACCTAAACATACTTCAGACACTCAAAATGGTAAAAAGAAGTACAATTATGTATTAGAAAAGGTGATTTTTAAAATGTAAATCGTGAATCTTAGAAGCTGAATATAATTTTGAATATTGTAATAAAAAATTTAATATTTGTCACATTTGTGTGAACAAATATTGAAATCACATTATCTTTCTAATAGTTAAAAATTAATGCACAAGACCTCCAAAAATAAATGTTTCATTCAGGGCATTCTGATGAACTGGTATTAGTGCACATGCTCAGTAGCAAGAACAATTTATATCAATCTCTTAAGGGTACTACTCTGTATAAAAGAGAGCATTGTATACATCGCTCTCTCTTTTTCCCTATCAACATATGATTTTGTAATGAAAAATAAATAATATCTTTAGTAATATATCATAAGACTTAAATACCCATAAATACAATTATATGTAGAAAGGGTATTATTGTATAAGAAGTATGAATAAAAATCAAACATTAATTTGAACACGCTTAATGCATTTATAAATATATATATTTTGATAATATTCCAGCTTATATTAAATAATTCTGATTTTTTAATTAAATATATTGAAAGCAAACTGTAAATTGCTAAGTGTATCATCTTTGTTTTATGTTTGACTTATCTCTCAAAAAAGTGGTACTTCGTTTCCTATCTCTAGAAAATTCATGTCATATCCATATCTATTTGAGAGTATGATGTAATTTTGCAGAAACTAAAATCCATATTTTGAAATGAAATTGGAAATGTTGTGAGCTTCCTGATGTCAGCTGAAATTTTAATTTAATTTAGTATTTCAGTTTTAACAATATATTATGCCTTAAAGGTTCAAGATTTGCAGTGCATAGTTACACATGGGATTAAAAAAGATATTGCCGGGCAATACAGTTGAAACATTATGTATATAGGAAAATTCTTTTTAAATGTTATGTAATCAACAACATAAGTATTTTTCCTTGAAATTTTTATGAATTGTTATTTTTAATTAAAATTAAAATGTTATCATGGAAACAAAAAAGAAATGTAATTTTAATTCGTAGCATACTTAACGCATGTAAAGGGCTTAAAAGGATACTTGAATAAGAACTATACTTGTAAATGATGAGAAATTTCTTAGTACATTAAAATTATATATCAACAAAAAATTTTGACACACATACTCAGAACAATTAAGTATTTATCATATTTCACTTTAATTTATTCATTGCATTTCAAATAAAGAATTTTAAATCATACTCAAATTTCCCAGAAAATAGCATTTAAATTAGAAAACATCCATTTGAAGAATTCCTTTTGTGATTTTAAATTCTTGAGAAGGAATTTTTTTGAGTATTTATCGTGCTCCATAAAATGCAACAAAAAGCGCATTGCAATCTAGCCATTGAAAATCCTTTATCACTCAGCCACTGAATACACAGAGTCAAAAAATGTTCTTCACTTGGGATTTTGATTGTAAAGTAAACTGTGAAACTTCCATTCTGGTAATAACAGCGCACTTAGTTTCCAAACGAGATGAACGCATTTGCTAGCGGCAGTACCAAGAGCCAGTTGCATTTCGTCCCCAAAGCATCGGAAAGAGCTGAAGAGGCAGTTTCTGTCGCACCCCGTCGCTTACTTGTGTCCCCCCCCCAATCAATTGTAGTGGAGAGAATGCTCCCTCCCCTATACAGATTCACACGCAATGATCGGAAGCGTTGTCCTGTGAGGGGGTGATCCAGGGGAGAAACCACAAAAACAACTTTCTAGGAGTCGACACGAATGATTGAAAAATTGCGTCGTAATGAATCCTAATAGGACTACCTGATGCGATAGCTTTGTGATTAGGTAAAAGCGATATCGCTCGGAATCCAAAGAAAACGAATCCGGACAGCTACCACGAGACCTAGTTTAGATAAAAAAAAAAAAAGAGGGGGATGGGAATTGGCGATGTAGGCTCAGGCTTTTTTTTTCAGCTTCCAAGCGATTTTATATTTATTTGTTTCTATTTTTTATTGTTTATTATATCAATAACTTTAACCAATAATGAAAAAATACATTTTATTTCCAAGCCACGGTGAAGCATTTTTATATATATATATATATATATATATATATATATATATATATATATATATGCATATATATATATATATATATATATATATATATATATATATATACATACATACATATATATATATATATATATATATATATATATATATATATATATATATATATATATATATATATATATATATATATATATATATATATATATATATATATATATATATTTGAAAGGCATTTGTAAATAATTGCTTAGAGCTACTTTTTTGTTTCATTGAATTGCTTAAAGAAAAACCAAATCATTTTGACTTTCAATATTATGTGTCTTACTCACAAAAAAATAAATTTCAATGAAATACTCGTGTTTTATCAGGTTTGCATGCCTTAAGAAATGAGTTGTACAATACAATTTAATTTTGTTCATTTCTTAAACAATGCGATTATTTTCATGGTTCTTTCACTTTCAAATGAATGAAGAGATGATGTAAAGAGATATTCCACCAAAAAGAAAGAAAACAGAAAAGTGTTGTCCAATATCTTTTATGACGAGAAAGGAATTTTGCTACCTATATTATATAACTCGCAAAAAATAATTCTGTGAAAAATTTTCAAATGCACGAGAAAATTTTTTCATAGAGAAATGAAATATAGAAATATATGAATGCAGTATTTATATTTTTGGTGAGAAATTTAGGGTTTTTAATCTTTGAGAAGTTTAATCAATATTCTTAATTGCATAAAATGAACACAATAAATACATACAAATCAGTTTCTAACATTTAAACTTAATATATAAAAATAGGATTAAAAAATACATATTACTGCTATTTCACAAATATATTTTTTAATCATTCTTTCTTACATACATTTTTAAACTAATAAGCTCTTCCTATATATATAGCTGGCAATCCTAACATTTTTATCGTTGCTAGCAATTGCTTACATTTAAAACATATTCATAGTCCTTCTGCCTTTCTCTAAAATACTTAAATTTTTTGAATAAAATTTCAATGGAGACATCAGGAAAAACAATTTTAAATAGAGAAGATTTTTTGTCTCTAATACCTTTATTACATACAATCATTTTCAAACAATGTAAGGAAATGAACGAAATAAAAAAAATTGATCAATTCAATAATATGATTCAGCATAGCAGCCAACATCTCCGAAGCTATTTCTTCCCATTTGATCTGCAGATAGACATTGAGGACTAAATACAGAGATCACAACAAATATTACTCTCAAAAATTAAAAACTTTTTGGCATATAGCGTTTAACTGTTTTCAATATTTGAATTTACTTATAAAATTTGACTTAACAATTTATTCATATTATGATTTATATACCAAGTAGTAGACAAACTAGTTTCAAACTATAACATCAAAAAATTCTGATTTAAAGGAAGTTTATAAGCACAGTTATTTTGTTTTTATGGCATACTGGTACTATATTCATTATTTTATTTACTTAAAATATTAGGAAGTACCTAAAAATATTTATTTCAGATTTTGCATTATTTTTATAACTGAAACTTGGAATTACCTAAGTCATTTGATCAGATTCATATTGCAAAATCCAATATAATTGCTTAAAATTGATGAAAAAAATTCTTCCAATATTTATATATAAAAAAAATATAAATTGTGTATATGTATATATATATATATATATTGTTAAAATTTTAAATTTATCAATTATTATTTGTAATTAATTTTTTCAATAATAAGCACTGATATTTCATTTCATTTTTACGTGTGCTAAAAACAATGCAGGAATGTGATTAAGATTAGTTGAATTACTTCAGATTATTTTTTAATTGCTGATTTTGAAAATACCAATAAATAACTTAGAAAATTTGCTAAAACCAGTTCACTTGTAATTTAACATTTAACTATTCATTATTCTAATATCGAAATTTTTAACTGATTCTCGTAGAAAGAAGTTTCAGATGTGAATAAAAGTTTCGACGCAGATTAAAGACCATGATTTTCTGTCGAGATTTTAAGCTTGACTCATTCGAAGAAAAGAGCATATATTACTCTGGTTTGGCTTGTTTCATCGCTCTAAGAACACGTTTTGGAACGAAGAGATATTTCTACCTGGTTCTATGGTTTTAATGGATTCCGAATCACTGCAAACATCAACCTCCTGGTCAGGAATTTAATCATGGAGTTGAAAACCAGAGCTCTGACCATTCAGCGACCAGATTAACTGCATTGCATGGGAGGTACAAGTGCAAATGTAAATCACCAAACAATGAATACTATAATATATGGTGTAAACTTGTTACAATTTAAATTTTATTTAAGACTAAAATGTCTTTTGGAGTGATGAGTATATTTGTAAATTATGTTTTGAGTGATAATTACCATTATACTGGAAACTGAAATGTTACATTATTTATAATGCAAAGCTGTAAATGAGATGTTTAATAAAGTATAATAGCTTCTTTATATAAATATATTCATTTAAATTAGTTAAGATTAAAACAATTATTTAATGCTGTAATTTGTTGTGAAAAATAACAATTGTGAAAACGATGAAACAAGCGATACTAAGCTGACAGAGATAATCATCTGTTCTCGAATTTAAACTAAACAGCCTTCCGCAGCACAGCATAGTAATTCGATGTAAGTTACCTTTCCACACTTAGAATAATTTAATAAAGTGCTTAAATTTTATTCATTCAGTGAAAAGCGCTTAATACAAAATAATTTATTTCCATACGGCAAAAGGCTGGAACAAATGATGATTGAGAAATGATGTTAGAGAAAATAGTTTGTAAGCAAAATTAAGGAAGAGATTAGTAAGTGGAGAAAGGGGAGACACAAGTAATTATTGACGCTCTACTTGCAGGACCATATTGCTATCGTTTCGCTTTCCCATTTGATAATGTTTTATCTAGAGGAAGAGTGCACGAATATAGATCGATATTACTCAACTCTCCATCGTCACTGAAGATAACTTATTTAGGAGTTTTTAGAGTTTCCACTCACACTAGCAGGAACAATCCACTGTGTAATTCTAGTATTGTATTAATGTTCCAATTATTACTCCGGAGAAATAATGAGCGGGAAATTTAATGTAAATATTTAAAAATGTATGCGTCTTAAGAATATCTTTTATTGAAAAATTAAAATAAATAAATAAACAATGTTATGAATTTGAGTTATACATTTACACGAATCTGAGCTATATACATACACGAATCTGAGCTATACATTTTCCCTTATGAATAAATAGGAAAATCTTACTGATTATAAAAAGGAAGGAAATTATTTATAATTCAAGTTTGAATTGTTATATTCTTGATATTTCATTCTGAAATATAATTTAAAATATTCTACCTACTTTAAGCATTATACAGATTTTATGAAACATAATTTTCAACAAAAGACTTTTATTTCAAAAGTTTTATGATTCTCGTCATGATTCCATGTTTAACGAATAGGTCTGAATACCATAGATTCAAATTTTTCTATTAAAAGGTTCCATAACATAAGTACCTCTAGTCACCAGTGTCAAAACTATCTAGTCATTACTTTCTGATTTAGATTTGTCAATAACTTTTAGTGTTCCAATCAAATTAGATATCAATTATATAAGCAAATAAGGACTGAAGTTTTTCATGATAAATTAAAAGGATTTTGGATTTATCAACATATTGTAATAATAAAATGCGTGCATTTCTCTCCTTGATTGAAAATGTGCGCAACATATAGATGCCTATTTCTGAGAGTGACAATTTTTCCAACTGTAGATATATTTAGACCCTTCACTTTAAAATATTCAAATTCCACATGAATTATCTCATTTTTAAGCTACTTATTACTATAATTCAGTTTTTTCTTAACTTATTCAATGTGTGTTTGATGAAATACTTTTTATTAGTTAGATAAACATTGTTTTTTTATTTTGATATAAAAATAAAAAAGTTAGGAGCAAAATTTGTGAAATACCATGAACACCATCACCATGCCATTTGTTTTAAGCGAAAGAATTGTCTTGAGCAAGAAAAATCTGATAAAAATTATGGACATTCATGTGGTGTGTGATAATTGTGACTGAAAGTAGAAAGGATAAAATTTTTTCAGGATACTATAATGAATTTAATTAGTTAATAAGAAGTGTTAAGTTCCCTAAAATGTTACCATTTCAAGGTTTAATTAGCACACATACTTACGCAGCGAAAAATTTTCATTCGCGCGTTTTAAGTTATTCTTCTGACTGAGGTTTATTCATCATATTAGTGATTGCCATGTTAAACATCTCACGGTCATTGACTTTCTTCTTATTTTCTTTTTTAACTTCATGTTTGTTTTATTTTTTCATTATTTATTTATCTTTTTCTTGCTTGAAATTCGGAGTCTTTTTTATCATTCTTCAAGAGATTTGCTGCTGGAGAAATTATGAGCAGGTCAGCTTCTCTTGTCGCTATGGTCCAGTGAATTTCTCCCACACTTTAAAAGTCACACCCTGCACTTTTTCAGTAAAAAAAGTCACTTGCTTACGAAGCCAGCAATACAGGGTTAATTGATGTAAAACAAATCAAGAAGTAAAGAAACAAGTCGTATATTGTAAAATAGTACAGTATCCACTGTATTGGGTAGGGGCAAGGATACACATTTCTTTCAATAAAATAAATTCAAAAAATTTCTAATAAATGAAAATGCGAAATATCAATAAATTTTCAAACAAACAAAAATCAAATGATAAACCAGTTTGCTTATAGCAATTAAAAAATAGTCTCTTATGAGGTGTACAGTCACTACACTGAAATAAGACATTTAAATTATTGACAGTTAATAACAGAAAATTAATTTTATTGCCTTGTTAATAATAATAAAAATATCTTTCCTGAACGTTTTGAAAATATAAAAATGTTAGAAATTAGCAGAATACGTAAATATAAAACATGCATTTGTATACGCGGACCCATATATACTTAATGATTACATGTTTCGATTAATTAAATATGTTTTAACACCTTCAATAATTCAGTTAATTTCACACATATAAATATTTCTGAAACTTTATACACACCATTTTCATTTAAGTATGATTACATAAACAAAAGTGACCTATTTTACAAGATGTCCTTAACGAGCAATAATAGAGCTATTTAAAAATAACTATAATAACCAATAACAATATTTGTATTATTGAGTATCATTTGACTCATAATTATTTGGGAATAATAACAAGTTATTTCGGTTTCATATTAATATTAGATTTTAAAAAAGTATTCATAAAATTTATTTGATATTTTTAACTAAATTTAAATTTTGATGTAGGGTGAAGTATTCACTACAAAAGTTATATAAATATTTTGTCTTATACAATGATATAGTTTTTGACGAAACTGTAAGAAAAAGTAAACCTGTGTATCATGTTTGGCAGACCATTTTTGAATTTCATTACTATAGGTATCCTAAACATGCCATCGTGACGTTATAATTCATCTTTGTGAAAAGTACTTGGAGATGAAATTAGACACGACACACACACACACATTCCGTCCATGTATGGTCTTTCGATTTGAGGCAAGAGGATCATGCAAACCTTTTCATGTATTGAGAAAAGCCATGCATTCAGAAGAGTCTCTCTGCATAAAATGCCATATTGCCAAGTATCATCTGATTAAAATATGGCCCAAGATGTAGAAAAAAACCCTGCATATTGTCATGAATATTGTAAGGTACCTCTATTATATCCATGAAGTTTACTACGGGTGAGAAGGGGTTAACCTTCTATAAAGGCACCTGAAACTGTTGTTTTATTATTATCTGCTTAAGGAATTCACGTGCGTGTCTATAAAAATGAGAATATCATTTGCAAATTCACTAAGTTTTTTTTATAAGCCGATGGTTATGCATGAAACTGAAGTGAAATTTTGTATTGAAAATAAAGTATTCGCAAATACCTTGTGTGTATGTAAGCAATCATTACACAAAGTGGTGTGCGTGAATTTCATAGTTAGAATAAAAATTACAGAAGCTGTATGAAGAAACCTCTAGTTGGAATTCCTCTCTGTCAGGTTGTGAGTATTCTCTTACTTAAATAATTTACCATCGTAAGTTTTATTTAGCAATGATACTTTAACATTTTATATTAAGTATATTGATTTATTTTTATATTTACAGTTCTTACTTGTCTAGAATATGATATCTGTGAAGCACTAGAGTTCCTGTAAACATTTAAATTCCTTATCTGAATAGCATAAAATATTCAAAGCAATGCATTTTTTCCATAACAAGATATATTTTTCTATTTATTCCACTATAACTGTGGAATCATACATCAAGAATTTCTTGAATCAAGTGCACTTTGATTTAGTTTCCTCTTGCTTCAGGATTTTATTGAGCTTAGATTCTCTCAACTGTTGAACAGTAGGAGTTCCAACGTGCCTTTCATCTTGGTACAATTAAATATGTAAAAATTTGCACCTGTGCTAGTTTAACTGTGCAATACAGGAATCGTTTCAAGTTTATACTCTTGAGACATTTGAATCTATCCCGATTTCTATGAAAAGACTTTCCAGAAAAAAATATCTGTAAATGTTTAAAAAAAACCTGACTGGGGCTTTCAGTGGTTTGGCAATTCTCTGTAATGTATTGTTAAATTGTTAGTACTAAATAGAAAGTAAAAGTTAACATTTGAATATGCCTATCATATCACTGAAAAAATAATGTTGCAAATTGTAAAAAAATTACAAGATAAGAGTAGCAATCCAATTAACTATATCGATTCTTGCATCATAAGAAAAGGTGCTATCAGCATCGTAAAATGCGTGCTTAATAACAATACACTCTAACAGCACTTGTTGCATTTGAATCTAGTGTACTTTAAAGGTTAACAATAGCGTCAGTGATTTTTAGAGCACTGGCTCGCAATAATTTTTCTCAATACAAGCCCCTTTTAAAATATAAAAGAAATCGATGAACCCTATATGTAATCATTATTAACCTGGGGCCTGAGCAGCTACCAGACGCTTCGGCAGGTGGTGGATCGCCGAACGTCCTGTAGGAATGACAGGATAGCCTTGAATATAGAATCAGCGGCCGCGAACCAGCTCCCGTAAACCCTGGTGTTATGCGATCCGTGCCTTGGGCTATTTGGCTCCGTGGTAATGATGTCTTAACGGAGCCTCTAGTTGCCTTGCGAACTTCTAGAGCTTTTTTTGCCTTGACAAGTAACTCAGGGAATGCTGGGTGGACTGTTACCTGAGCTTATTAATTGTTATCTTGTGGCTGAAAAGACACAAGAAATAACAAACCTTTCTACATTTGCAGGTGAAGCCTCTGAAGTAGACCTTGCTGAAAAAGACAAGGGAACTCAGAGGCAATCTATTGAAGGGGCAGCAATGAATTCTTCACAGGAGGTGGAAGTGACCTCCAAACCATATTCTTCTGGTGAAAGTCAGGAAGCTATCGCTAGCATGACTGACTCTCTGACCAGAATCATCTGTGGATCATCAGTGAGGATTGCCTCTGAAATTCTAAGATGCTCTGGGCTGAAGATACGTTTAATTGTAGGCTTCATAACTGGGCACTATTATTTCAGAAAACACCTCCATAAAATGGGACTTTTTCAGCAAGACCCTATCTGCAGGAAATGTCATGCAAAAGGAAACGGCCAAGCATATCATTTATGAATGCGAGGTCCTTGCCCTCCCTAGATTAACTTCTTTAGGCATCATCCATACTAGAGAGTTACACCTAGACTCCATTAAAGAACTCTCGGACTTTATTAATAAAGTGGGTGACCCGAGCAACTGGAACTAGGAAACATTGGGTTTGGAGTTAACAGTACAAAATGCTGATAAAAGCAGACGTGCCCAATGACATAACAAACCCAACTCTAAGAAGAAGAAGAAGAATCATTATTAACTTATAAAAAACAAATAAAATGTAGCAGAACATTTATTTTCCACATATCACACAGTAATCTATAACAATAACCGAAACCCTATTCGTAAAACAGTTTACTTCAAATATCAATGAAAATTAAAATAATAGCTACAAGAAAATGAATACAAAAGCAATTCAACAAGCCAATTGTTATTAAGAATTTGTTAAATTAGAAAAATATTTTTTAGGTACATAATATAGTTACAGTACAATATAATAAAAAATTTGCGCTAAATTTACTTTACTAATAGTTTCACTAAGCCATATTAATCATAAATAAATTGCATAAAGACTATAAATTATCTTCACTAAGATTTATCAATACACTTATCCAGTTAAGAAAAGTATTTACCCCCGAAAAATGATATTATACTTTGGTATCTCTTTACTTTGGTATTTGGAGCAGAGATTATTTGATGTGTATACTGTTTAGTTTATTAAAAATCACTGTAAAATACATTTTTTATTCTTTTTAGTTGCTTTTAGTGCATCGGTCTGGGCTACAGCAAGTTTCTTAACATTTTTCTCATTAAAGCACAAACTTCCATTATTTTTATTTGTGAATCATTAAGAATGCGATAAATATATATGTTTATAGTTTAAAATTCGGTCATTACATATATTATGTTTGCTAAACTTTTTAATATGCATCTCAAGTTCGCAAACCACTGTCAATGAACAAATACTTAAAAGTAAATTTCTAAATTTCAGACTTTTTTTTCATTTTGAAAGCTTTTATAGGGGCTTACTTTGGATTTATGCCAATAATATTGTTTGCGTGAATATATTAATACATGTTTCCTTCAAAGTTTGGAGAAAGGAAGCTTAATTTATGAATCAAACATGATACAAAAAATAAAAAGTAATTGGTAAGGAAAGTTTAGAGTTCTCAAATTTAAACTGAACTCTGTTTTGAATTTTTCTTTTCATTACGTTCACAATTAAAATTTTTAATTTACGATTCAAAACAGTGTCTTTTAATATCTTGTGTCTCACTTTTGCATAGCTGTAACTTAGTCCTGAGAATTTCAAGGTGATATACAGATTTTATTTACTTTTTATCTTGAGTTGATAGTTTTTCTTCTAGCCTGAAAAAATAAACTCACTGATTAAAATTTCATTTTTTTTCCTTATTAGAATGCGATGGTCCAACAATATCTATTTCTTTTGCGTATTTTTCGCACTCTCCCCCGACATTTTACTCCATAAATTTGTCCAGTGAACTCGAATACGAATTAGTTTTTGAATTTACAACCTCAGCTAAAAGTAGCCGAAAATATTTGCTGGTGCCGCATTGTTTTTGCCAATCCTTGTAATCTGACCTCATCTATATGCAATTTCCAGTAAAAGAAGGATAAAATAAAAAAAAAACTGTAGAAAGAGATTGTAAAAAAGGCGCAAAAAGAGCACGCCAACTCCGCCATAATGCGAGCACTTGCAGTGGGTGGTTCCTTCACTCGACTTGTGTGTGTTGTCAGGCGCGCGCATTGTTTTCGGTCTCAAAAGAGTAAGCTTCTATTGTTCGAATATGTCAGCTTTTGTGGAAAATACATGTCACATAAAACAAGGGGTAAAGATTATTTATAATTCGGTATATTTTTTGCCGAAAATTCTGTTAAAAAACAAAAGACGATTGTCCTATAACGTGTGACATTTGTATAGGTATTAAAAATTGGGGGAGTGGAGGAAAGATATTCTCAGAAAAACCATATCGGCCCCCATTTCTTTCAAGGCTAACAATTACACTGATGAGAAATCATCTTATAGAATTTAAATATATATATATATATATATATATATATATATATATATATATATATATATATATATATATATATATATATATATATATATATATATATATATATATATATATATATATATATATATCCAATTGTCAAAATGGTATATCTTTTTTTCAAAACATTTTAAAACATTATTTCCTTGAGTGGTATAAGAATATGAAAATAAAAGGTATCTAATACAGAGATCGAAATTACTCTGTTAGATAATACTTGTAATATAAATTGAATTTTACAAAACGTTTCTTACAAATCATAACTTCTAAAATCGAAAACACCGTTTTATGTATAGTGTTTATTGATGTTTTTAAATCTGTTTAATATTGCAGAAACATTATCGAAGAAGCATTTGAAGGATATGGAGTTAATTTTAGTAATTGATAAAGTTATAGTAGAGATAATCATAAGTTCAAATACAATTCAAAGCTTTTGCATAATTTATTTAGTTTATTTCATTTATTTATTTATCTTTTTGAGATTAAAATGAAAACATTATCTTGAGTTCACAGAAAAAAGTATTTGCAGATTTTACATTTTTGTTCTTTTTATAAATCAAGCAGTTCATGCAAATATGAAATGAAAATTTCTGAATCTTTTTATATATTTGTAAATTTAAATTACAGTTTTGTCCAAAATATTTCATAATAATGTATTAATAGGATCCAAAACGCCGAGTTTTATTTAATACTTCCTATTTCAAAAATCCCTTCTTGGACAATAAGTTTCTTTTATTGGTATCTATTTTTTTTATTCATTAAGTGTTCAATTGTAATCCAAAGTGATGCTCTTTATCACTGATCACTTTGATCTTAAAAATCATATCAGGATCACAGTATTCCCTCGTCGCAGAAAATCAGAAGAACACTATTTAGAGTGAATATTCTGAATTTAACTCTCTTCTTAAGTATTTTTATTCATCAAAGCCTTTCGTGACTAAAGTAACTTTTCATGATCAAATATAATTATAATTATCAGATTTATAACTACCTTCATGGTAATTAATAATTCGGCAGATTAAGACAAATTTTCAAAAATGTGTTCTCCTTCATATGGAATTTAAATTTCAGTGACAATTTTCGGAAATTACATTGTGCTAAAATTCTTAAACTCATACTTCTCATCCAAAAACATTACATTTTTTTAACTCTACTTGACTTATTCCCAAAAGTTGAAACCTTTTTGTTAAGCTCAGTAGCGTCGAATGAAAAAGTGTGAGCATAAGTTGTAACACAAAAACAGTGTGCGTGGAATTCTGTCATGCAGATGCAGTTCCGCGGCAGATACGAAAGATTTCGTCGTATCTGATCACACGGCCCAATTCCGAATTTTCCATTCAATTTGAAGAGGAAATTGCTCTGATTACTCTCTCCCAACACACCCAACGGGAGATTTCGTTACTCGTTGTTTTGCCTACAAAACAGATAATGACTTCATCCATAACGTAGTAACGGAGGAAAAGAAACGCATAAGCAACCGAATAAAGAATATGATTTCGAATGGCTTTAAGCCATTTCCCAGGATCTTTCCAATTCATTGTTTTGGTGATGTACCAGGATAGACCTTGCCATTCATTTATTTACTGGCGTGGGAATGTTACTCCTGCATTTGTTTCTCATCGAAAAAAAAGTGTAGGAACTGTTTTTGGACATAGCTGACGCTGCCCTGTTTATTTTAGTCGTTCAAGCGTCGCGATTCCCCTCAAGGTGTGAGTTTCCTGCAGCATTTTCCTTCATTTCATAATCTTCCTCTGTGGAAGTAGGTAACATGGATTCAATGTCATTCAGGAAGAGAACCGAAGGAAGATATACATCCTTAGAAAGAGGTGGCAAACTAGGTAGGGTAGTATTCAGTTTAATTCCTGTAAAAAAGAAACAAGCATGTAAAGTTAAAGGATTATTCGAATTTTTAAAAATAAATTAGTAATTGTATAAGTGATATTTGTCAAATATAATAATCTTCGAATATATATATTAAACTTAGAAAACAAGAGAAACCCACTTCGCACACTGAAATATGTTATATCTTTTGATACGTATCGGTACATAGATACCGGTGAAGGCGAGCCCCGGACTCTACCTTAAGGTTACTCGCCCATCACCTCGTCCTTTTGAACCACGACCAGCTGACCTGAGAGGGCTGCATCTTCTCCACATCCACGCCACACCTTCAGTCCATAGGAAAGGATGAGGGATGATTATTCAAATAATGTATTTTAGTAATTTTTACTTATTTTTTCTCATTTGTCTTTTTTTTTTTCTAAAAAATCTCACCCATTTTTTAAAATGATGTGACATCTATGAAAAGCATTTAATGCGCTATGAGTTAAACATGCATAATTTCACTGCTGAGCCTGATCGAAACAGGTACTGATTAAGTTTCTTTGAACCAAACAATTATAAAATCTTCTCTATATTTACCTTAAAACTATATTCTTTAAATGCATTGACATAAAACATAATATAGTCGTAATTTAAAAATAGCAGTACACTTCCTGAAAATCTTGTTAACTCGCGTAAAAGTAGTTTTTTTAAAAATTTCTTGTAAGAGTTAATTTTCATTTCTCTTTTCCTGAAAACAGTTCTTTTTTACATATAACTAAAAAATCTCAAAGTATTTATGTGCATACAATTCACACAATAGCATCTTCATGCGGTAACTCTCTTATACAATGAAATGTATGACACTTTTACACTCTTCGGAATATAAAATTTTGAAAATTGTTTTGAATGCTCCCTAAAAATTCCTCGATTTTTATTAAATTCTTATCATGTGTGAAAGTTCGTACATTTTATGTTAACTCTATTGAGCACGTCAACTTCTTTGTATCCGAAAAGTCGCAAAAGAAATGCTCTCAATTCAAAAGTTTCTTACAGAGAAGAAGACTCAATTAATTAACACCATTGTCCCTCATGAGAAAGTCCCCAGGGGCAGTGATTTCTGATCTTTTTATTCTTTTCTCTCCCGTGTTTTTATGTGTCGCTCTCCGTAAAAATCTTCCGCGCAATCAATGACAGCCAAAACAATGAGATGTTTGAAATAGGCATATTTCTTTTTCCTTCTTCCGAAAGCCAAAATGGTGGCAATTCCCTCCCCTGTCCCCAAACCCCTATTTGCCTTCATTTTATATGAGACGTCAGTAAAAGGTGACCTCGAGGTACAGGTTGATGGACTTGAGGTACCACAAGGACCACAGGAAACAAAGAATGACCTTTGCTGTTTACTTACCTCTGGAAAACTGCAATTCTTTGCTTGTAACTTGTGGTAAAAAAAAGAACCCTTTGATGTAGTATATACAGTGGGACAGTTAAAATATCATGCCAAAGTTGAAACCACCTCAGATTATTAATGAGTTTTGCCAATTTTTCCAAATAGATATTGTTAAAATTAAGTTTTTCTTTACTATCAAATTTGGGATGAACATATTCTAACAAATTTTCAAAAAAATAGTTAAGCTCACAGCCCCTAATTAGACTTATCCTAGAGCTATTTTAAGTACTTTATTATTATTTTTAAATATATGGAAGTTTGGAATAATTTCATCTGAGTAAAACATGTTGAAAAAAGTTTACAATTTGGATCCCTATTTCCTGAGATTATTGGGTTGTTGCTTCTATTGCTGATTGGGTTGTTGAGTGAATTAAGACATATTCTTGGAATATTTTAATTGATTTCTGGTACAAAATATTTAAAAGATTTTCAATAAAATTTGAAGAAAAAGATAACCTTATTTAAGTTTGGAAGCTGATATCAAATGTCTAAAGTTCAATCATTTTAAATTATAATTTATGTTTGATTGCTAATAATGAATATATAAAAAGTATAAATATACCTTAAAGCAAAATATTAATTATTGGCAGAGAATTAAACATGTTTGCAGGAAAAGTGACGCATAACAACTGAATAATTCCATCGCATTTTATCAGTTTACCGTAATTACTTAAGAGATCAAAAAACAAAAAAGAGTGAATAAAATACAATACAATTGAAAACAGTTATTAGCTTAGAAATATTTCTCTATTAAACTGCAATGCACAAAGTTTTTCATTTTTTATTTAGAAATTAATTAGTACAATTTTAATTCCTTATCCAAAAACTCTAAAAGTCTAATAAATGTATTTTAGAACAATGAGATTCTAATGATACTTCAAAATATATATCAAAATATTCTATTCTGACTACACTTTTATGTGCTAAAAGTATATGGAAGGTTAATATATATATATATATATATATATATATATATATATATATATATATATATATATATATATATATATATATATATATATATATATATATATATATATATATATATATATATATATATATTTATATATATATATATATCTATATATCTATATATATATATATATATATATATATGTATATATATATATATATATATATATGTATATATTGCTTAGTCATACATTTAGTACTTAAACTTCTAGCATTTTTCATGCGACCAACCGGACAGAGAGCCCAATAAAATATTGTAAGTAAATACCAGATATGAAATTTGATTTATGAATTTTCTTTCGTCTATAAAAAATTATTAATGCTTGAGCCTTAGTGAACGACCTTCTATGGAATGAAGAAAAAAGATCTTCCTAGTTAGAACATGATCCTTACACGAGGCATCCTCTCAAAGAGGTAGAATATTAGGTTGCTATTATTATGATGTCTCACATGTCAAGAACAGATAATTAGCTATCAAAGTAATGCGTATTAAATGCACCATCACTTGAGGAAGCAATACTTCACTTAATGTATCTAAATTGCGATCCACAATCAAATCCTCATTAAAGTGTCGGATTTCTGCGGTAGACTTTGTGGTGGGAGAGCATAAGATAGTCTTGATTTTTCGAGCTCACTCCGTGAAAGTGTTCGAACGTTTGCATAAAGACTCCAGGGCACCCAGGGAACAATTTAATTTTTTTTGGTCAAACGAGGCGTGTGCCATTGAAGACTGAATTACGGGATCATTTTACAGGCATACCCGCTCCTTTTGCCCCCAGGGTATCAGTACGGGAAAGTGGATAGCTTGACGTAATTTCCTGTTGTACGAACCTTAGCCATTAGATTCGACTTTTTAAAAGGATGCACACACACTTTTGAAGCTCTATATTGCCGGCAGCATGTATTGCTTAGATAATTTTCAATGTTTTAGACGAGGGTTAGTACAAATTATTGAGAATACTGAGAAACATTCACAACCATGGATTCAAATAGCTTAGATTTTTCTTTCGCCTAGATTCTAGATTTTTCAAAAACTTTACTTCTGGCTGTTTTTATTTTATTTTTTTTAAATATCAGTATACAACATTTATTTTTATTCTTCATTGATGCAAGTTTTATGAAAAGGGAAAAATAACCTTAATTTAAGAAAATCTCAGTTGTCTTACAGGGTAAAGAATTCTATAACTACTTTAGACATATTACTTAGTAATAAAATGGAATTAATAGCGAAAGTTTCTGCTCTATTGGAAATAAAACCTTTTTTGTAAAAAAATAAAAACTAAAGGAGGTGTAAATGAACTACATTTAAGAAAAGATGAATGTGCAATAAAAAAAAGGCTTTTACTAAATTGAAAAATCAACATTATGCAGTTAGTAACACACATATATACCCAGAATTATTAAAATTCTTATAAAAGTACCTTAAATTTTCAGAACTATATCAGATGGAATAAAAATGAGATTATTTTACAATAACGTCCGTATAACACCATATCTCTGCAAAGTAATAAATTATTGTAAATTAATATCTTATCTGCTGAAATATATAAGTCGATCCTTTGAAAAATTTTTCCTTCTATTTTATATAAATCTAGTCAACAGTTTTTAATCTGGTCAAGTTTATGTATGCCAAGATATTTCTTCCAATACTTATAAGCTATATCAAGGTTTGTATATTTCTGATATTCTGTGTGTGTAATTAAGTAAAATCATTTTCTTGATATTATGTTTCAAATTATTGTTATTTTTATGTTTCAAAAATTATTTATTTAGTTTCCTTTTAATATATTTTGAATGTTGTTTTCCATAAGAAAATATTTTTACTTTTCTGAACTCGAAATGATTCAAGAAATCATAATTATAGCTATAGGATAAGCTTCTTAATTATAGACTATTTTACAATTCCTGTCTAAAAACTATTTTCAAGACCAGAAAAATTATTATCTGCTCTTAAAAATAGTATTATTATAATTAAATATTATTATTATTTAAAAGCTAAAAACTATTTTTAAGTGCAGAAAAATCATCTCGTTAAACAAGAGTTATTTTTCTGCACAGTTATTTGTAAAATTTAGAAAATAAATATTATAAATTAAATAATATATAATAATTTATATAACAAATTCAGTAAACAGTATGTATTTGTTGTCTACCATATTATTTGTAAATCAGGAAAATGAGTAATGGTGAAAATAATTAATGACCAGAGATTGCAAATATAAATAAAATTTAAAGAAACACAGGTTGTGAGATAAGTTTTCTATTGCTCCTAAAATATCACTGGAAAATTGACTGATAAGCTCATTGACTCATAAGCTTAATCTGCAAACTTTCTAAAAGTAAAAAATATTTGGAAAAAAATTTCTTGGTAATCAAAAAGGAAACTTTAGTTTGCAAGAAACTGATATGCTCAACTCCCATTTATTAAACCTATATTTTTATTTTTAACGTATGTATTGCTGCTTATAGAAAACATGCATTTAAAATGGATAAGTAGCAGATATGAATAAATTTATAAAAGTGTTTACTGGTTTCTTTTGATCAATTGTACGCAATTTTTGGCCATATTGGTTGGATTTGGCAGAGCTAAAAACTGATTTCCAAATGTCTCATTGAAAATATAAGTTATAGATGTAAATAGCACGCAAATGTGGTACAGACTGCCCAATAATTACAACGTTATTTTGCTTATCAATGTTGTCAGCAATGTTATTATCTGACTTCACAGTATCTGAGATTTTAACTATGAAAGTAACTTATACATGACAGTTGTTTCATGAAAATGTCTTGATTTATTAAAACGACAATTTTTTTCGTGATAATGTAATCGAGTTCTGTAATTTGTACAATAACCATATTACGCGATTAGCTAAGCAATTAAATTAAATAAATTTTTCCATCATTTCACAGCTAGTTCGTTATTTCTTAAAGAATCAGTGCGTTCAATGTATCTTGACAATAATTCAACTAATTTGTTGATCTCTTATCATTTATTTAATACTGTTTGTGGCGCATATATCTAATTTTTGGGGAGACAGTTATAAGTGTATTTTCATATATTCTCAAAACAAATCTTTATCATTCAATGCTGCAATAGGAATTATGTTTATTTGTCCAACTAATTTTTTCATAATAGTTTAAGAGTGAAAAAATACTTTTTTTACTTGGGGTTCAACATCTAATGCCCTTTAGAACAGCATATTATAAATTAAAGCTTGAATATTTACTACGATTATTAATGATACATTAACATCATATTTTACGTATGAATTTTTTATTTATTCTTGACAATGTAGATTCAGTTTTTCAGATTAATAAACCTCTAAATATATTTCTCCAGCTGTAATGAAGCTGAGTATAGATAATAGAAATTTTATAAAATAAGATTACTTGCTTATTTATGTGCCTTCGATTTTTGCAGCACTACCTAAGGGAATATTGTCAGAAGAAAGTCAAAGCAGTTTAATTTTTTATAATGAATCAGTCTGAAAACAATTAAGCATATAAATTTCTGAATTATCATAGCAAAATTATTTTGTCTGTAAAGCATAAATGCACAAACTGCAGATTTACAAATTAAATAGAAAAAATTAATTACTTTTTAGATCCAAAAAGGTACGCTAAGGACATTGTTTATAATTTTTCTCTTTTTTTATCAATATTTCAAAAAAAAAAAAAAAAAAAAAACTGAAAATATTTTTTTCCTAAATAAAGCAATATTTCTATTATGTTTGTGTTTATTCTTACTTTTAAAAAATAAAGCTGAAAGCTAAATACCTTACTACTCAGTTGTATTTCTAGTATTAGATGTAGGGGAAAAAAGAAAAATTAAGTAACCGATTTCTCTCAATAAGAGAGTATAGTTTTTATGTTTTATTGAACACTCATAAGTAAGAGAATGCATTCCATTTTGACTCACAGAAATTAAAATCACAATTCACTCCTAATTTGTAATTTCTCCCATGAATATGTAAGAACTAAGATTGAAAATCAGCTTGGAAAGTTATCGAAATTGTGTGTGTGCCTATACAAGAGGAGAAATTTATTACAAGCGAATATTAAAAACTTTATTGGGTATAAAATAAAAACTGCTGGCATAAAGTATAGAAAATATAGAAAAAAGGAATGATAATCCGTCCACAAGTAATTTAATTCAATGCCGAGTTAAATATTAAAAAAATAAACGTCCCTTATCAGTCAAAATAATGTAATAATTTTTATTTCTAGTTTAACCTTATCAATTTAATTGCAATGGGTTAAATGTCTTTAAAATGTTATCTTAAAAGTAAATAAATTTTAAAGTTAATAATAAAAGTAAGGAGACTACTTTCTACTTTATAATGATGGGGATGTGTTCATTTACACTTTCACTTTAAAATTACTTTAATTTTGTGTTTCTGTTCGTATTTAAGGGTACAAATTTCAAATATTTATTTTCTGAAAATATATGATCGTTAAGATATTCAAACTAATAATATGATTTTTTACGCATGAAGTTTTCAAACATACATTTTATGGGGTAAAAGATTTTATATATATATATATTTATTATTACAATGAGACCACTTTTAATACTGATAATGTGAAAATCATTACAAACCTGATATCTTTCACCTCACTCAGTGTTTGTGACTCTTATTAAAATACCTATAATATTAAATCAAGATTATTTACATAATAATTTAGATAATTTACTTGTTATGATACATACTTCATTTCTTTGTGAATAAAATTCTCCAACAAAGCATTTAATGAGTAGTTGTATATCATATTTATCCAAATAAAAATGAATGAATTCTTATTCTTGTTATGTGAATGGGTGTATATTTTGTTCAAGTAAAATAATACTTAACACACATGTTGAAATACATATTTTAATATTATGTATTGCTATTAAAATTTAAAAAAATGTTTTTTTGTAGCAAATATATTGCTAAAAATGATACAACAATGTTATAATTTTAATTTCTATTCGGATAACAGATTAAACAATTGTTTCAAGTATGAAACAAGCAAATTATAATACTTAATTTAGAAAGCAATTCATGAGAAAACCTATAGAGCTCTTTATAAGGATAGGAATTAGTATTAGATATTCCGTCTTTACATTTTCATATATTTTTTCCCAACTTGTTTGAAAACAATTCGCTCCATGGCAATATCTGTGAATTATATGACATATAGCCAAGGCATAGAATGCTTGGCTTGTCCAAGTGTCATAAGTAACAACAACACAACATACAACACTTCCTCTCTGCTTATGTCCCATTCTTAAGAAGTTTATGGAATGAAATTAACAACTCTGTAATGTCTATGAAATATTTTATTCTAAAGTCGCCATAATTTTATTTAAAAATGAAAAAATAGACAGTGAAACCATCATACTTTTGTTCAAAAACAACAAATAGAGCAAATTGTTCTGTAGCTAAATATTTTTGAGTAAAATATATGTATATATATATATATATATATATATATATATATATATATATATATATATATATATATATATATATATTGTGGAAAACAGGCAAGTAACACACCTTTATATTGTATTTTTTGTATTCCAGCACATTTTTACATATGAAGAACCCTTGCTTTCTTATCCACCCTGAAATTTCTTTAGTACTTACAAGTTTAGTAAGCTCTTATTAATTTGTAAGTTGTTTTTCGTGGTCTATATTTTTACTCTTTATTAAGACAGTATTCCCTTCAAAATAGAAATTAAAGAATTGTTCATAAACCGTGACCGTAAGTTCTTTTATTCAATTAAAAAAAGAAAACGATGAAGATAATGGTATGATTCTGAAAGTTTAATTGAAAAATGATTTACTTAATAGAATTAATAAACAAGTTAAAATTTTCAAAATAAATTTATACTTTTTCCCTTTTCATTGAGAGAAGCCAAAACAAAACACTAAAAATAGATTCAAATAGAATTTTGCTTAAAAAGTTTAAAAAATTGCTTATTTATATATTATTCCTTTACTGAGAGTTATTGTAACTATAATTTACATAATATTATTACTACGATAAATATAACCTAACACTTATGTTTTTTAGTGTTACTAACTTTTTTCTCTTCAATCTTTTCATTCTGCATTCCATTATTAACAAACATTTTAGGAAAGAAATAGTTCTTATAGTTCAATTTTATCTCAATAATTTCCTGTGAGATTCGCTGGGTGAAATTATTATTTGTAAGAGTCATCTGAGAGAATAGCAAAATTAATCAACACACAAAACCTGCGCACAATGCATCGGATATTTTTCATCACACTTTATTTCATATTCTATTTACTGTAAATTATTACAGACTGGTTTTTTCCCTTAATTTAGATATTCCATTACCAAATGAATTATTGACTTTATTAAGAAATTATGGCTCTAACAAATAACTGGCAAAATAAATAAATGAATATTGAAACATAATATTAATATGAATTCACTATATGATATCCTCCTCATTATTTACAAGAATATGCTAAATTAAGAGTTTTTCTTCAGTTTTTTTTGTAACCCAATTTCTATTTTACAAAAATATATGTTATCTTGGAATCCTACATGACTTATTAAATTTTTTGAAAGGATAAGATGTCCCCGCTCCAAAGCCCCCTTCTTTATGTTTTAACATAGTTAAACGATGGAATACAAGTAAAATAAATCATTCAAATCAAACAGCTATGGTAGATATTTTTGTCAAAAAATTTAAAGAGATTATATCAAAATCATCAATGTAAGTTCTTGGGTAAAATCTATAACCCCTATCGATTGTCGTTGCTTTGCTTCATAAAATGTATCACATGTTAGTTTCACATTAATAAATCAATACATAAGAGCATTTAAACCCAACTTCTTCTTCGAGTTGGGTTTGTATGTCATTGGGCACCTCTGCTTTTATCAGCATTTTGTACTATAAATCCAACTTACTCTTTCTCGTAACTGACTGAGAACTCGACCCTCTCATGCGCACGCACAAAATTATTTTTTATTTTATTTTTTTCCCATTAGATTTTTTATGAAGCTTTCACAAAAGGAGTGAGTTACAGAGATGAAAATTTCCTTTCATTATATTTTTATTTTACGAGCGATCCATGTAAATAAACCTTCCTTGATAATTTATCTGTGAAATTGTGTTTCCAGATAGTTTTCAAATAATATTATATTTACATAACCCAGTTTTTGATTGATATAATGAAAATGAATAGTGTTACTTCATGGCTTTCTATATGAATCTGACTTTGAAAATTTAATTTGAATCCTTTCTGAAAATTCGTCTCCGAAATATTCTCCCTGAGGCTAGTTATCAGTGCTGTTCTATTTAGGTCCTATGTGGGCTCCCTGTACAAAAGAAGCTCGGCACTCACCACTTGAGCAGCGATTTAATGCTCGACGCTGCATGCGTGCGTGCGGGGGGAGATAAAAGCTCCCATATGGCAGGCTATCACTGAGGCGGGGGGGCAATGCTGCAGGACTTCCTGTGGTGTGCCAGAAAATCGTAGTCATTCAGATTGCAGGAATTTCCATGTCATACAGCTAATCGGAAGTAATCGCTGCTCTATGGATCGAATTTAGCTTTCTGTGTCCCGAGGGAAATGGGAGGCAAATAATGGGAGCTCAATGAACGCGGGGGAAAAGCGACGCAATTCTCCAGCTCTCCTTTCACTGGCAATGGGTGCCGCGAGTCTGTCGCAGAAGACCTGTTTCACGTAGCTACTGTCTTATTTCAAAGGATGCAGTATGAGCTTTTTTCAGTTTAATCACCAGCGAAAAGAGACAGTTACTTATATTTTGAAGTAACTCAATGCAGTGAATTTTTTCACTATTGTGTGTATTTCTGACTGAAATGCAAACTAATATCTATTAGGTGATTTTTACTTAATCCTTTTGTAATATATTTCATATAACTGTGATATTTTGACGAGATATGTGTATGCAGAAACATCCATATTTTACCAAACTGGATTTAGACCTACGCAATTATATACTTTATTTTAGGTTGTTCTCAAGTGGTTGTTCATTTTGATGAATAACGAATAAGAGTATCATGTAATACTGAGATACTGAATCAAATTAATCTAGTTCTTTGGTTAACATTTCATTTTTTTAAAAAAAACTTTTTTATTCCACTGTTAATTTCTTCATTACAGGTAAATTTGCCATCAGTTTCTAATTTGAAATTATTAACAGTGTAATTATTTCTCTGATCCAGCTAACAAACTTATCCTTTTTCCATAATTATTGAATTTTAAATAATAATAATTTAATTATTTATAAATTTAAGCATCATCGAATAAAAGTGAAGAAGTTTGTGAAGCTCTTTCAGCAGTTTGTATATCATATGAATGCGTTAAAAAATATTCTGTATACAAAAGTATTGTAAATATTAAATATTTTACAATATTTCAAATTACTTGAAATTGAATCATTGTATGATGTCATTTGTTGCTTAAAATATAAAATACGCATGAATGCCACATTGGAGAATGGGCTACGTCTTAAAGCTGTGTTGTAATATAATTTACGTCCACCTTATATTTAATTTTTGAACATTTGAAAGATAATGGGTGCTATTGTCGTGTCACAAAGGAGGAAACTCTAAAACACCCATCCCAACACATGAGTAATATCCCACTACTATTGTTCAACAGAGATTGAACCTAGGATCTTACTCTCTGCAGAGCGGTGTCTTACCATTAGGCCATGATGAGGCTTGTGTGAGGTACTTGAAAATAATTTCAAATTATTTTTAACTAAAATCCGAAAAATTAAAATATTTACATAGTGTTTCCAACCAAATTTTGCCAGTGTTATTATTCCCAGTCGTCAAATGCCTTTCCATAAACAAAATATTCAGTATAAAATTTTACTATGATTGAAGCATTCATGAGCGAAGATTTTCCTTTTATAATTTTTTGACTTACAAAAATACTTGGTAATGTGGAAGTTACAAAGAAACGGTGTCTAAGAAATAAATTATAATAATAAAAACATTTATTTCAAAGGAAAATGCATGCCTAGTACTATCAGGGATTCGTTTATTTGTTTATTTTTTTCAAAGAACAAATTTATTTTAAAAATTTTGATAAATATCTGGGTGATTACACGCAAATATTTTTGGGAGGGAAATTTAAACTATAATAATACATAACGCTAATTTTAGGTAGTGAAATTTATAAGAAAAAATCACGATATTTTTTTATTTGAGATAGAACATTTTGTATTTGATAGGATGCACTTTTGAGTAATTTATATTTATGTTTACAAATATTTTTACAAAAATAATATCAACTTACTGTAATAATAAACACATTTTTTTTAATATATCACAAAAAATGAAAATAATTTTAAAAGTATTTTACCTCTATTGTCAGATATTTTTTTGAATTAAACTAATTATTTTCAAAATAAATTTTTATAATTTCTAAAAAATATTGAAAAACTTCATATTATGTAAAAAGATATCATTAATTAGAAGTTAAAAATTGCTTATAGATGTTTTGATACTGAATTATGAGTTTTAAATTTAATTAATAAAGATCCCTATGTTAAGAACCTTTTTACAGTAGTTCAAAATGTATTCTGTACCAAATATAATTTAAGGTAAGCATAATTAAACAATTTAGAAAAGGACTTAATTTGTAAAAATTCTGAGAAAAACAATTTGTTTTTTGAAATATGCAAAAAAATTACTAGTTATAGATTTGTAAAACGAAATATCTGCAAGTGAAGATTACTCTAATAATTAAAGCACTTTTAATAAAATCCGTGAGACTGATTTCACAATGAATAACTTAGTTTTAGCACAGTCGGAATAGAGAAGGGATTGAAAACTATCGAAATTGGAAAAAATCATTTTATCAGCCTGTAAGTGTGTAGTGAGAGTAGAATAGGGTGTTATATTCGTGCTTTGGGGATGGTGAAAATCCGACTATATATAAAGGAAGAACTACCTCGTTTAATTATACTTAATTCAATCAGAGATCACTCTGTTGAAAAGATGCTCATTAAATATTTGTTGGGCTTACTTTTTTATTACTGAAGTATTTGAGAGAGGAGAAGGGCAAATCAAATTACAGGTCTTTTCTGTTTCTCTTGGCTCAAAATAACGATACATTTAGCGTAGTTTGGATTTAAAATGTTTACTAATAGCCTATTTCTAGATTTCACCTAAATTGTTTCTTTTTTTCTTTACATGGGATTTCATAGTCTTCTTTCTTTCTTTTTTTCCAATCCCCTTTGTTTAGCGGGGCTAAATTAGGTCCATGACGTCGTAAACCGCCTGAAAGTCTATGACTAGCAAAGGTGATTCGAAGATGTCCTCTTTATTAAGTCCAAAGCAAAAGATAATATGTTCCAGAGACGCACTCGCCGAGTTGCATTTGGGACAAGGCATTTACGTCCTTCGCAGAATGAAATGGAACGAAGATGTCCACTTCGGAAGCGGGTGATGTGGTAGTCTGGCTCCACCTGTCGCAATTAGGATTTCATAGTAGTTTAGTTTAGTCATATTTTCAATGGGATAAAGGATTTGTTCTTCAAATTTTGCTGTTTTTGGTCGAGGGACGTGAAATTACATAGAGTTCAAAGAGACAAGTAAATATAAACACATATATTTAGAGAGAGACAAAGGTTACTTGCAAAAATCACATTTTGAGTATACATTAAATTTATTTCTGACGCTTGATGTTTTCTTTTAACTGTAAATTCTAATGCAAAAATTTTATTAAATTTTACTATAAACAGTGAAACTTTTTGAAAACATTTTAAAAGCTTGCAATAAATGTATTTCTTATATAAACTTTAAAATTTTTTATTTTTAAAAAAGGGACACTTATTAAAACAAGTGATTTATGTAATTGTTGACAACGTTCCTGAGTGAAGAGAATTTTCTAACTTGTGTTTTTCTAAGTTATTAAAAATTTTTAATCCTTCTTTGTTAATTGTTTTAGGAGATTCTTGTAGTAAGATTAAAGAATATTTGGCAACAAACAGTCAAAAAAGTTCACATGCAGGGACAAAGTAATTTTTATGTCAGCTGTGCAAAGTCTTAAATCTGTGAAAAGCAGTTTCAAGTTTATTTTGACAGCAAATTAAATCATGCTATTAAACCTTTTTAAGTAATTACATTTGAAACAAGATTCTTAAATTACGATTCAAAGAAAATAATTTCAAATATCAGAGGTTTAAAGATAAAAATTAGTGAAAATAAATAAATTCCTGACTTAAAAATTTGCTTTACTCTGAGTTAAACAATTTTCTTAAAAAAGTAAGTCAAAAAATAAATTCCCTTTGAAAATAATAATTTCAATTTTTAGTTTTGGAAGGAAATAAATGTTAACTATATTAATAATCTGAATCAATTACAATAAAAAAATTTATGCAATTTATATTGAAAGATGCAAATAAAAACATCTTTTTATCAAACAAGGATTGGCTATAAAATTGTCAAGATTCAGATTAAATCTCGTCCTTCAGTCCCTTGAAGTCAAGCTGTCACCTGAAGGGTTCATGGATCGATTCCCCTTCGCCAGTGGATCAGAATCCTCTTTCTACCGGAGGCCCCAGCAAAGCGTATGAGGGAAATAGGATCATAGACGAAACAACACATCGATCTGTTCTCAAGTGGACACACCATAATTCAGCTACAATACTGGGACCCGATAATTCTTCACATAAAGCAAATAAACACTTCAAATAAGAATTGATTTGTTAATATTTATAAGAAAACCCAGCATAAAAAAATATTTACATGTAATCTAGCAGTAGAATTGAATGCAGTTTTTTGTAATATATGCAAAACACAATGAAAACTATGGATACCATGAGAAAACATTTGGAACAAAACCATACACTTCAAACATTATCTATTGATTGACTGTCGGGAGCAAAGTTTATATAATGAAACAGAGTAATAATTTTAAATAAGTACAATTAATTCATTATGTTTAACTATTAAGATCCTTCGAAGAAATTGGAATAATCAAAAGTGTGTTATAAATATGTATTTTTACTGCTGAAATTTGAAGGAAAAGTTGAAATTTTCAGGTGCCATCTAATGAAGACAAAATTTCTTATGTAATTGATATAACTATTAATAAAAAATCGCATACGTATATTGAAGAAAGAATTCTGAATTGAAGCAAATTCTGAAATATGGCAAATGGTAAATACTGTAAAACAAATTTTCACGTGAACACTTTGTCTTTATACAACATGTGATCCACACATACAACTTAAATGAAGCATTTCTTCACTTTTTTCATGGTAGGAATTATGATCTGTAAAAAAATACAAGAAAGAGTCATATTCTCACAAGGAAATGTTTTTATATATGGTTCTAACGTCAGATTTCTTACGCAGATAATGCTAAAAATATTAAAGAAGAAAATGGAATCAAATGAAACAGAAGTTTGAAGTAGGAATGAAAAATGTTATTATTTACTGAAATTTTTTTTTACATGAAACCAATTATTTTTCAGAATCCAAAAATTCTCATCTTTGAAAATATTTTTGATAATATCTTTGTTAAACTTTTCAATTGCTTAGCCACTGTACCGAAATTTTCTGCTGGTTTGACAGAAAAATTTACTCTTGCTTGCGAGGAACATCTGGACTTTGCTTCTTGAATATCGAGCGCTCCGTGCATCTTTGCTTCAAAATTACTTTTCTAAAGTTTCAAGGAAATGAGGTACTACATATCTAGGGATGATTGTATATACTTCTCCTATTCTTTACCTTACAGAACAATTTTTAGATTAGATCATATAAGACTTCTTTAGGGATTAAGAAAAAGTTATAATTCGTAATCTAACACAGTAAATTAGATTTAAAAAATATTAAAAAAAATAATTTGAATGTTGCTTGCATTGGTTTAAATAAATCTTTTTAAATTAAAATTTTTTATCATTTGTTTCTTTAATAAATATCTACTGTGTAATTCTGAATACTTTGCATGTGTATACTTAGAAACATAGGTATCGAATATAATACCCTTTCAATTTTCAAGTACATTTAATTTTTATTCACTCACAAATTTTTCATTAATTTGAAAACATAAAAGTAATTTGCAATTTAGAAATTTCATTAATTTATATAAAGCTTTTCTGGTGCATACATTTGAAACACAAAATAAGTCTTTAAGTAAACTTTCATATTCTTATTGGTGATGAAAAATAACAAAAAGTTTTGAATTTTTATGACAAAATTGTGAATTATTTAAATGAGTTAAAATTCGATTAAAATTCAGGAATAAATGAAGTGTTTTTGTATTATATTATAAGTTAATGAATAACTATATACAAATTTTAAATTTTGATAAAGTATGAATGCGTTAATATGAAATGTAAATTTTAAAATTTCAGAAATATTTGAACTCTCTCATATAATAAAATATATAATGAAATATAGTTCTAAGGCTAATTGAACACTTCACACATTTCCCCAAATACAACTCAAAACTTATTGATAGCACTGCAACACTTAATATTAAAAATAAAGTGTATTGCATAGCTGTTTTTCCTAAAACAGACTTGTTTCCTTAAGAATTACCTTAAGATGGATAGTATAATAGCCTATTGTAATTTTTTTAGGAAAACATGTTATAAGTGAAAAGTGCATGAAAGAAAATTCAAGAGCTTCCTTTATGCCACTCAGTTTGAGATATGAAGTATTGTGAAACTTCCATTTTTATTAAAATATCAATTGTTCCAGCGGATTTCTTCAATGAAAGACTCGAAATATATTAGAATTTTACGTTATATATATAAATATATATATATATATATATTTATATATATATATATATATATATATATATATATATATATATATATATATATATATATATATATATATATATATATATATATATATATATATGTATGTATACACACACACACACACACACACACACATATATATATATATATATATATATATATATATATATATATATATATATATATATATATATATATATATATATATATATATATATATATATATATATATATATATATATATATATATATATATATATATATATATATATATAATAAATTATTTTTAACATTTATAAAGTAAACTGATATTGCCTTTAAAATGAATTGAAATCATTTGTTTTTATTATTTGTGAAATAATTAATCTCATGAAATTAATTTTTTTTCTTTCAATAAAAAATTAAATTTACAACTTTTTAAAAGTTAATCTAACATTTACATACCAGTCTTCAGTTCACAATTGCAATAATTTCAGTAAGTACCCAAATTTATTGGTATGAGATTTTTAGATGGACATTTATCGTATTTATGTTTAGTTATTATATTTTTCAAATATCCGGGAAATATATTTTTGTTAACTAAGTACTATAAGGATTTCCAATTTATTATTAATTAATTTTTTTACAGAAATTTTTATATTATTAACTAAAATTTTCAATATCGCAGGAAAATCATTTGTTGAAGTAATACAGTGATTATTTTTTGAAGTGGCAACAAAATTATAGAAATGCACAAAATATTTGAAGAGACCTTGGAATTCAAAAAAGGCGAATTTTTTAAACGTTCTATTCTCATATTTGTAATAAAATAATGCCTAGATTTAGAAAAATAGAAAAAGAATGATTTTACAATTAATTATTCTAAGAAAAAAAGAACTTAACCTTGAAAGTCTTAAATGAGTTTCTTAATTAATAAGTGATTTTTATTTCCTAACGTACTTTAAAACTCTCTCCAAAAAGGGAAGTGAGGTGATGATGTAATGAAATTAGTTCGTTGAAATTTCCATCATTGTAATTTCAATTTTACGAACTTTCGAAACACAAAAATTAAAAATAACTATTTAATCTCACCTCATTTTCTCACATTTCTTTTCATATTTTTCGCATTTAATTCATATTTCGTATTAATGGAAGACGTTTTTAAGTATCGAAGGTGTTTTATCTTCAAGTCATTCACTTATGCCTTTTTTCAAGTTTGATTAAAAATACAAAAATGTCTGTATTTTGTTTTAGCTGTCTAACACTTCAAAACCTAAAACTTCAATCAAATTAAAACAGTTGGATTAATAATTTATGTTTAAAAAGTAATATTAAGTGAATTTCTTATTTTTTTTATTCAAGATAGGAAATATGATAATGCTATTCATTTAATTTATATTTTATGAATAAAGGTATATTTTCCTTCAAATTCTTGATTTTATGATTTCTAATATTTTATAAAATTTGTTTATTTAAGTACTTATATAATTATTATTTTAACTAACTTTAAATACAATATTAACAAAAACATAACATACTTTTGTTTTTTATTCTAAATTTTCGCTGAGAATATAAACAATTCAATTAATTAATTTTTATTAAATAATTTATTAGTTCGGAAAAATGAATATTTTTATATTTTTAAATGGAATACTAAATTTGATTTTCTGTGTAGTTTTGGAAAAAGAAGAAACAAAACTCAAACTTTTATGATGGAAATATTTTGAGAATATTAATAAAGTGAATAAAAATGTGGAAATCGCGTATTTTTAAATTGCAAATTAAAATGCTCATAATTTTCTGTTTGATCAGAAATTACAGGTATTATAACATAAAATGCATTTCGTATGTATAACCTCATAAAAACTATAAAATTTAAATTTCATATTTGGTTTTGTCTCAATTATTTGTGAATGTTTCTTATCTGTTACGTATATTTTTGCAATTCCAAACAGCCTTCTCTATGTTAGATTGATAAATAACTCGTCCTCTCATGACAAATTGCAAAGTATAATCTGTTCCTATTGAACGTTATTATTAAATAATTTTAATACCTAATCTCATTAAATTTTAAATCTCTACTGAAGTTATTAAAAGTACAAGTATCTATTCCATCGATTATAATGAAACATTGTTTTTGTGAAACTATTGCAACATATAATGAGAATTCATTTGAGGTAACGCATTTATATAAAAACATTCTATCTCAAAAGTAAAGAAGCATTCAATTCATTTAATTACATCATTATTACATATTTTTCCTCAGGCAGCACAATCATCGCAACTAATATTTTTCAAACTATTGAATTGTAGTTAGGGAAATCTGCTTATCTGATATAAACGTAGAAGTTTGGGAAGAGAGGTAAAATCACTAAATAGCCTCAATTACCTTTTTCCCCGTGACCACGAAACTGAAAATAACAATAGACCTTTCCGGCACACGTTCAAGGATTATTTAAGAAAATGAAACATGATCAAAGTACTTTACCTGTGACATAATACATTGTCTATTCTTCTGAGACATTTGTGACGGAAAATTATTTACATTCTGTTCATCATTTTGATTTGAAACCTTTGCTCGAAAGCAAGACTAAGACGAGAGTTTCGGATGCTACCATTAAAGCATTTTAATCCTTGATCATTTGAAATGGTATCTCCACTTTTCGTGATTCTTACTTATGCTATATAAAATAGAATATAGCACCAAAGTTTTGTTTTTATTTAATTAGACTAACATAAGAATTAAAAATGAGTTTATAGTAATTATATATTATTTAACTATTTACTATATAATAAGATTATAGTAAGTAGTTAAATAATATGTAAAATCTAAAACTATTCAAATGATAATTCATCATATATTTTTTAAAAATTTCCAACAATTTTAACTAAATTGAAATTCTAATTCTTGATTTTCATACTGAAAATGCATTAAATTGTAATGCAAAATTTATATATATTACTGAAAATATTCTAAACGAGTAGATAGAATAATGCATTTTTTATCATTAAATAACTATAGAGCTTATCTCACTAAATTTAATGAATTATTCGTTTCATTATTTTTGTTTATATGCAAATGTTTAAGCTACAGAGTTTTATTTTGATAAACGCACTTTTTATTGTAAATATATAGTCACTGAACTAATACAGTCGCATCTTAATTAAGTTCTTTTTGAAAAAACTTCACATTTTATTTATATTTTTGATGTTATCAGCATTTAGTCATCAAAAGAGTTTAATTTTAATTAGAAACTTTTTAATATACTATATTATTATTATATATCCATTTCATTTAAAAGTTTTTTCTTGCAAATAAATTTTTAATTAGACTATTATAACTCTTTATATCAAACATGTAAATTAAAAATTGCATTGAATTCTTACATTAAACATATGGAGACATTTTCAAGAATGATAAAAATGTCTCATTTTATGAACATTTAAGCAAGTTATGTCTCTCAAGCACTTAAATTTTATAGTCATGATTATTAAAAATCATAGTATTTGCTTAAATCAATAAACGAAAAAAAGTGAATTTGACAGAAAACAGTTTCAAAGTTATATATGTGTAAACTACTTTTATACATAATAGAGAATATATATTAATTTATAACTAAGCTGAAATTCTGACCATGACCATGGAATAAAATTCTGTTACTTTCCATTCTCATTTTATCATAATAAGTGAAGTGTTTCTTAGTGTAATTATAATGCACACTTTTTTCACTTTCACAAGAACAAAAGAGACCTTCCAGTTTCAACTGACAACTTTTCCTAGTTTGTGATGAACAAGGCAATTGATAGTCCTTCGTATGTTTTATCCATTCCTGTACTTGAAAGAATGCCTGTGCTTACCAAGTTTCCGAAGCTGGAAATTTAAGAATATTTATCATTGAAAGGCACCATTGTCAACTTGTGTTTTCAACCAGGCAAATTTAAAGCTAAAATTAAACGTATTATATTTAACTAAATTAAGTAATTTGAAAATATTCTTCTGTTGATAATCTGATCAGAACTTTTCTTAAATTATAGCTACTTTAAGTGGAAAATATATTTCAAATACATTTCAAAAATAGCAATTTGAATGCACAACCTATTAAATAGATACATTTGAAAATTTGTAAGAATAATGTATTGAAAAGCAATGAGATTTCATTGCTTAAAAGAAGACTATTTTTATATTTCTATTGATATGTAACTAGGATTTATGTACAAGAGCTCTCTTCTCTCTCTCTCTCTCTTTCACTGTAGTTTTAAACAATAAAATAAGAAACTTATTTGTTTTTAGCAGTTAGAAAGTTTGTCTTTAATAACACAATGATAATAAAATACACATAACTCAAATTTTTAACTATCATTCAAACATAAATCATCATGTATGTCAGTTTCAATTGCGCATATATTAATCCCTACAATAAACGGTTCTATTTATTTAATTATTTATGTTTCAAAATAGAATATGTAAAAAAGGGATTTTTTATGTTCCTGTCACAATTAATTCAGTTTATGAAAAAGTTCATAAATTTAAGCGTGTAATTTTAAAAATTTATATTTATTTATATCATGCAATTTTATTCTAATAATTTGAATTCGAAATATTAATTTTATTTTTGCTAATGATAAAAGGGTATTATATTATAAAATATAAAATTATTTACTATATGTTAATTATTTTACTGACTTGTTTTTAACTTTAAAATGTGTAGTCTTCAAATTTACAATTAAAATTTTATATTAACGTAGTTTTAAATATTTTAATTAAATTACTTTGTTCAGTGGTTGTGTTAAAATTAATCACACACACAGTCATTCCAATTTAATGAAGCTTAATTTTCTACTTGAATTCATAGCAGGAAAATTTCTGAAAAATTTATATCTATGATAAAATATATAGTGTCATGTGAATCAGTTTATAACAACAAATTCAATTATTAAGTCACTAGGATATTAAAGTATAATGTACTTCTGATATTTCTTCAAATAAAAGGAATTTTTGAATAAGTGATATAAAGTAAAATTCTGACAAAAATAAAAGATGTACACATGTTTTTACAAGATTCATAAGTTAATTTAATTCAGAACAAATCAGTGCATTAGGCACAGAAATGTTTTCATTGTACTCGAGTGTATATTATTAAAAGGCGATACTTAAAATATTGTTGTAAAACACACAAGTGTGTCAAATAAATTTTAGGCAAACCTATTTTGTCTTATGTATTTTTGCAGAATTTGGAAAAAAATTTATGTATCAAATTTCAATTTCAAATATTTGTTTTGCGTTTGTAAAAATTAATGCTATGCATGAGTGAATGACAGTGCTTAATTGTAGAATTTTTTATCATTAAAATCAACTATATATGTAAATCTATTTTTCAATTACTATTTTCTTACTTTCAAATTTTTGCAGAACGTATAAAAATCAAATTTTTTTTTTAATTTTCATACCCAACTCGTTCGTAGTTAATGATAGATAAAGTAATCCAAGATAGAAAAGTAATCCAAGGCGTCCAAATAAAGACCTTGAAACCTAAGGTTAGGTTAAAAACGTCTCATTGCCTTAAAAACCATCCGAGTCCATCTGTTCCACACACTGTCCGTTGGAGATGCCACCTGAAAGAATTGCCGGAATTCGGGAAAAGGCCGAGAGGAGCAGCAAGAGCTCTACCATCCTCTGGAGTTTGTTAGCGACTGATGGGCACGAGCCGTGGTCCAGACGAGCATGATTGTCGGTCGTTAGCGAGACCCGCCCCACTTTCGAATCTCGACTAATTTAAGCAATTTCGCGAAATATGTGCGAATTATTGGCATCGGAAGCTGGAGAAAGGATGTCACCCGCCCTAACTACCGTCTCGATGAGAACGATCACAAGTGCGATTTGGGCTCCAACAAAACTCTCCTAAGTGGGCCTTTGCCCGGGCAAAATTACCCCATGTCCGCTAAATTAGCGAGTAACGAGTTTCCACCTTCTGTCGATCCGTCTCCGAAGAGTTTCTTTCAGGCCAATTTTCTCGCTCAATTAGGAAGAAGAGACTTCCTGCGAATAAATTTGGCTTTTCCGAACCACATTCCATTTCTTTAAACGACCTCAGTGAAGACTTTTTAAAGAGATATTTTTTCGCGAGGGATTCCTGCGTAACTTACACAAAAACATTTCTAGGACATAAATAAGTATGCTTTTATTAAAGGAGCAACTTTTATCATGCAATTATTTTCTTGTTTTATTAGAGTAAAAGGTTAAAAAAATATTTAAAAATGTACAAATTTAATAGCAGTAAATTAGTAGTATTATGGTTGAAAAGTTATTCTTTCCTGCGTGATTGGTATAATTTTCCCAAACAGGTCATTTTATTTAAGTTATCTGCTAGAGATACAGATTTTGATGAAATTGACGTTACTTAACAAGCTCGTCAAATCAGAATGTTTTATTTATTTACTTATTTTTTATGAGTTCTGATATTTTTTATTCATATGTTAGCTTGATACATTTGTAGTGCTGCATTTTTTTTATAGTTTTATGTAATTTCTAAAATACTACTTATATAGTATGATAGATACATTATATTATAACACAATATATCAGAAACAATATATGGTAAAAATTTGATATAACTATTTTAATATAAAAAGGAGTTATATGCTCCATTGGAAAACATAATCCTGATCAAATTTTTACTGAACATATGATTTAATTGTAGTTTAATGAAGTACTTAAATAATATTAATATTTCATTCTTTGAAACAAAAGTATTTTCATTATTACGTAATAAACACACGCTTTCTATCTAAATAACATTAAAAAATGTATAATATACACTTAGTTTAAAGATTAAAATAATTTATTATTCATATCATTAGAATATTATGCATACGAATATTAAAATATAATAATTATTTTAACTTGACATTTTTAATAAGTAGGTACAGTGAAATAATTTTTCACTCTGTTGCTTAAATACACGCTTTATATTGAAATAACATTAAAAAATTTATAATATACACTTAGTTTAAACATTAAAATAATTTATTATTCATATCATTAGAATATTATATATACGAATATTAAAATATAATAATTATTTTAACTTGACATTTTTAATAAATAGGTACAATTAAATAATTTTTATTATAATTTTTCACTCTGTTGCTTAAATACTTTTGAAAAAAAAAACAAGGAACAATTTCATATATTATATTAAAATTGTCTCCAGTATTTCACTTTACATTTTTTTTTTCATACACTGGTATAAATACAAATATAAAATTCCAGCAATATATGTATTAGCAGCAATTTACAATAAATTAACAAAATATTTTTTTAGCTGAAGGATCGCTGAGCACTAGATTCAGCAGCTTATAAAAATGTAACATTTATTACTCTTCAGAAATAATATATTAAAAAATGAGTGAAATTTCATTTTTTATATCTGCTATTAAAGTATTCTCTGCGATTCACAGTAACTTTTTTTTTAAATTCTTGATCGTAATTTTTATGAATAATATTTATTCATGAATAATACATTTTTATGAATAATACAAATGGCAAACATTTGGCTACTAAGATATTAGCTTTGATTTTGCTTTCCAATATTTCAGAGCAACAAAATTTGGATAATATTAATAGCTCTAGTCTAAACATGAGTAACGTGCTTATATCTTTTTCATCGAAACCGAGTCTTATCAAAATACCTTAGAATCTAATTTATTAGCTTAATACTAATATAGGATTTATTATTTAACAACTTTTTGGGTAAAAATTCCATGCTACAGCAATTACTGTTATTTTGGCATAAAATTAGTCAAAAATATTTAGTAGAAAAAATTTTCTACAGTATTAAGGTATTAAATAATTTGGTTAATTATCTTTAATAAATATGGTTTTATATCATACACATGTAACATTTCAAGTAGTTGGAAATCGAATTCAAAATCAGATTATTATTTTTCTGCTGAAATGCTTTGGTTGGATGAAATATTACTAGAAAATTTAACAATTTACAACACACTTCTTATTTAAGTGGAGCAAAAATTACTTTACAGATCATGTGTCGTGTGAGTCTCTTTCATCTCGCGTGAACATAGTTAAAGCTACAAATTTTGTTTTACTTGTAGCACTGTAATCATGTGCAGTGGGTTATAATGCTGAATCCCTGTAAGAGATCATGTGACAGAACTATCAACAATCATTTCTTGTAAGAAAAATGAGCCAATGGTGAATGACATTGTAAATTTCTTATCATAAAATTAAGTTCGGTGAATAAGGAAGAATTTCTAGGCACTTTTGCAGTGTACTTTACAGCAATAATAATTAAAAGCATTTAGGCCCTTTTGAGTAAAAAGTAAATTACATAAATTATTAGAGACTTGTTAGTTTTATGTTCACAAATAACCATGCTTTCATTAAATTTTCATCATTAATTATTTACCTAAGAAAATGAACCACTAATTATTTAAAGCAATATTGTATCTACTAATAAATCGTAAGAAGTATATATTTTTGTGGCTCTTTGAGTACTAAGAATATTATAAAGAATAAAATATAAAAAAAATCTGAACACCAATGTTATATGATTTATTATATTTTAAGAGAATGATTTAAATCACAAAAGATATTGCCTTTCACTTTAGTCAATTGTTTGAAAATTATAATAATTTTTTTTAATATTGCTCGTGTATATTTCTGCAACGTTCATTATTTGTTTTTTAGGTATACAATCCATAAAAGTTAGATAGTGTATGTGTCTTTGGGAAGAATTTTTTTATTTAAAACTAATCTTATGTTGAAATTTACTCATTGAAAGGTAATTTCTAGTTGAGAAAAAAGAGAGAGATAAATATGGCATATTTAGAGATATTTGGGAAGTGGATCAAAATAGTTGAATAAAAAGAGAAAAGAGGTTCAATGTGTGTATATTGGCTCAAATATTGGCACAAATATATATATATATATATATATATATATATATATATATATATATATATATATATATATATATATATATACATACACATATATATATATATATATATATATTATGTTTTTCATTGAACAAAATACTATTTTTACATGGATTAAAATTTTTTTTATATATTTTGCTTTGTTAAAAAATTATTTATTCAAATCAGTAGTGTGTACTATGTAAATTTAGTCCAAATAAAGTACTATATTTTTATATGCATACATTATAAGCATATATATATATATATATACTATCTTGTGTCTCCTAATGTCCGTCTTAAATAACAATACTAAAGAAGTTGTATTGATTGTTATTTAAGACGGACTTTATATTAAATATGATAGATCGAATAAAATATTTTGGCGCCTAGTTTCATCATTTTGAACATCACGTGCACTCTTATGTCTTAAATAACTTTACAATTCCAAGTTAACATAATATAAACTAATTGGTTTGAGGGAATAACTAAGAATTTGTTATGAGATACTTTACATTGTGCTTCTCGTAGCTTGCTCGAATATATGAAACATTAATTAGACAAAAAAAATTCACAATTGCATATTAGAATGAAAATAGGAAAAATTAATTATTAATATCAAAAAGTAATTTTAGAGCTCAAATTTAAGAAGTTACATGAATTTTTGGTGTTGGAGACGATCATTTATTAATATCATATATAACCAACGCCAAGCGTCCATCGAACAGCATGGTCATACAACGACACTCGTGGCCCAATGGGGTTCTTCAGAGTTTCAACAATGGCAAGTGAGGAATTAATGAAAAATTGAAAATAATAATGCCGTCTTCAGAACTTGTTCACAATTATTTAAAGCTTTACTCTGATGCTACTAAATATTACCCTGCAGGAAAGCGGAACTACTTGACACCAGTAAAATTGGGAGGAGACCCGGGCCATTTGGTTCTCCCTTTGTCACCATTGTGTCTTATTATGGTTTTCCATTTATCAGTGAGAGCTGTATTATGGGATTTTAAAAATGTACGAAAAAGATAACTTTTTTTTTACGTGACAAGAAGATATTTCCGTGTCTGTTTGTTACGTGGAATTTGTGTTGGAGTGCCGAAAATTTTAACATAGAGCGATGTTTCTAACAATTACGAAGAAATTTTAACAGTTTATATCCCATTTAATTACATTTGTTTTCAGAATAGGTTAAAAAAAATTGTTCAAGTGGCCTATAATCTTAGTTTCTAAAGAGAAATGACGGAAGGGGAACAATGGTGATGCTTCTTATAAACAGTTTCTGTTATTCCCCAAGGATAAACTATATTTTGAAAAAGAATAAATAATAAAAAACAGGTGGTTAATATCTGGAAGAAAAATTACAGCCATATAAACCTAATTTTGTTTTATTAATTTTTTAAAACTTCAGTACATGAAAAAACGGGGTTTTTTGGGAAAAATCTTATATGCATAATTTTTCCGTAAAATTTTTTTTTTCATTTTTCAATATTTGGTACTATGTTGAAAAATTGCAGGCGGCAAGGATGAATTCTTTTTCAGATAGTACCGTTTCTCTCAAAAAGGTTGGTGGTATAAAGCCTAATTTTTCCGTTATAGTTTATTTCAGCTATTATATTATCATTCAAAAGATTTTATATTGAAAATTCAATACAACCTATAGAAATGTATAAAATACAGTTATTAAAAATAATTGCTAAGCATACTTTGAATAACTTGATTTTGAAAATCGGAGTTTTATTCAAGAAATAAGAAAAAATTTCTAAAATTTAAATTTGTGAAAAAATTAAAAGAAAAATAATGTTAAAAATAAGCATTATATTTAAGAAATGGACATTGTACTTAAAATATGGGTATGTACTGATATTACTTAAATATAGTTAAAATATCCATCTTCTATTAAGTAATGCAATAAAATAAGCTTGTTTCAATTATTAAAAAATAATTAATATGGAGTCTAGTAAAAAGCTGTGAGAGGTGTTTTTCTCAAGAAAATGTTTCATGTTATCTTTTGAGCATTTGATATGTAAATCAATAGTCTGTTAATCTATTGTTTGAAATTATATGTAAAATTATGTGAAATTATTTTGAGCTATTTTAGAGCAAATAAAAAATTTGCTTTTTGTATCTTTTTAAGCAATAATCTTTCATTGATAATAAAAATACTCATCATCTTTTGTAGATCTTATTCTGGTTTTTAATTCAATTTATTTTATTTTATTTAATAAGAATGAAGAAACAATTGTAAAAGGTAAATTAAACTATGTTATACTAAATGATAATTCTCATTGCTGAACTATCAGGCAAGTAGTTGATTCTTTAACTTTCGGTTTTAACAATTCTTTGGTTCAATTCCTCCTAAAAATACCCACGTTTTTAATAGTTCAAAGTTTATAAACTATAAGACCACAGAGTTATACTTAGTTTTCATGTACAAAAAGTAATATTTATGTGATAAATAAACCAAAACGTTAATGTTAATCTAAATTTGTGATGAGAATTTAAATTTATGCTGAGATGGAGTGGTATTCGTCACTGGAAATTTTTCTTACTTGTGTACAATTTGGGGCATAATGTAAAAAAAATTAAATTTTGTTTTGAAGTGTTTCTTTCATCCTATTGGTGTTGATAAATTTTATTTCTCTTTGAATTCAAAGAAACAATTAATTGTAAGTGATTTGAATTTTTCTTTGGGGGGTGGATTGTGAAGAAATATAATCTTGAACATAATCTTCCTTAAATGATAATTAAAAGGGATCACTTGGAAGAGAATTGCCAGATAAACTAAATTCTGTGGTGTCTGCGAAAAAGTGGATGCTCGCCATCAAAAAAGCATTCTCACGGATTTCTGAAGATAAAGAAATTCTGTATTCAGTGAGGCAAACACAAAAGCTGTGACCAGGCCATACAGTTGTGAACGATGGTTGATTCGCGTGTTCCCCTATTTTATATTCCCGAACCATTGTTTTCACACGGGCTCTTCATCAAACGTTTGCTTATTTCGTTCTGCATGGTCTGAAACGATAGGGATAAGACGATCCCCAACTTTTTTACTACAGAATTTCATTTTTCTGAAAGAGGGTTTAATGCCTTTTTATGCTTCAAGAATTATTGCAATAAAAGAGAAAGGCCTCCCTCCATATTTTATGATTTCTCAGTTCATTCTGAACTTGAAAAATGTGCTCACATTACATGTCGCATTTTGTGGTCGTACACATGACGGAGCATTCGTATTGTTTGAAGATTTGTTGTATTCTTTAATGCGAAGACTCTGGTTCCGTTGCAGAAGCTCAAAGTGATTTATCAGTTTGGTGGCCTCTTCTAGAAAAACATTCGATTTCCCACTGCTTATTTATTTGAATAAATAGATCACTTTCTAGTTGTTATGTTATTTAAAATTACCAAATATAAAATTTATTTCTACGCTACAAACTGCAATATAGAAGTTACTAATACTTTTTTAGATTCAATTTATTGAATTCATTCAGCAGGTCTCTAAACTTTTAACTTAGCATTAGCAGTCTAATACTAAGTTAATTTTAAGTGTAGAAATTAAAGAATTTAATGCGCTGAAATATTAATTTTAAGCGTATTTTTTCTTACAAGGAATAATCCAGTCTGCTATTTACTGGATATCATTCATTTTTTATCTTGACCAAACACTTCTGCAGGCTTCATTTATTTCTTGAAGAAATTGGAAATTTTTACTAATTTTAAATTTAAAATTTATTTTTTAATCTATTTAAATAATTTGAGTGTTTTCCCTGAAAATTATACACATCTATATTATTTTTTATATTATTTGCACGTATCTATATTATTTTCTATTTTATTTTCTTAAAAGAAATAATAAATTGCAAACTTTGAGGAAATAAAAATATGCAAGACATAATAAGTTAATGATTAGCAACTAATAAGCATGTATTCAGTATCATTATACGTAACCTTTCAAATACAATTTTTCTGAATTTTTAAAATAATATCCCTTTTTACATATGAAGGCAATCGTGACTACAAATTTAAGCTGGCTCAGAATCATTGTAAGCCCAAATTCCAGGAATGAATCCAAATTACAAACTGTTGAGTTGAAAAATCAGAGCACAAATCATTCAGCTCTAGTTGAGCAACGATTTTTTTGCGAAGGTATTAAGTTATTCAGGTTTTATAGGAAGTATATATTCTAAGTCTGTGTGTGTGGTCGGCAAACTTATTAGCCAAAGATCCAAATATGAATATTGCAACAATTTAAAAAAAAAATTTGGACCCAAATCTGCTTGTTTAGTAAACTTTTATTACACTAAATAAAACTAAATTTCATACTTAATAAATATTTATTAATGCGAACAATGTGCTTGCATCTCCTTGGAAAAATTTGAGTAAGTCAGATTTGTATGTTATTGTTTTTAATTTTAGGCATGATTCCAAGTTCTCAGTAATAAGACTTCTCAGTTTATTCTTGATAATGTTCATGCTTGAAAAAGATTGTTCACATATATATGTGGAATCGAAAAGGGAAAGAACAGCAAATGAGAGCTTTTTCAGCTGATCCTAAGAGTTAAGAATACTATTCCAAGCGTTAAAAATGATCATGTCTTCCTTCTCCAGGTCATTCAAATCAGAACACTTGTGTTGTAAACAAAGATCACATTTTTTCTTCTCCAATATTTCCAATTCAACACGAAGACGTTCGAATTTAGAGCACCCTATTTCCTTGTTTTTTAAACCCAGCAATTGTATTTCAAAGCTACCAATATCAATTTCAAAAGGAGAAAATTTCAATTCGGTTATCATAGTATTAAGAGGATTTTTGACTAATGCTGAAGTTGCTCTGCTGTTTTTAAATTCTTGAAACCTGCTGAGAAATGCTTCCCTCATATTCAAAATTATTTTTTGAATGGTGTTTATCAATAGAGGAATTATTTTCTTGGCGATGCTTCAGCAGGCTTGGAAAGTGAAACAATGTTTCCCTTTCAAAATCCTGAGCGACAATGGATAGTTTGTTTTCGAATATTATTACTTCTTCTAACATTGAAAAAGTTTCCTTTCCCTTATAGTTTATGATTAAGCTGATTTAGATGAGAGACGTAACGTCTACCATGAAATAAAAGCTTTGGATCCACTGATCATCTGTTAGTTCTGGATAGTGAACTCCCTTCTCAAGAAGTGTTTTAATTTCCGGAAAAAGGGACACGAAACATTTTAAAACGTTCCCTCTTTATAACCAACGTACCTTGTTATGAAGCAGAAGATCAGCGTACTCACTCTCCATTTCAGATTCATTATTTCACGGGATTAAAGTAATCCCATTTCAGAATGATACAATCTTTATTTCTTAAGAACACCTATTCAAAAAAAAAAGAATAAAATAAAAATAGGAAAAATCTCAGAACTGCCAATATTGTAAAAAAAAAAATTTAAAAAAAAAGAAAGAGCTTCGAATCAAAAAATATAGGGTTTATAACATCCAAACAACACATCAAAGAATGCACATTTTAATTCCAAGGACGCAAAATCAATCGGCTGAAGAATATTTAGCTGATAACTTTTTATCTTCCAAACAATGCGAAAGTGGGCGAGGCAGGGGAACTCTGTCGGGAATTGCGCCTCTGCGTTTCCCAATTAGCTTGTGATTTGTTATCCGATCGAGAAGAAAAAGATGGCCGGGCTTAACGAGTAGGTTTACACGGGATCGTATGACCAGCTTGTCAGTAAGCACGCGCCCGCAGAAACCCGACGCCTTCAAGCGCCTTCTTTTCCCCGCTCTGAAACCTAAAACCCCAATTTTTAGCCAAACAAGTCTCGTTAAAAACGATGCTTTTAAAATCTCCTCTGGCAGCGCGAATCCTTCAGAGTCCGATTTTGAAAACGTTAGATACTCAGTAATAAGGCAAATGCCGCTTTCTCTTATATGCTCAGGTAAATTTGTAAGAGAAAAATTGGATTTAAATAATGGAAAAATTGTCTTATCTAAAAATTTTTTTATATAAGTAAAGTAGCGTTTTTTCCTTCAGATAAAATCCTCGGAAAAACTGCGTGCATTACATAATTGAAAACAGAATGTTATTGGAAATTAAAACACTGTAATTTATTCCTCGCAAATTGATCTGAAATATTTGTTTAATTGATAGCAGATACTAAATTTATAGAAAAAAAACATGTATTTCATTATTTAGAGGGTGTACGAAATTCTGCTATACTTTATTTTCAAAAAGTAGATTTTTTTAAATTTATTTAGTTCTCTCCCTCTCTTTCTCTCTGCGTGTGAAATTATTTCAGCTGTTTATTGGCTGATGAATGACATTAGAAGCTACTATAACTGATGAAAAAACTAGATGAGGTATTCTTAGTAATCTAAAAAAGAAAATAAAAAAGATTTTTCAAGAAAACCTAGAGGAATTTTACTAGTGAAAACTAGTGTAGATGCTAAAGGTCAAATGCAGATGAAAACTGAGCAAATAATTTTTTAAGCTAATGTTTTAGAAAGTAAAAACTGATAAATGTCTTCGATCCAAAAAAATCTTGAAAAGTTAATGGTACTTCTCAAAAATACATATAGATAAATGTCTGAAATAAAAAAAAATCTTACCGTCTAATTTCTTTAAGGGAAAATTATAGAAGTCAAAAAGCAGTATTATAGTCACGACAACTATTTTTAAATAAAAGAAGGAAAGTATCTAGCTATGAAAACTAAAAATCTTATCAATCAATGATTAAAAAATATTATAATCTATATTGATAAGAGCAATTATCAAGAATATATATATATATATATATATATATATATATATATATATATATATATATATATATATATATATATATATATATATATATATATATATGTACTCGTTTATTGAAGAATTTTAAATTGATGGCATCTACAAACTGAATTCAATGCAGTATATTTTACAATTAGGTTTGTAATTTATTGGATAAGAAAAGAAATAGTCTTACACATTGATATTTTATGAATTAAAATATATAATTAAATTTAAAAACAACTCAGTTTAAATTATAAATTTTTTAATATATTTTTTTCCAATTTACATGATATTTGGTTAGCTAATCTTTCACTTAATTAGCGAATAAAGGCACATTGAAATATATTTGTAATAGGAAAAACATAGATTGTATAAAATTTATTTCAAGATTACAGATTACAAATTAATAAAAATGAAGGATGGATTGGAGAAAAAGTAACTAAATTAATTTAATACCAAATTTAATTTATTCGCTTAATTTTAGCATTTATATAAAATACTTGATGGGCAAAATTTAAGCTAAATGTGTTTGTGCAAGTTAATAAAATTCCAATAGTTTATAATGCTGTTTTAAGTAAAATTCCTCCAACTTTACCTGAAAAATAAATTTACCATAAAACTACAGTTTATGGTGATAATATACGCCATAGGAGTGTATTTTAAGATGCTATACAAATTCGTAACATTAATCCTGGTATGCTACAGACGACAATGAAAAAATGCAGCTTTTTTGACAACTTCAAATGCATATTCAATAAGTCTTGTTATCCGTTTTAAAAGTGATTTAACTGAGTCTTATTATTGTAGTAATTTTTATATCAACCACTTTTGGTGATATTATTTTTCAATTTTGAACTTTTATTTATAATGTTTTTCATATTTTTTATCTTTTAAACTGTTACTTATTAATTAATTTTATCCAGAACCTCATGTAAATCATTACTTTGTTTGATAAAATCTGTTCTTCCCTCATCGTGGTAGGATAGGACACTTCAGAGCGAAAGGTCGTGGTTTCTATCCCAGCCACAGTTGAAGAACCGTAGGTAGCTATTACATTACCTTCTTCTGCATGAACACGTGCCGGTGTGGGTGCTTGGAAGATTTTCAGATTTCTTCCTTGGCGACTCGTAAATACGGCCTACGAAAAGCTCTGCGTGATTTTACGATAACGCTATTCAAATGCCTTATAACCGGTCTCAGGTAGCTCATTACACCGTCTCATGTATTTTGTGTAATTTTTCTCTCCTGAAAATTTCATTATTTCTCCGCGTTTTCAGTAGGATATATTTTTATGGCTAGTAAAAAGATTCTCAAGTTTTTAAAATTCAATGAGGTTAATGAAATCTGAACCGCACGAACTAAAACTTTTATTTAAATTCTAAGCATTTTGAAGAAGGGTTTGGTACCAGTCATTGTTCAACATCAGGAGACGGAGATGAAAATGATTCTAAAAATTATTTCTCGAGACTCAAGTCTCCAGTTTCATGCAAAACTTTCTGGACAGCAGGAGATGTGAGAAATTTATCTATTGCGCAGTTAGAATATTTCAATCATGCGATAGATGTCTAGGAGTGTTAGTCAATTTTTTCCTTTTTATTAAAATCCCGGATCGGAAAATTAATTTCACTGATAAGACTAAGGGTACATGTGGTAATGAATAAAATGTCATCATACTAACGCACTCTAAGACAAAACCGGTTATCAAGTAAGAAAAATGTTGATTTTTACACTGGAAACAAATCTAATACTAAGAATAAAAATGAAATTCTAATTTGGACATTCTTCATCAAGTTAATTCATAAATACTCAAGATAAGACCATAAAAATATTATTTTTATAGTAATTTTATACTTTACGTAAATGTTATAATTTTATATACAATTACTTTTACGTAAATATCCTTTTTATATAGTAATATTTATGCCCAAAGACATATTAAAAGAACTAGGGAACAGATTCTTGATCATTTCAAATAAAACTATTAAATTAAATTTAATTAAAATAATTTAACTCAAATAAAACTATTAAATTTTTAAAAATATATTTTTATGTTAAATTTATTAAAAATAAATTTTTATGTTTGTATAAATATAAATATATATAATTACGAATATCCAAAATATCTTCTATTTCATGAAACCTATTTTCTCATAGTTTATACTTTGTCATACAATATATTAACTGCTCTGATTCTATTAGATTTAAATAAAGAAAAATTGAACAAAAAAATTTTTAATAAATAACTACAATTGATGTTAAAACACTCATGATGATTTTCTATTGCTTTATTTTTATTATTCTACTAAACATTTTGATTTTAACTTTACAAAAAAGGAGTGAAATTGCTTTATAGCTGCATTATAGATGGACTCCAAGTATTTAAAAACTTCTTCAAAATTTTTTACTAATCGTTTTTGTACGCATATTTTATTTAAAATCAAAACACTGTAATATTTTTAATCCACTTCACGTCACTACCTTGAAAAACAAAACTGAAGATCAAATGCTCCTTCTTAAAGTGCAAAGCACAAAGAAAAGCACGAAATCTTCCATTGATAAGTTTACAGTATCCCTTTTATAGGCTATGAACGAGTCAATAAATGAGACCCTATAGAAACAGGTCATTTCTATTTATCATTACGCGAAAGACATATGGCAAAGTAAAAGCCAAAAGTGAAAATATTATGAAGCCATTTGTTTATTCTATAGCTTCGATCATTCGAAGTAGCTGGAACGAGCTTCATCAGTCGTTTCAGCTCCTCCCGAGGAAGGGGGCATCGGGAAATTGATTTGGAACAGCCGGCTCCTGGGTTGTTTTAGCTCGTAACAAGCAATTCCATTTCAAGTTCATTGTAATTGAATTCTCTTGTCAAAAGAGTGCTTGAGAAATGGCTACTTCTCTCGAGAGTGAGTATTTTATGAATCCCCTCTGGAATTATATTCGAGTTGGGTATGTTTTTTTGTAAAATTGACCTATCTGAGAAAAATTCTTACGGAAATTTTATATGGACTAAATAAATGCCTTTTAAGTTTCATATGAAAGGTATTTATACTCTGCAAATTATTTATTAATAATCCTATTAATTAACTTTCAGCGATGTCTGGAAACCAACATTTTTTGCAACAGTTGTTTTATTTAATTGTTTATACTTCACGTTTTTTATTCTTAATAAGCACTGTATGTATGTGTATATATAAATATATATATATATATATATATATATATATATATATATATATATATATATATATATATATATATATATATATATATATATATATATATATATATATATATATATATATATGTATGTATGTATGTATGTATGTATGTATGTATGTATGTATGTATGTATGTATGTATGTATGTATGTATGTATGTATGTATGTATATATATATATATATATATATATATATATATATATATATATATATATATATATATATATATATATATATATATATATATATATATATATATATATATATATATATATATATATATATATATATATATATATATATATATATATATATATATATATATATATATATATATATATATATATATATATATATATATATATATATATATATATATATATATATATATATATATATATATATATATATATATATATATATATATATATATATATATATATATATATATATATATATATATATATATATATATATATATTATCCTTCGTGAATACTGCATAAGTACTGTATATTCGTAATTGTAAACATTTTGTATAAAATTTTGAAGAAAATGAGACTAGTGAGATTCAAAATTTTAAAATCAAAATGCTTTCATAATGTTAGAGAGAACTTCTGAATCTACTCGCACAAGGTAACAATCAAACTTCTTTCTAAATCATTTTTTTCCCTCCAAACGTAGGCATTTTTAAACGTAATCACTTAAGAAAACGATAGTTTTTCAGACAAAAGTGCGATTGTACCATAATAAAGTGCAAATTACTTTACAATATTTTCAGTATGTTTTCTCTTTACAATATAAATTGACAACTTATTAATTTCTCTACATTTTGGTGAAGGAAAGGATCTAACGAGGGATGCAATGAATTAAGAAAGACAGTTTTTAAATGCGTTACCACCTTGAGTAAAACATGCAACTGCATGAAATTAAATAAATCACATTTTGTAAATTCTACATATTTTTTTGAATTTTTAATGATTAATAATGTCACCAATAAACTTTTTATTTCTGTCACCAATGACATACCCAAATAAATGTTTCTTTGATAAAAATATCCATAAGCATGGTATCGATAATAAATAATTCTTGCATAAACATGAAGGACTAGAAAGTATAATTTATTTATTTTATTATACTTTTTTCATAAAAATAAAACTATGAATAACTAATTGATGTCAAAAAAGTATCTGCATCAGATTTTTTTATGGATATTAATATTATATTTAAAAAAGTTTTTTCCATAAGAAAATCAGTAATTTTCAAGATGACTTGTCATTAATTATCAACAGCAGAATATTTATGGGCAATGATTTAGTTTCAGGTTGTTAGCAACAACAACGTCTATGTCACTGATAATTGTCACATGACTGAAATTCTTCCTCTCCTAGCCATACGCATCTTTTGCACCACTTATCTTTTCTTCATCTGAATTTCTTTTTGAAAAGACAATGTAATATCTGATTGTACAAATGCACCGATCACATGGGTGTTTTTTCCAGAGTCTAAAGATATAGGAGCGATAGAGTCTGGACACATGTTGCAACTCGTCATTCATTACGTGCAGAATTCCTTATTGAGAAAAGAAGAATTCCTCGGCACTTGTTCTACGATGTGAATATAATAGGAAAATATTGAATACGAAGTGTTAACGTATGACAATTGATTTGTATCCTATTACACGACTTTCAATACATATTCAATCCTTCTTAGCTAAGAACTCACACCTGAATACAAGTTTTATTTAAATTTCTTTCTTTTTTTTGATCGGTGTCTTACATGTTCTATCATTAAGAAGATTAAAATAATGGTTGTTGTAAAGCAATGAAACATATGTGGGAAAACATATAAAACTTGTCATGTTTTATTAATTTCCAGGAAACGCGTTACATTATATACAGATAAATTATTTTGTGTGTGGAACTTTTGAATTCATCAGTTCAACCAGCAGTTAAGGATTGTAGATCATGATTGAGACATTTAATCTATGGACGGATATTATGACTGGTTAGTAAAGATTTCATAATAATTATTATGAGAATTATTAACTTTGTGTTCAAACAATGAAATTAGATGAAGTATAAAATGTCAACAAGTGTTTGGCCGAGAGCAGCTACATTTTGAGATAAGCGATGACTGATCCAAACCCATCTTCTTAAGAGGCAGCGTAGCAGAACGATTTCAGGAGCCTTTCAGATGGCTCGCGGCGAACGCTGCATCGCGAAGAACTTCCGCACTTCCGCTCAATGAAGCATGTCTAGATGAACTTAATTTCATTGTTGTGGCAAAAAAAAAAATCGAATATCACTGAAACACTCGAAACGATTCTAAATACAGAGAAAAAGAGGAAAAAAAAAAAGAAAGATAACGAGCAAAATATTGCTTATGACACTATTAATTTCAAATCTCCTCACTTATTTAAATCATGCGTCATATTACGCGTGATCCTTCCATCTACTTACATATTAACACACACACATGTATGTATGTGTGTGTAATTTTAGATTGTGTAAACTAATTATATAGGTTCAACATAAATTCAAATTCCTTTCCTATTTTGTAGTGAAATTATATAATTAATCATTGCAATATATACTTCTGAAGCCACTATTATATTAAATGTTCGTGAGATAATTAAGAGTATAAAGAGATGTATTTATAAGATGTAAAAAAATGTTTTTGATTTTAATAAAACAATTTAAATTGTTACTTTAACTGAATTTTTGGCTACTGACAAAATAACTTTGTAGCTCTCGGAAACAGATTTCTTTTATATAGTGATGTAATATTGTATACATACAATATTTTCAAGTGAAAAAATACCTAGTTATTGTGCACAGAAAATGTCCAGTAGTATTTCTTAAATTATATTCTCTTGAAAAATATGTGAAAAAAAGCTTGTTTTATCAGATTAATTTCGGGAAGTTTTGTGGAATATTTTTTAAGGGAAGTATTTCTTCTGTAAGAGTTTTACTGGCTATCGAAACAGTTTCCGTTTTACTATTAAAAAATGTATTAATAGGTTTTGATCCTATTTTAAAACTAATTAATTAGCTATGAGACATTTGATTAAGGGTTTTAGAAGTGTACGTCGATAGCATGCAGTAGTTTTATTTTTGCATTTCAAAAATAATTTAACATTTTGTACATTAAATGATTAACTTCATTACGCTAAATTTCGTGATTTAAAAATTTCAAATTATAAAATAATATCCCAATTTTCTTAACCTTTTTAATATTATGCTTAGAATTTTCTTCTTATATTATCATTGGTTCAAATATACATCTTTAAGAATGAAATTTTAAACTTGCATATAAATTTATTAAACTATCTTTAAATGAAATTATTTTCAAAAATTGGTTATAAGTAAGTTTAATAGGTTATTAAAATGTTGAGATTAGATTTTGTTGATATCTAATTACTGGATTAACTCCAAAATCGAAGAGCCAGTAATGAATGTCAAAATATAAAAATTATCTATTATTTGACCTGAAATCAGTTTTATTTTAAAATAAATTTCATCACCGTTTCTTTCACTCCCTATATTTGCTTATTTTTCTTATGATTATTTGAACATGCATCGCTGAATGAATTCTTTTAACTCCTTTTTACATTTCATAATGTTACAAACATTTCATTATTCCACAACATTTAAACTTAAAGTAATTTTAAGGTATATATTAAATTTATGACAAATATTTCTGTTTTGAAATCGTAATGAAATCGCACACCATACTTATGGCTACATAACTTCTCAAGAGGGCCTCGAAAAAGAGTTGTCTCGAATTCGATTACCCAAAAGGTGATTGCACCCTCTCCTGCGTTTCGACCCCACTGTGGTCTCACTGCAAAAGCCATTAACCTGGAGAAAATATTTCTTTCCGAAAGCTTGGGAATAAAATGGCAAAAATAAAGCAAATAAACGTCCGATCGTCATTAGCACGGTAGAGGCTTGCCTCCTCCACAAAGAATAGCCAGCCAGGTAAAATGTCCTAGGATCACTTATGGTGTCATAGTTTTCTAGGACGCGCTTTCTGTTGGAAGAATCGGCCGAGTAAAGCGGCAAATTGTGAGAAGCGAGGCGTGGAGAAACGGATTCAGAAAAGAGACGATTCCAAGAAGAGCAAATTGATCGGGACGCATGTTGTTATCTATTTTCATACGAGCCAAAACACTTTCTACCTTGAAACCCCCTCCGACTCTTCTTCAGAGTTCTCGAGGGTTAACTTCCTAAGTCGAAGAAAAAAAATTATAGCTTTTTTATGAGGACTTTTATACCGCAAGCCATGATTTAAGGGTTCATGCTTTTTCTCTTTATTTTATGTTTATCTGTTTCTTACTTTTTTACTTTGGTACTATTAAAAAATTTACCTCTGATTCCCGACAGTCATTTGATGAGCGATTTCGATACCGAGAATCATTGTTCTACAGAAGAAGAATAACAACCCCAAACGGTCATCTTTCTCGAACTGCAGTCGTTAATAATGAGTTTCTATTTATTTTTCTATGTCATTACATGATTTCTTCAACGGGAAAGTGACAAAACGAGTGGAACAAAAATTATATTAGGTTCTATTTTTTTCGCGAACTTATATAGAAATTCTCATACAGACCGAGCGAACTTTTACTTCAAAATTAATTCTTAGAATATAAAATTATATTTGAAATAATAATGCTCTGTCTTACTTTAATTTCTACGAATAAGATTTATTTAAATGAATAATTCTACGAACAATTTTTATAAAATATATAATTAAATTGCTTTCAAGAAATATTGAACTGAATATATCTGATAAAATATATTTTCCTTAATATTCTTTCATTTTGTTTAGATGCTTTAAGACCAAAATTTTGAAATGACAAGGGAATGTTAGAAAGTGCCACAAAATTTTAAAGATAAGTGTATATATATATATATATATATATATATATATATATATATATATATATATATATATATATATATATATATATATATATATATATATATATATATATATATATATATATATATATATATATATATATATATATATATATATATATATATATATATATATATATATATATACTTATATTTATATATATGTATGTTATGTATGTATATCTATATATATATATATATATATATATATATATATATATATGTGTGTGTATATACATACCACACACATATAATAACACGGATAAGAAACTTACCCAATTTTCACATATACACAGGTGAGGCGTTTTTCAGTGTCATCCTTCTTCGGTAGATACTTAGGTAAGTTTTCTTAATTGGTGAAATTTAAACTCTCTTGATGAAACATTTAATATCCTGAACTTTATGATTTGTCTTTAGCTGCATAAAAATTAAAATTTTAATGTAACATTTCTAATTTATTTGATAGTAATCTTCATTTACTTTTAGAATATGAATTATTGTTTTGATTTCAATTTGCCACTTTAAAAAGGAATTCTGTTCCCAAGTACCAATTTATTCAGTTATTTGAGAATTGAATGTAATTAAAATACGAGAACAAGTTGGAAAAAGAGCTTCCCAGTTTCCTTTTAGGATTAATGCAGAAGGAAGTTTGTTTTTACTAGAAGAATAAATGTTAAATTTTCTTGGTAGGTTTTGTAATTATAGTTGAATTCCCACTTGCATTAAATTCAATATAAATATATATCCGTCTTAATATAAATAGGAATTCGCGCAAAGAGATATAAGTCGAAACATATGCAAATTATATTTTATCATTTCAAAACACAAGTAGGTGTTGAAACGGATTATCTAAAATGACTGAATTCATTGCTTCATAAAGTTTAATAACCAAATAAGCGGCCGGAGGTTGGAATGAGATGATACAGTATGGATCTAATAAATTCATTTTCTGCAAAAAATAAACGTATGATATAATTAAAATGGGAAATATTTTGTTATTTATAATAAATAATAGAATTATAAATGCTTATCATCATTATAAAAGAAGATGAAAACATAAAATAAAAATAAGTCATGTGTGTGGACATGCTTATTTCTTTTGATATGATTTTTGATTCTGAATTTTCTGCAAAATCTGAAACTTGCCAATTTTTTTTGTAAAAATAAAATATCTAATAAATGTGTATGCTTTTTTTTTTTTTACTTTTTGGTGATTCTTTTTTCCACTACATACATTAAACATGATATTTTTGGGCATTAAATAGTTTTCCTGTTTTAATTATTCTCAATATTTGTGAGTGTGATTACTTTTATTTTTGTTCTAGAAATATATATTCCAACTTAATTAATTCTTTAGAGTTTCACAGACATTCTTGATTCAATTTACGCTTGGTAATATAGTTTTATAGTTTACAAAATATTTCTTAAATTCATTAAATAAATTATCATTATAATATAAAAATAATAAAGTACTGTGCCATTAAAATCAAATTGACATTTTGATTTTAATAAAAGACTCGATATATTTATTTCAATAAATGAGAAAATACAACAGAGAATTTTAGAATAAATAATTATAAGAAAATTGTGTGTGTGATGGAGAAAGAGACAGTGTGTGATATTTTCGTTCCTTAGAGATAGTTGGATTCAAAGCAAAGGAATTAGTCAAATGTAATTAACTAAATGCAATTGATGAAATGTAATCATATATTAATTATGTTCTTCTAATTGATGTTACGAGTCATACTAACCCAAAATTGAAAACCTATAATTTCTAGTATTAAATTACGTTATTTTTTTTATTACGAGTCAGTTAAAATGTGAAACAAGATAAATCGCAAATTATCAACAAGACTTTAACTTTGCTTCATTTTTAGAATTACCAAAACCTCAAATACTTATTTTATTTCTAAAAATTTTTCCTTAAAATATTAAAATTAAGTATTAATTTAAGATTTTTAGTAATGCATTTTAATATTTTAAATCTTATATACAATAATCCGTTATCCTCTCCATCTAAAAATGTTTTACTTATTCTTAAGAAATTGTTCTAAGACTTTAAGTATTAACTAATAAGAACTCCGGGGTGTTGAGTTCAATACAATTTCTAAAGTTGGAATAAGATCCACTCTTGTTAAGGATTGGTTATTCCGGGACGTGTTAAAGAGGTGTATCACATGTGTGGCGGCAAGTGGTCTTGATCGGAGGAGGAGGTATCATGACAGCAACCCCCACACGCTTCTGCAGCAGACACCACTCATTTACGGACTCTCGATCATGCACTACGCCATGAAAAGCGCTATTTCGTTTCCAGCCAAATTTCTACAAGGTATATGACTTTCGATGTGCAGTTCCTAGCGTTAATTCAGAGCTTATCTAGCTTTAAAAGATATCGTGACATAACTAACCACGTGGACCAGTGACTCTTTTTATTATTATTTCAATTTCTCCTTCCCGGTTTTGCGAAGAAAGTAACGGATTCATTCTGTGTGAAGGCCGGCTTTGCTCAAGGTCCGAAGAACTAAGCTAATGTAAAGATATACATTTAAATTACGCTGTTGGAAAGAAACTGGTTCTGTTCAAAAGTCAGCAATTATTTTGCAAATAATGTAGTGCGTGAATCTTTTTTTCTAGCTATTATGTTTATTTTCAACAGTATTATACTAATCATCAGCTTGAATAATTTTCTAATCATTAAAATAATAGTTTTTATAAATCCTTTTCTAAGTTTTTTTATGTAAGAGAGAACACAAAGATTCATTTATATTATTATTTTGATGAATGTAACAATTTTGAGATGAACACCTTTTGAATATGTTGAATTAAATGCTAAAGGTATGTTAATACACACACTTTGATTTTTATTGCTATTTTATGAGAGAAATTTGTTTATGGCATGCGCATTAAAGTGCAAATTTATGAATATTTACCTGAAAAGAATTATAGCATAATTTTTAAAAATAGTTTTTTTTTTAATTTTTACTAACAATATACATTTTATGCTACTTATAAATAATAAACTTTTTTTGTCAATTTCTCAAGTATGAGAGCTGCCTCAAAAACTGACTTTCAAGTATTTCGTGTTTGAGGTAATTATTTTAGAGACATGCACTGGCACCGAGTTTACATTTACGAGACGTACTTTTCTCAGCTGCATACGTCGGTGCACGAATGCTTCTTCGAAGGGTACTTAACTTCCGGCTGCTGCTGCAGCAAGTGTTTTTAAAAGTCCGTCGAGACTCTTTGTCATGCAAGTCGCGGACAAAGACTGGAAGGATGAAACATGGAGCGATATGGTGAGAGTCTTTGATCCGTGCCTTTTGACTCATTTTCTCATGCAGTCAACCGAAAGTTTTGGGATTCCAAGGAGAAATACCGCCGAAAGAGTTATTGCTTGACTTTCTGATGGGAGGGACAATGAAGGGAAAGATAGTCACCGATAAAAGCGGAGCAAAAGAAAAGCGGGACTGTTTACAAATGGAAAGAGAATCTCTTACATTCGAATGGAATTATTGGGCGAACTTAAGTGCAAAACACTTCTTGGAATATTATCGAAAATTGTAAGACATTGTATAGCATAGTTTCCTGAATAGTACAAGGTTTGTTACTATCTCTCTAAATTATGAGATTTCAAAAAATGCTTTTAAATCAAGGGGTCATAAATGTAAATGACTTATTTTAGACTAAACTCATACATTTAATGTATATTCATTTTATACTTTTCAAAAATAGTTCTAACTCATTTTAGAAGAAAAAAATGCATGTTATAAGCTACTTAATAAATACTATTGATAAATAAAATTACCTTTACAAATTTTTGACTCTATAGTAAATAGGAAAATTGCATAAAAATTGACTTGCGAGCTTGATGTATTACCATGATTGTTGTGCGAGATAATTAATTTACAGTACTTGATAATATTAATAAGCCACATTCTTTTCAGTTCCATCCATGAGTTGATTTACAAATTCTTCTTAGAAAAAATTTCAATAATTATCGAGACTTCAATCAAATTATGTATAAAAACCATTGAAATAAATATGTATACAATAATATTTTTGATACTCATAAATTTTGTTTTCTCAATTTTTTTTTTACACTAGAAATTATTTGATTTTAAAGATGAAATATCGTTTTGTATACTGTTTATTTATTTGCTTAGTTAAATTCATGATGAAAAAGAAGTTTCATGAAGAACAAAAAGAAGAAAATAAATGTATTAACAGAGTAATATGAAGCTGATTTGGGAAAAATGAATTTCTTTCTCGTAGAATTGAATCGAATGAAAAAGTTGTTACTCATAATGCAAATTGCAAACATCAGTACACAATTACATTGTTTAATTAATATCATGAGCAAAGAATTTCAGCTACGATTTAATTTATTCATAGATAGAAAGTTTACATTTAGAGCTTTACATACAATTTTATTTATAGGTATTGTTTTAAAAGCAGTAAGTGAAATTAATCTATTATATATATGTACGATAATTTAGCACAATAATTTTAGTTTAGCATTATACAAAAACTGTTAAAGAAACAGTGTCTTTAGAATACATTTGCTGAAATATTTATAAAAATAGCAATATATGAAATATGTTGTAAAATATTTATATTTTTGTTTCAACTAACCCTGTGGCACTACATTTGTTGCGGTGATTTATGAAGCTATGTCCTGGTTAGGTGTTTAGCCTAACGCAAAATCTCCATTGATTAGTTCCCAAGTATGCTCTGTACTCAGTTTATCAACCCACAGAAGGAATGAAAGGCTGAACCGATATTGCCCAGACTGAAAATGGAACCGCACACTTGTCCTTGGGAGTGTAAAGTGCTACCACTAAGCCCCTGGGCTTCAGTCTTTCCTTCCTTCATGATAATTTATGCTTTAAATATATATATATATATATATATATATATATATATATATATATATATATATATATATATATATATATATATATATATATATATATATATATATATATATATATATATATATATATATATATATATATTTGTGTGTGTGTGTTTCTGTGTGTGTGTACGCGTATTGTTTCTTTTACGCTAATTTTTATGTTGCTTTTTATATTATCACTCATTTTCAGTAGTAGAGCTATTGTATTTTTATTGTATAACTATTATTTCGCAACTGACATAAATGATGCTTTTTCTATGTAATTTAAAATCGGAAGGCCATTTGTACGTAATTTTATTTTTCAGAATTTGGATAAAAATTTTTTAACACTTTTATAAACAGTAATAAAAGTTAAAAAAAATTAATATCTAGCTTTAAAACATTAATTAAGAAATGAATTTTGTTGAATGCACATTAATAATTATAGAATACTTGTTGCGCGTTTCTGTTTTATATATATCATTCAAAACATAAAACAAGAAAATAAGGAATCTATGTTTATAGAGTCAGGAAATTATTTTTGATCAAAATGTTTTTCTTTATGATTTTTACAAATCGCAATGAAAAGTTCAGATATTGCTGAAAATGTGTGGAATTTTATAGGACAAGAGAAGTAACATGTAGTAAATAAATTGTCATAAATTATATTTAATATTAATAGCAAATATGAAGAATAGATTCATCAGACTATTTGATAAATGAGACACGATAGAATAAAGATGAATTATTTGGAATTGACCGCATTTTTCGAGATTGTACTCAAACTATAGTATCTTCAGAATTCTGATTGAAATGACTGTTTCATATTATTTTACAGATGAATTCAACATTGAATTCTAAGACATGCATTTAAGTGTAAATATATACATCATGAAAGATACTTTTCAGTTTATTATTACAATTAAAAAGATTACATAGAAAAACATTTAAAGAAAAACTTTGTCTCATTAATATAGCATAACTTAATTGCAATAAAATTCTCATAATAGTTTATATTTTTAAGTAGAGGCAAGTACAACAGTTCCGGAGCATTAAAAATGTAATACGGTGCTTTAGTTAACCCGATTACCGAGAATTGGTTTATTGAAAAAGAATAAAATTAGAATTTTTCTATAACACCATAAAATTATATATTTACAATAGTTGCATTAACTTTTTTAATTTATCAAATATGTATACAAAATTTACATTTCCCAAAATATGATCGAAAAGTTTGACATAATTCCATTGTTTTCATAATAATGACCTTAGCTATTGGAAGAATGAGTGTAAATGCTCCAATGCTGCCTTCATTAGGATAATTTCGGATATATATATGTTTATCTTGTAAAAAATTATAATATTCTAACAATTTTGAAACGAGCATGAACAGTTAAAATTGGTAAAAAACAAGGGAGATAAAAACACGTGCAATTGATGAACCATTCAACATTCGAATAGTCAAGGATCTACAATTATGTCCTTTGACCACGCTTCAGTGCGAACTCATTGATGCTTGAGAGGCGCAGCTTTCTTAGGGGGTCCTGGTATGATGGAGATGGGTGGGTTGTTTCACTAGGTTTTGCCAACTTCATTCTTATACTAGTGGTAGAAAAGTCGTGAGATTCTTGCTTGACCCCATGAAGTCTAATTCTCAACAACTTATCGCACGCAACATCAGATCGCCTGGTAAGGATCACTGGTTTTGTATCATTTTGAGTATAAGACTACTAAAATTTTGACAAGGTTCATCAAAAACTAAAATTTGATCAAAGACGATAAAAATATGAAATTTACGAGAAAACAGGAGCTTTCTACTATGAAAGATTCATGATTGAGTGTTGAAGATCACAGCAAGAAGATAAAATATCACTCAGTTTATATCGAATGAAATTTATTCAGAGATTGGAAATTTAGATAAGATTTTTTGTAAGATGCATCTTTGTCTTTCGAGGTCAGTGATTTTTACTAAATGTATGAGGTAGTAAGTAATTCACTTTCTTTTTTTTAAAAAAAAATATTTGTAGATATGAATTTATTCACATATTTTAAAAATGTTTCGCTATAATTTAATATCAAACTTCAAAAACATTTATTAAACTAAAATGAAAATGTTTATTTTCGAATTTAATTGCATTTATTTCTACTTTTGTAAGTTAAATATATTAAGGAATGTTTCAACAAAAAGAAAAGTGTGAAAGTGAGTTAAAGCAAGTGTGTTCAACAAACGCAAAACTTTCTTAAAAAATTATCTTCAAGAAAATTATGAAAGATTACAACTTCAAATGTAATATGAATTAAATCATGTAAAATAAAAAAAATCATAAAATAAATCTAAAATAAAATCACTCATTTTAGCTTTAAAATTAAATCAAAATTTTTTTATTGATTTTGAAATAAGAACTGGTTTACTTTGTGTGTGAGAAAGCAAGAAATGCATACATGTCCATAAATTTTGAATAATTCAGAAGCACCTGGTAATCAAACCTGGAAGGAAAAATGCTCCATGTAGAAATATCATGCACACTGTCAAGCATTATATGCAAATTAGAGGAAAGCACTTGATTATACCGAGCTCACGTCGCAATGATGAGAGCGTAAGAGAGATGTATATGGATAGGTATGACATAGAGAACGCATGTGGATGATGTTTTACGAGGTAAAGTTATCGACCCCCTGGAATGCAGGCGTTTTCAGATGACAGTGGCCGAGGAACTAGGAATCACTTAAAGTATCATCTCTATGCTGTGGCAAGATGATGGAAACACTAGTAGACGTTATAGTACAGGTCGTCCCTGAGTGACAACGACGAAGGACGACCGGTATTTGGCAGTAACTACCAAAAGAAACAGATGGAAAACAGCAGCGAATATGTCACTTCAGTTATTTTTAACCACGGGTACGACCGTTTCAAGACAAACCCTGTACAGACGTTTGGGACAATATGGTCTTTATGCTCGCAAGTCTGTTAGATTCGTTCCGATCACGGCCAGTGGTTAGCCTGGAGTGAAGGACATACAATGTGGACACCGTTGCATGTTCTCTAAGTACCCAGTACCAACAAGACAATATCGTTGAACGCTAATGTTATGCGGGTGTAAAAGTGCTCCTTTGGGGAAAAATTATAGTACTCTCCAGAACAATTCTGAGTGTTTAAATAGGAAATGAAACAGTGCAAATTTATTGGAACATCATTTTGAAACAAGCCCTTATGTTTAGAGGTGCAGTGGAAGCTGAATTTGTGCTTATGGATGACAATGTCCGTTCTCACCAGTTGAACATTATCAATGACTGCCTTCAGTAGGTGGATATCACCCATATGGAAGGCCAGTATTCTTACTACACTTGAATCAGATAGAGCATGGGTGAGACATGTTTTTCAGACATAGCCGGTCAACCATCTCCTACATCTGTAGCGGATCTTGTGCTTGTTGAGTGGAGTTCTCTGCTCCAAATGCAGCTCGATAATGTGATCTGCAGCATGCCTTGTTGTACGTATTGTATTTCCCCGTATGGCAGACCTAGAAGTAATAACCATCATACTAATAACGTACTTTTCAGTTGTCGTACTGGTAATAAGTGCTCCAAGGCGTAGTAAAAAAATAGTGGTTTGCATGCCTGGTATCATTCAAACTCATATCTCTTGTTCCTTATCATGCGTTTAATAAATGAGTTTTATGAATAAATCACGTTTGTTTTGTTTCTGCTCCTTTAGTTGTTGGTTCCAGCATTATGTTTAAATTATGGATATGTGTGTGTATGATATTAAAAAAAGGCACTTATTATTCCGTGATGTCCCTGCTGATGTTGAAATGCAAACATATGGATAGGGTGTGATGTGAAATGATATTCTTATTTATACAGAGAGAGACTGAATAACTTAAGGAAATACCAGAATGTAAAATCTAGTATGTGATACCTAGAACAGCAATGTACTAACATCGCTTTCTGTTGTTCTTGTGTGTACATCGCTTTCTGCTCAAAATGTTGATGCTCAGAGTTATGTCTGCAATGAACATGAGCATTTTACAGTAAAGTGAACACAGTTTATTATCCATTATTCTATTGAATAACGCAACTGAATTCATACGCCTTTTATTCCTTCTTGATAAAAAATATCAGAAACTCTAATGATGGTGAACCAGAAAGCATTGGAAATAACCAAAATTTTTTATATTTTAAATCTATTCACATTATTCAGGCCCTTTGCCGCAAAATTTTAATCTGAAAATATGAAATGGATTTTATAGTTCTACTAAAAAAATCATATTCGTTATTACACACGACTATAGTAATTTCAAATATATCGAATAGTCAGATTTTCATTGTAGAAGCCTCGGAGCGAGAGATTCTACTGCTTTTAGAGAGTTTTTTCAGTATATAGTTTTATCAAAATTATGTCAGCACTTGTATTGAATGCATTAGGCTTTACTTCCTTAACTTACTCAAATTATAATGCTCTCTTGATTCATTTTGCTTGTCAATTGATCTCCCATTAGGCATGCGAGAAATATAACTGATCAAATTTTACTTGCTGTATGTAACTAAATGCAATTGTGGTAATTTATATAGTTCTGATACATATTTAATCCAGATTATTTTATATTCATTTCTTAATGAGTCTAAATCATGGCCCTTAATTTCTACCAGATATGCTACTGTCAATAATACTCATAAAGGAGCTTAAGAAATCTATAGAGATGGCATGCTCAAATTGCTTAATTTACCATTATCTTTTTGATTCAAAACTTTGTTTCATAATTTACATCATGTATAATCAAGGAAATGAATGTAATATATCATTGTATATATATATATATATATATATATATATATATATATATATATATATATATATATATATATATATATATATATATATATATATAGTATATATATATATATATATATATATATATATATATATATATATATATATATATATATATATATATATATATATGTGTGTGTGTGTGTGTGTGTGTGTGTGTGTGTGTGCCCATTTTCATGAACATAACTGCACGCTTACATTTCTAAATATTTATTTGCATTTTGTTTATGCATATAACAAAACTTATCTCTAAGTAGAATTGATTGAATAAATTATTTATCATTTAATGCAGATCATCGTATAATTAAACAATTTTCATGTATGTTTCTCTGTTCCTGTTCTAATATTATTTTTCTTACGCGGTGTTGGAAGCCCTACCTGCAATGAAAGTGCTTAGAATTTCGGTTGATATTAATATGTATAGTTCACACAATTCTACAATGTGTGTATCAATTATCCACTGTAATTTTTCTACCAAACTTATCACTGAGTTTTACAAAATTATTTTTAATGTTTTCAATCCCCAAAATCCATTACAAAAGCCGTATAATATTTATTTCAATAAAATAAATGGAAACTATTAATTGAGGTTTAGTCTTTTAAAAAATATCATACATTCTGCTATGGATAACTGTACATAAATTTTTATATTTTATGTTTAGAGAGATCTTAAATTACCTAAACATATCACTTACTTTACGAACAGATGTGTGTGATTAATGTAATTAAAAAATACAAAATTTATATTAGGTTACTTAATTCTCATATGAGTAATATTAAGAAAATTTCATTAATAAATTTCATAATATTTGTTTCACAAATATACTTATTCATGAAAAAAAAAACTTACATCCATTTTTTACATTATACATAAAAAGGTATTTTAATAATCCAAAACAATTTCTTTTTGGTTAATAACAAAAAAGTACAACTTCTCTTAATGATCCCAAAGAGCCTGGAAGTAGCTCTATTCGAAATTAATTGCATGTATTTATTCATTTTTCAAGACAATTTCTTGTTATTTTTTCTAACGTTTCCTTCAATTACATTCCAAAAATTCAGTACTGGTTTTAAGATCTGGCTTATGGAAGTATTATTCACTTTAGATAACTGATAACCGTCGGCAAAATTTTGTAAAAGTTTAAGTAATTAAATTTTTAGCGTTTCAGGGAATTCCTTATAATTTATTTTAAAGTAGTATACTCTTAATTTTTCGTAGGCCTTCACAAAGAAATATAAACTTTCGCAGTAGGATGCAATGTTCTTACCATTATATTTTCACTTATGAAAATCTATAAAATTCCAAAGATCTCTTCAATAATCGCAGCCACCAGGTTCTTAGACAGATAAAGCTTCTTTTAATCTCTTCCTAGTATCTAGAATGTAAATTAGTCAAACAGAAGTATTTCTGAAAATGATTATATAAAATAAAATTCTTCAAGGTTTCCAAGCAAGTCATGTCTATGTTTTTTCAGAGAACCCTGTGGATGAACTCACTTCCATCGTTAAATTTTTGGGATGGGCGTTCAATTGGACAGATGCTTCCGACTCGAACCCAACATGTCGGGATATTTTTGGTAAAACGTTGAGGGTAACCTCAATGTCACGACTTTTATATGGTGGAAGGAAATACGATGCATCCTTTTATTTTACAATAGAAATTTCAAATGCATTAAGTAATTTAAGCTATTTTAACCTTAAATTTTTTATCAAGAAGGATTAATACTTTTTTTAAAAAAATTCAAATGATTTCAAAATAAGTTAAAAGAAAATTTTGATTAAGTCTTAGGTTTAATATCAGAGTGTACATTTAATTATTCAATTCATCACAATTTTTATTTCATCTTCAAAATTTATTTCTTCTTTCATTTTTAAGATAGAATCCATAATTGATTTGCTATAAAATTGCATTACTTGGGAACGTGTTTAATCAACTTCGGTTTTTTCTTATTTATTTATATTATGTAAAAATCTGTGCGCTAGTTATATCAATTAACATATTGAATTGCTAAAAAGTAGCTATTTAAGTATATAACGGAGATAACTTTAACACAATTTTCCTTTGTGAATTAATAAAACTGTATTTTGTGGTATATTGAAGGAAAATCTAAATACCTCTATGAAAACATAGGAATATACGAAATTATTTTAATCATTATAATCGTAATTTTCATATTTCTTGACTCTAAATAGACTCTTGAACAGTTTCGCTAGTAGTATAAGCTGAACATAAAAGATAAAAAATTAATTAATATTTAAATTTTTAAGTGTAATTCATATTGTAATTTAGATATTTTATCTCAACTATGTCGACACATTTATTATTTACACAAATTTTAATTCATTTCTTAATATTCTATAACAAACTTATAACATCAAAAAATTATTATATATTTAAAAAACATTATAAATTAAGTGGAAAAATGTGGAGAGAATGTAAGCGACTCATAAATGATTTTTAATAATTTTCTGTCATTTTTAAGTCACTTTATTAGTCAAACCATTTATATAACAAAACACAAATCATTTGTTTGATAAGTAATTTCTAAATATTTGCAACTATTTTTCCTCATCAGATAAAATAAAGTTTTTATTAAAAGAAATTTATTTTTTTACTCCTAAATCCCATTCTTTTGTCTATTCGAGGAATTGAATCAGCGGTTATGCAAGAAACCAACTACAGCTGAAACTATCTACTAGTCTTCTCACTGGCTCACATTTGGTTGTGATTTAAACCCTAACAGCACATGTCTCCTGAGTTCGCTCAAAGATACTGAGTCGATGCTCTAACAAAATCACACACAGGATGAATTTGTCACACCCCCTTTGTGAACATTGAAAATTTAATAATTTTTTAAATCTATAATTTTTATATCTTAAATTTGTCACTTTATTGGTCATAACATTTTAATGGTTAGCAGCATTTAATATTTTGTTGATGAAAATTATTAAACTAGTATTTCATGTTTAGTATTATAAGAAAATAGAAATTTTTATAAAAATAGAATGGCAGGCCCTTTCTGATATCTTCATGCAGCGTGTACACATGCCCTCTAAGAATGTTATGTACAGCAACCCTTGTTACATAGAACTATTTAATCAATTATAAAATTCGATACATTATTTTAAAATTCTTTTTAAGATTAAACGCTTCAGAAATGAAATTGAAATCCAATGAAATGGATGAATCGATGTAATTAGAGGTTGAATGCCGGAACATTTTTAGCAGGATTGTGTTAAAATCGTGGGTGTTTGTGATGTACTGATTTTTTTAAATATCGTATTTTGAGCAAATACTTAAATATTTTATTCTAATTTCTCTCAAATTCTTTTTAAGAGGCGATGTCTTATAAGTAAAAAGATCTCACCATTTTAATCGTTTTTTACTCTAATAATGTTAACTAAAAAACAGAAAATGTTTATAAGTTTACATCTAAAATTGCGCACGTTTGTTCAAAGACTCCTTTCATTTTTAATTTATATGCAGTAATGAAATATATCCTATTTTAATAAAAGAAAAATATAAAAATATATTTCGTACAAAGCCTAAATCTTCCAAGATAAGCTTGTTATGAAAAACAAATTACAAAGTGAAGAAAATTAAAGAAAAACATGGCTTAATTTTTTAAAAGCAACCTATATGCAATTTTGTTATAATAACAAATGTTATGGGGAAATATAGAATTTTGTTATTATATGGCAGTTTTGCTGATTCTCAACACTGAAATTATGACTTCAAAAAGAGTAGCAAGAATTGAGTGAAGATTGATGTGTGTTGAGAGATATAATGGATTTAAGATTATATCAATGTGAAAGAAATTGATTAAAATTTAAAATCAAGAGAAAACAATCTGTTGATGAAAACATTTATAAAATAAATTGTTTTAAGAAATTTATAACAGCTACCATAAACTTAAATGCTGCATAAAAGATGCAGTACGTACTCTAATCGTGGCATCCAATGCCTCTTAAAATACTGAGAAGTTTTCAACAACAAAAACGATGCATGTTAAATCAAACCAAATGAGTTGAATATCCAGTTTAACGTTCCATTTAGGAAAGAGCATCATGCATCCCTTAGATGTTTAATTAAAATAGAATTCAGGAAATACTGTGGTCATGAAAGGGCTTTAATGTTTTAGAGATTCCAATGACACAATTGATAAGAGTGACTTAACAGAGTCTTGATGAAACACAGCACTTTAAATTATGCCATTAGTAGTATTGCAAGGGGCATAAGATGTTCTGTCCATTTAGACATGCTTTTATTACTCAAAGTCCCTATAAGATATAAGAGAAAATTAAAAGAAAAAGAACTAGACATATATATATATATAGTGTAGCACAAGTTTGGCCAGATAGTATGTATTTAGCAAAAATAAACGTATTTGATCATGGCAAGAAGTTTTTCAGCCATTTTTAAATGAACTCTCATTGTATGGATTTTGAAACAGAATTTTTGCGAGAACATTTTATCAATATTTTACTTTATTTTGTGTGATATAATGTACGTGACTAGACTTTTTAGAATTTTATACATCTCATGATTTTTTTAAATTTTTTTACCCATTATACAGCAAAATAAAATAAAATAAGAAATGAAGAAAGTAGTAAGACTGAATTTAGTAAACAGTGGATGAATGAATTATTCATTTCAAATTCATCAGGAGAAACATTTTGAGTTGTTTGTGACATTTCACAAATAATACAAAATACTAAAAACACGATCTTAATAGATGCTAAAAAGCATGGTATCAAGCGAACATAAAAGAAAATACGAAGTTTGTTCTTAGGTTTAAGTAGTGAAAATTATGTATGTGATTAAGAAAAAGGAAGAGAAATATTAAGACCAAATATCTTTGCAAAGGCTAAACAATAATGAGAAGCGCAATATGAAATTTCCTTAGTATAGGGGAAAAATCTTTGAACAAAATATATAATATCTTTTAAATATAATATTTTGACAAATACTAAAATATTTTCGTCGGATTTCTATTAAATTCTTTTTAAGAGGTGTGGACTTAGGTAAATAAACCTCATTATCTAATGTTTGGTAAAAAAGAAATTGCTGAATCTTATATCCCTAAATATTCACACGTTGTATTGATAGTAAAGGTATTGAAAGAAAACAGACATAATAACTACATAAAATTATTCGATGATCTAAAGATAGAATGTGGTCAAGAAATAGGGTGGATCTGAATTCTTCTATCCAATAGTTTCCACGTGGTTTGCAAAAGGTTGGTCACTGTTTCAGTAAATCAAGAGCAAGGCAGTGTCTCATAGATGAAAGGAAAGCTTATTGCATCAAACAAGAATACGACACTCATAGATTTTACTTAAAGTTTAACTTTCTCGATATAGATAATTTCGTCCTTTAAAGTGTTATCCATTCTTTGAAAATGGTCATATTTGTGTATGTAAACTTTTTCATCAATGATTAAATAAAGTTTGCTATCTGGTAAGTTGCACCTTTCCATTTTTCAACAGCGCCATTGTTTCGACTTTCGATCACTCCTAATAGTATTTTGATAAAAATTATAGTTCAACGATAGGATATGTGCACTCTATTGCTGCTTGTGCGTCGCCTCTTTCGACATAATTCTCAGGAGCCATTTTCCAACACGTCCCTCCATACCAAAAAAGAGAACAATGTTTGAGGCAAATTTAAATACTTCGATGACAAGTACGATCCTTATACTTATCTTTAATCTATATCTTAAAATCTTACCTAAGACATTAAAATATCCCATATATATATATATATATATATATATATATATATATATATATATATATATATATATATATATATATATATATATATACATTGCTGATTTTAAACCATATATCTATTCGTACACCATATGCCGTTGGAAGTGTATCAAGATTTCAATAAATTATTTATATCATTATTGCTCATAATGAATAAACCATTTGTTTTTATTAATAGAATTTTGAAACTATAATTTCATTTGTGACTACTTCAGGATGAATTGCTTTTTTGATTTTCAATCTGTAACCACTTTCTTACTTCAGTGATACAAATACACTTTCGAATTTTTGCTCACCTCTCATATTTTCTTCTTGATTCTGCAATTGAATTGTTATGTAATTTACATGCACAATTTATGTCACATTTTAACTTTAATAACCTTGCTAATAGTTAAATAATTTGCTTAAGCATTTCTTAAAACTTTGATTTTTTTGTAAATTTGGAATGAAATGTATATTTTTTTCGTAATAATATAAAATTTTAAATATTTTTGAGTTTTATGTCACCATACTTTGCATATCTGCCATGTTATACATTTATGTGAGTTCAGTTAGCATTTGAAAACATTATAAAACATCAATGAAAAATAACAATAAAATGGTCTCCCTTAGGAAGCTTACAAATGTCAGTAACTGTCGGAAATGTATTGCAATAATGTATCTGAAGAATTTACGAAGAAAGCAACTATGTATAGCGATATTTTAATTTCTTTTAAAATATAAACTTCAAAATTTACTTCACTTTAAGAGCTTTAAGTCATCATTTTAAGATTAGTTAATTTAGTTTTGTGGAATGTTTTTTGAGCTGAAAAAAAATTCTATTAAAAGTATATAATAATTAACATAAATAATATGCGGTATGAATTATTATGCATGCACTAAAATATGTAAATGGATATGAGAAAAAAATACGATTGATTCCTTTTGAATTATTATCTATTTCAATATTTTTTGAAGTATAGTGTACCTTATTATACCTAAATTTAAGAAAAACAAAAAAATGGAAATAATCATTTCAAAAATAAGCAAATCAGCATAAAATCTGAATGTATTATAACGTGTATATTTATAGTGTTCAACATAATAAGGATAATCGCGAAGCTGATATTGGAATAAAACTTAGAAATTATAAAACTGCATAGTATTGCGCGTTTTGCTGTGATGATACGCGAGAGATATTTGAGATACTTATTCTTAACCCTGACTTTGTGGTCAGCAATTTTTTTAAAGTAAGAAATTGACTTCTACCTGCTAATACTTTTCAAACATCCCTCTGAATGGATAATAATTGAGACACGACGAACGGTTGGTAAATATTTAACTGACACTGCGTCAGAGATGCAATTTCTACTACCACAATGAGTTTTGAATCTTAAAATGAGGATCACTCATTCTAAGCAATAGTCAGTATGATAACTCTCTCTAAATACTATAGAAAACTTTTTTCTTCTGAAATATTCATTACTGGAAAAAAGAAATGCGATATGACGTAAGATAAGTCATTCTACTTTACTATAAATATCTTCTGCTTATTAGCTAAAAAGTAAATTTTTCTTAAAAAAACATTTTCAGCCTAAGATTAGAAACTTGATATAAAGATAAGTTATCTATAAATTTTATGTAAAATTACTTACAAAAATTCAAAAACACTAGTCTTCTGTATATTTTTATGCATTTATTAAATATTCAGAAAGAAAAATATATGAAAAAAAGAACCTCTTACATTGTATTTTATAATAAAATGCGTTTAAAAATTTTATTTAATTTGCAATAAGTGAAATTTGATTAACTGGTGATGTCCATATATTTCTGCACAAGTTTCAATTTATCAGGTCAACAATATATATCTCTCATTGTAAGACTAAACGATTTAAAAAAATCATGAGGGATGAGAAATAACTTGAAAATACAGTTGGCAAAAAATTATTAGAACAATGATAAATTTGTAGTTTTCAAGTTAATAAAACCAAGTAAATCGGATAATCAGTTTATAAATGATAACATTTTCTTAGAAAATTATAACTAAGTAAAAAATAAAATTTAAAAATAATTACAATATTATTAAAATAAAAATAACAAAATTTTCATTGCAAAAAAAAGTATTAGAACAGAAGAAGAAATATGCAAATTAAGCACTGGTGACGTTATTAAACTTTCAAGGTTACTTTTAACCATATCCAATGTCAAGGGCGCTTGTCTCATTCACTCTCATTTGTAGAAATTTAATTTAAGTGAACTTTTCCTGCCATGGCACCCAAAACAAAAAAGATTTCACTTGTGAAGAGAGAACAAATCGTTCGCTTGCGCAATAGTGGCAAAAAATTTCGAGAAATTTCCAGTAAGTTGAATGTTTCACTTGCGCAATTCACAACATTCTAACAAAGAAAAAAGAAACTGGAATTGTGGATAATAAGCCAAGATCAGGGAGACCAAGCAACCTGACTGTCAGAGAAAAACGACAAGTGGTTAAAGATGCCCTACAGTATCCGAAAGGGAGTGCAAGGATGTTGTCCGCAAATATTGAATCAATCTCAGGAAAGATTGTAACACCTCAAACAGTTAGAAATGTATTGCATAATGCTGGTATAAAAGGAAGACGGCCAAGGAAAAAACCCTTTATTTCAGAAATCAACAGGAAAAAACGCCTAGAATTTGCCAAAAATTATAAAAATAAACCATTAGATTTTTGGAAAAATGTAATTTTCTCCGACGAGAGTAAATTTGAAATTTTCAAACCTAAACACGTGCTCACAGTTTGGAGAAGAAAAGGAGCTGCTTTTCAGGCTCAAAATGTACAGAAAACTACACAGCACGGAGGAGGAAATGTGATGGTCTGGAGCTGTATGGCTTACAATGGAGTTGGAAATCTCCATTTCATTGATGATAAAATGACAGCTTTGTCATGTATTGATGTGTTACGAGATAACCTGGAAGATAGTGCAAAGAAATTATCGTTAGAGAAGACATTCATTTTTCGACAAGACCAAGACCCCAAACATACTGCCAACAAAACCAAAGAATGGCTATTATATAATGCTCCTCGAAGATTGGTAACTCCCCCACAGCCCCCAGACCTGAATCCTATAGAACATTTGTGGCATCTATTGGATGAAAAAGTGAGAAAATGCCCAATAACAAGTAAAGCAAGTTTAAAGCAAGCTTTGCAAAATGCCTGGACCAGCATGTCATCAAACGTCACCAAAGATTTAGTGGAATCTATGCCAAGACGTCTGGATGCAGTAATTTCAGCTAAAGGACTGCATACCAAGTATTAGTATCACGTTTGAATTTTTAGTTATTTTATTTTATGTATGATTCAATATTGAAGTCCGATGTTCTAATACTTTTTTTGCAATGCAAATCTCTTTTTATTTTCATTTTTTTTAAATCCTATTGATTCTAAATATTTATTTCTTACTCCATGAGTAATTATGTAAAAGTATAACATAATATAAATACTATATGTGACAAATGTTTCTTTTATTACCTTGAAAACTTAAAATTTCCTACTGTTCTAATACTTTTTTTGCCAACTGTATCTCTACATGAAATACTCAGAAAGCAAAAAAGGATCACGTTCACGAAAGTAGTTGTTGCACCAGTACGCTTTCCTCACCTAGCCCTAACTTGGGCACTACCAGTAAGACGGGTGGGGTCATGATTTTGAAGCAGGCCCCAAGCAGAGGACCCCCGACACTTGGCTTGCCACCTCCACAGGTATCATTCATGAAAATAATATATAACTTATAAAAAATTTAAAATTACTATCAAGATTTCAATTCAGATATTCCGGCTACGAAATCGAAACTCCTTAATATAATGCATGGGTGATTTCATTTAAAAAATCCTGATTTTTCAAAAGCAACAACTTTTATGTAATATATATATATATACATGTGTGTGTGTACTAATATATATTATCTATATATATAGTAGTGGTATAGTTGGGATATTTTAAATTAATTTCTCCTGGGTTATATGAAAAGGAGAAATATTACAAAAGAACTTTGTTAAAGTTTAAACTTCAAATCACGAAGCAAATTATCTAATGATATGTGCTAAAAGTAATCTGATTCTTCTACACTAAATGGTTTATTGTTGTACTTTGTAAAAGTAAAATGAATTTAAAAATGCTCATTTCTTCTAAATAGAAGGTGAAATCTTTATCTTTAAAAGAGGGAAAATTTGCATTAAAGTAACCATTGTCTTACATTTTCCACATTCCAGTTTGAGCTGAATTCTTCGTTAATGAATTAATTCTGACATGATTTTGAAACCTGCTCCACAAGTGGAATCATCCAAATTTTCTAACATTCACATATCATTCTCAAGAACAGTAGTGTTGCGGTAACTTTATGATCAGAAGAAAACATTTAGGTCACTCTTTATCTTCTTAATTTTGAAATTAAAAAAAATTAATTATTTATAAAAGGAGGTACACACATGTACAGAAGTAAATTAAAATTGATATTATTTTTCAAATATGAAATTAATTAGCTTAGTAAGTGAAAAATAATTTCAGATTAGTTCTTTCGTTGAACGTTTTCCGTAGAATTAAAATGTCAATTATAAGTGAGTTTTGTTATCTAATGAAGAATAAATATTCAAAGAAAAATTAAAATAAAAAATGCACCATTTCTTATATAAAAAATTTTTCCATGTCGTTTATTCTAAAAAATCGTCGCATAGATAATTTAGGCTTTTAAATTAATTGTATTTATGAATTTACACTAAATTAATCTATAATTAGTTTGTACTAAATTGTGAAAATTTTAAGTTAATTGTACTTATAAGTTTGTACTAATGTTTCCAATTAAACAATTCAGATTAAAATTGAAAAAATGATTAACTTTCATTTTAATGATACAAATTCATAAGTATATTTTAAATAACGAATAAAGTTCAAGCAAAAGCAATAGGCTTGTCACCAGTTTCGTCATAATTAGCCAAATTATTTAGAATTGTTATTCAAATGTAAATATAATTACAATGCAAAAACTGAATCGCTTCCTCAAATAAGCTGTATAGCTATTATCGTTTTGCTCTAAGCCAAATATAATATGATGTACAATTTTAAATAAAGGATTATATAAAGTCTTAAGTTTTATATGAAGAAAGAAAAGTCGGATGGTCCTTTTTTGCTCTTTGACCAACTCAGTAAAACCTTAGTTTTTATCGATCATTTTGAAATCTAGGTTTCTAAGTTTTAATTCTAGTATGTTTTTTAACACGTGCATTGATATCATCTACGAAATAATATTAGAAAACATATGCAAATAAGTACATGAAGTATTTTAGACAAATTTAAAAATAAGTACACTTTTTTTCTCTCAAAATCTCTCATGCAGAAGATAGAAATTTAACTTATCAAAGTCATTAAATAAAACATACATAATGAGACAGTGAATAAAAAGAATAATATGAATAAATTAAGTCATGACAGTCAGATAACTAATGCGTACAGCAATTATCCTATTAAATAAATTTGTCACCAAGTTCAATGGACTATTTTTTTTTACCGTAATTATATTATTAAGGCTTGTAAATATATTAACACACATGATTGTTTTGTGGATTTTTTTTAATGAATAGTTTATTTTATGTGTTTACTTCGTTAGTTCTTGGATTTTAAACAAAGACCATAACATCTTTTTCTGTCGTCTGGATTTAGTAAAACCAGTATTAATGTTTTTTATTAGTAAACACTACTAATAAATATTTCTAAATCTATCTCTGCAAAATGATATTGACCTTAAAATTGAAAACCGTAAGCATTGTAGTTCTAGCAAAGGATTAAAATTACTGTGTATCACAAGTAATCACCAAATAATAAAGGCATTACAGAGCAAAAGATCTTTCCACACAATGTAAAATTTCATCGACGATCTTTCATCAAGATTATCTATGCTTATCACACTAAAATTTCAAATTGGCAGATGTGTTTGTATTTGTGACTGCACCTGTTTGTGAATTTCAACTTCATAAGAACCTTTATTTTATAAAATAATACATGAACGAAAATTAATAATAGTTATAAACAATACATTGTGAAATGATAAAAACGTGAAAAATGTGATTTCCAAATCCATGTAGATACATAAAATACTGCATCATAGAATTTTAAAATGACCTAATATTTTATATAAACACAGTGTATGTAACCTCTGTCAGTTTAGCGTGTTTCAATTGTTGTTGTTGTCGTGTGGTTTCTAGGCTGGCAACATGGGGTGCACTGCTCCACTTTTCCAACTGAACCATATTTGGTGTGGAGTCCGACTTCTTCAGTACACACATGCCATAGGAGCCCGTTTATAGGGTAGGCAACCATTCACACCTCATTCATACAAGGAAGGGACAAAGACAGGATAGATAGAGAGAGAAAGTACATCCATGCCTGAACCGGGATTCAAACCCAGGACCTCCTTATCCGCAGTCAGGCACACTGACCACTAGACAAGATGGGCGGCAGCATGTTTCAATTAAATTTGCTTAATATGCATCTCTTACAGAAAATTAAACCGTAAAAACAGGGAGACTGTCCATCTGTTTACTGCAAGCAAAATGTTCATCACTAAGCATGATATAGTTTAAGGCATTCACGTGAAGCAGTATCTAAATAATATCGCATCAATTTGAGATTCTCGGCTTCGACAAATTTACTTTCGAATAGGTGGAAAATTAATTTTGTTCAAATTTTCCTTACAATTATAACTATCCAAGAGCTATGTATACTTATACTAAACTCTGTGGCACGACAGCCAATATGGGCCAAGGCCTACAGTTCCCATCTTTGCCTTCCTGAGCCAGGGATCCTGGTCTGTGAAGCATTTATCACGATTAGGTGTTACGCCTAACGCGAAACTCTCCAGTGTTTAGTTCTCTAGCATGCTTGGTACTCAGTTTAACCACCCACGGTGGTTAAACTGAGTACCAAGCATGCTAGCATGAGTACCAAGCAAAGATGAAAGGCTGAGTCGATATTGCCCAGCCTGAGGATCGAACCTCGAACCCGTGCATTGGGAGCTTGAAACGCTATCACTAAGCCACCGGACTTCGCTATGCATACATAGATTTGTTAATTCTATTAAATGTTTCGTAGCCAGTGACACACATATACACATGAATAATATTAAGATGCTATTGTACCAATATTATTTCGTTATTGAATTACATTTGTACATTCTCTTATTAAAAATTTGATAAACAATAATTGATTATTCTTAAGGAGAGTAATAATTTTACTTCATGAATTTCAATCCGAATAAACGTTTCTCAAACGCACTCGGCGAGCTGATAGAAGAATGGTTAGAGCTTTTGTCTCCTATTCAATAGTTTGTGTGTTTGAATCCCACCTTGGACTGGGATGTTTGTAGCAGTTCGAAATCTACTTTAAACAATAGGTGCCGGTCTAACCAGCCCTCGTGTGAAAAAATGCCCGTTGTGCTGCAAAGAAAATCACAAACTTGCTCTCACTTCAGCTTCACCTGAATTTTGAAAGTTTAAATGTAGTATTTTTTGTCGGAAAACATGATAGAGACCAGATAAGTGTAAAAAACTATTATTAATTAAAAGCTGTGGATATATAAAGATGGGCTCTCATGAAATTCAACGAAATTGACGGTAAGAAATCTGTTTCCTATCCGTTATTCTAAGATCTTTGTTATATATATATATATATATATATATATATATATATATATATATATATATATATATATATATATATATATATATATATATAATAAAAAAGTGTAAAAAGGTTAGCAAGATTCGATAAATCTTAGATGCTATGTAAAATAATGATATTAAGTCAGAGAGGTTCTATTGAGACTACCTGTGTGTGGTGGTATTCAAATGCTATAATCAAATGACGCTATGTTGTTAAGTCAGAGAAGCTTGGTTCCATGTCCATTACAAGATAGATAATTAATTTAAACAATTGTAAGCTATTCAACTAAACAAACTATATTTCAAGCTTTAGTGAAGGAGAAAGGAAATTTCAGAGCAACAATATTGATTCATACAGTCAATGAATAATAAATCACAAGCTGAATCAGCTAAAATCTGAATATATTGGTTAGTATTTTCATTATAAATCAGATTGATTTTATAAATATTATCGTGTTTTACATTTGCACCATTCCTTGCAGGAGGAATCCTCTAATTTAATAGCAGAAATAATTTTAAACAATATTATTGGACCTTGGACAGTCGTGACCAAATTTTTTTAAAAGATTTTGAATGCTTTTGAAGATTTTTAAAAAGGGTATATACATAAATGTAAAATTTTTTTCTTGGGATTCATATTTAATTAATATAATATAAATAAATAATGAAATGATTGAAATTCTTCTTTTTAAAAATTGAAAATAACTTCTACAACTTAATAATTTCCAAAGCACAATGAATGCTTGTTTTACACAGTTTTTAAATTAATCAATATTTCATTTTGAACTGCATTCTTTGAATTAGTTTCATAAAAAATCAGTATTTTTGTTATATTCCTATCCACATCAAACTTGCTAAGTGTAAAATTTTAAATTTTCTATAAATAACACTGAATTATGATGTACCTTCAATTTATCGCATTGAATGGAACTTCCATATTGTCAAGTGCCGGATGAATAACAATACGGAAATTAGATAAGATATTACACGAACAGAGTCTCTTATTAATTCTAAACATTCAATTTATGCGTGAGAATATAATTTTGTATTTGGATATTTTCAGGATTATATCAATAAAATAATTATTTGTTATGTTAGATTTTTATATTTTTTAAGATTATAAATATACTTAATAAAAATTCTGATAATAATTTTGTTATAACAGTCGTATTTTAGAATCCAAGGAATTAAATTATATCATTTTCAATGATTTTCTTATATATGATACAATAGGAAGTTTACATCCCTTTAACCACAAGTAAATTACATTTTTTTTTCCACAAAGGACAAATTGTAGCATTTTCCAAGGAATGCTTCATACATTTTATTTTATATGAAATACTATCATAAATACACTTTCCATATTTTTGTATACGTAATTATTCCGATACACCTTTTCGTTGAAACCATTCGTAATAGCTGTAGGTTTGAAATCGATCCTAAACTTCTGTTCCCTCGATCACTACCCAGCCTTATCAGCCTTTCACCAAGGAGAAAGTTATTTAGGGAAACTTTGATTCGCGACTCTTGATTCAGTTGCCGACTCTCTGGAATGAAGAGGCCGAAGCAGAGGCTTTGCATTCCGGATCTTGAAAATCTAGCAGCTCATCCTCACCTTTGCTCCATTTCAGAAACAATAGCGAAAGGATTGAGTGCGGAGGAGCATGGCCGTTTCCCTTGAAAGTAGGTTAATTTGTCACTCCCCCTCCCATGCCTTGCATCGGCTTTTAATGGAAAAGCTTGTTCTACGAGTCGCTTGCTTAGTAATTACTTTCTGACTTTAGTCACTGAAATCCTTTATATTTATTGTTTTCTACCTTTACAAGGGAAACAACAATTTCACGCCCCTTTTTTTACTACGCTCGCCTCTCTAGACACATTTCCGGCGTCTTTGCTTTCATACTCTTTGAGGATTCATATAGAAATGGAAATTGTATTACATTTCTTTTTTTTTAAGCAAAACTAAACTGATTTTTGCTTTTAAGCTTACTTTTTTAAGCAGAGCAATTTTAAATTTAAGTTTTATTAAGAACTCAACATTTGAAAATTAGATTAGCATTTTATATACTATTCATGATAATGAGTAATTCTTAACTCTAAAACATGTATAAAATCATAATATTCATTGCCTTCTTGAAAGCGCAACCAATTTAACCAACTGTATTACGATACTTAACTTTAAGTACCAAAAAAAAAATAAATAAATAAATAAAAAAATAAAACAGCCACAGTTGATTTTAGATGCGCTTCATCTAGTTTGTTTAAGCAACAGAAAACAATTGTCTTAGAATATGTTTCGCAGGATATAAGCAGAAAACTCGAGTTTATTCGTTCAATACTCCACACATTAGATATTAATTAAGTGCGATGAAATGAAAATAAATATTCAATTCGATAATCCATTTTGAGGTCATTTTTAACAGTTGATATGGGAGAAAACATTAGAGTCATTGGAATTATTTTTGTGTTGAAGAAATTTTATTTGACTTTTATTGCTGTGAAATTATTGTAAAGCTTTATTAAAACTACGCACTCTAAAGCTTTATTAAAATTTATAATAAGTAATATATAAAGTTTGCGTAGTTTTAATAAAGCTCACTAAAGCTTTATTAAAACTACGCAAACTTTAAAACTACGTACTCTCTTTATTAACATGAAACAAACCAGCTCATTGACGTATTTCGAAGGAAATATTTATTTGATTAATTTTATCAGGTAATTGTTATAATATTATCAGGATAAAATATTTCATGATTAGAAGAGATTGTTAAGAAAAGTTAGTAAAATATTATAAATTTTTCTTTAAATTTGCATTATGTTTTCAAGTCTAGATCTCATACTTTGGCTTACAAACTCTATAGAGTTGTTCTACAAACGTGTTTTATGAGTATCATAACAGTTCAGGCTTGTTTAATTTTTTGCAAAGGCGCCTAATTTGTAGTGGTGTAGATGTGGAAGGATATTACCGCCAACCCCTTTTCTGAACACAAAGGATTACTCTGTCGGGACCTATACCTTCAAAAGGAAGGAGGTTCACGTCTACAGTAAATGACATACGAAACAAAAGGAAAGCACATCGAACGAGCCAGCAGCCCCAACGCCTGTTTGAAGTAACCGGCAGACAAAAGGGTGGCTGCACTCCCCGTTTTCCACCCCTTTTGGCCCACCAAGAACGCAGCAACTTCACTGACGCCAGAACGTCGCATCCTCATTGACAGGGCTTTCGAAAAGAATCCTTTGGAGAGAACCGATTTTCTCTATTACTTGTTCCGCAAAATTTTCTACTAAGACTCTTTTAAAGGAGGAAAGTTCATTGAATATCACCTGCGAACGTTTCTTTGACAGCTCTATATCACCCCAGCGCAACTGCCGAATCTTGTAGAAGACTTTCTGTGTTAGCGAATTATACAAACGTTTCTCTCGAAATATTCTTCAAAAAAAATGAAAGGGGAAATATTAAGAAAAAATTTATTGAAAGCAATAAATAATTAAATGACATATATTTTACATCTAAAAAAATCTTAACTGAATTCAATAGTTATTGGTTAAAGGTGTTCCTTTTCAGAAAATTTGTCGGAAAAAGAAAACAACGTGAAATATTTTTAATATTTTATTTATGCATTATATACCATTGTATTAATTTGCTTTTGTTTCATGAAGATATATATATTTTAATAAATAAAGTTTAAATTAAAAAGTCTAGCTAAAATTTTAAGAAAATTTCCATACATAATTTTTTTCCCATTCTAAGCCATGCAATATATTTAAGAAGTAAAGAACATTTGCTTTTACACATTTTTTTATTCCACCCTTTGAACATACATCCTTAAGAGTGCTACTTTCATCGCAATGATTAAAAATAAATTTAATTTAAATGTAAGAATTATCTCTTTGAAGTTATTAAAATTATTTGCAAGAAAATACAACATCAGTACGCTGTCTACGTGAAGAATAAGCAAATATTATTCGAATGTTGATTTTCAAAGCAAAATAACACTGAAAAAGATATCGACTATTTTAAGATAAAGACTGCATTCTACAGGAGAAGTACACAAAAATTAAAATAATCCTTGCTGAAAATAATCAAGACCCTCATTAAAGATCCAATAATTGGATAATGATTTTAATAGTGTTTCATAGATTTAGGAACAATAAATGGGATGATAGTTGCAAGTGGTTTGATAGTGTTAAATTGTGAGGAAGAATATCAGCCTAACAATGATATTTGCCTTTTAAAATAAACAGAGAATTATAATTTATTTGTTTGGTAACATAATTTTTTTTCAATGAATAATTGAAAAAACTTTTTAATTAACCTCGTGAATTGTGAGGGAACGAAACATGAAATTTATATTTCACATTTACTTAAACCAGTTAGCAGTTTCAGATGTATTTTGTAGTTTTTACGATATTTATTTCGATTACCTTTCTTTAAAATAAATATTTTATGATAGTTTTTATTCGTACTTTTTTCGCCGAAGAGTTTTAGACCAAAATCTCAAAACAACAAAATTATATAAATAAATACTAGTTTTTGATATAAAGATGCATACACACATTATAAATTACAGATTAGTGTTTCCAATCTTGTACAATAATTCCTCAGACTATTGAAAGCAATATAGTTGTACTAATATCTTCGATTAAGCATGGAGTTAATAAGAGGGGGGGGAGGCTACCAGACCTCATGGGAAGAAAAATCAATACAGTAATGCATAGTACTTTTTCTGGCACTATTGCATTCTATTAGCTTTATGAATCCATTGTTTACTCGCAATTCTAAACATACTAATCCATTCAGTTTTATTCAAGTCTGTTTACTGAATCTGAATGATTTAACACGGACTCCGCGTGTAATTCTAATTTCATAACTATAGTTTATATATAATAATACTAATGCTTCGTATAACGAAGGGACTGTGATAATGCAAACAGTTTAAAAATATGAGTTCTTTTCAAATAAATTATACTTCAGATAACATGCAGATAAACTATGCTTCTTATATAAAAGTTGCAATTCTATGATTGTGGCAAAAATTAGACTGAATTGATTGTCTGGAGTAATTTTTTAATAAGTTTAAATTTGAATAAAATTTAAATTCTAATGTTAGATAGACATTAAAAAATATTAAATTTTGATGAATAAGTTTGAAACTGTATAAGAAATCTTACTCATACAAGGAAATAAAAAGTAGAATAGATTTACATTCGCTAATTTTGATAGCATAGCTTCATGAAAATATGTAATATATTTATTTTTAAATTTATCAAAAGCTTAAAACTCTTTTCGAAACAGAGATGAATAGCTATAAATTTCTAAAAAAATTGCAATAAATAATTTCATTCCAAAAAATTTTAGAAATTTTCTCACAGAAAAATGAGGTTATTTAATTTAATACCTTCGCATATATATAATTTCTAATATAATGCTTAATTTTTCACTTTTTTTGTTGTCAGGGGTTTATATTACTTTCTTAGATGTAGAATTTTGCACCCAATATTCATATTAGTTTGTTAAAATATTTCTATAAAAGACATTAAAATTTTTTTCTACAATTATTGACTAATTATTTTTCCTTAAATTATTTTGCGTTGATTAATTTTATGAAGAACTGTATGATAACTTTACATTCTGCTATAGAAACTGAATTGCAAGTATAAAATATTAATTGGTAAAAGTCAGAATTTTCATACATGCCGCCATATACTATGATTTTACCATTACTTCTTATTAGTTTGTAAAATACGTTATATTATATTCATAAAAATATATTTTCATGCAATAGATTTTTTTTTCAAATAGAAACATTTTCTGTAGCAAAATTATGATTACAGTTTTTATTTAGAACTAGATGACACACAAAATAACAGAAAATCGGTATTTAAACATTGATCTTTAGAATACAAGCATTATTATTTTAGACATATTTTAAATTGTCTGCATTTTTCTTGTTGCATATAATGCAAAATACAAATGTCATATTGAAATGAATCATTTACAAAAGTTTTAATAATTTATATTCCAACCAGACTGAATAATTATCTCTCTTTTCACAGTAAGCAAAACAAGAACTTAATTCTTATATTGTAGCTGAATACTATGTGCAACTGATAAGTTACTGCAATGCTGACGCATGGTAATTATTGTTTATTAAAGGTATCAGTCTTGTAGACATCATCTTGTAATAATTAGCTAATTATAAATTTATTTTGTAGAATTTTATTTTGAAAAATAATTTTTTTTAGATAATATTTATTTTGAAAAATAAATCGCAGTAAGAAATGATTTGTTGTTATTAATTATTTGTTAATAATCTTACAGTAGATTTCCCTCTAGGGGATCGAGTTTCCTGGTTTCATCATATATACTTGTGAAAACGTAATGCGTTCAACTATACAGTTTTTGCATTAAAGTCACATTACTTTTGTAAAGTATCATCACTACGACATTCTATTCCTTCCCTTAAGAAATTGAGAAATATTTTAAAAAGTTTATTAATTTAAATATTTTATCTAAAACTTCAAAATATTTAGTAATATTAAAATATTTTAATAACAAAAATGTTTAATTCTACTGTTATAATTTCAATTTATTTTAAGCAAAATGCCAAAATTTTTACTTATGTTTAAACTCTATGTTTTATCTCTTAGTTAAAAAAATATTAAATATTCTTGTGTGTGTGTGGATACTTTTTGACAACATTAACTTTTAAAATAACAGCTAATTATCGGATTATTAAGATAATGAATAGAATATGCTTAATAGTTTGTTTCTTAAAAACATTTCAAAGAAGCATGTTTTTATAATTTAAATAATTACACGTTGCTTCGAAACCTTTTAAACGGGCAAAATTATTATTTGATGAAAATAATTGTGAAATTATTATTTTTTGGTAATAAAATCATTTTTTATTATTTCTATGCATGGAATTTTGCTTAGATGAACTGCTGGTGGCAATAAGGAATTATTATTTTAATTATGAATATAAAATAGCAAGTCCTGTAGGTGACTAAAAATATGATTTACAAATGGTGAATGCTTAAGTTATGAGCTTTTATTTTAATCATTTATTTTAACTGTTAGATTTCTTTTATATGCTAATTTTTGCTCATAAAAAATTGCCTCTGAGAAATTAAAATTGTTATCATCTTCATATCAAAAATAAAATAGGTTTTTTAATAAATATTTTTTAAGAGTTTCCAGTTAAGAAATATTGTAAAATTTTTTCAAGTAATCTGGCCGATTTCACCAAAACTAGGCGAGGGGATCATTGTGGAAACTGCTCCAATTAATACATTCAATAAAAACCTTGCAAAATTTTCAGACGAAATGCAGATTTTCTTGTTCTGAAGGAATACCGCCTGGAGCATAACGTAATATTTTTATTTTCTTTTTGAAAATCGGGAATAATCATCTTAATATTTCAAGGACAATTTTCGTTGTTAAAACCAATCTTATGCAATAGCTATGATAATAGTCAATATTTTTCTACTTTGAAAAATGATATATCTTGTTAGAAAAAGCCTCTCCATAAATACAATTGAACATTTTTTGTAAATAATTTAAAAGTCGTGAAACGTCATTAAATAGATACATATTATACTTATAATATATATTTAGCTTTGAACTTTAGAGGATTATTTAAACTCTGAACATTAATTTGAAATAATTTTTCCTATAATGAAATATTTACAATACTATTAAATTATTCAAATGAGTGTTTCATAAGTTATATCAGCCGGAAAAATTAAATTGTACATGAAAATGAACTGGTTTGTTTTCGCTCCAATTTACTTTTCTCTGCCGGGGTTGGGCTCTACCAGTTAACTGATTGACAGTTCTTAGAAGCAGGGACCGTGCAGAAAAACTCTATCTACCACCCCCAGGACTGCCGCTGCCTTGAGTGGACTTGACGGATTTGAATTCACCACCATCCGAAGCGACACTCAACAAAGAACTGAGCAGAAACTAATGTGGTTCTGTAAGTGAATAAGACACTTTCTCACGTCAACTATCAACGTTATTGAAAATAAAGGACAAGGCAGTGTTAAAAATTAAAAAGGCAATATTTAAATAAAAGGATATAATATTCTAAAAGCCAAACTTATGAATAATTTCTAATTTAAATCCTTCAAGTTTGTCCAAGCTAATTTAAGCTTTTTGAGTCACATCGTAAATATTTACTCGTTTGACTAGACAATTAAGCAAGTTTACGTTTTTATATGAATGGATTTTGAGTGTTTCGCTAAAATGGGTGCTCTAATTGTAGTTAACATTGGTGAAATATTTTAATGTCTAGAATATTTTGCTAAATTGGTTTCCACTCACCTTTTCAAAAAAGATTTTTAACTTTTTAATTACGGCCAAACTTTGCGTTATTTTAAATAAACATATATGTCGCCTAAGTAATAATTTTCACTTTAAATGAAACTTCTAATGCTTCATTCAGGCGAGAAATTTTTTCTTCTCAAGACAGAATATTCACGAAATCATCAATCAGCTAGGAAGATCTTTACTGTTCAGTAAAATACAAATCCATCTTCCTTTTAGCTTTAGGATGTGCTTTGTTTCCTCTCTGTTTGTAGTTGGCTTTGCCCAAAAAATTCAATCAAAAATACTTATAAACATCGTTTTATGTACCCATTTTTCATAATTTGTTTTTTCTAAGCTCACATTTTTTATGATAAAATTAAGAAAAAAACATATATTTGGTGTACAAATTATAAAAGTATAATCATTCTGCATTCTTATCATTACAAACACTGGTTCAAAAACACAAATTTTATTAAAAAATAATTCTTTATTTGTAAAAAAATTACTTACATTATTATACTATAAATTATTATAGTATAATAATGTAAGTAATTTAAGTTTAAGTAATTATAGTATAATAATGTAAGTAATAATGTAAGTAATGTAAATAAGTATTAAGTTGATCCAGACATTTTTGCAATTTATACGTTTTGCTTGAAAAGTAACACAACATAAAAATAGTATTAAAAAGCAACTGATAAGCTTTCTATAAATAGAAATTCCCGTTCCATACAGCTGTATGGTATTTTATTTCATTAATGAGGATAGTTTCTGATTTAAATTATGTCGTCAGATTATTATTTAATACAGTTATATTAGCGAGATAATTTACTTCGGTTAAATGATAATTACTTTAATAAATTAAGAATGATCTGAAATTTTATTTCTTTAAATAATACATTGTGTGATTTAATTTCTGAAAAAAGACGTGTAGCATTTCTTGTTAATAAGTATTTCTGAAATTTTAATACAATGATAAAAATCATAAATGAAGTTTATTTTCTTAATACTTCATTGTATGTGATTTAAATAAACGATCAAAATTTTAAAAATAAATATAACGCAGAGAAAATTTTTATCTTGTAAGAGTAAGGAACGCGACAAGAATCTGATTTCTTGTGGTATTAAATCAATCATACAAGATCTGAATTATATGTTAAAAAAATCCCATTTCAAATTATATTTATTTTCTTTCACAGAGAGATAAGCGATATTTTCTCAACTATGAGCTGAAAGAGTGAGACATCAATATATATGTTATTCTAGGCATGCACATTGCGAAATATCCAAGGAATAAACATATCCTGAAAGAAACAATTTACAATGCACGGAAAAATAATTGTTCTTTTGCAATATGTAGCTGGAGATTGTTTTGCTAAAATACCCATTCAACTCGTATCCAGTATCGGACTCCACAACTTTCTTAATGTAGGGAATATTTATGGATACATAATTTAATATATTATTACATTATGACCATGATACATTAAAGCACCTTAGACAATAACGGCAAGTCTCTGAAGATGCTTAATCTTATCCGTTTTCATCAGTGTGTCTTTTTAATTAGCAATCATTCTATACCTTAATTAATCAGGGCTCACTGAGAAGACAAGACGTCACCTGGAAGAAGTAGAGGCTAGTGATGCCAATGACTATTTGCAGAGTTGTAACAGAGTACAATATGATCTAGTCAATCAATCACAGCAATGTGGAAGGGATGTCTGCCTCACCTGATCATATTAGATTGCGTGTCTAACTACTTTGGTTTCGGCTCCTCTTCTGCATGCTTTCACTTTAAGCTGTAGGTCCTGGTCTAATTAGCCCCTGTAGACAAAAAAATGACCGTAGAATGACAGACAGACCAAACCAAGTCTCCGGTACTTCCCTTTGACACTTGTGTCACTGATGGTGTATCACACCCCATGCGAATGGCAATTTCACGATCTGAAATTTCATTCTCAGCGGAGTTAATCATGCGGCCATCATCCGAACTCCGTTATTGGCTCATATTGTCATTCTTCCATGGAATATTGATCGTGGACTTGCTATAGACTGTATTTAATCATTTACAGCAGTCAAATGACAATGAACACAATGGTGATACACATATTTCGAAACATAATGCTATTTAAACACTACTTATTTGGACATTTAGAGAGCTTTTTTCAGTCCATACATGCGTGATCGCTTTGTAAATCTTAACATTTGCATTTTCTATTATGTTTTGCATTTCGTGCCAATTTCGCTTAATTTGCACGATTCATTCATAGTGTTGTAGTTTTCAAGAGAAGTCATTTGGTATAAGTACTCAATTATTTTTTAAAAATTTAAGTATTATTTCCGTCATAATGTTTGATTCATAAAACTGATTAATGCTCTCAGAATTTTTTTCATTTGTCATGGCATCAAAATAAGTTTTAAAAAATCACTTTCATATTGTATTTTTTCAACATAGCCTCTTAAGTCAAAATGAATACTTTTTTGAAAAATTATTATATTATTCTTTATTTATAATTTATACAAATTTTACATGACTTAGGTATGTTTTTAAATTTTACCTTTGACTTTTATTTAAAATTTGAGTTTAAATAAAGGCTTAATTAAACTGAGTATAAAAATGTTTGAATTATACTTTATACTATTTAATTTCAAATCTTAAATGAAATGAGTCTTATTATTAAAATTGAATACCTGATATAAATCAAAAAATTGAAAATCGTAAGACTGAGCAAGCTCTTTTATTAACAGTTATGTATATAGAACATAGCTATAATTTTCTGTGGCATATATTTTAATAATTATTAATTGTGTATATCATGAATTATATTTTGTTTTTAGTGTTTTTCCAGGGTAATTTAAATGGTGTTTTATGAATTTCAAAATTTTAAATCATGAATACATTGTATTGAAATTTGTTGCTGTTTCATTACCATCTAAGATTAAATAGTTGGATTCTTTATTAAAACACTTGAGATTTCAGTAAATATATTATTCTTCAAAAGCATTTGCTAAATGTTTCTTTGTTTGTTAGTGAAAGGTTTTAACTCTATAACAAAGGAAGGGGTTCAGTTCCTATGAAAACTGCTTTCGATTAGAAAATGAAACAAATAAATTATTTTATGTGCTGCTTATTTGCTTAGAACACATAAGTTAGACACTACTTTTTATGATTTTCATTATCTAATTATCACATAAATTGTAGATATTCGGAAGATTCTTTGTGTGTTGTCGTTTTTTTTTTTTTTTTTTTTTGTTAATCATACGTTTTATAAAAAAATTCTCTATTTACGGAGTCAAAAATTAAGCAAGTATTTTTTATAACTAAGCATTTTTTAATATACCAATATATGTCAAATTATTTTAAAATCTTTTAAGAAAAATAGTTGTAAGGATATTTGCACGCTGATACTTGAAATTAATTTTCCTGTTTGGATGAATTTCTCGTAAATTAATCCAAAATTTTCAAGCAAAAATTAAATTATGTTTTCTAAACAAAGAGGAAAATCATCCTTATGTTTGTTTACCACTTGTGCATATTGTTGCAAATCGGGTCAATTTCTGCACTTTATTTCGATAAATTTAACAATCTTTTGTTCTCCCATTCAATACGATTAAAGAAAATGCAATATTTTAGTTCGGTAATAATGGGAGTATTTAAGTATAATGTGAGATATACGTCAGTCGCACTGCATTAGATTGGTAGAGTCGAATGTATTCACAAACGCTCTGTATATATTATCGACAAGATTGAATACATAAAAAGAAGACTCGTGTTAAATAATTCTAAAGTTTCAAAGAAAAGTGTAAATCATTATTTTTCTTTCATTGTGAAGTGTTACAAGTCTGTAACAGCTTCTTTTAATAATATAGTCATAAGAATTGCAATTTCAAGAGTAACAGTTCCCAAAAGTTCAAATTAGAAAGCTTTATTTAGGAAATAAAAAATGAAGTCCCTTACATTTCACACCCCTCTCAGTTACATACAAGGCAAAGCCCGTTTAATATTTTACAGAGGAAATCAATAGAAAAGCAGAAAACATTAGAAGATGATTCTCTTCACTAATGAATCCATTAAGAAGAGTCATTTGATATCCTTTCATCTAAGAGGAATCAAAGATCCTCTACTTGTCTTTCAACAGATACGAAATAAGCCAATAGAACAGACTATGTTTCATGTTCGGAACAATCATCGTAAATAAGCCAGTAAAAAGGCTTTCAGACTAATGTAAGATAAATGAAGAGATTGATAAATATAATTAAATTTTGAACCCTGCACATGATCATGTGTATGGAACATAAATGTTCTATACAGCATTTTGTACTATATCAACTTTCATAAATATCTAAGTTTATTAAATTACATCTAATATCTTATAGATAATTTATCAAGAGTATAAAATTTCTTATAGCTTTGAATAAAAGTTTGCTTAAATAAAGACAAGAAAAGTTATATATAAAAAAATTGAGTAAATCGCATTATCGTGCCATTTTCTATTATTGGAAATTTGAATGTCATTTTATTTTTAGCAGTTAAATTTAGTTACAGAATGAAATTTTATACTTTTAAAAGACAAATTTTCTTTTCTATATAATACCTTGTTTTATCCAGATTTTTATTTGTGTGTTTAATTGCTAGCGTATCAAATATTCCTCAATATAGCAGTTTTATACTAAGAACTTTTTGGAATTTCAAAAAGATAACATAGAGAATTTTAAGAAATATATTTATGATTCATTTTAAAATTTCATGGGAAGAATAATTAATTTTTTATAATCAAACTTATTCGGATTTATAAAAATATTTAATAACATTTTTGTGCTAGCTGTATAGCTGATAAGAAAACGCATAACAATAATGTTATCAATTTAAAAATATTTTAACTAATTTCATCTTCAACATTTTCAAATTCAATTTACCTTAAGCATCGAGATTATTGAAGTTTCGGTACAAAATTTTTAAACGAAAGAGTAAAAATTTCGAATCCTCGGTTGAAGCCCATCCTCTTCCCCGCCAGAGCATGGCAGAAGTTTTTATTGAGCTCGCATCTATTCAATGCCATTCACGGCAACAATCGCGGGAAGTACTATCAAAAAACACTTCATGGGAAATACGGATCTGCTTGGTTGAATCTTGAATAGTTCGTCATCTGTCAAATCTAAATTGGACAACAGGTGGAAAATGTGGACCAGTTGTGATGTTTGTTTGACAGAGTCTTCCTCTGAGGAGCAGCCTTTGAATTTCATGCGCTTCCATTAGGTAATTACGCCCACTCGCATTGATGGAGACAGGACGTGAGGTGTGAATATTTCCCTTCACATTAACTCCTTCAACGCTTCTTGTAAGACGTGTAATTAAATTTTTCTTTTCAACAACTTTTGAGTGGTGGAAATATGTCTTCTTCATTCAGAAGAAGCAATCCAGAGGACAGGAAATGGGGATTCAAAAGGGAAGCAACAGCTGTGATTGGAAACAATATGAATTCTCACCAACATACCATAGTTTTCCGACAAGTAACTGTTTGGTTAGCAATCGATGGACTCTTAATGGCAGAAGAAAAAGAAATCTGAACAAAGCGCTGCCCGGAGACAGTTGAATGGCAAGTACGAGAATGACATTTCCTACCATAACTTTATTTTAAATGTACAAAATAAAAAGGGAGGACATCCAATGCAATTATAAAGGAAACATCAACAGACTAAAAATGATTGCACTAAGTAAACATTTTAGTTTTACAGCTAAAATATGGTAAACTATTTTGCAATCTCAGAGAATGCAACAATTTTAGCTATTTTATTTAAATATACTGATACCCAAGCAAATGTGTTCCATAACACAAGATGTATATTATTTACACAACAAGGTTTTCCTATAATAAACCTAATATTAATAAAGATTAGATGCAAAAATTACATAAAAACAAAAAATTTGTAAATTGCTTAAAAATAACCGTTAATACTTCTGCCATTTATTTTTACCACGATCTTCAGTCTTAATTTAACTCAGAATTTATTAAAATCAAATGAAGCGTTATATGATAGGTTTTAGAATACATTTTCAAAATGTTTATTTATTTTTTTATTGAGAGAGGTATAAAGGATTCTTTAAATATTTCATAGGGAAAAATGTCTAGAATCAAGGGATGGGGTATGTGATGGCACGCGTCAACTGTAGAGGGATCATTAACAATTCTAGAATTTGACATAAATGGAGAGTCACGGCAATTAAGAACGGTTCAGTCATAAATTTAAGGAAATAACTTTTAATAATTCTATCAATATTTCATCACTCAATATGTAAAGTTGAATCATCAGTCTGTGTTCACATATATTCTATCAGATAGAAATTTCTTAAATTTGAACTATATAGTGAGAAATAGGATTCGCAATGAATATGGGATATTAGAGAGAAAGAAAGAGAGAGAAATAAAAAAGAGAGTGATAGAGAGCGAGATAAGGAGTTCTCTCTCAACAAAATCTGCTCTCTCTCGAACGGTACTTCATAAAAATAAAATTTCTCCTTTTTAATCGTAAATAATTTTATTTTCATGTTTTAAACTTTATCTCAGTGAAAGTTTATTCTGTATAGAGTAATTAGCTACAAACTTATAAATAATTATTTGTTTTATTTAGTATAGTTGACACTTACTGATTTCTAACGCATAACATTAGTTTCATATAACCAGTTGAGTTTCATTTGACCTATATTTCTTCATACCATTTAAATAAATTAAATTTGATTTAAGACCAGATTCACATATTGAAAATGAATAAAAATTCCGTTAGTTAAAAATAAGGAGATTTACGAAGAAGGAATTCTTCTACATTTCTATGAAAGAGTTAAGGTAATTTCTAAAGGGAAGTAAAAATAAATGTTATTTAAAAAATAAATCGTAATATTTTTTTAAATAGACGCAATTTTTAATCATGTTTATAAAGTTATTATTTCTGAAGTTTTTATTTGTTTCTTTTTTTAAATAGTGGTCGGCACTTGGATGACAAACTCTTACCCACAACAAAAACTGCTACTCATTTGTCATTGCGGACACCTGTGAACCAAGTCACGGAGGCGAGTAGCGTTGCCCACACCATACCACCACAAACCCGTTTATAGAGTGGGCCACACATACATCATATAAGAATAAAGGATAGAGAAACACTGTGAGAAAGTAACATCTAAATCCAAACCGGGATTTGAACCCGGAACCCACAGCTCAGGAGTCAGGAACGCTAACCATTCAGTCATCGGTCGGCTTATTTCTAAAGTAAACTCAGTGGCACGACAACACCGATGAGGCCAATTCCAACAGTGTCATTCATATCTGTTTTCATGCTCGAGAGCCCTGGGGTGCAAAGCATATGCAGTCAGATAATGCGAAATCTCAAACATTTTGTTCCTAAGTATAAAATGTACTAAGTTTAGTGGACCTACTGAAGGAATACAAGGTTGAGTTGACTTTGTCCAGTCTTAGAATCGAACCTTAGACCTGTGCTTTGAAAACCACTACAAACACAGACTCCACGGATCAATTTTTATAATTTTTTTCATAAAATTACGTTACAAAATAAGAACGATTAGTATGGTTAATAATGTTAATTTTTTCCCCATAAATTTTGGAATTAATTAGTCATTCTCTTAATTTTTTTCATTTTTCAATATTTATTAGTTCATGTATATACTTAAATTATTAAGAAATTAATTACTTTTTGAAACATTTTTATATTTTATGGTTTTTAATTTTAGTATTTTTAAAGTTTATTGTCGATAGTTTTTAATATTCAGAAATACTGAATGTACAATGTTTTAACAAATACTTCGAGATTAACATGGGAAGATGATAACTTGATATACATAAATATTTTTCTTTGTGTTTACAAGAAGAATATAATTGACAATACACACGAAAAAAATTGCGATTAACATTTTTTTCTCTTGTAAAATAATACAAAATGTTATCAATATTTATTATTACATTAAGTAATATATTTTTTATGAATCATGATTATCAGAAGAGAAATCAATATTTTACATATAGGAAACGATCCGGCAGAAAGAAATGATTTGAAAACAATTGATATACAATTAATCTGTCGATAAAACTCATGTTTTCATAAAATAAAACCGAAGAAATTAAATTTGAATAAAAGCAAAATAAATATTTAAACATTTTACATAGACGTTTTTAAATTAATATACTAGTTTTTCTTCTTATCAATAAGTCAGCGCAAAATACAACTTATCCATCAAGATAAATAGTTTGTGGAACACATGGCTGCCATTGTTCATGAGCGTTTGTTTCATTCTTTAATCAGATGGTGAATGATTGTTTCCTCATTTGATGAAGTAAGCAATCATGTTTTTGTTATTCGCTATAATATTTGGAAAGATAAAGAATATAAATTGAACATTTTGGTAAAAGAATTGGGAAGATTCTTCGTATTCAATTTCTGTAAATTACTTTGCAATCATTCCCATTCTTGAGATATTTGCTACTTGAAAATTTACTTTGAGTCTTTTTAGATTCATTTACTTTTTTTCAGTCATAATTTTCTTTTTTCAATTCTTAAAATAAAGAATTTGAGGAAACTCGAAGTTTATTTTAGGTAAAGACAAGATACACATTTAAATCATATTATCAAACATCCTATTTTTGTATAATTTTTTTAATTATTTCAAAATGATTATTTTCTATCGTTTATTTAAAAAATTTTTATTCATACTCAAATTAAATAGCAAATTTCCAGACGCAATCTGATATTTTCATTTGTTTTTATTTAGCGTTAATCTTATGATTCACATTGCATACATAATTATTAATTATTATTAGCAGTGTAATATTTTTTACGATTCACAGTGTAATTTATTATTAAAATCTCCAAGGCAATATATCCTTAAAACGACGATGCATCCAGACGACCAAGAAGTGAGATTCCTGTCCAAACCATTATTCCACTACCATGGTAACTGTGTCTTTCTACAGTATTGGATCGATGGTATGGTACTTTGTTTCCTCCTGATCAGCACACGCCCTATATCACTCACCCGTATGAATATTCACTCGTCAGTAAAAGGTACAAAAGCCCATTGCTATCTGGTTCAAGAAACATTCTCTTGCCCAAAATAAGTGAGCCCTTTTCTGTCCTTCTGTGAAGAAGACACACATCATAAGGTCATATTGCATAGAGACCTGCATTTTGAAGACGCCTTCGTATCGTAATAGCTGATATTTTTCTTACTAAGGCTATAGAATTGTCTGCAAGAAGTTAAGGCACAGAGATTCTTCCTCTACTTCGCACCGAAAGAGCTATAAAACGGTTTTCAGCAAGTGTCACTGCTTGTGATTGGCCTGGAACATGTCTTCTGGACACAAAAGTTTCGGTTTGATACATATTCCAAAGACGATGGACCGCACCGCGAGACACATTAAGACCCCGAGCAGAATCAGCCTGTAACGTTCCAATTTCCTTTCACCCGAACGCCGGCCAACTTAACGAATCTGGCAAACAACTTCTTTTAGTCACTGAGGGACCCCACTGACTATTGCCATCTTGTAAAAAATGCTTACAAACAACAAAATCTATACAATAAATTACTAAAGTATAAAATGTTAGCATATTTTTCTCTCTCTCATATAGTTTTCTTTTTCTAAAAAAAAAAAAAAAAAAAAAAAGTGGTAATTAGCGTTTTTGCATAAGTTTACATAAGTTCACTTTTATCATTTATATAAACTATAAATTTTAGTATTTGTGTCATTTTTTTGGTAAGTTTAAAAAAATATACTGTTTATATAATATAAAAAATATTCCAACTACTGAATAAAAATGAAAATGCTTCGTTGATATAAAGTTAACATATACAACATACATACATATATATATATATATATATATATATATATATATATATATATATATATATATATATATATATATATATATATATATATATATATTTATATATATTGATTCGTAAAATATTTTAAGAATTTGTCTTAGAAAAAATTTATGAAAGCATAAAATATTTCTGTATTTAATTTTGATAAGTGGCTTAAGATAAAAAATAAACAATTATATTAAAACAAATTTAAAAATTTTTAATTTTAAGCTTAGTTACATATAATAATCAAAAGTAAGTAATAAGTATTGAGTTAATATATAGCTGTATTATCGATTGATCAATACGTTTTTGAGACAACCATTTCTAATAAAAGTTCAAGAATAAGATTTCGTATTGCTGTATTTGGTTAGTGAGATTTTGTGCTACAAAAAACTTGACTCTATTTAAAATGTGATTGCTAACATTATATACATATTAAAAATAAAATAACTGCATAAATATCTCCAAACATAATTTTTATAAAATATAAAATAAAGTAATATAAATTTTCTCTGAGAAACAATTTATTGTGAGTAAATATGCCTTTCAGTATTAATAACTTCGAGGAATTTATGTTCATTTAATGAAATGAATTTATTTAGGCAAAATGTAATATTATTTTATAAAATAATTTTAATAATTCAAGTTTAATAATTTGTATTTGGATACTTGATGTTTAAAAACTGCATGAATTAAAGAAGTAAAATTTTTTTTGTGCTTAAAAGTATCCCACGAATGATCAAGAGACCAGTACCCAAACTATTTGAAGAGGTCTTTTAAAAGCATGTCATCAGTTTATTTATTTTATTGTTTTTGAATTTATCATTTAAGAGCACATAAAACCATTATCTTTTACAGCAATGGACTGGACCCAAAGATATGAAGACATGCTATTACAGTAATTCATTGAACTCATAATTTGAAATTTTTATTTTTCTAATTTTAAGTCTTTTTCATTTTAAAAATGTAAAATTTATTTTAAAAGTGTGTATTTATTATTTTTTTTGAAAAGTTATTGTTCTTTAAAACTTTTAGTTTTAAAATATTATAATTTTAGCACTATAATATTCAAACATTCTAAATCCATAAAAAGCGAAAGTACTAAGGAATTTCAAAGTAACTATATTTTATCCCATTTACTTGGAGCTGCGAATGTTTCGCAAAATATTTGTTGAATCTTCCCCATTTCAATTTATCCGTTATTCAAAGATAGTAACGACACTTTTAATCCCCCGATTGTTACTAATTAAACTTCCTCTCACATGAACAAAGATGACATGACTCATGATTAATTCATGACTGTTTCAGAGGGAATTAACTGTTTTCATTAAGTATAGTGATTATCACGAGAATGGGGGGAGAGCGTGAATGAGTTAAATAGCGCAATAGCCATTTGACAATTGTGGATATTCAGGTAATTCGTTTGTAATATGCCTGCGTAATGGTTCAAATTTTTTTATGGTGTTTTTCGTTTCCTTAATGTAATAGAATAATACAGTAACTGTTACGTTCTGAAATGACGCCGCTTTCAGATTTCATCAATTCTTTGTTCAAATCTAATTGGTGTTTTTCTGTACATAAAGCATGAGGATCACTTTATACCACTAAAGTATCTGAAAATTTTGTTGCTTTAACATATATTTATTCGTATTTATTTTTTATTTTTTGTACCTAACCAAGACACACGTCTATGTGCACCCAACTATACACACACACACACAAATATATATATATATATATATATATATATATATATATATATATATATATATATACTATATATATATATATATATATATATATATATATATATATATATATATATATATATATATATATATATATATATATATATATATATATATATATATATATATATATATATATATATATATATATATATATGTGTGTGTGTGTGTGTATTGAACTATTGAATATCCCGTGATATTGGAGGTCCTTTTTACGAAGAAGTACAACGATATGACATGACATGGTCTTGGCAAAATTCCGCTGTAGAACTATTTTGCCATGATGTCCTTACTGTTGCTGGTGTAACATTTTGTACACAATCACATAAAGTGTCATGTATATCAAAGGGATTCATGTTTTACAATCGTGGAAGTCAAATTATTTGCTGGAACTTTATTGACTTATGAACGTAAATATTTTTCTAGTAGTTTTTTTCTTTTAAGAGCTGGATAATTTCAAAGGTCAGAATAATTAAAAAAAGAGGAAAAAACTATCAGTGTTTTTATGACTGAATTAATAAATTATTTTCAACAAAGTATGTGAATAATTTATGTGCTTTAAATTTAATGATTTAATTACAGGATTTTAATAAGCAATTCTTTTGCATATTTTGTTCTCATAAATTTAAAATTATGAATATAACATCGTATCTATAAATTCTTGACACCTTAAATCAAATGTAAAATAAAATTTTATAAGAAAGGATTTAAAATTTTTTTCTGGAATTGTTCTTTCACGCAGAGAAATTTAAGTTTAAAATATTTTTAAACTCTATAAAAGTTTATTTTATACTTACAGAAACTTAAAATGTACTGTGTGTTATATGTAGCTATGTTTAATGTAAAAATTATCAACTAATTAGCTTCGTGCTTTTTATTTATTGATACATGTTTTCAAAAAAAATTTCACAGTTCATATAAACATTGAAACACCTTCAATATGTGCTTTATGACATCTATTTTTGATAACGAAGTGGTACGTCTTCAGTTTACGTATAAGCAGAAGCATTACCTTGGTCTCAGACAAATATATAAGCTATCCTTCATTTCAAGTACTCTTTTGGGTTCAATTAGACAATGATTTTTCTTGAATGCATCTCAATCCTGCACACAAAAGTGGTTTTAGACCACATGAATTGACAAATATTTTCAATTACAAAACAAATGCAATGAATTTATCTTTATTTCCCTGTTCCATATTAATTCTTCAGGCAAGTGCTGTAAAGAAATGTTTCATGTAAAAGTATTCATTAACTAATTCATGGTTATTGGGATTCATTTGAATACAGGAAACCGATGAATATATAAACTCAAAAATCATATAATGTGTAAATATACATAAACGAGCATTTATTTTTGAATTTAGTCAAAAAATCTAATTTCGCACTGTGTTGCATGCTAATGTGTTGGAATCGATAATAATTGAAGTTTTTTGAGCAAGAAACCCATCATCAGTTTCTGAACTAAAAATTTCATTTCAAGCAGTTAGTCCAAATACCATGAGTAAGGAGAAAAATTGTTTCTAATTTTCTAAAAAATAAGTTATGCTATACGTGTTATATTCCCTGCCTTATTCAAAATCTATAATTTTTGTAATTTCAGATATTTCCATATTTTTAATGCATATGGTAACGCTTTCAAAATTCTTTTCTGGTAAGAACAGGTGAGTTATCTATGTTAAACTAATATTATGATTTTTTTTTGAATTTGGTATATTTTATGAAAAATTCATGAAGAAGTATGCTGTATAAATTTTAGATAATGATTCCTTAATCTTATTTCAAAATTTAATCTTAATTAACTTATCGATTCCGAAATGTCTTTTTATGTATAATTTTAAAGTAACTCATAATTTCCCTCCTAGTCTATTGACTTAATTAAACTTTCGTTTTACTTTCGAAGCAGAATTTGCTGATACTTGCTTTATAGAGATTGTTTGCATAAAATGATATATGAAAGCTTCCATTTTATCCTCATTTAATAAAAAATATTTAAGCTTGTTTTATTATTGAATACTATTTATATCCATTCTATTCCAAAGTCAATGATTCAGTTCTAACTGATAATAGTAAGATTTTGGAAATTTTATATGAAAAGAAACAGCTTTAAGCCATTCCTTCTGTTAATTGTTGATAAGTAAAGTATTTAAATTTACACTGAATTTATATTTATTGGGATGTTACAAAAGTTTGTGTGTGAGATTAGTACAAATTGATTGAATGTTTATCATAAATTATCCTCCTATAAAAATGGCCACGTATGTCTCAATGCCGATACATTGCCATCACTAAAATTTACTATAGGAGCAGAAAATATTTCTCATTATTCATTTATTTAGTGGATCAAATTTGAATCTATCAACATCTAATGAAATAGTTTTAACATATTTTTAAGTTTAATATTAATATTTTACCTTTAATATGAGAATCAGTTTTAGACAATGATAATTTGGTTTTTTGATATATATATATATATATATATATATATATATATATATATATATATATATATATATATATATATATATATATATAGCTGTGTGTGTGCGTGCTAGTCTGAGCATGTTTTATTCACATAAAATAAATAGGATGAGTTAGAATTGCTATAATTAACGACAGTATTTAGTTAACCATGTTTTATTTCAATTAGAGACGAAGGTTTCTCAAAATAGCTATTTCTTAATTAATTAGAAAGATATGCTACGATAAATTCAAAGTATTACTACTTATTATCAGAAATTTAATATATTAAAAAAGCGCAACATTAAGAATATATTCATCGGAGCACTTAGAGAACAATTTCAGTTACATAAATCTTGAACCTTCTAATATTGACTTCAAAATTTTAATAATACTAGAAGTAAATTGCAGTAAAACCTAAAATGCAGTTCAACTAAGCAGAATGTTTTAAATTATTTTTGAGGAGAAGATACATGAACCTCTAACAGAAAAGTATATACTTATATATTTCTTCTTCTTCTTCTTCGAGTTGGGTTTGTATGTCATTGGGCACCTCTGCTTTTATCAGCATTTTGTACTGTTAACTCCAAACCCAATGTTTCCTTGTTCCAATTGCTCGGTCACCCACTTTATTAATAAAGTCCGATAACCCTTTAATGGAGTCTAGATGTAACTCTCTAGTATGGATAATGCCTAAAGAAATTAAACTTGGGAGGGCAAGAGCCTCGCATTCGTAAATGATATGCTAGGCCGTTTCCTCTTACGTATGACATTTCCTGCAGATAGGGTCTTGCTAAAACAGTCCCATTTTATAGAGGTGTTTTCTAAAATAGTAGTGCCCAGTTATGAAGCCTACGATTGAACGTATCTTCTGCCTAGATTATCTTAGAATTTTAGAGGCAATCCTCGCTGTTGGTCCACAGATCATACTTTTAGCGGGGGTTTGACCAGGAGTGTTGAGCCAAACTTCATACATCTTCCGTTTTTCCAATCTAAAAACATTGGTTTTTGCGGTCTTCAAATTGATCCCACAAAAAGGTTCTGCACCAATGGGAGCAAAAGACGATCCTAGTTTAGCAAGTTCATCAGCCCTTTCATTACCTTCAATACCTTTGTGCCCTGGCACCCATACAAGGATCACCTTGTTTCTAGTTGCCAGTTCTATAAGAAGGGTTCTACATTCCAAAATCATTTTAGATTTCGAAAGAACTGAGCGCTTTTAAAGTGGCTTGACTGTCACTAAAAATGAGAATCCACTTACCGTGGTAGCCCTTCCTCATATTTAGTCTCAGACAGTGGATAATGGCCAAAACTTCTGCCTGGAAGACCGTAGTGTATCGCCCAAGGTTAATAGATAGCCTGGTTCTTGGTGACACGCCACATTCTCCCAGTCCTGAGAGGCTGTTTTTCAGTGATCCATCTGTGTACCAGATTAGATCTCCTGTTTTAGTTTCGAACATGTTGTTATCCCATTCGTCTCTAGTTGGAAAAACTATTTCAAATGTCCTTTCAAACATGTATGACTTTTTCATGATGTCGAGGGCATCAGGAAAGTAGGATCTTGAATTTTCCTGGTAATACACCTGTGCCCTTTGGCAACATGCTGGTCATACCATTGGTTTTGTAACTTCATTCTGCATGCAGTCATTCTGGCAGTGCTGAAGATGAAGATGTCTAAGGGAGTCAGATCCAATATAACTTCCAATTCTCTGGTCGGTGCGGTGGACACTGCTCCTTTGATGCAGAGACAGGCCAGTCTTTGTAGACCTCCTCGGTCAGTCACATACTTCTGTTCCACCTTACGCCACCAGATCACACAGGCATATGTGATAATGGGCCTGACAATAGCTGTGTACATCCACAACATCAGTTTTGGATGTAGGCCACAGTTTTTTACCAAGCATTCGTCTGCAAATCATAATGCTTTCTTTTCTCGGTTAATTTTATTATCAATGTGCTTATTCCAGGTGAGTGTTTGGTCTAAATAAATACCCAGATACTTCATCTCTGAAGCCACATTGATTTCAACATCAAAAAGTCTTGGTATGAAAAAACCCTTCCATTTCCTTTTGCGTGTAAAAGCTACAAGATTAACCATCAGGTCCCTATCCATGCACCATTGATCTACATAACTTAGAGCATCCTGCATGGGATGACAAGTTATGCCGAAATCTTTGGCAAGGATAAGGATGACAATGTCATCAGCCTATCCTTGCGTATAATAGCCCCTATCATTTAGATGTTTTATAAGGCTATTTACAACTAGGTTCCAAAGTAATGGTGAGAGAACACCTCCTTGAGGACAACCTCTAGTAGTCTTTTTTTCAAATGATTCACCGAAGATGTTCATTTGTATACATCTATCCGAAATCAAGGCCTCAATCCAAGTACACAGGGTCTGATTAATTCCTGCCCCTCTAAGTGCATTGAGGATGGATGGATGGGAAGTGTTATTAAAGGCACCCTGGATGTCGAGGAAAGTTGCCAAGGCAATTTCTTTTTGATCCAGAGTGGTTACAATCTTGGAAACTAGCTGAGGTAGAGCGGTTTCAGTAGATTTGCCGGGTTGATAGGAAAATTGAAGAGCATGCAAGGGACTATTACTACCCAAGTAATCTCTAATAGGCCGATCAATGATTTTCTCCATAATTTTAAGAAAGAATGAAGAAAGACTGATCGGTCTGTTAGACGAGGTCTGTTCATAGGTGTCCTTGTCATGTTTAGGAATGAAAACAATCCTAGTCTTCTGCCATATCTTTGGTATGTAACCCAGTGCTAAGCTATCTCTGTAAATTCTAGTTAGCACTGGTATGATAACCTCTTCTGCCTTCTGGATCATGATGGGCATAATTCCATCAGGCCCTGGGCTTTTTAGAGATTTAAAGATAGAGATTGCCCATTTAACATTGTTGTAGTTAACGATATTTTTAGCGATGGTCCATTGATCGCTATTGACTCTTTGCAAAGAGCAAATGCAGTGCTCCCCTTCATTGCTATAAATATCTCTAGCTCCTGAAAAGTGGGTTTTGGTCATAATTTCCATAACCTCTTTCCCAGAAACAGCAAAATTACCCTCCTCGTCCTTTAAGGTGCCAACCAAAATAGGTTCATCCCTTTTGAGGAGTTTTTGGAGTCTAGCTCCTTCAGAGATAGAATCTATCTCTTCACAGAACTTCCTCCAGGAGTTAATTTTGCTTTTCTTAACAAGTTTGTTATAATTAGTGAGGGACGTTTTATAGTTCTCCCATTCACCATTTTTCTTAGCTTTATTAAAAAGTTTCCTAACATTTGCCCTTTCGGTTGCTAGATAGTCATTCCACCAAGGACATTGGAGTTCAGCTCTCCTAGTGCGAATAGGGCAGTTGTTAAGATAAGAATCTAGAATACTACTTTGCAGAAAGTCTGCTGTAACTTCTAGATCGTAGTTGTCTCCAATAGGTCTGTTTCCGAGCTCAACCAACCCAGTCAAATCCTCCTGGAAATTCTTCCAGTCCGTCCTAACTGGGTCTTTGAACATGCGATCCAGACACACATTAGAGTGAATTTCAAAATGATTGTTTTGATGGTCGGAGCCAGAAGGTCTGCCGTCTACTTTCCAATTTTTGATATTTTTACTAATTAGCGTTGTCGCTATAGTAATGTCAATTACTTCAGATCGATTAGAAGTAATGAAAGTTGGTTCGTTTCCCTCATTTAGAATATCTAACCCGAAGTTTAGAATGAATTCTAGAAGGAATTTTCATTTGTGTCCGTGCTTCCCCAGACAACATAGTGAGCATTACAGTCTATTCCTAGGACTACCTGTAAATTGTTGTCTCTGCAAAAAATCATGAGCTTGTGCTGAGAGTGGTCAGGTGGAGCCTTCCCTTCATAGGGCAGGTACACAGAGCCAAAAAAATTTCTCTGTCCCCTCCCTTTATGTTGAGTCTGACTTTCACAGCTGTCAGGTCCCTAAGGATAAATTCAGAGAGGGGTAAAACCTGAATGTTTTTATGTAAAAGTATGCAAGTTCTAGCATTACTGTTGGTACAATAGATAAACTCACCTTTAGTTCCTTTGAGGCCACTGATTCTCCCCATAACCAGCCAGGGTTCTTGAATCAGGGCCAGGTGTATATTCCCACCAAGAAACTTCTTACTGAGGTTAGTGGTGCCACTTCTACTGTGGTGGAGGTTGGCTTGAACTACATTCACCCCCATCAGCAGGAACGGGTTTGTCAAGCACTTTAGCCTGCACTTGGTGAAGTCCGATATAAAACTTATATCCCCTTACACCAAGTGTGACAGTATCTAGTTCGGGTACACTAACAACGATGGTCTGCCCAGCTGGGTACACTAAGAACGATGATCTTCCCAGCACCTTAATGCTAAGAACGTTCCACTCTGTTGGAGTGATCCCACCGTTCTGTGCCACGATTTTCCTCAGGACCTCTTTAGGCTCCAGTTTATTGCAAATTTTCGGCAGTTTTGCAATTATCTTGGTGGTTCTGACAAGTTTCCTTGCCTCACCCACCAAGAGTTTTTGCTCCTGCCAGGGGCTTATGTCACTGACAGTCTGTTCCAGCCACTTTGAGCTCCCCAGATCTGCACAGTTGACAGTGAGTGCCCCATTCTCAAGTTTACAGGATAGGAAGGTTGGGGAAAAACGCTCCTTATTCCTTCCTATTTTCTCGGTTAACAAGAATTCCAGATCGGAGGCCTGTTCCTCTGTTAGCCGTTTTTCCGGATGGCCCTCTATGAGCATAGCCATCTTGATCGCCGTGAGAGCCGCCCTGTCGGTAGATCCCCCAGGTCCTTCACTCTTGGCAGTTTTTCCGGCCTTGCTCTGGTCCGTCCTGGCTGGCGGGACACTTCTCGCCTTTGGTTGCCTTGAGTTTTTCAACCCATGTCCCCTCGGCGATTTTGCATTCCTTTACCAGCTTCTTTTTCTGGGCACCAGAAAGTCTCTTTTAAACTTGATTCTGGTCAGAGAGTCAGTCATGCAAGCGATAGCTTCCTGACTCTCACCAGAAGATGGTTTGGAGGTCATTTCTACCTCCTGTGAAGGATTCATTACTGCCCCTTCACTAGATTGCCTCTGGGTTCCCTTGTCTTTTTCAGCAAGGTCTACTTCAGAGGCTTCACTTAACAAGCCTTCTGCAAATGCAGAAAGGTTTGTTATTTCTTTTTTTTTTCAGCTTTAAAATAACAATTAATTAATAGGCTCAGGTAATACAACAGTCCACCCAGCATTGCCTGAGTTACTGGGCAAGGCAAAAAAGCTCTAGAAGTTCGCCAGGCAACTAGAGGCTCCGTTAAGACACCATTACCGCGGTGTCAAATAGCCCAAGGCACGGGTCGCATAACACCAGGGTTTACGGGAGCTGGTTCGCGGTCTCTGATTCTATATTCAAGGCTATCCTGTCATTCCTACAGGACGTTCGGCGATCTACCACCTGCCGACGCGCCTGGTAGCTGCTCAGGCCCCAGGTACTTATATATTTAGTATATATTTAGAGTGTTATTAGTGTTAAAAAACAGAAATAGCAAATTTATAGTTGAGGAATTAAGTAAGTCGTTTAAATAAGATGATTTTAAATATTTAGTTGCAGGAAAACCTATGAATATCGTTTTGATAAAACATATTCACACTATATTTCAAACAAATTAGGGGAAAAAGATACAGTAAATATTTTAAAATTAACATTCAAACGAAAGAAAATGTGCACAGCAATTTTTTTAATGTATAAGCAATTAGTTAGTTGTTGCTTAGCGGCGTTTTTATGAACCCGTGAGCATATTACTAACAAGATCCTGACCTACAGTTTACAATGGGTGCTTATTCATTTCAAGCACTAACGCTAGAATCAATCTTACACTCTTTTGAACAGAAGAAAAGAAGAGCTCTAACTTTTCATCAGTCATCTCGGTACACAATATAAAGTTACTGATAAACTATAATGCATTGCCGCATTTATTAAAATTGTGACTTAAGATATATTTTTATTACACTAAAAATTCAGATATTTTCAGATACTTAAGGTAAGGAACACACTCAACTGAAATTTAATAGTTTAACTGAAAAGTAATAAATTAATTCTTTTATGCACCTTAAACAAGAATAATACGTTAACGATGTTTCCTTACTATTGATTTTTTTAATGTTAAATATACACATAGGCAAAATGCTCAGATGTAAGAATGAATTTAATAATAAAATTTAGTTATTCTGCTATTTAAAGAACAAAATTTTCTCCTGCACTAGGTTGATGGAGCTCCGTGGGTTGGGGACTTGTCCACGTTAATATATGACGTCCAAAGTTCTTCCGCTGGTGTGGCGTGGATGTGGTGAAGAAATGCTAGCTCAAATATGACCTCGTCATCCGACCGTGGTTCAAAATTATGTGATACTTCGTGATGAGCGAATGTTCCAAACCCGTTAACCTTAAGGTACAGACCGGGGCTGCCATGCACCACTATCTATCAATTTAAAGAACAAAAAAGAATTTGATCAATAAAAAATATTAAACCTTTGTTATTAATTATAATAACTTATTAACTATAGTTTGCATAATTGGTATTTTGAATATTTAGTTATAGTATATATCAAATGCTGTTTCCTAAACTGATAATTTGAAAGCTTACTTGTGTGTGTTTCGAATCAAAATGATTAATAAACCTTCAAATTTTAAATTTTTAAATCAGAATAAATCCAGTTTATAACAGAAGTAAAAATGTAACTAAGAAATATATACTTTAAATGATATAACTGTACAATCTGTTCTATTTACACTACTGGCCATTAAAATTGCTACACCAGGAAAGCGGCACAGCACACACGTGAAATTTGCATGACATGCAGAACTTGCTGTGATATGCAAATCATTAGATTTTCAGCGCATTCATACAAAGCAGGAGACAGTAGCGACATCTACAATGTGTATAAAACCAGAGATTTGACAGCAGTTTTCTCATACTCAATTTCCGTTTCAACGTTGTTTTCGGCAAAGAAAGTTGTTGTAATGCCTCGTGTAAGAAGAAGAAATGCCTATCAGCACGAGTCTGACTTTGATCGAGGAAGGATTATAACCTACCGGGATTGCGGTTTATCGTACCGCAATATTGCTGCTCGCGTCGGTCGAGACCCCATGACTGTTAGCAGAATATGGAATCGATGGGTTCAGGACAATCATACGGAACGTCATGCAGGATCTTAGCGACCCCCCCCCATTACTAACAGCAGAGAAGACAGACATCTTATCCGCATGGTCACAAGGGATCGTACAGCCACGTCACGACTCACGTCTCGATCACCTCTTGTTCGCATTACCGGCACTTTGAAGAGCAACCGTTACATTTTCGACGTGTTAAGGCCCGTGGCTCTGCCCTATCTTCGAGACCTCCCTAATGTTCTGTTTCAACAGGATAATGCACGACCGCATGTTGTCCGTACTGTTCTGAACTTCCTTGATACAGAACAGGTTCGACTGTTACCCTGGCCAGCACATTCTCCTGATCTGTCACCAATTGAGAACGTGTGGCCAATGGTTGCCGAGCGATTGGTACGCCATCACTCACCATCCACTACTGTCGATGAATTGTGGCATAGTGTTGAAGCTGCGTGGACTGAGATCCCCGTACATGCCATACAATCTCTGTTTGACTCCATGCCTAGGCGGATAAATGCTGTTATTGCAGCCAGAGGTGGCTGCTCTGGGTACTAATTTCTCAAGATCTACACATCCTAATTTCCTGTAAATCTAATCACTTGTTTTTTCCACTATAATGTATGTGTCCAATAAATATCGTTCTGTTATTTGCATTCCTTCTTGGAGTAGCAATTTTAATGGCCAGTAGTGTAATTATACTGAAGATGGGAATTTCCTTCGTTTGTCATCTACACCACCCCAAAACTATAGATTTCCAAATTAATAAATATTTTCTATTTATTAATAAATAATAATAAATTTATTAAAAACTGTTTTCCTTTTTTCTTATAGAAATGAAAGGAAACAACTCTAAAACAAGATTCTAATCTAAATTTTGTAACAGTGCTGCACGATATTGGAAGATGATAGGAAATGTCTTCATGACTTTTACAATTGATATCTTTCTTTTCAATGATTGTTATAACTTTATAAAAACATACCTTTGTTCTAATAGAGAATCAATTTCTTAACGCTGTATAACTAATCCCTGTTACAGCTATCGTTCTATAATATGAAAGGGTTTTGACTACAGTGCTTGTATCTTTCCCTTCTTTCTAAACTCTAAATATTTCACTGAACTCTCTATTTTTAGAATACATTGTAAGAATTATTTTACAATGATTGCTACTGAGGCGTCATAGCAGGCGGTCATTGAAATATACTCTATAAAAATGTAGCATCAAACATTTTCTTAAAGAAAGCTGTATTGCAAAGGAAAATTAATGTCATAAAAATAACATTCATTTCAATTCCATTCTTTTAAAAGTTGAATTATCATAACTCAGTATATTTAAGTAAATGAGTTAAAAGTATGATGCTATGTGTGTGTGTGTAAATACTGTGAATACTTATTTTACTTTATCGTAATGACATTAAAAATCCATAAATTTACAGATAAATGATTTTCTAGCAACTCTTGAGTAATCGATGCGATCGATGGAGGAGAAATTTACCGGCCCTGTAACTCAGAATATAGCGCGCGGTGACTATAAATATTTGACTCTCTAGTTCCTGAAGCAGCGGTTCCTTATGTGGTCCTTATTATTGGAGTTTTATATTTATCAGCTGTGTGCGTGGTTCTTCTTTGAATCTAAGCGAAAATGCTCACGTATTGCATCTCTTGGAAGATTAAATAGAACATGGAAGCTCTCAGCTGGTAAATGGAAGAAAATCTCTTCGCTGCTCCCTTCAGTTATCAAAGAAAGGAGGTTCCGCCTTCGAAAGGAAACAGAGGAGAGGGCGGCTGTGCATTTGAATCTTGGCCTAGACGAGCTCTTATTGATTTGTCGAGGTCGATATTGCCTAATCATATGGTTCGGGTGAGGGTTTCGAATGCTTGACGAAAGGATGAGAAGAGCTGCGATTTGCTGAGAGGATATTTTGGAAGGGGTCGTGAAGTAAATGCAAAAGTACTTCCTAGGTCACAACTTCCTAGTATTTCATATTTCTAAATAAGCAGAAAATCTACTGAAACTTGATATAAGTTATAAAGCTCTTAATGAAATTCTTTGCAAAAACACATTGTTCTGAGGACAATTCAGAGATAAAGGAGTATTTTACGAGAATTACCAATATAAGTAAAAAAATGATAAAAAAATCCTTAAATTATTCAGTTTCTATAAATCAAGCATTGGCGAATACATTTTCTACTTATCATGCATGTTATCCAGTTTCTGCTCAGATTGTTTTATACCTATATAACACCTTAAAAGAAATTCTAAACGTAAATTTATAAGGATGTTCCTTTTCCTGAAGTTGAAGTTTAAATTTTAAACATGAAATAAAATACTAATGAATGTAGTTTTACATTTCATTTTATACAATGCTTGTTTCTTCATGGTAATTTAAGCATGTATAACAAAAATACTGAGCACTTGCAAATTTCCCAACTGGGGATTTGAACCCATGAACTAATTAATCAAAGGTAAGAATGCTAACCATTTATCTACCAGCTCAAAAATTAATGAGTTTGTAAAAAATTTTGTTTTATTATTACATATGTTGTTGACTTATTTATGATGTTAATCTATATTTCAATAATTATATTTTATATTATTACATGCGTTATCTTGATTTACTTATTATGTTAAAATGTGTTTTAATTATTTATCTATTATTTTCTTTATAAGGACACTAGCACTTTTCATTCTCATAAACTTCAACATACCTTCGAGAACACACAATGCTTCTTTTATTTAATATTCGTATATCCCCTGAAAGGACCCCACCCCCACTATGACAAAAGGGGGTTGCTGTCTTCCTTTAATGGATGATCTGCATGCACGTTAGACAGGTCGACCTCTTCCAGTTTCTCTTTTGTTTACTTCTTTATTTGTTTGCATCCTCTCTCACAAGATGCATAAAAAATTCAAACACATGGAACAGTGAAGGAAAAAATTCTCCAAAGGAGCCTCAAAATTTCGGTCGTGTTTTCTTATTCGAAAAGAAGACAGGTAAAAAATTGATCTGCCTACCCTAATTTCTGAAAATATGAAAGAAATAAGTAAAAGAAAAATACAACTCTGTCCTTCGACACCTCTACGGAAAATCGGAAAGAATCTTAGAAAGTTGTGCGCGAATGTTTGATTGCTTTTTATCGATTTCTATTGTCAAACATGAACCTGAATCGATTCAAATTCTTCTTTCAGGACACAGTTGTTGGTTGTGGAATGGTAAAAAGGAAAACCATTTTTTTTATTTCATTTCATTGACAGATGTGAAGGTTGATTCAGTTACCATAAATCATTTTATTTTTTGAAATTATCTTTCTTATTTAAATTTGAATTTAAAAACATAATGAAACTTAATTCAAGTGTCCGTTTAAACAGAGTGGTTACAGAACATATATGTTGTAGTATTTGCTTAATTTATACTCTTTGACATAAAGAGAAGCAGAATCACAAAAAATATATATTGTTGTATTTTAATTTAAAATAATTTCTCAGTAAAATTCTCTAGTGTAAGCATTTTTCCTCTAAGAATTTATTTAGATCATAATATATATAATGCATATAGCTAAAATACCTTTGTTATCACTTTCTTTTTTTCTGATACTTTGAAACGATAACTACACTATTTAGTTTCTGAAAAATTAGTATCTGCCAGAATTCATTACATTGATCTGATAATTTGAGAAACCTTTTTTTACAGATCATTATTCCTTTTCATTTGACTCGATATACAATTAAATTATTACACGGAAGTTAACATGAAAATATACGTTGTAATGTATATAAACTTTTGCAGCTTTTATAAAAAAGTTTAGAGGATATTATAACAGCGCTTTGATCACATGATATAAAATAATCATACCTCTCCATGAAGGGATACGGTGGATTCTTTAGTATAAACAAAGTCATGCTCTTACTAAGTTACATAATAAATAGGCATGATCTGCGGAGAAACTTGATAAAATTTTTGGCTATTTTTTAATAGCAAAAATATATTAGAGTTTCTAGATTGCTTTCAATCATCCAGATTTCTTAATTACGAGCAAATCGAAGAATTTCGTGCAGATTTATTCATATGCATAGAATCTGTAATCTATCTGCATTCTTCTACAATTATACTTTTGTCAAATAAGGAGTAGTTTTTCGATTGTAAAATAGTTTCAATAATTTCATTTTTTGAATAAATATTCTTACAGAGAGCACAAAATAAAGTTCTTGATTCTCAAAATAAAATTTTTTAATGTACTCATTTTTGTAGCAGGAGTAAAGGTACCTGAGAATGTTTCTTTAATACCCTCAATGCATACGAAGAAAAAATAGTAAGATTTTTTGATCATGATTTTTATAGTGGATCCTTAAATATTATCAACATTAATTTCCCATTTGTTTTCTCAAATTCTATTCTAAATGTCTGAAAAAGGCAGGAAATACCATTTAAAAATCATAAATATCATAGCTGATTAAAATATAAGTTATCTTAGCTTTTCATTAGTGGCAAAGAAATGAAAAATGTTGCTTTTTGTACTAGCCGAAGTTAGCTTAAAAAAACTGAAAAAAATTGAGTGCAGTACGAAAAAGGAGAAATCCATGATAAACTTCAAAACAACCAAATTTACATTTTCTGTTTTTCAAGAGAATTCCTACCATATTAAGAATCCATTTTAAAAAAGTACATTATTATTTTATCTATTTATTTTACAAATGCTGAACATTAGCACATAAGGCATTAGTTCCCGGACCCTCCAATACGCCTTGAAAATGTCCTCATACTTCTTTATTTAAATATTCAAAAATCGTTGGTTGATTAGAATCACGAAAAAATATAGCTTGAGGAATCTATCACTCTAATTCTATAGTGTTGGTCTTAGCAGGAAAGTGGCAGTAGATGAAGTTTGATTGAGGATGCACCACGAAGAAAACCTCTATGTTACCTCCTACAGGATTACTATTATGATTTACTTTCATAAAATCCTTTTTGTACAAAATAACATGATTAGATTATTTTGTTCCTATACAACGCCTTAAGACATTCGTATAAACAGGTATTCAATTTAATTTCTTTCTAAATTTCTATAAAACTTGTCACAGATCACACTAGAAATGAAAAAAAATCAATAAAGTAAATATCAAAACAGTCGTTTAAACTGTGTTTTAAATTCAGCCAGCTATAAGGCGGAATTCTATCTGCAATGAATAGAAGAGCTTTAGTTGAAAGAGAGGTTTGCTTAGTTTTCTTGACAGTCCAGCGTTCCGCATCTTTACACAAGAAGGCTCATTTGATTGGAGCCTATGTCTTATGATGGGCTCCAATCCAAAGTTAATTACACGTTTGGAATGGGAATCTAACTTAAAAATTGTATAACATAAAATTAGAACTCCTGCTACAAAACTGCTAACTAGATTATAGGATTAAAGGAGCTAAAAAAAGTATTTTTCAGAAAATAAGAATTATGCATTTCCTAGATAATGAGTTGTCTTAAGAATATCAATGGATTTCAAATATATTCATGAGACATTACTATGTTTTCCACTTTGATGCTTAAAAATAACTGAAAGACATTGCTTAAATAATCTCAGAAATCAATTTTTTTAGGTAAATATAAAAATAATTATTAAATACACACATATTAATGTATGTGTGAAGTGAGGAATAATGCCGGCTATTTTAGGGTTTCCACCTTTCAGCACTACAATTGGAGGAAGTAATGCCACCTCATATAATGGGGCACCCAGTGGGTGTATCATAGTAGCTCCGAAAAAGGATTTTCGTAATTTAGAAGCAAGGACCAAGCAGAAGATCCCAGACTACACCTGAGATCACCAGAGTATCATTTCACATGGAAGACATTGCGACTACGAAATGTTTAACGTGCCCCAGGTGCCATTAGCGAACACGACGAATCTTCGATTGGGTCAGGATTCGTACTCATTACCTTCCAATAACGAGAATGAACGTCCTAGTTACATATATATGCATATTTAAACTGTTTTAGTAATATCGGGGTTACTTAGGCTTGAATATTCAAGGAAAAGTTTCATTTTCATTCTATAGTTAAACTAATAGTTATGATGGAAAACGCATTATTATTATTATTATTTTTGCATTTGTAAAACATTTTTCAATTTGTTAGACTAAAAATTACAATGAAGTTTTGCTAAAAATTAAAGTGGAAATTTAATAAATATTTAACAATGCTAATTTTAAAATCTCACATTTTGTAAGTTACAAATTCGATATTTGTAATAAAAGTAAATAAAAAGTAAATAATAAAATAAAATTAATTTAATCGATTACTGTTCCTTTCGCAGAATTTTGAGCATGTTGCTGATGATGCGTGTGAGCATATATATTTTGTTATTTCTCTTTAATACAATAAGTCATGCTGTTTATTCTACTGACACGGATGTGGTTTTATTCTGTTCCTCCACCCCTTGTTCAACTCATCTTTGAAACTGAATCAATTCAAACACTGCTTAAAAAAGAAAAAAAAAAGCGCACATGTTGCTACAGCATGTTTGAATCGTCGTGACAGGGAGTGCTTAGGACGTCTTTAAACTTTCACTACTGTGATTAGAATTTTTACATGCATTTTTCCTTTGTAGTTATACATTTTTCTCTACCGTAAAAAAGTTAGAATTGAAGTATTTCATTGCTTACGCATTATAAGCGCCTGACAAAACGATTAAGAGTCACAATGCGTGAGACAAACGATGTAAACAAAACATAAAGTTTCGAGCTGAATAAAAGCTTCCTTTTCTCTACTGTTATTATTATCTTTGTTATTTAGCTTTTTTATCTGAGGAAAAAGGGAAAATTATAATATGTTTTATCGGTATATCAAAAAAGAAGCAATACACACAGTTTGTATTAGCGATGTTTAGGCCGCTATGACAACCAGCTCGAGATGTTCGATTGACAAAAGCAACAATAAATATAGGGAATGAATTTGAATGATTCTATATTGACAATAGGCGGACAAGTAGCTCTCTCCTGATTTTTTTGATCCACACTATCTGTGTACTAGAGTTCTCATAGATAAGTACCTTTTAAAAAGCAAATGCTTCATTTTAAGTAATTATTTGTACATAACCATTTAAGTAAATAGTGCTTCTATGGATGATGTTTTCCCCTTGATAATAGAAATAATATAAAAACAAATGATCTTTTTTAGTAGCTTACATATTTGATACGAATTATGGTGTATTTATAATATTAAATTCAAACACTTCTTCATTTCAGGAGATTAATGTGAAATAAGTCAATAAATGACCCATAATTTTTCTTAGAATATTTATTATTGTGGTACAAATAAGTGTCCCTAAATTGTTATTAAAATATATGATATCTACTGTTTGTATGATATGCTAATATATTTACAAAACAAAAATTAAATTTAGGTTTAAATTTGATTCTTAGAAGATTTCATGGTTTATTAGAATGAGTCACAAAAAATATATATATTAGAATGAATCACAAAAATATATATATTAGAATGAGTCACAAAAATATATATATTAGAATGAGTCACATAAATAATTCTCTGTTTTTAATTAAAATCTTAGTAAGGATGTGAGCAACTAGTCCTATGTTCAAAAATTGTCTCTGAAAATAATGCCAAGTGGTTTCTTACTTTTTATTTAGTCCTTACAAAGTGAATTATAAACATGAGATATTATTATACATTAGCGTGTCACAGCTTCAGGTATCAAAGCAATGTTGAACACATATTTTGAAGGATATGTTGAAAACAAAACAATAATAAAGTTTAAAAAATGTACGTCACAAGTTTTACTTTCCTACATTCTTTTTCATTTTTAAATTGCAAACATCGAACCAATGAGATTGATAATCACCAACCTAGAATATATTCCTAAAACAGGTGAAAATAGATGTTTTATTACTCAAAATTTACTTGAACAGTTTAAGTATTAATTTTTACTGATAATTCTTTTCATTCGAAAAATAGGAGAAATGGTTTGATTTGTCAGCAGTCTAAAATTTTGCATAAGAAGATTTGTTCAACCAAGATCTACAATTTAAAGTAATTAAAAATTTTCGAATCACTGTGAATATCCACGTATGAGATAGGAGATAGTCTGTAATAAAAATGGAGTACAAAATGTTTTACATTTACAGCATAATTCAAGCAAATTCAAATCATGTAATTATACAGCTTAATTGAAATATTTATGTACAATTACATTCGTATAATAAATGCTCAATTGCTCAATAATACAAATTGCTCAAATAAATTTTTTAAGTAAGCGGAATAATTCATTCTATAAAGAGACAAATGAAATATTTATTATGGAACCTAGTGTCGCATTCTGAGATGATGGCATACTTGAGTGACTAAAACGTTAAATGTATGGAGTTCAAAGTAAGTTTTTATTCGTATCCCCTTAAACTATTTTAATATTTTTATTTTTTACAAAAAGCATACTAACATTAACATTCTATGATTGTTTAAAAAAAATTCAAGAAGCGGCTTTGAAGTATTTATAAAAATTACAAGTAGCCATTTCTGATACAAATTCTTTCATTCTTCCATATTGCAGAAACTCCACATTTGAAGAATATCATCTTTAAGTGTTACTGATTTACAAATTTATCTGAGATGGAAAACTACCTTTGACTATTGCAGCTGACTGAGTCACCAAAGTTATGTCCAAAGGTATAACTTCCAAGGTGTACGTTGTTACTTAATAGCGGCGTATCGTTTACATGTGACTAGTATCACAAATAGGTTTTCTAAAATAACCTTGTAAAAATATATAACCTACACTCCCGAAAAATTGGCATATAATCAGTAATTTAAAGTCAATTAAGCGGAAAAGGTTATGAAAAAGGAAGAATTTGCTGTGAAAGACTATAAAGATTTCACTTACCAAGTCTTTGTACTTTCGCTTGTGTTGATAGACAATTGAAGCAAATAGATTAGTTAACTATTTCAAATAAAACTTTGGATCATTCGCAAATATCAGTAAAAGAAGAACTTATCGTACACAAATTTGAGTTTACTGTTGATACAAGTACTCAACTGACAATAGGAAGTATTGGTGCAAACCATGGCATGATATAGAGGGTTGTATATGAGGAAGGTATGCAAGCCACATACTTAAGTTCAATGTTTAAACATTGATGATCACTATGTCATCTAAACTGTTGTAGTATTTACTCTGTATCTCTCCCCCTCTCTTCAGAGGAAAACCATATATTTCTTTGCTGATGTTATTTAGTTGACTCGTTTTTATCCGAGAAGGCATTTTCAACATTCAGAATGAACACATCTTGTTAGAGAATACATAACATAAATCAGCTCAAATCCTAGGAAATATTTTCCCTTCACATGTTGAGGAGAATTATAGGTGATTATTTGGTTCAGTGTTACCTGATACCAGAATGATTGATTGACAAGGATTAAAAAATTTGCTTTCCCAAAACAAATGCCTCACGATCTGTTGAAATTTATTTCCTAAATACACGGGCAGAAACGTGTTTCATAAATGCTGGAGTTCCAGCTGAGTTTTTCACACCAGTGTGATGCTTTCTGCTTGGGATATATTACAAATAATAGATTACTACATAATTTGCATGTGATTTGACTTACGTGTTCAACAAATCTAATCTTGGTATACCTATTCTTTTGATAAAGATTAAAGCATTAGTAATTCTCACGTGAAAAATACAGGAAACAAAGTGTTGAGTCTATTTACTGTAGCACACAGTACATTCATGACTATATGAGTCCTTGAAAAAGTGTGTCAATATATCATTCAACAGAATGATGCTTTTGGCCGATAATTTGAGTATTTACTTTTTTACTTATATCAATAATTGCATACGAGTAACTTATGATTTCATTAGTTCTTTAACTATTTTCTACTGACCACTCATAGAGAAAGTGTACACTTTCTTGATCTGAGAACTTTCTGCTTCTTGCTGTTGTTCGACCTCAGTTTACAAAGTAAATAATTCATGTATTGATGAGTATAATCACCTCTTGATGTTGTAAAAATGTTTTAAGCATACATTATACATGAGCACTTTATGAATTATAATTATTTTAAAACTAAAATTATAGAGTGGAAAATAGAAACCTTGTAGTAATTATAGTCTTCGCTATCAATGATGAAAGCGATCGATATGTTTAAGGGAACATAAAAAGTATGCGTTTCCATTGGCAAAGAACTGTACTAATTGGTGGCAATTACAAATTACTCCACTTTTCTTTTGCCATAAGTTATCAAAATCCGATCTGGAAATGTAAATGATGTAAAAGAATTTGCAAATATAGAGGAAATCAGAATCATACTTCAGTAAACCTGCTTGTGTGCAAAATTCCAAAGCTGACGAATGCTCTTACATATTCATAATAATTGTATATTAAGGAAACATTTGATATTTTTAAAAAAGGATACTAAAATTATGTCTTCAATAAACTGCGGAAGGAAAAATTATAGTATATTGCATAAGGCTTAAGAATAGTGTGCAGCTTCACTTAACTGAAACTGCACGGGAGTAGCGTTAGGGGTAAAAAGCATCGGAAGATGAAGGCAGAATATTTTTCAAGCAGTTAAATTTGGTAGACTAAGCCTTACTCGAGATACTGGGTTGAAAACAACACTTTTATCAGTTTCTGAATCTTCGAAACCATAGATCCTGCGGTCTTTCTGATATACTAATGCATTGAGGGGAATCATCAAATCTTCTTATTTCTAGGAATCATTTTTAACACTTTTCTTGATTAATTTCCATCTCTTTTAGCATTTTTATTACTTACATAGTTTAATCTAGTTAGATAATGACATTGAGTGCATTTCTGTTACTTTATTTTAGGAAGAAATATGTTAGAGCTTTCGATAAAAAGTAATTAGTATAATACAATTCTATTTATTGATGGAATTGAAATATTTTAGATTACAAATGGTAAGCATAATAATTCCTTCATTTGCTGCGTTTAAATAGTGCTATCAAGTTTATAATTTTCAATATAAGTGTTATTTTTTTATAATTATAGAAATATTGCTTTAAAATATTAGTTTTATACAAAAGGAATAAAATCTATATAAGTACAGAAATCCCAATTAATAATTTATTTATATAAATATGCCATTTAATTAGTCAAAAAAACAATGAATCTTTTTTATCATGAAATGTAAACCTTTTGGAACTTAAAAAGTTTTGACATTGTAAAGTACGATTTTTGAGAATATTGATTATACAAATGATTGATATAGGTGAAAAATATTTAATTAACTTTTTATCAAATGTCTAGAAATATTTATTATGTTACTTGACAATATATTTTACTATTCTGATTTATTTCTTCGAATTCCACCTCGGGTATGGATGTTCGTAGTGTTTCAGAATCCACTTCAAATTGTAGTTCCCGGTCTAATTATTTAGTTTGTGCAAAAAGTGGCTATTGAGAGACTATTAAATGTCAGACAGACTAACCCAAGGCAATCTAACTCCAATAAAAAATGTAATTCATTGAAAATCCATTAAATATTTTGTATAAACTGTGTCACATTTATTATATCATTGTTTAGATGAGCCAATGTAATTTTTTATTTGACAAAAAATAAGATAGTTTTCCTAATTTATTCCGAAAAACAACAAGCAAAGTGAATCATCATAATAAAGTAATATTATAATTAAAATATATACCAAAAAATACACTGTCTTTAGTTACCAAATTACCAAGAAGTTATTGATACATAACTCTGCATATTCTCAAAAATAGTTGTTCATGGTAGAAATTACAGTAATCAAAGAGCATCGCTTGATTTCTTTTGCCAATTCTCAATAATTTGTCAAATAACGTATGTAATTAAAAGTTAAAATAGCATTGCTATAATTGCCACTGTGACTACAAGGTGGGAGGGATTTCGCAAATTTCCTTTTTCCATCAATAGTTTGAAACACAATTTTTGTAAAGCAGTGAAAAATGTTTTTAAGGGGTTTTAATTTGTTCGCGTTTTGTGCTGTGCATAGAAGAAACTTTTCTCTTTCACGAGTTACTTGCACAAGGACTCAGAAAAATTAAACTTGCAAAACTAATTGTAAACTTTAAGACAAGCAATACTAGGACAGAAATAAGTGTAGAAATTTAAAATGTATTCCTGAATCGAGAAACTTATCGATGCTTATATTTTGCATTGTGTTCGCGAAAATTAGGAAAAATAACTACAGGTACTTAAGCAAAGAAAGAAAAAATGATTAGATAATTATATGCACTCGTGTATACTCCAAATTTCTACAAGATAATTAAGAGACTGCATATCATATATCAGTTATTTTATCTTACTGTAGAATAGTATTTGCAGAAAATGTTTCTAAGACATAACAACTGTGTGTGTGTCTTTTGGGTAGCATTTCTCTCTTACCAACTGTACCATTAATTATAGAGCATCTTTTCTTTGTTAACGCTTTACTTTGTTTTAATTATCGAGTGTGATTTTAGTTTCATTAAGCAGTTTAAGTAATGATCTTTATTATGTTGTCATTTAAGTGATTTGATTGATATTTTATTTAAATTATTTTAAATTAAAACTAATGAAGCTTTAAATTGTTACAGGATGCGCGAGCATATGGAAATAGATAATCATTTTTAAAAATACATATTTTATTAAATATTGCATATAAACATTACATAATGACTTCACAATTTTTTATCGCATTTGATTTGAAGAAAGGGGAGTGTTGAAACAGATAATACGAAATATGTATTTTATTCATTATTCTACTTTCCTTGTTTATAGTTATTGCATTCAATATATTCACTGAATTAAATATCTTTTTTTAATAATGGCTGCCACTCATTTATCGTTAACCGGTGGGCACCAGTGAACCAAGTCACGGAGGCGAGTAGCATTACCCACGCCATATCATAACAAACCCGATTTTAGGGTGGGCCACATTCATTTATTATCTGAGAAGAAGAAAGGACAGAAAAACACAGAGAGAAAGAAACATCCATGGTCGAACTGGGATTCGAACCTGGGACTAACAGTCCAGGAGTCAGGAACGCTAACTACTCAACCACCTTTAATTTGAATTTTTAATTACGCGATTAAGCTGTTGAATATATAAAATGTTGTCAAAGACCATACACAAATAAACTTTTAATAGAGGAATATACCACTTCTAGGAATTAAGGGGATTGAGTATTTTACATTTACTCCTTCAAGAATGTTTCAAAAGTACCCTTTTGGATTTTTGTCTTAAACAAAGTGACTCAGGATATTCGGATAACAACCTGATCAATTAAATGCTTTTTAACAAATATAACTCGATCAGGTAGTTCATCAGAATAAATTAATGACCAGTAGAACAGTTTAGGGTTTTGCAAGCATTTTTAAGATTTCGTTTCGTAATGTGTGACTGTTCATAGTGACTATTGCATATGAGTAGATTTGCGTGGTCTTTCAAAGAGATTCCGTTCTCTCAAATGATTCCACAAATTTGTCTTTCCGCTTCAAATATACAAGATCATGATTAGAAATGACGAAATTTATTATTGAAGATACGTCTGACTTTAATAACTGAAATTCTTCGACTAATGAAAACAATTAAATTTAAGTGCAGAAATACTATTCTTTCGCAGAGATAAAATATTTAAAAAATGATCATTAAAAATTACCATAACACGAAGCAACATCAAACATATTTTCTTGAAAATGTGATATCAGATTCGAAATAATTGCAAAGTTGTTGAGAAACCCAATGAGAAACATTCAACATTCAAGGACTCTCAAAATGAAATAGGTCCATTTCTGCATAAATGCAAATTATGTATAAGGAAGCATCAATTAGATAGTTTTCCACAGTAAAACGTTTTGTAAATGTATCAGAACAATGTTAAAGAGTCTTAAACAATTTTTTAAAATCTTAAAAAGAATAAAAAACTTCTTTTTAAGGTGTTTTTTTATAAATTAAAATTGTCAAATGATAAAATGATTGATTCAAAACTATTTTAACTTCAAATGTTTATGGAACTTTCTACTTTCTGATAAAACACAATTTCCTAAGTTAATCAAAGAAATTATAGAAGCATGACTTGAAATATGAATGCAGTAAAATATCTCTAAAATGTTATACGAAACAGCTAATACTAAGCAACTAGGAGAAGCAATGATAATTCCTATTATACCGAAGTATAATCACTTTATCTATTATTCCAAAATTTTACTAAGTGAGCTTATTCCATTCATATATTTTATGTGCTAATCACTACACTGATAAGAATTATGGACATTAACTTGTCCCTGCCTAATTATTGTGAAGTTCGAAGAGGAGAAGAATCAACTATCTCCAAGATATTTGGTGACATCTCAGCAACACTACAAAATGTCTCGGTGGAAATCTGCTCAAAAAATTTCATCAGAATAAAGAGATCCTTCATATTTAACCACAGATTTAAATTGCATAATAACATTGATATGATAACAAAAACTTTAAGAATATTTATTTCAAAACACAAATTTCAGGTGTCAAACCAACATAGCGATCAATGTTGCAACACATTAAATAATTTTGATGAAGAATATATTTCAGCATATCTTATAGAAACACGCAACTTTTCGTCTTGCCCTAGAAGCATCCTCATTTGAATGATAACGATAGGAAATGATTGGTTAATATCATCACATCGATGATTTTTAATACTTCTGATTAAATTAATTATAAAATGCAACAAGAAAATGTTCATTAACGCAACAAATAATATTTTAAATGAATAACACTTTCATACAAAATGTTAAGAAATAGTTATTAAGGAGTAAATTGCATTAAAATCTCTAATAAGCTATAATTAAAATGCTTCTTTTTAAAACAGTTTAAGACAAAAATGCCACCAAAATAATTGTGTTTTTTCTCAGATTAATCACTTAATTTTTTTTTCAGATTGACATGATTACAAGCAAATTGAAATTGGAGAAAGTAAACAATTTACGAAAAAATTCAATAATTTGAGTGATTGCCAAACTTTGAACAGGATATACTAAATTCAATAAACTTTATTTAACAGGGTTTATTGTTTTATATTCTTTATCAACTCCCACAATATAAAATATACATATGAAAACAAGTAAAACAAAAAGAGTTTATTTTTATTATTACATGAATTAAATAAATTACATGTTTAATTATTACATGAATTTATACAAATCAATTTTATTGATTTTTTGATGTACATAATGTCTTACGAAATTGTGTTTTAATAACTAACTGATTCTCTGTCTGGAAAAATAATTTCAAAGACAATTTAAGCAAAATTTTTTCTGATTAATACTGAATTTCAAGTAAAGTATTTGATTGGCCCATAAGAGAATAAAACATAATATTTAAAGTGTTTCACAAAACACAGAGGTTTAACTTTTGTTCGCGGGAAATGTATGTCATTATTTCTCCTCAAAAGTTTAATAATAATTATCAATTGAATAATGAGTACATTAGTTTAATAAGCTCTGAATGTGAATAGTTTTACTTCAAATAAGCATTCGGATTTAATAAAGAGTAATATATTGAAATAATGAATTCTGCTTGATGCTTCCAAGGAGTTAACAATAAAAAATATCTCTTCATGTTAGAGGACAGTTTTGAGTCAATGACAGCGTTCAAAATATATTGAGAGTGGCGTTATGGTTTCGCTAATTCCTTGTACCCAAACTTTTTTTGATGACCTCTCCTTCTGCTGAACGATTGTGTCATCTTCAATGCTCTGCTCAAGTCGAGGATCTCGGAATGCTTGAGCGTGACACGAGTCTATCTGCTGGAGTTCATCGAAATCGCGGGCTGAGAAACACACAGCTGCTCTCTGAAGCGTAAGATTTAAAAATATATATTCCTTAACTCCAGAAAATGTTGAATTTTATGCGAGACAAGGTCACCCAACGCAGTAATCTTTTCCCCGATACAGGAGTATTTTTCATTTCACTTGTTCATTTATTTTTGCTTTTCCTTTCCAAGTAATCCTTCGGTCACCCAAGTGAAGGGATAAGAATTTGCACACAATGGACAAAAAATAAAGCAATAAAAGAGAGACTGAAGGGAAACACCGACGCATCACCATGCCCGCGCACGTGCGGTGATCGATGCACGTTTTTCCTAGTAGCCTCTCCTCCCCAGCACCCGATAACATCGGAGGTCAGATCGCCAACTGCAATTGTCTTCGGCAAGTTATTACGAAACGACCATTTATGTGGAAAAATGAAACAAATAAAAGTGTTGCATTCGGACTCTCCATTTTAAGAAATTTACAATTCACGGAAACCTTTCCAGTTGCTAATCCGTTGAGTTTTATCTTGGCGCAGGAGTAAGCTAGTATTCTTTTAGTAGAGAGTGAAGGAATATTTTGGAGGAATTTATTGTTCATTATGTCATTCACAAGGATACAGTTCTTTTCTTTCCTTCAATAATAAGACACACTATTATTTAAGTTTGCTGGTATCAAATGCAATGCTGTTACTGAAATTGAAAGAAATGAATCGATTCGTCACTTTTCATTATCTGCATAATAATAAGCACGTTCATATTCAGATTTTTTCTGAAATAGGAAGCAAATAGTTAGTTTAAATGGATACTTTTGCTTTTATTTCTTTTTAATTTTCACAATGACCATAATACCATTTAGTTTAAAGAAAACATTAGGCTGCTAAAAGAGGATATTTAAAATAATTAGCCTATTGCAATGAAAAAAAGAGAAGCTGTCAGGCAATCAAAATAACATAAATGTTGTGATGTCAAATTCTGATAATGAAAATTAAAGTTATATTGTTATGGTAATACTACTAGGTAAAAAAATGGAAATGAATAAAGTGAAATATAAATACCTAAATAGAAAGTTTGCTCATTTGATATTCATAAAGCTGATAATAAAAACTAACTTATCCATGTGTGTAATTCAAAATAATGGATCTATGGCAAAAATATGGCAAAGTTTACTATAAAGTTAGTTTTTATTAAAAATTAAAAACATTCAAATGACGAGGTATTTATTTTCAAGCCTTAAATGGGGCATTGATGTTATACATTGCGGATCACCGCTAACGTATTTGAATTATTCAAAGAAAAGTATTACAGATATTGCAGATGCAAACGTAAGCAATTTTAGAGTAATTCTTTAGTTGATCTATATCATTTGTTGTATTGTTTTGCACAATTCAATTAGTCATCTTGTGTTTGAATATCGTAAAAAACTTTTAATTAATTTAAAATTTTTAAAAACACATAAACTCAGCAAAAAAACTAGTATTTCTTCTAAAACTAAATATCCCTTAGTATTCATGAGAAACTGCTATGGTGGAATAGATACGTGTTAGTTTCACTGCCATAGAGATTGGAGATTCATCAAAACTGTAGAATAACTAACAGAAAAACTTCGGTTGAACTGTTAATTAGCTACTCTACAAAGTAATGAGGCTAATTCTCTGTAAAAAGAAGCAAGAATAGTAGTAGAACGATGTTGCACATTATAAACCTTTTAATAATGGGAAAACGTGGCTTTAATTTTGAATAATTAATGGATCCTGGCTCAAAATTGTAAATACATTACACATTTCCATGATTAACTTTAACAATATTTCTCAAATCTCAATTTTTAATTCATTTGTTATTAGATATACGATAGTTTTTAAGGCCAGACGACAGCCTTCTCACAATTTTTAACTGATAGCTAACAAAGTTAAGTGTTCTCACAGAAATAGTTCAAAAATGAATTAAAATAATCTTGGAAAGATTTTAGTCCAACTAAATTCATTTGTAGTTAATCGGACTAACAAAAAAACATTATTTTTAATGGTTGAACAGTATATACTCAAAAATACATGAATCATTGCCCAAAAGACGATCTGACATGTCTGCCTTTTTTTTTAAAAGAACTATATTCCAGATTAATCTCTATCAATTAAAAATTATGACGATTCATATTACGCACACACACACACGATATATATATATATATATATATATATATATATATATACATTTGTCAACCGAATATTTTGATGCACACTTTGGAATTAACTTTTACATGAGCAATGCATGAAATATTTAACCACATTGTTAGAAAGATAATTACACGCTGTAATAATGTAATGTGACGAAGTTCTTAACATGATAGTTTATTTTGACATTATAAAATATTACGAATAGCAATTATTTTAAAATAATACTATTATATCTCTTTTTAATTATATAAAAAGTAAAATAATATTATAATAATATATCATGTAAAAAAGAATATATAAAATTCATATAATTAGATAATTTGTTCAGTAAGATGACAGAAGTAGTTGCTTTGTAGAATATTGTGAACAATCTAGTTGAAACTAAACAGAAACATCCAACGACATTTTTTTGACATAAATAAATGAGCAAGGCAAGTAAATTTGTTCCAAGTTTCTAACTCACATTTAACAGATAGTCAATGAAATATCAAGTATTGTTCTGCATTATTAGAGAAGTTCAGGCTGCAATGGCCTGGTTGAACAGCGTGTTGTTCTCAGTGTTGGAAGGTAGTGAGTTTGAATCTAGACTTAGCCGAAGATTCGATGTGTTTATTAAAGGAACCTGAGATACTTTAAATAGGTCGTCGGGTGCAATATTCCCTGACTGAAACGATACTTCTAGAGATGGCAAGTCAAGTATTAGGGATCTTCTACTTGGTTCCTGCTTCTAAATTACAAATACTCATGCAAAGCTGCATCCACCTTATTGCTAGAGTATGCTGGTTCAACAACAATATGTTTAGATCAGATACATTTGTACCGAGAATGTGATACAGTGTTTCCTGTTCCTCACATTGGTATGATTCCAAGTCCAGAATGAATGTATAAGTGAGATTACACTACTTTCAATGGGGATTATATTTTTTCACCAAATACTTTTCAGATCATCACTCACTGAACAACTACGATATTATGATAATTTATATAAATTACAAATTCGAGTGTCAGTAAAAATCTCACAGAATTTAATTTATGAGAGCCATTTGCTTTAGCTTAACTAAAGCAATACAAATTGAAAAAAAAAAACATTAAAGTATCTTCAATATCAGCCTCTAAATAATGAGCAGTTCTCGTTGATTCCCAGTGGCTTGTGGTTGGAGGGAAAGATCATGGGATCAGTAAGATCAAGATCAATATTACATAGCTTAAGTGTCGTCCAAAGAAATGCTGAGATCTATTATCGGAAAAAATTAGAATAAAATTACCTCATCAGAGACACCAAAATACATTGGGTGAACAGTTAATGAACTTAATCCGTTACAAGACTATGTTCACTATCGGAATTGTTCGTTAACCATAGACTTACCATAGAATTCTTTGTGAAATCGATTCATTTGTTCTGGAGACCATAAAAATTAAATTGAAAAAGGATGAATAATTATTAAAAAAATAATGCATAAGTATAGATTTGCATATTAATCAGTCGTTTTCAGTTTTTGTTTATGGGGCATTAAAGAACATGTTGAAAGTCGAATGCTTTTCTCTCTTTTTTAAAACTTTCTAAGGGAATGATTAAGAGCATTGTTGTTGTAAGGATCTCTGACCTTACTGTTATCAGCTGGGTTTCGGTGCCATTCATTAACCATTGCTCTGACATCCTCACACTTTTTCAACGAATAATCGAGAGGGGGGATTCTGAAAATGAAACCAGTTTCGGTTTTAAATAAAACCAAAGCAGAAACTGGTGGTCTACTTTGGCTATAAATATTCTATTCGAAAAAAAATTTCTTTTCCAGTATAAAATTTTTAAGTTTAATTGGTAAGCAATATAATTTAAGAGAGATGAAAAACGATTTTTGGCTCATTGTGTTTGGCAACCCTGCACTTTATGCTCCGACAGCCGAGAAGTGTTAGTACTTTATCCGAATATGTGTACTTGGTCCGAAGTGTTTGCTAACCGATCACCCACTGTATAACGAATTTATCTCACGTATCCTGAAGAAGATATAAAAAGGAACAGTATTTATTAAAAACGATATTAAAGCGCAATCTATAATCATTATCACTTCTGCTGGTATATACATGCAGACGTTTTTTCATATTTTTTATTATCAAGTGAGGAAAAGGCACTAACATTATTTTACGTAACGATCAGATAGCTACGTAAATCTAACAGCCTTTAAATTGAAAAAGTTTAAAATTTATATTAAACATGAAATTCTCTGATTACTTTTCCTTCATTTTAAAAAGTGCTGAAATTATGTAACATGTATGCTGACTTTTTGTCATAAGTATGTTTTTGAAAACATAATTACAAAAAATATGTAAACAATATGTAGAGAAATTTAAGAAAGTACACAGAAATCAACTTTTAGAAAATTTAGATAAAATTTATTTGAATAGCAACTTACTGTAAAATTTGAAATATATATTCGTTACATATAAAAAATCGATTGAAGAGTTTTTTTAAGTATTTTTAATAAAATTAAAAAAGGTCGGTTACAAATAGTTTCATTTCAAGCATTTTTGTTAGATAACTTTTTAGGTTTTACACAAATTCATCCCCTTTAATCATGCGAATGAAGTTTCAAAATTTTTTGTATAGAAATATAAAAATGTTGTAAACTAAGAACTTTCAAAATAAAAATATGAACGCAAAATTCATAAACACGTTTCTTTTAGAAACAGTGATTACGTTCATTTTTTATATTGTCTTTGAAACAGTTCATTCCAAAATCTTTTAATGTTCAAAAAGCTTCACAGAATTATCAAGTAAAACTAAATTGAGTAACACTATCTGATTCTTATTTCAAAACATCATGGATTTGACAGTAACATATAACGGATTAACTGTAGCATTTTAAGGAACATTCTATTACAAAATAAAATAATATTCTTTTTTCTTCTTTACTTTTTCTCGTCAACAAAGAAGCAACATATTCATAGTGTAACTTTTGATATGAATACATTTAATGCCATGCTATTAAGGGTACAATATTCCTTTGAAATTTTCCTGTTTTTTTTTGCATTGAAAAATATGTTATCAAAAACAAGTGCTCAAATGAGCTAAGATAAAGGCTTTTTTTCATATTGTATTCACAAAAGGAAAACTAATACATTCTTAGAAATAAGAATTTAATTCAGATTCCATTATAAATATGATAATCTTAGGAAACTCCAAGGCTTAAGACAGTCTTAGATTTGATCCCGCAACCATTCAGCCACAAATTCTACATCTAAGCTCATCAAGAATAATAATCATATTAGTTGACAACATCATTTTTCTTTGTCTTCAGAATTTATACAACTAACTAGCATAATCAACTGTACAGAAATGTTACAATAAGGAGACTAATATTATGAAGAGGAAAATCTGCACTTAGTTGATAAAACTTTGGATAAATTTGGTGATTTACATTCAAGGTTGAAAAGTTAGAGAGGAACTCTTTGAAAAGTAGAATAATGACTTTAACTAAAGTTAAAAGTCGATGGTTGAGCTACTCTATGGTTCCATATTTAAGTTCCTCTTAATACCAACCTTGGACGTTTACCCATGAATATTTTTAGTGGCACTCTAATGTAATCACTACTCAACAGAGAACTCTTACTAAACTCGAATGCAGCTCTTTGGGTGATCCATGAGGTTGCAACCTTAACTTCAATCACTTCATTTGTATCTTTTAAAGCACATTGTAAACAATATACACATTTTGGTTGTTATATTTTTAATATATGGAAAATTAAAGGGGATCTCAAATAATATATTGTAAATTACTAATCTTGGGCTAATTTGTTAAAGATAACAAATTTATATCTTAGTCCATGTCTCAAACCTAATAATGATCCTTAAATATTAAAATATTCTGCTCAAGAAATACTTTTATCAACAGTAGTATCAAAATGAAACGCTAAATTAAATACTCTTGTACAACAATCGACGCTATATCATAAATGACACCTGTTTCTTCCTCACAGTTGTCTACAATTGTTGTAATATTATATGCTCTCTCCCAATATAATATTTGTAAGAATTTGTATTATTTACTCTCTGTTTATTCAGGAAATCAATACTAACGTGAAAATTATTTTAAAAGAAAGTAAAATTCTTCAAAACACCTGTGCAGCTAGAATTTATTTTAATTTAAAAATCTGTTTTTCTTATATTATATAGGCATTGTGAACAAACACATTTTCAAAATTTTTTATAATTAATTTGGAAAAGTAATTGACATTAAAAATAAATTAAATAACGAGAAATTATTGTGATTATATTTAAAGAAGAACTTACCAAACAAGAAAATGTAAGAAATGAATTTTTGTAAAACCTCTCTACTATTTCTAACTTGAAAATTTTGTGAAAATTCTTAAGTAGAAATTTCAAAAATCTTTAATAGCATGTAGGTAGAACTTTATCATATATTCATCGCATCAAGTAAGCTAGTTCTCAAGGTGATAGGCAAAAATATCTAAGAAACAAATACAAATAAAGCGTGAAAATAGAAAATTGCTAAGAAATTCTTCGAAAAATTAAAAGAAACCTTTTTCTCAACTCATTGCTGACTTATAGAGAGAAGTAAAACCTTATATTCCACTTGTGTGTGAAATACAAGAAAATATTGTACAGTATTGAATAAAAGTCTGCCAGATCAGAATATATGTATATATATTCCAACGGCGGGTATTTGGGCGACGAACCCTATGCCACAACAAGGCCAGAAACTGCTACTCATCTGTCGTTACCCAGCGGCACCTGTGAACCAAGTCACGGAGGCGAGTAGCGTTGCTTGCGCCATACCACCAGAAATCCGCTTATAGGGTGGTCCACATTCATATATCATCACAGAAGAAAGGATAGAGAAACCCAGCGAGAACAGAGAAAGAAAGTAGTATCCATGCCCAAACTGGGTTTTGAATCCGGGACCCACAGCTCAGGAGTCAAAGATGCTAACCACTCAGCCATCGGTCGGCTCAGAAAATGTGTTAAATTTATTAAAGGGAACAAATAAATTATAAATGAAAATTATGAGATTTTTTTATTCAAGACACGAAGGGTCGAATAGTGTACTCTCTAATTTTCAAGTGAACTGTATATACACTTTTCATTTAAAAATAATTGAATTCTTATAAAATTTTAGCATTGTTAAATGCATAACTTTAAAGATTCGTTTTTCCTAAAACCTTATCTTTTTCAATTTTATAGAATATTTTTAATAAGATAAAGACTCTCGTATTCACTCATGGTAAATTAATTAAAACATTTTTTTTAAATTGCGTATGCATGAATAACAGAAAAGTATGAATCTGATTGATATGCGTACAGGAAGGCTTACCAGGATTTCGATTTGCATTTTATTTTTAAGGACATGGCAGCAGTATCCAGGGCATTTTCATGGAAGCACTTTCATTTAATATCAAAGTGTTTTATTTTCGAAGGTTACCTAGGCCTAAATACATTCACCAATGCAATGAATACTGTGTTCAAACTATCAATTTCTAACAGTGCACAGAACTATGAAAAAGACTAATACAATAGTTTCATTCAAATGACTCTATGGACAGCCTAATTCACACGAATAGGTTATATGCAATAATGTAATAAATTTTTAATCTAAAAAGTTGTGTATTTGAATAAAAAGACAGGTAAAACATAAATTTTAAATATGTAAATTTAAAATGGCTGCTATATATCTATTTAAAACTCAAAATTTTAATAAATGGACAAAAAAATAAGAAAAAATTTTACTCTGCAATACTAATTTGTACAGAAAATTTTATTAAAGAAACAAATAGAATAAATGATAAGGATAAAATTTTTTGAGACAAATTTATTCGATAATTTACTTCTCATCATAAATGAAAACATCAATTTCTTTCAATGTGAACCATATTAGATATACACAATCTATACCTGGTAGCCTATAAACATGTGTTATGTGGTGACGAAGAATGTTTACTTGGTCATCCAAGAATGCTTTTTAATCCATGCTATGATTATTGGAATGCAGTTCACATGAATCTCTGCGTGGGGAAAAGACTTTCAAATAAATCTATAAAAATGTTAGGATTTGGTTTGAGAAAGTCTTATAACCAAAGTAAAAAAAGATTAAGAATTTTTGTTTTACTTTTTCTGCAATAGGTTCCATACTGAAAAAATAAGAAATATATAGTGGGGCTCTCTATCTAACAAAAATTACATTTAATCTAGGTATTGCTTTTTCTGAAATTGTAAAAGGGCAAAACTAATTAATGTATTTATGATTACTGTAATTTTTTTGGTAATCAAATTAATCTATGATGTATTTCTTGTAATATTCTCAAAAACTGATTATAAAAAAAGAATTTTAGTGAATAGAATTAGATTTTTCAACTTATATGATGTCAACCGCGAATTTAAAATTCAACTCTCCTATTTAAGTAAAAATGTGCGTGGACTTCACACATTTTCCCTCAGAGTTCTCGGCTACCAAACATTTCTACTTAGAAGATATATTCCTGTATATATGGGCAGTAATTTCAATCCATGTAGAAGGCTTTTCTTGAAGAAATTAATGTATAATACATATTATAGATGTATACATTTGTATACACATACTTCTTAAAACAATTAAATTATATTGAGGGTTTTGGGATAGTTTTTCTAGATAAAGAACTGTTTCGATGAAGGATGCATGATTGAGAGACATAGTAGACTACATGAAACGAATGCACATGTCTGTCCGAAAAAATGCATTTATTTTAGCATTTAGGTAAGGGAAAAAACTAAATTTTTTCTCATGAGAAAAGAAAACTAATAAAAAAAGAGTTTCCTTGAAAGAAATCTGCTTTTAGTGTGGATATGGTTTTCTCAAATCTCTGCCAAATAAATTTTTTTGAGGCATAGTTAGGTTATTAATAAGAAATTTAGTATTTTGGAACGCTCTTTAGAAGAACTCATTACAGTTCTTGGAGAGTTTGTATGGGTTTTATGTGATAGTGCTAAGCAACTTATCTGTCTAAATTGTTTTAAATGTGTTCCATTAGATTTAGGCCCTAAGGACATGCTGGCCTGGGGCCTGAGCAGCTACCAGGCCATCGGCAGGTGGTGGATCGCCTAACGTCCTGTAGGAATGACAGGATCGCCTTGAATATAGAATCAGAGGCCACGAACCAGCTCCCGTAAACCCTGGTGTTATGCGACCCGTGCCTAGGGCTATTTGGCACCACGGTAATGGTGTCTTAACGGAGCCTCTAGTTGCCAGGCGAACTTCTAGAGCTTTTTTGCCTTGCCCAGTAACTCAGGCAATGCTGGGTGGACTGTTATATTACCTGAGTTTATTAATTGTTATCTTGTGGCTGAAAAGACACAAGAAATAACAAACCTTTCTGCATTTGCAGGTGAAGCCTCTGAAGTAGACCTTGCTGAAAAAGACAAGGGAACTCAGAGGCAATCTAGTGAAGGGGCAGCAATGAATCCTTCACAGGAGGTAGAAGTGACCTCCAAACCATATTCTTCAGTTGAAAGTCAGGAAGCTATCGCTAGCATAACTGACTCTCTGACCAGAATCATCTGTGGATCAGCGAGGATTGCCTCTGAAATTCTAAGATGCTCTAGGCAGAAGATAAATTTAATCGTAGGGTTCATAACTGGGCACTATTATTTCAGAAAACACCTCCATAAAATGGGACTGTTTCAGCATGACCCTATCTGCAGTAAATGTCATGCAAGAGGAAACGACCAAGCATATCATTTACGAATGCGAGGCCCTTGCCCTCCCTAGATTAACTTCTTTAAGCATCATCCATACTAGAGAGTTACACCTAGACTCCATTAAAGGTTTATCGGACTTTATTAATAAAGTGGGTGACCCGAGCAACTGGAACTAAGAAACATTGGATTTGGAGTTAACAGTACAAAATGCTGATAAAAGCAGAGGAGACCAATGACATACTAACCCAACTCTAAGAAGAAGAAGAAGAAGAACATGCTGGTCTTTCCATCCATTTGATCCTATGATGTGGTTTGTAATTGTCGTTCAGCAGCATGAAACTATTTCTGACTAATGCAGCACAAGATATTATAACAGGTTACAGGATCTCTCATATTTATATCACTGTCCAATCACTCTCTGTTTTAAATGATGTGGAGGTCAGCATGCCCAACGATTAATATGCCAACATATGATATCACTCCTCCCAGACAAATCTAACACATCATTACATGAAGCAGGATTGTTCCTAGGACCAAGTTTTCTCTATATGAAAATATGCCTATCATCAGAGTGAACAGAAAAGCAAAACTTGTCATACAAAGGAATGTTGCAAATTTTATTTTTCCATCCTATTCATAAGTTTCTTTGGCCACTCACTGTGATCGCCATGGTTATTTGTTAAAAATGTTACATAAGCATTAGGCCTGCAAGTGAGCAGACCTACAGTCAGTTTTGGACAGTTTAGGTCAAAATTGTAGTTCCAATAGCCAAATGAAAGTGTTAATGAAGAAGAGTGGAATTCATATTGTGGTATCTCCAAATCATTAGCATTAAATATCAATCTACATTTGACATTATTGCAAGTATACAACATTGCCCATGTCTTCGAACTACATTTCCAGTCACCAAGAAGACAGTTTCAGATACTGGAAATTCACTTTTTGAAAGTCCAACGGAGCCTGCTACGTTGCTTTATGTTTAATTTCTTATAAGTGAGCAAAAACTGTCAAGGGCTTTTGATTCACCAAAAAGTTATTGAGATAAGGCATTCTTTGAAACAAAATAAAGCATTTGCTGAAAGACGAAAGTTGTTACCCGCATTATCGTTTTGTAAATTGAAGTCAAAATATTTTTTCCACTTTTAAAGCATCATGTTTAATGTCAAATTCAAAATTTGCATACCCCTAAGTTTAAAAATGAGAAAATTTTTTATTTATGATGCTTTTCCTTCATTTTTCTGAAAATAAAATCTCGTATATTGTCATTTTACAGAAGTTCAATTGTTTTGAGTTGTACATTCTATCATTTGTAAAGGTCAATCATATATTTTTTAAAACTGTGATTTTATATTTCAAATTTCCGATTTTCTTATGATGCATTAATTAATATTCAGAATAAAAATTCCCGTTTATGGAAGATTGACCCTTATTGTTTGTCGCACTCATTTTAGGTAGATGAGATTCATTCCAGCAGATAAATCAACAAACAGGTCCTATAGTTGAAAGAGGATATATATATATATTTATATATATATATATATATATATATATATATATATATATATATATATATATATATATATATATATATATATATATATATATATATATATATATATATAACTATTGCCCTGAAAGCTTAATTTTGAGATTATAACCTAACTCTTCTTGTAAATATAACTCATTGAAGTAATGTGATCATGGATTGCATTAAGAATAAATAGAAACTTCCCCAGACTGGAGTTTGTGTGCAGTTCAGATGCAACTATTCTGTGTAAAATGGTAATACATTTCCTTCGCTTTTTGCTTCTTATCCTTTGTAAGCAAACGTTGCTTATTTTGTGTTTGTAGATGATTATTAGCGCTGACATTTTTACAGCATTTGCTTAAAAAAGGAATAAATAATATATATATGTTGGGCTTTTGAATTGTATCATGCTCTTTTTAATGCTGAAATATTTTTCCATCTAAGAGGAAGGGACAATAGAAGGAATTAATTTGTTTCAAAATGTATCTTCAAAACTAAATATACATTCTATTGAAAGCATGCTTTACATGCCCGATTGGTGATTCATTATTCTCTTTTTTTCTATATCGAACCAAGTTAAGGTTGTTGGTATGAACATTTCTGTAAAAAGCAATGCAGTTGAGAGAATAGTTTATAAATTTAAATGAGAAACTTTGGGAAATTACTCTTAAAAGTAAAAAGTATTAAAACACATTTTTTTAGCAATTAAAAAAGAGAAAAAAATTAGAAATTAAATGAAAAACTTATATAGAAATCAATAAAACACCTAAAATTTGTGTGTTTGTAACGCGTTAAAGTTTTGTTTTTCCAACTGCAATAGGCAGTAAAAAGGCAGGGAGATTACTAGAATTTTTTCACCATGAGAAAGAACATATTGAAATTCATAATAAGGGAATACCTACTATCAGATACTTTTAGATAGATTTTTCTAATCTTTATCCAAATATATTTTTTTATTTTAAGATATTTTTAATGTATCTATCTTAACATCAGAGATACTGATAAAAATTGGAAATATATAAGTATTTTATGTTGGTCACTGTGTGTGTGTAATAACAGATGATTAAATTTCTAAATGTCTCTTAATATAATCTGTTATTAAATTATTCATTATATATATTTCCTGCTTGCATACCAATAATATGTTTTTATTCACGTGGATACTGAAAATTATATTGCTTATAAAAGCAGAAATATATTCAGGAAAGATTATTTCTTACCCCTTATTTGAATTCATTATGTACGACTGAAATAAAAGGAAGCAATTAATTTTAAATGCAAGTATACTACCTACAATTGTTTTTATTATGTATAAACATAAATCTACCTTATACAATAATTATGTATTTGACATGCATTGATTTCATTTGTCTCATTCCATCACTGCGCATTTACTGTGTGAAAGATTAATTTTATTGTGTATTTGCTGCATAAAAATTTTTTTGAATTCATTAGGCACTATAACTGTTCATTTTCTGGGAGTTAGATTTGTTATGTACAATTACTGTTTATCTCTCGTGTATAAAATTGAATATATTTGCTAAGCAAGCATAAGACTAAATTATTTTCACTCTTCTGTAAATGCACTAAAATTTCTAAAACGTTGTACATGAAATAAAATTTCTATGAAACAAATTCACGCAATACATTTTAATTTAAAAACCTAGATAATTTAGCCCTAAAAAAACTGCCCAAATTGCATGTGTTGCCTTAGTGGAATTTAAGGCACTCTCATAATTCGAAACTAAATCAAAGGAAATTATAGAATTTCTTTCAAAGCAATAATATAATTGCTTTTGATTCATTAGCTAACTTATTTTGTAAAAGTAACATTATAATATTTTTATCTTTTTAATAAAAAAATAAAATCATGTGGATGTGCATAAGTAACTTTTGAATTAATTTATTGAATTAAAATTTTTAACTAAATCTACTAGTATATAATAAATTCGCCTATTACTTTAAATTGCTACGAATTTCAACTAAGAAATATTATCGAAGCTCTTAAACATCATATATTCAGGGATTTCCAAAAATCCAATATACGCAGTTTACACCATCGGATGAAAAAGCAACAAGAAATGCTGTATCACTAAATAGTTTTACTGTTTTATTAAAAAAATTGTAAATAAGAGACATTTTTAGTAAATTTTCAAACATTTATACTTTTCACAGTTATTTGTATTTTAAGAGAAACCTTTCTATCCTTCCCAGAACTACAGCTCTGCACAATCGAAGCAAACGAGAAAGAACTACTAAAAACCACTCCAAAATGTAACGTGCATTTCTTTGGATTAAACAAAAAAGAAAGAAAACGGAAAGAGAGCGAGGAGAGGAAGGTATCAGAAAACGATTTTAGAGTACTTGGTTACTGGAGGCTATTCCCCCCCGCACCAATCAAAATCCTACCATTCTGTTTCTCAGGGCTCGGTAGCTTTTGCACACGACATCGTAACTTTTGGAAAGTCGGACGTAAAGGAAAATTTACGGCACTCCAAATAAGGGAAATGACCGCCTGTCTGAAGCAGATACACCGAAACGAAGTAAGAAAAAATAAAGCAGAAAGAAATAATAATAAGGAAGATAGAAGCTCCACAACTTCGGATTCAGCCATCCATGAAGAAAAACATCATCAGGATTTCGGATGGATCTTCGACAGATAATCATCGGACGCTATTGTGCAGTACTTTCAGAGCGATCCTCTTCTCTCATTTTAAGAGTGTCACTCTTTGGCAGTCGCAATGATTACCTCTTATGCTAATCACCCACAGTTTATTCTTATAAAGCAACACTGTAAGCGCAGCATTATGTCATAAAACAATATAGATACATTGTTGCTGGACGAGTGACAGTAATAAAGCTGTACAAATATCATAACTTAAAAAAAAACACTTGAATGAAATGAAATTCTATCTCGAGCAACTAATGACTCCTACTGTGCCCATAATAAAATTTATCTTCCTATATTATAAAACAAGAAGTGAAAAATTCAAATTGAGACTCTCAAGTATAAAAATTAACTAGATCATACACTTATTTTATATAGGAATATATTCTTCAACTAAAAGAAAAATGGTTTTTTTTTATAATTTAAGTAGACAGATGTTTCATAAAATGTGTGAGACTATAAGTCATATATAATAGGATCTTGGAATTCATATACTTTGACATTTAAATTACTCACAATTTCATATTAATTATTGATCAAAAAAAGTCACGCAGTCACGTAGTTTGCGACTAATATTGAAGTAATTGAATTATATAGTCAAGGTGTATTCACTTATTTTATTTCTTTTTTACTAAAACTTTATTAAATACGCATATTTCTGCTTAAGGGCTTTTAGAAGGAGAAATCTTTAACTAAATATAACAGGGGAAATTTTTTTCACTTTTTGAAGGAGGAATTCTTAAGTAAATATGGTATTGAGTATCTTTCGTAAAACTTTTCTAGCATTTTTTGCTGCAAAATAATAACTGCAAAGGAATATAAAATTTTATTTCAGTTTTATTTACTTCATATTTTGCATTTATTGTATTATGTGTACTGTATTACAAAAATGCACATGCAAAACATACATAAACGTTTTTTGTAATTAATAATGTATAGCAACACAAAAATAAATAAAAAAAATTAAATTTTCAATTGAACTACAATAATTGAAATAAATACTAGTATTCTACAATCATTGAAACACGCGTTTTTTTAAAAGTATAGTTCCATAAAGTTATTACTATTAGAAGAATGAAAGAATTCTTGAGAATTTATGAGTTATTCTATTATTTATCAAATTTCGTTTTCTTATTTGAAAAGTCCTAAACTTCTTAAAACTAAACATACTTTGCAAATTACTAAATTATTTGTAACGTGTACATGTCCTATAAAAACAAAATAAACAACAAAAGTTAACTATCAGTCTATTTCGATGTGGTATGTAATGTTTTCCTAGGAGCTATTTTAATTTACATTGCTCTCAGAAAATACTTTGAGATATTAAATTGATCTTATTCTTTAAGAACGCCCTTCATCTTGCCAGTAATTTATGTGCATACAATTTTATAACAAAAATCAACAACATACAAAAAATAATGCCCCTAAAATATTTAAATTAAAAAATTTTAAAAATCTAAACTTTAAAATGCATAGCATATTTAAGAGTAAAAAAATGTAATGCACATTTTGATTTGAAATATATTCCTAAATAATAACAGTAATGATACCTAAAATCCATTCAAATCAATAATTTGTGTATTCAAATGCTTCTGAAAATGTCATTCCTTATTTTCTTAGAAAGTATAAAAAGGTTTATATATATATATATATATATATATATATATATATATATATATATATATATATATATATATATATATATATATATAAAGTGCATAAGTGCTCCTTCATTCTCCGCAGTTTGAAAAAAATGCGACAAGCTAGTGTAAGAGTTTAAAGCACCATGTAACAAATTTTGGAGTCCACTGTAGAATGAATGAAAGAAATTTACTTATTCCGTAATGCATATTTACCTAGTTGTCTTGGTGAATTTGTTATTAAAAAGCATTATTGAAGAGGCAGATTTTCAAGAATACTTTTTAATTATTACAGGAACAGTTTTTATGTGTGAAGACTAACCATGGCACCTGTAGCACGTCTGCTCGATAGGAGAGCTCAACCAAAAATGCCTGGAGAAAACTTAACCCCCTCAGAAGGGTGCTGCACATTGGTTCCTCATTTGTTGAGAATAATAGCGCGGGATAACATCATCGGTCAGTTTTAAATTTCTTTACCTTATTTGATGTTGTACATTTTGGAATTTCACAACAGGGTTGGTGTAACTGGTACATTTGTTATATATATATATATATATATATATATATATATATATATATATATATATATATATATATATATATATATATATATATATATATATACAGAGAGAGAGAGAGAGATAGATAGATCACTATCCCAAAATATATACAGGAATCGTTAAAATAGGAACTGAGAAAATGCTTCATTTTTAAGCGCTTCATATTTTACCTCATTTTCAAGTTTTGATTTGTAAATTTTAAGACACTACATCATAACAGGTTAGTTGTATGCTTGGGAATCATATAGGTCTATATTAATCACTAAAGAATATTAATTAGAAAAGCTTTGTTATTTCAAGCAGCGTCGAAGTATTTTTCAACCATGATATTCTATACAAACATTGCATAGAGGCTCAACTTGGCTTAGTGGTAAGACAACGTTGCTTGGAGCTTAAGATCTAGGCTTCCATTTTACCACTGTTGTACAAGGGAAAACGAAGGATGTGTTTCTGTCTCCTGCAAGGAATATGTCACGGTGGCTGCTTGGGAGTTTTCTTGGGTTCTATCCTTATCATACGTAAATACAGCCCGCTATCTATGAAAAGTTATCCCGAAAAGCAATTTAAGCATGGTTACTGGAATGTCTTACAGTGACCAGAGACTACTCGGTGTTACAAACATCGCCTAGGGACTCACTGTGCTCTAGCGGTAAGACAATGTTCTTCGAAGCAGGAGCTTCTATCCCAGCCACTGCTGTGCAACAGGAGATCAATGCTGCGTTTCTGCATGCATGTCTGTGCGGGTCGGTGCTGGGAAGTTTTTTGTGTTCCTTTCCTTACAACACTGAATATTGAATATTATCTTTGAAAATTTCTCCCGGAAGTCTATTTAATCTGTGTATTTTAAAATGCTTTTCAACGGCCTTTGAAATTTCGGCTATGTACTGCCTAGTGTTAAAACGTCACACAGGCTTACCGTGACCAAGTCATAAGATAGTGCTTATCAGGGTGAAAGGCACAGGTTATCAATCCCAAACACAGTTGAACCACTGGAAGTGGATGTTGTGCGTCTTTCTTCAGTGTGCCTCAAGTATAGACAGGTTAAGTATTGGAGAGTTTCTGCTTGGTCCTTGCTTCCCACTTTCGAAGATTTTCACCCAGGAGGGTCCAGCTATGTGTATGGAGGAAAATGTGTCATTATTTGGAGAGATTCAGTTTGGTTTATACTCTTCCGTAGCCTTATCCAAACATAATTCATTTGAACATTGATATTTATTTAGAAGTAGATTCTCAGCCGCAAAAATGCTCACGCCCGAGATACGAGTCGAGCTCACAAAAGTTTGAACTGAAGGACAGAGAACAAAGTATTAAGTTACCTGCTTGGTTTTTCAATGGATAGGAGTTTCTTCAAGTGCATAAGCCTGCATTTACTGCTACAAGAAGCTTTCAATGCTCAGAGGTATAATGGTAACATTCAGGATTATTTTGTTCATGCACTTACGGTGGTAATTTGAGGTAGTTTAGCTTTATAATCAGATAATATGCGGAGTCAACCTGCTACTTATATTTTGAAAAAAAATATATAATTCAAATGACATGGCTTATATAGGGATATTTTATAAATAGAAACTTTCTCAATTATTGTGTTTTGAATAGGACCAAATTTATTCAATAAATATTCATAAAAAAATTAATAATGAATCTAAATAAATTAGAATTAACGAGAAATTAATTGTAAAAATGTGATTTTATATATATATATATATATATATATATATATATATATATCATATCATATCATATATGTTATCATATTTGACCAGATTAGACAAATGCAAACCAAGGATGAAAAGGAATATTTTGAAACCATGAAAAAATTTGCTAAAATGCTTTTATGAAATTTCATCGAAATATGTTGATTTTGTTTGCTGTCAAAAGTACGGAAGTTGAGGATTTGATTTGTGTGTGTGTTTGAATAAAGAATCAAAAATCTCTTCGGTGCTATTGAGCATTTTGAAAACAATTTTAGTGGTAATCATAGTTTAATGTGGTATGATAATGAAAGGAGTAATATAGATAATAAACACACACAATATATGAAAATGATTTGCATTTTAATTTTTGCACACATTTTGATAAGATCTTTTAGATTTTATTTTCATTAACAAGTTCCCAAATTAATTTCTAAGTTTATTATATATAAGACTTAAACATTTTTCATTTATAAGACACATTTGTGTATTCAGAATACCTACTATCTGAACAGTTGTGTTTTATAATCAATTCAAATTTCGAATGGTACTTGAAAACTGTTAAGTCTTTCACTTTCACTAAATTACTTTTAAAGTTAAATGACCAACCTCGGTTTCATTTCTGTTTCTAGTTTTGAAAATAGTTTACTTTTAATAAAATGTCCAAACTAAGGCTTTTTAAGACTGAAATTATAATTTTTCTGTATGTTAAAAGAAACTTGCATTTTAATTTTCCAACTGAACAATGTTATTTCTGTTTTAGAAAGCTGTCACGCTCTTAGCCTTATATATTTGGTGATATCTGACAGTATACATTTTGAGACTGCATTTGCAATCATATAATAGCATTATGTATAATTGATTATACTAGTTCTAGGCATGTAATTATTCTTAATTATTGATTACTGGTATAGTTTATTTTGCAATCTAGAAGGTAAGTTGTGTTCACCTAAGAATTTTATTAAAATCCTGCACCAAAAGTTGATGTTTGTATAGCTTTATGCTCTAATTGATGTATTTTACAAGATGATGGATAGTAAAGATTTTCAAATTTTATGAGTTTAAATTAAAAAAATACCATAACGTATAAATATCAACCTCAGTTGAAAAGTTTTGTATATATAACTAGAAATATTCTTATACCACATATGATTTCTATAATAAAAACTGGCTAAAAAGTTATATGTCGTGTGTTACACAGCAGGGGCAGAGTAGCCAGTTTAATTGAGAAACTATCTCAGAATGATCTACTTTAGTATTAAAGCAAACCCTACATTTATTTAAGAATTTGCACCCTCATTCACAAATTGTAACTGTATCTTTAGCTAAAACATTTATATTATTAAATATTTTAATAATATAAGAGTGTTTCATTGTTTGTTTTGTGTGTCCAGAAATTGAGATCCTTCGGCTCATTTTATTTGACTTAAATCTGTATATCACTTTACTTTTCTTCAAACTTAGCATCAACTTCTTGGAAAACTGAGACCCATATGTTGTAATTGTTTTCTATTTTAGATTTTTGATAATGAAAAGGTTTCAGATATTGTAAAATTTAAAAGTTTGTATTCGAAATAATACATATGCGGAGTTTTGATTGGTATTAAATATGAAAACGTTTGATATTCTTGGTTTTCTCAATACTGATATTGCAACACAATGATCAATTTTACATGTTAAGCATTTTCCCCGAATCCAAATATATTTTACGAATTATAAGTAAAAGTTTCTGTTATATAGAGCGTTGAATCACAAGATTGCAATGCAGATTTTCTTTACGAAGTATACTTTGAGTATATTGTAAGAAATTATAAATTAATCGCGAATATATAGCGCTCAAACATACTTATAGTGTGTGTATATATATATATATATATATATATATATATATATACCGTCAACAAAATAAAGCAACGTTAGCTGCTTAGTTGAAGCTAATTTTACATAAAATAAAATGAAAACATCAATAGAAAAAAAGTTTTACTGATAGAATCTCTTTACCAAAGAGTGCCTGAGTTTGTAAAAGTAATGCATCATAACATGTGTATGCTTATTTTATAGCAAAGTTGAACTCCGGAGGAAGATTAATTTGCTTTTATATTATTAGCTCTCTTTACACAAGTATTATCGTTCGATTATATATATATATATATATATATATATATATATATATATATATATATATATATATATATATATATACCGTCAACAAAATAAAGCAACGTTAGCTGCTTAGTTGAAGCTAATTTTACATAAAATAAAATGAAAACATCAATAGAAAAAAAAGTTTTACTGATAGAATCTCTTTACCAAAGAGTGCCTGAGTTTGTAAAAGTAATGCATCATAACATGTGTATGCTTATTTTATAGCAAAGTTGAACTCCGGAGGAAGATTAATTTGCTTTTATATTATTAGCTCTCTTTACACAAGTATTATCGTTCGATTATATATATATATATATATATATATATATATATATATATATATATATATATATATATATATATATATATATATATATATATATATAAACCTTATTCCAGATTATATTTAGTGACGGAAAAAAATTATAATATATGGCGAAATCTTCAGAAAAAATAGATAATTTTTTTTTAACAAATTTTTTAAGGTGAAGGAAGATCTAGTAATATGAACAACTTTTAAAAACGCAGATGGAGTACTATTTTAAAATTAATTGTAAGGAATTTATTGGAAACTTCTGTTTTTTTTAAAAAAAATCATACAATTTAATTTCTAAAACTTAAATTACTCCTATTTTAAGATAATTTCTTTTAGCAGAAGCATGTCTTCTTTGCAGATAACGCTTTTCTACTTAAAAGTAAGACACATTTTAGCGCTTCCCAGAAAAACAAAATAAATCCCGTTGATTGCTGTTGTTATCGTGTGCCAGCTAGGCTGGCAGTATGGGGGGAGCTGCTCTACTTTTCCAACTGAGCCCTATTTTGGAGTGGAGTCCGACTTCCTCAGTACACACATGCCATAGGAACCCGTTTATAGGGGAGGAACCATTCACAACCCATTCATACAAGGAAAGAATAAAGACAGGACAGACAAAAATCACTTCCTTATCCAAACCGGGATTCGAATCCAGGAATTCCCTATCCGCAGTCAGGCAAGCTGACCACTAGTCAAGGTGGGCGGTTTCTGTTAATTGCTCTTCTTATTGATTGGTTCTTAATCCAATTTCATATCTTCGGAGTAAGAATGACTCCCGAAGTTTCCCTCAGAGGTCGCTCTCAAAAATGAACTATTCAAGCTATTATTTTTCATTAGAATAACTTGGATCAAGATATTATCTCCTGATTTATAGAGAAGTTCTTAATTTTTCATTTGAAATAGAAATATTTTTGAATATTTAGGCTGCCTTTCTAGGATTTAAACTTTGAATAAGGTTTTCATTCTTCAGTTAGTATATGCTACACATTTTTACTGCACCACGAAGTTTTAAACTTATTAAATCTTCATTTATTATTTCATTAATTAACTTGTTTAATGATAAGAAATTTCAGGCTTGGTTAAGTTAAAGTTTCATTATAGTTATTATATTCTTAGATATATAAAATGTACACTGAGAAACAATTTCGTATATCAAATTCATATGATTAAGGAAATTTCAATGGCTCCAGCTTTTTTAAAAGAGCAGACACTTTTATGCACAGAAAATTTACCGAGTTAATCGAGGCAATTATTTTTTTTAAATGCATGTGTGGGATTTCAAATTATATAAAACAATTGTTACACTCAATTAAAAAGGAAATAATTAGATAAACGCAATTGTTTGTTCAATGCATTTTTTTAGGAATCATTCATTTGAATTTAAAATGCGTTTTTTTTAAATTTATTTTTATTTACGTCATTTTTTTAACAGAATTCTTTTTTGACACAGGAATGAAAATTTTGGTAGCTAATTGAAACATAAACCTTACAAGGCCGATAAAATCATAATTTTGTGAGAAGAATGATATAATTAAGCAGATTAGTTTAAATATTGTTAATTCATTTTGAGTGAAATTTAATTTACTTACAATAAAGTAAGCTAATCATGAAAGAATTTCAGCTAATTTAATGAGTCATATCATAATGAACTAAACGTTTTATGATTCCACATTGAGAAAAGTACTAAATGTTCAATTTTGGATTGTTAAATAATTTTATAAAATGTACAATTTTGGATAATCAAATAATGTTAAAGAATGCTTGTACAAAACAATGTGTAATTGGTTTCAGCAGAAAAGAAGTGAGATTTTTCAACGGATAACACATACTACAGTTTTCGAATTTATAACTCCAAAAATTTTCTTTACTAAGTCTATTCGATTGTTATTCTTTTTTGTTCTTTAAAGAAGCATATAAGAATTAAGTATTCCTTTGCATACTTATTCTTAAAAAGTGTGTAAAATCTTTACTACGTACTATCTTTCTCTGGCGAAATATTAAAATTTAATGAATCTTCCGTAAATATAAAAAAATTATATATGACTGTAACAATACAATTTACTTTTCTCTGATAAGCCTAAAATTTTGTAAGACAAATTTGTAGCTGTCCCCTTCATGCTTTTTTTCTTAGCTTTGTGGTCATTATTTTATTTAATGACGTCAGAGCACCCAACACACATAGCTGTTATTATTTTCTTACTTTTATTCCAGCTTTATACCTTGTATGTACGGAACCGTGTTTCCGCTTCAGTATCCACGACTCGATTCAAAACGCGATAGGGCTCTCGCCAATGCTCTCTGTTTCTGGATTATCTTGGAGCTCATTAATAGGATTTCAGCGACTATCTTAGCTCTTATCTTACGAATTATTTCATTAGAAACTTTTAATTCGAATAAAAATCATTCGTTGTTTTAACATACATAAGAGAATTATATTGAGACTGGAATACAGAAGAAGTAAGAATAAATTCTTGAGATGAAGGGAGGGTGAAAGTAGGCGAGGACCTCTTTTTTATAAAGTTGAAAATTTGTTAGACTCTTATGCTCTGATGTAGCAGAAAATTTAGAACAAGAGATCACTCTATAATTCATAAATTAGTTCTGCAAACAGCTCCTATTGACCTAATGGCAGGACAGCATATAAAAGGCACTGGGAATTCATCTCTTGTCAAGCAACAAGAGATAAATGCTGTACTTTTAGGTTTTGTGCTAGGTGGGTGTTTGAGATTTTTTCGAGTTTCTTCCCTGGCGATAAGTTCGATTGGCTCACTATCTATGAAAAGATTTCACGGAAGGCATTTTATGCCATAGACTCTAAACTGTCTCACAATACCTTTACGCCATTAGGTTATCCACTATGTCGTGTAAAATTTAGTTCTACAATGAAAAAATCTTAAGCTGTTCAATTGATATATATTTCATTTAAACATATGTTGATTGGGAATTCACTAGTCGTTTTATTATATAAAACATTCACGATGTATTTTTGATAAACAAAACACGATGTATTTTTGATAAAAGGAAAAAAAAATTATTTAAGAATGTAAAGCAGATAGTAGACAAGGGAATTCACGTTGCAATAGACAAAGCTTTATACAAATATTTCATCAAAATATTCATCTGTTAATATTTTTTTAAAATAGGAAACAATCTTGCTTTTTGTAATTTATGTATATTAAATGACAAAGGGAATTTTTTTTTACTTTTTAACTAGGAATTCAGTAAAATATTTATATCTGAAGATTAATTATGTAGTTAAATAATTGAAAATAGATATTTTTATTGCGAATGAAATACAAAAAAATAGGCATTTTAGACCTGTGTTACGTAAGTTTGTCACTTTGTGTACTTATTAACTATAACTGACTTTTAAAATGTGAACTAATTTATAGCACTTTAAAGTATCGTATTAAATGTCTTGTTAATCCGAAGGACCAAATAAATATTCTAGATGGATCTAATTGAAATAAAAAAAAATAATTGTGAAGTATTCCTAAGATATGCTGATAGTATATATAGTGAAGAAATAAAATACCAAAAAATAGAGAATGTGCTCTAAGAAATATTTTAAAGCTTGTAATAGGTTTTTGCTTCTTGTATGACCTATGCTAAACACATAAAACGAAAATTTTTCTCAAGAATTATACTTTATTTGGTTTTTACACTATATATTATCTGTATGATAAGAATAGTTAAAAGGAACTTTTCTTAAATGAAAATACTTTTAACTTACAGTTAGAGAGCATTCACATAATGCGAGCATTTTCACGTTGTGCTGATATTAAAACTGTTTCATGTTATGAATTTATTCTGAAAATCTTTTTTGAAAACACAAAATATTCATTATCATTAAAAAAATGAAAAATAAACGCAATTGAAGAAGTCATAATTCTTGAGATTCCTTCTCGGCTAATAAATATATTTGCTTTGCACACATTTGGCTACTATCCTATATCTATATTCATAATATTTTTTAAACTTTTTCTTACGATAAGTGTAAAGTAATTAATCAGGATGTGACATCATTATTATTGTATTTATTAACCTTCCGATTTTCATAATGAACCGTCAACCCAGTTTTCATAATAAACAGCAAAAAAACAAAAATAAAAAAAATGCAACATTCAATTATTCTAAACTTAATACAGTGGCAAGATATTCTCATTTTAAAAAGAAAAACCATTTTTGTGTTTTAGGTTTTCTCTTTGATATTAAAAACGGAATTCACAGAAATACTTGCAGACTTGCTTAAATCCTTTTTATCAGAACTCAATGGTAAAATTAAAAATTTTGATTCTGAATCTTAGCTTTGGAGCACGAGAATTTATGGCAGGTTATGCCAGGAGCAAGAATAAATATTTTAGATCTGTTTTCAACAATTAGATTAAAAAAAAAACTTATTGAAATTGGTTTTCTTTATATACCTTTGAATTATCTTTAAAATGTTTAAAAAAAAAAAACATTGCACAAATAGAACATAATCAAGACATTTATTTAAATGTTTCTAAGATTAAGTTATGCTAAGATTTAAATTATATTAAGAATTTATATTGCTATACACACAGTTTTGAAATGAATATGAAATGAAAATAAGAATTAATTTTGCAAATGAATAAAAGAAAATCTAAAAGAATATTTATAACTCACCCAATATTAAAAATTTTACAATTGAGATTACTATATTTTTACGTGTTGCATTTGCATTAAAAATAAAGGAACTATAAAGAGATTGGAATTCAAGCAAGCACACTGGAAACCAAAAAGTAGAAATAAGATATATGCCTGTGAAGTTCCACAAGTTAATAGTAACCTTATCTCTAACTATCAGAGATATGAATCGATTGAAAATTTATCAGTTGGATAAAATAAATATATTGAATGTACAAGTATTTAAAATTATTTTTCCTACACAGTTTAAATTAATCAGTTACCCAGAACGTATAAATTGTTTTAACTGTTTCTGCTCTTTCCAAGGACAATCACCTTTACTAATAAATTTTAAACTGAAAAAAAGTATACCTATAATACCATGAAATAATTTCTTATGTACACTTTTATAAGCATTCATGTATAAAATTTAAAATTCCAACCAAAAATTTTTTTGAATTTAAAGAAATTTTATAAGAATCAATAAGTGTAGAAATTCATATCATAAATAAAAAGCAAAATTTATTGCTGAAAATCTCGCAAAAGAAACCATGATTCAGGAAACTCTGTTGTATTGCGTTTTTTGAAAATTATCTAACACAAATCTAATCAGAGATAGAGATTTTTATGATGCCGCCAAACCAATAAAGAGACGTTCCTTACAATAATCAGTTCCAGTTGTGTCTTTAGATAAGTAAACTTTTAAAATATTCAATTAGGAGACCCTTATAATCTTCAATATATTCAATTACTGATAGATCTGAGAATCATGTCAGCCATGGAATAATTTCAGCTTATACTTCTGATTACTTTGCTAAATGTAGCCAGTATTGGTAATTCTGAGTCTTTAAATTCAATAGATATAGCAGCAATGTGTCTTATAAATATTACAAACATTCTTCGATTTATTAATATTAAGAATCAAAAGAAAAATTTCATCCAGATGATTACTTTGATACACTTAGCTGTCTTCCTTATAAATCACTAGGATTTTTATACGGAGCTTCGAAACATGAGAAATTAATTTAGATTACTAATTTTCCTTTTGTTGCCGATCACCTATCTTTCAGGATACAAATTCAAGCACAGGTTTGTTATCAACGTCAAAAAATATTACTGTTAATTTGATACCAAATGACACTAATTTGAAGAGCTTGATATTTTCCTACTTGATATAAGAACTAGTAATTATGGTATCATTGACCTCTAGATAGAGGCAATTAATTCAATCTGAACATAGCGAACAGTGATGCTGATAGATTTCGAAGGATAAAGAAATGCAATCGAACTGCTTCTTTTTAGTAAATGTCGTTAATAATTAACTTTCATTCACAGTAACTAGATACTGGACAATTCTCAACTGTAAACTAATCCTAAATATTTCAAACCCACAAATCTGCCAGAACACATTAAATATCGACCAATGCAACCACACGACAATCGTATAGCTGGCATTCGAAGAGGTCATAGCACTTTTTAACAATTTTACCTGAAAAAAATAATTTTTCTATTTAAAATCAAGTGTATTTTTATAGCCAAATCAAACTCTTGAATAAAAATGCCTTCAAAATGTTTTTGCCGGTTTATAGTCCAAGATAAAAAGACATCATGAAACTTCATAGTCTAGATCAATCCCATTAACAATTTATCTTTTATAGTGTGCTTTTTAGCTATTTTATTAGGCTTAGAGATTGAAATTTTTGCTTGCAATAAAAGAATTTGTATTAGGATTAAGCCTTGCCTGTTATTATTCGATGGTTTGTTTCCATAAAATTCCGCTTATTCTAGTCCCTCACAAATAGAAAAGGACAGATTCCTTACATTGATCCCGTTTTCAATAATAGTTGCTTATTGCTTTAGTTCACCGTTTTGTATGCAGGTGACTGACAGAATTAACACGAACAGCTAATGAAAACAAAAAAATAATAAGAAAAACAAATACATTTGTTGGGAAAGATTGGTCATAAATGAATCTTTTTAGTGTGAATAGAATTCAACACCACATTTTAAACTCAGGAGTTTCAAAAGCATTAACAAAATCCATTTGATGACCCTTGAATTATATTGGCCTACATGTTGACATATCTAGATATAGGTGTTCTATTCATCATATATAGCACCCCTTTAAAGACTAACATAGTGAACAGACATATTGCAAAGGAAACTAAGTAGGCGCGTTGATATGTTTAGCTTCGCATCAGTTATGAACACTGTAGCTGTCAAAACTTGGTCTGACCATCGGGACTAAAGTCATCAACAATCTTCATGAGGGAATGTCATACTGGTTTTACTTTTTGAATAGTAGTATAAACGATATTATGAATGTTAAAAATACATTTTTGGTTTTCATTTCAGGTACATTTATAACTCAGCGTTATGTTGATGTGATGGAAACCTCGTTATGATAATGTCTACCAGAAGCTTTCATTCTACTATATTTATAAGTTGCCTATTGAATATTTCTTTTGACTATCTCTGATGAAGATCAGATCGGTGGTTGATGATTGTTAATTGTAAATATTAGCTCGTAATTGCTATTCTTTATGAAACATGTATATTTAAGAGTTTACTGAATAGAAGAATATTCTTCACAAATAATGTAATAGAAATCTATAAATATTCTAACAATGAAAGTGTTTTGAGAGCATTTTACATAAATATGAAAACTGTGATAAACGAACGTCAAAACTAACTTCACAAAGGGAGTAAACAATTAGGAAATACAATAGAATTTTTTCTCTTCTCATTTGAAAGACTAATAAGTTGAAAAGTAGGAGATTTTATTATTTTATTAACAGTAGATCTCATTGCAGCGATATATTATTTAGTTATGCAATAAATTAATCTGTTATTGAATTGTAACTGCAAAGGTCTTAATGTAACAATTAGTTTAGGTAAAAAATACATTAATTTTCATAAATTGAGAAGAAATTTCAAAATTGTTTATATACCTCATTCAAAAAGAAACTAATCAGCTTGAAATTCAATATTTAGACTAGCAACAGTAAAACATTTAAATATTTAACTGATAATTTGTAGCCCTAGATTTAGGATCCATTATAGATGCATATTTATACAATTATAGATATAATGGGATTTAATAACGGCTTTCCAGATTTTGCAACGAAAGACAGTCATGTAAAAATGGATATGTGAGATACGTGTGGTCATATACTGATGGAAATTAAATGCATGAAATAATAAATCCACATTTCCAAGCCATTCTAGAGAGATTTTTTCTGGCTACAATCGCAGAGCTATTGACATCAAAGCTTACAGTACCATGAATCTTCAGGAAAATGTTCAGTATTAAAAACCATAGGTTGCTATGCACCACTCATTTAACAGCAAAGATGAGAGAGTGTGCATTAGGTAAATCAACAGGCTTTTTACATAAAATACATTTTTTCAATGTTTTATGAGCTGTTTTTAATTAATATATAAATATGAAGACAATTTATTTAATGGTTTGCATAACAGCTTTTTTCTATATACATATTTTTTATTCTGTGATTTGCATCTTAATTTCTATGATAAAAGGACTTTTTCTCAGAGATATTCATTGTCTATTCAATTCTTTTCCCCTAAATTTGTTATTGAAGTGAATTGGTGACTTGACAATCGTTTTTCAAAAGACCATTGGAAAAAGAGTTCATCATAAATGAGAAATCAGATGACTTTATAAAAACATATTAGAAATATATAAACGTTGTATATATATATATATATATATATATATATATATATATATATATATATATATATATATATATATATATATATATATATATATATATATATATATATATATATATATATATATATATATATATATATTTATTTAAAGGAATGCATTGGCATTTCTTGAATAATTTGTTCTTTATCTCACATAAATGTCTCTTATTGGATAAGAAAATGAAAAAAAATGTAAATATTAGATATAAAAATGTTGCAAATCATTAAGCTGAGTTTATTTTGAGATTTTTAATTCCTCATTATATACCAAGAGGAGATGGTTTCCATAATATCCTCTGCTACAATTATAAGTCACTTACGGAATTTTTTTCTGCTCTAACGGTATCCGATTTATAAATTGTTTCTTTTCCAGTAATAAATACATCTTTTTTTGTTTCTCAGTCAAGATTTATATACATATGTTACTATTTGTTTCATACTAAATGGGAAATAATTGGAAATACTGCGTTCAACAAATGCTGTTCTCATACAGTAATTACCATAATGTTATGATATGAACCATATGCTTCGAAAAATGCTTATAAACATTTTATTCTTCTTGCTTTTTTAATTTGTATAGCTTGGTTTATTGTTAATACAAATGTAATTATAAATTTTAAGTAGTTTTCTAGATTGGTGAAATTTATCTTTTTACAAGCGATTCAACTTAAGAAAAATTAATCTATGGCACATAAAATATTTGAAACGAGTATTTATTGGTGTATTTTTCCCATCCAGTAATCATAGTTAATGATATTTTCCTTTTCATATCTTTTCCACCAAAAATTTTAGTATTTTAAAATGGTTTTATATTATGAAATCAAAATACATATTTCTCTAATGAGCTAAAACATATCTTTTAACGACAGTTTGCTTACAAGGAATATTTTGAACGAAGGAAAAATTTAAAAATGTGAGCAAAATGTCTGAGTTTAAATTATTTCCGAAATTTTTACTCCAAATCATTTACTTTTTTTAATTCTTTGCTGAATTTTTCCTAAAGTTTGTTGCTAAACTTTGTATTATTACAGTGTTATTCTCCTTCTGGTTGGGCTACATTTATTATACAAAGAAACAGCAGATGATCAACAGAGAGCATGAAAACCACGATCAACAGTTAAATTATCGTCAATAGACGAGAAGCTAGGATAATATGCAGATTCAGATAATAAAATATAAAGATAAGAGAGTGGGGGAAAATTTTCCTTTTTTCTTTTCCTTTACAGCAATTTTATTGAATAATAGTAATTTTTATTTCTGATGACTCAAGTTTATATGCATAACACTGCAAATCAAACAGGGAAGGAAGAAAAATGTTATCATAACTTTAAACTGATATTTTTGAATATTGTGGGGCAAATTTTCATTTACAGAACACTCGTAAATGATAATTCTATATTTTTTATCGGAATAATCCTTAATAAACATAATGATGTGTTTGATCACGAAAGAAAATATTTTAAAATCTGAAGTAGATATTTGAAATTGTTTATTAATTTTTTTTTACCCATATGATAACTGTTGAAACTTGCAGTGAGATTCAATACATTTTCAGACTGCAATTGTTTTCCAGACATTTTCAAATCCTTTTCCAACAACGACAACTGCATATAAAAGTATATTAATATAGGTGAATAAATATAGGTACAGTGTGATGTTAATATAATAGCAGTTATTATAATAAAATTATTTTTACGCAAAATAATGCAACTTCTTTCATAAAAGTATTAAATTCATGTATCAAGTCCATTAGCCTAAGTTTCTTCAGTTACTACGAGTAATATGAAATGTACGGAACATTAATGGCAGAATAAGGGAAACTTGAGTAAAATCTAGCTCTAGATTCTTTGCATTTACTGGAAAAAAACAGAATTTGAGAGAGACAGAGCCTAAATTAATTCATATTGTACACTTGATGAAGCTAAACTTAAATGGATATTTTTTTTCAAGTTTACTTCTGATGAAAATTATATCCCATATCAATTATCAATTGAAGTTTTAGTTTCAAAATGAAAAATATTAGGTTAATTTTGAAATTTTTAAAATATTTTCTATCATTATTTATTAGTAATTCCTTAATTTTCCTTACTTTTTGTAATTATTTACTTATAAGAAACTCTTGCTATGCTTATAAGTATTTAAGTATACATGTTATTCTTAGTACGTCCTACATTTTTTTAAATTTTAACAGCTGTATATATTTACCAGAAACAGCGTAAGTTTAGTAATATATTTTATTATATTTCTTACAATGGAATTCTATTGATAGTTTCAATCTTTTTATCAGCATTTCTAGCATTTATTTGTCTATTAATTTGAAGAGAAAATAATAATCTGTATAGTTAATATTTTGCACATTTTCATTTAAAATTCAGTGACTGTTTACTATTGAATTAAATGTTTCATAAAATTATCTTGATATTTACACATGAAACAGATTTTTAATTTTCTGGTTTGTGCTATTAAATAATAGATTGAAATTTTCCATTCACAATTTAAAAATAATTTCTTTCGTTGAGAAATGAAACACTCCTCAATATTCGTGATACAAATTCTAATAAATCTGATGTGTCAATCCTATATGTTATAAGGTAAGAAGCATTATGAATTCTTAAATATCAACCCATTATTCATAAGAAAATTTAAAAATATTCTCTAATGGCACGAGAAGGAATATATATAAAAATAATCAATAAAGCCCTTCTTGATTTAAGATATTTTAGGTGATTTCGAATGAATTTTGTTATGAAAATGAAAATCTTTACTCTTTCTCAAATTTTGAGTGACTTAAACTGAACAAATATTGCATTTATAGCTGTAACAATAAATATTTAATTACACAAATAAAGTTTAAGGCGCAATTTCAAACTGTGAATTCTATATGAATTACAAAAGTAGTCTTTAAAACATTATTTGTCAAACAACAAAGAACCCTTTTTTGGCAGTTACAGCCTCGTTGAAAAAAGTTCATCAAGTTCACCCAGAGAAATCGAATCAAGCAAGAAAAAATGTGTACCCTTTGCCTTACATATGCTTAAGTGAATTTTGAACAAGCCATAAATTATAACCTTGTGTTTAAGCAGGGTTTATAGATTGCCTTTCATAAAATGGTGTAATTTTAGGCATTTATTTTGTCAGGACGAGTAAATTATATCCATAAGACCAAGAGATTATAGCGAGACATAAATCATTCTCAGTATAAAAGTTATTTACGATACAGTATCGCGTTTCATTGTCTGACTATGTATGCCCTAAAAGTTATTTATGTTACAAATTTATTTTTAAAATACCGTTTTCAGGGGTCTATGAAAATGGGTGCATAATGAGGCTGTATTGAGCAAACGCTTACTTAGAAATTATAAATTGAACAGAACATATTCAAAACAACTATCAATACCCACACTTTTGAAGGAATTTCATAAAGTGATGAAAAATATTGCGTCATTCTCTCTTTAATATTATAGGCTTCTGAAGTCTATTCGTAGTGGAATATCAGTGTTGCATTCGAATCTTTCCTGATACTCTAATTTCACACCTTATGAAATAATGGGAACATTATCGTTTCTTTCTTTTAAAAACCACAAAGATAAACTTTACTGTTAATAAGAGGGGTGAAAAAGCTTGATTATATATGAACTCAGCGAGGTGAAGCGATTGCTGCCAAACATAAAGATCCACTCTCACAGATAAATCCAATCATGTTTATTAGAAGATTCATCTGTAAAAAGTGCTCCATTTATCAGTAGTGACAGATAGTGCGCGAGTGAGGTACTGTTATTGATGAAGCTGATGATGAAAGAGACACGCTTAACATTCACAATTCCCATTCCGAGGAATGTTTATGCTCTGCTTTATCAATATTCTCGACGTCTCTTTCCACCACTTCCCACCCTTTCCACGTGAAGCGTATATTTTATGTTGACGATGTTAAAGTGTGCTGTCGGCCGCCACGCCTGCTCTCGAAGGGGGTAACCATGCGGACTTTTATTAATGAGAAAGGTTTTATGGCATTCACTGGTGTAGAATTTCACCTCCTTTGTAGCAAAAATAAATCTATTGGCACTCTTATTTTAGAATCTAGTTTGATACATGAAGTAAATAAAAAATATTAAGCGCAATGAAAAATACTCCAGCAGTAATACATTCAAGGAGACCGAAATTGACAGTTTAATTAAGAAACAAAAGAAAACTACAATAATTTATAAGATTTCCTCATTTTGAATTATTTTGAAAACTGTTGCTTAAGCGCAATAATATTCTGGCAAGATTGAGTTTCTCGCTATATTGCTACTTCAGTCAAGATACACAAGTTTAGTGGAAAAATAATTCCTCAAACTCTTTAATAATACCTGTTTGGCAGACAGGAATGAGTTCTGCAAAATCTTACAGTGATACGTGGAACTGCTAATGCTAGTACCCATCAGTCCATTAGAAGTAAATTTTAAAAAATAGTCTTAAACAACGTTATCATAACACTCCAAACTATTAGGGTTATTCAATCGAATGGTTTTCAGCGAAACAATCGATGTTTTTCAACCCTCGTTGTGAACCGTCTAAAAAAGAAGCACGTGTCTTTGAAAAGTGGAAGAGCAACACACAGCTCCTTTTTTACAACAAGGGCTGAGAGGAAACGTGGGATCATTTGGTCTGAATGAAAATAAGAAAACTAACTTAATTTTTTTTAATTGAAGTCATATTTCTTAAAATTTAAAAAGAAATTTAGACAAAACTTTTAGTATTTTGCATCACTTTTTAATAAATATCCCGTGTTTTCTTTTTTGTTTTAGATTCATACATACATATTCCTCAAAATAAAGTAAAAGCAAAGAAAATATTATTAATCCTCGTTGCGAACCACGAATATTATTACGAATTAATTTTCACGAATATTATTACGTGAAAAACCAGGCGAGATTATATGTGCACCAAAATTAATATTTTCTTAAATATTGCTATTTTTATCTTATAATAATCTCTTTCCAACCAATGTCAAAATTTTTAGTTCATTCCATAAGTTATGCACAAAATATTCTCTGAACATTTCACCGAAATTTATGGAAAATTTATTACTAATATAGTTATTACATATGAGAATGCAAAGAGAAAAGTTTTTTAAGGCAGTGTTATCCAGCTGCAGGTCGTATTAATGTGACCTCAACACGAGTGTTCTTTCGAAGAGCCCGTAAATACGCTTGTCTGCAATACCATGCTAATGGTATTTTTTTAAGCTTTTTTAATCATGTTTTCAGATAAGTTGATGTATTTTTGAGATACTTGGTCTTTTCTTATTTTTTGTAGAATGAAAAAATAAGATTGCAGAAAGATGTAGAAATATTAGAATTAAATGAATCCTTCAAAATAAATAAGATCTGTTACTCTTATCTGTTATTCTTCGGTTTCAGCTTTCACACCTTAAACAGCGAATATTTAATAAATATAAAAGTGAATGTTGTTTTTACGATGAAAAAATAACTATGCATTGTGGTCAATTTATCTATCGTTTTTGAAATAAAATTTTTTTTAATAATTGTTTATTATCAAGCCATTAGAAACACTTCAAGTATTTTCTGGAGTTTTATTTTTTGTATTTCTATGCATTTACATTGTATTTTTCCAATATTATAGGTAGATAATAGGCAATGGCAAGGTATGTATGGTAAGTGAAAGATGAATTTGTGTAGAATGATTTGTAAATTTGAGTCAAGGTCAAACGACGAATTCAACAGCCAGCATCTTCTTTTGCTACTGTCAATATTATTTCAATTGTAAGAAATTAATTTTTCTATAGTCCATGATAAGCATTGTCGTCAGAACTTGAAATTAAGATCTAGATGATGCAATTTGAGATCCTTAATTAAATTAATGTCCCCAGTTAGAAAGAAAAGTGGTGTAATTCATAATTTTTTGAGGATAATTTTCCAATATACTTGATATTTTCCCGTTTTTCATTTCAATCATTTATATTTCTCTTAAGAAATGCATAAAAGTATAAAAATATTCTAAAAATATATTAAAACAATACCTATATATTAAATTAATTTCTCGTTTAATGATTTATTTTTTTCAGATGTGTGTAAAATAATAAATAAATTCTAAATAGTATGTTAGAATAATAATTTGAAAAACATTTATGAAATAGACGGTAATTTAGGTTTTACATATCAAATATTAAAAAAAAATGAGTAACAAATAAAATTAATGAATAATCCTTTTATTGTACTATATAAACATGTCTTTTTTAAAAATATTTATTTGATCAATAACTTATAATTTTCGAATTGAGGAATTTGGAATGAATAGTGATATGTGATGCATTTAGTCTCGTGTGCATCTCATTGTTCTTGATAACCGCTTCTAAACTAACAAGAATGTTAAGAAAAAGAACTTTCATCAGAATTGTTAGAGAGCATGTTACAAAAACATTTTCTCATTATAAAAATAATTTACTTAGAATAAAAGCTAAAAACAAAATAATATTTTAAATGCAATTATACGAATCCCAATGGAACTGTGAAATTATATTCTATCAATGAGCGAATTCGTTATAGTTTTTTATTTTCTTCCTCCAACTACGTTTGTCAGATCCACAGATATATAATTGTAAGAAGGAACGAGAATTTATTAACATATTATAATTAGAAGAAAACTGAATTAACTATTTGAAATATTGCTGTAACTAAGCAATAAATTATATTTAATGATTTTCATATAGGTACCTTAAAAAAATTTGCAGAAGTGTTTTGTCAAATATTCTGATTTGTCCTATTTTTTAATAGAATTTTGGCGAATCAAAATAAAAATATCTTACAAAGGTGATAGAAACTCTATTCATGATATTATAGCGTCACATATTTCAACGATGATACTTAGCAAGGATAACCTAGCAATCATTTAGAATTGCTCTACAAATTTATTACACTTACTGCATCAGTAAAGGACGGCAGTCTCATGTGAAGGCTGACAAAAACACACACACGCTCGTTTTCTTATAAAATTATAATTGGAATAATTTAAAATGACTTGTGTTTAAATCTCATCATTACAATAAATTCCCTATTAATAGATCGCACTCTTTGAGGGTTATCTGCGATATCGAAATTCAATTAAATAAATAAAAATATTCTATAAAAAAAGAAGAATTTCAATGTAAAAATACGGGAAATGATGGTTGATCATCCGAAAAGTAAATTGTGAATAAATTTGTAAATAATGAATAACTGTTTTATTCCTCAAGTAATAAATGTGCTGATGTCACCAACTGAGTCAACAATTATTTAAATAGATATTTATATTGATTTGTCTCTTCTTTTTATAATTGTATGGATTACCCGTGAAATCGGTTTGTCTATGATAGCAGCTCCATTCCATTTCGAGGATAAACGGGAGTTTACTGTACCTATGAAGGCCAGAAAAGAATACGAATCTTATAAGTAGGAGCAGCGCCATCTCTTGGAAGAAACATTAAGCTTAGAACATTGCTTAAATCATAAATGTTTCACAGTATTTGAAAAAAGGAAAAGCAAATGTATCTGAATCCAAAAAAGATTCTGAAATCTCTATTTAATATATAAATTATATTCAGGTAAAATTAAAAGGATTAACAAACAGAATAAGGTAACAGAAGTTACTTAATTCCAGATTGAGATATAAAATAACATTGTTATAAATACTCGAATTTTAGAAGAAAAATAATAAAAAAATATTCGAAATTTTTTTTTCATAATTATTGCAAGTACAATAAAAATAATACTTAAGATGAAGACTAATGTTGACAAAATTTTTTTCTTATGTTTATAGAAATTCATTAAAAATACTTTTTAATCGATTCCATTTAAAAGGGTGGATTTCATGAAGCCCTGATTAGTATTACACTCCCTGAGTCCACAGTTTATCTTATATATTATACTACATGGACAACTTTTTTTTAAAGTAGCTAATGAAAATCATTAACAATTAGAATTGAACTTAAAATTTAAGAAAAAATCACAAAAAGCGTATCAAAGTTTCGTTTGCTCCCAGGTTCTATGAATATATATTTTTTAATTTAATGATTCAATTGCAAGTAAAGAAATATATATATATATATATATATATATATATATATATATATATATATATATATATATATATATATATATATATATATATATATATATATATATATATATATACATATATATATATATATATATATATATATATATATATATATATATATATATATATATATATATATATATATATATATATATATATATATATATATATATATATATATATATATATATATGTATATATATATTATACACATATATCAATCAAACCACATTATCTAATTATTCTAATACAAAATTAAAAACTTTGAATTATGAAAAAAACGTTCCGGTAATTGGAAATTATTTTCCCTTTAAAGAGAACTAAAAGGAACATTTTTTGACCTCACACGGTTACTAAATGCTCGTAGAAAACATAAAATGAGCTTTGGCTCTGAGTGGAAGCCTTCCCTTCCGATCGATTTGAGCAAAAGTCTTGGGGAAAACGCATTGAGATATTGATTGCATTCGTCCTGTGACAACTGCACATTTATTCCTACGAGGGAGTTTAGAAGGATTAAAGTTTATATTCATGGATTGTGTTGTTTGACTAAATGAAATGAGACAAAGGGAGATGAATTTCTTCATCTTTTTTTTTTAAAGTGTACTTCTCTTCATTAAAATACTGCTAAATATAATATATATACAATAAAAATCACGCAAGAATTGTGAATTTTAGAAAAATGTCATTCGCAATGTAAGATTAAAAAGAGGAAGTAAACCTATGTATTAGTATGTTGCCTTGAATTTTCAAAAAATGCTTTCAAAATTTTATTCCCCTTGTTACTAAGTATCATAAAATTTAATTATTACAAAGCAATTATATTATTACATTGGTGGATTACTAATTCTTCAAAAATATTCACTGTGCTTAGATTTAATCAAGAAATCAATTTCTTATCTAACTTTTACATAAAATAGCCATTATACTCAATGCTTTTAAATATATTTATTTAAGGTCCGAAGGAGAGACGTTTAGAGTACTTTGACAATAGAAAGTAACCAAATAATGATATAAAATTGCATAAAAAATACATTTTTAATAAAGAGAGGTTTGTTAATTTTTTTCATTCGTTTTTAATGATGTAAGAAATTCAAAAATGATATGATTCAAATAAAATAAGTTTGATAAAAATAATGGTACAAAATAAAATTTTGAATGTCAACTTTTCAATCAAGTTTTAAAACATTTTGTTGGTTTTCGCTCAGTGGCATGGCATCACCTTAAATCATAGAAATGGGAGCTTGCATTTAGTTATGAAAAAATTTCATTCAATATATTTTTTGCTTAATATCTAAAATAATTTTATTACATTTTTTAAAATTTTTTTGGTGTTTTTGATATGTTTGATGAATGGTAAACATTTTCAATAGCTGACCGTTAAACAAATTTATCTATACTTAAGTTGAATGACACTGGCCAGTGAATCAATTTTTTTATGAGTCTTCAAGGCAGGAAAATCGCTGGTAATTTCAAATATCATTTTTTCTTGAATTTTTTTATTAGTGAATAATATATTGTATAGCTCTGGTTTGAATGCACATAATCTAGAGTCTATCATTCGAGATTAATTCGTCCCAGAAAGTGCTTTGGATATTTTTGATAAATGCAATGAAGTGCGAGTTTTCTACAATTTATAGCATAGAAATGTAAGGCTTGTTAGATCATCAACAAATTATATTTCGATAAATCATTTCTATAATAAAATGCAGCAATTTTTCAGCGAATAATTATTTCACTGTTAGTGCTTTGATGTAATTCTTTTTCACAACTCTTCAGACATGATGGTTTGGAGCACAGCGCCGAGAAATACACATAAACCTTATTCATATATTTAAGTTGTTTTAAAATTACATTTGAATGCCACAGTAGGAGCTTGGGATCTATTCTAGTATACACCATATTAGACAAAACTTAATGGATTGAAACAACAGTTAGCCTCAAATATTTTTCTCTAAGACTCTTCACCATTTGAGAAGAAGAAAGTAAATCATGACTAATTAATGTGTAAAGCCCGAACTACACCAAGGATTTTGATTAAATCGAAGATCAATCTAATTTTGGTTAGGTCAAAGATCAATTTAATCAGGAGCAACCTCTGATTTTGATAAATTCTTACATAAATAAGAGTTATTGCCTATTAATCTAACTAAAACCACAGCGATGGCCAATAAATCAATTGAGAGTTTCCTCTCCTGCAATATCTGAACTATCTAGAAGAGTCCTCCCTTCGTAGATATTAAAATGTTTTCTTACGACGGCCAATAGGCTGCACACTACGTCACGTGTCAAGAGCCTACCTTTCGTAAAATAATTAGATTTCCCATTTAATAAGAATTTGATTCATATGTGGATTTTTTTGCCTATGTATGATGTACTGGTCATGCCCACTGGTCTTCTAATGATAGACCAAAATGCATTTTAAGATGCACCTAGAAAAAAGCTATTCATGTCTGATACAAATTTGATATCAAGCTAGCTCTCTTCCTCTCCAAGCTTTCACATCATTGGAGAAATACTAATTCAAGACCTGTTGAAGCTCATGTATATATATATATATATATATATATATATATATATATATATATATATGATATATTCAACTTTTGATTGATGATTCAAATAAGTTTCAGTAGTTTTACAACAATGTTATGATGTTAAAATTTTTTTGGGATTACATACTTTACATAGTGAAATAAGCGTTTCTACAGCTAATATAGGAATGGCAAACTTACTTTCTAACGAAAGTATTTTATCTGTTTCAATATATTTCAAGGATTGTATGCTTATTATTCCTGACTTTTTAAAAAATGGATTGCTCTTATTTAGCGCACTTGCTTGTATATGACGTATTTTCTAGTTATTTCATGTGATCTGTTACTCCTTATCTACAAAATTATTTGGACTTAAAATTTTTTATCATTCTTTTACGGCAGAATTAATTCACGGTTGTTTAATAATATCATATTTTATTACATATTTTTTCCATTTTTTCTTCTTTTTATTTTTTTATTTTTTAATACCAAATTCTTACTTTCTTCATAATTTCTGATAAGGAGAATTATGTGTAAGGTATCATGGCAGAAAATATTGTGTTATAGGCCTTATTAATTGATAATATATCGTATTTTCTGCCCCGATATCTAAAATAAGTCATAAGGTTCACATATTTTCATAAACAATTTACAAATATGTTCAGTGAGATAAGAGCAGTATACAAAGCAGAGAGATTATGTGAAAAATCTAATTTACGGCATCAAAATACTTCAGTGTTCAGCGGAAAATGGAAATTAGTATTATCAAAAAATTTCCACCTCAATTAAAATTATGAGAGAAATGAAATCCTCAGCTTTCCTGCTTTCAAGACCAGCTACGTATTAAATGTCTTTGTATTACTTTCCGTGTATAAAGCTTATTGCACTATGAAAACAGGTTATAAAATCTTTTTAACAATATAAATGTACCAGAGTCATTTGAATTATTTTTCAAAATATCAGGCTGACCAGGAAATAATCATTGAAAGTCTAGTTATTCAATTGCTTTTATAAATGTCGCTTTTCATAACAATTCAAAATAATCTGAAAATGCTCATTAATATCCATTCAATAGAACGAATAAAATATTTTGTAATTAAAATGTAAGATAAAAGCAATTGATCAAAAACTATAAGCAAAGAGAAAATAGTCAACAGATAAATAGAAAAATATATTTTTGTGCTTCACTAGAAAGTTCTTATATTGATTTATCACGATTAGATATAGTTTCGAAATATTTTTATTCTTCAGTGTTGAACTAAGCTTTGATTTCTGTCTTCTAATCTGTCAGGAGAGGAAAAAATCACACACAAATAAAATATTTTGTATTATAAATATAACTAACTTTTACCAATATCAATTTGTACGACACGAAATTTCTTCATTTATTTAGCTAGCACATATTGACTTATATGAAAATTGAATGTTAGAAAAAAATATTCAGAAGGAATGTAGCTGAGTAGATGTAGCTGAGATATGAGCTGAGTAGAAATAAAACTACTGAAGTCGGTATCTCAAAAATTAGCTAAAAAGTATATAATTAGAGAGCAAGAATAAAATTCCAGAGATGTATAGTATTTGTGTACAAAATGAAGTTAAAAAAATAAATTATCCATAAATTTAATTATATATAAATACCGATTTCAAGAAGTTTTGAGGTATAATGAAATGTAAATGAGCAGTAAAGTGTTATATTTTCCATTAAAAATCTCTTCACTTTGCTTTTTAAAATTTTAATAAATAATACGTTTCATTATCAGTAATATCCACATAAAATTAAATTATGAAAAATATTAGCCCAAATTGATTTTTATTTCATAATTTTTGTTTTATAACAGAAAATATTTTCTTTTTATAAATAATAAAATTCAAGAAACCTCTCTTTTGTTTCATAGAAAATAAAATATTGAAAATATAAGGAAAATAGTCTTACAAAGAATCACTTAAAATGATAAATATTGCGAAAATATATTTATGATTATATGATAAAATGCGCGCGCGTAAAATTATTAATATTAATTAAATAAACTGGTATTTAATTGTTAAAACTAAATAACAGCTTTTTAATAAAAAGAAGTGCAAGAAAAATATCTTTCGCTCAGATCAGCTAATACTTTCAACAGGTACAGATTTGTGTGTGTGAGTATTTTTGTTTATATTTTCGTATCTACTTTTAATCAGATTTGTTAAGCATAATTTGTAGAGTAATATAGCACAGAAAAAAGTAATGTGAGCAAACTTAAATATAAATTTCTAATAAAACTGGAATTTCTAAGAATTTCATGAAGTCTTTTTCAAAAGTTAGCATTCAGTTGGCTTCTATAAAAATATTCAAAAGATTTTTCCTAATTTTTTAGCGAATCATTGCTGCAATAATCTTAAGTTATTTTTCTGTCAGAATTATTGCTTATTTTGAAACATAATGAAAATGCATAAAACATTTTATAAAATATATAAAAATAAAATTCTATGAAATTTCTAAAAAAAAAAAGAGTTTTATTTTTATGAAATTGAGTTAGTAACTGTATAATTTTTTAACTGACTTTCTTGACGCAGAAAAAAATTAAATAAAAATTGAAGACTAACTACAGTAAATACTACTATAACAGTAAATAAAAAGGAATTTTTTACTCATTTAAATTAACATGTTTCTGTTTGCCTTTTATTGTTATTTTATTTTCTATCATAAAATAAAATTTTCTTCTCTGTAATTACACAGCATTTGTGAAAGACGAGCAAATTGATAGTTATTATTTTCTTCCTGTGTTTTTGTTAGCATGATTTTCAATTACCTCTTTTAAAAGTTAACGAATTCAATCCAATGGATATTGATTTCAAATATCAGTTGAACTTGCAAAGAAAACTTTTATCAATCATTTTTAAATATCGCTATATAATGTTATATCTAAATAAAAAAAGCTTATAGTAAAAGGTTTATATTTTTTAAGCAAAAAAAATTATTAATACATCACGATAAAAAGGGAAAAACGAAATTTAATTTATTTTCAATTATAAAAAGGAAACGTTGTTACGTTAAACATTATTACTAAATAAACTTAAATAAATTAGTTCATAGAAAAGTAAAATTGCAAACTTGAAAATTATTCCCTTCTAGGTTTTTCATAATTATTTTTTATTTCGATTATTAATTTAATAATTCAGTTTATATCCAGTCACTGGAGTTTTCTTGCCATATAAACATATTGAATAAAATCACCTCATTTAAATCTTTCGAGCTATCTTAGTAAAGATTTTAATGAGCAATTTTTGAAACACACGTGTTTCTTTTATTAACAGATGGTAGAAATGGCTTTTTTTTTTTTTAACAAACATACATCAACTTTGCAATTCATTTAAAAATTTCTGAGAATATTAATTTTTGTTAAGCTTGATATACATTTTCTCAATGTCTGTAAGTGATCCGAATTATTAACATTAAAGTCTGAGGTGAGATGCTAAGGATTATTAAATTAAATCCTAAAAAACTAAAACAGATTAAAGAAATTTCTGTCACAAATTAAAGAAATTTCGTTCCCCGGGATATATCGCAAATAAGCCAGTTTATATATTTTTCAATTTTTTATCCGTAAACTTTAAGGACAAGTTTCGTAATAAATCTCTTTTATTCTCTTGATAGTGAAATATACTCTAATATTCTGATTCCAATTTCACAAGATAGGATACTTCATTAAATATAATGTACGGTAGGAATCTTGATGATGATTTTAGTAAATTATCTATGCAAAAGTAATTTTAAAATATTCATTCAACTAATTACGCATGAGTAGCTTAAAATACTGTAAAAAATTGAGAATAAAATTATATATATTTTAATTTAATATTCATCATTTATTTCAAAATGCTTAGAATAGATTAAATGAACTTAAAGTTTTAAGGAACTACCTAAACATTTTATCAGAATCTCTAGTGTCATAGTGAAGCAAAGATAAATGTAAATATGAAGCTATAGCTTTGTGAGTTTATTTGATTAGGAATTTGATAGCCTAATTAATAAAGGTGTGCAGAATCATTGCAAAAAATGTCTTGTTAATGAAGTATAGGCTATCATTGCTACATAAACTTCGTCATTCTTAAGTATCAAAGGTTTTCGGAAGTATAAGCTTTAATATAGGCAATTAAATTAATTCTAATATAATAATACTTTAATTACAAGTAAAATTAAGCTTAACATCATAAATCATGTAAATGCTTAAAACCATAATTTTAACGAAAATGTAACAAAAATTTAATGGGTAAATAATCAACGTTTAGGATTAATCTGAGGAATAAAATTAAAAGTAAATCCGCTTTTAAGCCTTATAATAAACGAATTGTTGTAGACAGGAAATCATGTTAGTAAGTAAAAGTCTTAATTATTTTTATCTACTAAAAATTAATATGTAATTAATAGACAATTTTCCAATATGCAATAACTAGTTTATAAGAAACTACTTTAGATCCTGCCTTTTTTTTCTTCCAACTCATATCAATATTGGGACTTTAAAAAACTAACTTTAAAAATGTATAATATTGATATAAAACATTGAAGAAAATATAATCTGGCATCTAATGTATTTCTATTTATAATTTTATAGGAAAGTTGATGAAAATATGGTATAAATATAGTTGTACTTTTATCTCGGGTTTTCAGGAATTATTAATATAATTTTTTTATATTAATTGTTCCTAATTTTAATTTTCTAAAGTATTAAGAAAACCTTAAAAACATTTAAACATAGTCAAAAGAATCAAATTCATATAAAAATATTTTAAAAAAGACAAACTGTTATAAATAATTTTTATATATTACCTTTAGATATTAGAGGTTGATTCAATTTCCTGTTCGTGTGAAATGATCTACATTTTTAGTAGTTTCAGTAAGTGTCAAACTTTTAAATTTTATATTTATTAAATGATTCTTTACTCAATTTATTGAGGTCAAAAGAAATATACCCTTATGCCCATAAATTAAAGATAATACTAGTTCATATGCAAATATAGATTCAAAAGCAAAACACACGTAGCATGCTTATGAAATCTATTCATGAATTAAATGAGAAGGAACTAAAAAGATAGTATTTATCTAATAGTATTCATAAAATGAGTGTCTGCTCACCAGAGTAATCGGAAAAGACCCCCTTTACATAAACTTTACAATACATGTGGTTGGTATGTTAATTAATAAAATGTAAGTTTTCGACGTGATGCAAGATAGTCTGTATAATGTAAAATATTGTTCAGTATTAAATTATCAAGCTGATTTTCGACACCACCTAGTGAACAGTCTAACAGCCAAAGACCATTAATATCCGCCACCTAAATTTTCTTCCAATACATAGTGAGCCGTATTCATGTGTTGAAGGGAGGAAAATTCTCAACACCCTCCTCAACAGATGAACATACAGAAGAGTGACGTCCATGTCCCGTTGTTCAAAAATGGTTGGAGTCAAATACGGCACTTTGTGCTTTAGGAGTTTTATCACAAGGCCCTGGAGAGCCACTATCTAGCAGATCTTGGAGAATATACAACAAATGCACTCTGAAATTCTGACATGGATGGTAAACAGGCCATACTACGTCAGCCGAGTATGTCCTATACACATTTCGTCAAGTTCAGATTTCCTGAGAATGCTGGCCGTTCTAAATAGACGATATCCACAGATTGAAGCCACTCATTTATCATGTTTGTTAGGTGAGAATTTGCGTTATTGCTAATAAGCACAAATTCTGCACCCATGGCAGCTCTAATAAAAGTAAATGTTCTAGAATTATATACCAATAAATTTGCACTGCCATGTTTCTGATTTGAACTCGCAGAAATATTTTGAAACCCAAACTAATTCTACTCTAAATGAACATATCTGCCTAACCCTAACAGTGCTGTTTAAAGCATGGAGGAAGGAATATATTCCTTCCTCCATGGTTTAAAGTGGTTTTCTTTATGGTAATGGGACTTTAACGCTCTTTATATGAAGATTCGACTTGAATCAGATTACAAACTAAATCTCTGCTCAGCGAAAACATCGCATACGCATTCTTAAAGAAAAAAAAACTTTAAGAATAACTTTAGATCTTATTAAAATAGTTTAAGGAAAATGTTATGTCAACAGCAAAATTTTATCATCTGATAAAGACCATATAATATTTTTATAAACGAAATGGTCGATAAACTAGCTAAATCAGTAATAGAAACAGATTTATATCTTCTTTGGGTTTCACCCAAAAATTTGAAGAGGTTCCACAGAAATAATATGAATCATACCTATGCTTCTATATATACATATAAAAAATACAATGACATAATTGGAAATATACCAGCGTAGAGTATTATATGTGAATCTCTTACCTCTTTAAGTTTTATTTCCTAGATTTATAACACGAACATCAATTACTCCATCCCTTTTACATCGCTTCAAATTAGCAGAATCCGAAATATGTGAAATATATAGGGTGTGCAGTGATATGGGTCACATATTATTTCACTCAAGTAAATATACAAATCAAAGAAAGTCTTCAGAATACGATTTTTTTAGTGAATAACCCGACTTTCAAGGAAATACTGCTAATTATAGTGAATAATTGGACTATTATAAGATTTTCAAAATTCCTTCTCTCAGTGGACACATTCTGAATAGAAATTAAATTTTAATAAAAATGGAGGCGATAGCATTTAATGCCGCTAAAAGTCTCAATATACATCAATCAATCAATAGCAAACATACACTGTGTTTCTTCCGTAGTTGAACTGGAAACGGCTGGGTAGAATTTAATGAAACTGAAACCAAGATGTTGGTTTTTGGATAGCTTAAAACATAGGTTTTGCTTTATTTCGACAATTTAACGACAGCGTTTATACTTAATTTAAATGCAAATTGACGCTAATTTAAAATTACTTTATAATTGCGTATGTTACAATGGACTCCTTTCCGGAATTCTTATTTCAAGAATGGAAGCAAGGGGTTCATTCCCCTTTTAAAAAACTGTCATCCTCTTTTATAAAGTGTAATTAATGGAATAAAGAAGAATTATACACTGCTCAAAACAATTAAAGGATATTGTAAGTTTTACATAAAATAAAGATATAAACGAATTTTTTTTTGCTGAAAATGGAAGAAGAGAATCACAAATGAAAATTTTTCTGATTTTCAAACGGTGGAGTATGCTAATTTTAAATTCGACGTCAAAAACGTCACTTCAGCGGCAGTGAATGAAATTTGACTTTCATTTGAATAAAAGACAATGAATACAAGGATGATCGGTATTCAGTGACTGCTTTGTTTCGATGAGTACGATGTCTCAGCGAAGTCATTTAACCGATTCAGAAGCTTGGAGAGTTGTTGGTAGGTTAGAAGGGGGCCAAACTCAAGCCGGAGTATCGCAAGCCATTGGAGTGTTACAAAATGTGATTTCCAGGATCTGGAACCGTTTTTTGGAGACTGAAAGTGCAGGCCGAAGACCAAGGCAAGGTCGTAGTTGGGCAACAACGTCCAATAAAGATCGTTATTTAGTGTTAACGGCTCGGAGACATCGAAATATGAACGCAACTCTTCTCCAACAACACCTTCGCTCGGCCACTGACACCACGGTTTCAACTCAGGTTGTCCGAAACCGGCTCCATGGTGTAGGTCTGTATGCTCGCCGACCGATGGTATGTGTTCAACTAACATCAAGGCATCGTCGCGACCGCAGAGAGTGGGTAACAGAGCATGTGAACTGGAGGAGAAATGAATGGAGCAATGTTTTTTTTCTGACGAGTCCCGTTTTTCTTCTCATCCTGATAATAGGCCTATTTTCATCTGGAGGGACCGTGGCAGTAGGAATAATCCAGGGTTCGTGCATGAAAGTGTCAGATTTGGCGGTGAGGGAGTGTTGATGTATGGTGGCATCTCCATTGACGGGCGCACAGACTCTTATATCATTCGAGATGGACCTCTGACTGGTCGCCGATATAGGGATGAGATCCTCAGACCTACTGTAGTCCCTTACGCTGCAGCAATCGGAGATGACTTCATTTTAAAGGACGATAACTGCAAGCCACATCGTGCCATCCGGTGGAGGATTTCCTTTTCAAGGAAGGAATCGTACGAATGAAATGGCCAGCGTGTTCTCCAGACATAAATCCAATAGAGCACGTTTGGGACGCTCTAGGAAGACGAATTGTTGTCCACCAACCACCCTCACAAACTCTCCAAGAACTAGAAAAAGCTCTTCTGGAAGAGTGGGGCAGAATACCCCGACTCGTGATTAATAGTCTCATTAACTCCATGACTCAAAGGTGTTCAACGTTGTTGGCCGTCCGTGTAAATCATACCCCCTACTGAAAATGACTTCCTTTGAAGACAACACCTTTTCTTATTCGTTTTTCTTCATATACACAAATTGTGTTTTTTACCTTTTGTACACAAATGCGCAATAAAATGCATTTTTTTCTGCCAAACATGTGTACTTTATTCTCATATAACCTACTACGTCTGTCGACCACGTATCAATCAGCTAAAAAGTTTCCAAGCCACAAGATCCACCTAAAACCGCAATATCCTTTAATTGTTTTGAGCAGTGTATAAGGCATTGAACAGTCTTTTTAGATCCTCACAGTGTAATGGTTTTAAAAAATATGGTTTTTACCATTTTCTTTTTGATTTATTATCAATATATATTTTGTCAAATTATTGTATAAGTTGTGCTTTTACCTCACTGTAGCAAAAGTGTTTTTTTTTGTTTTCCCAAAACAACACCGATTAGAAATGCATTTTAAAAAAGCTGAGACACTTAACTGTCTGAAACATTTAAAGCTTTGTAACTGAGAGGAATTTTTTTGCGTTTCACGAATTAATCGTTAGGTTTTTTATCTCAGGTATACGTGACACTTCATTTTGTACTGCAAAACAGTGTTTTGTATAAAGCTAAATGAAAAGAACTAGTATCGCTATTTTAATCTTCAGCACACTACTTTTTTAAGGTACGTGCGATATAATTATATAGAAATCTTGTTTTAGTGTATGATTTCCGTGTGATTGTGGATTATCCTTTTATTTATTGGCATGAATATCTATATAATTTACTTCACCGAACGATGCTGCTTTCGTCAACTTAAAGCCTAACAAAAACAATAAAAAACGTTTTAAATTTCTTGTCGTATATTCCTTTAAATTAAGCTCTATGAAATTGAATCAAGTTTTTCATCAGAAAAATGTACCTTTTTATTTGATGAAATCATTTTAATAAAACATGCTATGGTCAGTAAAAAGGACAGGACACATTGGACAGGGATGCTTGTAGTGGTTCAAAATCCACTTTAAACAGTAGGTACCGGTATAATTAGTCTTATTTGCAAAAAATGACCATTGAGAGACAAACAAGCAAATTCAGAAAAAGACTTTACAGTAACTTATATATATATATATATATATATATATATATATATATATATATATATATATATATATATATATATATATATATATATATATATATATATATATATATATATATATATATATATATATATATATATATATATATATATATATAAGTTACTGTAAAGTCATGACAAAATAATTTGATAGCTTTCAAATATACTCCTCAGAAGTTATCAATATTTTTCTGTTTCCCTTCTAAATTCACAAGTTCTTGATCCAACTACAATTATAAATGTTTAGTTATTCGTGTAAGCAAGCAAATTTAAATTATTAAAACTAACAACTTTTCCTCTACATGTAAGCGTATAATCAACACGTCAATTTGTTCTCGGATCTGGTTTCATCAAATTGTGCTTAAAATTAAAGAAAACATTTGACACATACCAAAATCAATTTGAAAGTAAGCGTACAAGCCATTATTATTTTTCAATTGCTAAATATTTTCAATGTTCTTATTATAATAAAAATTATTTTACAGTTAATTTCAAAAAATATTTCACATAATAACATTTCAATGTATTGTAGAAATGCATATTGTAACAGAAATAATGTAGATTTTTTAAAAATCGATCATAGAAAATTACTTTTTGGATTTCTAAAAACCGTTCTTTCAAACCTACAATTATTTTTATTCTTAGAGTAGTGAAAACTAGTATTTAAAAAAGAAGACAGTAAATAATAATATTAATATTAGAACAAATGCTACACAGCACGCTAAACATCAAACATATTTATATCAATATAACATTAGCTTCTTTTGATTTATTGATGTTTCCTTAAAACGCAAGAAACAAATCGATCAATGTGCTCCATGATGGAGTAATACAATTTTTGATGTGTCACGTACGGTTGTTAAATAACCTTCCCCTTAATCTAAACACGGTGTGGGATGATATTAGGGTTTCACTTAGTTAAAGGTTTTTATTTATGCGTTTGTGTTTGTACGACCTGCTTAAGATTGGAAACACAGATTGAGATTATTTTGCTTTGCTTACCGATGAAACGAACAACTTGTTTTAATTATTTTGATTAAAAAATTATCAAGTACGCAGGAGACATCAAAAATAGAACAAATTAAAAAATCTACATGCATTGATATAATATATTTGGTATTTATTTGCAGAAAGTAATAAATTATTGACAGTACTCATTATTCAATGAATATGCAAATTAATATGGGTTTTACTAGGTCAATATTTGAATGAATAATTTACTCAATCTGATTTTCTAACTATTGTAAAAGATAACATAAGAAATGTATAACTTAATACATTTCAAAATAGTTGCGTGAAAATTAAGATTTTTTTAGTCTTATTATTTTTCAGTTTTTCATGAAAATGTAAAGTTTATGTAACAAGTGGAAATACAATTCATACCTGAGCATTATTTTGTGTTTTTGATAAAGGACAAAGTCCTATACTTTATTAAACGTAGATGTCGGTAAGGATATCGTAAGTTAACATAAGGTTAACATAATACTCAAGAAATGCGTTTTAAGATTTTTGATGATGCTAAATGTTTTATAAAACAAAAGAAAAGCCTCACCACTGAATAGGGATAACAATCCAAAATGCAATGTGGAGAACTCCAGGTTCAGTTCTAGCCACTGTTGAACGTAATTATCGTTGAGGAAAACGGATATTATTTCCCGCAGAATTTTAGGGATAAAAATCTTGGAAATTCTTGGATATGGTTCTCAATAAATACATGTAGAAATATTTTAAGACTTCAAGAAAAGTTTAAGAATTTAAAATATTCACTTATATACAGTAGCACAAGCTTAAAAATTAATGGAATAAATTTCACAATTTCGTGGTTTGTAGGATAACACCACTCTTTGGATAATTTACCTCATTTTAAACAATACGAAAAGTAATACATGTAACTTTCAATAGGCTTTATTTCTTGATTAAATATAGATTTTATTTTATTCTTTTCATTTAAATTTTTCATGTATAGACTCTCATTATATAAAATTAAAGTCATTTGCATAATTTTGTAATTTAATAGAAAATATGTATTTTAACACTTTTGGTTAGAATGTTGATCAAAACTTGAATATTTTATACTAAATGATTAAACTACATAATAAAACAGCAAAATAAAATAATTTTGGCTAGAAAATTAGGTTTTAATCAAATTAATCAATTTTTAACGTTAAATGTAATGTGTGTTTATGTCTAAGTAATTTTTATATGAAGTTCAATTTGTACGTGAATGTTGAGTCCGAGAGAAAACGGAATCCTTTTCATCTTGACCTTCTTATCGTAGTAATTATGGAAAATGTATAGCCACTATTCTTCAAGGCTTGGTTCTTTTTTAGACCTTCAGTGATTATTAATGGACGGTAGCGAACAATATTTCATTTTCCTGGTGTAAAACTAAGGCATCTAATTTGATTGATGAAAACTCTCTAAGTTTTTATTTCATTTAGTTGATTGAAAACTGTTCACTCTTTTTACATGATAACATTTTTAAAAAATGATAAATTTCTTTTAGACTTATAATTTCTGGAAGGGATTTCATTGTCGATTGAGATATTTTAAGGAATTAATCAGAATAATTATTGCATAAAACAGGTATCAGGCGCAAAGAAGTGATAAATATGATACAAATTAAAAGCAGGTTGTTAATATTAAAACATAGGAGTAAATAGAGAGCATATTTGAAGAATGTTTCTCTGAAGAAATATTAGTGTAATTAATAGACAGGTTTTCTGATTTCTTATAACTAGGCTACGCATAATATTTGACATTGAAAATATTCCTGCAAATATAAACTGCTGTCAAAAATTGTAAGGTTATTATCATACTATGCAATGGATACTTAATTGGTCTCGCTCTTATTTTACATTTAAATTCGTATGTTTGTCCTTCATTGTATGCTACAGACAAATAAAAATAATAATGTTTTCTCTTTTTTAAAAATTCCTCATTATTAATCTTTCTTGAATGATCTGTTATTAGTCATTAAATAAAAACGTTATTTTTGAATTATTTCAAATACTTTTTTGCATGGAAACAATTATACAAATTCTTATTATTTTTAGTTAGAGATTTTTCTTTATCATTTAATTCATTACTTTAAAACTCTAGTAAAAAGTATAATCGAAATATAATTATACCTACATATTATTGTCGATAGTATAGTTTTTAAATATATGTATATTAATAATATTTATAATAAACATTTCTTTTACATCAAAGTAAAGACGAAATTGTAAGTTTAAAATTACTGTTTCATTATAAATAATATAATAAATTAATAATAAATAATATAATAAATTAGATTAAATATAATAATAAATTTTACATTTATAGTTAATCTAATTTATTATATTATTTATTAGGTTATAGTTATGGAATGATTTTGCACATTCGGTGAGAGCATTATTTTTTAAATAAATTTATCTCATAAGAACGCAAAACTACTAGCTCTTCAAAACTATTGGTTTGTAGTTTTATTTATTAAATATATAATTTTAACTTAAATGTGTCTGTTAACAAGCTGTTTATCGTATATAAGTTTATAAATGTATCAAGTTTTTTCTAATGTAATGTCCCCTTATCGAGCTCACACATTTAGATAAGTACAAGTTTCCCAATTCCAGGGTACACAGGGATCTACATTCTTTCGGCTTTTCCTCTCTTCTCCTTCTAATATTTACCTTATTCTTTCTATCTTTGGACGGTTTAGCCCAACCTGTCCATTCTTGGACCTTGCACCATAAAACTCAACCAATCACCCCTCGATGGCAAGCGAGGAGCTTTCCATAAGTAGTTGTACCCACTCTGTTTCTTCTTGCTTCTCAAAAAGCATGGCAGTCAAGATCCCCACATCTTGGCCATGCATGGTAACTCTTTGGACAGATATTGCACTCTAGTTCCCAGTGAATCAATCGGTTAGTACTTAGCTACGGTCGTGGCTGCAAGGAATCAAGAAAAGGAGTCGCATCCTTCGGCTTGGTGTTATAGGTGATCACTGTCTCCGAGGGTGACTCCTAGCGTATGGGTGTTGACTAACACTATGGTATAAGAGCTGAGGCTAGAAATGTCCAGAGCTGGTGGCTACCATCACTCGTAAGCAGAGCCGTCGAGCCAGAACCTTTATAAATATCAGATGGGTTTTAATTATTTCGTCATTCCAATTCATCTTCTCGTTACATGTTGATAAATACTCCTAACACTTTTCATGAAGTATCACTTTTTCTTGTTCAAAAACTTTTCGGATCATCCATTAGTAACATACAAAATGTTAAAAAACTAAGATCTTGGAATATTCTTGTTTAAGTTGTCTTGAAGCATGCTTTGGTAACCAGTAATTAAAAAAAGAACTGTGGTCATTTCCAGCAGAAACATCATTTTATAAAATTTTAAATGAGTCTGATGCTGTTCTTTCTAAATTGGATCTCGTAAATATTACAGAAGCAGAATTTTGGGTAAAACTTCGTGATCAGGGATTTTGTGCTGCATGTTGTATAAAAATTCAACACGACGGCAGACTTACTCCAGCCAACAAAACAGGTTATATAAGTTGCAAACTTCGTCCATACATTCCTAACCTTCTTAGATTTTTTCAAATGTCAGAAATATTGTTATTCTCAACAGGCATGTAGAAATACTGATACTATATGGGAGAAATGTGCACAATTTGGTCATGAAACTAATGCTTATACTTCAGAAATTTTTAAATGTAGTAACTGTTATGATTCACATGCTGCATATTTCAAATCTTATATGAATCCTAGAAGAAGTAATTGCAACAAAGATAAATTATAATGTTACTGTCTCAGAAGCAAGACAAATAGTTAGAAATAGAACATCAAAAGCCAGTTTCTTCTATTCTTATACTTTACAAACTGAAATTAAAATAAACAACCTTGCAATAAAGAAAAATAATTACCATCATCCACTCTATTTTCAACTTTGCCATCTAAATCCACTATTGTACCTTTAATACCAACACAGCTTAAAGAAACTTGTATTAACTTCTAATAGATCTAAAATTGATGATGGAAAAATTAAAAAACCAAAATCTCGTGAATAAAAGTTACAAAAAAATAATTCATATACTCTCTTCTGAAACAGATGTGGAAATGGACTCATCTTCTACTTCACAGACCATTTCAAAAGCAAAAAAGGAAAAACACAAACAATTAAATCTGGATGATTTTCATGGAACTGTCTTGGGTCTTGCAGCAACATTTTCCACATAAAAGACTTATTCCAAGAAGTGCATCCGATTTGCATTCCACTACAAGAGACTTATTTGAAACCTTGAGATACATTAAAATTTAAACGCAATAAAATTTTTAAAATAGACAATGAAAATGGATTTGACCGAGCATCTGGAGTTGTTGCTCTCTTGACTTTCCATGATGTTCCCTCATCTGTAATCCCTCAACATGCAAATTTGCAAGCAGTGGTATTTAGAGCCATGTCGTTAAATTTAAAGACTTTTTGTACATTGTACTTACTGCCAAATAATATAATAGATAACAGAGACATTGACAAACTTGTACAAGAGCTACCTGCTCCTTTTTCATTATAAAAGATTATAAGGGTCATTGTCTATAGTGGGGCAGTAAGAATGTAAATCGTCAATTCCGGAAAATTGAAGAGTTTGTTCCTACTCGCATTCTTTGTATGCTTAATAATGAATAAGAAACTTACTTTTATCAGCAAAGTAGAACTTTCCACTCATTTTACCTTGCACTGCCCTGACCGTTTCTTAATCCATACTTTAATTTTAGAGTTGGAGTTGACTTATGTCATAGTGACCATTTTCCTCCCCTCTTCTGAAGTTGTAGCTGCTTATTTAGCAATCAAATGCATTGATAATAATGAAACTCAAAAATCCACTTAATACACTGATTATATGAGTCTTTTAGCTCTTTACAAAATCCAACTACTGATAATTCACTTATTAAAGAAGCCAAAAATATTCATACACAGTTATCTTCAAAAGGGGCCCAGACACTATTTTCATAGGTTTCATCTCTTGTTGGAATTAATGGAAATAAATTGGTAGACAAAGTTGCAAAGTCAACATCAAAATTCTTAACTGGACCAATTATTTACGCTAATAGGAAATCTACTGTCGATCATTTGTGTTATTGTCATTGACAGGAAAAATGGAATCAAGAGACCAGTAATAAGCTTCATTATATTAAACTAACTCTGTCATGGATGGCTAAACTTAAAAGACATTGTGTTGTTTTATTAACGAGACTTCGAATCGGGCATACAGATAAATATTTGCTCGTCTCGGAATCACCCCCAGAATGTAGCCATTGTAGAAACTAACTGTGAGACACATTTTGATTGACTGTACTGCTCTCATGGGTATCGGACCAAGTGGTTCAGTTCAAGTAACATTAATTTGGAATTTTTACAGGGTGAAATTCTCCATTCAAATCTCTTCATATATTTGAAAGAGATACTAGAAGTTTTAATAATATTTAACTGTTTCATCCCTCTGACTTTCATAAAATTGTTGCTTTAAGGCATTTACTCTTCTGAGTTATTCATCCAAACATTTTAAATTAGATCATATCCAATGATTTACTCAAGCACTTAATTTTATCACAGACTACTTGGTTTTTGGCATAGCTTATTCCATCTGAGAATCTTGCACCAGTGAAATCAAATCATATCAAAAATATAATGTAATGAACGATTTGTAACATTAGCTTAACAAGTGTGTGTGTTACAAAATATATTTTAAATTATCGTTTTTTTAAAATTGAAGGAACTAACATTCTAATTATTTATTTACTTTCTGAGTTTTTGTAAAATCTATTATTTTGCCATTGTGTTGCATTTCAAAAAGTTCATTTTTACTGATTTATGAGTGTTATTCAACACTTTGAGTACACTTAGCAACACATAACTCAAGTTCCCACCTCGAAATTGAGTTGAGAATTCGGTTAAACTATTACAATTTTAGGTTGCCTGTTTCTGAAGACTATAACTATTAAACACAAACAACTACTTCGAATTTTGAATCATGATAGAGTAACAAAATAGATATTTAAGCTGGCACTTTTCATCCTACAACACGCAGTATTAATGGAGGAACATTAAACACTCTGAAACTTATAACTCGTATAAGTTTCTTCAATATAACGGTCTTCATCAGGGCCAAGAATCAAGCTCACAACCTTCCGAATTAGGAACACCTTTCTTCAGAAGATAATGTCCCACACACTCCACTCCTCTCATACATTGCTCACGCAGTCACACATATGACCTTTAATTCACCAGACAAAGTAAACTTCAAGTGATATCGAGCAAATTTGGTATATTTTGTTATCTTAAATTTTGGATTGTGTCCTCTTATTATGAGTTAGCACTGAGTTAAAAGTAAAATTTATTATGAAATTAATTTATAGGAGTTTAAAATTTTCTATTTGTATATTTGTCCATATGGCAAAACTCAAACTTATACACAATATATTATACGGTAACGTGTTTACGTTACTCTGATCTAGGGTAATTTCGGATACCTTTCATGAATTTTTATAGTAAACATCGCCTTAATGAAAATGATGATTTCACGGTCTATCATACAATGAAATTCAGGAAAAGAAATGTAACTTTATCTACTATTTTAGTTACGTATTTTTTAACTTTTGTAAGATCGTAAAAACATGAAGGTTGAATGTAGAAGCTTTTAATCAATTTAATATATATATATGTATTTGAAGGCCACTTTTTACGCAATTTCCCAGATTTACAAAATAATCCCTACACAATCTTTTGCCCATTAGTAAAATCAGAAGTTATAAGTTCAGTCAGACGTGGAATTTAATGGGTTAACTGTGAAAGGGAGTGCTTTAATATTTTTCTGACAGTCATATAAAAAGCTTCAAATTCAACTGAGTTCTTAGAACGGACAATGACTTTAATTTCTTATATCTTCAACAAGTGAACTATTTTTCCTGCACCGTCGGCCTGGATTATTGTGCGCATAATCAAATCAATATTATGAACCCTAAAATTAAAAAAAAAATAAAAAAACTTAAAAAGGAAATTTCTAAGGTAACATTTAACCAAAAGATATTTGAAAAACCCATTTGTTTATGGTTCCAAAGAATCTTAATTGAGTAAAATTTAAGTTTAGTTTTTACATTGATCATGTTCAGTAATAGTCATTAATATTATACTGATGACCCAGTTTGAGCATAACAATCATTTTGATCTTTACCACATCAAATATATCATAAACCAAAATATTTGCTAAGCAGCAAATGTTAATCCAAATAGTAATAGCATAATTCAAATAACATGTAAAGCGAATAAACACATGGTGTTCTGTTTCATTACTAACTGCGTTTACTTTTAGACAAAATTCTATTTAAATTGCTTGAGATTATGCGCATGTGGCATAATGCAATTAATAATTTTAGAATTTTAAAAAAGTATCTAATATTAGCACTACCATGCTCTTACATATATTGCTTCATAATTGCATGGGAATTTCATGATGCTGAATACACACACACACACACACACACACACACACACACACACACACACACACACACACACACACATATGTATATATATAATCAACAATGGCTTTATATATAAATAATAGCCTCTCTCTCTCTCTCACACACACACATACACTTAACAAATTAAAACATTGACATTTTACAATAATATAAACAAAAAAGTTTATAACATTTTGATTTCACACAAAAGTATATTTTTATAATATTAAATTCACAGACGTCTTTAATCTCATATAAAAAGCTGCTGTAATACTCTTATTCCTAATATATTTCGTACCATTGAGTTCAGCCTTATGATTATGGGAAAAATGTACATTTAAAATTATTATTTTGCAAATACTTTCTAACACTTGGTCATCCTGTTACGTCAGAATAATACTGCATTTAACACGATAACACATTTTCTTTATTCTGATGTACAATGAAAAATTTATATTTTTTTTGTTTCATTTAGACATACATTTCAAAATGAAATAATTTTTTTACTGTAATTATTTAATCACAGTAAGTAAGTAAATGCAATTTAAAACATTTTTTTTTCAGTTATTTACACTAATATGAACTAATTTGCTTATTTCTGTAACATTTTTCCTTTTTTTTAAAAAAAAATTATTTAATAGCTTGTCATTATTAATTTTCCTTTCTTTCTCTACTGGCACATAAATTCAATTTCTATGAAGAACAACAAATATGTTGAATACATTTATCTTTCTCACTTCCACAGCAAATCATCAAATAAAGAAGGATTGTTTATTTCTATGCAATTGGCCGTGACAAAGAAAACAGAATCCCTTTCGAAAATGAGATGAAAATACTAACGTACTTGGAAATGAGTAATTCTTATGCATCTCGGACAGCGAAAGGGAGCAAGCAATGAATGGACAATTGCTCATGTGTGACACGTTCAATCACCTGCTAAAACAATCGACAACACAGATGACTTCCCAATCCAGTAAATACGGGTTAGTTCCGAATGACTAAATCTCGTGGTTCGTCCACCCATCGCTTTACTTCTTAAGGCACTTTACTCTAAGGTTTTTATTTTTTGGTAGATTTATACTACTTATTTTTAAACTTATATTTCAGAATTTCTCGTTATTTCTACATGAAGACGAGCACATTTTAGACATTTGTGTGTCCTTTGCATATAGTATTGATGCACTCAAGAACTTCGTTTTTTTATTAAAATTTATTTTTTCTTCATGAATAATAATCAAGAACAAAAGAAACTACAGTCCATTGACAACTTCCAGTAAATTTAATTGTATGAAAATTTACTTTTGTATTAAAAATAAAAATCTAAATTTTAATACCAGACTAAAACCAATCATGAACTTTTATAGAATACTTGTAGATTTGACAAATTTTGTTCGAAAAACGAGTGTGAAAAGGAGGATGTGTGTGCATGCGTGCGAGTGCATGCGTGTAAGCACTCAGTACAATCTGCTATAATAAATATTTATTCTATATTAGTAATTTATTGATTATTTATTTCCTTGCATAATATTTGTGTAAAATATTTTATTAGTTTGGAATTAGTGTAAAATTCTAAAATTACTTTCAATGAGCACATGAACTCTAAAAGCAACTAAGTTGTCAAGAAACATAATAGTTGATGTCAGATTCGCTACTTATTCCCACGTTTTTTCTTAAGCATTTGTATGCATATGCAAAACATATGGAATTGTCAGCATACAGATGAATTATTAGCACTCTGGTATTCAATTCAATAGTTCGTGGCCTCAATTTGGACATCGACCATTGATGTTTCGTGTGGATAAGTGTCCTATCATATTCTAGATAACCTTTAAGTTACACCTCTGCAGAAAGTAATCATAAAGTGACAAAACAAAATACCAAATATTAGGCAATTGGTTAATGCTTACATGAATAAAAAATACCTTATACAACTTAGTCTTCTGAAAATAACAACCATAGAGTCGATTATAGTTAGAATTTTTATTCAGTATTTTTTAATATCAGTCATTTGAAATGTATGTTAGTAATAAGATGGTGTTAAATTATATTTTACTTTATAACTCTCTGACATTTTTCAGTTGTAAAATTAATCGATGTGCCTTGATAAATATTGAAAGGACACATTACACCGTGAGATTTGGATCTCCATTAGAGAAGCATGCCAAGTATAACTATCATTCAAAATATGTTACTGAACTTTTATTGATATCAAATGAATCTTGGCTATTGCAAATATATTTGGTATGCTTCTAATCCTGTGTATTGATCTACGCAGGCTATAATAAATCGAGATTTAGTATTAAGACAATGTGTTTTAAAAATGTTTGCTAACCTCTCTAGTCTTTTGTTTCGTACAAAAACACACAAACTATCCCATACTTAATAAATGCCTTAAGTATACCTTCACTCACTATAATGAGCGATAAATCCTGTTCTTATCGTCTATTGAACAATTTTAACAATTCTATCAAGGTACGGTGGTTACAAGAACAATATTTTCAAGATCTTTTTGCAACCTTTGGCAACCTGTACTGCTATGTATCATGCTTGGTACTCTTCTTGCCAATATTAATTAGTGAGGACATTGATTTGTTCTTCATTAAACTTGTATGTTCTTTAGAATAAAATGTTACATAATACAGACATTTTTAGAGTCATTATTGTAAAATATAGAGAAGCAACTGCTTAAATATATGTTGTATAATATGGATAAATTAATGCGTATGAATCCCACGTAATATTTTCAAATTTTTCTGTTACTCTAAATTCATTAAAAAAATTTACATGTTTTAGATTTTTAAATTTTCAACTGTCCGTAATGAAAATTGTCGTAGACAAATCAATATCAGCTTATCAAATCCCTGTACTGATGATTAGGAGTGACGTTAAAATATCTTTGTACCTTTACAGTTAGTAATAAGTATAGTTTATGTTGTATTTTTCATAAGTTAACACACTTGCGTATTAACATGTGAGGAATATGTTTCAAAATAAATTTGTAGTGATTGAATGTTCCAAAGCTTGTTTATACGATTTTTCATTAGAGCAAATATGACTGAACCAAAATGAAGTTCATAGATATTTTTGATAAGCATCATTTTTAACTGTTGTCCTCGGTAATATGTTCATTCGACTTGTTACCAATTGTAAAAAGGCCTGATCGCTTATTTCCAAATACAAAATAATCATATATTTTTTTTAACAAATAAGGAGATTATTGGATAAAAAAATACAGCAAACGTAATATGTAATATAATAATTGGCATTTTATTTTATTGAGAAAAGTATGTTCTGAATAAAAACACTAATGTATGGGACATTTTTTAAAAATAGGTATGATTCGGTGATACCCAGATTTCCATTCATTCAAAAGTTGAAACCTAAATTTTTATGAATTTTAACTAAAATACTAAAGATTCCGAAGTTACATAACATCAAATATTATAGATTTTTAAATATATTAAATAAAATAAAAGTAAGAAAAATTTTAAAATTTAATTTGAGAATTTCATATTTTACGTTAAATAATGAAAATCAATGAAAAAAATAAAATAAGATGAAAGTCAATGCTTACTTAAGGATAAAAAAGTTTAAATGCAGAAAATATGAGTTCTTCGTTGAATGTAAAAAACAATCAAATATTCTTTTTTCTTTTTTCGAAATAGAACGAGAAGAAGAATTATAAATTATTTAATTTATGTAAACTTTTTTTAAATTGTAAAAATCTATCTAATCAACTTTTTGAGAAGACTACCACGGAAATTTCTTCATGACGTATAAACCTCTTGTCTAAAAACTATACTTTTCCTCTGTAGTGTGTACTAAAACTAGGAAAACAATGCGGGGATTGAATTCCAGAAATCATTTATATCCCCGACAACATTTCTGAACAAATCTCATTACATATTGTAAGGAATTTTAAAAATTTGAATGTTTCTTTGACTTTAAGCAATTATTTTCTTCAAAAATATAACTTGTTTGATTAAGATAAATGCATTTAGAAACTTAAAGACCATTAAATAAGATATGTACGGGTTACAGAGAAATTCATATTTTATGAATTTTTCTTTATTAATTATTTGAGAATCTGTATATATGAATTAACTAAATTAAAATGTAAACCTAACTATTTCTAACATTTTCCGAACTTTTTATTATTTTCTTTATAGACCTGATGAACTTAAATTTTATTCATATTTGATATTGATAAAAAATAAATAATATGTGACTCATGAACTTCTGAGCTGTGATTCGAGAATATCTGATGTCAATAATATAATAAAAAATAAATAAATAAATTTAACATTCCTGCGATCAATATGAAGATGCATATTTTACTTTTGACAATTATTCTATTCTCATCTTTATCTCACTTAAAATCTTTTAAATCAGAGGAAAAAAGAGTTTGATTGATGAAAAAAAATATCATTACAAAATGGAAGATTTTTAGATACTCGTGATAGCATTTTCCCCCTTATTCGGATATTTTCTGTTCTTGAGTCAAATCTAGGAAAGAATTTCAATCAACAGAAAAATTCATGCGTTCAGTTTTGTTAAATTTATATATCACTAGACAATAAACAAACGATTACGATAGTTGTTATCTCTATGAGGCTAACATATTAAAAAAGAAACTTTCTCAACTATAATTATTTTATTTTTTCAGTCAAGTGGTATTTTTATCTACTCCCTTTTATGCTTTCATTTTTTGTAACTAAAGGCTATTGAATATCACAAGTGTATTTCGAGAATTGGCTTCTACTAATATTGATAGAATATTTTAATAAGCTTATAGTGGATCGTTTAATAAATCAGTAGTTATCGCGATCTATGCCCTAACCCTTGCATTTTCTTACTCATTTGTATATCATTGTAATTTTAATTACCTTTGCTTTACTGATTACATTTTACTGATATTTCTTGACTGTTGATAACTTGACGCAATAGGAATTACATTTGCTAGAGTAAACGAATATTTGATCTTTGAAATGCTTCCTTCTCTAATTAAGGGAAAAGGTAAAATAATTTGAGATTAAGCACTAAAATAAATTCCATGATGTTAAATAAAAGTGTAAGCTGATTTTTCTGAAATGAGATCCCGCAAACAAATTTGCAAATAAAGCTAGAGATTGCAATTACAAATGTGACTTCTATATTCCTTTTATTTTGCTTTACATTTTGATTTTTCATTAACTTCTCAAATTCTCCATACAAAATATTTTCCAAGGATTTCTAAATTATATAGGACCACTCAAAAATGGCATTTAGCTCTTGAAAAAAACACGTTACGAAAACTTTTATTCTGAAAATTCAAAATTAACTTCTCACAAGTTGTCAAAAGTAGATTTGGTTGTACTAAGGAGTTAGAAAGAATTCAGCGATCCTTGCATGATTAACAGCAAGGAAGAGTCCTTTGTAAGGACTTGAAGGAAAGATTGAGAGTGGAATATAGTTTTTTGTTTACAATCCTATTAATTGCATCAAAATCAATTCTGTTTGTATTTCACCTGTTAATCTAGGCGTATTCAATAAATTCTCATTAATATAACTGATTTCATTATATTTTCTATTCACACTATCACCGATTGTTAGATGTACCCATAAGGTAAATATTCTTGCATCATGTGTTACGCATATTTATGTTAATAACATTAGTTATGTTATCAGCACTCTAGAGAGTTTACTGCATTTAGATTTCCTTACGGAACTACTTAGACTTAACTTGATACTTATTGTTATTAAAGAAGTATTTTTTAAATAATGATCTTCGAACACATAAAAGCTTTATTTTAAATTACTCAGATCAGGTTAGTAATCAAAATAATCAGCATAAATATACTAACAACGCCGGCCTTGCACTTCCAGGGACATTTGGCACCAGGAGTGGCTTTCCATAAATAGAGTTCGGTGATTAGGAAATATACCTAATAATGATTGAAAATAAATTTCTGGATTGTCCTTTTCTAGGCGATAAATAAAGATTAAGAGGTCACAGGAAGGATACTGAAATTATGCTCAATCGTCTTCCTAGGAGAGCCTCTTCTCTCCTACGTATCTACAGTTAGATGAAAGAAAAGCATTCATCGAATCATGAAATCAGTATTTTGCTATGTTACCTGTTCATAGATTTTATGTAATTTAAAAATTTTTGCCATCTACTTAGCTAATATCCCGCACAATATCATAAAAATGAAAGACAAATTTCGCTTATATTTCAAGAAAAGATACGAGAAGTGTTTTTATTGCCCATTTGCTTATTTATTCATCTTTATTATTTTCAAAAATGAAAAATATTTACATGTGAAGAGTTAAAAATTTTATACTGAGCTCATATTATTTGTAGTTACTTTTAACATTGCTCCTTTATTGACTCTGATATTAAATAAAAATTCCATTGAACGTAGAAATTAACTCTCTTTTTAGCATACTATCGAAGCCGCATTCATTTGCACTATAAATTGATCATTTAAATACACATTTTAGATGTGAAAGTCTATATTTCTACCTGTTTTTAATATATTTCTCTATTCTTCTGTTTGTATATTTTTTTATTTCTAACTATTTAAACACGAATTGTAAAAACATATTAGAGTATCTTTTATTCATAATCTTTCTGCAGAGAAAGTTTTTGATCCTTTTTGCTCATGCATCTTGCTTGATACAAAACAGAACAGGAAAATTTTATTCTTGTAAACTTTTTTAAGCCTAATACGTAAATTATTTTTTTATCTAATTCAGTTTGATGGCTTACATTTACTTGCTACTTTTGATGTATATATTGACACGTTACTGCACACTTTTACATGGTAAAGTAAATGCATTTAAAATGAATTAATTTTTAAGAAATGCACGTAGAAAATAAAAAAAAGAATCAAGAAATACTTGTTTTTTATTGTCTTCTCGTTTTCAGCTAAGGAATCGTTGCAACCGAGTCAAACTTTTGTTGAATAAGTACCAATTTGAAAGGATTTACTTAAAATTATAATTTAATTTAACTTATTTTTAGTAATCCGTCATTAACTAAAGAAATAATAGAAATTCTTTTATTTGAAAAAGATCACTGTTATTAAATTATCCTCTTATCGTTAAAGGAAGTTGAGCCAATGTTGGTGTGCATTAATGAAATCTCCCTTACGCTCTTCGTAATGGATTAATTTTGCAGCTCTGAACGCCGTATGGATGTGCATAAAGGTGAAACAAGTATATCAATCTGTCATATGGCAATACGCTGACGTTGAACTCACCACGAAAGATCGACTAGGCACGTTATTCTTACCAGCCATGCACTAGAAATGGAAAAACACACGGTCTTTTTTACTAGAATAGTATATATTTACAATATTTTAGGGATATCTGACTTTTTCTTTTCAGTGGATAACTCATCGATTAATCTTAATAATGAAGTTAGTAATTATCGGTAACTTAAATCATTCCAATTTGAATTTAGATTATACAAATTACTGCTAATTTAATATTCTACGATCGATATATTAATCCGAGACTTCATTTTATTCAGCTGTTTGAGCGAGTTACCTCTATCCTTTTTAGTTTAAAGGCTTTTTTTTTTAAGATTTAAAGATACATTATACAGAAAAAAAAACTTCTCGAACTTTTTGTAACATTATAAAATTAAAGCTTATATCAACATTTTGATTAAAATGAAGTGTTTTTAACAAATATTATTAATTTGGTTTAAATAAACAGTATAAAGAGTTCACCTAAAGTTATAAAAAAAGCGTTTTATATTCAATTATCGAAAAATAGCACTAAGTATTTTCAATCTAGAAAAAATTAACATGATTTATTCAACTAATTGATATAAACTATTTTAAAAGTTACTGTAACTAGTCTCGTTCAATTTTATCTTCCGACAATGTTCTTCATCAATTTATTCGATGTCTTTGCTTAAAAAGTATGACTTTTTTTGCAGGCACCTTAAAATATTGTAAAAATATATGTTTCTTCTTAAAATTACTCACAATAAAAATACATTAGTCACTTGCTACTGAGTAGTCAATGCATAGTTGAAAGGAGTTCTTTCGAATACAGAAAGTATGGTGTAAGGTATGCAACATAAGTCAAATTTTCTTACTCTTAATGGTAATACAGATAAGTACTAAAATCTGAACTAAGCATGGAAAAATGCTCTAAAAAGTCAAAAAATATTTTAAAAAAAACACACAATAATTTATGAATAAAAAAATTTAATTCAGAAAATGGTAATAACTTATTAAAATTTTTTGATGCTATGCACAAAAATATTAAATAAGGTAATTTTTCAAATTTAAGAAAAATATGCAGTTTTTTTCCTCCCATTTTGATTTGGAAAAGAAGACTTGTTTGATGTATTTTTTTTCTGAAATAAGTTTGCAAATTTCTCAAATGTTCTTAATTTGTTACTACTTTAATTTTTCAGTCTTAATGAAGCTTGTATTATTTCACATAGCATAGATAAGCTTCATGTAATACAGCCAAGGAAAGAATTTCATTGAAACTCAAGACGTAATAAAAAGTATTACAGTTAAAATTTGCTCCTTTAAAATTCTGGGTACACTTTTTTCAGCTTTTGATCCAAACATTTTACCTAAACATCTTTTATCTAAATAAAAAGCAAGAAATGAAAAGAAATACATTATAGATTAGCTTTTATTGTAAAAAGTTATGACATTTTTATACAGGCGAAATATGTAATACACCTATATATATATTTCTCACTGTGTATATTTTTCTTGTTTCCAGAAGGTATGAAATTTCCAGATGAAATTTTAAGGTGTATAAAAAACTGTATTTCAAATTTAAAACTTTTATATTTTTTATTTCCTACGAAATATTTCAATGAATTTGAATCTGGTTATGGTTATTTGATGGGGAAAATTAAGGAAAATAATTCAGTAACTTAAGTTATTTATCAGAAGCAAATTTAAATTGCTATTTTTGTTTTGTGGGTTAGTCTCGTTTAACTTTGCAACAATTAGAAAAATTTAAAAACTTACTTTTAATAATTAGAAATAAATTAATGCATGCTGTATATCATTTTATAATTCGATTAAAATTTTGCAGTTTTATTAAGCTGAAAGGAAATATTTGATCAGGTATTTAACGAGGCATTTTTATTATTTATTATTCACACGAATTTATTTCCTACTTTAATAATCAGTGGGATAAAATTATTGTTCCTGATGTACACAGCTGAAAACTTTATCTTTTAAATAAATTAAATTTACTATTAACTAAACGTTACCTTTTTTATTTGTTTTTAAAATTTTTAAATTATTTGCTAGGATTCTTATCTTTTTGATGTTTTGAATAACAAATTAATTAGTAAAAGTTTTTGTACATAACATAAATTTTTTAACGTTTTTATACATCAACATAAAAATCATCTTATGGTTAATTTTTTAAAATAGTAATTAAAATGTGCTATAAAACTATAAAAATTATAATTTAACTATAAAAACGGATCTATAAAAACAGCTTATTTCATAAATTTTATGATATTACACTGATTAACACTATTTCATGAAATATACGCTTTAGTATAACAGTTTCAAAGAATTCCATTTCGAAACCAACACCATCTTTAGTGCTGCTCTATATCTACGAATAAAACATATATATACAATTTATAGGTACTATATGCTTGTGAGTAAAACGTAATTTGCAGATGTGCTTTGAAAGAAGCATTCTTTTACAATCAAATAAGTTAACTATGATAGAAAAGCTTTTTTTATGAGAAGAACAAATTAAGTTTTAATTCTTTTTATCTAATTTTTATCCTCACTCTGCTTCAAAGTAATTTTCTAAAGAAATGATTAATTTATATTGAAATTTCCTTCTCTCAGAGGGATAAAGTGTGTTTTTCTGTTACCTTTATATTCATAAAATTATCGGCTATTTATTATTGCCTGAAATTACCATATTTGAAAAGCATAGCAAAGCAGTGGGAAATTATGTTTACAAATAGAATACATTACAATTGTATAAAAATTATAATTAACTAGTGTTACAAATTTTTTAATTCAAACAGAATGGATCACTTGGGGATAATTTGGGTCATAATAATAAAATTTAGAGTACAATTGTAAAACTCACACGTCATGCAAATATATTCATTTTTTCTGTCAAACCCTATTGAAATATAAGTTGTTTGTTTCAGGATAAATTCAACAATTTTTGTTATAGGAAATTTTAAATATTCTTATAATCCTAGTAATATACAAAACGTCAGCTAATATTTTTTTTTATATTTTTTGTATATTGTTGAGAATATTCTGGGTTATACTGAATTTAATTCCACAGAAAATATTCTAGTTCTGTTTGAATTAAATTGATAAATTAACTATGAATTTCGTATAATTGTGCTAAATTATAGACAAAAAACAAGTTTTGCTTATTTCAATCAAAATTAGGCTTAAGTTACTTTATTGAAATAATCCAGGTAGCAATAGATATTTTACTTTTTATCTATATTTTATTTAATAAGTTAAACGAGAGAAGGAAAAGCTGAAATAGTTGAATAGTAGAAATTAATGAAAATCAACGTTTAAAAACTTAAATTTAGTAAGAATCAATTAAAGAGACTTTAAGAATGTCTTACACTCTCTCATAATCCACAAACAAATGAGAATATTAAACTGTATAGCTTAAATATTCTTTTTATGGCTTTAAAGTTTTACTTTAAGGAAATATATAAAGTATTTCTAAGTAATATATTCCATTCCTAGGGATTGTAAAACATTTTACAAATGCGTTTTATTCGCAAATACAGTTATTGAAAATGAAGCTACATACATAGATAAGTATCGCTGTATGAACACTTCTATAAATTATAAATGAGTTTGTTTATTTAAAAAAAACTATTCCTTGGATTACGTTGGCACTTTGCCAAATGATGCTCCAGAAACCTTAACAGTATTGAAGAAAATGAGTTCCAAGAGCCAAGGTAAACTGACTGTTGTACCTGTTGTTGGAATAAAATATTTTGGAGGAAATTTGAGTAACTAATTTCAAAATGTTGTGGGTAAATAATTAATGACTATTGATTTCATAATGCGTATTTCATCAGTCCATATAAAAATTGAAGTCTTTTTTTACTACTCAAATTTAAAAGTTTGGCATTATTTCTTACAAAAAAAAAAAAAAGAAAAAGAAAAGCCCATATAATAAGCCGTTGCATTTTATATTTTGTCGAAATTTATGTCTAATAAACTGCATTTTCTGTTATGTCACATGAGTTCTTCTTATATTGGATTTTTCTTTAGTAAACACAGAAATAATAAATAATTTTGGTAAAATTTTGTTTTCACACACAGACGCTTTTTTAAATAATATTATGCATTTTATCTAAAGAATTTCAAATTAGAAGGTTGTAACTAACAGAACTTGAGCTTAAAATTTGCATTTTCAATCCAATGAGGAAAGAAAAGTTTTCGAATTTCTCATATTCATGTGAATTCATTGTTGGAATTTCTTTTTCCTGGAAAAGTTTTTGAATACGTTTATATCTTTATTAGTTAAATAAGAATTGTTACAAATATCTTTCTGTTCGTTTGATATTTTTTAGCTTAATGAGAATTCAGGTGATTGAACTTTCCATCAACTAATCGAGCCTTGTTCCTCTCAAAAGGTACTTGCTCAGCTGATTTTTTGTGATAATAAATTTTATAAAGTATATAATATGTACATTTATTGAGAAAAGTTTAATTTTGAATGCATTAGGCAAAATACATAATTAAAATTCTCAAATAACCGCAAGTGTTAGATAATTTAAAATCTGAGCTACCTTCCTTTTCATGAGTTCTCGAAAGATTATACACGCCAATACACTTTAAGAAAGAAAGGAATTATCCTTACATTACTGAAGTATATTCTTCCAATGCAGATTTCAAGATAACATTTTTCCTTGATCAATGGATTCATTGGCATTTGATAATCTTGAAATAATTTTAAGTATTTAGTTATTAGGTATGAAGGACTGTTTCAAATTCACAAAGTTCATATTAGTAATATAAAAATGTTGAAAGTTAATATTATAAATGAACAGACTTTAAGTTTCAACTTACTACATAAAAAAATTCAATTCATATATGCTTAAGGGGTTTCAAGTTCATGAAGAATTTAATAAACAATACACTATTAAAATTTTTTAAACGACATATTATAGAAAATTGGAAAAAAAATATTTTAATTATTTTAGGAAAACCGAAGTTGGAAAACAGTATTTTTCTACTGATATTAAGCTACATAATTCATGCAAAAATCGGCAGCAATCTGGAAAGAAACTAACAGCTTTAAAAAGTCTGGATTATAAATATCAGGCATTAATTTCTATTAAGCATTTTCAAAGCCACCGTGAAATATTTCTGAGAACAGAAGCGATATTCTCTTTTCCCTTCATTGGAGCTCGGAACCCTCTGCTAACCACTCAAGTACTTTGATGATTCCTTGACAAGTATGTCGAGAGATGCCTTTCAAAAACAGGTTCACCAAAGAATGACGATCATTACTTCTCAAATTATAGACTTCGAGCTTAGATTTCCGCTGACTGGGAGCCTCCTCGCTCTAAGCCACTTTCATTGCAATGCCAATAGTTTACTTTCTCGACTCTCGTTTTTTTTTTTTTTTTTTTTTTTTTTTTTTACTTTAAACTAGAAAATTTTTTTGTTGGGGCCTGAAGGGGGATATTAGGAGAAATTCAAATGAAAGATTATCAAGAAATACGGTTTTTGGACAAAGAAGAGTCAAGGGGGTCATATGTGCGCAAACTGAACGCAAATGAAGAGGAAAGCAAAAATAAGAACGCTGAAGAAAAGAACAAAAATAAAGTGATAAGAAACAGTCCTCAAATAACCCCTCATTACACAGCTATCTAAGAAGGCAGCTACTAGATAGTTAAGCACGTTAATGTTTGCAAAGCATATAATAATTAATATATATCTCATTCTTATCTCAAAAATAAACATATATTTTTCAATATGTTTAAGTTGGGTGTGTGTGTTTCCTTTATTTAAAAAACAACAGACACACTATAAATGTATCATTTTTATCAGTATTTAGTTTTTAGTTGAAAACGCAGAAAAAATAATAAAAATTATTTATGAGAAATAGTGGCTATTCCAAATGAAGTATAGTATTACAACAATCGAAAAATCACATTTGTATAAAGTTCGCTAGCAAATTATTTAAAAATTTTTGTAATCTTGTTTTATTTTATTCTCATAAAATTGTAAAACTTCTACATCGTGCATATTTAATTTAAATCACTGCTGTATCAAACAATTAAATAACTGAGACATTTTAAAATAAAATATCAAACATCGTTATTTAAACTCATTCCAAAACTATCAAAAACATCAATACAACTCATTGTAAGAAATAAAAGCACAACAAAGATCCGTAAATATTTTTTTTATTCAAGGAACATATCATTATCGTTTGAAACTATGAATAATTCTGTAATATAATTATAAAGTTTAAAAAATCACACATTAGGACAAAAAAATAGAGAGAGAGACTTTTTTAAGCACAAAAAAGAAAAATTGTTCGCATCAATAATGACTGCTTTGAATGAAACTTTTAACATCGTCAAAATGATGAATAATGGAAATTCCTTTATTTGTATTAATTGTATACTTTTGACAAAAATATGATTAAAAGAACATAATACTATTATTAATGAGCAAGAAACTTTTGTAGCAAATATTTGTAAGAATTAAATTTTTTCAGTAAATAAGACTGAAATATTTACGGTCCTCAAAACAAGATTTAATATATTATGTTTCGTATATTAAGCATTAAAATAAAATAAATATCAATGTTTTGAAACACTATGATTTTTTAAGTACTAAAATAAAACCTTTGAGAAATCTCTGAATGTATATTGTGATACTGTAGCTAAAAAAATGAAACTTAAAAAAAAATCACTTCCATAAGTTTACTTTTAATAAATGAATTAGGATAACCAAATAAATAAAATACTTTTATAAATGGTTAAATAATAAATAATTAGATGAAAAAATATTCTAATACCCATTTTTTAAAATCAATTTCATAGTTTATTAGCATTTAACTTATTATATATTTGTATAGCACAAAATATTTTATTTAGACATTCAAGTAGTGTAATTCACAGTTAAAGTATTCAATAGCATATGAATACCGAAAATGTCTAACCATATTTCATTTTGTAGTAATACGCATCCTTAAAATAATTAAAACTGCTTTTATTGCTTAATATAAAACCTATTTTAAAGTAAAATAAATATTTTTTTAATTTATATTCTTGTATTTAATTTTTTCCACATCGAAGATAAACTCCGCCAAATTAAGACTATGAAAAGAGCGTTGGCAAAAGTTCTCGGACTATCAGTAAATCACATCATGTTTACAGGCGAGAAATTTGGTGGGCGGTTCTATAAACGGGCATAATATATAAAGGTGTTAGAATCATGCGCCAGGTGGAATGAAACACGAACCAATGAAATTTCATCCGAAGCATTAGCGTGTTTTATCTAATTGGTTTATTTGGAATTCTGCAAGAGTCTGTACCCTGCCTTAATCAACAGCTCATAGCTGAAAAACTACTTTTCAGGATATTTTGTCCTTCGGTTGTTTGACCTGATCTGCTTGTGGGTATCTCCTACATATTAAATTCTTGACCTTCTATTGAAGTTAGAGAGCCCGTTTTAATAACCTGAATTTCAAATTTCGGTTTCGCGTCCAAAGTAAAAGCAAGCTGGGTTGGGAACAACATGCTGGGTGGTCAAAGATTTCATTTCATTTGAAACTCAATGTTGACAGAATGAGCTCCTTTGTAAATCATCATTATTGAGTTGATTTGAAAGTGTTTCTCTAGAGCGTTTGAAAGAATAATGGCCATTCGATTCTTTTAATAGTTCATGCTTTTTTGAAAATTATTAAACACTTTTGTGACAAAAAGATAATTGTTATATTTAAGAAATAAAAAATTTGGTGGTCTGCAATTTTTAATTTACTTAATATTAAGTTGCATATAATCTTCTTTTAATCTTATTAATATTTTTGACTCCGACTCACAGCATTCTTTTTATACTGTCTCTATCCATTTATATATTTTATAATGTTTTTATTTCTTAATTTAATAGCCATATTCGATATGCAGTTAATTTTCATACTGAAATTATTTTTACTTTAAACAGGCATTTTTGCTTACAAATTCTTTCTCTCTTCCCAACTCTTAATATCTTTTTTAAAATTCAGTTTTATCTTACATAACAATCGCTCCAGAAAGAATAATTAGCAACTGAAATTAAAATAAAATAACGACATAAATATGATGTTGATGATTGGTTTGAAGAATATAAAAGCGTATATTCTAATATTTAATTAAACTCATTTTTTTTTGTAAAGAATAACATATTGAGATACGGAAATGAGAGAAAATCGAGTTTTATATATAGTCTTTCATGCTCCTTTTAAATTTGCATCGCATGCAGATTCATTTTTAACAGAAAATATCTGTTATATTTTTTCTACTTTTTCAAAGATATGAGCAGCTAATGTTGTGAAATATTCTAAGAACGTATAGAGAAATATATCACAACTTTGTGTAAAAAGTTTAAATTAATTGGATTGTTTATATTGCTTAGTTGGAAATCAATAAAATTAAAAAAAGAAACTATAAAAAATAAATAAAAAGAGAAGCTCACTCAAAAATTATAGCACATCTCAAAATTGTGAGGGTTGTATATTGGTAAAAATCTCAAAGAACTGAAAATAATTTTGAGTTTCAAATGGCAATAAAAATATGTAATGTTTATGGTTAGTTACTATTAATCATATTTAATTTATTAATTTATGGACTAGTCAAAAATGATTTTGTCAGCAAAATATTAATTATTCTATACATTAAAATTATTAAAAATAACTTTTACTAGCATGAATTTATTTGCAAACTAAAGTGTAGTTTAAATTTAAAAATAGTAATATAGAAACTTGATAAAATGCATCAAAATGCAATCAATTAATTGGAAATGGAACAATTATGCTTGTGTTTTATGCCGAAACTTTCCAATTTGATTAAAGATATTCCAAGAATGTCAAACCTAAGAAATCGCCTTTTTTTTTAAAAAAAAAAAAAAAAAAAAAAGCTGAAATTGTGTGACTACAATTATCGATACTTAAAATGATGTTTAACCAGATATTATTCACCAACTGAAGAAGCAAAAATTATCTATTAATATTTTTAAATTTGAACTCTATTAAAAGGCCAGAGCAGAAGGGAACATTTCTAAGAGCGTCGTAATACCAGAGTCATGAGCAAAATTCAACACTTCATAAATGAAGAGTTTGGGTAATATTCACCACTATTTATTGCTTAAGTTTTGCTGAATGAAATTATAGTAACAAAATTTACTATGCCAAAAAAAAACATATTATAAAGAGTGAAGATTATTTCACCACAAATGCAATTTTTTTCGACAATTTGAGAATACACTGAATTTGCTCTGAAATAATTATAAAATCAAATACTTTAAACTAGCATGAAATAATAGAAATGAATGAAGAAAAACTGCCATATTTACAAATTTTGTCGATTATGTAGAAAATAACTTTGTAAATAAATATGTAGAATTCAGATGAAAAAGTAAGACAGAAAAAGCTTTCCTTAGGTATTTAAAGATAACATATACATATTGAATATTTCGCGCAACTATATAAATATCATGCCTTAATCAACATAACTTAACCTTGATTATCATTAGTCATTTATGCACTAACCAATATTATCTGTTGTTGCAAAAATTGTCGAATTATTCCAAAATGTTACTTCTAGACTAGGAAACTGATAAATGGCAAGAAGTTGGTTAATTGAAGGTACGAATGAACCCTAAATACCCCACTCAAAATTGAGTATCAATAATTTATACTAATGCCTTACAGAAACCATATTTGCAACCTTTTTCGATGGTTACTGATGATAAACTAAAGAATCAAAGTGCTTGAAATTGAAACCATTGTACAGAAGATGATTGCTGGTTTAGTGTCCAATTTGTTATTTATCGAGAGCAGTGATTTCTAATATATATTTGTGTCACGTATCTTTTGAAGGTATTCTTCTTCCCTCTTGATTCAAAATGTCTTCTTTTCTTGAATTCTATTTTTTCCGTTTTGATAAAAAATTAAATTATTTTACTTGACAGCACTTTAGAAAATAAGAATTATATACCTTTATTTTATTTTATTTTTGACTTGTGATTAAACTATTGGAATCTCAATTATTCCAAACTAAAAGTCTATCGCAATTTTCTTTTTTATTTAATTGCGCTATATTTAACCCATTGTCAATATTATTTCCTTGTAACTTCAAAAAATTCATTGCGTACTAGTGGTAAATTTATCACACTTTCGAAAATGGTGATCCAGAAAGAATGCGTCACTCAAATTTATTTTTCCTTTTTTCGAGCAAAATGTATCATTTGTAGGTGATAGAAATACAGTCTGAATCGATATCTCTATATATGATCATATTAACATGATACATAATGTGTCAGCGATATATGTGTAGTATTTTCAGATTATAATTACTGATTTCTTATAATGCAAAAATAAGAGAAGAATTCTACTTAATGGAAAATAATATAAAGCAATGTCGGGCTGGTTTAGTGGTTTACTGATTTTTGAACGAATCAACGTTTCGAATTGATTAGTGAACTTGTTCCCCAGATTTGAACCAAATTAAACCAAATAGAATTTGAATAACTGAACTGCTGATTTATGAAGAAGAGTGACTAGTTACCAGTACCCAAAAAGAAAAATATTCAGCAATGGAAAGGGTGCTATATTTATGAAATAATATCCCGAAAACTCTATTGGCGTGCGACATTTTTCTCCGTCAGAAGAAATTGCACCTCTTATGAAAATCATTTGCATCTGAGAGAAAACACTGATTTGTTTATTTTTATAATATAGATTTACTATCCTATTTCATCATCTAACAATAAATTTATATATTTAAAGTTTAGTGTCTTCGTGTCGTGTTTTTAAATATTTAGTGTCATCAAAAAATTTTATCTTTAATTATATTTGCTGGTTTACTTTGTTTTCAATACAAAATTTTCCTTTTTTTCCCCCTTATATCCATCTACAAAATCTTTTTTACCTGTGGTTTATATATATATATATATATATATATATATATATATATATATAACAATAAAGTTTTATGAGAAGAAATGTACCCATGCCTCCTTTAATTATGTATCTTATAGTCGATTCTCTCAGATGTTGTTTTATAGAACACAGCTGGAAATCATGATTCATTTTGAGAGCATTCACTAAATCAAAAAAATAGCTCCTTATTGACTTAAATTCGCATTGCTAAGGCATAGCGAGCTTGGTTTGTCTCTAAGTATCATAAATCATAACAACAGCTTCTGAGATATTTTTTAGCTATATTAAGAGGATAAAGAAGAAATTTGTGCAGAATATACTCCAGAAACACAATTAAAAGAGGCATATAATATGTACTTTTCTTCTGATAAAACTTTAGTGTTTAATTCATTATTTTATCAATTATTCGCAAAGTGATAAATTCTTTATAAAAATGTATAGTTCTGAAAAATTAGACTATTTAAAGATTTTACATTCTTATATTCATATCATTTTAATGATTTTGAATTAAATAAAGGAGTTTGGCATAAATTTCATTGTTTAGTTCGCTAAAATTCTAAAAGGTATCAATTTCAAATGAATAAAATATTCAAGTGTAAAAATTCCAAATGATAATCAATTCACCAAGCAATATTACAATTAATCTTTCAAAAGTTTGTGACAAATTTTGGAAAAATATAACCACTTTTGTTCTCAAATGTGTAAAACGAAATATTTATAAATTTCCTTTAATGCATCTTTATGATTAATATCAATTTATTTATACATTTTATAAAAATATTTACTTTTATTTAGATCATATTTTAAGCTACATGAGTGTTATCTAATGAATGTTGCATATTTCGAAATTTTATTCAAAACATATCTGTAGTTCAAATAATAATTTACGAAATATTATGTTTATAATGATTGCTAATGGTAGCTATTGCATTCATTTGATGTAAGCATCCATTTTTCATAATTTTTTTCTACGTTATGGGAAAAAAATAATACCCCTTAGTATTTAAAATATAATAATTCATTAACATTTCTTAAAATAAGATAGTTTACATTGCAACAGTACATTTTTAAATGTATCCATCCAATGTATTGTAATATGGATTCAAACAATATGTAACTGAAATGAGTATTTTTAGTTTCAAACATTATTACTTTAATCGAGGAGAATGTAATCTTGTTACATATCGAAACAATAGCCTACACAGTCCAGCGTTTAATTAATGCTGTTATTTCCTATTATTTAGGAGTAATAAGGCAAATAACATCGACCGTACCTTCCAAAACTCAGTCATGCGAGCAGATCAGCTAACGCGTGACATTCTTGCGAGAAAGGGAAGGAAAAAACCGATAGGGTTGTTCTCTGCCTATATATAACAGCATATGTAAAAAGTAAAACATATATGTATATTAAAACATGGGGAAAATGGGTAAGGAATAAGAAAAGTGGTAGGGGGGTAAAACTCATGTTTGGGCGTGGCAGACTGGCTCCCCCTCCCCTGGACGGCGTCGGGGACTCCACCTAAATGACTTTAATTGCTTACACAAGCCTCACAGCACTGGAGATGAAGACGAATGAAACCATTCGTCTTTCAAATAACAGGGGGGAGAGAGGCAGGGGAATCACTGAGCGTGCTCTCGGACACTTTCTCCATCATATCCATTATCGCAATAAATCATGAAAGCTCGCCTATCATTTACGTGTCGATAGCGGCATGTCGCAAAAGCCCCGCTCAGATCACATTGCCTCCCTTCTCTACGGATGCATTCCCCCCTCCGATCACGAGAGATCTCCTCCTCCTCCTCCTTCGTTCTTTGCTCATCATCTCCCACCGTTCTTCTCACGCAGGCGAGGGTGCCTGTGAACGGATTTTATTTTACTCCGCTCAACTTCCCTCTTACGTAGGCGCCCCTCCCCGGCGGCACCCCCGGAATCAGGAATGAAACCTCCTACAACACACACTGCTACATGCGCCTTCCCCCTCTAAATTAAACAATGGATAAAAAGAAAACAATTGAGCTCTAAATCTGTTTCAGAGATCATTCCAAGAGAGCCGGAGACCTTATCGAAAAAGAGTGAAACCAAAACGGATTACAAATAGGTTCTAATACTGATACAAAATATCAGCGGAAGATGCTTTTGTTTATGTATTGACACTTTAATCTGCTTTTTCCATTCAAAAAAATGAGCAGTATGTGGGTCTGTTAGATACATTCATACAGAGTTTAAATGATTCAGACAAAAAAAAATTGGAGTGTATAGTTCTGTTTTTATTTTATTTTTTCTCTTATACAAAATTTCACAAATTTTCCTATTTGAGCAAATAGAAAAAACAAGTAAAATTTCGAAGGAATAGAAAGTGTAATGTATACATTTACAAAGCATTTTTTTCATGTTATTGAAGCTGTCGAATGCTTTTAAAAACAAGCCCAGGGATCAATTGACTTGTATAAAAAAGGAATTGTTGATTATAAAGAATGTTTTGACATTTTTCGTTTGTAGGAAATAAATCGTCTCTTGAAAGCTGCATAGTTTTTCTTTCGATTACCCATTGAAAGAGGCATAAGAAACGCAGCACTTACAATTAAATATGATGTCTTCTTAATGTGAAAGGATAATTTGTCAGCAATGTGTGTGTGTGTGTGTGACAAAAACCTTCATCAAATAAATGGGTGCTTCATTAAGAAGCTGGTGGTTTACTACAAATGTAAGGCACTTTTTGCACACTAAAGCAAGTTTTTTCATTATCCACGACTTTAAATGTGATATAAATATATATCGAGTATAATAGATTTCGTATACATTTTACAATGAATATCATAATAAAATATTAAGTTTTTCAATAACTATGTAAAATACACGTACATCTGAATATTCATTTCTCCTTGTCATTGTCTCGTATGAAGTGTTTGTCAAAATTTATCTCTAAATTGCATCACTTATATATATATATATATATATATATATATATATATATATATATATATATATATATATATATATATATATATATATATATATATATATATCGCTTCTTTTCACATGTAATATGCATTTTGTAATTGCTATATATCTTTTTTTAATTTTACTTTTCAACATTTTTTAAGCAATTTCCAAAGGAGTTAATTTAAACGTACTTAAAATTTAATGTTTTATAAAAAAAATCTTTTGTTCAGTGATTTTTTAAGCATATGGAATTTTATCTAAGCTTATATAATTTATTTTAAAACTAATTTTCATTATTTTTCTAGATCATTGTTCCAAGCTCATGCAAAATTCAATTCCTTTAAAGTTTACTGTGAATATCTAATAAAATACTTTCCCACTTCACTCTGCAGTCTGATGAAAACTGATTATTTTCTTTTCAAGCTTTCATTTCGATAATTATTAGTGTTTACTTTTTTGTGCCTTATAAATTCCTATTTTTTTTAAAATTTAAATTGGTATGTGTGTGTGATAAAACAAAACTCAGAAATTAAAAAATTTCTTTGATAATAATATCCTTTTTCCTCAGGAAAAGCTTATTGACTGTAAATGAAACGTTTAATTTCCCGATGACTAGAAAATATTGAGGTTTAAGGATTAGAGTATTTGTTCCATGATTAATATTCTAAAAGATTGTTAGAGTTTAAATTTTGGATAATACTTTACTAGGATTTATAATTGAAACTATTATTTAATTAAATGCATTCAATAGAGGTAAAATTTTTTCATCGTAAGTATTCGCGTAAGTGCCGAGCTGATATCTGAATAGTTAGCGCTCAGCAGTACATGGATTCAATACTCGTTTCGAGATTGTGTTCGTAATGGCTTGGAGTTTACCTCAAACCATATGTTCTGGTCATCATGTGTAAGCATGGACTTTAGGGTAACAAACAAATTTAATTTCCGAGACTTCAACAGGATTGCACAAAACCATACACTATAATATAAAGGAATTTTTGAATATCTCGCAGCATTTATTCATATAAATCACAGTAAACATTTACAAATATTTCTTCTCAAACCTCATGAAACTTAATTCTTAAGCTGCTTCAATTATATTGCTGTAGTTCAACAAAATTACTTAGGTTTTAGATTTACAACATTCTCAAGAGTACCCTAGTTCAATGAATTCATTTTATTAATTAATGAACATCTTATTGCAATCTATAATATTGTTGATAATTTCGGCATTTCCTTATTCAGTTAAAATAGTGTGTTTTCTCTGCGACACTATACTTTAGTTGAATATAGTTGATATATCCATTGCATTACATTTTAACTCGAATTAGTCTGGTAAAGGATTTTTGTTGGGAGATATTCAAGAACGGAAAAAGAACCTTTTTCAACTTAGATTTAAATTGACAAAACTTAAGATTTTTTTAATTACGTAGACAATGATAGAATTGCGTACAGAATTGGTACTTGATACATTTTTAAACATTGAGCTCAGTTGCCTGTTATTTTTTTTATTTGCTTATACAACGATGCAAATTAAATTATAATGCAAGATTTATTATTTTTAAAAATTTTTTACCTTTTGCTCAGTTCTTCTGTCGAAACTTAGTTTAATGAAGATTATAACCACAGTACTTTATTTTGAATAAATTATTTCGATTTAGTTGAATTGTTTTTGTATTTTATTTACCTGTCCCAGTTTTTGATTATTTAGAATAAAGGTGATAAATATTAAAGTGTATAAGATTTATTGTGACGTTATACTAACCTAGCAATCAATCGACAGAAAATGATTTTGTTCGACATGAGAGCATCCAGGATGCTTTGCATATGCAGCAGAATTTCAGTAGACGTGCTTTGCAGGGTCACCACCATTTCTAGTTGGACTCACTGATCAACACAATACAGAGTGAAGTCTGCACGCGTTATAGTAAGTACGGATGGCGTCCTGAGGAATGGCTCTACATTCCTTGTCAACTTTTTGACAAAGTGCGTCTTCTGAAGGATGCAGTGGTAGCATCTGCAAATGATGTCCAATCATATCCCAAACGTGTTCGATTGGTGAGAGATCTCGTGAGCATGATGGCTAGGTAAACAGCTGTACACCTTGCATGATATGTTGGCTGATGCGGGCAATGGGCGTCAGGCATTATCTTGTTGATAAAGGCAAATGGGCACTCAATAAATAAAGGGGAGTCACCAGCCTCAACATATCATGGCAGTTACGTTGGGCTGTCGTAGTGCAGTGAATACGAACTAGTGATGACCTAAAATCGTATGCAATAGCACCCCAAACCATGATACCGCGTTGTTGCACGATTGTGTGTTCCGCTATTCCGCTGAAGGATTCAACGTATCTCCACATCGACGCCACCCTCGTATGCAGCAATACTCATTGAAGAAAAAGAAGCGTGAGCCATCTAAGAAGGTGATCCTGTGCCACTCCATCGTCCATATCACTCTAATTCAACACATAGACGTTGGCGTCTATGATTTGGGGTCAATGGCAGTTTTCTTAACGGGCAACATGAGCAGGCCACTAGCAACCAATGGACAGCAAATGGTTCTGCTCGATAGAAGATCATCCAGGGTGTCTTACACAAGCTGCAGAATTTCGATAGATGTATGTGAAAATCATACACCTGACAGACGATGGCTTTCTGTTTCGTTGTGTACGGATGTGGGAAACGCAGGAGGCGGAGTAGGAGTGTGTTGGAGAGAAAGGAACGTTGTTGTTGAAAACGCGACGAGTGGTTGTGGAGGTGCCGTTTCCAGGCAGGGGAAAGTTCTTGTATTTCAAATGATGTAAAAAGGAACTATTTAAAATTATGTTTGTGTCTGTAGTTAATGTTATGTGTTTTTTTTTTTTGTGTGTAAAATAAATGTGTAGTAAAAACCCAAGATCTTTCGTATTACTGAACGATCCTGGAAACGACAGGTTCGTGGAAACAATCACAATGTACTTTGCGGGATCACCATCACTTTCCGTTGGATGCGTCGATCCACGCATGCTGATGTCACTCTGGCTGCATAGGTACCCCACAAACCTTCCACAGTTCCTTGTTCCAACCATCTTCGCCCCAGTTGGTGCACTGTGGACGCGTCAAAGGTGTCTGCCAGCTGAGATTTACCATAATTACCAACCTGCCCTTCGCAGATCGATCACCATGCCCTTCGTAAACTCTTCTGTTTCCTGAAACTGACTGTGTCAACGATGACCTGGCACTGTATACAATTATATGCGTCCTTTTTGACAAGAACAAACTTTCAACGATTATTTTCCAAGCAGCAATAACTGCGCGAATATTGCCCACTCTACTGATTCCTCACCTAATATCTTATCCTACGCGCGCTGGACAGCTGCGCATTTCACATTATTTGCATAACTGGGAAATTAGTGTTTTCACTGAAATTTGCAAAATTTTCTGACTTCTCCTTTTTGTTGCATTTTCAAAGTCAGACAATATATTTAAAAGATTTTATGTAATAGATCGATATTTAATTTTCAAAGAAATAAAATAACTGGTTTTATACACTTTAAGTTTTATTTTTTTACTCAAAAATTTTGAAACTGTCTATTTTTTGCTTGAAATCCAAACTATGTGTGTGCTGAAGTACCAAATAATGAAGAAAAATATGCAAATATTAGGATGTCTCTCAGTAGCATTTCCTAATAAAATTTATAAATGTGTATTCCATTGTTAAAACACTATTACTCAAGATATACACAAAGAAAGAGTTATATTATGCAGTTATATCCTTAGAATGGTAATTGAATAACTTTTGAGTATGGAAGGATATTTGAAGCTAGATACATGAGACTTTTCCTTTTCGAAATTAATAAATAATTCAAGACTCTTTCACCCACAGTGTCATGATTTTACTGAGGTTATATAATTCTGGACAATACCTCTCACCATGAATAACTTATTAGCAATTTAAACATGCATAAAGACCAAGAACAATGACTTTTGAGAGGTTCTCCATGCAGGTACATTTTACCAGTTTAAGCATATAAGCAATGCAGTGCCATGTAACAATGGCTATTAATATGAGAAGTACGACGGAGTCCCAAGAAGACTGTGCTACGGAAAAGGACAGAAAGTGCAGTAGAAAATATAAACTCAATTGCAGTTACTAACAAAGTGCCCTTTCTGGGGTTCAAGCACATAGGTTGAATCCTAGACGATTGCAAAAAAGGTGCTTAGTCCAAGGTGTCACTATTCTCTTTATAAGAGATGAGAATAGATTCAAGTGCGATGCATGTTCATGCTCTCACTTTATCAACAAAGAACAGCACACGCTACTCGTGTGTCTAAAATGCGGCATACTCTTTTTATAAGGAATTAACTGCATTATCTGGTTATATTTAGCTAATCATCGGCAAGAAATGTTTACTTTCAGTTGCATGTAGATTATTTTGGATTTTGTGCGTGGATTTTAGTTACAGCTATTTATTTACTTGGTGTGTGTCTAAATAATGATTGGGATTGACAAGAACACTCACAGGAGCTAAGGGACATCCCGGACAAATAAAGTGAATAATTTGACCACCTAAATGGCCAATTATGTGTTTCCTCGACCATATATGGCACGTGATCAAAAGTTTGTTTTGTGCAGTTTATGCATGTGCTGACTACATTTTTACAATTATAAATGGTTGTGAATAGAAAAATATGAATGAATATTATTTCAAAACTTTATTTGAATCGTTGAATGAATGTCATGTACATTTGTGTATCTTTTTTAAAAAAAAGTCTTACATGATGTACATTATGTAACATGTGGTGTCAGAATATGAGTTTGCCTTCTCAATGTAATTGAAAAACAGCATATTATTAACTTTTAAAATATTTCAAGCATATCTTATGAATCTCGTACTAAAGTATTTAAAAACTGGCCAACAAATGAAACAAACATTTTAGTTTTTTGTATACCATAGAGTTTTTCAAAAATAAAGGAATAAGAATTCAAGGAAACAATCTTTCTGAGAAATATGAATTTTTGTCAAAATTACCTATAAATTATGCTTACGCGTGCATTTAGCAGTATTTATGTAAAATGATAACTGAGAGTTATTATATATATATATATATATATATTATATATATATATATATATATATATATATATATATATATATATATATATATATATACATATACATATATATATATATATATATATATATATATATATATATATATATATATATATATATATATATATATATATATATATATAATATTTTTATTTGTTTACCGATCAAAGAAAGCTAAATTTATCATGCTAAAATTTCCTACTATTAAGACGCAATGTTTCTCATTTTCTACATTTTAGTTTTGCTAATACAATTTTTCCTTAAAAAACTAAGATTTGAATGAGATGATTTGATTTAATACCAAAAGCAGTTGGCAGGTATTTGAAAATCCTACGTGCATTTTTCGTTCTGAAAGAAATTTTCAGAGAAAGTATTCATGTATAGCACTGGAAAAATCCGTAAGCACTTACTCCGCTAAGCGAACATATGTAGCAAACAGAAAAGCAACATTCATCTCAGGCTGTTTAACAGTGACAGGTACTGAACCCGGTAGCTTTCACTCCGAACATGAACTCTGAGTAAACTCATTCACTGTTTGTGACATTCTTTAATCAATTCAACATTTCGGACTCCCATAATAAAGCCATTTACGAAGGAGGAGGATTTCATAAGGGCTTTAGCACTAAATTAAAAAAATAAACTTAAGTTTGTATATTGATTGAAAAAGTATAAGGGGGAAACATTATGAAGCTAAGGGTATATTTAAATACATATTTTATACATATGAATATTTATAAGTAAAATACACACACTGTACTATAGCTCAACTGAAGGCTGTATAGCAAAAGATAGTAGTTATTGACTGCTTTTCGTTTCCTGAAATAATTCTCACAAAAAAAAGAAGAAAAAGTGCATGAAATAGCACACACACATTGAAGTATTTTTCATGGTTATAAATAATGCAAATACAATATGTGAAAGTATTCAAATTTATAATAAATATCCAGATATATAAATTTCACTTCCGAAATTAACATTGATATATAAATTTGTCGTACATTTTAATAAAATAAACTAGTGGAAGATCTAGAATGTAATAAATATCTAAGTTTTCTTGGATATAAAAAGCTTTTAAGAAGCAGGATGAAAAATTTATAACCACAAATGTGATAATATGATTTTCTCAACTGGAAAACTTTTTTATATATACACATACATTTATATTAAATAGTCTTCAAAAATTTCACCAAAAATTATGAGAATTTGAACATGTTTTTAGTGTTTTTGATTATGACATGTATTATATTTAAGAAATTTGAAAAATAAATTTACTCAACATCAGAATTTGAATAAAAAATATAATAACTTATTTTTTCTTAATTTTCTTCGGGACATCGTTTGACACATCCAAGATATTATGGATTGCATTTTTTTATTTTGTTTGGATACTACTTTTGGTGATTTTTCTTCAACTTCTTTCTTTATTGCAACTAGTGCTGAATGTTAAAATGAATGAGTCATTTAAGAATATATAAATTTTTTCATTGTTAAAGAATTCCTAAATGGATACATCTAGGGTTTTTTTTAACTTGTTTCACAGTTTGCAAAATCATACTAATTCACTTAGGACAGGATTTAAAAGTTCCATGGACACACGAAATTAATACTTCCAACTTTATAGTCTAGCTGTAATTGATAATTTTTAAATATATTCATATCTTTGGTGAATATCAGTGTTTTCTGTTCAAACAATTGTCCTGACATTTTATAAATGATTACTAAGATATAAAAGAAAAATCAATTTATAATTTCTGAAAATAAAATTTTGGATATCATTTTCAGTTTAATCAAACAAAAAGTTATAATTAGTTCTCATTTTGAAAGTAGTATTTTGCCGAATATATCAAGATAATAATAGAATTTCAAATATTTAAAAAAAAACCTTCAGAAATATCAGCAACACACAACAAATTTAATTCAATTTTAAGTAAATGTAAAATAAACAACTAAAATCAAGCTAAAATTATAGCTTTAAAAATTAAGTAACAATGAATAAAATCAGTGTAGAGTAAATTAAATTATAAATATATTTAACTATGTCACATTACATGTTGAAAATGTGGAAAATTTTTTTATGTAAAACTAAATAGTCAAATTGAGTCACAGTCTTCTTCAATATTAATGTAGGATTCGATGATTCGTAAAATTAACTTTTTACCTTTTGATTTATTTCAAATATTTGGTTTTCGTCATATTTTTACGGCTAGATTTTAATCAAAATAATGACCTTAAAATCTAGAGAAAAATAAAAGGTACATATATTATAAATTAAATTTGCATAAATATTGACGTTTGTGATTTATGTTGGATTAATCACACAATCAGTTCATTTATGATCTCTCCTGTCTTAAAAGGCTTTTTGGTTCTAAGAAGACAAAATCTTTTACAAAATTTTGGATTTATTATTTTAATTTATCCAACATATTTTAACTTAATGTGAAAGAAAAATTACCTACTTTTTTCCTATTTACTATAAATGCACAATTGATTTGAAAGAAAAGGATGTTATTATTTCTTTGTATTGTTTTAGGACAGAAGTAATTTTTCAGGTGATCAAAAATGAATTGAACTAGTTCAAGTTCTCTTTTATGGTTGTTGGAAGCTTCTTCTTTATAAATCTTCTTATTTTTTGCACTATTTATCTTAAATTTTATTTTAATTTCCCATATTATTTTATTACTGAATGTTTAAAGGCAAAAATTTTTTTACAGAATATTAAACTGAAATGTATACATCTCTAGGCCTGATTAATATAAGTTAACTGTATTTTTAAAACACCAAAAATGTTCACTTATAATAAAATATATTTTATATGAGAGACATTAAAACTTTTTAATTTTCTTCAAAAAGTTTTTAAGGAGACATTTTTGACGTCCAGCTGATTTAACACCTTTATTTATGCTCAGCTTGCACAATTATTAGTAGTAATCTCAGTTAACCAACCAGAGGTTGCCATTTTTCTTGGAATGAGTGTATCTAATATCATTAAATGGTTTATGAATCTTCCAATAGCAAAAATGTATTATATAAGGAAAAATATAATTTATATATTACTACAGATTTTAGCAACCAAGTGAATATTCAAATGTGTCTCTTACTCTTTATAAATTGATGTCCTTATTAAAGCACGCAAAAATTCAAAATAGAAAAAAACTTTTTATTCATTGTTTACTCATGTTTTGAAGATCTTTGATAATACCTCTTTGTGCATTAACAACTCTAGAAACTCAGAGCAATATTCTTGATAGCGTACTTTTTGATCGTACTTAAAGCAAGCATTATTGATTACACACAAAAACAAACTTCTTTTATTACATCTATAATTTTTTTCCTAAGAAGATGCTTTAATATCAGATTTAATACTTGGATTTAACATTTACGCTGAAACATATACGTAAAATTTTTATTTAAAAATGGTCACAAATAAAGATTTGCACTTCAACGCTATAAGAATTCTAATTAAAATTCGTATAAATTGTACTTAATTCAATTGAAAATATGCTACACACAATTATGCAAAGAATACATAATCTTACTAATAATAATTTTGCGTTCAAATAGAGATGAGACGTAGTACTGTTAGTGGATTAAAAGTTTTTAAATGGAATTGAGGAAAGGAAGTAGATTGTCTTAATGCAATACATACTTCTATAAATCTCCATTCAGATACTTAGAGATACTATCCTTGTTACATGTGTTTGATTCAAAAATAATTTTGGATACTGAAACACTAATAGTTATTGCATTTGAAATTTTGTCTAAAATTTCAATTATTTTGAAAGTGAGAGATTTTCTTTTCTCTCTTTTCCTTACATTTGTCTCAAGCATGAAAGAAATTTGATATTCTTTTAAAAACATTTGTAAGAAATTCATTTTAAAACTATGAATCTAAAACTATTAATTTTTAACTTAAAAAGAAATAATTTGTACAAAATGAGAAAGCAATGAAACTATGCAATTTTTACATCTATAATTTTTTTAAAAAAATCTTGAATCTTTAAGGATTGATAATTAATACGATTTAGTAATTCAGATATTAGTATGATAGATTGTAATATCAGAAAATATCCAATGAAATATTCTTTTCTATCTATTGTTTTCTAAGACTCTTCCATGGCTCTTTTCACGCAAGCAAAATCATTATTCATATTATATTTTGAAAAATGAAACTAGCATATAAATAAAATACACCAAAAAAACAACCGGAGATAAATTAGGAATTTTCGGTATTTTTCCTTTGAGGAAACTAATTTTATTATGAAACAACTATTTAAGTTTAAGAATACGTTTTTCTAAATTTAGGAATACTTATCGAGTAAAAATTTTTTCATCTTTCTTTCCAAAGTCACGTATTATCTAACTGATAATATCAGGAAAAAAGCCACTTTTTCAAAATTGAAGTGTGGTACCATGTTAACAAACTCAATGTTAATATCCGGTAAACGACCATAGATAAAATACTTCAGATTCAACAATTATTTTACAAATATTAAGAAAAATAGCTTTCTTACCGTCAAAAGTACATGCATATAGATAAGATAGTTAAATGAATACCAATTTTAATAAAAATTTTAATGAAAATCAAAATCTGATTCCGTTTATAACAATTTCAATCACTTTGTCAGGGTTATTGCTATTTTTATATTGAATACAAATTCAAGTGGATTTTAATCACTACTTTTTGTAGAAAAATCTGTGTTAATCTGTGAGAAAAATCTGTCTCTTTCGAGACATATTTTGTGACGTTTGTATAGTTTCAAAATTCTTCCCGATTTTATGTGTATATGTTTGCACTGTATTTAATTTATCAGAGAAATAAATTTTATGGTGATAAATTTTATACAACATTACTTAATTGTCAAATCTCAATGCAACTTAGTGTTCTAATTGGGTGGCTTTAAGAAAGGAATATTTAATTTTATTATTGCTCTATAAAATGTGTATACATACACACAGACTAACATCACACACACACACACACACACACACACACACACACACACACACACACACACACACACACACACACACACACACACACTATATATATATATATATATATATATATATATATATATATATATATATATATATATATATATATGGTGGAGGAAACACTTAATAGCCGACGTCACTATTTCAAATGCCCACTTAAGAAGGGGCTCGAGAAGAAGCGCAACAATTTCCCCAGAGAGCGGCACGCAGAAAAGACGGAGACGATTAAAGACGTTAGTTTGATAGCAGCTAGACGACTGCTCCCCCCCCAAAAAAAAGCCTTTCATGTCCTTTCATGTTATTATCACATTAAGAAAATCAATTGTAAATATCCCAATCTTGTATATATTTATATTTGTAAATATATGTTAATTAAATATTAGGCTATACAAGAATTGTTAATCAATTAAATTACGCCTTGGCCACTCTCCGTCCCATATATATATATATATATATATATATATATATATATATATATATATATATATATATATATATATATATATATATATATATATATATATATATATATATATATATACATATATATATATATATATATACAAATAAATAAAGTAAGTTTAAAAAAAAATTCATGTGTAAGTTGTATATGACAAAAGTGAAAGCTGTCTTGTAAATTAATCTTATTTTCTGTTATGAGAAACCTTAAAAAAAAGGCAATATTTGTTTCAAATAAATAAACTTATACACTATGCCTTCCAAAAAAAATAATAAAAGTATTTGTATATAAACATATCTTAACATGATTATTAACATAATTATTAATTTTATTCAACCACAAGACATTTACGACTGAGAGAATACAAGAAACAAGTTTAGATCCTTGTTGCTCAAAGAAGAAAGAATAGTTTTTAGCCCCTTAAAGAAACTATTCTTTGAATGTAATTGTTACTAGGTTAAACTCTTTTTGCAGAACTATATCAACTATAAAATAATTGCATCTGGGTGTTTCTCGAATGCAATAAACTTTTGTAAACTTCTTGATCGTACAGCCTTCAATATCAATACTTAAAATTTGTAGGGCAAGTTAATACGACTACTAGCTGAAACAGAATTTCTTCTCATCAGTTATAATCTTACAAAAATGTAATCTAGATTATTGTGATAAATGGATTTCAACCGAAATGATATAGATAGAAGCAAATTTTCTTGAGCACCTATTCTGACATGGAATTGTCTTAAATTCAACAATGTTCAAGATCTCATCGTTTGTTTCCGCAAAATTCAGTTCAAATTCATATAAATAAATTTTTACTGCACATTTTTATTGATTTTGTTGGCAAATTACTGTATTTAGATTGTTGCTCTACAATGATATTTTACTCTCGAGAGAAAAAAATAATTGCAATGCCAAACCAAATGACTAATTTAGTTAAATAACAGATCGAATATATATGGAAGGATCTACTAGGGATATATGATTTATAAGAATGAAAGTAAATTTTTTTCTAATGAAGAACACAAATCAGTCATAGTCCACTGATGTTAAAATATCTCAGTTTTGAAATGCATACACAAATCAATTTTTCCTGCAAATGTATTTATGTATCAAAATCTATTACTGTCAATGAAATCAGAACTTGTCAGTCGATGGAAATATAAAAATGATACATAAAACATTAAACACTTATTTCTAAATAAATTTATTTCATTTAATTAGTTGACATTGATCCTTCTTTCATGGCACAAAATTGGATTATTTTGTAAAAACATATCCCTTTTTTCATTGATTTTTTAACATTGTAACTTTTTGATTCATAACAGAATACAATTTCAGTTTTAGTAGGCTTGAATCTTTAAAAAAGAAATTGAAATTGTTTATTGGTCTTAAAGTTCATTTGCTTCAAGTTCGCATGGAAACGAGTTCTCTTTCACTTCATATAATTGTTTGATAGTGTAAAGAGGGAATTTTAAGTCGGGTTGAAGCCATTTGTGGGTAATATCTAAAATCTTTAAGATGAGAACACCGAGATAATTACTGTGGATGTTCCTCTCCAGCAGAAAATAGATCGCATCGATTCAGAAGCCTTCAGATCACGGACCAGAGATCATTTAATTTTTTTAACATTTTCGATGCAGCTGTATTGAATTGATTCTCGAGATTGGAAAGGGATCCAATTTGTATATTGCTTTCTGCCGTAGAATATTTATCCAGAAATCCAGTGACACTACGCCGGATTCGAAAATTTCCAAAAATGCTTCTACAGATAAATAACCATGAATGTGAATGACAAGCTACTTTGATAGCGAACTCATATCTTTCTTGCAACGAAAGAACGACTTGCTTATTCCAAACAGAGAGATGTTACCATGCATTTTTTCCATAATAATATTAATGATTGTATAAAAAACCTGGCAATTAAAATGCAGGAAATCTACACCGAATGTCATACGAGGTACTTAGAATGTCTTGTTAACTTGTCTTGGTGCTGACAATGTCTGAGGTTCAATGCCGCTGTAAAAACAGTAATTTTTAACATTCACATCCCCATGAAGTTAATAGGGGATTAATCTAACCTAAAGACAGTTAACATTTAATGTAATTCTCGTTTCAATTTTACCAAATTAATCAGCGTAAAATTTACAAGGTCAGTGGGGCATTTTCTGCGATACCTAATCTATAATAAGTGATGCAATAATCGCAAGTTTTCAGTCACTTGAAAAAAAGAACACCTAAGTTACCTAAGAATACCTAAGTTAAATAAAAAAATCAACCTATTTAAGAAAATAACTCAAAAACATTTTCTATGAAAATTGATTTTCAGAAACTGTAAAGTTTGAGAAAAAGAATAAATCATCTGAGGAATATTTCTTTAATTTCTGTTATTTTACATTACATTATAAATTTAAAAAAAATCCCTTCATTTTGACATGCTCTTGATTAAGTAATGTAAAAACCACTTTACGTAAAAAATTAAAATTTAAGCTGATTCTGTAGAAGAGGAACTGATTAAATTTTCTCGAGTTAGTACCAAATTATAGGAAATTCTTAAAAAATATTTTCAATTTAATAAATATAGATAAAAAATAACGGAATATATTTTAGCAGAAAAGCAAGAGTCCATTAGTGAACTCACTTTTAGTACATTTGGATTTCATGTTTCTTCTAAGTTTTCTCTTTTGTAAATGGTTATCGCCAGCTTCAATTATGTCGGATTTTTATATTAAATAATGCGAAAAAATTGCATTCATAGTTTATTTAATTAATCCCGATTAATATTGTTTGTTAGGATTATCTTGAATTAAGTTCATTATATAATGGCTAATAGGTGTTCATATTGCTAATTTTTGATATTTTTTTTGAAAAAAATAGTTACTGATAATTTTGAAAAAATAAATCTAACAGAGTACTCTTCAGTATAATTGATGAAAACAATTTTTACTAAATTCATCTATTACTAAGCAACATTTACATTTCAAATAGTTATGCATGATTTAATTAGGGCATAAAACTGAAAGGTCTGCAATTTTTGAAAATGTTTGAGACCAAGTGTGAAAGCTATTGCATGACAAAAGAACTGTGATTATACGTCATGATTGAACACAGATCTGGTTAAAAATGAAATGTAGTTGACTGTCATAAAAAGCGAACGAAGCTTTTTCGAAACATTCTTTAATGTCGAATATTATAGATTGTAGATATTTCAGATTCTATATTATAGATATTTCTTTCGTACGACCTTTTTTACAAAAAGTAAATCGAACCTCACTGTAATCAATAAATTGGCTTCTCGTAAGCGCTGGAATATATTCCCATTTTATTTCTTTCTGCATCATCCCTTGATCTGCAGTAATTATAATGAGAAGATCCGATTGGTTATTCGTTCATGCCCCATTGAATCACTGACAACCAATCAATTCATCACCTTCTTTGACCCTCCCACCATTTCCTCTCTCATCGCATCACTCATCCTGTAGGCACAGGTAGATACAGGAACAGTGGGGCTGAAGAATGGACAAAAATGTTCGCCAGAAATAGAACTCTGGTGAAATTAAGTAGAAGAGGGTCTTTTTTTATTTCTTTCTACTTTCGATAGACAGCAATTGTTGAAGCTGGGAGTGAAGACATTGGCACTTGCAAATATATTTGTATATTTTTTTTCATCTTATGAAATTAGCCTATCAAATAATTTTGGAAAATGGGTTTAAGAGAAATTAAATAAAACCATGTATGTATATATGTATCTGTGTGAATATATATATATATATATATATATATATATATATATATATATATATATATATATATATATATATATATATATATATATATATATATATATATATATATATATATATATATATATATATATATATATATATATATATATATATATATATATATATATATATATATATATATATATATATATATATATATATATATATATATATATATATATATATATATATATATATATATATATATATATATATATATATGAGATTAACTTTTTAAAATTTCTATTCTAAAAAAAACGCAAAATTGTAAAATTTGGAATTTTCGTTTTGATTAACGTTTATTTATTTATTCAGCTGTATGCAATAATTGATATTTATAAATTTATGTCATGAACACGTAAATAACACATGAAATCACATGTGTTTCCTACAATGTTTATATTTACATACTGCACAAGAGAATGCTTTTTAAGAAATAAATAAAATTGCATTAGCTAAGAAATTGTATAAAACTTTTAAAAAGCATGCTACATTCGCACACTTTCTAATAAAATTTTATGTATATAGTTGTTTTAATTTTAATTTTATATAAAACCAATTTTTTATATAGTCATTAATTTATTTGTTTCGAAACTTTGAATCATATTCTTTCAAATTCAATTTAAAGCAAAATTGCTCAGAAAAGTGTTTTCTTTATTAAATTTAAGTGAATAAGAAGGTTGGGTTAAATTTATTTTCTCTGAAGTATATATTAGAATATGCTGAAATACATAAATGAAGTCCCTAAGAATGCTAAAAATTCGACACTGCTGTAAGCTTACTTGGTGGCATTTCAGTCACAATTAGGCTATGCAAACGCATTTTCACGTATCTTTGCTTCACTTGCCAAGTAAAGCATTCATCTATATATCATGTATATATATATATATATATATATATATATATATATATATATATATATATATATATATATATATATATATATATATATATATATATATATATATATATATATATATATATATATATATATATATATATATAGTATGTATGTATGTATGTATGTATGTATGTATATATAGATAGATATAATATGATGATAGTATGAGACCCATTGTCTTAACATTCAATTTTTTTATTAAATTAATAAAACTTATCAAAAATATGTAATAAACTTATAACATATCTTATGATTTTATCAAACTATCAGATTCTACAGGAAAAATTCATTGTTCTAAAAGAAGTTTTCTGAACGGAGTCTGCATGGAAAAAAATCGTTATTATAAAAGAAATTTTTCTGAGAACGTCAAGTAGAAAATATTTTATTTTTACATTCCTTATATCATTATTGCATTTTAGATTTTTATTCACAATAGAAAACGTTTTTTTATACACGCAACTTATAAAATTATTTACTAATTTCATCTTTTGTATTGAGAAATTTTCGTATTTTAAACGGCTTATATGAAATATTTTGAATCATTGTTGTACAGTAATGTTGTTCACTTGCATCGTAAATATTATGAAAACAGAGCAGTTTATACAAGACTGCATAAAAATATATGAATATTTTGAAATTAATTAAAATTTCTTCAATTTTTTGAAACGCAATTTTGCTGTATGTTATCTTAAAACTTTCCTTATTCAAAAATTCAGAAAATATTTCATGTAAATTAATGCAAAACTTTGTGTCTTTCTATATTTGCTTAACATTCCTTTAATATTTTTTCGCAATCTATCATCTTTTTTACCTACAACTGAATAGCATTTATATACCATATTTTAATCTTCTTCAAAATCTTAAAAATGCATTGAATCGTTAAATAAAATCACTGATTAAATTGTCATTTGCTTGATATCAGCAATAATTAGATTAAAGTGCTCTTTCATGTCCATTTGATATTTTCTCTCTCTCTGCAAGTTATTTATTAGGTTTTAAATAATATTATTTATACAAGAGTAAATGTTCTATGCATTAAGAAATATCAAATTATAAATTGTTTAAAATATTGCAAATTTTATTTGAGCAAATCTTCCAAGATAACTGTTGTAAAATTTTATAGAAATAACAATCTCTGTTATATCCGTTGGCAACCACTGTGTCATGTTTACGAGTAAAACTCTATTTTTTTACCTTTTGTATTACTAAGTGTATTAATTTCTTACATATTCCCTTTAATATTGAAAAATAAAACGCAACCGAAAATAATCATTGCTTGATGCAATATCATTAGAATTTCTTTATTATATTAACTTAAAAGTCTAAATTATTTCCGATATTTTTCAAATAAATTTTTCTATTATGATCCAAATGAAAAAAAGCTTCAAAATTTTCTTTTCCTTAAACAATAACTATGAAATTTAAGTTTCACAGTTTTAATGATAAGTAATTCTCATCACATTATTCGTAAAAAATCCTAAAATGCTGAGAATTCTTGTGATTGTTTTAAAATGAAGGATCTTGTGACAAGGAGACCCCTATGGTATATCATAAAATTCCAGAATTTCTTTGGACCAGTTCAACTCCAAATCATTCGCAGATTCTATAAATAAAAAGATATTTTCATATGGTTATTAAATTTCAATGATTAGTAATTTGGTCTTTACAAAATTGCAAAACGAAACAAGATAGAAATTATAATAATTTTTTTTTACTTCCAATGTACTTGAAAACTTGACTGAATCTATATTAATGTTCATCTGAATCTTATACTTGTAATATCATTCTGAGTCCTCTCAATTTAGAGTAATTGTTGTTTTCCTTCAAAAAATTATAAGTAAATTTATTACGTCAAATTAACAATAGTTATAAAAACTGAAAAAATAGCCATCTTATATTTAATGAATATTGTTACAATTTTTCTGCAATGGTTTCCCCAATATGAATTATATATGCATTTTATTTTGAAGTACTCAATACCTGTTTGAAAACCTACAGAAAATGATTTTACTTAATGCTTAAAGAATTTAGATTCATGATGTCAGTGGAGAACAGTTCCAATCTTTTTGAATGAGATCTTTAACTTTTTCTTTATTTAAAAAAAACATTTCATACAAAATGTGAGCTATCATAATGTAATTTTAACAATTTTTGTATAGGTATATATTGAAAACCATTGCAAAATTCTTAATTTTAGACTGATTTATTTTCCATAATAATGACATTTTTTGTAAGAACATATAAGTGAAAATACAACGTTTTACCATCAATATCAACCTCAGAATTTAAAAAAAAATATGTTTTGGAATATGCGGGAATACGAAACATACTTTTTATATGGCATGTTTTGCCTTCCTACTTATTGCAACATAGAATAGTAATTTCAATCCGATTTCACCTAATCAGATGTTGCACACTGAGACCATTATCAGAATTTCATATTCACTATTTTCTTTCATTCATGATCCTGTTATAATTGTTGTGCTCCAACTACTGAACTACAAATGCAAAAACCTTTCTCATATGCTGTGTAACATTGAGAATGTCCTAACTGCACCCGCGACAGAACTGTTCTCATTTTGGAAAGAAAGATATTCACCTTAATAATTAATCACACCTTAATTAGAATTTATAGGAATCACCAAATCCTATATTTATGTTAATCTTATTGATAATAATGCATTCTTATAAATAACAGTAGAATTTTATAGCATTACGAGGTGCATTGTTAAAGACTGATTTAAAAGTTTTTTCCATGCCTTTTTCTGGTATTTTCCAAATAAATTATTATTTTAGACGTTCTTTTAAATAATATTTCCTGATTTAAAAATTTTCGTTTAAAGTTAAATATGGGATACAAAAAATAGTAACAGAAGATTAGGCTAGAAGACTGTGGTTAAGTAATTAAGAAAGCATCTCCATTTGTGTTTTAAAGAAAATTTACTATATTTTAGACGAACTCATATCAGAAGAAATAATTTGAATTATGGTGAATATTCTATTTTAATATGAGTAAAAAATTCTTCATCATGAATGTGTCTTCGTTAAAAGCTTTGTCACCAATACCGTGAAAAGGCATTTCAAAAAGGTATTTAAAGTTTTAATTGAAAGCAGTTCACTTCTTAAGGTTGAAAATCTCATTGTCAATCTGTTTAATTTTTTTATGAGTGATATTACACTGCCCGACATTGCAAATACAACACCAAAAATGAGTTGCCAGAAAAAGGCGAAACTTGGCAAACAGAGAGAGACAGCAACGAACAATAAATGGTCTGTATTTTGAAATGATATGCATAATATAGAGTGATAACAAGGTTGGGTCAGAAGGTTGAAGGACCACTATGAACGGCGAAATACGAAGCAACACGTCTAGGCACTAAGTACAGATGGCGTTCTGAGGAATTGCTCTTTGTCAACCATTTGCCAAAGTGCGCCTTGTGAATCAAGATCTGCAAATGGCATCCAATCATATCCTAAATTTGTTCGATTGGTGAGAGATCTGGTGAACACGATGGTCAGATAAACTGCTGTACGCCAGGCAGGGCATGTTGATTGATGCGAGCAATGTATGGTCAAGCGTTTTCCTGCTAATAAAGGGCATTGGGCAATCCCTGAAGGTAGGGGAGTTGTCACCGGCCATAGCACATCATCCACGTAATACTAGGCTGTCATAGTGCCATGAATACAAACAAGAGCTGACCTAGAATCCTATACAATTGCGCCCCAAATCATGATGCCACTTTGTCGGTCATTGAGACATTCCACAATTGCTGCAGGAATGGACCTGTCACTATGTCGATACCACACTCATACGCGGCAACTATTACAGAAGAAACAGAAGTGTGATTCATCTGAGAAGACGATCTTGTTTCACTCCGTCGTCCATATCGTTCTAATTCAACACCCTTCCAGACGTTGGCTTCTATGATTCGGGGTCAATGGCAGTTTTCTTAACAGACAACATGAGCAGGGCACTAGCAACCAATCGACGGCAAATGGTTCTGCTCGATAGAGGATCATCCAGAGTGTCTTGCAGAAGCTGCAGAATTTCGGTAGATGTACTTTGCGGGGCCACCTCCCATTGGATGCATCCATCCACGAAGGGCCGAGCTGGCAGCCGAATGGTTAGCGCTCTTGCCTTCAGTTCAACAGTTCGTGGGTTCGAGTCCCACCTTGGGCATGGATGTTTGTAGTGGTTCGGAATCCACTTTAAACGGTAGGTCCCGGTCTAATTAGCCCTCGTGTGCAAGAAATGACCGTTGAACGACAAACAAGCAAACAAGCAAACCATCCACGTAGGCTGATGTCACTTTGGTTGCATCGGTACCCCCCAAACTTTCCACAGTTCCTTGTTCCAACCATCTCTGCCATAGCTGGTGCACTGTGGACGCGTCAAAGGTGTCTGCCAGCTGCGATTTACCATAATTACCAACCTACCCTTTGCAATCCGATCACCATATCCCTCGTAAACTTGTCTGTCTACTGGAACTGACTGTGTCGACAATAGCCTGGTATTCCTTGCAATTACGGCGTCATTTGTGACAAGAAGAAACTTTCAACGATTATTTTCCAAGCATAAATAATGGCGCGAATATTGTCCACTCTCCCGGTTCCTCACTTTATGTCTTATCCTACATGCTCAGGAGATCTGTGCATTTTACATGATTTGTATAACTCGATAAGTTGCGTCTACCCTGAAATTTGCATAATTTTCAAGGCTCTCCTTCTTTGTGTTGTATTTTCAATATTTTAATGATTCTTAGTGTTGCATTTTCAGTGTTTTTAAAATTTAATGATTCTACTTATATTCTGCTAAAATTTGTAGAATATATCGCATTAGTTTGTAATTTTTTCCCTTGGTTTTGAATTTATAGAAATTCTACATACATTTGTGGAGTTTCTTTAATTACACACGTAATCATATAAATCAAGCAGATTAATTGCATTTCATCTTAATTTGATAAATTACTATAAAACCAATCTTAAAGCACTTCTTTTGGAAAATAATGAACATCATTTTTCTAACAATTAAGTTGTTCCTGGTACAAAAAAACATCTATATTAATGTAGTTCTTCACTAAAAAAAGATTTGATGGTTCTGGATGCTATCTACATTGCTAGAAACCTATGGATTAAGAGTAAAGAGTTTTAAAGTAACTGTAAAATTATTAAAATTAACTTTTTATGTGAAATTATGTTTTTTTGTTTCATCATTACTATTCAGTATTACATTTTTAAAATCTACACATAGAATGGATTTGAAATTAGAACGTATTATTGAGGGAAATTTAAAATTAATTGGTCTACCTGAATTAAAAATCTGACCGGATTCTATTATATAAAGAATTCATAAATAGCTGGAAAAATTACTATTAAAAATAACATTCCAAAGTGGTAATATTTCTAAATAATAATCTTAGACTAGAAGTAGTAGTAGGATGAGATTTAACTTGTGTTCTTCTATATAAATATCATTTAATAAATAGAAAAGAGATATGTCGCATTTTCTTTTTATAGCACTGAACTGGATTGTTTCCATTTTATTTGTTATCATCCCCTTAAGCTTTATTTCGTCGTGTGCAGGAAGCAGTTGCTTAAGAGTAGTTTTACGCATGCCGTAAAACATAATAGAAGTGATATAAACATTTGAAAGACCAGGCAGCAAATAGGCTTTTCATGCATTGAATTAACTGTTTTGTATACTTTTAGTTTACTTTGTCACGCAAATGGGAGACTGGACACTTTACACGCGTCATCAAAATTTTATTGAAGGATGTTTCGAAAGGACTCTTACTTTTACTTTTTAATGATTGGAAGCGAGTTAACCAAGCATTGGAATTATGTTCTGTTTTAGTGATCGGTATGATTTTGTTTACCAGGAAAATAACGTATCATAAAATTTGTTTGCTTGTTTGAATTTGTCAATGAAACGAACGAAATTCTTCTTTAAAATGCTTTTATTTTTGATAATTTAAATTATTGTCTATAGATCTCCCAATGATCCCTTGCTCTATCTAAATTATCGTTTTACGATTCATTAATAATTGAAAGGGTAAAATGTTACAGATGAAAGAAATTTTTGTAGTAACGGAATAATAGAATGAAAATACTTTTCCCCCTCTCTAGATGCATATTGTTGAGACAACTGGTTCTGGTTTTTATTAAGATTAGGTAATTTGTAAATTGATTTGTTTAAAATTTATTTTCCATGGAACACAATAAATAAATAAGTTTTGAAAATATTTATATTTATAATATTTCACTCAAATTAAAGAATTTTGTCAAGTATTTATTTTCTGAAACTCACAATTCATTGAAATAAAAAAATAGGGTTCAAACTAGAACTTATATAGTAGGGTTATAGAATGAAGTTTCAAAAAAAAATAAATAAATAAATAAATAAAATAAATAAAGAACATGATGTCAAAAAAATTGGTTCTAAAACACACTTTTGCTTTAAATATTAAAATGTAATATGTAGATTTTTGAATTGAAGGAACATTAAATTTTCTAGCTCAAAATTTCTAAAGAAATGCTTTTGATTTTTACTAATCTGTCAATTGTATGAACTTTTCGCATTTAGAACAAGGAAACCTGAATTTCAAATCGTGAGTGATAAACTATTATTATTATTTTGTAAAATAAGCAAAATTCATTTTCCGAAATTACAATTACAAGACTTTCTCACATACAAGCCCTACTAATGAATTGTGCCTAGAGATGAATTCATTTTAGTTAAGAATCAATGATTTGTATAAAATTCATTAGCAAATGAGGCAAATGAATGAATATGCATACAATTTCTTGTCAAAATAAAATTTAATATATTAAGGTATACATAAAATATTTGTTATTCCCTCTCCTTTTATTGTAAAGTGCATTGTATATCCACCTTCTAGTCTGCATATTTTCTACATTTTTCATTCATTAAGAATGTTAAATTTTATGAGGGAAATTTATAATATCTCATATGTTGGGAATCAGACTTACATTAAAATTTCCCTAAATTTAGGAAATCGATAAAATAGCCTTAATCAACTCAGAAATAGTCTTAGTCAGAATTCGACATGGTTTTCATCATGATTCATAATCGTTGTTAATGTCCCTTTAATTCCATACCAAAAATTACCATTCATTTAGATGTTTTAACAAAATTTGTCTTTCATCATGACTTTGATGACAGATCAAAGGAATTGACCGGGTGCTGAGTTGGCAATAATGGTCACAACTCCCTGGATTTTAGCTAAGCATTTCGTAGGTTCGATTCTCATTACAGATTTGGTAATTTGTAAATGTTTAGAAACTCCTTTTGAACTGAATATCCCGAGTTAAGTAGCTCTCATGTGCAAAATATTATGTCACAAAACTGATAGATCCAATAAAAATTGTAGTTTGGTTTCTTCATTAGAGCTTCCTTTATCTTATGTCAGTTCAAGATTCTAACTCTCATTTAAAAAAAAATATCTAGCATTTAAGACTAATGGTATATATTTTTAAACTCTTTTGACTGTTTATTTTATCCAAAATCTTAAGTGGTTTCTGAAGTATAATCTGAGTAGATAGTTTTTAATCACTATAGCATTAGAATAGAAGAAATATTTGTCACTGTTGGTGTGGAGATGAGTTCAGATTAAGTTAAGATTAAATAATAAATAATGCAATAAAGGTCCTTTTTAACTCCATATGTGTAATGTTATAATAAACCCATAGAAAATATTAAAATCTTAAGGCCAATTTTTCTACCGTTATTTTTAAAGTAATTTAATTTCTTGCAACCTTTAAGCTCTAAAACTTATTCACTGTTTTCATAGTTTCATTTCAGTGATTAAATTCTCATAGCCAACGGCATAGCGAGCTTGGTTTGCCCAAGAGTCATAAGTAACAACAACAACGGATGAAAAATTAATTAAATGCTTTTCATTATTTAATACACTTGTTTGACAATGAATCCTATTAAAAACTTAGATAATGACTGGTAGAAAAACATTTTCTTATATGCAGGCAAAATTATTTTTTATCAATAATAATCAAATAGAGATGCACAAATCGTAAAGGAGGATAAAAACTATAAATAATTGCTTGATAACTATATACATATATTCAAAAGAATGTCGATTAAAAATATCATGTAAATTTCGACATATTTTATATACTAAAATAAATTTATACGCATAAAATGAAGCAAAAATTCCACCCTAGTTGTTCCAGCCACATATTTAAATTTGGTAAAAAAAAAAAAAAGAATATATGTGATTACCACTATTTTGCAAAGAACAATACCTAAATTTTCAAACACATATAAAAAAATTATGTGTGTTATGCATTACTTCTATTTTTCTTTTATAACAGATATATTTTTAAAAAATGATTAATTTTTAAAATTTCATTTATTAAAATCTCACTATTATTTTTTTGTAAGAGACAAACAGTATAAATTTCATCCCAACCCTAAAAAATACTTTTTTTAAATTAAAAACTTTCATGTACATTTGGTTCACATTTTCATGGGGTTTAAATTGCTTTAAAAATATGTAAACACATAAGCATATATATATATATATATATATATATATATATATATATATATATATATATATATATATATATATATATATATATATATATATATATATATATATATATATATATATATATATATATATATATATATATATATATATATATATATATATATATATATATATATATATTTGAAACCATTTTCAGTCAGTTTACTCACCAATAAACCTTTCATTGAGAATGTTTTCTCATTATACAAGAACAGAACTATTCCTCGTTGTTAGCAACCATCTAATCATGCAAAACATGGATGTGAATTCTACAGGTGTTTTACGATGGACAGCAGCGTTTTTCCCTTCTCCGCGAATCAATAATCGTACACCTAAACTATAAACCGATAGAGAACGCAGAATGTATGTTCTTTCGTTGTCTGTTATTAACAATTTGCTCGCCAGACCATCCCGAACACTGAAAATGCCTTCCACAGAGAGTCAGAGTTTTTGGTAATAATGATTACATCCAACAATCATGCAATTGATCGCTTTTATATGATTAAAGTGACATAATTTCAAATGCGTGATGCACGTAATTTTTGTGTCTCAATGTTGGGTTTTTTCTATCATTCTTCAACAACTGGGACTGTATTCATATTGATGAAATGACAAACAGAACAAATGAAGTTATATGTAAAGTAAATTGACTGGATTGAAACTCATCAGTTTCATGAATTATTAATGATTGAAAGAACAACAACGCGTTTTGTGACAGTAACATTGAGAAATAATTTTGGTTTTAAAAATGAAATCAAACTGCTTTTTTTAGACATTTATGAAAATAACTGATTAATTCAAATTTTAATTGTTTTAATGATTCATTTCCTCAATTTGAAGCATATTTAATAGTTGCCATATTATTCATTTTATGTTAGAGGTTCAAGTAATGTATTCAAACTAAAGCTGAAGAAAGATTTAATATATATCATTCATTTAAACAAACAAATGATTAAATCTATCTATCTATCTATCAATCTCTCTCTTTATTTATATATATATATATATATATATATATATATATATATATATATATATATATATATATATATATATATATATATATATAATTTAGTATCATAACATGCTTCACACCAATGCTATTCTCCTATATGAAATATTAAATGCACATATACATTTACATATACATATACACAGATTATTTATTTTCACATAACTATGAGCATCACTTTCATGAGCAAAATAAACACATTCAGTCATTTAAATGAGAATGTATGTGTTTAACATGCAAGAATATAAAAATAATATCAGAACTTCAAAATATGCGGTGGTAAATTGCAATTATTTTATATATTCTGGAAAACTGTCCTAACTATTTCTAGTAAATTTTGTATAAAGGGAAAAAATAAATTGTATCTAATTTTAAAAATTTATTTAAATTTAAAATTTAAATGCTCATTTTCTTATTCCTGGAATTATTAGTTTTCGCGTGTCACTAAGAAAAAATATTATTTACTGAAAAAACATTAACAAAAAATTAATTTTATTGATTTCTGTTGAAAAAAACTTTGTTATATAAAATATAAGGTTTTCTTTTTATTTAATCTCATTCATTTATAGATTTTGCCTTATATTAAAAATATTTCAACTATTTAATAATGCATTAGCTGTCTATTGTGGAATCACTTAGGTAAGTAGTATTATAATTCTATGATCTTCGTATCTGTATAACTGAAAGAAATTTCTTCATGGAAAGGAAGAGGAAGTATACTAAATTTAAATGGAATGAAGTATTTAATAAATATAAAACTCTTCTCTATCTGAAAAATTCAGTGGAGAATGTAAAATTGCTTTAGTTCTAACACTACGATGTGACTTTAATTTGTTTCATTGATGCAATTATTTAACTTAAGTGAGAAATTTGGCTTACCTTTAATTTTTTTTATTAGTCTCTTCTACTGAAATTTTAATAGAAGCGTTTTTTTGTTTTGTTCCTAGAAATGCATTCTATTTTTATGTAACTTGCATTTATATCTATGAAAGGAAAAATATTTATGTTACATACAACAAAGTAGTATATACGATTTATGAGCTATTAAAATGATTATCATCTATAAAATAATACACTGCAATCTAAATTATTTAAAATTATAATATAAGGTCTGGTTGCAATATTATAAGTTTAAAATTATATATATATATAGAATTATATAATGCAATTTATATACAATTAATTTTACAGATATCGTAAAAATTTGAATGAAATTCAAAACTAAAATCTAAAGCGCACGAGCAACAAAATGCAGTATAGAAGAAAGACCTAAAAATTTAAATGTTTTTTCAAACAATGTAAGGAACTTTGAAAAAATGGCTTAGAGCAATTTACGTGATTTGATTACATGTAAATGCAACAACTTAATTCGAAATGATGTAAGAAATTTAATGCGGTACGCGTTTCTCTCGAGCAATTAAGATTGCTGCGTATGGATGTTATGAGATTGTCGGTAATAATTTGGAGGATATTGTACTTTTGAAGTGCTGAAGAAATTTAATCTCCAATATCTTTAATAATGAAGAACCTCAATCTTGAAGAAAAGATTCATCTGAGTGAGTTTTAAGCATACTGAGTCAGATTTCGTTCCGGAGATCATATATGCCACTTCATAATCAGTATTGTATCAACTTCAAGTACGTTCACTACAAAACGAGCTGCATGAGGTCTAGAATTTAAAAAAAGAATCTCCATCGGCTGCAACGTATAATGTAGCATAGTCTTAATATCTCGTTTTGGCTTTCAAATTATAATTCCAAATGACATACAGGTCATTACTCTACCTATGTTAATTATAGGCATACTATTAACTATCCTTGTCTTTCATGTGCTCTTCTCAGAAAGAAAGTCAACTTATTTCGCGTATTCCTTGCATTTCATACGAAAATACGTCTAATGTCCTACTCCAAATAGAATGAATACTTTGAGTGTACTTCACACTAATCACTTTGCATCTAATCTCGATGCATAAGTCAGCTTTCTTTAAGTTCACTCGGCATAGTCAGGTCCATGAAATACATGCCATTGTCCTTCGCATAGAGACTACTCTGATGAAGACAATTTCAGATTGATTGGCTTGAGGCTCTTCATCCTTCTGATAAAGAAATCTGCCTTTGTAACTGAGCAATATTGCCTGTTATGTCTTCACAAGTAGTTAACATTACATATTTTCATCCTCTTTCTTTGTAATTGCACATGAAACCTTGTTCTGGCCTATACCCAACAACTCCTGTTCTTGGAATTGATTTCGCTGCCACTAAATAATACTCCTTACCGCGCTCCAACAGTTTTCCTCTACACATCTATATATTTAAGTTGCCCGCAATAATACACGAAACTTTGTATTCCAGTCAATCACGTTGGGTTTCATTTCCAAGTATAAATTTTCTAAACAAAATCTGAAAACTTAATTTTTTTCTACGGAAGCAGAGAAAAAAGCAATGTTTGAACATTCCGATATCTATCATCATATCAATTTTTCTACTATTTGGATTCACGTATCTTGATTCGCTCGTGAAGTTTCAACCTGCTTTTTTCTGCTACGTTTTAAATTGTGAGTATTATATATATTTGACATTGTATTTCGATGCAAGTATTTGTGGAATTTCATTAAAACCCTTACTTTTTTAAACCCTAGATGTACACTCACGCATAGTACACTCATACATAGTATATGTACACATAATTCAGAGAAAAAAACTGTAAATCTTAAAGCTTTATAATAGTCACCTCAACTACAACATTTATGTAATTACACTAAAACACGAAGCTCTATAATGCCTTGTAGATGTTAAAAAAATAGTATAATTTAGTCATGGATTATAGACACGGATAGTATAAAAAATTTTCATTAAAATAAGTCACGGATTTAGCAAAATGATAGGTTAATATTCATTGATTTAAATATTATAATAATGCTTGAAGACCATATGAATTTTTCCTAGTAGGTCTGCTATTTATAATCTGGTAATGAACACGCGTGCGTCTTAGCAGTACATTTTCTTCAAGAGATGATTATCTATTAAGTTTACACATTCCACAATACCTGAAATCTCATTCAAAATGATAATACAATTTATATAAGAATTCACAGGAATTACAACCAAAAGCATCATTCTATACAATTTAAAATATTACTAAATAGAAAGTTTAATGGAAAATTTTAGATAAAAAAAAGTCATGAAAAGAGAGAGAGAGAGAGAGAATTTTCAGTAATAAATGACCATCACACATAATGGATACATAAGGCTTATAAGAGTATATTTTTTAATTTAGTTTTTTATTTGTTTCATTTTAAATCTTGATAAAAAAATAACATATAGTAAAAAAGTATATTTAAAAGATTGTATATCAGTTTCGACATAAAAATAAAATATTTTATCTGAATTTTTCAAATCTCCTTAAAATATCTATAATTTTTATAATTTATTGAGAGTAGTAGAATTCGTTGAAAATTTCCAAACTTCTTTCATTGACTTTTAAATTTAGCACACTGATTAACATATTAAACCCAATTACGAAGTATACTTAGTATACTTCATAAGTCTGCAAAATTAGCTCTCGGAATAATTTCAAAATTTTTAATTTAAATTCAGGTGTCCAGATTTTTATACTTTATCAGGAAGAAGCACAAGATGCTTATGATACACAATACTCCTTCAAATTAAAACAATATTATCATATAGTTACCTTTCCAACTTTTCGACATTATTTGCAACAGTATTATAGGAAAATAATATAGCAGGTAAAAACTTTTAAAAAATGATTCTTTCCTTTTATCACATTAGTACTGAGTGGTAGTTGCATTTTGCTTTCCCAACAAATGTATTTTGACAAGTCTCCGTTAATGGTTATTCTTCATATTGTACTTATTTTTATCATGTTTAAAAGTTGACTCTTAGTACGTGTTTTAAACTTTGCTCCAGACTACCACTGATAGAGAATTATGTAGGTTTAAAGAAAAAATTGTGCAACATGTTAAAAATTTAGAAATCTATTCCAAATTGCTTATTTGTTGATTTCTCAAGAATTAGGGATATTTTTAGAGGTAATATGAGATAAACCTTAAAATTCACATCACGTAATTCTGAAACAAGCTTGAGAGGAAAAATATACTTCAACGGAAAACTTCCAAACATTCCCAAGAAGAGGACAGAAATTAAACCATACAGAAAATACTGTCATTTCTCGGTATTTTCCATGATATATTTACTCAGAAGTCTTTTACATGTGCAAAGACACCATTAAAATATTTATAAAGCATTAATGTTAAAGCTCAATTAAAAACGAAAAAGTAAAATATTTGTCTTTTAAGAAACTTGATTTCACATATTAACTGATGTAAACATCAACTGATATAATTTTTAGCTCAATTAGTTTTACAAAAATTGATTTTAAAATATCATAAAATGTATAAAAGTTACAAATGTCTTCAAAACCATTTGAAATTCATTGAATAAATGTATTCTAAATTTTTATTAATTAAATTACTCAATCATTATTAAGTTTCATTTAGATATAGTATAGTTAAACTATATATATTACGATTCAAATTTTCTTAAAAAATTTATTTTAGTCTATAATGTTAACACTTACTGCTACATTTTGTAATACCTATTTTTATTATGTTTAAAAGTCTTAAAAATTCTTTCTTAAAAATTGCTTGGAGTGTGGAAATTGATGATATGAAATTACTTAATTGATATTCATAAGAAGGAATCGATCTCAGGAAATGAACCCCATTTAAAGTAGCTTTTATCATCCGCATTCCTAATGTAAATAAGGAAGAAAGGTGCACATAGAGCTCTCCTCGTTAAAATATACGGACGATTAAAATACGCGTAGTGGATGAAATTCAAAATAAAACCCGAGCGTACTAAATGACGTGTGGTGATCCTAACCATTATCTTCCGCATAATCAGGCTTTTGAACGGTATACTTAAAGACCACTTTGTATTTCAACAAGTGAATCACACCAGATACCCGGAGATGATTTGGCTGTAGAACGTGGCAATCGAGGTTGTCCAATTACCTCGTCAAATCATCCCTACAGAAGACTTTATTGCTGAGCTTCCAATTGTTTGTTCGAAATGAGATCTTAAACATAGCTCTTGTCATTGATGATATTGCTGTGGCGTATCTGCAAAGTATTAAGAGGCTTCAACACCCGTGTATTTGTCAAAGATTAGTGCGTCGTATGTCACCTTCAGATGAAGGGGAACCTCAGTAATTTACTTCTGCGTTCAATTTATCTCCATTACCGTTCCTTATCCAGGGATTGAATTGGTTGCACACGATAAATTTATCATTTTTCTTCTTTACTACTCCTTGTAGAGGATTACTACAGTCGCCGGGTTTCAAAGAAAGTGTTAAGACTCACACGAAGAAATTTAATCAATTATTCTTTACAAATTGACAAATCATGTAAATTCTTTTTCCGCTAACCCCTTCGTTTGCTTTTTAGAAAAAATTACTTTTTAATTTTTGGAAACCTTGATATTTTTTTATACATTATAGTTATTTTATTTAAACTTGACTCTATTCTATATTTGTAAGATACACATATCTATTT